>JAWZYU010000013.1:47522523-49922523 GCA_038380435.1 Ryuthela nishihirai | reverse complement strand
TATGGAAAGGACAATTACTCATTACTAGAGTATGGAAAGGACAATTACTCATTGCTAGAGTATGGAAAGGACAATTACTCCTTGCTAGAGTATGGAAAGGACAATTACATATTACTAGAGTATGGAAAGAGTTAGAGACTAGAGTATGGAAAAAGAATACTAGAGTATGGAAAGAGTTAGACTAGAGTATGGAAAGAGTTAGACTAGAGTTACTAGAATCTTGCTAGAGTATAATTACTCATTGCTAGAGTATGGAAGGGACAATTACTCATTACTAGAATATGGAAAGGACAATTACACATTACTAGAGTATGGAAAGGATAATTACTCATTGCTAGAGTATGGAAAGGACAATTACTCATTACTAGAGTATGGAAAGGACAATTACTCATTACTAGAGTATGGAAAGGACAATTACTCCTTGGTAGAGTATGGAAAGGACAATTACTCATTACTAGAGTATGGAAAGGACAATTGCTCATTGCTAGAGTATGGAAAGGACAATTACTCCTTGCTAGAGAATGGAAAGGACAATTACTCCTTGCTAGAGTATGGAAAGGACAATTACTGCTTGCTAGAGTATGGAAAGGACAATTACTCCTTGCTAGAGTATGGAAAGGACAATTACTCCTTGGTAGAGTATGGAAAGGACAATTACTCATTACTAGAGTATGGAAAGGACAATTACTCATTGCTAGAGTATGGAAAGGACAATTACTCCTTGCAAGAGTATGAAAAGGACAATTACTCATTACTAGAGTATGGAAAGGACAATTACTCATTACTAGAGTATGGAAAGGAAAATTACTCATTACTAGAGTATGGAAAGGACAATTACTCATTACTAGAGTATGGAAAGGACAATTACTCATTACTAGAGTATGGAAAGGACAATTACTCATTACTAGAGTATGGAAAGGACAACTACTCATTGCTAGAGTATGGAAAGGACAATTACTCCTTGCTAGAGTATGGAAAGGACAATTACTCCTTGGTAGAGTATGGAAAGGACAATTACTCCTTGGTAGAGTATGGAAAGGACAATTACTCATTACTAGAGTATGGAAAGGACAATTGCTCATTGCTAGAGTATGGAAAGGACAATTACTCCTTGCTAGAGAATGGAAAGGACAATTACTCCTTGCTAGAGTATGGAAAGACAATTACTCCTTGCTAGAGTATGGAAAGGACAATTACTCCTTGCTAGAGTATGGAAAGGACAATTACTGCTTGCTAGAGTATGGAAAGGACAATTACTCCTTGCTAGAGTATGGAAAGGACAATTACTCCTTGCTATAGTATGGAAAGGACAATTACTCCTTGCTAGAGTATGGAAAGGACAATTACTCATTACTAGAGTATGGAAAGAGTTAGAGACTAGAGTATGAAAAGAGTTAGAGACTAGAGTATGAAAAGAGTTAGAGACCAGAGTATGGAAAGAGAATACTAGAGTATGGAAAGAGTTAGACTAGAGTATGGAAGCCATGCAGTTCCGCTTTATGACCGCTAGGCAACTGTCTTTGGAGATTGCAGCAGCTACAGGAATGAGGATTTCAAAGATGAATCGCGATTCAGCGTAAGTACTGATTCGCAATGTAGTCTCATCTGAAGAGAACCAGGTACCCGCAACAGTCCCTCGAACTTCAGAGAAAGGGACTACTCTGGTGGCAGTGGCGTGATGGTTGGGGCAGGAATCATGACGAACGGGCGTACAGACCTGTACATCTTTCCGAGTGGCTCTGTTACTGCCCTGCGATAGAGAGAGGAGTTCCTGAACCCATATCCAGGGGGGCGGGGGTGGCTCATGCTAGCCATGCTAGCGGAACACCACTCTGTTCCATCTGGCAGTAAGACTCATATAGCGATCATTTGAAGCAGTTGTGGCTTTGGGAAGGCCTTGTCCTGGTCGATGACGAATATCTCCTGTCTGTTGAAACTGTCTCCAGAGTCTTGACGGGACATTTTGGGGAACATTCAATGCTCTGGACACTTCCATCTGGGACTGACCTGCTTCCATCCTTCCAATATTTCTCCACCGCTGGAAATCATCCATACGATGTCTTCAGGATATAATCAGCTCGACGTGCCACTGAAATGAAAGCAATAGTTGCCTAGAACAGCTACAAGCTGCCAATAGACTCGCGCGTCTTTTTAACACATTCCTAATTTGCATATTCCGGCTTACTTGCGGCAACTACGAGTAAAAATGCGGGATAGTTTTTCGAATAACGTATTTTCCATGTTTGCCCATTATCCCTTCTTTCTTTTACATATATCGGCAGCTATATACGTTTTTGTCGATTATCCTTTAATTTTGAGTACAAATTGGGTTGTTTTACTTCTGAGCGGCACTTTTTTGCACACCATGGGCTAAATGACCAGGTCACATGGACCCCGAAGGCTCAGAGAAGGTTGGGGGAGGGGACCCACTGGAACAGCTGTTGGGAGACAGATGGTAGCCTCCCGTCAAGACCATCCAGAGTGTTCTTTAACGTGCACAGGGTATGGCTCTCCCGCACACGGAACCACGGCTTAACGTCCCATCCGACGGACGGCGGCCTTTCCAAGCCCATCGGTTTCCCCTACTGACTGTGGGCAGGGCGGGGAATTTTGCGGAGATAAATCTCAACGCTGACCCAGCTGGGACTCGAACCTGGGAACTACAGATTACGAGCCTGGCGCGCTACCGACTGAGCCACCCCCGCCCCAGTGTAGTACAATGAGATCAAAAAATTGTACATCACTCAATATACATAGCCTATATATTTTGATGTCTTTTTACATAGGTAAATTTACCATGGCACGAATACCGTATAATGGATATATTTCTTTCAAAGGTAATTTTACTTTGCATAAAAAATTTGATGTTAACAAATGTAGCGATAAGATAAAAAAAGAAGCGATTTAATTCGAAAACAAATTTTATGCCGTTGCATAAATATTATGATATAAAACTCTGTTTTAAGGTAAATTTCAGTGGTTTATTTCACTAACAACACTCATCAAAACTTAAAAGTTGAATTGATAACAAATTGCTTGTGTCCCTCTCCATATGTTTCGTGGCTCTAAAAATTCCAAACATTTGGTTTTGTTTCTCATTACGAAATATTTACGTCTATTTTTGGTTTTGAGATACGTTGGGTTGTTGGGTTGTTTTATCTCTGAGCGGCAATTTTTTGCACACCTAATGGGCTAAATGGCCAGGTCACATTGATCTCGAAGGCTCAGAGAAGGTTGGGGGAGGGGACCCATTGGAAGAGCTGTTGGGAGACAGATGGTAGCCTCCCGTCAAGGCCATCCAGCATGCTCTTTAACGTGCACAGGGTATGGCTCTCCCGCACACGGGGCCACGTCTTAACGTCCCATCCGACGGACGGCGGCATTTCCAAGCCCATCGGTGTCCCCTACTGACCGTGGGCAGGGCGGGGAATTTTGCGGAGATAAATCTGAACGCCGACCCAGCTGGGACTCGAACCTGGGAACTACAGATTACGAGCCTGGCGCGCGACCGACTGAGCCACCCCCGCCCCATTTTTTGAGATACGTAATTATTCTATTCCAAGCGGCCATTATTACTTCTTTCATTCTTTCAGTTTTACTCCTTTCAAATCTCAGTACGAAGTTTAGGCTACAAATTCTAAATTATATTGAGATTCATGGTCTGTTGTATGAACCAATCCATCCTCTTTACACCGTTATCCATGAACCGTTTTTAAAATTTCAGCACAATGACAGGGAGGAATCATTTTGTTATATACACTGGTTTCCATAAATTAAGGAAAAAATTAGAAAAATCGCGATAATTCGCCAAAAAATTAGAAAAATTGCGATAATTCGCCAAAAAATTGTGCGATCCTCACCAAACTTGTTCATGTAACCAGTAAAATAATGCCGAGTGAGCATATGGTATGCAAATTAGTCGAGGTTGGGTCAATTTGCGTAATCGGATAGCGGCATAAAAACGGATGTTTTGGAGTGGATCGCTATTTTGTGTTGTAAATGTGAGTAAAGAAATTCGAAATAGCCTTTTGTGGGAATCACCTCGAGACATCATTTGCCAAATGAACTGCGGTGGAGAGCTATTGAGCGGATCGGAGCAGGCCAAAGTCAGTCAGACGTGGCACGATGGTTGAATGTGAGTCCTTCTGTGGTCCATAGACTGGAATCAATTTCTTAGCACGGATTCTGCGTCTCGGAAGTTTGGCCGAGGAAGGGTTAGAGTTACGACCGCTGTACAAGTCCGATATCTGAGATTAATATCTCGAAGGAGCAGGACGTCTACTCCCTCTCAGCTACGATCCTCTCTTGCAGCAGCCACTGGGAGGATTGTATCAGCTTCTACTGTGTATAGAAGGCTTCGTGAGGGAGGTCTGTATACTAGAAGGACAGTGATTTGTATACCCTCACGTCACAGGAGAAAACGTTTGAAACACACGCATGTTAAGTTAACACACACGCATGTTAACTGGACAGAAGAGCAATGGAGGTCCATACTCTTCACAGATGAGTACAGATATTGCTTGGAGAGTGATTCCAGACATTGTTTGATATGGAGAGAATGAGGTACCCACCATCATCCCAGTAATATCCGTCAAAGAGAGTTACGGCGGAGGTAGCATGTGTGTTTTGGGTGGCATTTTCTTAGGTGGACACACAGACCTCTGTGTGTTGATAAGTGGGAACCTCAATGCTCAAAGGTATAGAGATGACATTATGGACTCTTATGTGCGTCCTTACGCTGGTGCAATAGGTGAAACATTCATCTTACAAGACGATAACGCACATTCACACAGAGTTCGACTAGTGGAAGATCATTATGCGCATGGAGTGGCCAGCTCGATCTCCCGACCAAAAACCGATTCACCACGTATGGGATGCTCTAGGGAGACGTGTTGCTACCCTCAACCCGCCACCTGAAACAAAGAGGGATCTTATTACTGTTTTGAAGGAACAATGGTCATTACTCCCTATTGAGCTGATTAACAACATCATAAACGCATGGAACTTCGCTGTTGTACAGTCGCTCAAAAAAGTATCCGAACGCTATGGTGGATTAGAGAATACAGAAAAAATATCTGGCAACGATTTTTTTTAGAAATCAGTGATCTGGCAACCTTCGTGTCACGTGACACGAAACAACCTTCGTGTCACGTGACACGAAGGTTGCCAGATCACTGATTTCTAAAAAAAATCGTTGCCAGATATTTTTTCTGAATTCTGTAATCAACCATAGTGTTCGGATACTTTTTTGAGCGACTGTACCTGCATTGCTGTAAGGGGTGACCACACCCCTTATTAATGAACTTTGCCCATTGCATTCTGACACCTCATTTATGGACATGTTCCTGTAACACGTTTTGACGAAAAATGTTTCTAGTGTAAAATATTTTATGCCATTCTGAAACTAGCATTGTAATTCATGCTTCCATCAAATTTCATTAAAATCATTCATATAGTTTTTTGTTTATCATAATCTTTCTGAGTTTTCCTTAATTTATAGAAACCAGTGTGCATAAGTTTCATACAAGGTTCTTTTCCCTGGGAGTATGCAGGTATACGCCGTATAAAAATAAAATTTATTTTCCTTTATTTAAAAGTTGGCTACAAATCTTGTAATACACAGTTGGTGATATTTTTTTTTGCTTCCCATTTCCTACTGAACTACAATTCACAGTGTGGAAACCAAAAGCAAAGATTGAAATGGAGATATTGAACCTCTTAAGGCATGACTCTTATTTACAGTCTGTTATAAAACTTGTCTAAAGACGATTTTGTTAACTTTTTATAATATTAATTTATACTTTTTATTCTAATAATAATTACTGTATTTTCAGCAGATAAGACGATAGTTGAATCATAAAAAAAGGCCCCCAAAATCTTTGTCGTCTTATAGGACAGATACAAAAAAGCATAACAATGCTAAAGGAGGCTTTTCCTTTATGCGTGCAAGCACCGACTGCGACTGAGCTTGAAAATTACTACAACTTATCGAAAAATCTATCATATTATTTAAATACTCTATATGATAATACATTACATTGTAATAGTAAATAATACATTACATTGTAATAGTAAAACAATACTAAAACAAAATAAATATTAAAAGTTATGTTTATTGAGCTACTGAGGAAAAAATGGATAAACCGTAATTATTTACTAGTACAGAGTAGGGTATGTCCACAAAATAGAATAGCCCATACGACGCTTTTGTGAATAGTCAAGGCCATTACCCGAATTCCCGAATCAGTGCGAATGTTTGCGAATAGGACATAATTCCGTATACGCTATATAGTATTATTATCCAGATGATGATCGCCGATCGAAACTAAATTCATAGGCCGTTGATAGTTTGGGATCGTCTTATAGGACAGATATATGCTAAAACTATAAAACTTCGACGGAAATTTATACCTCGTCTTATCTGAAGGTCGTCTTATCTGCGGAAATATACGGTATATTAATAAAATTATATTAAAATGCACGTTTAACAGTTTTCATGGGCCCGACTCTCACAACAAAATTGTTGGAAGTGTTAATTTTCTTTCTATGTGTTCACAAACCCAACCAATGGAAATCCATCAATTGGGTTGTTTAACTTCTGAGCCGCACTTTTTTGCACACAATGGGCTCAATGTGTAGGTCACAAGGACCCCGAGAGTTGAGTGAAGAAACCACTGGACAGTTGTTAGGAGACCGATGGTAGCCTCCCGTCAAAGCCATCCAGCGTGTTCTTTAACATGCACAGGGTATACTCTCCGGCACACTTAAACCACGGATTAACGTCCCATCCGATGGACGGCGGCCTTTCGAAGTGCATAGGTGTCCCCCTAACATGCATAGGGTATACTCTCCGGCACACTAAAACCACGGATTAACGTCCCATCCGATGGACGGCGGCCTTTCGAAGTGCATAGGTGTCCCCCTACTGATCTCGGGCAAGGCGGGGAGTTTTGCGGAGATAAATCTCAATGCTGGCCTAGCTGAGACTCGAACCTAGGGAATCCATCGACAACTTGGCTGTGTACGGTTAGAATGTCCTATCAGTGCAAACATGTGAGGAATTGGTGCCAGGAAAAGTGTCCTGTGACTATAGCTTTGCATCTGACGATGGACAACTGTTAATCACAAACCACACATGTCGAGACCTGCGTCATCGGATTTTGTCCTGTTTGGGAAGCCGAAGATGCATCTCAGAGAACCGTACTTTTCATCGGATGACAGTTTCAGAGATGAAGTCAAAAACTGGCTTCTAAAGCAGGACACATCCTTTTGTCAGCATTGCTTTTGATAAGCTGATCGACCATTACAAATGTCTCGACAAGTCAGCCGCATTTTGTTCTTCAGGCTTTGGGTTGGGTTGTTTTTCCTCTGAGAGGCGGGGCGGGGGTGGCTCAGTCGGTAGCGCGCCAGGCTCGTAATCTGTAGTTCCCAGGTTCGAGTCCCAGCTGGGTCAGCGTTGAGATTTATCTCCGCAAAATTCCCCCCGCCCTGCCCACGGTCAGTAGGGGACACCGATGAGCTTGGAAAGGCCGCCGTCCGTCGGATGGGACGTTAAGCCGTGGCCCCGTGTGCGGGAGAGCCATACCCTGTGCACGTTAAAGAACACGCTGGATGGCCTTGACGGGAGGCTACCATCTGTCTCCCAACAGCTGTTCCAGTGGGTCCCCTTCCCCAACCTTCTCTGAGCCTTCGGGGTCCATGTGACCTGGCCATTTAGCCCATGGTGTGCAAAAAAGTGCCGCTCAGAGGTAAAACAACCCAACCAACCTCTGAGAGGCACTTTTTTGCACACCATGGGCTAAATGGCCAGGTCACATGGACCCCGAAGACTCAGAGATAGTTGGGTGAGGGGACCCACTGGAACAGCTGTTGGGAGACAGATGGTAGTCTCCCGTCAAGGCCATCCAGCGTGTTCTTTAACGTGCACAGGGTGTAGTTCTCCCGCACACGGGGCCACGGCTTAACGTCCCATCCGACGGGCGGCGGCCTTTCCAAGCCCATCAGTGTCCCCTACTGACCGTGGGCAGGGAGGGGAATTTTGCGGAGATAAATCTCAACGCTGACCCAGCTGGGACTGGAACCTGGGAACTACAGATTACGAGCCTGGCGCGCTACCGACTGAGCCACCCCCGCCCCCTGTTCTTCAGGCAACTGCACGAGATTTACACTACATTCTAAAACGTGACTGAAACTACCATGGGTGAATGGAAAACCACATTTAAAGCTCCCTAACTTTTAAAATAAGTTTTTTTTTCAGAAAAATATCACTGAAGATTAATTGAAGATCTTACTAAAATCTCTCTAAATATTTATTTTCAACAATATTCGGAGATTCAATATTTGAAGAATTATGGAAGCTGAAACATGTAACTGTAACTTTTGTTACGGATGATAATTTACTTCAAGAGATAAAACACAATTGTTAAAGAAATCGTTCACTAATATTACTGGAATAGTTGAAATTTTTGTAATGTTTTTTTTTTTCAGTTTTCTCTAATTTGGGGAAAGAAATTGTTAGGAAGTGTACGATTGCGTCGTCTGCTCTTAAATATTCCAGCTTCAATAAATCTTTAAATATATTGTTGAAAATGGGAGATTTGGAAAGATTTAAGTGAGATCTATCTCTAAGGACATTTTTTCGTAAAAGGGCTATTTTACAACTTATAAAAAATATCTCCTTCAGCAACTTCTTACCGCAGAAATCTGACAGGAGCCTGTCAGCTAATACTCTATAGCAGGGGTTCTCAACGTGGGGTACGCTGTAAAAATTTTTGGGGTACACCATGAGAGCTCAAAAGTCGCTAGATCTAGTAACAAAGTCGCTAAGTTGGCATTATTATATTATAATTATAGTTTTTTCTATCTATATAAGGAGTACGCCAGTACATGCACATTTCCAGGGGGTCGTGTTGGGTTGTTTTACCTTTGAGCGGCACTTTTTTGCACACCATGGCTAAATGGCCAGGTCACATGGACCCCGAAGGCTCAGAGAAGGTTGGGGGAGGGGACCCACTGAAACAGCTGTTGGGAGACAGATGGTAGCCTCCCGTCAAGGTCACCCAGCGTGTTCTTTAACGTGCACAGGGTATGGCTCTCCCGCACACGGGGCCACGGCTTAACGTCCCATCCGACGGACGGCGGCCTTTCCAAGCCCATCTGTATCCCCAGGGGGTCGTGAAGCATAAAAGTTTGAGAACCACTGCTCTATAGTAAGTCTGTGAGGATTGCGGCACCTCAGCAGAAAAACAACCATGCCTCGAACTCAGGTCCCTCTGGTCCATAGCCAAGCACGCTAACCACTCGGCCACGGGATGGATTTTCAAACTTACGGGACTCTGAATTTAGTTTTCCATTCACTTAACATGGAAACGTCTGATTACTTTTTGATTTCAGTACCTAAATTCAACTTCTGATTTACGAGCAAAGCACCAAACCCATTCCTTCAAATCCATCAGCGAAGCTCTCCTACCATTGTGTCGGATGTGTCAATCTTGCTGTTGTCTCAGGAGGCTTTGTCTTTTCGTCACATTACCCCCACCTGAAAGGGAGCATTGTTCTTTCACAGCTTTCTCTTCTTTCCGTGAGATCTTTAAATGGCCCTCTCTCCCCCTCTCTCTCCCCCCTCCCCCCACCTTTGCTCTCACCTACATCAGTTTCTGAGCAAATGTTTGGGCATCTTGGCAAGCGTTACAGGTGTCGCGGAAGAAGTCGCTCTGCCGCTACCGCTACCATTGTCTTTCAGCAATAGAGGAACGGATGCCGCTCAAGCGTTAGCTCCTGTCACTCACCATAAGTAAGTGCTCTTTGCTCTCCACGATAAACCCCAGTAACAAAAAAAGGAAGTTTAACAATGTTACTAAAACCAATGACATTTTTTCACTTGTTGATTGAAACGACTTCTTGTAGTTTTGTGAAATTAATATCTCTTCCTTTTTCATTTGTTCTTTACATGGAAACTTGTTTCTTGTTTATATTGGATTTTCTGAGTTTCTCCAGATTTTCTGAATTACATTCTATCTTTCCTACGTCAGACTTTCTGTTTCATTTGTTTGCCCTTAACTAAACTTTCTGTTTCATTTGTTGCGCTACACGAGATTTTCTGTTTTATTTGTTGAATTGACTAGATTTTCTCTTTCATTTGTTGAATTGACTAGATATTTACTGTTTCATTTGTTGAATTGGCTAGATTTTCTGTTTCATTTGTTGAATTGAATAGATTTTCTGTTTCATTTGTTGAATTGACTAGATATTTACTGTTTCATTTGTTGAATTGGCTAGATTTTTCTGTTTCATTTGTTGAATTGGCTAGATTTTCTGTTTCATTTGTTGAATTGGCTAGATTTTCTGTTACATTTGTTGAATTGAATAGATTTTCTGCTTCATTTGTTGAATTGGCTAGATTTTCTGTTTCATTTGTTGAATTGACTAGATTTTCTGTTTCATTTGTTGAATTGGCTAGATTTTCTGTTACATTTGTTGAATTGAATAGATTTTCTGCTTCATTTGTTGAATTGGCTAGATTTTCTGTTTCATTTGTTGAATTGATTAGAATTTCTGTTCATTTGTTGCTCTACACGAGACTTTCTGTTTCATTTGTTGCTCTACGCGAGACGTTCTGTTTCATTTGTTGCTCTACGCGAGACGTTCTGTTTCATTTGTTGCTCTACGCGAGACGTTCTGTTTCATTTGTTGCGCTACGCGAGACGTTCTGTTTCATTTGTTGCGCTACACGAGATTTTCTGTTTCATTTGTTGCGCTACACGAGATTTTCTGTTTCATTTGTTGCGCTACACGAGATTTTCTGTTTCATTTGTTGCGTTACACCAGACTTTAGGTTTAACATGCTGAGTTACATCAGACTTTAGGTTTAACATGCTGCGTTACACCAGACTTTAGGTTTAACATGCTGCGTTACACCAGACTTTAGGTTTAACATGCTGCGTTACACCAGACTTTCGGCTTCACCCCTGCTGCGCTACACCAGACTTTAGGTTTAACATGCTGCGTTACACCAGACTTTCGGCTTCACCCCTGCTGCGCTACACCAGACTTTTGGTTCCATCTGTTGCGTTTTCCAGATTTTGTGTTTCATTTGTGTTTCATTTGTTGCCAAATTTATTTTTATTTTTTGCGGTATACCAGATTTTATGTTTCATTTCTTGCGTTACACCAAATTTACTGTACTATTTCTTGCGTTATACCATACGTTCTCTTTCATTTGTTGCGTTACACCAGACTCTGTCTCAATTTTTGTACGTTACATCAGACTTTCTGTTCCATTTGTTGCGTCAAACCAGACTTTCTAATTTTTTACGTTACACCAGACTTTCTGCCTATTTTGTTGCGTTACATCAAATTTGCTGTGTTATTAGTTGCGTTACACAGACTTTCTGTTTCGTTTGTTTCATCATTCCAGATTTTCTATTTTATTTGCTGCATTATATCAGGCTATTTAATTAACTACAGAAATTTCTGATTAATTGCCTAAAATCATTACCGGACTTTCTGATATATTTGTTGCGTTGCATTCGGGTTGCGTAGATTTACTTCTGAGTGGCACTTTTCTGCACATAATGGGCTAAATGATCAGGTTGCAAGGACCCCAAAGGATCAGAGAAGAAGGTTAAGGACCCACTGGACAGCTATTAGGAGACATATGAAAGCTTTCCCTCATCGCCATTAAGAGTGTTCTTTAAAGTGTACATACATGGTTTGGAGGCTTTTCTGTGCACGGTGCCACGGTTATGGTGCTCCAATTGACGGACGGCGGCCGTTCCACACCCTTAGGTTGGGTTGTTTTTCCTCTGGGCGGCACTTTTTTGCACACCATGGGCTAAATGGCCAGGTCACAAGGACCCCGAAGGCTCAGAGAAGGTTGGGGGAGGGGACCCACTGGAACAGCTGTTGGGAGACAGATGGTAGCCTCCCGTCAAGGCCATCCAGCGTGTTCTTTAACGTGCACAGGGTATGGCTCTTCCGCATACAGGGCCACGGCTTAACGTCCCATCCGACGGATGGCGGCCTTTCCAAGCCCATCGGGATCCCCTACTGACCGTGGGCAGGGCGGGGAATTTTGCGGATACACCACACCCTTAGGAGTTGAGCAGGATGAAAACTCAAAGCTGGCATAGGCGTTGCACTAGACTTTCTCATATCTTTCTTGCGTTACGTCTGATTTTAATTTTTGTCTCATTTTACAGAGCGAAACTAAAAAAAAAAGAAAATAACATGAAGAAGAAAAGAAATATTGTTTCATTCCGTCGCCTGCCTCTATGTAGATATTCGACTTTTTTTGTTTTCAGAGATAAATAAAAAATTCTTTCTTTGGTTGGGTAGATATTAACGAAGTATTGTGATTCGCATTTACCTAATCTCTCAAAAATTTAAATTACATTCTCTATAGGTGGGAAAAATTTGAATATCAAAAAATTTAAAACGAATATTGGAAACGATATTTTCATTTGTTAGAAATTTGAAAATTTGCTGGTACAGTCGCTCAAAAGAAATATTCCAACACTACGGTTGATTACAGACCTTCGTGTCACGTGACACGAAGGTCGCCAGATCACTAATTTCTAAAAGAATCTTTGCCAAATATTGTTTCTGAATTCTGTAATCAACCATAGTGTTGGGACATTTTTTTGAGCGACTGTAGAATGTGAGGATCATGAGGTTTGCGTTTGCAACAATAAGTCACCTCCTTAAACCCAGACGGGTGTGAACGAATTGTTTCGTTTTAGGAGATAACTAGAAATTATTTTTAGTCGCATAGGTAGGAACGAAATATTCTCATCTGTGAAATCCTGAGACAGTTTTAATTCACAATCGTACAGGTCACTAAATATGGAAATGGAAAAACTTGCAAAGAATAGTGCAAGCGATATAATTATGGTAGAAATTTTGGTAGTAGAATGTCAAGTGATATTCTATTACCTCTAACACCACTCGGTGGTGCCTTTGATGAAAGGGGACAGATGGTTATCTGCAGTGGCGCACCCAGAGGATGGGCCAAGGGTCCCTGGCACCCCCTAAAGAAAAAGGAAAAAAAATAGAAAATTTTCCAAAAATCTTTTCCTAATTAAAATTCATTTTTTATATTTATGTTGTGTCTTGTCTTCTATTTCTGCTCAGTCGGTAGCGCGCCAGGCTCGTAATCTGTAGTTCCCAGGTTCGAGTCCCAGCTGGGTCAGCGTTGAGATTTATCTCCGCAAAATTCCCCGCCCTGCCCACGGTCAGTAGGGGACATCGATGGGCTTGGAAAGGCCGCCGTCCGTCGGATGGGACGTTAAGCCGTGGCCCCGTGTGCGGGAGAGCCATACCCTGTGCACGTTAAAGAACACGCTGGATGGCCTTGACGGGAGGCTACCATCTGTCTCCCAACAGCTGTTCCAGTGGGTCCCCTTCCCCAATCTTCTCTGAGCCTTCGGGGTCCATGTGACCTGGCCATTTAGCCCATGGTGTGCAAAAAAGTGCCGCTCAGAGGTAAAACAACCAACCAACTTCTATTTCTATACTACTTATGAATTAGCGGTCACATAAGGTGGGAATACCCTATAGCTCTCGGGGATCAGGGCCGCTGTGAACACAAGGCGAACGAAAGAGTGCTCGGGCGGACCGAGCGCTACGGTCCGCCCGAGACTTCATCAGAAGCGTGTGAGAAAAGCAACGTTTTAATTTTAAGGAATAAACGATAAATATTCTTTAAGCTCTATGTATATAACAAAATTATTTGCATTTATCCAATCAACCGTTAATTCGAAAGAACACTTTTAAAGAGTGCAAAAACAGGAAAACGAAAAACTTCATTCTCTTTGAAAACGAAATTCTCATATTCGCCCGAGACGATATGAATTCTTCTTGTTATTTCTTCCTTTACAAGGAAATTCCTCTCATTTTGTTCTGGCTACATTTAAAATGCAGCGGCAGACATGGATTCTGTTAGTTGCAGGGAAGGTCGTCACTGGGGAAAAGTGGACACTGAAGATGAAAGAAACCGAACCTGACCTGTAAATCTGGTTACCACCGAAGGGTAATGTTGTTAGTATGTCATTGATGGATGTTTAAATCAACTCAGTGAGTTTGAGTGAGGACTTTGTCAGATTTTCTGTTTAATTTCCTGTGTACCCCAGGCTTTCCTGCCAGTCATCCCCATCCATAGTCACTCGAGGACAATCCGATCCTGAATGATGGCATGAAACGCCTTCCAGTATCCATTGTTGCCAACATTGGTCAACTGTTAGTGCATCACGTTCCAAATGCGATAAGATATTTTGATTTTTCATTTTTTATTTCGTCGCTTCACAAGCAGACTTTCTGCTTGGTTTCTTGCTTCACAAGCAGACTATTTTGCTTCGTTTCTTGCTTCACAAGCAGACTTTCTGCTTGGTTTCTTGCTTCACAAGCAGACTTTCTGCTTGGTTTCTTGCTTCACAAGCAGACTTTTTTTCGCTTCGTTTCTTGCTTCACAAGCAGACTATTTTGCTTCGTTTCTTGCTTCACAAGCAGACTTTCTGCTTGGTTTCTTGCTTCACAAGCAGACTTTTTTTTCGCTTCGTTTCTTGCTTCACAAGCAGACTTTTTGCTTCGTTTGTTGCTTCACAAGCAGACTTTTTGCTTCGTTTGTTGCTTCACAAACAGACTTTCTGCTTGGTTTCTTGTTTCACGAGCAGACTTTCTGCTTGGTTTCTTGTTTCACAAGCAGACTTTCTGCTTGGTTTATTGCTTCACAGCAGACTTTCTGCCTCGTTTGTTACGTCACACCATACTTATCCCCCACCTCAGATCGTATATTTCTAATATACTCGGAATATATTTTCCTCATCTATCGTTATAACTTTATGTGAAAATATATAATTATAACCATGTGAAACAGGATGATCTACGTGACGAATTGCAACGCATTTGGAACGTGATGCACTAACAGTTGACCACTGCTGGCAACAATAGATACTGGAAGGCGTTTCATGCCATCATTCAGGATCGGATTGTCCTCGAGTGACTATGGATGGGGATGATTGGCAGGTTTCCTAGATGGCTCTCAATACCAGAAATGCGACTACTCGACAAATGTCCGGTGACAAAACAATTAATGGGCATTGCCAGTATATGTGAACCATTCATAGACACCTGCGGGAAACTGGTATGCGAAGGAAGCGCCCTCTGCTTTGAATATTATCTCCGAAAAACTCCCCGCCCTGCCCACGGTCAATAGGGGACACCGATGGGCTTGGGAAGGCCGCCGTCCGTCGGATGGGACGTTAAGCCGTGGCCCCATGTACGAGAAAGCCATACCTTGCGCACGTTAAAGAAAACGCTGGATGACATTGACGGGAGGTTACCATGTGTCTCCCAACAGCTGTTCCAGTGGGTCCCCTCCCCCAACCTTCTCTGAGCCTTTGGGGTCCATGTGACCTGGCCATTTAGCCTATGGTGTGCAAAAAAATGCGGCTGAGAGGTAAAACAACCCAACCCTTTGAATATTACGAACTGCTCACTCGAAACCACAGGCATGCCAGTTTCAGTGGTGCGAACGAACGAGCTGAGTGGCATGCTGAATGGCGATATATCGTCTTCAGCGATGAGACCCGCATCTGTCTGGGACAGATCAACGGGCTCGCTCACATGTGACGACATACTGGCGAAAGATGTCGCCACGCATGAGTTCTGTCAAGTGCGGTCTTGTGTCATACACAAGAGCTCATAGGTTGTGTATCGTTGAGTGTCATACAGTGACCACTTATTGGATTCTGGTGTGGGGCGCCATTTCTTACGGCAGTCGATTATCTCTCACAGTCATCAAGGGTAATTTAACCACCCAGTGGTTTGTGTATACCATTCCACTCCTTGTGTTCTTACCACCTTTGAGAACATGCCAAACACCACATTTCAGAAAGATAATGTCGGACCACTTACTGCGTGTGTTCCGCTATCATGGCTTGCAGGGTTGCTGGATCTATCGTCGATTGATCATCTGGGACGTCATAAAATGAAATCAGAGAACGTAACTGACTCCAGCGGATAACGTGAAGGATCTTCAGGTGCAAGTGCAACAAATCTGTCCGCAAAATTCCCCGCCCTGCCCACGGTCAGTAGGGGACACCATTGGGCTTGGAAAAGCCGCCGTCCGTCGAATGGGAGGTTAAGCCTTGGCCCCGTGTGCGGGAGAGCCATACCCTGTGCACGTTAAAGAACACGCTGGATGGCCTTGACGGGGGGCTACCATCTGTCTCCCAACAGCTGTTCCAGTGGATCCCCTCCCCCAATCTTCTCTGAGCCTTCGGGGTCCTTGTGACCTGGCCATTTAGCCCATGGTGTGCAAAAAAGTGCCGCTCAGAGGTAAAACATCCCAACAACGCAACAAATCTAAAGAATTATAGACCAGGAGACCTTTTTAATTAATTTACTAACCGTATTAGTGCTTGTATTAATGCTAAAGGTTCACACACCTCGCATTATGTTACCCAAATATCCAATATCCACTATCTGCATGTTTTGTATCGTACGCGCAAACTTTATCCTGGATGGGGAAAGTTTTTTTTTAATGAGATGCGTTTATTTTCCAGTTGGTTAGATTTTGGTTTTCTCTAGTCGGACTCGGACTCAACAGTAATAGAAATACTTTGGTCTCGAGCGCAGTAATATTCGAACTAGTTTGGGCTTGAGCTCAGCAATAACCTTTATCGTTGTGATTCAATAATAATCAAAACTGTACTGAATCGGGTTCAGTAAAAATCAAAATAGGTCGAACTCGAACTCAGAAAAACATAGGGGCGGGGGTGTCTCAGTCGGTAGCGCGTCAGGCTCGTAATCTGTAGTTCACAGGTTCGAGTCCCAGCTGGGTCAGCGTTGAGATTTATCTCCGCAAAATTTCCCAACCTGCCCACGGTCAGTAGGGGACACCGATGGGCTTGGAAAGGCCGCCGTCCGTCGGATGTGACGTTAAGCCGTGGCCCCGTGTGCGGGAGAGCCATACCCTGTGCACGTTAAAGAACACGCTGGATGGCCTTGACGGGAGACTACCATCTGTCTCCCAAAAGTATTCCAGTGGGTTCCCTCCCCCAACCTTCTCTGAGCCTTCGGGGTCCATGTGACCTGGCCATTTAGCCCATTGTGTGCAAAAAAGTGCCGCTCAGAGGTAAAACAACCCAACCCAGAAAAACATAAGTTGTTCAGGTCGAGTACAGTAATAATACGATTATTGGTCGAATTGTACAGGTCGAGTACAGAAATAGTTGAAGCTAAAATTGGATGTTCTGTCACTCACCATAAGAAATTTTAACTAAATTGGATTTTCTGAGTTTAACTCATTGCCCTAACTATATCGATTGTTACGGAGCTTTTGCTCTGTAACAATCGATATGGTTAGAGCTCGAGTTCAGTAATTTATTTATTTTTTGCAGCTAGCTCTTTGTTTTTTCGTAGAAAAAAGCATTTTTGATTTTTCTTTCTCTCAGAAACATTTTTACTTCCTCCGAAAGAAACATTTCTTTTTCTTCATTATCTCGCAATTGAGCATGCCTCTGTGGGTTCATAAGCAAAAGCGACATATTAGATGTAACTTCTCCTGTTCCTCGTCCCCGTTCTTCTGCCTACACACCATTCCTCCTAGTGAGCCACTTAGCTCAGCGTCATCTCCCTCTCTCTCTCTGCGCATTTCGCTCTCCTGGTAGCCTTAGTTTCCGCAAAAGGGCGATTGTCGTCGGAACGCTCTGCCAGACTCGCAGGTGAAAATTTATGGTGAAGCAAAACGGATTATCTGGAGCCTGGTGACGTGGAAAGCGAAAGCTAGGTAGACTCTAATTGGATGCTGGGAGGATAGAAATCCAGTTAGGTTGCGATGCGCTTCGCAACACGAGGAAGACTTTGCCTGAGGCGTGTGCCACAAACAAAGGTATAGAGACAGGAAAAGATGGGTTTAAAAACCTGGATTAGAAACCTCTGTATTGTTTTCGCATTTTTCGATATTTTCGATGGAATGCTTCTCTTAATACATTTTATTTCTTTTTAGTCTGTGTCTAAATTTGTTGTTCGCTTTTTGAAACTGTTGGGTTGTTTAACCTCTGAGTGGAACTTCTAAATGACCTAGTCACCAGGACCCCAAAGACGCAGAGAGGTTGAGGGGTTGGGTTGGGTTGTTTTACCTCTGAGCGGCACTTTTTTGCACATCATGGGCTAAATGGCCAGGTCACATGGACCCCGAAGGTTCAGAGAATGTTGGGGGAGGGGACCCACTGGAACAGCTGTTGGGAGACAGATGGTAGCCTCCCGTCAAGGCCATCCAGCTTGTTCTTTAACGTGCACAGGGTATGGCTCTCCCGCACACGGGGCCATGGCTTAACGTCCCATCCGACGGACGGCGGCCTTTCCAAGCCCATCGGTGTCCCCTACTGACCGTGGGCAGGGCAGGGAATTTTTGGCAGCGGAGATAATCTCGATCCGTGGGCAGCGGAGATAAATCTCAACGCTGACCCAGCTGGGACTCGAACCTGGGAACTACAGATTAAGAGCCTGGCGCGCTACCGACTGAGGCACCCCCGCCCAGGTTGAGGGGAAGGGACCCACTGGACGGCTGTCAGTAGACAGATGGCAGTTTCCCATCAAGGCCATCCAGCGTGTTCTTTAACAGGCAAAGGGATGTGGCTTTCCTCGCCACTGCTTAACCTCCCATCCGATGGACAGCTACCTTTCCAAACCCATCGGTGTCCCTTACTGAGCTACTGAGCGATGTAGATTTTGCGGAGGTATATCACAAAGCTGGCTCAGGGGAATCCTGGGAATTTTAGATTACGAACCTGGCGCGCTACCCACTGAGCCATCCCTGCCATCTCTTTTCGAAATGAAGGTGAGAATAAAATAGTGGATTGATATGAGAGGGACTTAAAATCACTTTCTGATTCCATTAGATTATGCAAAACCTTTGCGAAAATTACTACGAAATGAGCAGTAAGAACACTAAATTTCAACTGTGTGTGCTAGATAGTGAGATTGGTGTGTAACTTGACATATTCTGATTGGCTTGAGTCATATAACTTTTTGAATATTGATGCTTTGTCTTCTTGTACGGAGTAGGGGTTGGCTTAGCTCGACAGGTTCGGAATTTGATGTTTCCCGTTCCATTCGCAGCTATGTCTGCTTTGGGGTTTATCATCACTAAACCTGCTCCAGGTGAGAAAGTGAACACCTTGAACCTAGCCCGGTGGGTAGAAGAAAGAATACTTGTTCAAATTAACACACTGGATGGACTTGATGAAATGTTTCTAGATGTCTCCTAACTGTTGCCCTGTGGATAGCTCTCAGCCTTCGGGTCCGTTGAGAGCTATCCATTATCTTCACAAAAGTGCCGCACAGATGAGAAACAATCTAGTGGGCCTTCGGGTCCGAGTTCTGAGCCTTCGGGTTCGTTGAGAGCTATTCATTATCTTCACAAAAGTGCCGCACAGATGAGAAACAATCTAGTGGGCCTTCGGGTCCGAGTTCTGAGCCTTCGGGTTCGTTGAGAGCTATTCATTATCTTCACAAAAGTGCCGCACAGATGAGAAACAATCTAGTGGGCCTTCGGGTCCGAGTTCTGAGCCTTCGGGTTCGTTGAGAGCTATTCATTATCTTCACAAAAGTGCCGCACAGATGAGAAACAATCTAGTGGGCCTTCGGGTCCGTTGAGAGCTATCCATTATCTTCACAAAAGTGCCGCACAGATGAGAAACATTCTAGTGGGCATTCGGGTCCGAGTTCTGAGCCTTCGGGTCCGTTGAGAGCTATCCATTATCTTCACAAAAGTGCCGCACAGATGAGAAACAATCTAGTGGGCCTTCGGGTCCGAGTTCTGAACCTTCGGGTCCGTTGAGAGTTATCCATTATCTTCACAAAAGTGCCGCACAGATGAGAAACAATCTAGTGGGACTTCGGGTCCGAGTTCTGAGCCTTCGGGTCCGTTGAGAGCTATCCATTATCTTCACAAAAGTGCCGCACAGATGAGAAACAATCTAGTGGGACTTTGGGTCCGAGTTCTGAGCCTTCGGGTCCGTTGAGAGCTATCCATTATCTTCACAAAAGTGCCGCACAGATGAGAAACAATCTAGTGGGACTTCGGGTCCGAGTTCTGAACCTTCGGGTCCGTTGAGAGCTATCCATTATCTTCACAAAAGTGTCGCACAGATGAGAAACAATCCAGTGGGACTTCGGGTCCGTGTTCTGAGCCTTCGGGTCCGTTGAGAGCTATCCATTATCTTCACAAAAGTGCCGCACAGATGAGAAACTATCTAACATTTGTACATGCTTTGTGAGAAAGAAGACATTCAACTTCAAAAATCGTAATCTGTCATTTGTTTCTCTGAATGAAGGAAATATACATCCTGTGCATATTGGAAACACAGCGGATGAATTTGCAGCACATTTACTATTGACAAGTGTGCGAATAGCCGAATCTGTTGATCGGGCACACTGGATGATGCTTTGGCAAGAGACTTCCATCTGTCATTGATGACAGTAGAGAGAATAACTCATTCAAGGCCAATTAAAAAGGGGCTGTGGTGGCTCAGTCGGTAGCGCGCCAGGCTGGTAATCTGTAGTTCCCAGGTTCGAGTCCCAGCTGGGTCAGCGTTGACATTTATCTCCGCAAAATTCCCAGCCCTGCCCACGGTCAGTAGGGGACACCGATGGGCATGGAAAGGCCGCCATCCGTCGGATGGGACGTTAAGCCGTGTCTCCGTGTGCGGGAGAGACATACCCTGTGCACGTTAAAGAACTCGCTGGATCGCCTTGACGGGAGGCTACCATCTGTCTCCCAACAGCTGTTCCAGTGGGTCCCCTCCCCCAACCTTCTCTGAGCCTTCGGGGTCCATGTGACCTGGCCATTTAGCCCATGGTGTGCAAAAAAGTGCCGCTCAGAGGTAAAACAACCCAACAACAACAAAGCCAATTAAAAACGCACTCAAATGCATTGAAGGGCGACTGGCATCTACTTTTAGAAGTATGCAGAGCCATCATAATTTAGGCATATTAAAACAAAGCTGAATGAAGCCAGGAGATTCACATCTAGCGCTGAGAAATATACAGAAAAGTTTTATTTAAAACATGTTGAAACTAAAATAGATGACGATTAAGGAGAGTATCGACTACATCTGACGGCAAAAAGAGATTCGTGATTTGTGTATATTGAAAATACACTGGATGATGATTGTAGGAATGTCTCAACTACATCTGCCAAAAAAGAAGCGATCTGTGTATATTGACAAAAACATCTGACAAAAAAAAGGTCGTGATGTGTGTATATTAAAAACTACACGATGATTGCAGAAGCATCTCAACTACATCTGATAAAAGACTCGTGATCTGTGCATGTTGATAATTCACTGGATGGTGATTGCGGGAACTAGAAGAACGCATATCGACTCTGGCGCATATGAGAAACTCGTTTTCAAAGAGAATTGGGTTGGGTTGTTTTACCTCTGTGCGGCACTTTTTTGCACACCATGGGCTAAATGGCCAGGTCACATGGACCCCGAAGGCTCAGAGAAGGTTGGGGGAGGGGACCCACTGGAACAGCTGTTGGGAGACAGATGGTAGCCTCCCGTCAAGGCTATCCAGCGTGTTCTTTAACGTGCACAGGGCTCTCCCGCACACGGGGCCACGGGCTTTCCATTGTTATATTACAACTATAGTTTTATCTATAGTTGTCACGCACACGGGGCCGGGGCACACGGTGCCACTCTCCCGCACACGGGGCCACGGCTTAACGTCTCATCCGACGGACGGCGGCCTTTCCAAGCCCATCGGTGTCCCCTACTGACCGTGGGCAGGGCGGGGAATTTTGAGGAGATAAATCTCAACGCTGACCCAGCTGGGACTCGAACCTGGGAACTACAGATTACGAGCCTGGCGCGACTGAGCAACCCCCGCCCAATTTCAAAGAGAATGCAGAACCATCTTTTAGAACAGGCAAAATACGCAAATCCTGGGGCCCTCGATTTATTAATTACCACAAATCATGAGAGAAGGAAAATTCCTGCTTAAAGTTTTAAAGGGAACCCATATTTAACTTTTCCTACGGACCCAGTAAAGTTTAAGATGGCCTTGAGAGAATGAAGGTTTTCCATTATCTGCATTCCATCCTTAAAAGTCTTAATTTGAGCTAATGGATAATGGATCATGGAGAAAATACAAATAGCAGTAGTTTATTAGTAATTATACGACATAAAAAGTATGTTTTTTTAATTTGTTAAATTTAAAAAGTTGCTTTTTTCACGCTCCTGAGGGCGTATTATTGTTGTCAGTGGAATATCTGTTGACCCTCTTACACTCAACTTAAAAGTTTTACCATAAACAGATCACTTGCAATATTCGTTAAAAGTTTCACCGTTTCCATATTTAGTGATCTCTAATAATATAAATTAAAACTACCTTAGTATTTAAAAAAGGTGAATTATATTTCATTAATACCAATTAAACTGAAAAATAGATTTCCAAATATCTCTTAAAATAAAACAGTTGTGATTTTCACCCTCTTGGGGATATACGTGAGCAAGCCATTGCTGCCAATGGGAACTAGGGGCGGGGGTGGCTCAGTCGGTAGCGCGCCAGGCTCGTAATCTGTAGTTCCCAGGTTCGAGTCCCAGCTGGGTCAGCGTTGAGATTTATCTCCGCAAAATTCCCCGCCCTGCCCATGGTCAGTAGGGGACACCAATGGGCTTGGAAAGGCCGCCGTCCGTCGGATGGGACGTTAAGCAGTGGCCCCGTGTGCGGAAGAACCATACCCTGTGCACGTTAAAGAACACGCTGTATGGCCTTGACGGGAGGCTACCATCTGTCTCCCAATAGCTGTTCCAGTGGGTCCCCTCCCTCAACCTTCTCTGAGCCTTCGGGGTCCATGTGACCTGCCCATGGCGTGCAAAAAAGTGCCGCTCAGAGGTAAAACAACCCAAAGACAATGAGCACTTCGTGACTTTCACATTAAACCACCAAAATTTCAAATTACTAGCATAAATGTATCACTTGCAATGTTTGTTAAAAAATTTGAATTTTTTACTCTTAGATGTCGAAATTATAGTTTTTGGGATTTGGGTAGTTTCACTCCTGAGCGCCACTTTCTTGCAAACCATGGGCTAAATGGCCATGGTCACATGGACCTCCATTGCTCAGAGAAGGTTGGGGGAGGGAACCCACTGGAACAGCTGTTGGGAGACAAATGGTAGCCTCTCGTCAAGGCCATCCAGTGTGTTCTTTAACGTGCACAGTTAGGTTGCTTTACCTCTGAGCGGCACTTTTTTGCACACCATGGGCTAAATGGCCAGGTCACATGGACCCCGAAGAGAGGTTGGACTGAGAAGGTTGGGGGAGGGGACCCACTGGAGCAGCTGTTGGGAGACAGATGGTAGCCTCCCGTCAAGGCCATCCAGAGTGTTCTTTAACGATCACAGGGTATGGCTCTCCCGCACACGGGGATGACGTGACTTAGCGTCCCATCCGACGGACGGCGGATTTTCCAAGCCCAGCGGTGTCCACTACTGACCGTGGACAGGGCGAGGAGTTTTGCGGAGATAAATCTCAACGCTGGCCCAGCTGGGACTCGAACCTGAGAACTACAGATTACGAGCCTGGCGCGCTACCGACTGAGCCACCCCGCCCTTAACTTTTTGGGATATTTGGAAAGTACAAATTGTAATAGTTCATTAATACTATCCAACCCAAAAAGTATTTATAATTTACCTCTAAAAGCAAATAATTTTCTCTTAAAACCAACGAGTTACGTTTCCCCCCCTCTCTTTATCTAAGGGGTCAAATCGTTGTTGCCAAAAGAAACTTCATGAGCTTAACATTCGACCACCAAACTTGTGAATTGCTAGCATTAATACATTGTTTGCAATATTCGTGTGAAATTTTAAATTTTCACATTTCTCCCACCTTTAAAGAGTGCAATTATAGCTTTAGGTAGATTTCTAAAGGGTAAATCGTAATATTTCATTAAATACCTATCGAACATGAAAAGAATTTTTAATTTTTCTCTACAAGCAAAAACGTTCGGTATCTACAGAAGGAGAGAAAGACAAGAAAGCGAAAATATTTCTGATTTTTTTAAAAACGAGATGAAAAAAAAAATCGTGTATCTGTGTATTTTGAAAATACACTGGATGATGATCGTGGGAGTGCCTCAACTACATCTGACAAAAAAACACTCGTCGATCTGTGAATATTGAAAATACACTGGACGATGATCACGGGAGCGTCTCGACTACATCTCACAAAAAAATTTATGATATGTGTATATTGAAAATACACTGGATGAAGACTGCGCGAGAGTTGGATTGTTTTACCTCTGAGCGGCACTTTTTTGCACACCATGGGCTAAATGGCAGTCACAAGGACCATGAAGGTTCAGAGAAGACTGGGGGAGGGGACCCACTGGAACAGCTGTTGGGAGACAGATGGTAGCCTCCCGGCGAGGCCATCCAGTTTGTTCTTCAACGTGCAGAGGGTATGACTCTCCCGCACACGGGGCCACGGCTTAACGTCCCACCCGACGGACGGCGGTCTTTCCAAGCCCATCGGTGAACTGCGCGAGAATCTCGATACATCTGACAAAAGAGACTCTTATCTGTGTGTATTGAAAATACACTAGATCAGTGGTTCTCAACTTTATATGGTTTCACGTACCCCTTGGAAATGTGTATGTAACTGACGTACCCCTTTGTGTAGATAGATAAAACTATAGTTATAGTATAACAATGGGAATAAAATGAAGCATATATATCAGTGGTTCTCAAACTTTTATGCTTCACGTACCCCCTGGAAATGTGTACGTAACTGGCGTACCCCTTGTATAGATGGATAAAACTATAGTTATAGTATAACAATGGGAATAAAATAAAACATATATATCAGTGGTTCTCAAACTTTTATGCTTCACGTACTCCCTGGAAATGTGTATGTAACTAGCGTACCCCTGTATAGATGGATAAAACTATAGTTATAGTATAACAATGGGAATAAAATAAAACATATATATCAGTGGTTCTCAACCTTTTATGCTTCACGTACCCCCTGGAAATGTGTATGTAACTGGCGTACCCCTTGTATAGATAGATAAAACTATAGTTATAGTATAACAATGGGAATAAAATGAAGCATATATATTAGTGGTTCTCAAACTTTTATGCTTCACGTACCCCCTGGAAATGTGTATGTAACTGGCGTACCCCTTGTATAGATAGATAAAACTATAGTTATAGTATAACAATGGGAATAAGATAACACATATATATATATCAGTGGTTCTCAACATTTTATGCTTCACGTACCCCCTGGAAGCGTGTATATAACTGACGTACCCCTTTGTGTAGATAGATAAACTATAGTTATAGTATAGCAATGGGAATAAAATATATATATCAGTGGTTCTCAACCTTTTATGCTTCACGTACCCCCGGAAATGTGTATGTAACTGGCGTACCCCTTGTATAGATAGATAAAACTATAGTTATAGTATAACAATGGGAATAAAATAAAACTTATGTATCAGTGTAATACATTTTATGCTTCACGTACCCCCTGGAAATGTGTATGTAACTGGCGTACCCACGAGTATAGATAGATAAAACTATAGTTATAGTATAACAATGGGAATAAAATAAAACATATATATCAGTCGTTCTCAACCTTTTATGCTTCACGTACCCCCTGGAAATGTGTATGTAACTGGCATACCCCTTGTATAGATAGATAAAACTATAGTTATAGTATAACAATGGGAATAAAATAAAACATATATATCAGTGGTTCTCAACCTTCTATGCTTCACGTACCCCCTGGAAATGTGTATGTAACTGGCATACCCCTTGTATAGATAGATAAAACTATAGTTATAGTATAACAATGGGAATAAAATAAAACATATATATCAGTCGTTCTCAACCTTTTATGCTTCACGTACCCCCTGGAAATGTGTATGTAACTGACGTACCCCTTGTATAGATAGATAAAACTATAGTTAGAGTATAACAATGGGAATAAAATAAAACATATATATCAGTCGTTCTCAACCTAAATGTGTATGTAACTGGCGTATCCCTTGTATAGATAGATAAAACTATAGTTAGAGTATAACAATGGGAATAAAATAAAACATATATATCAGTCGTTCTCAACCTTTTATGCTTCACGTATCCCCTGGAAATGTGTATGTAACTGGCGTACCCCTTGTATAGATAGATAAAACTATAGTTAGAGTATAACAATGGGATTAAAATAAAACATATATATCAGTCGTTCTCAACCTTTTATGCTTCACGTACCCCCTGGAAATGTGTATGTAACTGGCGTACCCCTTGTATAGATAGATAAAACTATAGTTATAGTATAACAATGGGAATAAAATAAAACACATATATCAGTTTTTCTCAACGTTTTATGCTTCACATACACCCTGGAAATGTGTATGTAACTGGCGTACTCCTTGTATACATAGATAAAACTATAGTTATAGTATAACAATGGGAAAAAAATAAAACATATATATCAGTCGTTCTCAACCTTTTATGCTTCACGTACCCCCTGGAAATGTGTATGTAACTGGCGTACCCCTTGTATAGATAGATAAAACTATAGTTAGAGTATAACAATGGGAATAAAATAAAACATATATATCAGTCGTTCTCAACCTTTTATGCTTCACGTACCCCCTGGAAATGTGTATGTAACTGGCGTACCCCTTGTATAGATAGATAAAACTATAGTTATATTATAACAATGAGAATAAAATAAAACACTGACCTTGTTTCTGGATCTAGCGACTTTTGAGCTCTCACGGGCGTACCCCAAAACATTTTACCGCGTACCCCACGTTCAGAACCCCTACACTAGATGATGATTGCAGGCAGGGATGCACCCATTGCAAAAACGCACCCAAATGTATCCGGACCTCTGAAAATCCGATCGTCTTCTACGAAATCTCAAATCTGTCTATCTGCTTTGAAATCCAAAACAATTGTCTTTGTATAATTTAATTTTAGGCCCATAATATACACCGAAGAGCCAAAACATTATGACGAGCGCTTCTTTATGCAAATCAAAGCAACTGCAGGCAAACGACGGCGAGTGTGAAGGTCATGAAACGGTATAAATACCACCTGATAATGAGCTCTTTTAATCAGTGTCATTCTTGTTCTTCAATTGGGAAAGGCAGCGGACTTAAGTGAGATTGACAAAGCCAAATTGTAATGGCCAGACGACTGGGTCAGAGTATTTCCGAGACGGCACGCTTGTGGGGTGCTCAAGGTCAGCCATGATTAGTATCTTCAAAAAGTGGTTCGAGGAGGAAATAACACGAACCGCTGGCAAGGTGTGGGCCGACCACGGCTCATCGATGGTAGAGGTGAGTGAAGGACTATCCCATGTTGTACGAGCCAACAGAAGGTATACTGTAGCACACCTCATCTGTAATTTGAATGCTGCTGACGGGAGTAATGTGTAACAACATACAATACATCGAACCTTGCTGAAAATAAGGCTGCGGAGCCGCAGACCTCACCGAGTGCCCATGCTAACTTCGGTTCATCGTCGAAAGAGTCTACAATGGACATGCGAGCATCAAAACTGGACCTTGAATGATTGAAGAAGGTCATCTTGTCAGATGAATCTCGTTTCCTGATGCACCATGCGGACGGCCGGGTACATGTGCGTCATTTATTTGCACCAGGATACACCATAGGATGAAAACAAGCCAGTGGAGGAAGTGTAATGCTTTGGGGCAATATGCTGCTGAGAAACCCAGGGTCCAGTCATTCATGTGCAGAAAACTATGACGTCTACCACCTACCTAAATATTATTGCAGATCAGGTACATCCTTTCATGGCAAAGGTATATCCCTCTAATAGTGCCTTCTTTTAGCAGGATAATGGGCTATGCCACACTGCCCGGATTGTTCGAGAATGGTTCGCAGAACATGAGGAAGACTTCCAGGTATTGCCCTGGTCTCCAAATTCCCCAGACATCAATCCAATCACGCATCTGTGGTTTGTGTTGGAAGAGCATATGCGATCTGGGGTGGCTCTACCACATATCTTACAAGAGTTGAAGAATCTGCTGGTAACGTGTTGGTACCAAATACCACAAGACACCTTTAGAAATCTTGTAGCGTCCATGCCTCGCCAGGTAAGAGCTGTTTTGGCGGCACATGGAGGACCAAAATCCTATTAGGCAGGTGGCCATAATGTTTTCGCCTTTCGGTGTATGTCCTACACTAAAAATATTAACTTTTAAACTAAAAATAGATTTAATATAAAAAAAACTAAAATACTATAAAATTTGATTCCATATAGAATATTATTTTAACCTTTCCTTGGGGTGGAACATTTTAGTAATTGGGAAATCCTACTCGAATCGTATTCTCGCGAACTAAAACTACCCCAAACTAAATCCTGGGTACGTTCCTAATTAAATCTAACAAAAAACATCCCAAACAAATATTTCCCCAATACCATCCCCCAATAAAATCCCAAATACATCTGACAAAACAGACTCGTGTTCTAATATAAAATCTAATTATAATATCTGAATATATATCTAATATATACTGAATTATATTTACTGAATCTTGACAAAAGGACCCCTGAGAACATTTCTTGCGAAGTTAAGGAGGGGGGGGGGTCCCATTAAGATTTTCCGGTACGCCAGTGGAGCATGATGAAATCTTTGCTAAGCTTAGGGAGTTCTTTACATAAAGTTTGACATCCACTGCCCTAGAGGGAAGACGAAAAACCTGTACTTTTTTTTAAAAGACTTAAATGGAAAGTTGTTTCTTGGTTGGTAGGTGGTAATAAGATATTTTATTTATATTTCCCGAACAGTTCATTAGTTTAAAATTCTATCTTTAGAGGATTATAAATTCGAAATTTGAAAAACTTTTTCTCTTTGAAAACGAGCATTCCGTATTCACCAGGACGGACTTTCTGTGGTGTGGTTCGCTCAGAGAGTAACGCGTCAAAGTCGTAATATGTAGTTCAGAGTTTCGGGTTCCAACTGTGCCATCATTATATTTATCTGCACAAAATCTCCTCTCTGCCATCGATGAGAAAGGGGACACCAATGGGATGGAAAAGCCGACGTCCGTTAGATGGGAGGTAAAGCCGCGGCACTTTGTACAAGAGAGCAATCCCCTGTGTAAATAAAAATACCCTGGATGGCTTCCATCTGTCCCTTAACAGTTTTTCAGTGGACAGCTTTCTCGTGTTTGTCCGCCTATGCCGGCGTTGAGATTTATCTCCACAAAACTCCCGCACCGTGCCCTCGATCAGTAGGGGAGACCAATGGGCTTGGAAAGGCTGCCGTCCATTGGATGGGACCTTAACTCGTGGTCCTGTATGCGGAAGAGAGTAATATCCTGTCCACGTTAAAGAACACGCTGGATGGCCTTGACGGAAGGCTACCTTTTAACTCCCCACAGTTTTTCAGTGGCTTCTCTCCCCCCAACTTTCTGTGAGCCTTCGGGTCCTTGTGACCTGGCCATTTATCTCATTGTGTGCAAAAAAGTGCCACTCTGAGGGAAACAACCCAACCCTTTCTCGTAACGACTCTGAGACATTGGGGTCTTTGTAACTTGGCCTTGCAACACACTCTGTTCAAAAAATGCCACTCAGAGGTATTACAGTCCAAAGCAACTGGATTTTCTAGTATAAGTTTAACTCTATTCATTTACATTACTATTCGGGGCGGGGGTTTCTCAGTCGGTAGCGCGCCAGGCTCGTAATCTGTAGTTCCCAGGTTCGAGTCCCAGCTGGGTTAGCGTTGAGATTTATCTCCGCAAAATTTCCCGCCCTGCCCACGGTCAGTAGGGGACACCGATGGGCTTGGAAAGGCCGCCGTCCGTCGGATGGGACGTTAAGCCGTGGCCACGTGTGCGGGAGAGCCATACCCTGTGCACGTTAAAGAACACGCTGGATGGCCTTGACGGGGGGGCTACCATCTGTCTCCCAACAGCTGTTCCACTGGGTCCCCTCCCCCAACCTTCTCTGAGCCTTCGGGGTCTATGTGACCTGGCCATTTAACCCATGGCGTGCAAAAAAGTGCCGCTCATAGGTAAAACAACCCTACCCAACATTACTACTCTGGTTATATGCCATCACTTTCATTCAAAAATGCGAATAAACTGCTTAGGCAGCATAACACGGTATTGCCCCAGATTCATGGTATTTACATAAATCATTCAAAATGAGGGAGTTTTATTAGTTCCCTACCTACTAATAAAGTTTTAACACTAAGATAGAGTATTTTTATTGTAGAAAAAAAATTAAAGTTACGTCACAAGTATACCAAAGCTCAGAATAAAGTTTGAAATAGAGAACCCACTAGACAGCTCTTAAAGGTACATGCACATTTCGTGCCATCCTGTGAATCTTTGAAATTAAGCCCTTTGGGTACCAGACTGGATCATGACTCAACGTCCCATCCGATGGACGGTTCATTTTAAAGTTTAATAGCATTCTCTTTTTTACCTGGGCCACGGTTTGAAGAAAAGGAGAAAATCTCAAATCCGTTGCAGTTGGATCGGAACTCCGGAATTTACCACAAAATATTTAGTCACTATTACGCTGTTGAAGTATGATGATGTTAATTGGGTACAGCGGCCGGTTGCTCAGCGGACATAGCACGTGATCATCATATTTCAGAAACGTAATAACGGCTACATTCCTTGTAGTTGGGAAGTGCTGTGGGTTAAAAACGTATCCGGAACCTATGGTTACATGTCTAGTTAAGTGGTTGGGTCGTTTCAGTTCTTAGGGCACTATTTTGCACACCATGGACTAAATGACCAAGCCACAAGGAGTGCAAAGGCTAAGAGAAAGTTGAAGGATGGGAATCCGCTGTCCCATTTTCTCCAGCAGCTCCCAACTTTCATGCGTTCCCCTTAAGAAATAGATGGAAGTCTCCGATCGAGGGGGAGAGGCTTGTCTTGACTCAGTCGATAGCGCGCCAGGCTGGTAATCTGCAGTTCCTAGATTCGAATACCAACTGTGCCAGTTTTGAGATTTATCACCGCAAAATCCTGTCCTGCCCTTGGTTAGTAGAGGACACTGATGGTTTTGGAAAGGACGCCGTCTTCCAGATGGGACGTAAAGCCATGGCCCGTGTGCTGGAAAGCCATGCCATGTGCACGTTAACGAACATGCTGGTGGCTTTGACAAGAGGTTGCCGTCTTCTTCTGTCCGTGGATCCCATCCCTCTAAACTTCTCTGAGCTCTCCCATTGTGTGCAAAAAAAGTGCAGCTCAGAGGTAAAACATCCAACCTCCTCCCATCCTAACCCTCCCACAGTCCACTGGGAAGATTTAACAAAATGTTGGATGGTTATGATATTTATGCACATATCGACTAAGATATATATTAATCAACTTAAATGAACAATGTTTAGAAAAATAAAAGAACACATTAAAATCGAGAAAAACGCCTCTTGCAGTCTGTTAATATTCCTTCCTACAAATAGGATCGTAACTGTCATTTATCATTAAATATCCCGTTCACTTTCAAAAACACCGCTATTTTTTACAACCCTATACACTCTACCCTTCCTAGCCATGTCGGACGCAATTAAAGCAGCCATTAAGTACTTATTTGTATCGTCATCCTTTGCCTATGAGGTTGTTCCTTGTGTGAAACGGTTGTTCTCGATTCTAAAGAAACGAGGTTAGTGCAACCACCGCCAAAACGATCGTTCATAAGACAACAAAAACCGTTGTTTGCGGCATCATAAGCGTTGGACTCGAGCCACGAACCGAAGTCTGCCGACACGAGGCACCATCAACGTTTTCAAACACGTTTACTGGCAGCGCGCGAAAGCTGGACCTACGCGCAGCCACAACAGGATTTCGTGCGCAGACAAGCAGCTTACATCTGTTATGTTCCGAGACAGAGCTCAAATATCAAGCGCATAATGAAGCCACAGCGGGCTCAAAATAGATGAGCGAAGTGAAGACAGAGAGTCCCAAAATATCGTCCCCATCAGCACGATTTTTAAGGGACATCACACCCAGCCTCAGATGGCTCCCCCGCCGCGGGGAGATGGGGGTGGAAGAATACCTCACGTGGCATTCCCTACAAGCGAGCTAAAATAATATTGAGCCTGCATTTCGTAGAGGATAGGAGGAGCGACTGCTGGCAGAAGGCTTTTTCTTTTCAAGACTGTTTCTCTCTGACGACATAAGAGGGTTGGACGAGGTTTATTTTGCTCCCAAACGGTGTTTTTTTTTAAGTACTCAATGAAGTAAACATCCAAGTTATAAGGATCCCGGATTGTTTATATCTGCAGTAGTTTCTTGATTAAGGTATTTGTTCGGTTGTTTTACCTCTGAGAGGCACTTTTTTCACACAATGGTCTAAGTGATCAGGTCACAAAAACTCCGAGGGCTTAGAAAAGATTGGAGGAAGGGTTGTGTTGTTTTACCTCTGAGCGGCACTTTTTTGTACACCATGGGCTAAATGGCCAGGTCACATGGACCCCGAAGGCTCAGAGAAGGTTGGGGGAGGAGACTCACTGGAACAGCTGTTGGGAGACAAATGGTAGCCTCCCGTCAAGGCCATCCAGTGAGGTCTTTAACGTACATAGGGTATGGCTCTCCCGCACATGGGACCACGGCTTAACGTCCCATCCGACGGACGGCGGCTTTTCCATGGGGGAAGGGAACCCATTGGACAGCTGTTAGGAGACATATGGTAGGCTCATGTCAAGGCCATCTCGCGTGTTCTTTCACGTGCACAGTGTATGGCTGTCTCGCACACTGAGCCATGGATCAACATCCCATCCGACGGACGGCGGCTTTTCCAAGCCCTTCGGTGTCTCCTATTGAGTAGGCTGAGGGCAGGATGGGGTGGTGGTGAGGGGGGTTTCGGAGAGGCTACTGAGCAGGCTGAGGGCAGGATGGTGATGGTGGTGAGGGGGTTTGTGGAGATAAGTCTCAACGCTGGCTCAGGTGTAATTCGGACCTGGAAACTGCAGATTACAAGCCTAGCTCGCTACAGACTGAGCCACTTCCGCTCTCTCGGAGAAGAGAAACAGGGCTGGTAAAAGTGAAAGAATTGTCTGTTTGTTGTTTTTTTTCAAGAGGGGAACAAAAAAAAAAAACTGAGTGAATTTTGTTGGGAAAGTGAGGACAAAATAAAAAATGTATTTGTCGGAGGGTTGTTTTACGTCTGAGCGGCACTTTTTGCATATAATGCCCTAAATGACCAGGTCATAAGGACCTCAAGAGCTCAGAGATGGTTGGGGGAAGTAGATACACTGGACAGCCATTGGAAACAGATGGTAGTCTCCAGTTCAAGACCATTTAGTATATTTTTTAAAGTGCACCGTTTGTTCCCTTACTGATGACTCTTGCACACGGGGCTATGGTTCAATGTCCCATCCGATGGGCGCCACCCTTTCCAAGTCCATCGGTGTCCCCTACTGACCGAGGGCAGAATGAGGGCTATATTTAGTAGGGCAGAATGAGGGCTCTAGGACTTAAATAATTTCTTAAAAGATATAAGCAACAGGAGAATGAGATACCTTTTGGATTGGATTGGATTGTTTTACCTCTGAGCGGCACTTTTTTGCACACCATGGGCTAAATGGCCAGGCCACAAGGACCCCGAAGGCTCAGAGAAGTTTGGGGGAGGGGACCCACTGGAACAGCTGTTGGGAGACAGATGTAAGCCTCCCGTCAAGGCCATCCAGCATGTTCTTTAACGTGCACAGTGTATGGCTCTCCCGCACACGGAGACACGGCTTAAAGTCCCATCCGACGAACGGCGGCCTTTTCAAGCCCATTGGTGTCCCCTACTGACCGTGGGCAGGGCGGGGAAATTTTGCGGAGATAAATCTCAACGCTGACCCAGCTGGGACTCGAACCTGGGAACTACAGATTACGAACCTGGCGGCGCTACCGACTGAGCCACCCCCGCCCCAAATGAGATACCATTAGGATGATTGCAAACGAGGAAGAACCGTAGGGAGAATGGGGATGGGCCATAATGGGGATGGGCCAGTCACATGTGGAGGTAGTCAGATTCTTCATTGTGTCCGAAAACATCCTTTTGAAGACCCTGAAAACTATTCCAAGAGAGGGAAAATGCCACTGAAGGGAATGAAGTCGTCCTAGGGCAATATTAAGGGATGACAAATATTTAGCAACAGCTAAGGGCAAAGAAACAATGACATCAAGTCGACTTTTTTTGTCGAAACATATCAGATCTCTCAGAAGCCACAGACCCTACCGCATCATGATCTACAGTCTCACGAAGACTTAACTGGAAGGTCTTTATATCAGGAAACATGCCATTTCATTTACAATAACCCTTTCTCAATAAAGAGAACTCGTTTGATGTGGACGAACACATATATTTATACAACGATGATTGTAGTCAAGTTCTGTTTTCAGATGAGTCAAGATACAGCTTGAACAGTGATTATCTACGATATTACATCTGAAGAGAACAGGGGATGGTCAGTCTGTAGCGCGCCAGGTTCGTAATCTGCAGTTTCCAGGTTCGATTCCCAGCTGAGTCAGCGTTGAGACTTATCTCCGCAAAACTCCCCGCCCTGTCCACGGTCAGTAGGGGACACCGATGGGCTTGGAAAGGCCGCCGTCTGTCGGATGGGAAATTAAGCCGTGGCGTGAGAGCCATATCCTTTGCACGTTAAAGAACACGCTGGATGGCCTTGACGGGAGGCTACCATCTTTTTCCCAACAGCTCTTCCAGTGGGTCACCCCCCAACCTTCTCTGAGTCTTAGGGGTCCTTGTGATCTGGCCCTTTAGCCCATGGTGTGCAAAAAAGTGCCGCTCAGAGGTAAAACAACCCAACCCGAAAACATGTGGCACGATACCATCCTTCCAACATATTGGAAAAGGATAGTTTCGGAGGTGGTGGAATTATGGTTTGGGTTGGCGTCATAATTAATGGACGGTACACATCTTCATGTCTTCGGGGATATTACAGATATTAGATCTTAGAAATCCACGTTGCGTTTTAGAAGTTGGTTGTTTTATCTCTGAGCGGCACGTTTTTGCACACCTTGGGCTAAATGACCAGGTCACAAGGACCCCGAAGACTCAGTGTAGGTTGGGGGAGGGGATCCATTGGACAGTTGTTGGGAGACAGATGGTATCCTCTAACTAAAACCATCCAGCGTATTCTTTAACGAGCACAGGGTATGGCTCTCGCGCACACGGAGCCACGGCTTAACATCTCATCCGACGAACGGCGGACTTTTCAAGCCCATCGGTGTCCCCTACTGACCATGGGAAGGATAGGGAGTTTTGCAGAGATAAGTCTCAATGCTGACCTACCTGGGACTCGAAACTGGGAATTACAGATTACGAGCCTGGTGCGCTTCCGACTGATACCAGATCCCCGGCATTCGGAAAGAAGTTAATCTCATTCCATGGCAGGAAGAGATCAGATTTTTTAACCCAATAAGAGGCCACACAAAGGAGTCAGCATTCAAAAATGGGTGCCAATCGGTCAAATATATCGGATTTACAAGATCAAATATATTAGCAAAAATATGTTGATAAAAGTTTCTCAATAATATACAGGGTGAATCTGAAAAAGTGGGCAAAACTTTACGGGGTGGTAGAACGCAGCTATACGAGCAATATTCGTCATAGAATGTATGGTCGGAACGCAAGCGGTGAGAAGTTAAAAGGTAGTTTTCCACTGTCACATTTAAAGAATGAACACAAGAAGGAGAGGAGATACTTCAGAAAACATTTTATTAACAGGAATGTAATTGAGGTACAGTAGCTCAAAAAAGTATCCGAACACTAGGGTTGATTACAGAATTCAGAAAAAATATCTGGCAACGATTTTTTTTAGAAATTAGTGATCTGGCAACCTTCGTGTCACATGACACGAAGGTTTCCAGATCACTAATTTCTAAAAAAATCTCTGCCAGATATTTTTTCTGAATTCTGTAATCAACCCTAGTGTTCGGATACTTTTTTGAGCGACTGTACATGCTCAAAGAAATTGCTCAAAAGAGCTGCCGCCAGCTGTAATGGTTAGTATAACCAGCCATCCTCTCGGCAATCCACGGTAGAAATGCCGTTGGGTGCGAGGACCGACCCTTTTATACCATTTCCAACGCCACCTAGCGGCTCGCCGTTTGCGTTCCGCCCATAATTTCTATGACGAATATTGCTCGTACAGCTGCGTTCTACCACCCCGTAAAGTTTTGCCCACTTTTTCAGATTCACCCTGTATATATTAAAGCAAATACACGCGCCGACGTCACCACACTTCTCGTCAAAAATTCATTCTTTCATGCCACAAAATTGTGGCGTGAGAGCGGCCACCAGCAGATCGTAAGCCGTCGAAGTTTGTTGTTGGCATTTGCACAGTCTCCAGACCTTTTCTAGTCGATGACATGCAAACGAATGGTTTCGTCACTTACATGGAAACTTTTTGCAAGCTCTTGGCACGTTTGATCTGAATTCAATTTGATGCTGGTCTTCAGTTCATTGTCATCAATGACGGTAGGTCTTTCATCGCGGGGATGAATCTTCAAGTGTCTCATAGGCTGGCGCAAATTTTCTGACCACTTTTGGGCTATCCGTTCGCTCACTGTGTTCGCTCCAAATGTTGTTCATTAGGGGTTCTCAACGTGGGGTACGCGTAAATGTCTTTGGGGTACGCCGTGAGAACTGATTACCCAGCAAAATGTTTAGAATTTTATAAGATTTGTTATATTGTTTATGTCATTTTTTTGTGTTTATCGATATATGTAATCTATGAATACAAAATTTAATGAACATTGTATGTTTTATTTTATTCCGATTGTTATACTATAACTATAGTTTTATCTATCTATACAAGGGGTACGCCAGTTACATACACATTTCCAGGGGGTACGTGAAGCATAAAAGGTTGAGAACCACTGAAATATATGTTTTATTTTATTCCCATTGTTATACTATAACTATAGTTTTATCTATCTATACAAGGGGTACGAGAGTTACATACACATTTCCAGAGGGTACGTGAAGCATAAAAGGTTGAGAACCACTGATATATATGTTTTATTTTATTCCCATTGTTATACTATAATTATAGGTTTATCTATCTATACAAGGGGTACGCCAGTTACATACACATTTCCAGGGGGTACGTGAAGCATAAAAGGTTGAGAACCACTGATATATATGTTTTATTTTATTCCCATTGTTATACTATAACTATAGTTTTATCTATCTATACAAGGGGTACGCCAGTTACATACACATTTCCAGGGGGTACGTGAAGCATAAAAGGTTGAGAACCACTGATATATATGTTTTATTTTATTCCCATTGTTATACTATAACTATAGTTTTATCTATGTATTCAAGGGGTACGCCAGTTACAAACACATTCCCAGGGGATACGTGAAGCATAAAAGGTTGAGAACCACTGCGTTAGATATTTTGCGGTTCCAGCATGCTGCAGCTAATACTAGGCACACTAAGTTGAAATATTGTTTCCCAGGACGTTTTAAGTACAGAACTTTACAATTTTTCTGACTATTCCATGAACAGAAATTCCGCAGGCATTTGTTTTTCGGGGGCGGGGGAATTTATTTCTGGGTGGGACAAAATATCAAAATATTTCCAACGAGCGGCAAAAAAATTCGCCCTCGCGAATTTTTCGCGAGGATAAAAAAAATATCAATATTTGAATATAGAAATATTTGTCCTTTGGTTTGTTTTACCCCTGAGCGGCACTTTTGTGCACACCATGGGCAAAATAGCCAGGTCACAAGGACCCCGAAGGCTCGGAGAAGTTTGGGGGAGGGGACCCACTGGACCGACTGTTGGGAGACAGATGGTAGCCTCCCGTCAAAGACATCCAACGTGTTCTTTAACGTGCACAGTGTATGGCTCTCCCGCACACGGAACCACGACTTAACGCCCCATCCGACGGAAAGCGGCCTTTCGAAGCCCATCGGTGTCCCCTACTGACCGTGTGCACAATATTTATGTCGATCCTGCACTTTATTTGTCAGTGCAGCTGCAATAAGGATAATTTAAATCTCATAGCATAATACAATACAGCAATTCAAAGCCTGAAAACGAAACGAAAGAATGATTTTAGATTTATTTTTGAAAATGCACTTAAAAATATTTGTTTTATAATAATAGGAAATAAAATATTTTCACAGAACAAAATGAAAAGGAAAAAAAAATACATTTCTCTAAAGAACAAGCTTTAATTTTTGATACAGCTTATATTATTAAACATAAATTGATTTTTCAATCAATTTTTCCAGCGGGAGAGGGACAAATACTCTCTCGTGCTTGCCTCTGCCGGCGCTCATTATTACAGTCTCTTTCGTCACTGGGTGTTGGGGTTCAGAATTCGCTTTGTTTTTGTCCTTTGTTGCATTCCGCAAAATTCCCCGCCCTGCCCACGGTCAGTAGGGGACACCGATGGGCTTGGAAAGGCTGCTTTCCGTCGGATGGGACGTTAAGCCGGGGCCCCGTGTGCGGGAGAGCCATACCCTGTGCACGTTAAAGAACACGCTGGATGGCCTTGACGGGAGGCTACCATCTCTCTCCCAACAGCTGTTCCAGTGGGTCCCCTCCCCCAAGCTTCTCTGAGCCTTCGGGGTTCTGGTGACCTGGCAATTTAGCCCATGGTGTGCAAAAAAGTGCCGCTCAGAGGTAAAACAACCCAACGTTAAAGAACATGTTGGATGGCCTTGACGGTAGGCTACCATCTGTCTCCCAACAGCTGTTCCAGTGGGTCCCCTCCCTCAACCTTCTGTGAGCCTTCGGGATCCTGGTGACCTGGCAATTTAGCCCATGGTGTGCAAAAAAGTGCCGCTCAGAGGTAAAACAACCCAACGTTAAAGAACATGATGGATGGCCTTGACGGTAGGCTACCATCTGTCTCCCAACAGCTGGTCCAGTGTGACCCCTCCCCCAACCTTCTCTGAGCCTTCGGGGTCCTTGTGACCTGGCCATTTAGCCCATGGTGTGCAAACAAGTGCCGCTCAGAGGTAAAACAACCCAACCCTTTGTTGCATAATTGTCTTTTCCATTGTCTTTTTTGTACAATTACGAAATTTCAAAGATGTTTGGTAAATGCTTTTTAATGCAGAGAACTTGAATTTAAAAAGCTTAATGCATTTATCAGACACATTCCAGATCTCTCAGAACTGCAAGAAACCATTTTAAGTTTACTGTGAATTCATTAGCATGAATCTAGGAATGGTTGTTGAGCTCATTTGCGATGGCTTTTTGAATATTCGAAGTAAGGAAATTTATTTTTAATAATTTTATTTAAATGTTTTTCTGTATCAAATTTTTGGCAATTTTATGAAATGAGCAAAAAGCATTGCATTTAAACTCCACTGGCGAGTTGTAATAACTCTTATGGGTTAAACACGAAAAATTGTATTGCTGATGTAAATATGAATGAATAAAATTATTATTACAATGTTTGAAGTGCCAATGATACCATGAGTCGAGACTCTGAGAAGTACTTTTTTTCATACACAATGAGTTAAATGGCGAGATTACAAGAAACCCGAGGTCTCGGAGAAGATTGTAGGGACCCTCTGGAGCGCTGTTATGAGACAAATGGTAAACTACCGTCATGGCTATCCAGCGTGTTCTTTAAAGTGCATAGGGTATGGCTCTCCTGTACACGGGACTTAACATCCCATCCGTCCGACAGCTGCCTTTCCAAGTCCATCGGTGTCCCCTACTGACGGAGGGCAGGATGGGGAGTTTTGCAGAGATAAATCTTAATTCTGGCCATGGGGGACTCGAACCTGGTAACTGCAGAGTACGAGTCTGGCGCGCTGCCGACTGAGCCACCCCCACCCCTAAATGTAAGCTTTCACACAGTTCAAGAACGCCATTTCGACCATTTGTTGGAAATTTACCTGTATGCCATGACTTCTGAATGAAACGTTTCGTGCACATGTTTATAGGACCTTTTTTCCAACTTAGTCCGTAGCACGCCAGCGAGATTTAGTTCCGCAAAACTCTCACCTGCCCTCAGTCAGCAGTGGACACCGATGGCTTCAAAAAGCCGCCGTTCATTGATTGGATGGGGCATAGAGCCGTCGTCCCATATGCGGGAGAACCATAACCTGTGCTACATTTACATGTACCACAGCTATATCCTGCACATTAAGGAACATGCTGGATGGTCTTGATGTGAGACTACCATCTGCCTCCTAATAGCTGTGCAGCGGGTCCTATTCCCTAACCTTATTCGAGCCCTCGTGGTTCTTGTGACCTGGCCATTTAGCCCATTTAGCAAAAATGTGCCTCTCAGAGCTAGAACAACCCACCTTTGGACCTAGAATGAGATCCAGAATTTCCGCTACCCATGTATGTATGTATGTTATACGTATACCTAAAGATATTTTTTATCGGTCAATTTAAGTGATTTGACTCCACTTTAAATTTTGAGAAATGACTCATTGCTTGTAATATAAATTAGAGATAATTCGTTAATTTTTTTTATGTTTATAACATCATGTGCACTCAAAAAACGAACTACAGCTTTCGAGAAATAGTTTTGCTCTTAAAATGAGTTCCCTGAATGGAATTCAAAATCCACGTCAGACATTCTAACCACTAAACTATCAGGGTCAAGTTATTTTTTCAGCCAATTGTGGTTATAAATCTTCCCGAGTTTTTGAAGCTCGTGGTGCCATCTATGAATGGGGACGGTCAACATTTAAACAATACCATAATAATTCAGGAGACGTGTTCAGAGCGGTCTAGGGGAGGGCATGGAGGAAGTTTTCCTCCTCTTTCAGAATGAAAAAAAAGAGAGTAATGCAGGTAAAAAATCTTTTAAACAATGCATACTTCACGCATTGTAAAAAAAAAGGAGAAAATGTTCAACTGCAACGTAAATCCAACACCTCTCCCCCTACTTTTTTCCGGCTCGACTGCGTCACTTTATTTCCCACCCACATCCCCATATTTTTTTCTAGATTCCTGGTTCCGAGTCCTACTCAGGATGAATTTCATTTTTCCACCAAATCTATTTCTTTAATTCTATTTTGCATAATCTGTGTCTTTACTATTGATTGACTATTGTTTCCATTTTCTCTTTTTTCCATTCTGCGGCATTTCCTTTTGTTTAAATAGAAAAAAAAATAAAAAAAAATCCTCTTTTGCGTTGGATAAGTACTAATGAAATATTACAATTGGCATTTTCGGAAATATTTTATCCTCTCGGGAAACGATCACTCGATTATTTTTCAGAGGCAATTGAACTTTCTTGTTAATATTGACGAAACGGTTAGCTAAGAAAATATAATATTCTTTCTATTAGAATCAAATTAAAAATTTGTTTAAAAATCTCACTAATACAGTACTGGAAAATATATCTTTTTTTTTTCCATCTTGTAAATCTTTCTCGACTAAATTCTCTTTTCCTTTCTGATTCTACCTAATTCCATTACTCAGGTATAAACTAAAAGATTAAATTGATGGAGAGATAAATCTGTATTTCCTTTTTCTCATTTTTTCACGGTGGATGGGTGGGTTGGGTTGTTTTACCTCTGAGCGGCACTTTTTTGCACACCAACGGCCAGGTCACATGGACCCCGAAGGCTCAGAGAAGGTTGGGGGAGGGGACCCACTGGAACAGCTGTTGGGAGACAGATGGTAGCCTCCCGTCAAGGCCATCCAGCGTGTTCTTTAACGTGCACAGGGTATGGCTCCGCCGCACACGGGGCCACGGCTTAACGTCCTATCCGACGGACGGCGGCCTTTCCAAGTCCATCGGTGTCCCCTACTGACCGTGGGCAAGGCGGGGAATTTTGCGGAGATAAATCTCAACTCTGACCCAGCTGGGACTCGAACCTCGGAACTACAGATTACGAGCCTGGCGCGCTACCGACTGAGCCACCCCCGCCAAAGGATGGGTGGGTATAAGCAACGAAACAGAAAATACAAAGGTTGGAATCCTTGGCAACTTTAACATTTCCAATGAAATAATCAATAAAACCCAATTTTGTTTCAAAGTTTATCTGTTTCATAATTTTCCGTTCATATTTGTTAAAAATGGACCCATCATTTCTAAACCAGTGTTTATGATCTACGCTGGTTACCGTAAATTAAGGAAACTCCCTATGTTAAGTCAATGAGAAGCTAAAGTCAAAGCTCTATAACTTCTAAAATAAGTTTTTTGTTTTGAAAAATGTGATTGTAGATAAAGATCTGAATCAAATAAATCAATATCTCGATCTTCAACAATATTCGTTCAGTATTTAATGAGTTGTGGAAGTTTAAATATTGAACAGCAATGCCATTCTTAAGAAACTTATACAAAACTGAAGAACAGTGAAAGAATTCTTTACACAAAGTTCTACAATGCAAACTTATTTTATTAAACACTTTGATACAATATTTATTACTAAATTTTAATTAACTTCTGAAGTCAATTTTTGTGGTTGGCATTGTTATTGCTAAATATTCAAACTTCCATAACTCATTAAATACTGAACGAATATTGTTGAAAATCGAGACATTGATTGAGATCTTTATCTGCAATCATATTTTATAAAACAAAACAAAAAAATTATTTTAGAAGTTATAGAGCTTTGAGGTTAGCTTCTCATTGACTTAACATAGGGGGGCGGGGGTGGCTCAGTCGGTAGCGCGCCAGCCTCGTAATCTGTAGTTTCTAGGTTCGAGTCCCAGCTGGGTCAGCGTTGAGATTTATCTCCGCAAAATTCCCCGCCTTGCCCACGGTCAGTAGGGGACACCGATTGGCTTGGAAAGGCCGCCGTCCGTCGGATGGGACGTTAAGCCGTGGCCCGTGTGCGGGAGAGCCATACCCTGTGCACGTTAAAGAACACGCTGGATGGCCTTGACGGGAGGCTACCATCTGTCTCCCAACAGCTGTTCCAGTGGGTCCCCTCCCCCAACCTTCTCTGTACCTTCGGGGTCCATGTGAACTGGCCATTTAGCCCATTGTGTGCAAAAAAGTGCCGCTCAGAGGTAAAACAACCCAACCAAACCCGACTTAACATAGGGAGTTTCCTTGATTTATGAAAACAAAGTATATATCACTATTTCTTAAACTCTGTTCCGCAGTAAACTCGTTCCCGTAAAACTCGTTGGGGTTCCGCGAAACCCTTCAAAAATCTGCAATAATTATCTGAATTTATATTTTGCTATTAAAATGAAATACATCATCATCATCATCCTCAATCAGCCATGGGCTACGGAGGTCCAACCAGACCGTGCAATTTAGTTCTCCAAGCAAGTCTATCCTGAGCTACATCTACTGCATCTTGCCACTGCACACCAATTCTAACGAGGTCCTGTTTGACATTGTCAGCCCAACGCATCCTAGGTCTCCCCTTCTTTCTGAGGCCTTTAGGCACACTGTTCATAACCCTATTCGCCAATCTATAATTATTCATACGGGCAACATGGCCAAACCAACGGAGTTTCTCTCTGCACAATATGCTGCTTAAAGGAGGTTGCAAACTCCTTTGCCTAACCTCATCATTAGTTACAAAGTTGAACCACCTAATGCCCAAGATACTGCGTAAGCATCTGGAATCAAAAGCATCTAATTTCCTCTTATCTTGTTTACAAAGTGTCCAAGTCTCACTACCATAACCAACCCTAGAAAGAACCAAACTATTATACAGTCTAATTTTAGTCTTTAGGTGTATACGCCTATTTCTCCACACTCTACATAGGTTCTTAAAAGTCCCGGCAGCAATCCCTATTCGTCTGTTAATCTCATGCCGCACATCACCATTATCTGTTACATAGCTCCCAAGATAATTAAACTGTGACACCTGCTCAAGACTGCAACCATTCAGATTAACTGAATCACAGCCTGCCTGACCAATTTTCATCACTTTAGTTTTCTCTCTGTTTATAACCAAACCTACTCTACTACCAGTCTCATCAACAGCTCGAATGAAAGAGTTCATCTCATCAACATCATTTGCCAAAAGGGCTAAATCATCAGCATAATCTAAATCAGAAATTTTCGTATCTCCAGCCCATTTAAGGCCAAAATCTTTCCCTTGAAGTGAATTTCGCATAACATAATCAATAACCAAGCTAAAGAGAAAAGGAGACAAAATGCACCCTTGTCGAACACCAGAAGTAATGATAAACCAATTGCTACAAGCCTTACCAACTCTCACACACGACTCAGTGTTATTATAGAGAGCTTTCATAATGTTAACTAACTTGTCTGGTATACCATATGATCTCACAATCAACCACAAATTATGACGATCAACAGAGTCGAAAGCCTTTTTGAAATCAACAAAGCTAGCAACGAAAGGTTTCTGAAACTCTAAACATTTCTCAAGAATCTGCCTAAGTGAAAATATCAGATCCACACATCCCCTACCACTTCTGAATCCACATTGCTCATCACACAATTGACTGTCAATCAGATTCTTAATTCTATTAAGCACGATCATGGAAAGAACTTTACCTGGAACAGAGAGTAGACTGATACCCCTATAGTTATCACAAGAACTGCGATCACCTTTTTTGAAAATAGGGATAACAATAGCTCTGGTAAAATCCTTAGGATACCATGCCTTTATCATAACGATATTCAGAATTTCAGTCATCCAAGTGGTAACCGAAACATTCCCAGCTCTAAGCATTTCCGTAGTAATTTCATCTACCCCTGGGGATTTATGAAGTTTAAGTTTAGAAACAGCCAAAATAACTTCAGATTGTGTTATAGGACCAACATTAAAGCCACCAATGCATCTATCATCATTGCAAACAATGGGAGTAGAACTAACTACATTGTTTAGAACATCACTGAAATGCTCAGCCCACCTAGCCATGACAGAATCCTCACCTTCTATAACCTTACCTTGTTTATCCTTCAATCCTTGTATGCCAGTCCGTTTTCTACCACACAAAACATTAACTATCTGGTACAGCTCTCTGCTGTTGTGCTGTCTAACTGCTTCCTCGGCTTTGTCAGCCAAACCATCAAGCCAAAGATTCTTATCAGCAGCTAACTGATCTTTTACACGTTTATTAAGTTCTGTGTAATACTTTCTATTAGGACTAGTAGGGTATTGATTAAAGACATTCCTGCAGTTCTTTCTTTCCGAAATAAGCTCAAGTGCCTTATCACTCAGATAATTCTGTCTCTTCTGCTCCTTTTTTCCTAAAAGAGTACTGTTAGTGTCCAAAAAAGCCTGTTTAAAATGATCCCATTCTTCCTCAACTTCAGTAGTAAGCAAACCATGACTGTCATAACGACTAAGTAACCTATCATGGTAAGCTTTGGCTATAACTGGATCTTTCAGAGCTTCAGTATTAAAAGTAAATTTTTTAACCCTAGCACAACACTTTTTAAGTTTAAGTTGCAACACACTATTAACAAGGTAATGGTCAGATCCAATTTCAGCTCCCCTATATGCCCTGATATTCCTAACAGAACTAGCCCATTTGCTGGTAATTAATATGTAATCAATCATATTCTTATGCAGCCCATCAGGTGAAACCCATGTGTACTTATGTATGTCGCGGTGTTTGTAATAAGTGTTAGTTATTCTGAATCCATTGAGTTTACTTACCTGTAGGAGACGTTGTCCATTGCCATTACAGCTACCAATACCAAAAGGGCCTATTACTCCTCCCCAAAGGTCAGAGTCAGTACCAACTTTGGCATTGAAGTCACCAAGAACAAGGGTAACATCTCCTTTCTTGACAGAATTCAAAATATCCTGAAGTTGTTCATAAAACCTATCCTTCTGATCCTCATCGGCATCCTCAGTGGGGGCATAACAGCAAATAACATTCAAGTCTTTAACGCTTGTCTGAAATTTTGCTGTAAGAAACCTTTCATTAATGCACTCATATCCTAGAAGAGCATCGCTAGCGTGTCTGCTGAGAAGCATACCGACGCCTTGGTGATGCTTATTGTCGTCCCTCCCTGAAAAGAGAAATTTAAGATTATTTTTAAGAATCTGACCTTTATCTGTCCATCTGGTCTCTTGCAAGCCGAGAATATCTAAATTATAACGGTGGAATTCTTGTGTGAGGACATCAAGAGAAAAAGCTCTGTGCAGAGTCCTCACATTCCAACTACCTATGGAGAGAAAATGGTTAGTGGGATGTTTAAAGAAACTATGTTTATTGAGAGAGGGAATGCCGACAATATCAAACAGCCCCCTAATCTCAGACATGGGGCTAAGACCCGTTCCCCCACTATTAAAGGCTGAAGCCATCTACACTGGAAGACTTCCTCCAATGTAGAATTTGACGATGCCAATAGAAGCAAAGAGTTCAGGTCCTGCAATGGATTATCCACCAGCTGATAAACATATCCTGTGAATCTATTCACTTGGGGCTGTCAACCCACAAACAAACAGAAAACACAGCGGAAGATTTTCCCTCCACAGAAGCCCACCAGTGCAGCAAAATCAGAATCCATAATCAAGCTCAGAGCCATATATCTGTCCAGTCCAGTAGGTTTATATGGTCAGCACCAGGTCCCTGTGTGGTTGACCACTCCTCAGCAGGGGAGAAAAAAAAGAAAAGTAGCCATAGTTTTCCAGATCAGTAGGCCACACTAATCTGGCAGCCCTCCCCTTCCGTTCACTTCCACAAGAGAGTATCTCTTTTGAAAGTTACTAACGGTCCGCACCACGAGAAGGCGGGGTCGGACATTAGGTGCTAGACCTGGCCGGTTCTATGCATCATCACAGGGGATTGGTGCATAGCTCTCCTTCCAGTGACTACCTAGCTACCATTTACAGACCAATGAAATACAGTACTGTGCAAATTAGTTGGGACTATAGGGAAAATGCAGTAAAAAAGACACAACTAAAATATTTATTTGTTTAATAGTGTAGTTAATAGTGAATGTGATCCCCCTTAGCTTTAACTACTTCTTCCATCCTCTCAACCATTGATGCCACTAGATTTCCACACATCTCCTACACTTCAGGGTCGTGGTACCACACTTTCACGACACTTTCTATCATTTTGGTTTTCGTCGTGCAATCCATCTCAGATATGCACGCTTTAATAATGGCCCACAAATTTTCAATGGGGTTTAGATCGGGTGAATTTCCTGGTCACTCCAACACCTTCAAATGTTGCTGAGTAAAGAAGCTCTTAGCAAGCTTAGAATTGTGGCATGGAGACAGATCCTGTTGAAATACCCCATCGCCATTAGGAAACAGCTTCTGCAGTGTTGGGACCATTTTCGCCTCCAGAACGCCTATGTACTTTTTGCTGTCCATCATTACTTCAATGAGGCCCGGAAGCTGCAAGTTTAGACTTGCAGCAGAAGGTTACGAACAAGTTTAGACCTGCAGCAGTTTAGACTCTGCAGCGGAAGGGACTTAGCGTTCCTTCGCTTGTTCCAACTAATTCGCACAGTACTGTATTGTTAGATAATGCTTTGAATATAATATTAAATTGTTTTTCATTTGTTGCTATGTTTTGAATGCCTTTTTTCAAGAAAAATTTGATAGGGGTTTCACATAAATATATATATAATTCTTGGGATTCCGTGCTGTAAAAAGAATTATATATATATTTATGTGAAACCCCTATCCTTTTTTCAAGAAAAATTTGATAGGGGTTTCACATAAATATATATATAATTCTTGGGATTCCGTGCTGTAAAAAAGTCTAACAACCACGGATATATGTCACCAGGAATGGATATGGGGGGAGATATGCATTCTTTCCCCCTCTCTTCAGAATGCTACTAAGGGACATAGAGGCAAAAATAATTAAACTAATTTATATTTTATGCATTTTTTTTGAAGAAAAGTTTTCTAGACATGTAAATAAGAGGGACAAACCCATCTCTCCCAGCCTTATACATTTTACGAGCTTGATTAATGTTATTTTTTCTAAATTTCCTAGGTCAGGGGCTGTATATCACCAATTTTCAGTACTGAAATTCAGGATATGAATTTTGTAAGTGAGATCCTGAATTTTGCGTAGTATAATTTAAACTCTCACTCATAGAAAAGAGGAAGAGGCCATTATCCCTCCGCCTTAAAATGTAAATATTAAGAAATTAGGCGATAAATGTAAAGACATTAATATTGAGAATTATGTAAATAATAGTAATAAGGAGAAAATATTAAAGGAGGTAGATGAGAGATTTTCAGGCAGAAATGATCTTAAGGAAGTAGATCCTACAATTAACACTAGAGAGGAAGTGTTAAAAGTTCAGTTAATTGCGGCCGAAGATATGAAAAGAGAGGATTGGGTTGTTTTACCTCTGATCGGCACTTTTTTTGCACACCATGGGCTAAATGGCCAGGTCACATGGACCCCAAAGGCTCAGAGAAGGTTGGGGGAGGGGACCCACTGGAACAGCTGTTGGGAGACAGATGGTAGCCTCCCGTCAAGGGCATCCAGTGTGTTCTTTAACGTGCACAGGGTATTGCTCTCCCGCACACGGGGCCACGGCTTAACGTCCCATCCGAAGGACGGTGGCCTTTCCAAGCTCATCGGTGTCCCGTACTGACCGTGGGCAGGGCGGGGAATTTTGCGGAGATAATCTCAACGCTGACCCAGCTGGGGGTCACTGGGACTCGAACCTGGGAACTACAGATTACGAGCCTGGCGAGCTACCGACTGAGCCACCCCCGCTCCAGAAAAGAGAGGCGGTTTTGCCTAAATGACCGAAGTAGGGACGCTAAGGTTAGAAGAATATTTAGTCGAGGGGTAGATCAAACAGAAGGTTCTCATGTTCATAAAGTCATTGGGCAAAACTTGGATAAATAAATAAATACCCCCTCAAGCAGCTGCTTGCCACAGAGGTCTGACAGGAGCCTGTCAGTTTATAGGCCATAGCAGAAGGTCTGTGAGGATGGCAGGACCTCAGCAGAAAAACGACACATACATCCATGCCTTACCCGGGATTATAGATGTAGAAAAAAGTACGGAAGTAAACCTAAGTTGGAGGCTCCATTAACTGTTGATAAAGAGCGTATTAATAATAGGCGTAAATTCGGTGTTAACAGGGACGAGGCAAAAAGATTTATTTTTGAAGTAAAGGATGGTATTTCGTTCAAGAATAATTTTCATTTAAACGCGGAAGCTTTGGGTTGGTTGTTTTACCTCTGAGCGGCACTTTTTTGCACACCATGGGCTAAATGGACAGGTCACATGGACCCCGAAGGCTCAGAGAAGGTTGGGGGAGGGGACCCACTGGAACAGCTGTTGGGAGACAGATGGTAGGCTCCTGTCAAGGCCATCCAGCGTGTTCTTTAACGTGCACAGGGTATGGCTCTCCCGCACACGGGGCCACGGCTTACTCTCCCATCCGACGGACGGCGGCCTTTCCAATCCCATCGGTGTCCCCTACTGACCGTGGGCAGGGTGGGGAATTTTGCGGAGATAAATCTCAACGCTGACCCAGCTGGGACTCGAACCTGGGAACTACAGATTACGAGCCTGGCGCGCTACCGACTGAGCCACCCCCGCCCATTCTGTGGAACTGAAGTGAGTTCTGTGTGAACCACATTGTAGGCAAGGGTTGGATATCCTTCCGCCGAGTTTGAGGTCGGTAAAGTGAGAATCCACAAAGTGCAGTTCTCTACCTCATTGCATAATTGTTTGCAGCAAAGGCCTACAGAGACGAGCGGATTCCTAGCACATGATTATATATAATGTGAATAACTCGTCCCTATACAACTGTCGTGCGTGAATCGTTGGACATATCTATGTACATCACTTGGTGTAGCAAGTCTGAGGCATACGTCGGTACGGGTGTAACAACCCACAAACCAGTTATTTCATCTAAGCAATGGTGAATCTAATCAAAGGACTAATTGATCGTCCTCTACCATAGAGTGATTAATCGTTCTCAATCGCTGGCTGGCGACAATACTTACTAGCAGTCTCAGAGGGTTAGGCGGTGGAGAATGCCTTCCTTGACCGACATCAGGAACTCGTGCTATAATACGTTATCGTAGAAGAACTTGCTAATAAGTAGTAAGTGAAACGAGGGTTGATTCAGTCGGTAGCCCACTAGTCTCCTAACCGGGCTCGAGCCCTCATTGTTCTCGGTCTGAGATATTCTCCACCACACTTTCTGTCCACACCAAATGGTTTGCAAAAACTTTAAGCTGTGGTACTGTGCGCAGGAGAACCATGACCTGTACTCGATAGAAAATTGAATGGCCTTGACGGAAAGCTTACATCTATCTCATAAATGCTCTCCAGAATATCATTTTACTTTAGGTTACTCCGAGTTCTTAGGGGCCGGGGGTGGCTCAGTCGGTAGCGCACCAGACTCGTAATCTGCAGTACCCAGGTTTCAGTCCCAGCTGGGCCAGTTTTGAGATTTATCTCTGTAAAACTCTCCATCATGCCCACGGTTAGTAGGGGACATTGATGGGCTTGGAAATGCCGCCATCTGTCGGATGAGACATTAAGCCGTGTCTCCGTGTTTGGGAGAGACATACCCTTTGCACGTTAAAGAACATACTGGATGGCCTTGACGGGAGGTTACCATCTGTCTCCCAACAGCTGTTACAGGGGGTCCCTCTCTCAACCTTCTCTAGGCCTTCAGGGTCCTTGTGACCTGGCCATTTAGCCCATGGTGTGCAAAAACAGTGCCGCTCAGAGGTATAACAACCCAACCCAACTCCGAGTCCTTAAGGTCCTATAATATGGGCGGCAGTTGACTCAGTCGGTAGCGCTCCAAACCTCATCATCTGCAGTTCCCATGTTCGAGTCCCAATTGTGCTATTGTTCAGATTTGTCTATGCTAACTTTCATCCTGCTCTCGGTGAGAAAGGGAACGCGATGAATTTGGTAAGGCTGCCGTCCGTCGAATCCGACGTTAAGCCGTAGCTCCATGTGCAGGACATCCATACCTTGTGTACGTTAAAGTTGGATTGTGTTATTTTACCTCTGAGCGGCACTTTTTTTGCACACAATGCGCTAAATGGCCAAGTCACAAATATCTCATAGGCTCAGAGAAGGTTAGGGAGAGTTGAACCACTGTACAGCTGTTGCGAGAAGATGGTAGCCTCCCGTCAAGGCCATCCAGCGTGTTCTTTAACTTGCGCAGGGTACTGCTCTCCCTCACACGGTGTCATGGCTTAACGTCCCATCAGACGGACGGAACCTTTCCAAGCCCATCGGTGTCCCTTACTGACCGTGAATAAGGCCTGGAGTTTTGCAGAGTGCACGTTAAAGAACACACTGGATGGCGTTGATGAGAGGTTACCATCTGTCTCTTAACAGCTATCTTGTGAATCTCCTTCCTCAGACGGGGGCGGGGGTGGCTCAGTCGGTAGCGCGCCAGGCTCGTAATCTGTAGTTCCCAGGTTCGAGTCCCAGCTGGGTCAGCGTTGAGATTTATCTCCGCAAAATTCCCCGCCCTGCCCACGGTCAGTAAAGGACACCGATGGGCTTGGAAAGGCCGCCGTCCGTCGGATGGGACGTTAAGCCGTGGCCCCGTGTGCCTGAGAGCCATACCCTGTGCACGTTAAAGAACACGCTGGATGGCCTTGACGGGAGGCTACCATCTGTCTCCCAACAGCTGTTCCAGTGGGTCCCCTCCCCCAACCTTCTCTGAGGCTTCGGGGTCCTTGTGACCTGGCCATTTAGCCCATGGTGAGCAAAAAAGTGCCACTCAGAGGTAAAACAACCCAACCCAATCTTCCTCAGACCTTTTCTGATCTCCCGCGGTACTTGTAACGTGACCATTTAGCCCATAGCGTGCACAAAAGGGCAACTTAGGGGTAAAACAACTTTCTCCCTAATAAAAATTAGAATTTTCATTTTTGTGAGGGATCTAGTGTCTATAAAGTACACGCGAGATGCTCTTTCGTGTAGCTAAGGCTCGAATATATGCATCTTATCCTTCAGGTTGCTTCCCATCTACGATCTGAAATGGTGTCTCCCCTTTTCATCCTCCATGATCCGTCATGCCTTCAATCTCTTCCGTGGCCATCATTTAGCCTCAGAGATCATTTCTGTCATCGGTGTTGAGCACAACAGTAAAATTGGATGGCGGAGCGGCGACGGCGAGGAAGATGCGTCTATCAACAACTAATGAGGAGCGGAACCTCCGATGTTCCGCAACAATAGAGACATCCCCACTATCGACAAAAGTTCCTTCCTTTCTTCCCCCCCCCCCTTCTTCCGCAAGCGATTTCTTGCAGACTTTCCCCCGTTTCCGTTCAAATGTCCTTTTTTCCCGCTTTTTATCAGCCTCGCAATCGGCACCCATCAATGATTCAATTACCGCTCAACAATGGACGACAGTGCGGTGATGGATGCGTCGACTGTGCGGACCTAATTCGGAGAAACAGCCGCAATCGGAAGACGAGCGAGGGACCGACACGTCGAACAAGGGGGAAATTCTTAGGATTAATCACTCGTCCAAGTTGCGAGGATTGACACCATTTGAGTCTATTGATAAAAGGGATCTATTTGGGAGAGGTGACGACTGTCCCGCAGTCGCTGATTAAATCCAACGAGGGATGGAGAATGACTCACGTGACTTCGTGGTGATACCCTCACAGACATCAAGGATAAAGAAAAGAGCACATTTACAACAATACTTGCGAGAGTTCGGAGCTCTCTAGATGAATTTTCCAGAACTGCTCCTCGAAGAGAGACGAGACTTATTTGGATACAAATTAAACAAACTTGAAACGGAAATTGTATTGAGTTGTTTTATTCGAGAGTTGACATCTTTTACACACACGATGGGATAGATGATTAGGTCACAAGAACATCAATAGTTGGAAGATTCAAAATTTGAAACACTTTTAATTTTTCCGTAAATAGCTAAGTCTCAAAGACACCTGGGGCGGGGTGGCTCAGTCGGTAGCGCGCCAGGCTCGTAATCTGTAGTTCCCAGGTTCGAGTCCCAGCTGGGTCAGCGTTGAGATTTATCTCCGCAAAATTCCCCGCCCTGCCCACGGTCAGTACGGGACACCGATGGGCTTGGAAAGGCCGCCGTCCGTCGGATGGGATGTTAAGCCGTGGCTCCGTGTGCAGGAGAGCCATACCCTGTGCACGTTAAAGAAGACGGGAGGCTACCATCTGTCTCCTAACAGCTGTTCCAGTGGGTCCCCTCCCCCAATCTTCTCTGAGCCTTCGGGGTCCATGTGACCTGGCCATTTAGCCCATGGTGTGCAAAAAAGTGCCGCTCAGAGGTAAAACAACACACCCCAACAACTCAAAGACATCGAGGTTTATAGCTGGAGAAAGAAAAAGGGTTCACTGTATATTGGATTGTTGTATCTCTGAGCGGCACTTTTTTGTACACAACTGGCTAAATGGCCAGGCCGCAAGGACGGATCATCTGTCTCCTACTACCATCTGTCTCCTAACAGCTGTTCCAGTGAGTCCCCTCCCCCAACCTTCTCTGAGCCTTCGGGGTCCATGTGACCTGCCCATTTAGCCCATGGTGTGCAAAAAAGTGCCGCTCAGAGGTAAAACAACACAACTCAACAACTCAAAGACACCGAGGTTTAGAGCTGGAGAAAGAAAGAGGGTTCACTGTATATTGGATTGTTGTATCTCTGAGCGGCACTTTTTTGTACACAACGGGCTAAATGGCCAGGCCGCAAGGACGGACCATCTGTCTCCTACTACCATCTGTCTCCTAACAGCTGTTCCAGTGAGTCCCCTCCCCCAACCTTCTCTGAGCCTTCGGGGTCCATGTGACATGGCCATTTAGCCCATGGTGTGCAAAAAAGTGCCGCTCAGAGGTAAAACAACACAACTCAACAACTCAAAGACACCGAGGTTTAGAGCTGCAGAAATTAAAAGGGTTCACTGTATATTGGATTGTTGTATCTCTGAGCGGCACTTTTTTGTACACAACGGGCTAAATGGCCAGGCCGCAAGGACGGACCATCTGTCTCCTACTACCATCTGTCTCCTAACAGCTGTTCCAGTGAGTCCCCTCCCCGAATCTTCTCTGAGCCTTCGGGGTCCATGTGACCTGGCCATTTAACCCATGGTGTGCAAAAAAGTGCCGCTCAGAGGTAAAACAACACACCCCAACAACTCAAATACACCGAGGTTTAGAGCTGGAGAAAGAAAAAGGGTTCACTGTATATTGGATTGTTGTATCTCTGAGTGGCACTTTTTTGTACACAACGGGCTAAATGGCCAGGCCGCAAGGACGGACCATCTGTCTCCTACTACCATCTGTCTCCTAACAGCTGTTCCAGTGAGTCCCCTCCCCCAACCTTCTCTGAGCCTTCGGGGTCCATGTGACCTGGCAATTTAGCCCATGGTGTGCAAAAAAGTGCCGCTCAGAGGTAAAACAACACACCCCAACAACTCAAAGACACCGAGGTTTAGAGCTGGAGAAAAAAAAAGGGTTCATTGTATATTGGAATGTTGAATCTCTGAGCGGCACTTTTTTGTACACAACGGGCTAAATGGCCAACCCGCAAGGACGGACCATCTGTCTCCTACTACCATCTGTCTCCTAACAGCTGTTCCAGTGAGTCCCCTCCCCCAATCTTCTCTGAGCTTTCAGGGTCCATGTGACCTGGCCATTTAGCCCATGGTGTGCAAAAAAGTGCCGCTCAGAGGTAAAACAACACACCCCAACAACTCAAAGACACCGAGGTTTAGAGCTGGAGAAAGAAAAAGGGTTCACTGTATATTGGATTGTTGTATCTCTGAGCGGCACTTTTTTGTACACAACGGGCTAAATGGCCAGGCCGCAAGGACGGACCATCTGTCTCCTATTACCATCTGTCTCCTAACAGCTGTTCCAGTGAGTCCCCTCCCCCAACCTTCTCTGAGCCTTCGGGGTCCATGTGACCTAGCCATTTAGCCCATGGTGTGCAAAAAAGTGCCGCTCAGAGGTAAAACAACACACCCCAACAACTCAAATACACCGAGGTTTAGAGCTGGAGAAAGAAAAAGGGTTCACTGTATATTGGATTGTTGTATCTCTGAGTGGCACTTTTTTGTACACAACGGACTAAATGGCCAGGCCGCAAGGACGGACCATCTGTCTCCTACTACCATCTGTCTCCTAACAGCTGTTCCAGTGAGTCCCCTCCCCCAACCTTCTCTGAGCCTTCGGGGTCCATGTGACATGGCCATTTAGCCCATGGTGTGCAAAAAAGTGCCGCTCAGAGGTAAAACAACACAACTCAACAACTCAAAGACACCGAGGTTTAGAGCTGCAGAAATTAAAAGGGTTCACTGTATATTGGATTGTTGTATCTCTGAGCGGCACTTTTTTGTACACAACGGGCTAAATGGCCAGGCCGCAAGGACGGACCATCTGTCTCCTACTACCATCTGTCTCCTAACAGCTGTTCCAGTGAGTCCCCTCCCCGAATCTTCTCTGAGCCTTCGGGGTCCATGTGACCTGGCCATTTAACCCATGGTGTGCAAAAAAGTGCCGCTCAGAGGTAAAACAACACACCCCAACAACTCAAATACACCGAGGTTTAGAGCTGGAGAAAGAAAAAGGGTTCACTGTATATTGGATTGTTGTATCTCTGAGTGGCACTTTTTTGTACACAACGGGCTAAATGGCCAGGCCGCAAGGACGGACCATCTGTCTCCTACTACCATCTGTCTCCTAACAGCTGTTCCAGTGAGTCCCCTCCCCCAACCTTCTCTGAGCCTTCGGGGTCCATGTGACATGGCCATTTAGCCCATGGTGTGCAAAAAAGTGCCGCTCAGAGGTAAAACAACACAACTCAACAACTCAAAGACACCGAGGTTTAGAGCTGCAGAAATTAAAAGGGTTCACTGTATATTGGATTGTTGTATCTCTGAGCGGCACTTTTTTGTACACAACGGGCTAAATGGCCAGGCCGCAAGGACGGACCATCTGTCTCCTACTACCATCTGTCTCCTAACAGCTGTTCCAGTGAGTCCCCTCCCCGAATCTTCTCTGAGCCTTCGGGGTCCATGTGACCTGGCCATTTAACCCATGGTGTGCAAAAAAGTGCCGCTCAGAGGTAAAACAACACACCCCAACAACTCAAATACACCGAGGTTTAGAGCTGGAGAAAGAAAAAGGGTTCACTGTATATTGGATTGTTGTATCTCTGAGTGGCACTTTTTTGTACACAACGGGCTAAATGGCCAGGCCGCAAGGACGGACCATCTGTCTCCTACTACCATCTGTCTCCTAACAGCTGTTCCAGTGAGTCCCCTCCCCCAACCTTCTCTGAGCCTTCGGGGTCCATGTGACCTGGCAATTTAGCCCATGGTGTGCAAAAAAGTGCCGCTCAGAGGTAAAACAACACACCCCAACAACTCAAAGACACCGAGGTTTAGAGCTGGAGAAAAAAAAAGGGTTCATTGTATATTGGAATGTTGAATCTCTGAGCGGCACTTTTTTGTACACAACGGGCTAAATGGCCAACCCGCAAGGACGGACCATCTGTCTCCTACTACCATCTGTCTCCTAACAGCTGTTAAAGTGAGTCCCCTCCCCCAATCTTCTCTGAGCTTTCAGGGTCCATGTGACCTGGCCATTTAGCCCATGGTGTGCAAAAAAGTGCCGCTCAGAGGTAAAACAACACACCCCAACAACTCAAAGACACCGAGGTTTAGAGCTGGAGAAAGAAAAAGGGTTCACTGTATATTGGATTGTTGTATCTCTGAGCGGCACTTTTTTGTACACAACGGGCTAAATGGCCAGGCCGCAAGGACGGACCATCTGTCTCCTATTACCATCTGTCTCCTAACAGCTGTTCCAGTGAGTCCCCTCCCCCAACCTTCTCTGAGCCTTCGGGGTCCATGTGACCTAGCCATTTAGCCCATGGTGTGCAAAAAAGTGCCGCTCAGAGGTAAAACAACACACCCCAACAACTCAAATACACCGAGGTTTAGAGCTGGAGAAAGAAAAAGGGTTCACTGTATATTGGATTGTTGTATCTCTGAGTGGCACTTTTTTGTACACAACGGGCTAAATGGCCAGGCCGCAAGGACGGACCATCTGTCTCCTACTACCATCTGTCTCCTAACAGCTGTTCCAGTGAGTCCCCTCCCCCAACCTTCTCTGAGCCTTCGGGGTCCATGTGACCTGGCAATTTAGCCCATGGTGTGCAAAAAAGTGCCGCTCAGAGGTAAAACAACACACCCCAACAACTCAAAGACACCGAGGTTTAGAGCTGGAGAAAGAAAAAGGGTTCACTGTATATTGGAATGTTGTATCTCTGAGCGGCACTTTTTTGTACACAACGGGCTAAATGGCCAGGCCGCAAGGACGGACCATCTGTCTCCTACTACCATCTGTCTCCTAACAGCTGTTCCAGTGAGTCCCCTCCCCCAACCTTCTCTGAGCCTTCGGGGTCCATGTGACCTGGCCATTTAGCCCATGGTGTGCAAAAAAGTGCCGCTCAGAGGTAAAACAACATACCCCAACAACTCAAAGACACCGAGGTTTAGAGCTGCAGAAAGAAAAAGGGTTCACTGTATATTGGATTGTTGTATCTCTGAGCGGCACTTTTTTGTACACAACGGGCTAAATGGCCAGGCCGCAAGGACGGACCATCTGTCTCCTACTACCATCTGTCTCCTAACAGCTGTTCCAGTGAGTCCCCTCCTCCAACCTTCTCTGAACCTTCGGGATCCATGTGACCTGGCCATTTAGCCCATGGTGTGCAAAAAAGTGCCGCTCAGAGGTAAAACAACACACCCCAACAACTCAAAGACACCGAGGTTTAGAGCTGGAGAAAGAAAAAGGGTTCACTGTATATTGGATTGTTGAATCTCTGAGCGGCACTTTTTTGTACACAACGGGCTAAATGGCCAACCCGCAAGGACGGACCATCTGTCTCCTACTACCATCTGTCTCCTAACAGCTGTTCCAGTGAGTCTCCTCCCCCAACCTTCTCTGAGCTTTCGGGGTCCATGTGACCTGGCCATTTAGCCCATGGTGTGCAAAAAAGTGCCGCTCAGAGGTAAAACAACACACCCCAACAACTCAAAGACACCGAGGTTTAGAGCTGGAGAAAGAAAAAGGGTTCACTGTATATTGGATTGTTGTATCTCTGAGCGGCACTTTTTTGTACACAACAGGCTAAATGGCCAGGCCGCAAGGACGGACCATCTGTCTCCTACTACCATCTGTCTCCTAACAGCTGTTCCAGTGAGTCCCCTCCCCCAACCTTCTCTGAGCCTTCGGGGTCCATGTGACCTAGCCATTTAGCCCATGGTGTGCAAAAAAGTGCCGCTCAGAGGTAAAACAACACACCCCAACAACTCAAAGACACCGAGGTTTAGAGCTGGAGAAAGAAAAAGGGTTCACTGTATATTGGATTGTTGTATCTCTGAGCGGCACTTTTTTGTACACAACGGGCTAAATGGCCAGGCCGCAAGGACGGACCATCTGTCTCCTACTACCATCTGTCTCCTAACAGCTGTTCCAGTGAGTCCCCTCCTCCAACCTTCTCTGAACCTTCGGGATCCATGTGACCTGGCCATTTAGCCCATGGTGTGCAAAAAAGTGCCGCTCAGAGGTAAAACAACACACCCCAACAACTCAAAGACACCGAGGTTTAGAGCTGGAGAAAGAAAAAGGGTTCACTGTATATTGGATTGTTGTATCTCTGAGCGGCACTTTTTTGTACACAACGGGCTAAATGGCCAGGCCGCAAGGACGGACCATCTGTCTCCTACTACCATCTGTCTCCTAACAGCTGTTCCAGTGAGTCCCCTCCCCCAACCTTCTCTGAGCCTTCGGGGTCCATGTGACCTGGCCATTAAGCCCATGGTGTGCAAAAAAGTGCCGCTCAGAGGTAAAACAACACACCCCAACAACTCAAAGACACCGAGGTTTAGAGCTGGAGAAAGAAAAAGGGTTCACTGTATATTGGATTGTTGTATCTCTGAGCGGCACTTTTTTGTACACAACGGGCTAAATGGCCAGGCCGCAAGGACCCATAGGGTTCAGAGAAGGTCACGGGAAGGGGACCCACTGAAACAGCTGTTAGGAGACAGATGGGAACCTCCCGTCAAACCATCCAGAGTATTCTTTAACGTGCACAGTGTATGGCTTTTCCGCACACACGGGACGACGGTTTAATTTGCTTTCCAACGGACGGCTGCATTTCGAAGCCCATAGATTCCCTTACTGACTGTGGGCATGGCGGAGAGTTTTGCGAAATATGCTGGGACTCGGACCTGGGAACTGCAGATCACGATTCTAGAGTCCCTGTTCACCACACTGTAGAAACGGAAAGTAATTGAAGGAAATTGAATATTGGGAAGATTTAAAATTTGAAACATGTTTAATTTTTGCTCATTCCGTAAATAGCCAAGTCTCAAAGACACCGAGGTTCAGAGTTGCAGAGAGAAAAGTGGTCCACTGGAAAGAAACAGGAAGTTATCCTAGAAAACTTGAATATAAAGACGAGTCAAAATTTCAGATATTTAATTTTTTGTGCCAAAGTGGACTAAAAGAACAGGTTACAAAGACACCAAAGGCTCATACGTGGGCACAGTATACTTCGAAAGTTCGGCGCATTCTCGACGAAGTTTCCAGAACTATTCCTCGCATATAGATAATATTTATTTGGATACAGACTGTGGGATGGGGGTGGCTCAGTCGTATCGCGCCAGCTTCTAATCTGTAGTTCCCAGGTTCGAGTCTCAACTGGGTCAGTGTTGAGATTTATCTCCACAAAATTCCCCGCTCTGCCCACGGTCAGTAGGGGACACCGATGGGCTTGGAAAGGCCGCCGTCCGTCGGATGGGACGTTAAGCTGTGTCCCCGTGTGCGGGAAAGCCATACCCTGTGCACGTTAAAGAACACGCTGGACGGCCTTGACGGGAGGCTACCATCTGTCTCCCAACAGCTGTTCCAGTGGGTCCCCTCCCCCAACCTTCTCTGAGCTTTCGGGGTTCTTGTGACCTGGCCATTTAGCCCATGGTGGGCAAAAAAGTGCCGCTCAGAGGTAAAACAACCCAACCTAAGATACAGACTGAGGAAATTTGAAACAGAAAGTTGCATTGAGTTGTTTTGCTTATGAATTGGCACTTTACCACACAATTGACTAAATGGTCGAATCACAAGAGCACCAAGGACTCAGAAATGGTCAAAAGAAGGAGATTCACTGAATAGAAACAGAAGGGTAGTAAACAAAATTGAATATTAAGAGAGAGTAACAATTTGCAGCATTTCGATTTTTCTTCACACAGTGAATTCAATTGCCAAGTGTTACGGATACAAAGGTTCAGAGCTGGAAAGAGAAAGGCGATTCACTGAACAGAAATAAAACGTTATCCTAAGAAACTGAATTTTGGATCGAGTCAAAATTTCAGATATTTTCAGCTTTGTGCACTCAGTGGGTTAAATGGCCAGTTCACAAGGACGTCAAAGTCTCATAGATGGGACTTTTGTGCAGCACAAAACACACTTTGTACAGTCGCTCAAAAAATATCCGAACACTATGGTTGATTACAGAATTCAGAAAAAATATCTGGCAAAGTTGCCAGATATTTTTTCTGAATTCTGTAATCAACCAATAATGTTCGGATATTTTTTTGAGCGACTGTACATTTGGGCAGAGAGAGGTGGTCCACTGTACATCAACAGAGAAAATTATTCAGGAGAACACAATGGGATTGGAAAGGGCATCGTCCGTGGAGATCCATACCCTGTGCACGTTAAAGAACATGCTGGATCACCTTAAAGATCATTTAGGCCATTGTGTGCCGAGAAAGTGCAACTCAGAGGTAAAACAACCCAATACAGAACTCATCCATAAATTCATTGTTGATGAAACGAAGCTGTTTGGAAGACAAACATAATAAAAAATCACAAGATAATAAAATATTACCTATTTATCAACTTTTACCTGACAACGTTCAAAACCTCATTATTTTTCTTCGAAGCGACATCTGAACAAACTATCAGACTGCAACAAATCATCTGGTTATTTACATTGATACCGCAGCCTTTTTCCTTATGCAATTCTATATTCTCGAAGTGTTCATTAAAATTTAAATAATTTTCTCCTAAGTAGTTCATTCTTGAACACCAAAGATACAATACTGTGCGAATTAGTTGGGACAAGCGAAGCCTGGAGAACCTCTTCGATCCGGCCACATCCAGCAAATCCTCCAAACACCCACCCAAGGTCATATTTTGGGGATGTTTCACAGCTTCCGGGCCACAGACGCTTCACCCCATTGAAGGAATGATGGACAGCAAAAAGTACATAGGCGTTCTGGAGGCGAAAATAGTCCCAACACTGCAGAAGCTGTTTCCTAATGGCGATGGGGTATTTCAATACTAGAATCTGGGGTATTTCAATACTAGGATTTCAATAATAGGATCTGGTTTCATGCCACAGCAACATTTGAACCCAGCAACATTTGAAGGTGTTGGATTGACCAGGAGATTCACCCGATCTAAACCCCATTGAAAATTTGTGGGCCATTATTAAAGCGCGCATGGCATATAAACTGACAGGCTCCTGTCAGACCTCTGTGACAAGCAGCTGCTTGAGGGGGTATTTATTTTTTTATTTATATATCTGAGATGGATTGCACGACAAAAACCAAAATGATAGAAAGTGTCATGAAAGTGTGGTATCACGACCCTGAAGTGAAGGAGATGTGTGGAAAGCTAGTGGCATCAATGGTTGAGAGGTGAAAGAAGTAAATAAAGCTAAGGGGGGTCACATTCACTATTAAGTATGTACACTATTAAACAAATAAATATTTTAGTTGTGTCTTTGTTACTGCATTTTCCTATTGTCCCAACTAATTTGCACAGTACTGTAGTATCATTGGGTAGTAACATTCCCCAAATCATTATTTCCAACTTTTACTTAGTCAATCTTCGACATTTACAACCGAAAGAAAAAGGAAAGAACGAATTTAAAATTGCGACAGTTTCAATTTCATCTTGAGCTTTCATGTTGCCTCATCTTGATCATCTACTCGCATGACCTGATAGAATTTAATGACTTCTGGACACGCCCTATCAGCGAATCACGATTCATTAATTAAACTGTATCCCAATTCTATTATTTTTTCATCATTCATAGTCAGCATGATGAACGAAGCAGGATTCATCAACTACTACGAATTCAGATTGGATCAGCGAGAAAAACGGTTATCTCCTTCCTCCTTCCCCTCCCTCCATTAACTCATCTTTTCTCTGGTCTACAACCCTGTGCACGTCCCCTCCTCTGCTGTGAGTGAGAGAGGAGCAAGATGGGAGGGATTCACAGAGGAAACGAACGAGAGCAGCAGAATGCGATGCTCATATGTTAGCTAATGAACTCTATAACTCTCTTCGCTTAATCAGAAATCTGTGAAAATTTCGGCTGACTTGGGCAAATGCGAGATAAGTCCCATTCGTGTGTAGGCGAACTGATGACAACTGCAGCAAAAATTTGGCAAATATGCGTATGTTAGATGAAGCATGGAAGAGCAATCACGGCTCGTTTTCAGAGGAGGAAACTTCTGATGAAAGAGAGTTATTCTCTGCTGAGGTTGCGCATCCAAATCAGAGAATGATACCGGGAATATTCCCATTACCCCCTTGTCCTTTCCCTCCCAATTGCCATGGTTCAGTAGAGACGTATATCATTCGGAACAGCCAGGTAAGGATAAACCAGAACTTGCGTTGATCACATTTACAGGTAGAACATGATTACTCTTTACTCAGAGTCGGAATTTATTTCAGTCTTTGTAATCTTACGGGTTGGGTTGTTTTACTCTGAGCGGCACTTTTTTACACACCATGGGCTAAATGGCCAGGTCACATGGACCCCGAAGGCTCAGAGAAGGTTGGGGGAGGGGACCCACTGGAACAGTGTTGGGAGACAGATGGTAGCCTCCCGTCAAAGAGCCATCCAGCGTGTTCTTTAACGTGCACAGGGTATGGCTGTCCCGCACACGGGGCCACGGCTTAACGTCCCATCCGACGGACGGCGGCCTTTCCAAGCCCATCGGTGTCCCCTACTGACCGTGGGCAGGGCGGGGAATTTTGCGGAAATAAATCTCAACGCTGACCCAGCTGGGACTGGAACCTGGGAACTACAGATTACGAGCCTGGCGCGCTACCGACTGAGCCACCTCCGCCCCTGTAATCTTACGAAACGAATTGAAAATTCCGAGTAATTATTTATTGAATAATATTTGTTAGCAGAATTACTAATATGCAAGATTAATTTATATTACATGCCTATAATATTTGTTCTTATTTTTTGAATAATTGCCAGGAAACGATTTTTTGTTCAAGTGGCCCTTCTAGCATTTATCAGGACATGGCTTCTGTAAAATATATAACAACCTTTTACTCTGTGGTAACGTTTCGTTGTATATATTGAGTATATTTTATAATATCATTGTTTATTGTCTACTGTATTTGGATTCTGCGAACAAGCATTTTTATCTCCGTGGGTATTGATTTTGTTCTAAAATGTTGCAGAAATGAAAAAAGAAGAAAATCAAATTATTTTGTGAATGGGCTTGTTTGTGAATTTATCTGTATACGTATTTGTTTGCGAGTTTGTATGTGTTTGCTTCTGGGTTTGCCTACAGGTGTGGGTTCTCTGAGCTTGCCTCTATGCATGTATTTTTGTGATTTGGTGTTTGGGTCGTTTTTCTGAAATTTTCTTAGGTGTGGTCTGCTTGAGTATTTTTTTTTCTAGATTTGTTTGTATGCATCTTTATTTCTGTGTCTGCCTATATGAGTGTTTGTCTGTGTGCATGTTTGTTTCTGAATTTGAATTTGTCTGTACGTGTTTGCCTGTGAGTTTCTCCATGAGCATGTGTATTTATGAATTAGTCTTCATCTGTGAATATTTGCAAATTCATTGCAAGTCTCCATCTGTGAATATTTGCAAATTCATTGCAAGTCTCCATCTGTGAATATTTGCAAATTCATTGCAAGTCTCCATCTGTGAATATTTGCAAATTCATTGCAAGTCTCCATCTGTGAATATTTGCAAATTCATTGCAAGTCTCCATCTGTGAATATTTGCAAATTCATTGCAAGTCTCCATCTGTGAATATTTGCAAATTCATTGCAAGTCTCCATCTGTGAATATTTGCAAATTCATTGCAAGTCTCCATCTGTGAATATTTGCAAATTCATTGCAAGTCTCCATCTGTGAATATTTGCAAATTCATTGCAAGTCTCCATCTGTGAATATTTGCAAATTCATTGCAAGTCTCCATCTGTGAATATTTACAAATTCATTGCAAGTCTCCATCTGTGAATATTTGCAAATTCATTGCAAGTCTCCATCTGTGAATATTTGCAAATTCATTGCAAGTCTCCATCTGTGAATATTTGCAAATTCATTGCAAGTCTCCATCTGTGAATATTTGCAAATTCATTGCAAGTCTCCATCTGTGAATATTTGCAAATTCATTGCAAGTCTCCATCTGTGAATATTTGCAAATTCATTGCAAGTCTCCATCTGTGAATATTTGCAAATTCATTGCAAGTCTCCATCTGTGAATATTTGCAAATTCATTGCAAGTCTCCGTCTGTGAATATTTGCAAATTCATTGCAAGTCTCCGTCTGTGAATATTTGCAAATTCATTGCAAGTCTCCATCTGTGAATATTTGCAAATTCATTGCAAGTCTCCATCTGTGAATATTTGCAAATTCATTGCAAGTCTCCATCTGTGAATATTTGCAAATTCATTGCAAGTCTCCATCTGTGAATATTTGCAAATTCATTGCAAGTCTCCATCTGTGAATATTTGCAAATTCATTGCAAGTCTCCATCTGTGAATATTTGCAAATTCATTGCAAGTCTCCATCTGTGAATATTTGCAAATTCATTGCAAGTTCTCGGAAACTCACAAAACTCCTGTCAGTCAGTATACGTGTTATTATGACGTTTTTTATGAGTTTGCATATATGACAGCCGATCTTGACTTTGAGACACGTCGGCTGCACCCATATTCCTACACAACGTATCCCCAAAGCACTGAATGATTGAGAAGGGTCAGTTTTGTTCCAACTAACCAGAAGTTGCTCTCTTCAGTAACTTCAAACAAACCCTCCCACGCCAAACAAGCGGCGTTCACATTCCTGATATCCTTTAAGCTACTGAGTAGTGACTAGGGGATTCTTAACACAAGCCAAAATAACCAGCTATTGCTTCCGCAGTTCCTACTAATGAATTAATAAGTTCTCCTGAGATCATACAAAAATGGAAACTTACTTACTGTATGAACATCGGAAATGAGAAGAAACTAACAAACTTATTACTAAACTTGGAAAATTGTGTGCTTGGTTTCTTCCAAAAATTTCCGTTTGAGTATGTTTTTTTGAGCTTGCTTGTATACAACTTTGTTTATAGGTTTGCGAGATTTTCTGTATGCGTGTGTATTGTGAGTTTCTGGGCGTGTTTAATTGTTTGTCGGTACTCATCATTTTGTATGAATTTGTCCGTATGAATTTGCTTCAAAGGTTTTCTCATATGCGTTTGTTTAGGTGTAAGTAGTCACAATGCATTACCGCTATCAGTAAATCGATCTATATCGATATAAAAAAAAATAATAATCGTTTAAAGGAAAGTCCCCGTTATCGCGCTTTCGACCACGCCTCCTTCTCGAAAAGTTCCCGATTTTTCTTGATTACAGACCCCCTGGTTGACCCACCTGTATTTTTAAGCCCCTCTGAAAAGTCGCCGATTTTTCCTAACTCACGATTTTTGTAATTTTTTTTTGATGGCGCCATCTAGTGTAATACCACGAGTACTATATTTAAAAAAAACAATTTCCCTATGGTCAATCGATCTCGCTTAGTCAGTGAACGACGCTCTAAGTCACTACGCCAGGGGTTTTATATGCTTAAAGTGATATCTGTGAATGATCTCTTTGAAATTGAACAAACGCATTTTTTATTCTTAGAAAACCACCTTTAACGTAGGAATAATTATATTTTTATTTATTGTAAATTGCATTTAACATGCGAATAAATGTAATATTCCTTGTAAATTAGGAATATATTTTTATAAATGAATTTTGTTTTAAACTAAGAATATATTATTTTCATAAATCTTGTTTTATTTCTTGGAAATAAGCACGTCAACTTCTCACCCCACCTGTGGACCACGTTTTATTGACGGATGGATCTGAAAAGTCCTGCTAAAAAATATTTTATCCCACGGGAATTAGACTCTTTACTGTGAAAAATAATTATCACCGTAATTTATTTGGAAATACTCTCCCAATCTGAGAATTAAATGAAACAGACCAACAAATAAACATTATTTTTTCCAATTCCATCCCTTTGATGTGTAAAATAATTAGTGGTTCGATTCTGAGAAATATTTTTTGAAATAAACTTACCCATTCTGCGAACTAAATGAAACAGACCATAAATTTATATCTTTCTCTGACATTTTTATTCTCAACCACGTTTTATTGACTGACGGAAAAAAAAAAAACATTTACAAACTGAAAAGACCTACAAAACATTTCCAAATTAGGAATCACACGTCTCTAAAAAATAATTTTTTAGAAAACTTTCTCAATCTGTGAAAGACAAAGTTCTCACATCTGATTAATTTCATCGTTTATTCCCGGGAGATTTAAAAAAATCAATAAAAAGGGTGCAGGAATCGTGTTCGAAATATATATTTGTTAAAAAATATGGATCCAAGAAAAAATTACTTCACGTTTTGAAACACTTATTTTAAGCAACTACTACAAGTTTTGGCATGTAATGTTTTAGTTAACCTTTTATCGTGCTTTCTTGTTGACAAATTTCATGGTCTGTTCTTATCAGTATGTTGCCTTGGGGGGGGGGGGGGGAGGGTTCACACGAGGGTTCACAGATTGAACTACGGAAGGATAATAGATGATCTCTGCTATATTTGTTGCTGATAAGGTCTGATGAGCTATTCCCTTCATTAGCGACAGTAATAGATAACTCACTCTAAAGGTTACTAAAGAAATTTGCCAATAGGGTTTTGGAGGGTGAGACGATTACACTCTTAGCTCTGAATAGTAATTATCATCGGAATTTATTTTGGGAAAAACTATTTCTTGGGAATTAACATTTCCATTCTACGAATCAGAAATTGGAAACATTATTTTTTCCAAAATGTGATTTACACTCTTATGTCGGATTAGTAATTATCATCGGAATTTATTTAGGGAATAAACGTTTCCATACTAAGAACCAGAAAACCACGGCATCTGATTAATACCATCATTTATTCCAACACATCTCGGCCATGTGACATTTCGTAAAGGGGTAACTTATCCGAAATGCATGACTGTATCAGTTGAAGCTCAGTCCACAAAAACTAAGATAGGTCTCTTAGAAAAGATGTAATCCTAAACCTCTGAAAGAAAGAACCGAACACTTCCCCTATTGAGAAGGACTATGTGATTCGGACATAATTTGAGCCAGATAGGCTTTTACATGCTGTGAAGAAATTTTACTGTCGCCTTGACGGGAAAGAAATTTAATGTCGCCTTGACGGGGGATGAAACGATATTTGGGAAAATGCATTCATACCTATTTCAGAAAACGGTGGAAAAGATTTGAAAACATGCACACACGAGATTTTACTTGAAAAAATAACGACAGAATTTTTGCGAGATAGTGACTTGAAACTGTGCTACGGAAAATACTTTCAGCTGCATTCATTAAGAGCACAAACTAATTTCATGCTAAAACATCTTATTTCACACCAGATTTCAGCTTACTTGGAAAATGCCTTAACTGGCATAGTGGTTTGGCAGCTAGCGACTGTTCCAGCAAGGCAACTTTGTGTGTTGTGTTAGCTCTAACTAAGGCAGTGGTCAACAGTGACTTCGGTCTTAGTAGGGCATGTTCTTGTATGAGAAGGCCTGTATTAAGCTAGGAGTAGCTTTTGGGATTCTTCTCTGTCCTATATGTCGGAAATCAAAAAAAAAAAAACTAAGTTTAGAAATTTATGTGAACCAGTGACGTGACAGTCGGAATCACTCATTTTCCATAAGAATATACTATTATGACAGAGTCCAGAAGAAATATGTTTCAACGAAAAATTCATTCAATTGCATGTATTACGATCAGAAAAATAATTTAGTGACAAATTTTAAACAAGCAAACATGTTCTTATTTCACACCAAATTTTATCTTACCTAAAATTATGAACAAAATTTGAGTAAGATACAAAATGAAAACGAGCAAAAATTACTGTAAGGAACGAATTTAACTTCCATAGAGAAAACATATAGAATTCATGTTTTACCGTGCAAAACACGTGTTCGAGAGGAAATTTTTTTGAAAATTTATTTTGTGATGAACAAGACGCGTCTTCTTATACACATTTTTCGTTAAAAATAAAGACACAATTTATGCAGATAGAAATATAAACAACCAAGAAAAGGTGTAAGGTGACATTTTACTTCCCATAGGGATAACGTGTGATTTGTGTTTTAGTGTACAAATTTTGCATCGGATAAAAAAAGATTTTGAATATTGGTTTGATGATGAAACACAAAACTGAAAACGAGTTCTTATTTTTTAAAAAAATTTGGTTTAGTTGATAAAATACAGAAATGAATATCAAAGGGTAGAAATATTAAGTTATGTAGAGGTTTGACTTCCTTTAGGATAACATGGGAAAAATGACAAGCGCGTGGCAAACTTGGTGTCTGGTATTAAAATATTTCAAACAAGAAATTGCTAAGGTACTAAAACTTTAAACAAAAAAAGTGGTTCGGTGATAAAACCTGGAACAGAAAAACAGGTGTTGGCAAAAAACTTTGAATAAGAATTGGGAATGGCGGTAAAACCGTGAATGGAGTGATCTGATTGATAAAAAAATATGTGAAACGTAATGTACTGAACTTGAGGGTTGACAGCATAGTGTGATACTATACACAGATTAACTGTAAAATCGCATATAATACAGAGGCACGGGACGGCCAAGTCCGTAGCACGCTTGATTCGTAAGCTATTATTCCCAGGTTCCACCCATCAAATGTGTTGCCTTTGACACTTATTTCTGATAACCTCTGTCCTCCGTGAGAAAGGTGACACTGCTTGGAAAAATACATCTGTTTGTCGGATGTGACTTTACGTGTGGAAAAGTGTGCAGAAGAGCCATGTTTTCTTAGCGTCGAAAAACACTCTGAATTACCTTGACAGGAGGTTTAAATTTCTCTTTTAACACCGGTCTAGTACTGCTGAGGTCCTGCCATCCTCTCAGACCTTCTACTGTGGCATATAAATTGACAGGCTACTGTCAGACCTCTGTGGCAAGCAGCTGCTTGAGGGGGTATTTATTTTTTTTGATTTAGTACCCTTTCTCTATCTAACAATGAGCTCTTTCGTTCTGTGACTGCGCCGTTTAATCAAATTACATGCATTAACGAACCCCCTCAAAATTAGAAAAACAACGAGAGGGTTGGTAAAATTAAATGAGAATCACTAAAATACAGTGAAATGGATGGCAGAATAACTGAAAATTCACAAACATTGCAGTGAATGGCAGAATATCTTCGAAATACTTCGAAATTAGATGGTACAATAATTGCAAAATCAAACAAAGTACACTGGATTTGATTGAATACCTTCAAAATATGTTGGAATAGATGTCAGAAATAACGGAAAATATCAAACAAAGTACACGGGAATGGATCAGAAAATATCTTCGAATATATGGAAATGGATCAGAGAATATATCCGAATGGTTGTAAAAATCACTTCAAAACAACAAATTACTGAGAAACCTCACACAAGACAAAAGAAAGCATAGAAGGAAAACCGGAAAATGAACAACGTACACAGGAATGGATAGAGATTCTCTTCAAAACATACAGGATTAGACAATAGAATATTTTTGATCTATCTGAAACATATAACGTATCTGCTTCTTAATATCTATTTGCTATTCTTTCGAGCAAAAATACTACAAGATAGAAATTTCAAAGGAAGTGATTAATGCAATAAAGAAAAACGGGGTAAATCTGGATTTTCTAAGCTATGACTTTTAACTCGTGCCATCTCGTGGAGGAAAAGTGATCTTAAAGACTAAGTGATAAAGTCCCTCTTTAGCAGGAGTAACACGGGAAAACCATGAAATATTAGTATACTAGGGTCACACTGTAGAAATTCAATGATCCATTACATTCATTATTATATACGGATGACAGAATATATTCAAAATACATTGCATTGTCAGAGAAAACAACTGTAAAAACCAAAGAAATCGTTGGTAGAATTGTTTGAAAGACACTATATGCAGTGAATTTGGAATAACAGTGAATACGTACACATTGCAGTGGATGGGAGAATATTTTCAAAATTCTTGGAAGTAGAGGACATTACAGCATGCAAAATCAAACAAAGCGTATTGGAGATTACAGAATACCTTCAAAATATGCTGGAATGGATGAGAGAAATAACGGAAAAATCAGCAACGTACGTGGGAAGGATAAGAAAATATCTTCGAATGTGTGAAAATATCTTGAAATATATGGAATGGATGACACGATTTCTTGGAAACATACTGTGATGGGAGAGAAAACAAGTGCAAAATCGCTCCACTGGAGTGAACTACAGTGAAATCGATTACTCACACAGGACAATAAAAGGCATAGAAGAATGGCCAGAAAATGTACAGAGTACTAGCGGGGTGGATGACGGATTATATTCTAAATATGCAGAAATGAGAATATACAGGTATACACAGTAAAATATTTACGAGTGTTTAAAAGCATCACCGCAAACTCTTTCAAACATATATCATGTCTGCTTCTTAATTGCGATTTACTTAGCAGTTCTTTGGAGCACAAATGCTAAAAGATAGAAATTTCGAAGGAAGATGATACATGCAGCAGTTTAAAAAGCGGTAAATAGGGAATTTTTTCGGTTATGACATTTAACTCGCGCCATCTAGTGGGTAAAAGTAATCCTGAACTCTATCACAAAAATTCGTCTTTACCAGAAGGGGTAACAGGGGGAAATCCATTTTCAAACCATTTCTTGTCAAGAGCTAAAATTATTTAATGAATGGATGACAAAATATCTTCAAATACGGTGGAACGGATAGTTTCAAAATACATTGCAATAGCTGAAAAAAACCCACAAAATTTCATAAAAATGCATTGATATAGGTAAGAAAGCAAACATTTCAAAATAATCTTTATCGATACATCACACTGTTGAAATGAACTAACTAACTTGGATGAAAGAAATGTTATCCTGAAAATACTCGAACTTTTTGGTTTCACCATTCAATGTTGGATGTCACAGTCTTTAAAAATTTGCCATACCCAACTAAACTTTCGATATCAACACCTATTGTGACAATGCGGGGAAAAAAACCCGTTCAATTAATAAGGAATAAAAAATTCATTTGTAATTTATTCCCAAGTTAAATGTGATTTTCCAGGAAATAGATTAAAATAATTATTCCTATGTTAAATGTGGTTTTCTAGGAAAAAAAATTCATTTGTAATTTATTCTCAAATTAAATGTGATTTTCCAGGGGAAAAATCATTTAAAAAATTATATATTCTTAATTTGTAAGAAATAAATATATAATATATTCATAATTTATAATGATCGCTTATGCCTACTAAATCCACATTTAAACACTTTAAGCATATGTGATCCTTGGCGTAATCGTTAGCCGGCTGGTTGAAGTTTGTTGTTTGAGGTGAAAATAGTGGGGTTAAATTCCCATGTGATGATGAGCATATCACACAATGAATATTCCTGCATAGAAAAGGATCTATGCAGACTCATTCAGTCACTATTTTGTGCTTTTTGTTCCATACATAATTTTTTATACATATTTTTTTTTCATACTCAGAGATATATATATATATATTATTTTTTTAATATTTATGTTATGTTTTTTTTATAATTGATCAAACATATTTATATTTTTTAAGAATTGTATGAGGAGTTTATATAAAATGGGTTTTAGTGATTTTTTTTGTAGATTCTAAAATAGTTTTAAAATTAAAGTTGTTAATATTAAGGTTATTTAATTTTTCAAAGTATTCTTTCCTTTCATTTCTGTAATAATTACACTGAAATATTATATGTTCAATAGATTGAATTTCATTGCAGTGTTCGCAATTAGGAGAAGTTACTTTCTTAAATTTAAATAATGTAGATTTAGTTAAAGCAAGATTGGCTTTTATCCTTAATATTACTTTTATTTCTTTTTTATTTAATCCATAATCGTTAAATTTGTTTATTAAAGGAAATATTTTATATCTATATGTGTTTTGAGCTTTTATATCATACCATGATTGAAGTTCATCTATTAATATTTTTTTATTATTTTTTTATATATAGAATAATTAAATGGAGATTGCATAAGTTGAATTAGATTTGAAGCTTTTTTAACTAAGCTGTCGACATATTCGTTGTGTTTGATATTGACGTGTGATGGTATCCAATGTATGTGTAGAAGGTTGTGTTGGTTTAGGTGTTTGAACATTAAAGTAATTATTTCATTTACGTATAGAAAGAAATTACTTTTAAATATGTTAGATTGAAAAATTTGTAAAGCAGATTTGCTATCAGTTATTATTATAATATTTTGGTTATGGAATTTTAATGACCAATTTATGGCTAAGATAATTGCAATTAATTCTGGAATAATAATTGGTTGAAATGAGTCGAGTTTGAAAAGGTATTCAAATTGTTCTGCAGGGCAATAGAATGCTCCAGATGCGTTAAGAGTTTCAAAATTTGTAGATCCATCTGTATATATTTGAATGAGGTTTGAATATTTATCATGGATGTATGTTTCAGTTAAGATTTTTAAAGGAGATGAGTCTTGTTGTTTTCTATTCCAAAAATTTTATCTTTAATTATAGGTAAAGGAGCAATCCAATAAGAAAAGTTGGGAATAGAGTCACCACTAGTTTTATTATCAAAAATGTCTAAAGTTTTTACTTTTTCAGGAAAGTTATATAGTGAAACATCAGGAAATTGCATTATTAATTTGTCTATTATAGGATGTTGTCAATTTTTAGCAAAAATGCGAAAGATTAGATTTTTTAATAGATATTTTCTTTTCATTTCTATTAGTGATATTACAGTTTCTGCATATGTATTTAAGTTATTTGTTGATTGCATTAACCCTAAACAGTATTTTATTGTTTTTGTTTGAATTGTTTCTAATTTCTTTAATTTTGTTTTTGAGATGGTACAGTCGCTCAAAAAAGTATCCGAACGCTATGGTTGATTACAGAATTCAGAAAAAATATCTGGCAACGATTTTGTTTAAAAATTAGTGATCTGGCAACCTTCATGTACGTATACCAAGGTTGCCAGATCACTAATTTCTAAAAAAATCGTTGCCAGATATTTTTTCTGAATTATGTAATCAACCATAGCGTTCGGATACTTTTATGAGCGACTATACTTAAAGGTTCGATGCCATATAAGAATTTAGATAGGATAATTGAATTTAAAATTAATAATAAATTTTTACTAGAGCTTCCCCAGTTTGATCCTCCAAGAAATCTTAAATAGTTAAAAAGTTTTTTAGATTTTTCAATTGCATTTTGTATATAATTAGTCCATTTTAATTTTGAATCTAAGTGTAATCCCAAGAATTTAATATTATCCGTTATTGTGATATCTTTGTTATTCAATTTTATTTTTAATTCGTCCGTAATTTTATTTTTTCTATGAAAATAAATTATTTTTGTTTTTTCAGTAGAAATTTTTAAGTTTCATTTTTCAGTATATATTGATAGTTTATTTATTGCATTTTGTATTCTTTTATTTAAAATATTTATATCTATATCAATCGACCAGAAGATAATGTCCTCAGCATATATTCCGTAACTAATTTCTGGATTAAAGACTTCTGAGATGTCGTTTAGATAAATATTAAAGAACAGGGGAGATAATATGTCTCCCTGTACGATTCCATTTTCAAATTTATACTTATTTGATAATTTATTACCAATTTTTACTCTGAAGTTTTTTCTAATATGAAATGTGAAAGAAAGTAAAAAATGTTTCCACAAAATTTTAGTTTTCTGAGCCTATTGGGTAATCTGGCCCTCACTGGATATTTGTTTCCATTTTGATTACCATTACCATTTCGTTTTTAAAGAGAGCATGTATTCCATTTTCAAACTGTGACTATTTAGGTAATAACAATATAACAAAGATGCATTCATCTTTTATCAAACCATTATAGAATTATTTTGTAGAAAACAAATCACAAAAAAAGAAGCCCTTAAATGTTAATGGAATCAGAGATTTTGTTGTGTCGAGGTTTGTTTTCGATCTACAGAAGTTTCGACAGGTGTGAAGAATAAGATAATTATTCGGTAAGAAGAGGATCACTCTCACTACAGTGATAATCATTTGTAGTTATTTAGGCAAGTATGAAGAAGAATGAAGAAAACAATCCACCCACCCGCCTCGAACTCAAGATCTTGTGATTGATGATTGTGATATGAAACTTTACCACGTGATTCTAAGTGTTAGGGTTGGGTTGTTTTACCTCTGAGCGGCACTTTTTTGCACACCATGGGCTAAATGGCCAGGTCACATGGACCCCGAAGGCTCAGAGACGGTTGGGGGAGGGGACCCACTGAAACAGCTGTTGGGAGACAGATGGTAGCCTCCCGTCAAGGCCATCCAGCGTGTTCTTTAACGTGCACAGGGTATGTCTCTCCCTCACACGGGGCCACGGCTTAACGTCCCATCCGACGGACGGCGGCATTTCCAAGCCCATCGGTGTCCCCTACTGACCGTGGGCAGGGCGGGGAATTTTTGCGGAGATAAATCTCAACGCTGACCCAGCTGGGACTCGAACCTGGGAACTACAGATTACGAGCCTGGCGACTGAGCCACCCCCGCCCCAAGTGTTAGGGAGATCATGCGTCATTTACACTGACGAGAAACAAGCTGACGAATTTCGCTATTGTAATGAAATGATTATCACTGTAGTATGATTGACTTTGGGTTGTTTTACCTCTGAGCGACAGCTTTTTGCCCACCAGGAGCTAAATGACCAGGTCACAAGGACCCCGAAGGCTCAGAGTAGATTGGGGGAGGGGACCCACTGGTACAGCTGTTGGGAGACATGGTAGTCTCCCGTCAAGGCCATCCAGCATGTTCTTTAACGTGCACAAGGTATGGCTCACACGCACATTTGGCCACGGCTTAACGTCCCATCCGACGGACGGCGGCCTTTCCAAGTCCATCGGTGTCCCCTACTGACCGTGGGCAGGGCGGGGAATTTTGCGGAGATAAACCTCAACCCAGCTGGGACTGGAACCTGGGAACTACAGATTACGAGCCTGGCTCGCTACCGACTGAGCCACCCCCGCCCCTAATATGATTGACCCCTTCGTATCAAATTGGTTGACGACCTACGGCGAAATGGTTATTTCCATCCAGAACTTCGTTGCATTGCATCTAAATAACCCAAGGTATAATATTACTTGGCATATGGTTATAAAAACATGTTTCTCGTCGGTATAAATAGCACATGATCAACCGGACACTTAAAATCGCGTGGTAAAGCTTCATAACACAATAATCACAACCTTTCTTAAGCGAGTGTGAATTGCAACCTCTTTAGTTCAAATACTAGAACATAACCAGGAGATCCTGATTCCGAGTTATCTCCGCAAAATTCCCCGCCCTGCCCACGGTCAGTAGGGGACACCGATGGGCTTGGAAAGGCCGCCGTCCGTCGGTTGGGACGTTAAGCCGTGACCCCGTGTGCGGGAGAGCCTTACCCTGTGCACGTTAAAGAACACGCTGGATGGCCTAGACGGGAGGCTACCATCTGTCTCCCATCAGCTGTTCCAGTGGGTCCCCTGCACCAACCTTCTCTGAGCCTTCGGGGTCCATGTGACCTGGCCATTTAGCCCATGGTGTGCAAAAAAGTGCCGCTCAGAGGTAAAACAACCCAACCCTGATTCCGAGTCAGGGAGTCGGAGAGATGGATTTTCTTCGCACTTACCTAATTACTACAAGATAATAATTCCACAGACATAGAAGAAAACCTAGCAAATATTTTAATTCTGCATGTTACACGTTATGCTTCATGTGCATTGAAGGATCTAGGGTATGAAGAGAATCGATATTTTTTATTTTACAGATAACGTGTGAGAAGTATTTGGGGAATTCTATGGTTTGACGTGGTGAGTAATGATGAGGTTCATCAAAGGAGTAATTAGCATCGTCTCCGTGTAGCGTCTTAATGCACCTAAGAAGAGATTATTTTTGGCACGACAACGTCACCGTACATTCGATTAGGAAGCCTGGATGATTATTGCCCGGATGATCGATTATGGGGGAGAGAAGAAGCGAATGAATGTTTCAAAATCAACAGCTTTCTCTCATTTTTTTCCCCTTTTAACACTGATTTGCGAAATTCTTCCGTTAATTAACACAAGAACAGTTTCTGATAAATGTGGATTGCGGGGTATGCAAAGCGATTTTCGATCCCCGCAATCCACATTTGAGGATTGCGAAGATTTTTCTAAGTTCCTCTCGAATGTTTCCACAGATAAAATGAATCCGTTTCTACCTGGAACAGATATTTAGCTGTTCATTAATTTCTAATGATGAGCGAGTACACGAGACTGTGTTTTCAAAGGGAGTTGTTATAACGAAGCAGTCTTTTGTAAATGGTATCGTGATAATAACTGATCCCACAAGGTTCGATTTCATCGATGATATCTTTGGTTTGTAAGGGTAAGGTTGGGTTGTTGGGTTGTTTTACCTCTGAGCGGCACATGGTGTGCAAAAAATTTCCATGGTGTGCAAAAAAGAATTACTTTTTTTGCACACCATGGGCTAAATGGCCAGGTCACAAGGACCCCGAAGGCTCAGAAGAGTGTTCATTAACGACCCGAAGGGCATCCAGCGTGTTCTTTAACGTGCACAGGATATAGCTCTCCGGCACACGGAGCCACGGCTTAACGTCCCATCCGACGGACGGCGGTATTTCCAAGTCTATCGGTGTCCCCTACTGACCAAGGCAAGGCGGGGAGTTTTGCAGAGATAAATCTCAACACTGATCGAGCTGGGACTCGAACCTGGGAACTGCAGATTACGAGCCTGGCGCGCTACCGACTGAGCCACCCTCGCCCAGTAAGGGTAAGGAAAACATTGATTTCGCTGACTCGCGAAATGCAGTTTGTGACGGTTAAGAATGCTCAATGCAAGCAATTGTATCGCGATATGCATAAACTTACAATTCGTTCTGGGGCGGGGGTGGCTCAGTCGGTAGCGCGCCAGGCTCGTAATCTGTAGTTCCCAGGTTCGAGTCCCAGCTGGGTCAGCGTTGAGATTTATCTCCGCAAAATTCCCCGCCCTGCCCACGGTCAGTAGGGGACACCAATGGGCTTGGTAAAGGCCGCCGTCCGTCGGATGGGACGTTAAGCCGTGGCCCGTGTGCGGGAGAGACATACCCTGTGCACGTTAAAGAACACGCTGGATGGCCTTGACTGGAGGCTACCATCTGTCTCCCAACAGCTGTTCCAGTGGGTCACCTCCCCCTACCTTCTCTGAGCCTTCGGGGTCCATGTGACCTGGCCATTTAGCCCATGGTGTGCAAAAAAGTGCCTCTCAGAGGTAAAACAACCCAACCCAATAATTCGTTCTATTGCAGGGCTTCCAAGAAGCTGAGTTCGGTGAATGACGATAGAATGAAATAGAAAGGATATGTTCAACGCGGTACATTGGAGATGACAGGTCAACTCAGGATATTGGAGATGACAGAGGATCAGCTCAATTCGGTACATTGGGGATGGAAAAGGATAAGTTCAACTCAGGATATTGGGGACATTATAAAGAATCACTTCGACTCAGGATTTTGGACATGAGAAAGAATTACTTCAGCTCACGATATTGGAGATGACAATGGACCAGTTCAACTCCGTATATTGGAGATGACAAAGAATCAGCTGTATTCAGCATATTGGCGATGATAAAGAATCAGTTCAACTCAAGATATTGGGTTGGGTTGTTGAGTTGTTTTACCTCTGAGCGGCACTTTTTTTGCACACCATGGGTTAAATGGCCAGGTCACATGGACCCCGAAGGCTCAGAGAAGGTTGGGGGAGGGGACCCACTGGAACAGCTGTTGGGAGACAGATGGGAGCCTCCCGTCAAGGCCATTCAGCGTGTTCTTTTAACGTGCACAGGGTATGGCTCTCCCACACACGGGGACAAGGCTTAACGTCCCATCCGACGGACGGCGGCATTTCCAAGCTCATCGGTGTCCCCTACTGACCGTGGGCAGGGCGGGAATTTTTGCGGAGATAAATCTCAACGCTGACCCAGCTGGGACTCGAACCTGAGAACTAGAGATTACGAGCCTGGCGCGCTACAAAATGAGCCACCCCCGCCCCCAAGATATTGGGATGACAAAGAATCTGTTCAACTGAGGATATTGGAGATGACGAAAGATTAGTTAAGCTCAGTACATTGGAGATGACAGTTCATCCCTCCAAACTTGCCGTCTCGGAAATGTTCTGACCCATTCGTCTGGCCATTACAATTTGGCCTTTGTCAAACTCACTTAGGTCCGCTGCCTTTTCCATCTGAAGAACAAAAATAACACTGATTAACAGAGTATCAGGTGTTATTTATACCGTTTCATGACCTTCATACGTACCGTCGTTTACCTGCAATTGCTTCGATTTGCATAAAGACGCCCTGGTCATAATATTTTGGCTCTTCGGTGTATGTATATATATATATATATAAATAATAAAAATAAATATTCCCTCAAGCAGCTGCTTGCCACAGAGGTCTGACAGGAGACTGTCAGTTTATACACCATAGTAGAAACTCTGTGAGGATGGCGGAACCTCAGTAGAAACGCAAAACAGACATCCAAGGCCTTACCCGGAGGTCGAACCGAGGACTCTCTGATCTCTAGGACAAGCTCGCTAACCACTCTGTCACGGGACGGCTATATACAACAATGAAATAATATTACTTGTACAGTCGCTCAAAAAAGTATCCGAACACTATGGTTGATTACAGAATTCAGAAAAAATATCTGGCAACGATTTTTTTAGAAATTAGTGATCTGGCAACCTTCGTGTCACGTTACACGAAGGTTGCCAGATCACTAATTTCTAAAAAAAAATCGTTGCCAGATATTTTTTTTGAATTCTGTAATCAACCATAGTGTTTGGATATTTTTTTGAGCGACTGTCAGTGGTCATATTATTTTGATACTAGATCGTGTGGGCTCACTCACGGAAATATTGAGCGTGTGCAGTTACCGTTCACAGCAAACTGGAGCGTGTGCAGTACCTGCACACGCTCTAGTTTCCAGATATTTTTCCTGAATTCTGTAATCACGTGACACGAAGGTTGCCAGATCACTAATTTCTTAAAAACCGTTGCCAGATATTTTTTATGAATTCTGTAATCGACGTAGTGTTCGGATACTTTTTTGAGCGACTGTACGAGAGGTATTCAAAAAGTTCTTGACATGCATCTGCAGACAAAAACCATTGCACTTACTTCAACGAAAGTTTTATTATCCTTCAAACTACTCCCCTCTAGCATCTATGCAAAGTTGAAGATGTCTACGCCAATTTTGGAACGCTTGGTGGTACTCCTGTTGGGAATCAGCAAATCTGAATGAACGCAGTGGCTCAGTCGGTAGCGCGCCAGGCTAATAACCTGTAGTTCACAGGTTAGAATCCCAGCTGGGTCAGCGTTGAGATTTATCTCCGCAAAAATTCCCCGCCCTGCCCACGGTCAATAGGGGACACCGATGGGCTTGGAAAGGCCGCCGTCCGTCGGATGGGACGTTAAGCTGTGGCCCCGTGAGCGGGAGAGCCATACCCTGTGCACGTTAAAGAACACGCTGGATGGCCTTAACGGGAGGCAGGAATTGACGAAGAGCCTTGACGGATTCCTTGACGGGAGGCTTGGATGTGACCTTTGACGGGAGGCTTGGACGTGGCCTTGACTGGAGGCTGGAAGGGAGGCTTGACAGAGAGCTTGACGGCAGGCTGGATCTGTCTCCCAGCAGCTGTTCCAGTGGGTTCCCTCCACCAACCTTCTCTGAGCCTTCGGGGTCCATGTGACCTGGCCATTTAGCCCATGGTGTGCAAAAAAGTGGCGCTCAGAGGTAAAACAACCCAACCCAACCCACTCAAGTGAACATGTCCCCGATACCAGGTATATGTCCCCGATAACAGTAGAGCGAATCCTGTTACGAATGGATCTCTGGAGTCGATGCTGTGTAAAGGCGCCCATGTTAATCAAGGTCCATCGGCAACGACATCTGCAGTTCGCACGGGACTACCATCATTGTACAGTAGAAGAGTGGAAAAAAGTTGCCTTCTCTGATGAATCGAGGTTTCTATTCCACAGAAGTGACGGGGGTTGGCGGATACAGTGTCAGACACACGTAGAACCAACACCTGGACACACTTGTCGGTCAAGTACAGGTCGGCAGTGGCAGTGTGCATGTCTGGGGGATGTTTTCCTGGTATGACTTCGGACTGCTGGTACCACTGAATGGGTCTCTGAACGCCAATAGCCACCTGCCCATCCTCGCTGACCACATGCATCCCTTCATGTTGGACGTTTACCCTGGTGGTGATGGTGTCTATCAACAGGAAAATGCGCCCTGCCATGTCGCTAAGGTGGTGCGTGTCTGGTTCCAGGAACACAACAGCGATGTCTCCGTTCTCTCTTGGCCGGTGAAATCGCCTGACCTCAATCCCATAGAACATTTATGCGATGATTTGGATCGACAGGTTCATCGTCACAGCAATGTCATCTCCGGAACCTCCGTGCTCTGCTGGAGTCTTAATGGGCACGTGTGCCGCTGGCAACCTTTCAGGGCCGCATTGCGTCCATGCCACGCCATCTCGCCACTGTCATCCGGACCAAGGGTGGTTATTCTTATTATTAGGTAGGTGGTCATATTATTCTGATACGACTGAGTATATATCATCAAATTTAGATATCAGTGTATCTATCAACAGTGTGGAAACAATTATTCATCAGCTTGTTGGGTTGGGTTGTTTTACCTCTGAGCGGCACTTTTTTGCACACAATGGGCTAAATGGACAGGTCACATGGACCCCGAATGCTCAGAGAAGGTCGGGGGAGGGGACCCACTGGAACAGCTGTTGGGAGACAGATGGTAGTCTCCCGTCAAGGCCATCCAGCGTGTTCTTTAACGTGCACAGGGTATGGCTCTCCCGCACACGGCGCCACGACTTAACGTCCCATCCGACGGACGGCGGCCTTTCCAAGCCCATCGGTGCCCCCTACTGACCGTAGGCAAGGCGGGGAATTTTGCGGAGATAAATCTCAACGCTGACCCAGCTGGGACTTGAACCTGGGAACTACAGATTACGAGCCTGGCGCGCTACCGACTGAGCCACCCCCTCCCCTTATTCATCAGCATTTAAAGTTCCAATATATTTGTGCCAAATAGGTACCCCACAAGCTGACAGAACATCTAAAAAGGGTTAGAATCGATTCGCGTAAGGAGATGCTGGCAATGTTTGAACCTAACCTAGTGGCCCCAAATGGTTAAAAGACATTGTCACAGGTGATGATACATCGCTGTTTATTTTGACATCTAAGGATTATTGCTCGATGTGTATGCTTTTGGAAGCAACATCCTGCTCTGTTACACATTTTAAGCTTGAGCTCATGTAGGACTCCTTCATCCGGAAAAATCTTCGAAACACTGAACTTCTGCAAACTCAAATCACATCTCAATTTTGATGAGGCAAGTATTGCAATATGGTATTGAGTCTTTAAACATCTCTCGTTGTTAAACGTCCTGCTCACCATCATGGACTTGGACAAGCGTTTCCGCACCACTGAACAAGTAAACAACACATCTGAATGGGACATCTCGCATTCCGATTGTAACGCCAGAGATCAGCAACATGAAAGTCTCGTTAGCGATGCCTCAAGATCTACGGAGAGTGACGTCACACAAAATGGATCAAGTCACGGAACCGGGCAGTTTGTCTTCCCGCAGAAGCCACACTCATTTCGTCTTTGCCTTGATTAGATGCCGAGTTTAATCTAGTGGCTCCTCCACCTCTTTCACTTCCCCCTTCCCTATGCATCAACGCATTCAGCTGTAGTTGAGGACGCTCCTCGTGGATCGTTTTCCGGCCGACACGAAGGAGATAGTCGGTAGTGTAGAACTCAGGATCAGGACTTATGCGAGCATTTCGAAGTTTGTGAAGTGCCCACGACATCAAACTAGAGGGGGGGGGGGGAAATTCCACTTCCACGTCGTTGTCCAAAGAATATCTCCCTTAACACACATGCCAGCCAGAGGAATATTTCGATAAAAGAAAATTCACGAAACGTTTGTGATTTGTTGATGTGTCAAATGGACTATCAGAAAAGGTAGTGTATCCGAATAAACTACATTCGTTTTCGGATATAATCGTTCATTTTGCTTAATTACATTTTCATTATTTCAAATACACTTATTTTATGGTAATCTATGGCGCCTCGTGCGAAAGTTAATCCCGATAAAGTAGCAGTGATTGCTTAGTTGTTTTATCTCTGAGTGGTAATTTTTTGCATACCATTGCCTAAATGGCCAGATCACAAGGACCCCGAAGGATCGGAGAAGGTTGGGGGAGGGGACCCACTGGAACAGCTGTTGGGAGACAGATGTTAGCCTCCCGTCAAGGCCATCCAGCGTATTCTTTAACGTGCACAGGGTATCGCTCTCCGGCACACGGGGCCACAGCTTAACGCCTAATTCGACGGACGGCGGCCTTTCCAAGCCCATCGGTGTCCTCTACTGACCGTGGGCAGGGCGGGGAGTTTTGTGGAGCATAATAAGAGGAAGGTTGCGTGTTAGTTTTACGTTTAATGAGTTTTTTATGGTTTGCGCATAAGAGTATCGCTGTCATTTCGAAGTCATGTTTCAAACATTTTCGTAGCATGCATTTCAGCCTCACTGTCGGTCGTGTTAGGATATGAGCTCGTGGCAACCCGGTATTTCACGGCTGGTCTGGCTGTCATGTATCCATTCGCTGTGTAGCTTTGATCATTTGTGTGTCTCCGATGGCTGATTGTCTCCTGTGATTTACATATCTCTATTTCCATTCCTTCTTGGTGTTGCGATTTCCACTTTGAGCAGTGTATTCCTGAAATCTTAGCACGTGATCTCGAAAAGCTCTATGGGTAGTCTCATTTCTTTTTGCCACCCCTTGTATGTGTTGCATTCTACATATATAGCCACATACAATGAATGTAAAATTGCTTTACGTTCCATTATATGCACCATTATATGTGCACCATTATATGTGATTTTTCATATTGTTATAAATTTTTAAATGGATGACACTGAGCGTGAGTATAATAAGCATATTTACAATACAAATTATAATACAATGCAAATTATTAGAAAAATGTGGATGAAATAACATATAAACAAACTAACTGCTATCGTTCATAAATTAATAACCCTTTTTCTACAGAGCATACAAGACCAGCCCTGTCTGTTCTACTAAACTAATACCTCTTGATTTTGTTTGTCATATTTCTTGAATACCTTCACTTCAGGCGTATGGGGCGGGGGTGGCTCAGTCGGTAGCGCGCCAGGCTCGTAATCTGTAGTTCCCAGGTTCGAGTCCCAGCTGGGTCAGCGTTGAGATTTATCTCCGCAAAATTCCCCGCCCTTCCCGCCGTCAGTAGGGGACACCGATGGGCTTGGAAAGGCCACCGTCCGTCGGATGGGACGTTAAACCGTGGCTCCGTGTGCGGGAGAGCCATACCCTGTGCACGTTAAAGAACACGATGGACGGCCTTGACGGGAGGCTACCATCAGTTTCCCAACAGCTGTTCCAGTGGGTCCCCTCCCCCAACCTTCTCTGAGCCTTCGGGGTCCATGTGACCTGGCCATTTAGCCTATGGTGTGCAAAAAAGTGCCGCTCAGAGGTAAAACAACCCAAACTGGCCATTTAGCCCATGGTGTGTAAAAAAGTGCCGCTCAGAGGTAAAACAACCCAACAACTTCCTTGTCTTTAAAATAATGATAACAACTATTCTTCCTTCCCGCATACTTTAGTTTTTTTTTACAATACAGTCAGTTCTCGATTATTGTTGATTAAATTTGAGCGTTTTTGGAATAACTCGGTTTAAATTGAGCTCCAAGTAGAGCCATCCAGGAGCATACCCTGGATTTAGTTCCAGGTGGGGGGGAGAGAGGGGATACAAGAATTTAGTTTTGGGGAGGGGAGTCTGAGAATAAGATTTGATTAGGGTTTCCCAATCACTAAAATATTCCAGCGGACAGGAAAGGTTGAAATGATATTCTACAGGGAATAAAATTTTATAAATTGTTCTTTAAATCTATTTTTAGTATCGGACATACATTATGGGGTTTAAATAAAATTATAGAAAGACACCTGTTTTGGATTTCAAAGCAGGTGGACAAGTTCGTATAAGATGACGAGATTTCGGGGGGGGGGGTATAGCTTTTTAAGATCGACTCCCACAAAATTTCCGTCCGCCTTTGAGGGGAGGGTACAATGGGGGGGGGGGGAACATAATTCGAAGTAGTCTATAATGGTCGTCATATGAGCTTTCATTTGACAACTTATTTGTGACTGTAGAAAAGATATAATAAAAGAACGATTTTCCAATTTCTTCCTTTTAGAGGAGGAGAAAAGCAACGGGGTGTTTTCCTGGAATTTCCCTGGACAGGTTTTAGGTTGACAGATGTTATCTGAATATCTTATTATTATATATGATATATGAATATAACAACAGATGCAAGCTTACTATCAAAGTCATCAAGCATGTTCTTTTAACGTGGCCAGGACATGAACTCTTCTACACATGGAACCACTGGTCAGCATTTCCATTCATGGACAACATACTTTCTGTGTTGCTGCACATCGCAGCAACCACCACAAACCGCGGTTCCGTCGAAGACACTACCAGTTATGGAATGCCGTGTACTATCTACTGTCAGGAACAAGGCTACACCACATAGATGCATCCCATCATTGCCTCATTTCTCATTGAATGTAGGGGGGGGGGGGGGAAGTGTAAACCCTTCCACCCACATTCAGCACTATTCGACAGAGCGCGCCAGGCTCGTAATCTGCAATTTCCAGGTTTGTTTCATCTGGGCCAGGGTTGATATTTATCCCCCCAAAACTCCCCGTCCTGTCCTCAGTAGTAGGGGACACTGATGGGCTTGGAAAGGCCACCGTCGGTTAGATAGGACGTTAAGCCGTGTGTCCGTGTGCCATAACCTGCACACGCTAAAGACACGCTAGATCAGTGGTTTTCAGCTTTTTATGGTTTCACGTACCTCCTGGAAATGTGTATGTAACCGGCGTACCATTTGTACAGATAAATAAAACTATATTTATAGTGTAACAATGAGAATAAAATAAAACATATGTATCAGTTGTTCTCAACCTTTTATGCTTCACGTACCCCCTGGAAATGTGTATGTAACTGGCGTACCCCTTATAAAGATAGATAAAACTATAGTTATAGTATAACAATGGGAATAAAATAAAACATATATATCAGTGGTTCTCAACCTTTTATGCTTCACGTACCCCCTGGAAATGTGTATGTAACTGGCGTACCCCTTGTGTAGATAAAACTATAGTTATAGTATAACATTGGGAATAAAATAAAACATATATATCAGTGGTTCTCAACCTTTTATGCTTCACGTACCCCCTGGAAATGTGTATGTAACTGGCGTACCCCTTGTATAGATAGATAAAACTATAGTTATAGTGTAACAATGGGAATAAAATAAAACATATATATCAGGGGTTCTTAACCTTTTATGCTTCACGTACCCCCTTGGAAATGTGTATGTAACTGGCGTACCCCTTGTATAGATAGATAAAACTATAGTTATAGTATAACAATGGGAATAAAATAAAACATATATATCAGTGGTTCTCAACCTTTTATGCTTCACGTACCCCCTGGAAATGTGTATATAACTGGCGTACCCCTTGTATAGATAGATAAAACTATAGTTATAGTATAACAATGGGAATAAAATAAAACATATATATCAGTGGTTCTCAACCTTTTATGCTTCACGTACCCTGTGGAAATGTGTATGTAACTGGCGTACCCCTTGTATAGATAGATAAAACTATAGTTATAGTATAACAATGGGAATAAAATAAAACATATATATCAGTGGTTCTTAACCTTTTATGCTTCACGTACCCCCTGGAAATGTATATGTAACTGGCGTACCCCTTGTATAGATAGATAAAACTATAGTTATAGTATAACAATGGGAATAAAATAAAACATATATATCAGTGGTTCTCAACCTTTTATGCTTCACGTACCCCCTGGAAATGTGTATGTAACTGGAGTACCCCTTGTATAGATATTTAAAACTATAGTTATACTATAACAATGGGAATAAAATAAAATATATATATCAGTGGTTCTCAACCTTTTATGCTTCACGTACCCCCTGGAAATGTGTATGTAACTGGCGTACCCCTTGTATAGATAGATAAAACTATAGTTATAGTATAACAATGGGAATAAAATGAAACATATATATCAGTGGTTCTCAACCTTTTATGCTTCACGTACCCTGTGGGAATGTGTGTGTAACTTGCGTACTCCTTATAGAGATAGATAAAACTATAGTAATAGTATAACAATGGGAATAAAATGAAACATATATATCAGTGGTTCTTAACATTTTATGCTTCACGTACCCCCTGGAAATGTGTATGTGACTGGCGTACCCCTTGTATAGATAGATAAAACTATAGTTATAGTATAACAATGGGAATAAAATAAAACATATATATCAGTGGTTCTCAAACTTTTATGCTTCACGTACCCCCTGGAAATGTGTATGTAACTGGCGTACCCCTTGTATAGATAGATAAAACTATAGTTATAGTGTAACAATGGGAAAAAATAAAACATATATATCAGTGGTTCTCAACCTTTTATGCTTCATGTACCCCCCCTGGAAATGTGTATGTAAATGGCGTACCCCTTATAGAGATAGATAAAACTATAGTTATAGTATAACAATGGGAATAAAATAAAACATATATATCAGTGGTTCTCAACCTTTTATGCTTCACGTACCCCCTGGAAATGTGTATGTAACTGGCGTACCCCTTATAAAGATAGATAAAACTATAGTTATAGTATAACAATGGGAATAAAATAAAACATATATATCAGTGGTTCTTAACCTTTTATGCTTCACGTACTGTCGCTCAAAAAAGTATCCGAATACTACGGTTGATTACAAAATTCAGAAAAAATATCTGACAACGATTTTTTTAGAAATTAGTGATCTGGCAACCTTTGTGTCACGTGACACAAAGGTTGCCAGATCACTAATTTCTAAAAAAATCGTTGTCAGATATTTTTTCTGAATTTTGTAATCAACCGTAGTATTCGGATACTTTTTTGAGCGACAGTACCCCCTGGAAATGTGTATGTAACTGGCGTACCCCTTGTATAGATAGATAAAACTATAGTTATAGTATAACAATGGGAATAAAATAAAACATGTATAACAGTGGTTCTTAACCTTTTATGCTTCACGTACCCCCTGGAAATGTGTTTGTAACTGGCGTACCCCTTGTATAGATAGGTAAAACTATGGTTATAGTATAACAATGGGAATAAAATAAAACACTGACTTTGTTACTAGATCTAGCGACTTTTGAGCTCTCACGGCGTACCCCAAAAAATTTTACCGCGTACCCCCAAGGTGTACGTATACCGCACGTTGAGAACCCCTACGCTAGATGGCCTCGACTCCATGTTATCATATGTCTTCTAAAAACTGTCCAATGGGTTCCCTTCCTCCGTACCTTCTCTGAGCCCTCGGTGTCCTTGTGACCTGATCATTTAGATTATTGTGTGCAAAGAAAAGCGCTGCTCAAATCTAAAACAATCCAACATGTGATAAGAATTTCCCCTCTAATAATATTTTCACCTCATCAAATTCATGTTTATTTTTTAAATGTTCCCTTCAATCAATGCAATAAATATATATTTCGACTTCCGAATTTTTGGGGCCTTTTAAACTTACCAAAACGTAGGGTCTAAGGAGGTCAAAGTCCGGCCCTGGGGGTTAGGTTGTTTTACCTCTGAGATGCACTTTTTTGGCACACCATGGGCTAAATGGCCAGGTCACATGGACCCCGAAGGCTCAGAGAAGGTTGGGGGAGTTGACCCACTGGAACAGCTGTTGGGAGACAGATGGTAGCCTCCCATCAAGGCCATCCAGCGTGTTCTTTAAGGTGCACAGGGTATGGCTCTCCCGCACACGGGGACACGGCTTAACGTCCCATCCGACGGATGGCGGCCTTTCCAAGTCCATCGTTGTCCCCTACTGACCGTGGGCAGGGCGGGGAATTTTGCGGAGATAAATCTCAACGCTGACCCAGCTGGGACTCGAACCTGGGAACTACAGATTACGAGTATGGCGCGCTACCGACTGAGCCACCCCCGCCCCTCAGGCCCTCGGGGAGACGTTTAGTCATGTAGAAACTAGTTACTGATGAAAAATAAAGGTCAGTAAGACAAAAGTCATACCTCCACATTTTTAATGCATATCTTTTCATGAAGTTCAGAAAAAATAGCGTAATTAAAAAACACGTATAAAGTAAGAAATTTACATAACTTTACTATTACTTTCTGTAATTTATCAGAAATTTAACAATTGTAATGTTCAAAAAATTCTGATAAGTCGCAGAATTTCAGGAAAATAAAAAACATCAAAATTTCCGGAGCCGTGAAAATGCAACTAAATTCCCGGAAACCTTTAAAAAACACAGTAATGCGCGCCGCGAAAAACTTATAGTTCTAGATACTCAGTGCAAGTTAAAACAACACATTAGAGTGGCCTTGACGCGACTTTAGTGTGTGAGGAAAACTTCCGTTGTACCCTCGGTGAGAAAGGATACCGGTCGTTTCTCTTTGTGAAAGACAGCTATACCCTTTGCAAATTAAAGAACAAGCTGATTGGACCTGACGGAAGATTTCCACCTGTTTTCTAAGAGCTGTCTAGTGGATCTCCTTCCTGAACCTTCTCTGATCTTTTGGAATCCTTGTGACCTGGCTATTTTGCCCATTTTATGCAAAACAGTGCCATTCGTAAGTAAAACAACCGATCCAACTGAGGGTGATTTAAATAGAAAATCTCCAAATGTAAATAACTTTGGATCCGAACCAATTAGATGTCAAAATGTATGATAACTTTGGATCCGAACTAAATGAATGTCAAAACGCAAATAACTTCGTATCCGAACCAATTGAATGTCAAAATGCAATAACTTTCAAAAGTTATCAAATCAAAAGTTATCAAATCAATCAAAATCAAATCAAAAGTTATCAAATCAAAAGTTACATTCAAAAGTTATCAAATGTAAAATCGTCAAAATGTAAATAACTTCGGATCCGAATCAATTGAATATCAAAATGTAAATAACTTTGGATCCGAATCAATCGAATGCCAAAATGTAAATAACTTCGGATCCGAACCAATCGAATGTCAAATGTAAATAACTTCGGATCCGAATCAATCGATTGTCAAAATGTAAATAATTTCGTATCCGAACCAATTGAATGTCAAAATGTAAATATCTTTGGATCCGAAACAATTGAATGTCACAATGTAAATAACTTCGTATCCGAACCAATTGAATGTCAAAAGGTAAATAACTTCGTATCCGAACCAATTGAATGTCAAAATGTAAATATCTTTGGATCCTAACCAATTGAATGTCACAATGTAAATAACTTCGGATCCGAATCAATTGAATGTCACAATGTAAATAACTTCGGATCCGAATCAATTGAATGTCAAAATGTAAATAACTTTAGATCCGAACCAATTGAATGTCAAAATGTAAATAACTTTGGATCCGAACCAATTGAATGTCACAATGTAAATAACTTCGGATCCGAATCAATTGAATGTCACAATGAAAATAACTTCGGATCCGAATCAATTGAATGTCAAAATGTAAATAACTTTAGATCCGAACCAATTGAATGTTAAAATGTAAATAACTTTGGATCCGAACCAATTGAATGTCACAATGTAAATAACTTCGGGTCCGAATCAATTGAATGTCACAATGTAAATAACTTCGGATCCGAATCAATTGAATGTCAAAATGTAAATAACTTTAGATCCGAACCAATTGAATGTCAAAATGTAAATAACTTCGGATCCGAATCAATTGAATGTCAAAATGCAAATAACTTTGGATCCGAACCAATTGAATGTCAAAATGTAAATAACTTCGGATCCGAACCAATCGAATGTCAAAATGTAAATAACTTCGGATCCGAACCAATCGAATGTCAAAATGTAAATAACTTCGGATCCGAACCAATCGAATGTCAAAATGTAAATAACTTTGGATCCGAACCAATGGAATGTCAAAATGTAAATAACTTCGGATCCGAACCAATCGAATGTCAAAATGCAAATAACTTCGGATCCGAACCAATCGAATGTCAAAATGTAAATAGCTTCGGATCCGAACCAATCGAATGTCAAAATGTAAATAACTTCGGATCCGAATCAATTGAATGTCAAAATGTAAATAACTTCGGATCCGAACCAATCGAATGTCAAAATGTAAATAACTTCGGATCCGAACCAATCGAATGTCAAAATGTAAATAACTTCGGATCCGAACCAATCGAATGTCAAAATGTAAATAACTTCGGATCCGAACCAATCGAATGTCAAAATGTAAATAACTTCGGATCCGAACCAATCGAATGTCAAAATGTAAATAACTTCGGATCCGAACCAATCGAATGTCAAAATGTAAATAACTTCGGATCCGAATCAATTGAATGTCAAAATGTAAATAACTTTAGATCCGAACCAATTGAATGTCAAAATGTAAATAACTTCGGATCCGAACCAATCGAATGTCAAAATGTAAATAACTTCGGATCCGAACCAATGGAATGTCAAAATGTAAATAACTTCGGATCCGAACCAATCGAATGTCAAAATGTAAATAACTTCGGATCCGAACCAATCGAATGTCAAAATGTAAATAACTTCGGATCCGAACCAATCGAATGTCAAAATGTAAATAACTTCGGATCCGAACCAATTGAATGTCAAAATGTAAATAACTTCGGATCCGAACCAATCGAATGTCAAAATGTAAATAACTTCGGATCCGAACCAATCGAATGTCAAAATGTAAATAACTTCGGATCCGAACCAATCGAATGTCAAAATGTAAATAACTTCGGATCCGAACCAATTGAATGTCAAAATGTAAATAACTTCGGATCCGAACCAATCGAATGTCAAAATGTAAATAACTTCGGATCCGAACCAATCGAATGTCAAAATGTAAATAACTTCGTATCCGAATCAATTGAATGTCAAAATGTAAATAACTTTAGATCCGAATCAATTGAATGTCAAAATGCAAATAACTTTGGATCCGAACCAATTGAATGTCAAAATGTAAATAACTTCATATCCGAACCATTCGAATGTCAAAATGTAAATAACTTCGGATCCGAACCAATCGAATGTCAAAATGTAAATAACTTCGGATCCGAACCAATCGAATGTCAAAATGTAAATAACTTCGGATCCGAACCAATCGAATGTCAAAATGTAAATAACTTCGGATCCGAACCAATCGAATGTCAAAATGTAAATAACTTCGGATCCGAACCAATCGAATGTCAAAATGTAAATAACTTCGGATCCGAACCAATCGAATGTCAAAATGTAAATAACTTCGGATCCGAACCAATCGAATGTCAAAATCTAAATAACTTCGGATCCGAACCAATCGAATGTCAAAATCTGAATAACTTCGGATCCGAACCAATCGAATGTCAAAATCTCAATAACTTCGGATCCGAACCAATCGAATGTCAAAATATAAATATCTTTGGATCCGAACCAATGGAATGTGAAAATGTATAATTACTCTGGACCCGAACCTGGAAAAATGAAGTTCTGAACTTTGGCTCAGAATTTCATGTTTACGTCTCTGAATAATGCGTTTAAATATTTAAATAAATTTAAAATAAGTAATTTTGGTGTTACGAATTGATTTTATTTACTCATTTTCATATGTCATATTATCATCCCTAATATTATTTATTACCACATTTGTATCATAATATAACTGATTTCCCGATGAAACATCTATTCATATAATTATCTCCCGACTCAACCACGATATAGAAGTGAGGTGTTTCGACGTTGTTGACTGATTTATTAAAGTTTCTAAAATCTCTACTTAGTAACAGATTCAGTTCTGAAATTTTCAAATATTCCCCCCATGAAGTCTCGTTTCTCGTGTTTCGTGGCGCCCAATGATTACGTCAATTCCAGATGCTCCTGCTGTCACTTCAACATGTCACGTGAAATGACAGCGCATAAATATGCATTCATAAATATGCTAATGTGCGTGACATTTGCATATGTAACATGAAGGCTGTCGCCAATCACCGCTTTCAAAGCGGAAGAGGGAAAAGTAACAGAAAATCGCGCTCCTTGGCAAAATATTTAAAAACATTCATTACGAGTGGAAAATTAAATTGGATTCTCTGCATTTTTTGGGAGAAGTTTTTTTAATGGAAAAATGAGAATGAAGATATTTTATAGATATTAATCAAATCTATCCCGATTCACTTTTTCAATAAAATTGGTTGGAGATTTAAAGAGTTATTCCTGATATATGAGCTGAATTCTTTCACGTGTGACCAGCACTTTTAGCAGGAGCCCCACTGGATACCGTTTCCGCAAAATTCCCTGCCCTGCCCACGTCAGCAGGGGACACCGATGGGCTTGGAAAGGCCGTCGTCCGTCGGATGGAACGTTAAGCCATGGCTCGGTGTGCGGGAGAGCCATACACTGTGCACGTTAAAGAACACGCTGGATGGCCTTGACGGGAGGCTACCATCTGTCTCCCAATAGCTGTTCCAGTGGATCCGCTCCCCCAACCTTCTCTGAGCCTTCGGGGTCCATGTGACCTGGCCATTTAGCCCATGGTGTGCAAAAAAGTGCCGCTCAGAGGTAAAACAACCTAACTCTGCACGTTAAAGAACACGCTGGATGGCCTTGACGGGAGGCTACCATCTGTCTCCCAACAGCTGTTCCAGTGGGTCCCCTCCCCCAACCTTCTCTGAGCCTTCGGGGTTCATGTGACCTGGCCATTTAGCCCATGGTGTGAAAAAGTGACGCTCAGAGGTAAAACAACCCTACTCAACTGGATATCGTTAAGAAACAGATGTAAGACTCCCGTCCAGGGAATTCAGCATGATCTTTTAACTTGCACTGCATATGGCTTTTCACAGCTGCAATTCACAGCTCTTACAAGACAGATATAAAGCTTCTGTCAAGGGCATTTTCATACGTTCTTTTAACGTGCCCTGGGTTGGGTTGGGTTGTTTTACCTCTGAGCGGCACTTTTTTTGCATACCATGGGCTAAATGGCCAGGTCACAATGACCCCGAAGGCTCGGAGAAGGTTAGGGGAGGAGACCCACTTAAACGGCTGATGGGAGACAGAGAGTAGCTTCCCGTCAAGGTCATCCAGGGTGTTCTCTAACGTGCGCAGGGTATGGCTTTCCCGCATACGGGGCCATGGTTTAACGTCCCATCCGACGGACGGCCGACTTTCCAAGCCCATCGGTGTCCCCTACTGACCGTGGGCAGGGTGGGGAATTTTGCGGAGATAAATCTCAACGCTGATCCAACTGGGACTCGAACTGGGAACTACAGGTTACGAGCCTGGCGCGCTACGTGCCCTAGGTATAGCTCTCCTGTATACGGGCCACGGCGTAAAGTCACATTTAGCGGATAGAGGACTTCCTAAGGGTCTCCAAGAACTCATAATAGATTGGGGGAAGAGGATCCAATTCTCAGCTGTTACAAGACAGATATAAAGCTTCCGTGAAGGCCATTCTAATTGTTATTTTAACGTGCTCTGGGTATCAGGACTCTAAGTTTTTCGGGTACTAGGACTCTAAGTTTTTCGGGGGGACAATTCTAAGATCCGCGAAAAGTTAAACGCGAATTTCATAACTTGTCTTACACATAAAGCTCGTTTTAAGGTGTTTCTTCAAGAAGAAGTAAAAAACCCCACCAATTCCTTTTTTAAAGAAGATGGAATATTTGGTTCCAAGCTGTGCTTTATAACCGCGATCATATAGAAATTTATAAGGAATTTCAAGCAGGAATTGGTAAACAGCTCCAGTCGTGTATTAAATGATATCGTTGAAATGTGTCAAAATGATTCCTTAGAAAGTGATTTGAATCCAAAAGATATGCGCCGATTATTCTCAATCAGCTTACGTTGTTTCAAGTCCTCATATATCAGCACATAAAGTCTATAACGAATGAACGATTTGGTAGTAAAATAACTCAGTAAAAGCTAAGAGTGCGATCAAACATTGCAAATACTTAATTCATGCCGGGAAAAAAGGGGAAAAATGGCAATATATATATAGTGATGGAAAATACTCCAGATTTCGTCAGCATGTAAACAACTTTGTTCAGCGGAAGTCGATTTTTTCGATCGCAATTAACTAAAGTGCTTCAATATTTCTGCAGTTGATGTTGATAATATAATTTTGAACATTATTCCCCTGCTCGAAGACGACAACAACTTAAAAGCAGCGTAGTGAATTTAATTCTTTTCTGATTGATTCAAAAAAGAGAGCTTTCCCAGGTTCTCCGATATTTGTCATTCGCAACGTACAGCGTTAATTCAGAGCGATCTCTTTCTTAATGTGGGGCGGGGGTGGCTCAGTCGGTAGCGCGCCAGGCTCGTAATCTGTAGTTCCCAGTTTCGAGTCCCAGCTGGGTCAGCGTTGAGAATTATCTCCGCAAAACTCCCCGCCCTGCCCACGGTCAGTAGGGGACACCGACGGGTTTGGAAAGGCCGCCGTCCGTCGGGTGAGACGCTAAGTCGTGGCCCCGTGTTGGGGAGAGCCATACCCTGTGCACGTTAAAGAACACACTGGATGGCCTTGACGGGAGGCTACCATCTGTCTCCCAACAGCTGTTCCAGTGGGTCCCCTCCCCCAACCTTCTCTGAGCCTTCGGGGTCCTTGTGGCCTGGCCATTTAACCCATGGTGTGCAAAAAAGTGCCGCTCAGTAGTAAAACAATCCAATTCAATTCTTTCTTAATGTAGTGGCGTCCTGCGACATGAACGAAGGAGTATAGAAGAAGGTTGGGTTGTTTTACCTCTGAGCGGCAGTTTTTTGCACATAATTTGCTAAATAACCAGGTCATAAGGATCCGAAGGCTCAGAGAAGTTTGGAGGAGGGGACCCACTGGACCAGCTGTTGGGAGACAGATGATAGCTTCCCGTCAAGGCCATACAGAGTGTTCCTTGACATGCACAGGGTATGGCTCTCAGGGGGTGGTGGAAAGTTAGCAGTGATGAATAGAAATAATTATGGAATACAGAAAAAAAATAAATAAAAATAACTTTATAGGATTATTCCAAAAGGAGAGGGGAGACGTAGTCGTGGGTAACATCCCTTTTGCCAACCTCCACCTTGCAGATGTCTATGGTGTTGGGCTTAGAAGGGATGAAGACAGTTGCTTGGGACTTTCACCAGTGGTCTGTGTGAAGGAGAGCCATATATATCTATTCAGAGATCGTTTACAAAAAATTGTTGGACTTTTGCAACAAATCGTATCAACAGAGAGCAAAAGAACTCTTATTGCAGTTTCTAGAGTGGAGACGATTTGAATAAGACTTAGTTATATGCTACAAAATCATCCATAGATTTTCTACTTTAATCTCGAACAATTAGTACACACAATTACAGCAGGACTAGACAACAGCGCAGTGTATTGACTCCGATTTGCAAGAAGAGATTCCAGATGCCATTTCGTTGTTTGTAGAGTAGGAACAGTATGAAATGATCTTACTGAGGACGTTATAAACCTCTCCCATCATGGCCGTTTTCAAAACGCACTTACGAAGCATGGACGTATGAAAATATATCAAATGGTATCAGTTTTAGATCTCTAGTTGCTTTCATTCAAAATTGCCAAATGATTATCTATCTGTAATCTACTTCTTATATGCGATGTTGTACAGAATCATTTAATTCATTTTATGATTGTAAGAATGCGCTGGGATGCTGGGTTGGGTTACTTTACCTCTGAGCGTCACTTTTTTGCACACAACGGGCTAAATGGCCAGGTCACAAGGACCCCAAAGGCTCAGAGAAGGTTGGAGGAGGGGACCCACTGGAACAGCTATTAGGAGACAGATAAGTAGCCTCCCGTCAAGGCCATCCATTGTGTTCTTTAACCCTTTCACGACTAAGGGAAACATTTTTCCCATTTTAAAATTAGTGATTGTCGTATTTAATTATAACCTTATCTGCATTTTTTATACAGAATGTCAAAATAGAACGTATGCCGAACGCAATTACGTAAACGGGAAAGTTTAGAAAACAAAAACAGAACTGTCAGGACGCATAATATATGTACTATGTGCAATGTCCATCTTTGCCTCGCTACCAAAAGAAATTGCTTCGCAGAATATCATAATTAGCACATCATTTTGCATAGTAATTTTATTTCATAATTTTGTATTATTTTAGTTAACATTTTGTTCTAATAAACCAATAAATAAAAGACATTGCATAATAATCCTAAGTATAATTTGTGTTACCTTTATAGTCCATTGGGAAAAATATTTCCCATAAAATTCCATAAAAAACTACACATTGTTATGTATTTTTCTTATGATTTTTATTTATTTTACGTCTATGCAAACTAAAATAAACAGTTACATACTAATATTTACTCTTAGAAACCTTATGGTCCTAAAACGTGCACAGGGTATGGTTCTCCACCTTATGGTCCTTAAATATAAAAAATTAATAAAACCTTATGTCCTTAACGTGCACAGGGTATGGCTCTCCCGCACACGAGGCCACGGCTTAACGTCCCATCCGACGGAAGGCGGACTTTCCAAGCCCATCGGTGTCCCCTACTGACCGTGGGCAGGGCCTAGACGGGAGGCTTCCACCTGACTCCTAACAGCTGCCAATGGACCCGTTGACGAAGGATGCGGCCCTAAAAATCCTTAAGAACCCCTATTCCAACCTGCAATTCTAGATCTCTTCTTCAAACCCCATTCCTTTTCATTGTTTCTTTACATTGTGGTAAATTCTCTTATTAATAATATTCTGTTATTAACCTATCTTTATAGTAACTGACCATTATTAAAATGATGCATCGCCATGCAGTGCGTGAGGAAGCCATGAACACGCTCCTTTCGTCCCATCGACAAATACGACGACCAAAAGCGAAAATTGAGCATTACTTCCTGATGTGGCGTAAAGTTATAAGAGGCTACGCTCAAGCAATTCTGCTGTTGTGTGTTGCTATATCATCATTAGCTGCAAGGCAAACAGAAGTGTTCGGACGGCGCATTCTAATCTCCGCGAATTAGAGATTAGCATTTGGACACCCGTCTATTACTGGAACTCGCAGGAACACCATGCTAGCATAATGAAACGGACCATTACACTGAGTGAGGATGGACATGCAAATTGGATGGGAAAGACACGCGCCTCACGGTGAAGAGTCAACCGCTACTGAAAGAGTCATTATGATAAGAGAAGCGATCTCGAGATAATTTACTGTGCGGTAGTCTCCATTCGCTCTCGTGGAAGAATGGAGCGAACAAATGACAACAGTTGCTTTGGGTCTAATTCAGTGTTTGTGGAATAATTTGAAAAGATCTCTCTCGGTTTCACTATGTACTTCTTCCAGATGAGTTTGATTGATTGTAAACTACTTGCCTCTTGTGGAAGGAATGTAAAGAGTGTTTTCGTGCTTAAACCAGTGATTTCAGAATAACATCAAAGTCCTCTACCTGTTTAACTCTGAATATCTAGATTAAACAAATGCCAAACGTTGTTTCGTATCTAATTCAATGTTTTCAGAATAACATTAAAATTCCTCTCTGTGTTCCAGTATCACTTTCTTCTACTTCAGGTTGACTGTAGTAGACTCTCTTGTCTCTCGTGGAAGAAAAGGGTTGGACAAATGCTAACAGTTGTTACTTGCCAAATTTGATGTTTGCAGAATAACGTTAACATCGCTTTCTTCATTTGAGTATGATCTTCCTATACTTGAGTTTGATTGTGTAGTAGACTTCCTTCGCTCTAGTGAAGGGGAAGTAATGAACACAATCTAGAGTTGTTTCATACTTAACTCAATGTTTCCAGAATAACGTAAATATCTTTCTCTCTGTTTCAGTATGACTCTCTTGTAGTTGAGATCGACTATATTAGTAGACCTTCTTGTAGTTGAGATCCACTGTATTAGTAGACTCTCTCGTAGTTGAGATCGAGTGTATTAGTAGACTCTCTCGTAGTTGAGATCGACTGTATTAGTAGACTCTCTTGTAGTTGAGATCGACTGTATTAGTAGACTCTCTTGTAGTTGAGATCGACTGTATTAGTAGACCCTCTTGCAGTTGAGATCGACTGTATTAGTAGATCCTCTTCTAGTTGAGATCGACTGTATTAGTAGACTATCTTTTAGTTGAGATCGACTGTATTAGTAGACCCTCTTGCAGTTGAGATCGACTGTATTAGTAGACTCTCTTGTAGTTGAGATCGATTGTATTAGCAGACCCTCTTGTAGTTGAGATCGACTGTATCAGTAGACCCTCTTGTAGTTGAGATCGACTGTATCAGTAGACTCTCTCGTAGTTGAGATCGATTGTATTAGCAGACCCTCTTGTAGTTGAGATCGACTGTATCAGTAGACCCTCTTGTAGTTGAGATCGACTGTATCAGTAGACTCTCTCGTAGTTGAGATCGACTGTATTAGTAGATCCTCTTGTAGTTGAGATCGACTGTTTTAGTAGACCCTCTTGTAGTTGAGATCGCCTGTATTAGTAGATCCTCTTGTAGTTGAGATCGGCTGTTTTAGTAGACCCTCTTGTAGTTGAGATCGACTGTATTAGTAGACTCTCTTGCCTCTCGTGGAGGAAAAGTAACGAGTAAAGTCAACAGTTGTTTCATCCAAACTCAGTTTTGACAATTGTTCACTTTAGAAGAATAACGTAAATATCTCTCTCTCTCTATTTCAGAATGACCTTATTTTAGTTGTGGTTGACTGTGTAATAGACTCTCTTGTCTCTCGTGGAGGAAAAGTAACGAACAAGTGAACAGTTGCTTCGTACTTAATTCAATGTTTGCAGAATAACATTAAAATCCCTTTCTCTGTTTCATTTTGACCTTCTTGTGGCTGAGATTGATTGTGCAGTAGTCTGCTTTCCTCCGACGAAAAAAGTGAACTGATGCCAACAGTTGTTTAGTGTCTAATTCAGTTTGTTGAAGAATAACGTCAAAGTGGCTCTCACACTTTCTAAATGAGATTGACTGTGCTGTAGTCTCCTTTACAGAGTGGGGCGGGGGTGGCTCAGTCGATAGCGCGCCAGGCTCGTAATCTGTAGTTTCCAGGTTCGAGTCCCAGCTGGGTCAGCGTTGAGATTTATCTCCGCAAAAATTCCCCGTCCTGCCCACGGTCAGTAGGGGACACCGATGGGCTTGTAAAGGCCGCCGTCCGTCGGATGGGACGTTAAGCCGTGGCCCCGTGTGCAGGAGAGACATACCCTGTGCACGTTAAAGAACCCTGTGCACGTTAAGCTGGATGGCCTTGACGGGAGGCTACCATCTGTCTCCCAACAGCTGTTCCAGTGGGTCCCCTCCCCCAACCTTCTCTGAGCTTTCGGGGTCCATGTGACCTGGCCATTTAGCCCATGGTGTGCAAAAAAGTGCCGCTCAGAGGTAAAACAACCCAACCCAAAAGAGTGGAAAGGAAAAGTGGAAATTCAGTGTTTGGCTTGGAAATCTGTTCCTTTTTCCAATATACTATTCTTCCAGATGAGACTAAATCATTCTCTGTATCATTCTCTTAACAACAGAAAATTGTGGCGATTTTCTTAACCATTGGGATATAGTTTTTATTCTATCACAATCAGCTTGAATGACCAGAGCACAATCAGTTCCCGTTGAGGAAGCGTTTGATTAATGGCTCCTGTTGACGTCATGGGAAGATCTTGAAGTGCCTTCTGAAACAATACGCCTGTTTCGATCGACGAAGCACAAATTTAAAATTTTGACATTTAGTGGCCTTTGAAATCTCATCGATGTGTTTCATACATAATCTAATGTTTCCGGAATAATGTAAATATCCCTATCTCTGTTTTAGTATGACCTTCTTGTAGTTGTGTTGTTTTACCTCTGAGCGGCACTTTTTTGCACACCATGGGCTAAATGGCCAGGTCATAAGGACCCCGAAGGCTCAGAGACGTTAGGGGGAGGAGACCCACTGGAACGGCTGATGGGAGACAGATGGTAGCCTTCCGTAAAGGCCATCCAGCGTGTTCTTTAACGTGCACAGGGTATGACTCTCCCGCACACGGCGTCGCGGCTTAGTGTCCCATCCGACGGACGGCGACTTTTTCAAGTCCATCGGTGTCCCCTACTGACCGTGGGCAGGACAGGGAGTTTTGCGGAGATAAATCTCAACACTGACCCAGCTGGGACTCGAACCGGGGGACTACAGATTACGAGCCTGGCGCGCTACCGACTGAGACCCCCCCGCCCCTCTCTTGTAGTTGAGATTGACTGTATAGTAGACTATCTTGCTTTTCGTGGAGGAAAAGTAACGAACAAAGTCAACAGTTTTTTCATACATAACTTTGAAGACTCATCGATGTGTTTTCCTTTGTCTCAATGTGGGTAAATCTACGAAAAGAGGATAATATTACAATTCTACGAGATAAACTTTGAAATTTCAGAAGGAACTTTATAAACAGATCTAAAATGCAACTCATCGTTAAGTTATAGGAGGATATGTTCAAACCAATACGTTTTGCTTTGGTATGTCGTCATGAAGCTAAAGTACATAGTCAAAAACTAAAGTTTCAGAGATGTTAGTTGGGTTGTTTTACCTCTGAGCGGCACTTTTTTGCACACCATGGGCTAAATGGCCAGGTCACATGGACCCCGAAGGCACAGAGAAGGTTGGGGAAGGGGACCCACTGGAACAGCTGTTGGGAGACAGATGATAGCCTCCCGTCAAGGCCATCCAGCGTGTTCTTTAACGTGCACAAGATATGGCTCTCCCGCACACGGGGCCACGGCTTAACGTCCCATCCGACGGACGGCGGCCTTTCCAAACCAATCGGTGTCCTCTACTGACCGTGGACAGGGCGGTGAATTTTGCGGAGATAAATCTCAACGCTGACTCAGCTGGGACTCGAACCTGGGAACTACAAATTACGAGTTTGGCGCGCTACCGACTGAGCCACCCCCGCCCCTCAGAGATGTTAGTACCAGACAAGTGATTGCCAAGTAACTCAAGCACACTAACATTTCTCTTGTCAGACCTGCCTTGGAAAGTGTCTAAAGTTAGCTTTTTTAGATATGTGAAAGCTAAGAGACAACTTTTCTTCCCTAACTGCAACATAAAGAGATTCGGGGATGCACGACACAGTTGGCAGAGCGAAATTAAAACTTCCTGATTCCAGACTCATCCCATTCCATCTCGAACATTTGACAGAGGCATGTGAAGCATCTGCCTTTGGTATTTTCGTCTTTGCTGTTGCTTCCTGGTAGGAATAGTTTAAAAGTCTCGTGTCCAAAATGAAACATCATCTTTTCTTACGGCCATAACTATACGAGCGAGCGATTTTTACCTGTAACCTGTCAGACCTCTGTGGCAAGTAGCTGCTTGAGGGGGTATTTATTTTTTTTATATTTATAGCTTTTAACTGAGTTTCAGAATTAACATAGAAAACACTCTGTGCGCTGAAATTAAAGATTTTTTTTTTTGGAAAAATTCGGTTGATTTTTCAAATAAAAGCTAGCAATAACGCCAGCTTCGGATCTAGAAAAATAAGTGTAGTATAATTAGATTGAACTAGAACAAATCACATGACTTTTCTGCAAAATTTTCCTCGAAATTACTTTCGCTAACTTTCTATAACTTCGATATAATGCTTCTTTTTGGCACCAACACATTTTTTTCTTATTTCCTAAATTCTCTAACAAACAATCATTTTTTATCTTGCAAAAATTGTTTAAAAATACATTTGTTGAACACCAGATAATAATTAAAGATAATAATCCCGCCAACAAATACACGAGCAGCTACGGGGTTTCAAGATGCTTGATCGACGAATGCTGACGTCAGAACGTGTGACGTCACCAGTGTGAAGGCCTTGAGTCTCGATGGTTACGGTAGGAGACACCGGTGGGCTTCGAAAGGCCGCCGTTCATCGGATGGGACGTTAAGTCGTGGCCCCGTGTGCGGGAGAGCCATACCCTGTGCACGTTAAAGAACACACTGGATGGCCTTGACGGGAGGTCATCTGTCTCCCAACAGCTGTTCCAGTGAGTCCCCTCCCCCAATCTTCTCTGAGCCTTCGGGGTCCTTGTGACCTGGCCATTTAGCCCACGGTGTGTAAAAAAGTGTCGCTCAGAGGTAAAACAACTCAACCCACCAGTGGTACGCATATCACTCGTTGTGCACGAGACTTCTGCCAGTGGTAAATGAGTTTAGTACAGTCGCTCAAAAAAGTATCCGAACACTATGATTGATTACAGAATTCAGAAAAAATATTTGGCAATGTTTTTTTTTTTTGAAATTAGTGATCTGGCTACTTTCGTGTCACGTGACACGAAGGTAGCCAGATCACTAATTTCAAAAAAAACGTTGCCAGATATTTTTTTCTGAATTCTGTAATCAACCATAGTGTTCGGATACTATTTTGAGCGACTGTACCTGTATTCATCCCATGGCCTTGTGGTTAGCGCGCTTGGCTATTGATCAAATGGATCTTGGTTCGAGCCCTGAATAAGGCATGGATGTATGAGTTATATTTCTGAGATGTATGGCGTATTTTAAACTGACAGGTCCTGTCAGACCTCTGTGGCAAGTAGCTGCATGGGTCGGTGGGTGTGCGTGTGGGTGTGTATGGAGGGTTATTTCTTGTTGCTTCACTCCCCAGGCGTGGCATGATGTACGAGGCTTTGATTTGGCTCCGTGGGTAGTGTGTCAAGCCGGTAATCTTTGTTCTCAGCTTTCTCTAATGTTCACAATTGTTCCAGGATTGAGAGTTATTTCCGCTGTCTTCGACCCTGACCTCGGTCATAAAGGGGATACTGTTAAGCTTGGAAAGGCTGCCGTCCGTCGAATGAGATGTAAAGCCCTAATCCTATGTACAGTAGAGCCATACCTTGTTAAAGAACATGCTTGATGGCCTTGACTGGAGGTTTCCATCTGTCTCGTAAACAGCTATCAAGTGGGTTCCTTTCCACTATCAAGTTGTAAACCTTTGGTATCATTTTTGTGATTTATCCCAATATATGCATAAAAGTGATTTCGCATCTTACTTGTTATGTTGAGCTGTTGCATACGAGTTATGTTCAGTGAGCTGAATGGTAACTTAGCTATACTATTTTTCACACATGGGCTAAATGGCCAAGTCACAGGGACCACAATGGCTAAGAGAAGATTTAGGAAGTGGATCCAGTGGACAAGTGTTAGGAAACAGATGATAGCCTCCCGTCAAGTCCATCCAAAGTGGTTTTTAATGTGCACAGAATACGGCTCTCCTGTACATGGCTTAACATCCCATCCAATGGACATCAGCATTTCCAAAATCATCGGTGTTCCGTTTCTGACCGAAGGCAAAGTGGAAGTTTAGCTGAAATAAATAGGATTCGAACCTGGAAACGGCAGATTACGAACCTGGTTCGCTACCGTCTGAACCAATGGCCGCCCATTTCGCCATTTGGCAGAAAAATGGAAAAATGATGTGATGTCATTGCCAAGCATCCTATTGAAGCTTCATCTAAATCCAATTAATTTCATAGCTATTAGAAAGATTCAAAGAAGTCTTTAGGGACTGGCACGTGTCTTTTCCTACTCTTCTGGCGGGTGAGGCAGTTACGTCCGTCGTGCCAAAGACGTCTCCAGCTGTCGTCAATGGCATCACTGACGTAATACAGAGTTCAGCGGGCAAAACGGATCTGTAAATAGTTCTCGATGCATCAAGCCGTCCAGATGCTTGGTCTCCACCTCTGGATCTGTGCGGAGAGCATACGTCACATTGACGCCGATGGAAAGGTCCTCTTGCTATATCGGGTACAGGACCTCCCTCTTATTTTTGGCAGCGGCGTGCTATTTTAATGACCTGTTATCTGCCAGAATAATGGCCTCAACCAACATCAGACACACAGAGATGCATTAGATGAAGTGGATGAGTGATTTACGGTTTAGATAGGGAAGCGCCACAGCGACTAACAAAAGGATGAGCGACGACTTTTATCTTTTCTTTATCAGAAGACATGATGATGATTCATAGGAGATTTTTTTTTGTTCAATGTTTCGGACTAGAGTTTAATCAGAAGGCATGTGAGGTGTGGATTGACGAAACGTCCATGGAACCACGAGAGGTGATTGGTTGATTTTTTTTACCTCTAAGCGGCACTTTTTTGTACACAATGGGCTAAATGGCCATATCACAAGGACCCCGAGGACTTAGAGAAGGTTAAAAGGGGACTCACTGGCATCTGTTAGGAAGTAGATGGTACTATCTAGGATGATCTAGGACAGCCAGCGTGTTTTTAATGTGCACAGCGTATGGCTCTACAGTACACGGAACCAAGACTTAACGTCCCATCAGATGGATGGCAGCTTTTACAAGTCCATCGGTATTCTCTGCTGACCATGGGCAATGCGAGGAGTTTTGAGGAGATAAATCTCAACCCTGACGCAGATGGGAGTCGAACCTGGGAACTGCAGATTACTAACCTGGCGCGCTACCGACTGAGCCACCCCGCCTTCTAGAGATGATCGAATCAGAGTCAAACTTTTCTAATTATAACTTTGAAGAGACGAATTAAGATATTTGATTACGAAAAGTTCGACTTATGAAATTATGACCTATTAAACGAATTCCTTAATATAGCAGGTCTCAAACTTTGTTTTTCGCGTAATATCAAATAGTAAGCAATTTTTTGTAGCAGTATTAGGTAAATATAATATTATGAACCATTATTTGCTAACGAAAAAAGAATTTTCAACATGGCATATAAATAAAATAAAGAGTGCTGAAAAGTAACATATTTTCGTACATTTATTATTCTACAATGTTCTGGAAACCTTTGCGAAAGGGGGCGGGGTGGCTCAGGCGGTAGCGCGCCAGGCTCGTAATCTGTAGTTCCCAGGTTCGAGTCCCAGCTGGGTCAGCGTTGAGATTTATCTGCGCAAAATTCCCCGCCCTGCTCACGGTCAGAAGGGGACACCGGTGGGCTTGGAAAGGCCGCCGTCCGTCGGATGGGACGTTAAGCCGTGGCCCGTGTGCTGGAGAGCCATACCGTGTGCACGTTAAGGAACACGCTAGATGGCCTTGACGGGAGGCTACCATCTGTCTCCCAACAACTGTTCCAGTGGGTCCCCTCCCCCAACCTTCTCTGAGCCTTCGGGGTCCATGTGACCTGGCCATTTAGCCCATGGTGTGCAAAAAAAGTGCCGCTCAGAGGTAAAACAGCCCAACCCTTTGCGAAAGGATAAAAAAACTGATAATAAATACCCCTATAAGCAGCTGCTTGCATAGAAGTCTGACAAGAGCCTTTCAGTTAAATACGCCATAGAGACGATCTGTGAAGAAGGGAAGACTTCAGCAGAAAAATAACACAGACCATACCAGGGGCTCGAACCAGGTCCCTTTGATCAATAGCCAAGCGCGATAACCACTCGGCCCTTTGATGAATACTGGCACTAAACTCATCAACTACTGGCAGAAGCCTCGCGCACCATAGTCGATAAAGGAGAGGTCATTAAACATTTTGATATTCAACTCAGGATCGCGGATTATTCATTTGGGTGTCCGTGACCGGAGAAAGTTGAATCAATTCTTTATTGCGCCACATTATGACAGCCTTCCCAAGGAGAAGTTGCGTTGGGTTGTTGTTTTACCTCTGAGCGGCACTTTTTTGCACACCATGGGCTAAATGGCCAGGTCACATGGACCCCGAAGGCTCAGAGAAGGTTGGGGGAGGGGACCCACTGGAACAGCTGTGGGAGACAGATGGTAACCTCCCGTCAAGGCCATCCAGCGTGTTCTTTAACGTGCACAGGGTATGGCTCTCCCGCACACGGGGCCACGGCTTAACGTCCCATCCGACGGACGGCGGCCTTTCCAAGCCCATAGGTGTCCCCTACTGACCGTGGGCAGGGAGGGGAATTTTTGCGGAGATAAATCTCAACGCTGACCCAGCTGGGACTCGAACCTGGGAACTACAGATTACGAGCCTGACGCGCTACCGACTGAGCCACTCCCGCCCCGGTATAAAAGAAGATGAGGCATTTAGAGTAAACTCATGTAGAATCCTCAGAAATCTGTAAGGGGATGAAAAAGAAGAAAAACAAATTATTCAGAGAGAGGACAATGTCCTCTAAGAAGATCCAGAATCGATAACACTGAAGGCTTCTATTCTTCTGTGCTCCAAGGAAGATGCAGATAGTAAAGTCTCTGATCCCAATGTTAAACAACTTCTCAAAGTAGTTGCGTATTTCATCAGTGAATCGTCAGCAGTTGAAGAGGACATGAGGGACTGTCTTTGGCAAATCACAGGTCTTACAATCGGTGCTGCGGGATCTTCCTAGGATGTGCAAGGTACTGGAAATGTATTCCTTTGTAACACGATGCAGAAGGTTCAGTTCTCAAGAGTCGAATTAAGATCACGGTGTCCAGGGACTCTTTGACGTCTTTTACAAATCTCTTTGTGGCATCGCTGAACCCTTTCTTTCGCAGCTAATTGCCCCGAGGGCATTCCCTGGTAAAGCGACTGCGTCACACAAACAGTGACAACAAACTTCATCTCTCCTAGCACGTAATAAAGAGAAGCTTCTCACACCTTGCATACTCGGAAGGGTTGGGTTGTTTTACCTCTGAGCGGCACTTTTTTGCACACCATGGGCTAAATGGCCAGGCCACAAGGACCCCGAAGGCTCAGAGAAGGTTGGGGGAGGGGACCCACTGGAACAGCTGTTGGGAGACAGATGGTAGCCTCCCGTCAAGGCCATCCAGCGTGTTCTTTAACGTGCACAGGGTATGTCTCTCCCGCACACGGGGCCACGGCTTAACGTCCCATCCGACGGACGGCGGCCTTTTCAAGCCCATCGGTGTCCCCTACTGACCGTGGGCAGGGCGGAGAAATTTTGCGGAGATAAATCTCAACGCAGACCCAGCTGGGACTCGAACCTGGGAACTACAGATTACGAGCCTGGCGCGCTACCGACTGAGCCACCCCCGCCCCTGCATACTCGGAAGGTCTCCTGCATGTACACCACAAGAGGCCAACTTCTACGACCTTGCTGTTCACACATTTCAAATATGTATTTTACACCAGTTGCAGTGTCAAAAAACCAGATGTTCACAGCAAACAGAAATACTGTACAATGGATGACAACGGAACAAAATATACGCTACATAATACAAGTTTCAACAACTAAAATAACAGAATTAATGTAAATATTTCATATTATTCCAATATTTCACTTACTAACTAAAATAATCGTAAATTATTCTGATTGGAATACGACAATACCACAGTAAATGTTTTTAAATCTATTCCTGGATATAATAATAATAATATCTTTATTAAGCCTTAGTATGGTTATGTACATAGATTACCCCTCTAAGCCTTATGGCTTGTCAGCAGGATTGCTTTCAATCACACGACAGGTTTATTAAAGAATATGACATGTATAATGGAAAATAAACATATAATTAAAAAAAGAAACTAAAACAATAACAACAAAAAACACGTATTAAAACACAGATATGAAAAATTAAACACATTTATAAAATAAACCTATAAAATTTCGGATTACAGCACATATTGCACAAAACTATCACCTACGGTACAAGTCATCATTTCGCATTAAAATTGTACTTGCTTAAAGGATACCAGATACAGGATATGACTTTTTAAACATTACTTTTCAATTATTTACATCTAATAACCATTTCGAAACTTTAGTTTTAATTTCTGAATAAGTGCTCAGGCATAAACAGATCTCTCGGCAGAGAATTAAAATTTTGGGTATTTGATAAGATATACGCGCTTTTCCATAATTATTGGGAAAAATTTGTTGAACAAAATGATTTTCACACTTTCGTCTTGTATTGATTACATGCAAAATTTTCTCCTTGTGTTCATTTTTAAAGTAATTTCTAAAGATAGTTACATAAATATATAACAAGTCAACTGGTAAAATATTCAGATAACGAAAAATATTGCGAATGTTATCTTCATTAATTACATGTTTATTGAATTTAACAATATTATTTAGAGTACTTTTTTGTATTCGTTTAATTTTATTTAAAACAGATTTATATGTGCATCCATATATACTGATACCATACCTAATGATTGATTCACAGAGAGATTTATATATCATTGTTATGACATCCAATGGAATAAGTGTATTCAACTTCAACACTCTGTAAGATGCATACATCAGTTTATCACAAGTATATTTTATGTGCGATTTCCATTTAAAATCTTGGTCAATATAAATCCCCAAATATTGAATTTTATTAACCTCTTCCACAATTGGGCAGAAACATGCGTTTTGGTTAATTATTAATTTATATTGACAGCTATAATTATGTGTTTTAATGCATAAGTTATTTAACTTCTGCCTACTCTGAATGATCATATATTTGGTTTTTTCTTCATTTAAGAAGAGTTTGTTTTTCTGAAACCAAGAATTTGCTACATTATAGTCATTCTGTGCACATCTAACTACTTCTTCTACCTGCATACCTGCGTTCAGCAGTATGTTTATGATATTGTCAGCAAACATAAACAAATTACCCTGAAAATTTATTTCTGCTAAATCATTTATATAAATTGCAAATAAAAGTGGCCCCAAAACTAAGCCCTGTGGTACACCCGAGAATTTAAAATTTGATCTCTACTCTCACAATTTGCAATCCTAGTGATGATAGTCCTATTAGACAAGTAATTATTGAACCATGAAAACAATTCCGAACAGAATTAGTTAATTCTATTTTCATTCTCATCGAGAACGAGTTCTCACTATGACTTCCTAGAAAATTCAATCTGCTTTGGCACTTCCCAAATAAATTTAACATCATCACACACAATTGGGAAAATCCCTATCAGACCAGTAATTCTTTCTCTCTGAACAACTGTATGAACCGAGTTTGCTATCTCTTTGAGTTGTATCTCTTTGAGTGAGTACCTACTCATTTATCCAAAAATTGTTTTATTTCCCACCCGACCAAAAGCTAATCGAAAGAATGCGTAAACTTTAACATGATTTCCGACATTCTCTTTGTGGAAGAGTCAAAGCATATTTCCTTATTCCTACATGACTTTTTCCTCTTTATAATCTCCTTATTCCTAAGATATTATTCATGTTCTCCGTTTCTAAACATTTCATCTTTAAATTGCTTCCCTTCACTTCTGCTCTCTGAATAGTTCCCACACTTCTGTAAAATTTCACCTTACATTTACATTTTGTCTCATTAGAACGTTGATAAGCGTACATATTATTTACATATGTAAATTTAAACTTCTTACTTCTCTCATTCCTCACTTTTGGAGGTTGTACATCGAAGAGCCAAAACATTATGACCAGCGCGTCATTATGCAAATCGAAGCAACTGCGGGTAAACGACGGCGATGTAAAGATCATGAAATGGTATAAATAACGCCTGATACTGAACACTGTTAATCAGTGTTATTTTTGTTCTTCAGATGGGAAAGGCAGCGGACCTAAGTGAATTTGACAAAGGCCAAATTGTAATGGCCAGACGACTGTGTCAGAGCATTTCCGAAACGGCATTGGGGGCGGGGGTGGCTCAGTCGGTAGCGCGCCAGGCTCGTAATCTGTAGTTCTCAGGTTCGAGTCCCAGCTGGGTCAGCGTTGAGATTTATCTCCGCAAAATTCCCCGCCCTGCCCACGGTCAGTAGGGGACACTGATGGGCTTGGAAAGGCCGCCGTCCTTCGGATGGGACGTTAAGCCGTGGCCCATGTGTGGGAGAGCCATACCCTGTGCACGTTAAAGAACACGCTGGATGGCCTTGACGGGAGCCTACCATCTGTCTCCCAACCGCTGTTCCAGTGGGTCCCCTCCCCCAACCTTCTCTGAGCCTTCGGGGTCCATGTGACCTGGCCATTTAGCCCATGGTGTGCAAAAAAGTGCCGCTCATAGGTAAAACAATCCAACCAACCGAAACGGCAAGGTTGATGGGGTGCTCACAGTCAGCCATGGTTAGTACCATCAAAAAGTGGCCGAGGAGGGAAAAACCACGTACAAGGTGTGGGCCCACCATGGCTCATCGATGCTAGAGATGAGCAAAGGCTGTCCCGTATGGTACGAGCCAACAGAAGGGATATTGTGGCGCAACTTGCCCGTAGTTTGAATGCTGGTGAAGGGAATAATGTGTCACAACACACAGTATATTGAACCCTGCTGAAAATGGGGCTGCATAGCAGCAGGCCAATCCGAGTGTCCATGCTAACCTCGGTTCACCATCAGAAGTGCCTACAATAGACATGCGAGCATCAAAACTGGACCTTGAATGATTGTAAGAAGGGCGTCTGGTCCGATGAATCTCGTTTCCTGTTGCACCATGTGGACGGCCACGTACATGTGAGTCGTTACTTGGGGTAGTGTTGGCACCAGGATGCACCTTAGGACGAAAACAAGCCGGTGGAGGAAGTGTAAATGTTTTGGGCAATGTGCTGCTGGGAAACCCTGGGTCCAGTCATTCATGTGCAGGAAACTATGACATCTAAACATCATTGCAAACTAGTCCTACTAAACTAACCTACCTAAACATCATTGCATACTAGGTACATCCTATCATGGCAACAGTATACCCCTCTAGTAGTGCCTTCTTTCAACAGATAATGCGCCATGCCACACTGTCTGGATTGTTTGAAAATGGTTCGCAGAACATGAGGAAGACTTCCAGGTATTGCACTGGCCTTCAAATTCCCCAGACATCAATCCAATCGAGCATCTGTGGTTTGTGTTAGAACAGCACATCCGATCTGCGGCGGCTCAACCACGTAACTTGCAAGAGTTAAAGGATCTGCTGGTAACGTGTTGGTACCAGATACCACAAGACACCTTTAGAAATCTTGTAGCGTCCATGCCTCTCCGGGTAAGAATGTTTTGGTGGCAAGTGGAGGATTAACATCATATTAGGCAGGTGATCATAATGTTTTGGCTCTTCGGTGTATCTTCCCTCTGATTAATTTATCTTCAACCTTATACTCTAACTTAGCAGGAGTTTTCTTTCTTTGCTTATTAATTACACATTTAAATTTATATTTAATATATTCATAAATATCAAGCGTTTCAGAAAATCTTTTCCTAATTAGGCTCTAACAATTTCTCCATCTCATAAGAGGCGGGGGTGATTCAGTCGGGAGTGCTACAGGCTCGTAATCTGCAGTTCCCAGGCTCGAATCTCAACTGTCCCAGCGTTGAGATTTATATAAGTACAACTCCTTGCCCGGCCCTCTGTCAGTAGCATACAGTCGCTCAAAAAAGTATCCGAACACTATGGTTGATTACAGAATTCAAAAAAAATAAATAAATATCTGGCAACGATTTTTTTTAGAAATTAGTGACCTGGCAACCTTCGTGTCACGTGACACGAATGTTGCCAGGTCACTAATTTCTAAAAAAAAATCGTTGCCAGATATTTATTTATTTTTTTTTTAATTCTGTAATCAACCATAGTGTTCGGATACTTTTTTGAGCGACTGTACACTGATGGCCTTGGAAATAACGCCGTCCGTCGTAGGGACGTTATGTCGTGGCTCCGTGTGCGGCAGAGTAATATCCTGTGCGCGTTGAAGAACAAACTGACGGAAACCTACCAATTGCCTCCTGTGCTGTCCAATGGGCCCTCGTCGCCCAACATTTTCTGATCCTTCGATGTCCTTGTGCTCTGATCATTTAGCGCATTGTGTGGAAAAAACAATCCCTCAGAGGTAAAACAAATCAAGAAGAAATCCATCTAACAAGAGTTATTCAAGCTATCAACGTGAATTCCTCTTACCCATACCCTTCAATTACTTATATTCTTTTAACATCTTAAATTTATTCATATTTTTATTGTCGTCATTCCATTTCATTTTTGCCTACGTCTACTCGTATCTGCATTATTTACAAATTTTGAAATCTTTTCTCTACAACAGTGGTTCCCAATCTTTTATGTTTCACATACCCCCTGAAAATGTGTATGCAACTGGCGAACCCTTATATACAGTACTGTACGAATTAGTTGGGACATGCGCAGGGCGGGGGTGGCTCAGACGGTAGCGCGCCAGGCTCGTAATCTGTAGTTCCCAGGTTCGAGTCCCAGCTGGGTCAGCGTTGAGATTTATCTCCGCAAAATTCCCCGCCCTGCCCACGGTCAGTAAGGGACACCGATGGGCTTGGAAAGGCCGCCGTCCGTCGGAAGGGACATTAAGCCGTGGCTCAGTGTGTGGGAGAGCCATACCCTGTGCACGTTAAAGAACACTCTGGATGGACTTGACGGGAGGCTACCATCTGTCTCCTAACAGCTGTTCCAGTGGGTCCCTTCCCCCAACCTTCTCTGAGCCTTCGGGGTCCATATGACCTGGCCATTTAGCCCATGGTGTGCAAAAAAGTGCCACTCAAAGGTAAAACAATCCAATCCAATCCAATTGGGACATGCGAAGCCTGGAGAACCTCTTCGATCTGGCCACATCCAGCAATCCCCCAAACACCCACCCAAGGTATTGTTTTGGGGATGTTTCACAGTTTCCGGGCCACAGACGCTTCACCCCATTGAAGGAATGATGGAGAGCAAAAAGTACACAGGCATTCTGGAGGCAAAAATGGTTCCAACTTCAGATGCTGTTTCCAAACGGCGATGGGGTATTTCAACAGGATCTGGCTCCATGCCACAGTTCTAAGCTTGCTAAGAGCTTCTTTACCCAGCAACATTTGAAGGTATTGGAGTGGCCAGAAAATTCACCCGATCTAAACCCCATTGAAAATTTGTGGGCCATTATTAAAGCGCGCATATCTAAGATTCATTACACGACGAAAACCAAAATGATAGAAAGTGTCATGAAAGTATGGTACCACGACCCTGAAGTGAAGGAAATGTGTGGAAATCTAGTGGCATCAATGGTTGAGAGGGTGGAAGAAGTAATTAAAGCTAAGGGGGATCACATTCACTATTAACTACACTATTAAATAAATAAATATATTAGTTGTGTCTTTGTTACTGCATTTTCCTATTGTCCCAACTAATTTGCACAGTACTGTAGATAGATAAAATTATAATTTTAGTATAATAATGCCAACTTAACGACTTTGTTACTAAATCTAGCGACTTTTGAGCTCTCACGGCGTACTCCAAAAAAATTTACCCCTTACCCCACGTTGAGAACTCCTGCTCTACAAGAATCGATTACCTTTATCAGATTGGTCATTATTATCACACTAATTCTTAGGTTATCACTATTACTAACCTTAATTCTAAGCTTTTCAATATCACGAGACATATTCTGAGAAATTGCAATCTTATCTGTACATTAATCTACGTCTTCCTCTAAATTATCAGCGCTCTGGTTAAATATGTGTCTACCTCTGCATTACCTCTGTCACCCATCCTTCTCTCTTAACATTCTTTTTTCTTTTCAAATATATTATTCTTTAAAGTTACACAGTGTACATATTATTAAGGTGGTGACCTGAAAAGTTATAATCTTATCTGCAGGAGATTGAATAATCCTAATTTTTACATAAAATTATTCACAAAAAATTGGTGATTCTTTTTTTATCAAAGTGTAACATTTCATTAATAAAAAAAAATAAAATAAATACCCCCTCAAGCAGCTGCTTACCACAGAGGTCTGACAGGAGCCTGTCAGTTTATATGCCATAGTAGAAGGTCTGTGAGGATGGTAGGACCTCAGCAGAAAAACAACATATACATCCATCCTTACCCGAGGCCAAAACAGTTTATTTTCAGTTATTTTTCTATAGCTTTGGTTTAATATTTTACAATCTAAAAAGGTCCTTTAATTTTTTCCCTTAAGTTATTTGAAACTTTGAACACATAATATTTCTTTTAGGAGAGTGTTAAAAACAAAAGGACCTTTATAAACATTTGCACATATTTCATATTTATTTCTGCTTTTTGGCTATTTACAATAACATAGGCATTGAAGTTTTGTGTTGGTATTATATTTCGATTTTGTATGTATTATCAAAATGGTTATTTAAAAATTAATATTCATTTATAGAGATTTTGGTAAGCTAACTAGTTTAGATAATTTAGTCTGTGTGTTAAAATTTTAACTGATTACAATCATTTATTGCAATAAGAAAATTTATGGAAAATTTTGACTAAAGTTTTACAATTGTCTTAACATTTGTTAAGTTGCAGTTCCTTGAGTGGTTATTCCATAGTTTAAAATAAATTCACAAATTAATTTGCAGAAGAGAAAGTATAGTTAGGTATTTTTTGAATATATCTTAAATATTCATCATCATCACCATCCTCAAACAACCATTGGCAACGAAATCCAACCAGAACGTGAAATTTAGTTCTCTAAGCATATCTGTTCTGAGCTATATCTGCGGTATCTGGCAACTGCAAACCACTTTGAACAAGGTCCTGTTTGGCATTGTCTGCTCACCGAATTCTATGTCTCCCCCTCTTTTTAAGGCCTTTAAGCACACTGTTCATAACTGTATTCGCTAATCTATAATTATCCATACGGGGAACATGGCTAAACCAACGGAGTGTCTTTCTGCACAATATACTGCTTAAAGGAGGTTGTTGACTCCTTTGCCTAACCTCATCATTAGTTACAAAGTTGAACCACCTAATGACCAAGACACTGCGCAAGCATTTAGAATCAAAAGCATCGAGTTTCCTGTTATCTTGTTTACAAAGTGTCCAAGTTTCACTACCATAACTAACCCTAGAAAGAACCAAACTATTATACAGCCTAATTTTAGTCTTTATGTGTATAGCCTATTTCTCCACACTCTCCATAGATTCTTAAATATCCCGGCAGCAATCCCTGTTCATCTATTAATCTCATGCCGCACATCACCAGTATGTGTTGCTTAGCTCCCAAGATAATTAAACTGCGACACCTTCTCAAGACTCAGAAATTCAGATTAACTGAATCACAGCCTGCCTAACCAATTTTCATCACTTTAGTTTTCTCTCTGTTTATAACCAAACCTTCTCTACTACCAGTCTCATCAACAGTTCGAATGAAAGCGTTCATCTCATCAACATGATTTGCCAAAAGTCATTCGTCAGCATAATCTAAATCAGAAATTTTCGCATCTCCAGACCATTTAAAGCCAAAATCTTTCCCTTGCAGTGAATTACGCATAACATAATCAACAACCAAACTAAAGATAAAAGGAGACAAAATGCACGCTTGTCGAACACCATAAGTAATGCTAAACCTATTGCTACAAGCCTTACCAACTCTCACACAGGACTCAGTTTTATTATAGAGAACTTTCATTACGTTAACTAACTTGTCTGGTACTCCATACGATCTCACAATCAACCACAAATCATGATGATCAACAAAGTTGAAAGACATTTTGAAATCAACAAAGCTAACAAACAAAAGTTTCTGAAACTCTAAACATTTCTCAAGAATCTGCCTGAGTGAAAATATGATCTAGACATCCTCTACCACATCTGTATACACATTGCGTATCGTGCAATTGACGGTCAACCAGATTCTTAATTCTATTAAGCACAATCAGGCAAAGAACGTAACCTGGAATAGAAAGTAGGCTGATAATCCTATAGTTATCACAAGAATTGCGATGACCTTTATTAAAATTAGGGATAATAATAGCTCTGGTTAAATCCTTAAGAACCATGCCTTTATTATGAACGATAGTCAAAATTTCAGTCATCCAACTGGTAACCGAAATTTTCCCAGCTCTAAGCATTTCCGTAGTAATTCATCTACCCCTGGGGATTTATATAGTTTAAGTTTAGAAACAGCTAAAATAACTTCAGACTGTGTTATAGAGCCAACATTAAAGCCAGTAATGCATCTTTCATCATTACAAACAATGAGAGTAGAACTAACCACGTTGTTTAGAACATAACTGAAATGCTCAGCACACCTAGCCATGACAGAATCCTCTCCTATTATAACCTTACCTTGTTTATCCTTCAATCCTTGTATGCCTGTCCGTTTTCTACCACACAAAATATTAACTCTCTGGTACAGCTCTCTGCTGTTGTGCTGCCTAATTGCTTCCTCGGCTTTGTCAGACAAGCCATCAAGCCATAGATTCTTTTCAGTAGCTAACTGATCTTTTACACGTTTATTAAGCTCTCTGTAATGCTTTCTATTAGGACTAGTAGGGTATTGATTAAGGACTTTCCTGCAGTTATTTCTTTCTGAAATAAGCTCAAGTGCCTTATCACTCAAATAATTCTGCATCCTCTGCTTCTTTTTTCTTAAAAGAGTACTGTTAGTTTCCAAAAAAGCCTGTTTAAAACGGCCCCATTCTTCCTCAACTTCAGTAGTAAGCAAACCATGACAGCCATAGTGACTAAGTAACCTATCATGGTAAGCTTTAGCTATAACTGGGTCTTTCAGTATAATTATATAGTTGTTAAAAAAAACTTTGTAGTGAATTTGAGCATGAATTTTTAAATTTTCCAAATCAGAGAATTTTAGCCACAGTCTATTAAGTAGTGAGTAATTACTGGGATGTCATGACATGTGTGAAGAAGGTCATTTAGCTGAAAAAATATTCAAAAAAAAAATAATTTGGGCTTCCAGTAACACATTGTTAAATAATTATTGTAAGAAGCGGAATGACATGAAAGTGCAAACAAATGTCAAAAAGAGAAAGCTTCAGACTCTTTTAAAATGATAATGTAAGTTACACAATTTACCTAATAGCATAGTGCGATCTAGATTCTTTTGTAATGAGTATAATCATATAATGAAAACTAAACCATGGGAAAAAGTATAGCATGGAGTCATTCTGTGCAGCCAAAGCCCTCGCTACAGACAGGCCACATGATCTGTGACATAGTACAGAGACTTTCAGTTTCAGGAACAAAACACAGCAATTACTAATTTTTTTTAGGAATTACAATAATGTTGAACTCAATTATTACATATAATTTTACAAACAATACATGGATTGATCTGAACTGAACAATGTTGTATATTAGCATCTTTCACTCTTTCATTTTGTTTCATTTTGTTTTCGCATCGTATCGTATAACATCACGGCTCACTGAGAGGTCCGATCTCCGGCTTTCCCAATGCTCCAATCATAAATCAGATATTTTTTGTTTATGTCGTGGAAAAGGTGTGAAGTATTTCAAATACAATTCAAAGGTAAATTATATTAATAAATATTTAAATTGATTTAAAAATATTAAAAAATCTATTAAGTTGATATTATTTACATTTTTTCCATAAGTCAGAATCCAGAAGAAAACGTCCTATAAGTTTATATACATTTTTCCTAATTTCTAGATCTGGGTAATTTAATATATATGATGTTGTGAAGTCATTAATTCCAATTAGTTTCAGTTCATTAAAAGTTTAATTCTAGGGTTTTTATATTTTGGGCAGTTAAGTAAAACATGATTGGTAGATTCAAATGTTTGACAAGAAGTACAATTTGGAGAGTTAATTTTCTTAATTGTATATAAGTATGGATTGAGTGTGGTAGCTCCAGTCCTGAGTCTCAATATTTTAATTAATAAATCTCTAGGTAGATTAAAGTTAATAATATATTGAATGTCAGGAGATAAATTATATCTAACGTTATTTTGTAAGCAGCAATTAATTTAAAAGTAATTATTTGTTAGATAAAATTTATGTTTATTAATTAATTTTTTAAATTGAGAACAGAAATATATTGTTTGTGAAATATTGGAGAAATTAAGAGCATTTTTTGCAAGCTCATCGGCTTTTTCATTGCCTGCAATGTCGCAGTGGTCAGGAATCCACTGTAATGTAATATTATTTTTAAGATATCTAATATTGAAATCAGTCAAAGTTATTATTTGGTGTATAAATTGTGTATAATGTGTAATATAAATCTTGATTTAAAACATTTAATGCACATTTGGAGTCAGAATAGATAACAATATTTTTATTAGAAAATTTTTGAGTAATATAAATTAGTCCCTCAATTATAGCTATAATATCGGCATGCGTGATGGATATTATAGATGGAAATCTTAAAGCTTTGGAGAAAGCAGTTGAAGGAACGTAGAAAGCAGCTGACGCTGCATTAAGTTCAGTTTCTAAAGATTCATCTGCATAAATACTAAGATGGTTGCAATATTTAATTTTGCAGTAAGAGTTTGAAAGTTTATTTAAGGCTTCAGCAGAGAATAATTTTTTAGCGAGGATGCCTGGTAAATTTTCATGAATAGATGGTCTATAGAAACTCCAATCTGCTATGTAATGAAAGGTCTCCCCAGAGGTGGAAATATTGAAAATAATTTTCAAAAGGGGGTCATTATTTAAATTTAAGTGATATTTCTTAAAAATTTTAGGATTTTCTAGGGAATTTTTAAGGAAAGGATGACTTGGGAATTTAAGATGAAGTCTTGTCAAGTACAGTGGACCTTCGTTATAGCGCTGCTCGCTATACCGCGCACTCGGTTATAGCGCGGGCGATGTTCGCGATAAGTTCAAACATGTTTATACAGGTCCGTGCGACGTTAGTGAGTATTGCATTTTATTGTTACTGCGTATTGAGTAATTGTGTATGTATTGAGTTCCTGCATGTATTTTGAATAGTGTTTAATTATTGTATGCATGATGAGTAAAAGAAAAGCTTACAGTGTGAAATTTATTGTGTCGCCACCGCGCCGCTCGGTATAACGCGGTTCACCTTATAACGCGGGTGTTGTTTCCCGCCTGACATGCACGTTATATCGGGGGTCCACTGTATTTAATTAAAAGAATTTTTATTCGGATGTGAAGTGGGGCAACTGCTGTTGTTCCGATTAAAGCAATAGTGGAAGCTCTTTTGAACACGCCTAAGGCTGATTTAAGATATTGGTTTTGAAGTGTATTGAATTTTTTAAGATTATGTTCTCCAATTCCCACTGAGAATTCCAGCCCATATTCTATTTTAGATCTTATTAAGTTTTTGTATAATGATGTTAAATAATTGGGTGGAGTTCCCCAGTTTGAAGCGGATAAACATCTAAAAAAGTTCAGTAACTTACATCCTTTGCCATATTGTAAAGTGAGATGGGCTTTCCAATTGAGCCAGGAATCTAGATTGATTCCCAAATATTTAAATGTAATGACTTGATTAATTTGCTGATTATCGATGTATAGTTTAATTTCAGGAGGAGCAGATTTAAATTTAATAAAAGGTAGACAAACAGTTTTTTCTAAATTAATAGTTAAATGCCAAGTTTTACAATAATTAAAATTTTATTAATTTGAATTTGTAGTCGGTTTTCTAATTTAGGAATATTTTTGTCACTTCTCCAAATGACAATACCATCAGCAAATGTAGCAAATTTAATTTTTGACTCATGATTATTAAATAGGTCAGCTAAATAGATATTAAAAAGTATAGGGCTCAATATTGAACCTTGAGCTATTCCCTGTGTCATTTCGATTTGAGCAGAAAAGTTACTATTAATTTTAACTTGAAAATTTTTTTTGTTAATACAAAATGAAGGAATTGAAGAGTATCCGCATTTAGATTAAGATTTATTAATTTATAAATTAGACCTTTTTGCCAAATTGAGTCGAATGCCAGTGAAAAATCGCAAAAAACGGCAACTAAGGTTTAATTTTTACTCTTTGCAATATGCAGAAATTGTCTGAAGAGATTAATATTGGGTGGTGGTCACTCCCTCTAGTATCTGGTAGGAGTGACCATGAAAATTTATTATATAGAACAGGAGAACAGAAGGAAAGGTCGATTATGGATCTTTGGTTATTGGGATTTTCATGTGTGCGTTGCTTATCATTTAGAATAATAAATTCATTTTTGACAATAAAATTATTAAGATGCGTAATTAGTGATCAGTAATTAGTGAGGAAACACATTCTTTTGAGGATTTTCCTCTCCTGAAACCAAAAAGGTTAGGAGGTAATAAATTATTGCTTTCAATGAACCAGTTTAGTCTTCTAAAAACGATTTTTTCAAAAAGCTTTAGAAAGTTAGATAATAATGAGATAGGTCGATATGCATTAGAGTCTGAAGGTAATTTATCTGATTTTAGAAGAAAAATTATATAAAAGTTTGACCAAGAAAGTGGGTAGGAATGATTTTTGCAGATAAAATTAAAAATGTCAAGTAGTTTATTTCTCCAAGCATTTGGAAGGTTAATAAACATCTTGTTTAAAAATATTTATCTGGTCCCGTTGTTGCTTTTGGATTCAGTCTATTTTTCAATTTTTTCCCCGGGGGTAAGAATGATTTTTTTTGCAATTTTTAATTTCGAGCCCATGAAGTAAGCTGTCTGAGCCATTGTGAGATTTTTATCTAGTGCAATTTCTCCAAGAGGAGTAGTTTGTTGGGGGGTATTTGTCATGTTTTTGAAAACTTTCCACATATTGGATAATGAAGTATTTGGGTTCAATGAACTTGCAAAAGTTCTCCAATTTTCTCGGTACAGTTCCTTTAGTTTTTTTCTTAAATAATAAAAATAATAATAATAAATACCCCCTCAAGCAGCTGCTTGCCACAGAGGTCTGACAGGAGCTGGTCAGTTTATATGCCATAGTAGAAGGTCTGAGAGGATGGCAGAACCTCAGCAGAAAAACGACACATACATCCATGCCTTACCCGGGGCTCGAACCCAGATCCCTTAGATCAGTAGCCAAGCGCGCTAACCACTTTACCAGTGCCTTAATTTTTTAAAAATGATTGATATCTCTGAAGTCTCCTGTTCTTTTAGATCTATTTTCTACTTTTTTTCCGTACAGTAGTGATTTTATTCATGTACCAAATGTTTTTATGGATTTTAGGATTTTTCTTAATGATTTCAATGAAACATGTTTTTGTAAGATTTTCCAGATGGTTAAGAAAAATATTGTAATTAATGGTATCTGGGTTCGGAGAGTTTTTAATAAGAATATTGTGGAATTGGCACCAATCATTTAATTTGATGAATTTTTTCTCATTATTTTGTAATTTTGAAGAGATTAATATTGGGTGGTGGTCACTCCCTGTAGTATCTGGTAGGAGTGACCATGAAAATTTATTATATAGAACAGGAGAACAGAAGGAAAGGTCGATTATGGATCTTTCATTATTGAGATTTTCATGTGTGCGTTGCTTATCATTTAGAATAATAAATTCATTTTTGACAATAAAATTATTAAGATGCGTGCCTGCACGATTAATCTGGTAAGAAATCCAAGCAAAGTGGTGGGAGTTAAAATCTCCCACAAAGAAAAGTGGAGGAGAAACTTGAGATAAAATACTTGTGTAAATAACTTCATTTTTAACTTTACAAGGATTATATATGTTAATTAATGTAAACTTAATATTTTTTTAAATGATTTCCAGACCTAGAATGTCCAATTCTAGGTTATCCAATTTAATTGGTTTAATTTTACGTTTTAAATTCTTTTTGACATAAAAACCGACACCTTTTGATCTTTCTGAAACAAAACTAGAATAAAAAAGATAAGTAGAAAAATGACATTTTTTTGGTAGTTAATTCTTGCAGAGCTACCACACTTAATTTTTTATACTTACCGAGTAGGACGATTTCTTCCTTTTTGGAGATAACGCCTCGGCAGTTCCATTGTAGAAACACAAAGTCGTTAGTAGAATTATAGTTTGAAATTCATTAAAATATCCCCAAGCACTGAATATTCATCTTCATTCTGACAAATAAATTTGCAGAGTTGAAGTATCAAGTCAATTACAAGATTGACTGAAATATTTCCTTTTCTAATATTTTCCTCAATGCTTTTAGGTGACTGTAGGATTTTTTTGGTCTTTCAACATGAAGAAATCTCCTAGCAACTTGAACGTAGGAGTTTTGGACATCATTACTAGTGAATGGTGGAACTTCCATTAGATTTTTTTCTTTAGTAGGAAGTACTGTACTTGTATTTGAAGAGGTAACTTTTATATTCTTTAGTCTTATATTTTCTCTTACTGGGTTGGGTTGTTTTACCTCTGAGCGGCACTTTTTTGCACACCATGGGCTAAATGGCCAGGTCACATGGACCCCGAAGGCTCAGAGAAGGTTGGGGGAGGGGACCCACTGGAACAGCTGTTGGGAGACAGATGGTAGCCTCCCGTCAAGGCCATCCAGTGTGTTCTTTAACGTGCACAGGGTATGGCTCTCCCGCACACGGGACCACGGCTTAACGTCCCATCCGAAGGGCGGCGGCCTTTCCAAGCCCATCGGTGTCCCCTACTCACCGTGGGCAGGGCGGGGAATTTTGCGGAGATAAATCTCAACGCTGACCCAGCTGGGACTCGAACCTGGGAACTACAGATTACGAGCCTGGCGCGTTACCGACTGAGCCACCCCCGCCCCTTCTCTTACTGGAGTTGTTGACTTTGAAACAGTATCTTGAATCTTTTTTTTTTCTTTCTCTTTATCAGTAGAAGGTTGGACATTTTCATTAAAAGAGTGTACATCAATTATTTTTCTTTTTTTTTGTCATGACTTTTTCGTTTTCCTTATCAGCCAGAGGTGTAATAATATTGGAATCTGCATTTATCTCGAGCAGCGTTTGCTTATATGCATCATTCCATGAACACTCATGCCTATCTTGTATTCTTTTTGCCCGACAGGCAATTCGTTCGACCGGGCAAGCAAAAAATGTAGAGGGGTGATCCCCAGAGCTGTTAGGGCAGCAGAGTGTTTTTGAGTCACAATTTTTATAGTAGTGTTGGCCGGAACATCTCTTACATCTGAGTTTACACGGCATCCTGAATTGAGGTGTCCAAAGCGATTGCATCTGAGACATAGTGCTGGTGGCAAGAAGTAAGGTTTGATACGTACTCTGGAAAGTCCAATGAAGACAAATTTTGGTAATGTGTCAGCATCTATTTTAAAGACAACATTGTCAATGGGATTTTTAGCGATGACAGAGTCCTTGTTATTAGGAGTGTATAGCTTCATTCTCCTTACTGAAAAGATTCCATATTTATCAAACTCTTTCAGTAAAAACTCATCAGAGTATTTGGTGTGCACACCTTCCAGAATGCCTAATAAGAAATCATTCTGTGGGAACCTATAAGAAACTTTAGTTGTTAGAATTTCAGTGATGTCCATTAACTTTTGTAGTTCACGCTCCGAATCTGGAAAAATGATAAGATCGCCATTTTTGGTAAAGTGACTGATTTTTGGAAAATCTCTTTTTTGAACTGATTAAAAAAAAGTCAATGACTTTGGAGTCATCTAGATCACTTAGTTTAGTGTGGTTATTATAGAAGATGATTGGTGAAACATTTTCTTCCTCTTGAAAATTACTGTTGTTGTCACATTCGGTATTATTTTCTTCTTCTGAAGAAGAAAGTTCTGAGTTTTCAACATTTGTTTGTTTTTCTTTAGGATTAGTTTCTTTGTCATTATTTTGTATGATTTTCTTCTTTTTTTTCTTTTTGAGTTTAAGCAGATCTTGGAAAATGTCATTATTGACCACAATATTGTTAATGTCGTTAGAAGATAGGCTTCTATGTAAGCTTGAAAGTTCCATTTTTTTCAAGTGCTTTCCAAGTTTATTTGTCTGTCCTTTATCAGTTGACTTAATTGGAATGCCATCTGTTCTCTTAAATTTGACATTGGCTTTTTTTCCTTTTGCCATTTTAGGCATCAAGATCCAAGCCCGAGGAATGAATGAAAAAGAATTCTCCACTCAAGAATTAATGAGGCTTGAATAAAATCACACACGAGGCCAAAATTGGCCCATCCGATTACATCAAATTCCTGAATCGGAATCCCATTTTGTTTTCTTTCACTTTAATATTTAAAATTAATCTAGTGTATTAAGTGTAGGCCTATTTGCTCATATACAAAAAGCAATATGTCTTTTATCATTGGCCGAGTGGTTAGCGCGCTTGGCTACTGATCTAAGGGACCTGGGTTCGAGCCCCGGGTAAGGCATGGCTGTTTGTGTCGTTTTTCTGCTGAGGTCCTACCATCCTCTCAGATCTTCTACTATGGCATATAAACTGACAGGCTCCTGTCAAACCTCTGTGGCAAGCAGCTGCTTGAGGGGGTATTTATTATTTATTATTTATTAATATCAAGTGAATAACACTGCCATTGCTTGCCATAAAACATTTTAGTATTTTTCATAGCCACAGCTGGGAACCCACATCATGGAGAGGTGTTTTATAGCAATTATAGTGGTAGTTGCTGTTGCAACCAAGTACGCAGTACTTTCTGAATTGAGTCGTGGTTAGGCCTAACAAAGAACTATTACAAAGCAGCTCACACTACAATTACAATTCATGTTGTATTCACCTCAAAAACATGTAATTTATGTCCATTACAAAAAATAAAAATTTAAGACAGTACCATACAACAGCCAGTAAGAACAAGCGTCACGAAAATCATCGCGAGAGTGGAGAGCCTTTTTTGATATGTCACAATCATGTGATATCTGGCCTTCTCTGTAGAGAGAGCTTTGGTACGTTCGGATGCATATATAAGCAATATGTTCTATTCATAATCCAAGTAACAATTCATTATCAAAGTAACGCCCCTGGTAAGATCATGTTTAACTAGGGGCGGGGGGCTCAGTCAGTAGCGCGCCAGGCTCGTAATCTGTAATTCCCAGGTTCGAGTCCCAGCTGGGTCAGCGTTGAGATTTATCTCCGCAAAATTCCCCGCCCTGCCCACGGTCAGTAGGGGACACCGATGGGCTTGGAAAGGCTGCCGTCCGTCGGATGGGACGTTAAGCCCATGTGCTGGAGAGCCATACCCTCGGCACTTTAAAGAACACGCTGGATGGCCTTGACGGGAGGTCTTCTGTCTCCCAACAGCTGTTCCAGTGAGTCCCATCCCCCAACCTTCTCTGAGGCTTCGGGGTCCATGTGACCTGGCCATTTAGCCCATGGTGTGCAAAAGAGTGCCGCTCAGAGGTAAAACAATTCAACTGAATGTTTAACCAAATATGAAACCACTATAAATGAAGTTTGTTTGGACATCAAAAGTAATTTATATTTAAATGTAACAGTAAGTAATATTTTGTTTATTATTGCTTAAAACAAAATGAAGTTTGCCATGTATTGACAAGTAACTCATTCAGATTTGAGACCCCTGCACTTAACTATAACCAATGCACACAGAGATCTGTGAAAAAAATTATGGGAGGGGGAGCAAGTAAATTAATCAAATTGCAACTAAAGGGAATGTCATTCAATTCTATTGAACCAATTCTTTTTTACTTCCATATTCCAATTATAGTAACATCCTATGAAGGGAGGGGAGCTTGCACCCTCTCTCTAAATCACAAATATTTATGCATAAACTGTATTACAAACAGAAAATATGTTGAATGAGAAAACTTGCTGGAGATAAATTGAAGTTCTCATGCAAACCTCTCTAAAACTTTCTTTGCAATATTTGTTTAATATTTATAGAATTATGAAAGCTGAAACATTTAACTTTCACTACTTATTAAAATTTACTTCAAAACTAAAATACAACTGTTGTAACAAATAGTTCACTATCAAAAATGTACAGTCGCTCAAAAAAGTATCCTAACGCTATGGTCGATTACAGAATTCATAAAAAATATCTGGCAACGATTTTTGTAGACATTAGTGATCTGGCAACCTCCGTGTCACGTGACACGAAGGTTGTCAGATCACACATTTAAACACATCAATAAATGTTTTGTGCTGCTGACCTGTCCTTTCATCAGTGCCATCACTGAATAAGATTGAACTGTAATTAGAATATGAGTTTATATAACATTTATATACAATATGCAAGCAATAATAATGGTTGTAAATTAATGATTGAAGTACTCTTTAAATTTGTGTATTAGTATTATATCTTTAAACATAAATTTTATTTAAAAACTACAGAGGCAAAATACGTCTTATGTTGGTCACTCTAAATCTAAGTTTTTTACAATGTTCAAAATGCATTTATATTTTTCTTAATAATCTATTTATTATACTTATATTATCCTTTATATTTTATAGAGGCAAAAGATAAACCTCTGAAGTAACAGTATGATTTCAGTAATTCTTTCTGTACATAGGATTATTTAGTGATTGAAGTTTGGAATGCTCTGAAATTTAAACTTTAATCAGGAAATACATTTCCGATTTTAAAATGTGTGTATATGTGTCTATGTATGTGTGAAACAGTAGTAAGATTGTTGTGGGAACCTATGCATTTAATCTTATTACCTTAAAATTCTTATTTGTGTAAAATAAATGTGTGGGAATAAATCAGAAATTTTTATTAACCTTGTGTCTGTTTCATTATTTTATATAGGTAGTTTTTTCAATGGATATAAATAAAAATCGGCATTGAAGGAAAATAGTTTAATGTAGTTTAAAAACGCTCATTTTATTTTTGAAATAGTAAGGAAAAATTAGACAAAAAGAGTATAGGAAATATCGCATTGCTTCTCAAAGAATTTCCATGACTCGATTTCATAGTTACGGCAAGCACCACTCTTAGTGACGTCATAAATCAGTCCCTTGGCCTTGTCTCTCGGTGGTCACGGCAGAGCCCGCACATGCCAGCTACCTATGGAGAGAAAATGGTTAGTGGGATGTTTAAAGAAACTATGTTTATTGATAGAGGAAATGCCGACAATATCACCGTAATCGCAGGCATGGGCAAAAACCCGATCTTACACTACTAAAGGATGAAGCCATATACATTGGAAGACTTCCTCCAATGTACAATTTGACGATACCCGTAGAAGCAAGAGTTCAGGTGCCTGCGATGACCTCTGCTCAGGTTCCACCAGTTGATAAATCATACCCTGTGAATCTATTCACTTGGGACTTTCAACCCACAAACAAACAAAAAACAAAGCGGCAGATTTTCTCTCCACAGAAGCCCACCAGTGCAGCAAATTCAGGATCCATAATCAAGCTCAGAGCTTTAATCCAGTCCAGTAAGTTTATATAGTCAGCACCAGGACCACGCCTCAGCAGGGTAGGAAAAAAAAAGTAGCCATAGTTGTCCAGATCAATAGGCCACACTAATCTAGCAGCCCTCTCCTTCCGTTCACTTCCACAAGAGAATAACTCTTTTGAAAAGTACTAACGGCCTGCACCTCGAAAAGTGGGGTCGGATGCATCATCACAGGAGATATTTGCATAGTTCTCCTTCCAGTGACTACCTAGCTACCATTTACAGACCTCTTAATTATTATTTGAATATATTTATTTTGAATATATATCTTAATTTTTGAATTTTCATTGCACAATTCAAATTGTGAATTTACGATGAATGTATGATCATCCATTTTTTACTATTAAAATATTTTGTTATAATTTAACCATCATAAAATTTTATTAAAATCTGTTTCAATGATTTGAATGCACTCATGTTAAACAAATTCTAAACCATTGTGTCATTTCGCCTCTTACATGGTATTTTTCTAGTTTTTTTGATAACAAAAGCTGATGATCTATGGTTTCGAAAGCTTTTTATAAATCTGAAAACAAAACAATGACTTTTTCTCTCCAATTAAGGCATTTTTTTTACCATATCAGGAAATTTTGAGATTAGTTGTATAAAACATTTTCCTTTCTGAAATCCATATCGATTTTTCATTTAATGTTTAAAGTTTTAAAAGAAAATTTTATAAAATAATATACATGGTTTTCTAATAATTTTTCAATAGATGACAAAATTGAAATAGGTCATAAGTTTCTCAAATCCGCGATCTTACCACCTCTATATACACTGAGATGCCAGTTTATTAGGTACACCTACCTAGTAGCGTGTTTTGCACCTCCTTTGACCCTCAGAACATCCCGAATTCTTCGAGGCAAGGACCCTGCAAGATGTTGGATGTGTTGTGCAAGAATGTTGTACCATGTGGAAATGATTGTGTCACGCAGTTGTTGCAAATTGGACGGCAGCACAGTCCCTATGCGAACAACCTGTACATGCCTCTCAAAGATGCTCGATAGGGCTTAGATACTGGGACTGTGTAAGTCCATGAAGCAAGGAAAACTCGTTGACTTGTTCCTGGACCAATCGGTGATGATATGGGACTTGTTAATAGGTACATTATCATGCTGAACTGTCCATCTAGGTGAGGATAAACTGTAGTTACAAAGGGATGAACTTGGTCAGCAATGATGTCCAAATACGCCATGGCGTTGAGATGTCCTTCAATGGGTATCAGAGTGTCTAATGTGTGCAAGGAAAACATTCCCCACACAATCACTCCTCCACTGCCACCCTGTACTCTTGTGACTAGACAAGATGGCTCCATGGCTTCACGTTGCTTGCGTCAAATTCTGATCCTTCCACTAGCATGATGTAAAAGGAACTTAGATTCGTTCGACCAGGCTACCTTTTACCAGTCCTCAACGGGCCAGTGTCGATGGTTCTGTGACCATTGCTGACGCATTCTCGTGTTCTTCGTTGACAACATCGGCACTCGATATGTTTGGCGGCTGTTGTAGCTCATTCGCTATAAGGTTCAAAACGTGGTGCGTTTGGAGATATCTTTCTTTGAACTTGGTCAGCAATGATGTCCAAATACGCCATGGCGTTGAGATGTCCTTCAATGTGTATCTAGGTGTCTAATGCATGCAAGGAAAACATTCCCCCACACTATCACACTGCCACCAGCAGCCTGTACTCTTGTGACTAGACAATATGGCTCCATGGCTTCACGTTGCTTGCGTCAAATTCTGATCCTTCCACTAGCATGATGCTAGAGGAACTTAGATTCGTTCGACCAGGCTACCATTTACCAGTCCTCAACGTCTAATGCCGATGTTTCTGTGGCCACTGCTGACGCACTTTCGTGTTCTTCGCCGACAACGAGGCACTGGATTGTTTGGCGGCTGTTGTAGCTCATTCGCTACAAGGTTCAAAACGTGGTGCGTTTGGAGATATCTTTCTGTACACCAATGTTTAATTCTGCTGTGATTTGCCTGGTTGTGGTCCATCTCTTCGCTTGCACGATTCTCGCCAGTCTCCTTTGACACCCTCTGATCCACAAGGTGTTTTCGTTCCCAGGATCGCCGATCACTGACAGCATTTTGCTTTTTGCACCATTTTCGATAAACCCTTGAAATGGTTGTACCTGAAAAGCCCAGGAGGACGGTCGTTTGGGAGATGCTAGAACCGGCCACGCCTAGCACCAAACTATTATGTCACGTTCAAAGTAGCCCAGATCGCACGTTTTGACCATTCTGACGTTTAATCCAATTCTTACCGATGCTCGAAGAGCTGGCCTGCCTGATTCATTCCACACACCGCTGTCACGCCCCGCCCTGCCCACGGTGAGTAGGGGACACCGATGGGCTTGGAAAGGCCGCCGTCCGTCGGATGGGACGTTAATCCGTGGCCCCGTGTGCGGGAGAGCCATACCCTGTGCACGTTAAAGAACACGCTGGATGGCCTTGACGGGAGGCTACCATCTGTCTCCCAACAGTTGTTCCTGTGGGTCCCCTTCCCCAACCTTCTCTGAGCCTTCGGGGTCCATGTGACCTGGCCATTTAGCCCATGGTGTGCAAAAAAGTGCCTCTCAGAGGTAAAACAACCCAACCCGCGGTCACGTGACATGTTACGTGACCGCGGGTTGTTACATAATAGTTACTTTCCTCTGCATTGGAAAGATTCATTTATGTGATGAGGTGTAGTGTATCTAATAAACTGGTATCCCAGTGTAAAGGCTTTTAATTGCTGTTTTTGGTTTTTCCGTATTGTTTCTGTTGTAGTACTTTTATTTATGATATCTGAAATAATTTTGACCAATACTTCTTTGTTTTCTTAATATTAATATATATCTTATCATTTCCCTGTGATTTTTTTCCTATCTAATGATGATATTTATAGTTTGCTTTTTCTCTATTAAAGACATGTGCAATGAGTTCATTATTATTCGAAATTATGTGGTAGAAATGTTTCATCGCATATCTATTTTATTTCATTTATCAAAGTGTTACAATACAGTACATGCATTATAATTAATTGCACGCTGTTCTGAGGATAAAAGTTTTCTCTAGATTATTTATTGTACTTTCGTCTATTGTTTTAACACATTCATCTTTCTATTTTTGTCAGTTATATCAAATTCTAACAATTTGTCTTTCTTACTAGACACGTGTCCAATTTCTCAACATTACCGCTATTTAAATTTTCAATCTAAATTCTCACACTCATATTTATCATTTTTGATTAATTTTCTCAGACTTACATTTATCTAGTAACTGCATTATCTGAAACCTCTGATATATATCTAATTTTTATCTGATTGTCATTCTGAATATCTAATTAACCACTTCATCTAACTGAAATTTATTACTGTTATTATTCTCATGGTTGGCTTACTCTGAGAGGCACTTTCTTGTACACAATGGACCTAATGGCCAGGTCACAAGGACCCAAGGTCTCAGAGAAGGTTGGGATGGGGAATCCACTGGACCGCTGCTGAGAGGCAGATCGTAGCCTCCCGTCAAGGCCAGTCAGTCTGCTTTTTAACACGCACAGAGTATGGCTCTCCCGCACATAGAGCGACGGCTTAATGATAGATGGTGAACTTTCCAAATCAGTCGGTGTCACCTAGTGACAGGGCAGGGAGTTTTGCGGAGATAAATTTCATCGCTGGTCCAGGTGGGACTCGAACCTGGAAATTGCAGATGACGAGCCTGGCGCGTTACCGACTGAGCCAACTTCGCCCCATTTTCCTCAGGTTATACTACCTTCTGCCTGAAATCTACTGTTGGCATCAGACTTATCTCCCTTTTCTCTCAGCTCATTACTTATATTTTCAAATATGCCTGCATTTTTCTACCAAGATAGTTATCTCTGAGCTCAGAAATATTTTTATCTCCCTTATACAGATTATCTTGATTGCTAATTATCATTTTATCTACTCTATCAAAACTACTTCTTTTACAGTTCCTCGATAGCAGGAACACCTTTCGCTCACCTTTAATGCAATTATTTTTATCAGAAGCATTCATTATTCCGCACGAAATTTACTCTTATGAAATATATCTAAATTAGTATCTACAATCTTTTCATTTTCACCATCTAAAATTTTATCATCATTATAGCACAGATTATTATTTATCTTGCTATCAATGACATCTTTACACTCTATTTCTCTATCTCTTGGGCGGGGGTGGCTCAGTCGGTGGAGCGCCAGGCTCGTAATCTGTAGTTCCCAGGTTCGAGTCCCAGCTGGGTCAGCGTTGAGATTTATCTCCGCAAAATTCCCCGCCCTGCCGACGATCAGTAGGGGACACCGATGGGCTTGGAAAGGTCGCCGTCCGTCGGATGGGACGTTAAGCCGTGGCCCCGTGTGCGGGAGAGCCATACCCTGTGCACGTTAAAGAACACGCTGGATGGCCTTGACGGGAGGCTACCATCTGTCTCCCAACAGCTGTTCCAGTGGGTCCCCTCCCCCAACCTTCTCTGAGCCTTCGGGGTCCGTGTGACCTGGCCACTTTGGCCATGGTGTGCAAAAAAGTGCGTTCAGAGGTAAAACAACCCAACTCAATTGTCATAAAACCAGATGTTCCCGACAAACAGAAATAGTGTACAGTGGATGAGATTGTAAACATGAAGTTAGAATCTGCAAGAAAGTTGTAACCGTTCAATTTTTTTCAAACTCGAAGTGGTTGAGATTACGTCTGTCGATCATCTATAAAATACGTTTTTTCAGAGGGTGTTCAAAAACGGTAGAAAATTTTCTTCTTCGTACGGAAGAAAATTTTCGCGTTAAGAGATTTTGGTATTAATCGTTTGTTTCGTGTTACTATTTAAACATGTAAAATGCATTGTCTCCGGAACGAACCAAACTTCAGTTTCGCTTTAACCACTATTTTGTCTTGAAAATGTTTTCGACTGTGTAATCTAATACAGAAAGGGGATTAATTATTGTATATCATAGCCAGAAAATACAATAAAATATGTTGTATAATTTCTGATTGGAAAAATATACTCGAGCAGCGTCTGTAAGTTTCCGGTCCAATTCATCCTCGTCGACTCCTAATTAAAAAAAAAAATTCCTGCTTGATTTCTTCTACAATAATGAGGAATACTTAAACCTCACTGATTTTGAGTTGACTGGCCACGTGTAAAGTAATCAGGATGAAAGAACGTCTTATAGTGCATAAAAGATCTATAATCAATAGAATAAGACCAACTATGAAATTATATAATCAGTAAAACAAATGACTGGGCGATGTGTAAAGAATTCATGGTGAAAGAATGACTTGTAATGTTATAATCCGTATAACATGACCAACCGGACGACTGAGAGAAGACTAGGGGTGGGTAGGTGGAAAAAGGGACCATTCTCCGGCTTTGAGAATGCTAGTAAGTGCAATGGAGGCCAAAAAATTATTAAAAGTGCATATTTCACGCATTTTTCGCAAATTTTTTTAAAAACCTCTAAAACGAAGAGGTAAAATGTCCCATTGCAATAGAAATCCCGTCTCTTGTACTCCCCCATTATCTTTTTCTGGCTTGCATCGCTCCCCTTCGTCCTCCCCCTTATTTGTGGGGCGGGGGTGGCTCAGTCGGTAGCGCGCCAGGCTCGTAATCTGTAATTCCCAGGTTCGAGTCCCAGCTGGGTCAGCGTTGAGATTTATCTCTGCAAAATTCCCCGCCCTGCCCACTGTCAGTAGGGGACACCGATGGGCTTGGAAAGGCCGCCGTCCGTCGGATGGGACGTTAAGCCGTGGCCCCGTGTGTGGGAGAGTCATACCCTGTGCACGTTAAAGAACACGCTGGATGGCCTTGATGGGAGGCTACCATCTGTCTCCCAACAGCTGTTCCAGTGGGTCCCCTCCCCCAACCTTCTCTGAGCCTTCGGGGTCCATGTCACCTGGCCATTTAGCCCATGGTGTGCAAAAAAGTGCCGCTCAGAGGTAAAACAACTCAACCCCCTTATTTGTTTCTTGATACGGCTTGTGCATGGATAATGTTGAAATCGATATTTAATATGTGGAATTTTAATAATGTAACTTTCGGCATCGATGGTTGAAGCAAGGTCAAAGATGTGACCGAAAAGAATGAATGAGTTTAAAAGTGATCTCTCCAAAACAGGCAAATGCAACACTTGGAAAAAACCTAGCAGGGGAAGAAGGAGGAGATGAAGATATGGAGAGCCATTGAAGCTAAAGAGCCTTACAGACGTAGAGTGCTTTCGAAAGAAACGAAAAAGGTAAGCCGATTACAGAGAAGCCGTTGAAACATGCAAATATTGAAATGTGCTTGTTGATTGGATTTTCTCAACTTTTGCATATTATCTAAGTGCCGGGAGAATTAATCCAATTTCGTTGTTATGGATATGAACATTGTAGGGAGTTAAAAATTATCCTGGAAGCCAATTTACACTCAGTAGCCACTTAATGGTCGCCGTGTAGGAGAGTCATATACTTTAAGTATTAAAAAAAAAGGCGAATAACCTTGACTAAGAGGCTTGCATCTGTCTCGAAAAGTCTGTACAGTGCATCACTTAATTCCTCTGAGCCCTCGGAGCTTTATTTATTTATTTTTTATGTGGACTACGGGCCAAAGTCCAATCACAGTAGGCACTACAAAATAATTACTACAGTGAAACACATAAAAAAATATAGGATAATAACATCAAAGTACCGATAGTCTTGGAAAGGCCGATCTCCATCGGATGAGACATTAAGATGTTACCATGTGTGCCGAGCGCACTCTGTACAGTCGCTCAAAAAAGTATCCGAACACTATGGTCGATTACAGAATCAAAAGCATCTAGTTTCCTGTTATCATGTTCACAAAGTATCCAAGTTTCACTACCATAACTAACCCTAGAAAGAACCAAACTATTATACAGTCAAATTTTAGTCTTTAGGTGTATACGCCTATTTCTCCACACTTTCCATAGATTCTTAAAAGTCCCGGCAGCAATCCCTATTCTTCTGTTAATCTCATGCCGCACATCAGTATCTGTTACATAGCTCCCAAGATAATTAGACACCTGCTCAAGAGTGCAACCATTCAGATTAACTGAATCACGGCCTGCTTGACCAATTTTCATCACTTTAGTTTTCTCTCTGTTTATAACCAAACATACTCTACTACCAGTCTCATCAACAGCCCTAATGAAAGAGTTGATCTCATCAACATCATTTGCCAAAAGGGCTAAATCATCAGCATAATCTAAGTCAGAAATTTTCGTATCTCCAATCCATTTAAGGCCAAAATCTTTCCCTTGAAGTGAATTTCGCATAACATAATCAGTAACCAAACTAAAGAGAAAAGGACACAAAATGCACCCTTGTCGAACACCAGAAGTAATGCTAAACCAATTGCTACAAGCCTTACCAACTCTCACACACGACTCAGTGTTATTATAGAGAGCTTTCATTATGTTAACTAACTTGTCTGGTATACCATATGATCTCACAATCAACCACAAATTATGACGATAAACAGAGTCAAAAGCCTTTTTGAAATCAACAAAGTTAGCAACCAAAGGTTTCTGAAACTCTAAACATTTCCCAAGAATCTGCCTAAATGAAAATATTTGATCCACACATCCCCTACCACTTCTGAATCCATATTGCTCATCACGCAATTGACTGTCAATCAGATTCTTAATTCTATTAATCACAATCATGGAAAGAACTTTTCCTGGAACAGAGAGTAGGTTGATACCTCTATAATTATCATAATAACTGTGATCACTTTTAAAAGAAATAATAATAATGATAGCACTGGAAAATCCTCAGAAAAAATGCCTTTATCATAAAAGATATTCAAAACGTCAGTCAGCCATGTGATAACAGAAATATTTCCAGCTCTAATCATTTCCGTAGTAATTTCATTACCCCTGGGGATATATAGTATGTAGTTCATGTTTAGTTATCGCCAAAATCACTTCAGAGTTTGATATAGGGCCAACAATAAAGCTAATAATGCATCTATGATCATTACAAATAATGGTAGTAGAACTAACCACATTATTTACGACATCACTAAAAGGTTCAGCCTATCTAACCATGACAGAATCTTCACCTTCAATAACATTACCATATGTATCCTTCAGTCCCTTACCTACCAATTTCTTCGCACACGAAACATTAACTATCTGATACAACCCTTTTCTCTTATGCTATCTAGCTAATCCTCTGTTTTGTCAGCCAAGCCATCAAGCCAAAGATTCTTATCAACTGCTAACTGATCCTTTACACGTTTATTAAGCTCTCAATAATGCTTTCTATTAGGACTAGCAGGGTATTGATTAAAGACATTCCTGCAGTTCTTTCTTTCAAAAATAAGCTCCAGTGCATTATCACTCAATAAAAGTTTCTATAATATTTGCTCAAATAAACTTGCCTCCTCTGCTCCTTTTTATCCAAAAAAGTACTGTTAGTTTCAAGAAAAGCCTGTTATAAACTAACTGACATTATGACAGTCACCAGATGAAGAGATAAAGGCGTAAGTTATAAAATAATACTCAACACTTACTTTGCTCGTTACTTTTCGGTTTTGTAGGTTCTTATTTTGAATGAACCGCCTGACAATTTAAATTCGTTTGTTTACATATTTTTAGTGCATGGTAGAACAGAACATGGCGCAAAAGTAAATTATATCTAGGAATTTAATCAAGATTTTCAACTCATTTTACTTAAAGGTTGGGTTGGGTTGTTTTACCTCTGAGCGGCACTTTTTTGCACACCATAGGCTAAATGGCCAGGTCACATGGACCCCGAAGGCTCAGAGAAGGTTGGGGGAGGGGACCCACTAGAACAGCTGTTGGGAGACAGATGGTAGCCTCCCGTCAAGGCCATCCAGTGTGTTCTTTAACGTGCACAGGGTATGACTCTCCCGCACACGGAGCCACGGCTTAACGTTCCATCCGACGGACGGCGGCCTTTCCAAGCCCATCGGTGTCCCCTACTGACCGTGGGCAGGGCGGGGAATTTTGTGGAGTTTACTTAAAGGAATTTTGAACTCGTTGCAATAGAAATGTGTGTTGTTGTTCCACAACAAACCATTTAACTCAAATCTTTTTCAGCGGAAAGACAATGTAGCCTTTTATTTTCCCCTGTCCTAATACACATCCTCTCAATTCCATATTTCTTCCACAAGAGGATAAAAAAAAAGGGGGGGGGGGGAGGGCGTACCCCGCTATTCCAGGAACTTAAACGTGACGTCATGAACACCCTCGTCCCAAAATTAGCAACAGTCTTTTCCGCAATCCCCGAAAATTTCTAAACTTCTCTTAAAATAAAAAACTGATCCTTCAAAACAGAAAGTGACACTCTCCAAAACCTAGAAAATGAATTTCAAACGCATAAGTTCTTTATAGCGCATTTTTGCGTTCCAAAAAAGAAAGGTCGCCTCCAGCTCCTTTTCAGTGCGAAAGTTGAAAGAAAAAGTCTGGAATATCTTCCAAGAATGTGAGCCGAAAGTTCTTTTAATGAGTGACGTTCTGATTCGGTTCCAGCGCGCGCAACAGAACCCACTCAATCCATCATCAGCGTGAAGGAAACGTCACAGAGCAGCTGCCTGTGCTGTTGCTCTCGATTTCATTTTGTTCAGGATTCGAGAGAAAAATAGAAGAATAAAATCCTGTTTCGCAGAAATACGAGCAGACCAACGTGCTTTCGGTTTTGTTGGAATTGTATCAGCATCGCGTCTGCGCCATTCAAAATGTTACAGTTTTTCTGTCACAATCTTTATAAATAGCAACCTATCTCCGGAAGGCATTTAATATTTTTAGCTTCTTGGTTTACTCTTTAAACTTGCTTATTTGAATTTAGGGCGATTCTCTGATGAATAAGTGGAGTGCGATTGTTTTTCTTCTTGAAGAGGCAATTTTTCTTTCATTCTTGCACAATATGAAAGATCAGGAAAATCACTAAGCGTCAGAAAATAGTCGAATTTCAAGAGATGTCGAAAATGGAATTCGGATTTGCAGAAATAGGGTAGACAACGCATTTTCGGTTTTGTTGGAAATGTCATCAGCATCACGTCAGCTTCATTCAAAATGTTAACACATTTCCCCTCACGAAGCTTCATAAATAGCAATCTATTTTCGGAAGGCATTAATTATTTTTATCCTCTTGATTTTAAAACGTGCTTTTTGAATTTGTGACGGTTCTCTGATAAACGGGTTGGGTTGTTTTAGCTCTGAGCGGCACTTGTTTTTACACACAATGTGCTAAATGGCCAGGTCACAAGGACCCCGAAGGCTCAGAGAAGGTTGAGGGAGGGTACCGATTGGAACAGCTGTTTGGAGACAGATGGTAGCCTCCCGTCAAGGCCATCCAGCGTGTTCTTTAACGTGCACAGGGCATGGCTCTCCCATGCACTGCGTCACGGCTTAACATCCCATCCGACGGACGGCGGTCTTCCCAATCGGTGTCCCTATTGACCCTGAGCAGGGAGTTTTGCGGAGATAAATCTCAACGCAGACCTAGCTGGGACTCGAACCTGGGAACTGCAGATTACGAGTCTGGCGCGCTACCGACTAAGCCACGCCCGCCCCTCTGATAAATCGGTCTAGCGGGATTGTTTCTCCTCTTATCGCCACAATCTTTTTCTTTTAATGTTGCACAATTTGACAAGTTACAGAAACACTTAAGCCTCAGACGAAGTTGGAATTCAAAAGCTGATGTAACTAAGACAAATTAATTTTGTCGCTCACTGAAGAACAATTACAACATATCAGTGCAGTGGTATACCCAGAAGCTTCCAGAGAGGAGGGAGGGGGGAGAAGGTTTGGCACTTAGAGTCTCTGATTTTCTGGTTGGTTGTTTTCTCTCTGAGTGGCACATTTTTGCAGACAATGGACTCGCACTAGATTACAAGGACGTGCAAGTTCTAAGCCTTGGATTTACAGGACGACTGTAATCCAAAGGCTCAGGAAAGGTTGGAGAAGGAAATCGACTGGACAGGACAGAGATAGATGGAAACCTCCCGTTAAGACCATTCAGCATATTTGTAACATGCTCTGATTATGCTGGGGCCATGGGTCAACGCATTAAAGTCCCATCCATTGATTTGTAGACTTCCTAAGCTCATCGGTATCCTTTTCTCAAAGAGATTTTTCCCCGCCCTGCCCACGGTCAGTAGGGGACACCGATGGGCTTGGAAAGGCCGCCGTCCGTCGGATGGGACGTTAAGCCGTGGCGCCGTGTGCGGGAGAGCCATACCCTGTGCACGTTAAAGAACACGCTGGATGGCCTTGACGGGAGGCTACCATCTGTCTCCCAACAGCTGTTCCAGTGGGTCCCCTCCCCCAACCTTCTCTGAGCCTTCGGGGTCCATGTGACCTGGCCATTTAGCCCATAGTGTGCAAAAAAGTGCCGCTCAGAGGTAAAACAACCCAACCCAACTCACCGAGAGCTAGGGTGGTAGTTAGCTGAGAAAGTTCTCAACTCAGACAGTTGGAACTCGAACGTGGGAACTGCAAATTACAAGCCTGGCTCTCCAATTCAAACCTCATTTACTCGTATTTACTTATACGTTACAGTAATAGTACCACTTGAAAATAATGCCACTATCACTTGAAAACAATAACGCCACCACTTAAAATAATACTGCCACCATCTGAAAACAATAATACGATCACATTAAAACAATAACACCACCGCTTGAAAACAATGCTGTCACCATCTTGAAACAATAACACAACCACTTGAAAACAATAACACCACCACGTGAAAATAATGCTGCTACCATCTGAAAACAACACAACTACTTGAAAATAATACTGCCACCATCTTAAAACAATAATACAACCACTTGAAACAATAACACCACCACGTGAAATTAACGCTGCCACCATCTGAAAACAATAACACAACCACTTGAAAACAATAACACCACCACGTGAAAATGATGCTGCTACCATCTGAAAACAATAACACAACTACTTGGAAATTATACTGCCACCATCTGAAAACAATAACACAACCACTTGAAACGATAACACCACCACATGAAAATAACGCTGCCACCATCTGAAAACAATAACACCACCACGTGAAAATAATGCTGCTACCATCTGAAAACAATAACACAACTACTTGGAAATAATACTGCCACCATCTGTAAACAATAACACAACCACTTGAAACGATAACACCACCACGTGAAAATAACGCTGCCACCATCTGAAAACAATAACACAACGACTTGAAAATAATAACACCATCATTTGAAAATAATAACACCACCACTAGGGAAATAATAATACCATATAAAATTTTAGTTCCTACTTGCACGTTAGAATACCCATATAAAACATGTGAAGTATGGGACATGAAAATCGGCGCACCACCACTACTTAAAATTTTGAACACGAAACAAAACATTTTCTTACTTAAAAACTGTAGCAGTCCCACTTAAAAATAACAAAAACTCCACTCCAAAGTGTAACATCCCTTTTTTAAGCAAAATGGCTTGGCTACTGATCTAAGGGACCTGGGTTCGAGCCCCGGGTAAGGCATGGTTGTGCGTGTTGTTTTTCTGCTGAGGTCTTGCCATCCTCTCAGACCTGCTACTATGGCATATAAACTGACAGGCTCCCGTCAGACCTCTGTGGCAAGCAGCTGCTTGAGGGGGTATTTATTTTTTATTTTTTGGAGCTCCCTCAGTTTGAATTCCTGGAGGAAAGCACTTGTGTGCTCTCTGTGTCATTCAGGATTACCAAAAAATTAACTGACTAATTCTTACTATTCTTTAAATTAGTTTCCGAGTTATCGTTTTTAGGAGTGGGACGAAATCATTCCGAAGAGAGAATTAAATTCTGGGGTGCTTAAGCTTGTCAAGAGATGGCGTAAGTTACAAGCCTCAGAAGTGGTTTGGAAGTGTGTGTGTGTGGTTTTTTTTTTTTCGGTGACTATCGCCAAACGTTGATGCTGGATCATCATCAACAGAGCAGTAAAAAACAGCTGAGGATGGCATTTTAATCTCCACAATTCAAATGCTTCGACGATGCGCGCGACTAGCTTAATTAGGTCCGCTACCGGCACTTCCTCTCGGAGTGGTGGCTGTGTCAAAAAGAAAATTATTTAATGCACTTTAATAAAGCAGTTGCAATGCATTTTTATCCTGCCAAAAGGAAAAACATTTTTCTGAACTCAACTCTTTCGAAAATATTTGAATTCATATGGAAAAAAATAAGTCTCGTATTTCTTTATAGTCGTGATTAGTTTAAAAGAAATGAGCCCTTTGACTGGAGTTAGTTTTGTAAAAAAAAATTAAATATCATAAAAATTTATATTAGAAGTTTTATTTTCTGTCTGCTCTGAATTATTGATCTTAATAATGTTGTTTGTTTGGCAAACAGTTCAGTTTCCATATAGGAAAATAACGAAGCGACACTCATCACTACTTAAAAAAAGTAGTAGTTCTACAATACGATGTGTGTGTGGATAAAAGTGCACAGAAAACAATTCATATTTTTACAATTCTTTCATATGTCCAGGCTTATAATCTTCAGTTCCCAGGTTCGAGTTCCAGCGAGCCAGCATTGAGATTTATCTCCGCAAAACTTCCCGCCCTGCCCACGGTCAGTAGGGACACCGATGGGCTTGGAAAGGCCTCGGTCCGTCGAATGCGACGTTAAGCCGTGGTTCTGTGTGTGGTAGAGCCCATACCCCGTGCACGTTAAAGAATACACTGTATGACCTTGACGGGAGGCTATCTTCTATCTCCTAACAGCTGTCCAGTGAGTCCCCTTCTCCCAATCTTCTATGAGCTCTCGGGTCCCTTGTGACCTGGCCATTTAGCCCATTGTGTGCAAAAAAGTATCGATCGGAGGTTGTAGAGACTCGGCAGCTAGGGCGGTAAGAGCGAGGACCAGAATCGCCATTTTGGCGACAGGCCGTTTCTGCTAACTTGTGTTGTTTTATTTTAAATAAGGCACTTTTTTTGCACACAATGAGCTAAATGGCCAGGTCACAAGGACAGAGATTAGGACACTGGACAGAGAGTAGGAGACAGATATTAGTCTCCAGTCAAAGCCATCCAGAGTGTTCTTTAACATTCACAGGATATCGCTCCTCCGCACACTGAGCCATGGCCTTATGTCCCATCCGACGGACGGCGGTTTTTCCTAGGTCCATCAGTGTCCCCTACTGATTTAGATCTGGCGTTTAGGGGAGATAAATCTCAATGCTCATACAGGTGGGACGGGGTTGGCTCAGTCGGTAGCGCACCAGGCTCGTAATCTATAGTTCCCAAGCTCGAGTCCCAGCTGGGTCAGCGTTGAGATTTATCTGCGCAAAATTTCCCCGCCCTGCCCACGGTCAGTAGGGGACACCGATGGGCTTGGAAAGGCGCCGTCCGTCGGATGGGACGTTAAGCCGTGGTTCCGTGTGCGGGAGAGCCATACCTGTGCACGTTAAAGAACACGCTGGGTGGCCTTGATGGGAGGCTACCATCTGTCTCCCAACAGCTGTTCCAGTGGGTCCCCTCCCCCAACCTTCTCTGAGCTTTCGGGGTCCTTGTGGCCTGGCCATTTAGCCCATGGTGTACAAAAAAGTGCCGCTCAGAGGCAAAACAATCCAATCCAATCGAGTCCCAGCTGGGTCAGCGTTAAGATTTATCTCCGCAAAATTCCCCACTCTGTCCACGGTCAGTAGGGGACACTGATGGGCTTGGAAAGGCAGCCGTCCGTCAAATGGGACGTTAAGCCGTGGCCCCGTGTGCAGGAGAGCCATAACCAGTTTATGTAAAAAACACGCCGAATACCCTTAACGGGAGGCTACCATCTGTCTCCCAAAAGCTGTTCCAGTGGGTCCCCTTCTCCAACCTTATCTGAGTCGTCGGGGTCTTTGTGATCTGGCCATTTAGGTGATGGTGTGCAAAAAAGTGCCGGTCAGAGGTAAAACAACCCAACCCAACACGTACAGGTAGGACACAAACCTGGAAAACTGCAGATTATGAGCCTGGCGCTCTACCGACTGAGCCAACCACGTCCAAATGACACCTCTAAATGTGGCAAGACTTTTTTGTGGTTTCCTGTAAAATGAATGTCCTGTATACTAAAGAGTGGTCTACACTTTGCAAACATTGCATGACCACAGGCATCTCTTCCTGTGTTTAAAAAATTCTAAAAGGTAATGTTCTTTGTAATGAACACAGTATCTGAAGGGGTTAAGCGATATATATAAATATCCGCTTTCAGCGGGAGGACATGTTCGACCCCATCAGCGGATTGGTCCAGCAATGCCACATGGAATACGTCACAAGGTCGGTATATATCTGGTATACGAGTAATGTGTCTCATTTTGTGACGAGGTTTAACCACGAGTGTACAGACTTCGGTCACCATGGAGACAGGCCATTTGCGTATAATTTTCATGTATGAGTTCAAACTCGGAATTTCGGGGAGTATAGCGGCCCGAAACATTAATGTGGCATTTAGGCAGAGTATTGCGAATGAAAGTACCATACGCCGATGGTTCGCAAAATTCCAAGCAGGAGATACGTCCCTTGAAAATGAGCCTCGTGGTCGTCCAGGAATAGCTGTAACAGATAAGGAAGTGAAAGAATATTGTGGAAGCTGACCACGGCAAAGTGGCAATGACATCGCAGCGAAGGTCCATGGGCATCATTCAAAAGTTGCCCGGCGCCTGGCGGCCCTGGAGAAGGTGAAAAAGGCCACTCGAATTGACAGCACCCAACAGGACACACTTTTCCGTTATTGCCCGGAACAAACGGGACGGAATCCTGTATCGGATCGTAACCTGCGATCAAAAGTGGGTCCTCTACAACAATCGTCATTGGTCAGCACAGTGGTTGGACACCACGGAGCCACCAAAACATTGTCCAAAGACACCCTTACACCCGCGGAAAGTTCTGGTTCTCGTATGATGGTCTGCTGCCGTTGTGATCCATCATTTTTTTCTCCAACTAGGCGAGACCATCAGTTTGGACCGCTATTGTGCTAAAATACTGCAGGTGCACAGGAAGCTCCGTACGAAGCAGTCAGTTTTTGTTAACAGGCATGAGGTCTTCCTGTTGCATGACAATGCCCGCCCACATGTGTCACAAAAGACCGTCAACAAATCCACCAATTGGAGTACGAAACATTGCAGCACCCAGCATATTCCCCTGACCTTGCTCCCACGGATTATTACCTCTTCCGGCATCCGGACCATGTCCTGGCGTAGACCTTCCCAAATGACAGATCTGCTTGTCAAGCCGTTGCCACCTTCTTTGCCTCACAGACTCCAAAATTTGTCGCTGTGGAGTCCACAACCTCGTAATCCGTTGCCAGAAATATGTCTATGCCAAGGGGGCGGGGACAACTTTGACTAGACAGGTAACTGCATTTTTTATGAGGGTTTGTAAGTGGCATTATCATTCCGGACATTTCATGTCCAGCGCAATAGTAATGCTAAAATGTTCGTAGACCTAAACAGTATCCATATGTTTGTGAATTCTCTTTGTTTATAGGGGGCGGGGGTGGCTCAGTCGGTAGCGCGCCAGGCTCATAATCTGTAGTTCCCAGGTTCGAGTCCCAGCTGGGTCAGCGTTGAGATTTATCTCCGCAAAATTCCCCGCCCTGCCCACGGTCAGTAGGGGACACCGATGGGCTTGGAAAGGCCGCCGTCCGTCGGATGGGACGTTAAGCCGTGGCCCCATGTGCAGGAGAGCCATACCCTGTGCACGTTAAAGAACACGCTGGATGGCCTTGACGGGAGGCTACCATCTGTCTCCCAACAGCTGTTCCAGTCGGTCCCCTCCCCCAACCTTCTCTGAGCCTTCGGGGTCCATGTGACCTGGCCATTTAGCCCATGGTGTGCAAAAACGTGCCGCTCAGATAAAACAACCCAACCCCATCTCTTTGTTTATAGACTACCAATGGGGTCAGCCATGTTTACGGACTAAAAATAGAGATTCACAATCGACCAAAGTACAAGTTGTTTTACCTCTGAGCAGCACTTTTATTCACAGAATGGACTAAGTGGCAGAACAAAAGGACTCCAAGAGTACACAGAATGGAAACCACTGCACAGCTGTTAAGGGACAAATGGAAACTACCGATCAAAGCCATCCAGCTTGTTTTTTAATACGCATGGGAAATGGCTCTCCTACACATTGAGCTACGGCTTAAAATCCCATCCGATGGAAGGCGGCCTTTCCAAGGCCATCGGTGTTCCGTTTCTGAACAACGGAAAGGTGGAAATTTAGCGGGGAAATAAATCTCAGTGCTATCTCATTTGGGACTGGAATCAGGGAGCTACAGATTACGAGTCTAGCGCTCTACAGACTCAGCTGAAACCTGGATCCGAAAATTCAAGAACCGTTATATTGATTAACTGTGTTTCAATCGCGTACACCATCGAAAATAAATATACAATTGGGAAAGATTATTAACTTTAAAAGTAAGTTATTTTTCTTCTTGGTGCGCTGATATATATATATAAATAATACTATGCCCGATATGTATGGGATGGAAGGTTTTTTGGTTGATCTTGATCTTGTATTGATAGAATGTTATGAGATCAGTAACGGGCTCCTCCAACGTTAGCTCCTCCAAGCGACTGTCTTGCTACCGGATGTGGGAGGGTCCACATAGGTCATTAATCTGCTCCTTGGCAGATTGATGACCTCTGTGGCAGGTAGCGATGACTGCTCATTGGCATGTAGCGATGACCAACATTTTTGACTCTTTGTGGACGAACGACCCCACGTGACTGAGAGCTCTACAGCTCTCAGTGAGACTTGGGCTTCTGGACTTCGTCGGTGAGCGCGCACAGCGAAGGGACAGAGAAGCAGGTTCTGTAGCGGCAAAGTCGGCGGCGGAAAAAGTATCCAGCCGGGGCCATTGTTTGGCCACTTTTGTAATACAGTTCGAGGCCCTAGTGGAGGGTCGATGTAAATATTTTGCAAATACAGTTATGTACAACACATTTATTGTTCACAATATTACAGCCTTAACTGGCATAGTGGTTAGGCAGCTAGCGACTGTCCCAGCAAGGCAAACTTTGTGTGTTGTGTTAGCTCTAACTCAGGCAGTGGTCAGCAGTGACTTCGGTCGTAGTAGGGCATGTCCTTGTATGAGAAGGCCTGTAAAAAGCTAGGAGTAGCTTCTAGGATTCTTCTCTGTCCTATATGTCGAAAATAAATAAAATAATTATATATCTATACAGTCTTATGTTGATCCATGCGACCACCCAGCTCGCCATATTCCTGGTATCTCCACTGCATTAGGTACCTTTTTAAAAAAAATGCTCGGGATCCACGCCGGTTCAACGAATTTGTGATGTCCACGAAAACACCCTCTGACAGAAACGCTAGCTGTTTAGTTTTATATTCCGTTTAGTAGAAAGTTGTGTGATAAAAAAAATAAAATAAATAAATACCCCCTCGAGCATCTGCTTGCCATAGAGATCTGACAGGAGCCTGTCAGTTATATATGCCATAATAGAAGGTCTGTGAAGATGGCAGGATACCAAATTGAAAAAAAAGGATAGCTAAGGAAAGACTATGTTCTCAAAATAAAGATGGAAGGCAGAAAGAACTAAGTTTTTTGGTTGGATTTCATAGGCTCAACGATATAATAAGAAACCTGTTTATCTTAAACCGCGTTTTTTTTTGTTCAAATTTAAGACAATCTTAATTCCATACATCATACTTTTTTAACTAAACACTTGATATTTGGAATGGAGTTTTCTTGTTACCTAACTGCAGTAAAAAAGTCAAATATTGTTGCAAAATATACAGAGCATAACTAAATACTAAGTTTAAAAAAAATTGTTGTCCCCACTGTTATTTTGTCTGACTTCATGAAAGAAGTTATGGTAGTCTTCTCCTTCTTGAGTGGCGGGCCCCCGAAACCCCTTTTAAAATTTTCTTTAAATTATTTCATTTAATCAATCTTCACCGGTGATTGTAGCAGCATCCTTGCATCCACAGATCGCACAATCCAAAGTGAAAAACCAAAGCGACATTCCAAAGTGAAAAACGAAAGCGACATTCCAAAGTGAAAAACCAAAGCGACGATCCAAAATGAAAAACCGAACCACATATCCTGCGGGTTGTTTCACTCGCGCTTCGATGTGCGTCATACATAATGTGCCTTAGATGAGTTGGGTTGTTTTACCTCTGAGCGGCACTTTTTTTGCACACCATGTGTTAAATGGCCAGGTCTCAAGGACCCCGAAGGCTCAGAGAAGGTTGTGGGAGGGGACCCACTGAAACGGCTGTTGGGAGACAGATGGTGGCCTCCCGTTAAAGCCATCCAGCGTGTTCTTTAACATGCACAGGGTATGGCTCTCCCACACACGTGGCCACGGCTTAACGTCCTATCCGATGGACGGCGGCCTTTCCAAGCCCATCGGTGTCCCTTACTGACCGTGGGCAGGATGGGGAATTTTGCGGAGATAAATCTCAACGTTGACCCATCTGGGACTCGAACCTGGGAACTACAGATTACGAGCCTGGCGAGCTACCGACTGAGCCACCCCGCACCGTGCCTTAGATGAAAGAAGTAAATGTCCAATGCACTATGTGCAGGGCGACATGCCATTTACTTACACTTTTACTTTCACACACACACATATATATACAGACCCAGATCTAGAAAAAAATCTAGACGGGAGGGGCCGAAAATACAATTGTGCCGGAAAAACGTAAAAATGGAGGGGGGGAGGAAGAGCCTGGGTTTGCAATGCATTATAACATTACAGATCTTGAGAACATTTCATGAAAAATGGATGAAATTTAAAGAAGTTTAATAATAGTTTTGTCTCTATTACCCTTATTAGAATTCTGAAAGGGGAAGGTAGCATGGCCTCTTGGGACTCCCCCCCACCCCTAGATCCAACCCTGTATATATACAATATAGGAATGCGCTTGATTCTATGGGTCTCAGTTGTGCTCAACACTTTGCTGAATGAAATGGCTTAATTTGATGTGCTTCGGAGACTTTCTCAAATCAGCTTAACATAGCTTTAAAGCTGCTTTGCTTTTGTAGGCATTCATTGAATGAGGTTCAAATCTGCGCTTTTCAGATATCACTTCACAGACCTTAGGACTAGACGAGAGGATAACCTAATCTCTGCTACATACTCTGGTTTACCATAAAAACGAATCCTTCTCCTTTAGGATTTCTGATAAAGAGTTAGATCACTTTGACGCGCTAAACAAACCCGACTCCTTCGTTCCTAAGTCACTCTCTTCCTGCCTTGGTTATTTCTGTATCTGCTTGTTGCCTATCTCGTTGACTCACATCCTAACCTCTCTTGGGGCGGGGGTGGCTCAGTCGGTAGCGCGCCAGGCTCGTAATCTGTAGTTCCCAGGTTCGAGTCCCAGCTGGGTCAGCGTTGAGATTTATCTCCGCAAAATTCCCCGCCCTGCCCACGGTCAGTAGGGAACACCGATGGGCTTGGAAAGGCCGCTGTCCGTCGGATGGGACGTTAAGCCGTGGTCCCGTGTGCGGGAGAGCCATACCCTGTGCACGTTAAAGAACACGCTGGATGGCCTTGACGGGAGGCTACCATCTGTCTCCCAAAAGCTGTTCCAGTGGGTCCCCTTCTCCAACCTTCTCTGAGCCTTCGGGGTCCATGTGACCTGGCCATTTAGCCATGGTGTGCAAAAAAGTGCCGCTCAGAGGTAAAACAACCCAAATCCTAACCTCTCCCCTATACGAAGTGAGTCAAGAGACGAAGGTGCAATAAAACCATTTGTTGGCTCTCATTTTCAAATGCATCTGGAGACTGCACAGGTAGGCTGTGAATGCCATCTAACGAGCAACATTCCCATTTAAGACACTGCTACATATATAGCCGAGATACACACTGAGATGTCAATTTATTAGTTCATCTCTGAAAGCACCACGTATTGGACTTTGTCGCGAATGGGCTCAACAGCCGCCGACCATGTAAAAGCTGATGTTGTCAGCAAAGAACACGAAAGTGCGTCACCAGTGGGTGCAAGAACATCGACATTGGACCATTGAAGATTGGAAAAGGCAGCGTGGCTGGAATAATCAAGGTTCCTTTTGCATTATGCTAATGCAAGGATCAGAATTTGGCACAAGCAACAGTACAGGCCAGTGGTGGTGTGATGGTGTGGAGAATGTTTTCCTGGTACACATTAGGCCGCCTGATACTCATCGAAGGACATCAGAGCTCCACGGTGTATTTGAACATCGTTGCTGACTAAGTTCATCTCTTCATGGTACAGTTTATCCTAACTCCGATGGACACATTCAGCATGATAATGCACCTGCTTACAAGGCAAGTATCGCCACCGAATGTTTCCACGAATATGCCGACGAGTTTTCCTTCATTCATTGGCCTGCAGTCCCCAGATCTAAGCGACGGGGTGGCTCAGTCGGTAGCGCGCCAGGCTCGTAATCTGTAGTTCCCAGGTTCGAGTCCCAGCTGGGTCAGCGTTGAGATTTATCTCCGCAAAATTCCCCGCCCCGCCCATGGTCAGTAGGGGACACCGATGGGCTTGGAAAGGCCGCCGTCCGTCGGATGGGACGTTAAGCCGTGGCTCCGTGTGCGGGAGAGACATACCCTGTGCACGTTAAAGAACACACTGGATGGCCTTGACAGGAGGCTACCATCTGTCTCCCAACAGCTGTTCCAGTGGGTCCCCGCCCCCAACCTTCTCTGAGCCTTCGGGGTCCATGTGACCTGGCCATTTAGCCCATGGTGTGCAAAAAAGTGCCGCTCAGAGGTAAAACAACCGAACCCAACCCAAGATCTAAACCCTATCAAGCATCTTCGGGATGAGGTGATAAAGATATTCGCTTGGCACAGCTATGTACATCAGGCAAGACATATCTCAGCAACAAATAACTTTCCAGACAACGATACGAAAATCGAAGCCATCGCAGTCCATTGCCAAGTAACGGCACTGAAATATATCATTCTCTCAATTTACAACCCAAGACAAAATGCAGATATTAATGTATACAACAACATATTACAAGCATGCCCCGCTCCTATTATTCTCTGTGGAGACCTCAATGCAATGGCACAATGTGAAGTTGCGAAAAAATCTCACATAGAGGCAAAACTATTGAGAATCTACTTGTTTACCGCAACTTGAACATTCTCAATGACGGAACGCATATCTTCTTCAAACCTCATCAGAAAACATCAGTCTTAGACCTAACTATTGCCACTCTATTAATTGCAAGCTCCCTAAATTGGCTATGTCCACACTTGTGAGTTTTCATCTTCAATTTCCCTTTCAACTTTCAATTCCGCTTTTCAACACCGAGTAGTCTAGCGCATGCCTTAGATGGAATGCGTTGGACGCATGCCTTCAACTGTCTACACCTGTGCGTCAAATAGTTTTCAATTTTTCACCAGTGTAGATGTGAAGATGCAATGGACAAAATTGATTGGGTTGGGTTGTTTTACCTCTGAGCGGCACTTTTTTGCACACCATGGGCTAAATGGCCAGGTCACATGGACCCCGAAGGCTCAGAGAAGGTTGGGGAATGGGACCCACTGGAACAGCTGTTGGGAGACAGATGGTAGCCTCCCGTCAAGGCTATCCAGCGTGTTCTTTAACGTGCACAGGGTATGGCTCTCCCGCACACGGGACCACGGATTAACGTCCCATCTGACGGACGGCGGCCTTTCCAAGCCCATCGGTGTCCCCTACTGACCGTGGGCAGGGCGGGGAATTTTTGCGGAGATAAATCTCAACGCTGACCCATCTGGGACTCGAACCTGGGAACTACAGATTACGAGCCTGGCGCGCTACCGACTGAACCACCCCCGCCCCAGGACATAATTGATGCTGCTATGTTAGCGGGTATAAGTGCTGCAATTTTAGTGCTGAAAAAAGTGAGAAAAAGACGTGAAAAATACCGGCGATCGATAAGGATGAAAGATTATTTTGAAAGGCGGATTTTTGGAATAATGAGGGAATTGGAATTAATTGAAAACGTTCTTTTTAAGAACTTTATCCGAATGTCTAGAACAAACTTCTACATGCTTTTGGGAATGGTGGAGCCGAAGATCGAAAAAAAAAATCCTCGTTTCAGAGAAGCTTTGGGTTGTTGGGTTGTTTTACCTCTGAGCGGCACTTTTTTGCACACCATGGGCTATATGGCCAGATCACAAGGACAGGGAGGTTGGGAGGTTGAAGAAGGGAAGGTTGGGGGAGGGGATCCACTGGAACAGCTGTTGGGAGACAGATGGTAGCCTCCCGTCAAGGCCATCCAGCGTGTTCTTTAACGTGCACAGGGTATGGCTCTCCCGCACACGGGGCCACGGCTTAACGTCCCATCCGACGGACGGCGGCCTTTCCAATCGATGTCCCCTACTGACCGTGAGCAGGGAGTTTTGTGGAGATAAATCTCAATGCAGACCCAGCTGGGACTCGAACCTGGGAACTGCAGATTACGAGTCTGGCGCGCTACCGACTAAGCCATCCCCACCCCCGTTTCAGAGAAGCAATACCAGCTGAAGTGAAATTAGTGATCACACTTAGATATTTGGCTACGGTGAGTCATTCATGTCTGATTAATGTTTAAACCTATAATCTGATGAATTATTTAATTTTTTATTTATTTATATTAATTTAATAATTTACATCTCTGATGAATTATTTCAATTCAAGTTTATTTCACACTTTTGATACATTACAAACATATAATTTGAAACTTGTTAAAAACTTGGCTACTGATCTACGGGACCTGGGTTCGAGCCCCGGGTAAGGCATGGATGTATGTGTCGTTTTTCTGCTGAGGTCCTGCCATCCTCTCAGACCTTCTACTATGGCATATAAACTAACAGGCTCCTGTCAGACCTCTGTGGTAAGCAGCTGCTTGAGGGGGTATTTATTTATTTATTTTAATAACAAAAGAAATAAATGTTTTTTCCTTTTCCAAAGTAAATAGACAATTTTAAAAGTGTAAAATTCAAAACTCCACATGAGCCAAAGCTCGTTTGTGGAGATATTAGATTAAGAACATAAAATATTGTAAAGCAACACTACCAACTTATTTAACACTGATATATATTAAACCCGTTAACATTATGACTCAAAATGTGTATTTAGATATTATAATCATGCAAGATATAACCTCAATTTTCGGACTTGTATTCATGCAAGGCATAATTACTATAACAGATTTTATACCTTTTGCTCGAGTATCCATTAATCCTATAATCTTCAATAAAGGCCAATGTTTGTTCTGACAACATGGTGAACAAAAACACAAGCTGAATAATTACAAAAAGAGAACGAAACCTTCCAGACAAACTACGAAGTTGCACGGAATATTGAACAAAAATCCACTACTGGTGGAAGTATGTGCGCTACTGCATGCGTCACTGAAAACGGCGCCGTTCAATTGATTTGAGGCATGCCTTTGAGCATGCGTCATGTGCGCTAGACGCATGCGCCGCGGCACGTGCGTCTAGCGCACGTAAAACGCACAAGTGTGGACATAGCATTGGAATGTACATAATGACTTAATGGGAAGTGATTATGCGCCCATAATTATCACAGTACTGCCTGATGTAAACTTAAAAAAGAACGATAAACCTCAAGTAAAAGTCACAGACTAGAAAAAAATTGAATCAAACATTGTCAAAGCTATCAAAGATACAAAAGAAGACTACAAATATTATTGATAACCAACAGCAATTAATTCTCACTATTGCAAAAAATTGCACAGAAGAATACATTGATAAATACCAATTCCCCAATCATGTAATCTATATAAAAATTAATCACGATTCGCAGGGGAGCTGAAAGAAGGGCAAGAAGAAACTAAAACAACCCAAGATCTACTAAACTCTAAAAAAAATTGCCGCTTCAACAAAAAAAATTAGATATCTAAGAAAATTAAACTGTCAAACACTCTGTGACAACATTAATATTTTCACCCCACTGTCGAAAGCGTAGATCTTTGTTAGAAACATAGAAAAGCAAAAAATGAGGCGGGGGTGGCTCAGTCGGTAGCGCGCCAGGCTCGTAATCTGTAGTTCCCAGGTTCGAGTCCCAGCTGGGTCAGCGTTGAGATTTATCTCCGCAAAAATTCCCCGCCCTGCCCACGGTCAGTAGGGGACACCAATGGGCTTGGAAAGGCCGCCGTCCGTCGGATGGGACGTTAAGCCGTGGCCCCGTGTGCGGGAGAGCCATACCCTGTGCACGTTAAAGAACACGCTGGATGGCCTTGACGGGAGGCTACCATCTGTCTCCCAACAGCTGTTCCAGTGGGTCCCTCCCCCAACCTTCTCTGAGCCTTCGGGGTCCATGTGACCTGGCCATTTAGCCCATGGTGTGCAAAAAAAGTGCCGCTCAGAGGTAAAACAACCCAACCCTAGACAATCGAATCGAAATCCTTGGACTGCCATTCCACTCAAAAAACAACATTACAGAAAAACAAACGGCAGATTTATTTGCCAAATATTTTCACCAAATAGGAGCTTCTAACAAAACATCACAACAAGAAAGACAAGAAGTCATCATCCAAACGAAAAACAAACAGAAAAAAATTAATGACCATATCTACAAATCCTTAATAAAAAAATAATGCATGAAGAACTCAATCAAGCCATCAATAGCTCAAACCAAAAATCAGCCCCAAGATCAGATAAACTAACTAACAAAATGCTAAAAAAATTATCGGAAGCATTAAAGAAAAAGATTTTAGGCATGGTAAATCATCACTGGGAAAGGCAAACATTACAAGAGATGTGGGGGAATTCCTTCAACTCCCGGTCCTTAAGCCTGGAAAATCACCCACAACAGTCAACTCTTAGAGTCCCGCCACTCTGTCTAATACACTTCTAAAAATCTTAGAAAATATAGTTAAACAGAGAATTGATTGGGCTATCGATAAATATCAATTTCTACACCCCAAACAGTCAGGATTTCGCAGAGCTCACTTAACTATGGACAACATAATTGAATTAGTGATTGACGCATAAGCAATTTTGGCTTTTGGTCATCCTATGATCGCCGTCTTTCTTGATATCCAAAGTCCCTTGAACACTCTTTGGTAACAAGGCCACTTTTACAAGCTCAAAAAAAATGGGATTCTCAGGAAATTTACTTCAGTTCATCACAAATGTCATATCCAATAGAAAATTTAGAGTAAAATTAAATAACACAGTCTCTGAAGAAATCACAACAAACTATGGCTTCCCACAAAGGAGTTGCTTAGCTTCGACGTTATTTAACCTCTTTCTGGCAGATTTTCTCTCCATCCTTCCTAAAAAAATGTCGATATCAATTTTTTGAGAAGACATATCTATCTGACAAAGGGAGATATTTCACACTGCTGAAGAACTGATGCAAATGACATTGAACAACATTAATGAATATCGCTTAACATGAGGACTCAAATTATCTACGGAAAAAACTACAGCCCTCCTCTTTCATAAAAATAATAATCCCTACTCAGCCTCACTATCAAAAATCAGATGATAGCTACAAAAATTTTCACAAATTCCTCGGGATAGTAACTGTTAGTAAACTAAAATGGAAAATGCAGATTGAACACTTCATCACCCAAGGAAAGTAAGGACTCAATTTATTTCGCTGTATTAGTGGAAACAAATAGGGACCTTCGCTACACCAAATGCTCATTATTTATATTGACTTAATCTGCTCCAAATTCGATTATGGCACCATTGGTATTAAAACAGCTTCAAAAAAAGACTAGTCAAAACTAGATGCAATTCAAAACAAAACTCTCCGAATCTGTTTTAGACAGCTGCCGATGTCACCAGCTATCTCTTTGTATTCTGAAGCAGACATCCCACCTCTACAGCTCAGAAGAAGTTATATAAAAATGAACAACTATATCAGGATAGCCACGAAAGTTAAAAACCATCCCCTAGTTAAAAAAAAATGAGGGTTGGGTTGGGTTGTTTTACCTCTGAACGGCACTTTTTTGCACACAATGGGCTAAATGGCCAGGTCACGTGGACCCCGAAGGCTCAGAGAAGGTTGGAGGAGGGGACCAACTGGAACAGCTGTTGGGAGACAGATGGGCTATCCAGGAGATGGCCTCCCGTCAAGACCATCCAGGGTGTTCTTTAACGTGCACAGGGTATGGCTTTCCCGCACACGGGGCCACGGATTAACGTCCCATCCGACGGACGGCGGCCTTTCCAAGCCCATCGGTGTCCCCTACTGACCGTGGGCAGGGCGGGAAATTTTGCGGAGATAAATCTCAACGTTGACCCAGCTGGGACTCGAACCTGGAAACTACAGATTACGAGCCTGACGCGCTACCGACTGAGCCCCCCCCCCCCCCAAAAAAAAAAAAAAAAAAAAAAAATTGAGGACTCTCATGTCAAAATTGAAATAGTAAAAAATATAAAGCAGCATGAACTCTACACTGAAATATTAAATTTCCAAAAAACAAAACAAAAAAAACAACCGACCACCTGAACCTGGGAAAAACCAGACATCCATCCAAATCATAATATTCTCACAAGTAAAAATATGCTCTGTGTACCTCACCTAATAAATATGATCGCTGCTCAAATTAAAGAATGGGAAAAAGCTCAAATCTTAATTTATATGGATGGATCGGTACTACAAAAGGATCGTAAAGCAGCAGGAGCATTCCCTACACCCCAAATCAGTCGAACTAAAAGCTTCAGACATGAAAACTTCATACACAACACGGAAACGGAAATTACTACCATTCGAGAGACACCCTATTCACTGAAAATGTTTGAAAAATGAAATTTCCTCATTCTTTCCGACAGTAAGGTGGCCCTAAAATTCTGAGCAAACATTATCGAGATGCAGAAAATACGTTACTTAACCTTCAAATCCATGAACATATCCATGAACATATCCAAGACATATCTATCTAACAAAGGGAGATATTTCACACTGCTGAAGAACTGATGCAAATGGCATTGAACAACATTAATGAATATCGCTAACATCGGAATTCTTGACAAAAAATATCGGCTAACTATACAATGTCATCTCGAAATTTTGGACAATGAAGTCGCAGAGAAAGCCGCAAAAGAGGCTGTCAGTTTTACACCTTGCACCAAAGTACCTCCAAATCTTAAAACATTCAAAATCTTTAATCTAGAAAATACCAGAAGGATCACAGAGAAACTATTTCAAGAAGGATTTGCCACTAATAATCATAGGCATAAAATTTCAAAAAACTTATTAAGATATGATAAAACCTTTAACTCTCTGCCTGCAAATAATCAAAATGTAATAGGAAGACTCAGAATTGGTCACACCCTTATGAACTGCGCTCTCTTTAAATACAAAAAAGTCTGTTTTCCTCTCTGTGACTGTGAAATGGATGATGAAAATGTCCTACATGTACTTCTCCACATACCAAATCCCAAAGGCAAGAATTTCTACAAGACTTAATTGAAATTAACCCTTTCGCGACTAAGGGAAACATTTTTCCCATTTTAAAATTGGTGATTGTCGTATTTAATTATAACCTTATCTGCATTTTTTATACAGAATGTCAAAATAGAACGTATGCCGAACGCAATTACGTAAATGGGAACGTTTAGAAAACAAAAACAGAACTGTCAGGGCGCATAATATATGTACTATGTGCAATGTCCATCTTTGCCTCACTACCAAAAGGAATTGCTTCGCAGAATATCATAATTATCACATCATTTTGTATAGTAATTTTATTTCATAATTTTGTATTATTTTAGTTAACATTTTGTTCTAATAAACCAATAAATAAAAGACATTGCATAATAAGCCTAACTATAATTTGTGTTACCTTTATAGTCCATTGGGAAAAATATTTCCCATAAAATTCCAAAAAAACTACACATTGTTATGTATTTTTCTTATGATTTTTATTTATTTTACGTCTAAACAAACTAAAATAAACAGTTACATACTAATATTTACTCTTAGAAACCTTATGGTCCTGAAAGGGTTAAACCTACTTAGAAGACATCCACTCTTTAGAAGACATCCTCATAAACAAAACCTTCAAACTTCGATTACTTATCTGGAATCTGCTTATTAAACATTTGCAAAATTGAAATTTAATCCATCGTATTTAGAGAAAAAAAAGGCACTTCCGCAATTCCTACTAATAAGTTCCCCCGAGCAAAGATCATACACAAATTGAAACTTGCTTATGAACATCAGAAATGAGAAGAAACTAACAAACTTATTACTATAATTAAAATTAAGCCAACCAAAGCAAAAAAAAACAAACAAAATAATAAACCACCACGGCAAAGAAAAACTAATGTTACCCCCAAAAAAATGTAAATATACTCAACCAAACCTCTAAACTTGCTTAAGAAGAAACGTCATAAATGGGAACATCCAAAAGGTACTGCATTAAAAGAATGACGAGATAAAAATTCTACAAATTTCAAAATAAATTCAAAATGACCAAAGAAAATTAAGTGTTAGAAGATCATATACCAGTGATTGTAAACTTTTACTTAAACTTTCTTTTATTTCCTACCGAGATAGAGGGCTCGAAAGGCCTGGCATTCCAGCGTCGGAGATTTAACAAAAAACAAAGCAGCGAGATTGTTCCGCGGTCCAATTTGCAGCAACTCCGCGACACAAGCATTTCCGCATGGTACAACATTCCTGCACAACGCATCCAACACTCTATAAGGTGTACCTAATAACTGGAACCTCAGTGTATACAAGAACAATAAAAGAATAACATAACAAATTAGAGAGACACGACAACCACTAAGCTACTACAGAAGATAAAAATAACCTTCTTGAGAACCTTCTTGTAGGCGTTTCAAAAAAGGCAATTGTTGTCACAGCCTGTTGAAGTTGTAACCAGATATTTCTATGTGATAATGACACAATTATAAACATCTGAGTTCCAGCAAAACACCATTTCGATTTCAGAGACAACTTTAAACGTATTTTCAATGACAAAATAGTCTGAAAATTCAACGTAACATTGAAAAGATTAATGAAACGCGGAATTTCTATAATCCGAAAAAGCCATCAGAAAATGACCATCGCAACATCTGGAGTTTCTGTTTTCAAAGCTTTGCTTCTCATCGACTGTAAAACAAGTCTCTAGAGATCCCAGAGCAATGCATAAACGGAGTAATGCTTTTTATTCCTCCATAAGTGATGGATTGTATGGCCAACTATCTATGTCACGTCGCCGAACAGTACCGCAGACTCCATTCAAAAACTCCTCCTTATATTTAAAGAGCGGACCGTATACGCGTAAACGATACGTTGATCGCAAATAACGGGTAACTGTGCTTCAGAATGTAAACAGTCCAATTAATTATTTTTAAAAATCGTAAAAAAAAGAGACCTATATATGTCAAACGTTAGGTTTATTAAAAACTTCTCCGTGATTTTATGACATTAAGTAAGGAAGATTTACGACATTCGCTAATAATTCTTAAAGGCATTATCTGATTTTGTTTTTGCAGAAAAGTAATATGTGTATGAATAATAGGTTTGGGTTATCAGTGTGACGTATTTGGGAAGGCGTATCGGAGAATTTGCTTCGATGATATAAGGTGGCAACCAAGATATATAATTCCCATTTTTCGTATATATATGGCCGCACCACCTTGAAATTGCAACCTTATATGCAAAGTCTGAGATTACTCAACATTGAATTTTAGCTCATTAAAAAAAAAATCGCAATATTTTTCACTTTGTCTTCTGTCTGCCCGTTTGTAGGAGTAAGGGTAGCTCAGTCGGTAGCGCACCAGGCTCTTAATCTGCAGTTCCAAGGTTCGAATCCAAGCTTTGAGATTTATCTCCGCAAAACTCACCGCTCGGCCAGTAGAGAACACAGATGGGCTTGGAAAAGCCGCCATTAGTCTGAAGGGTCGTTAAGCCGTGGTCCTGTATGCGAGAAAGCTATACCTGTGCACGTTAAAGAACACACTGGATGACCTTGCATGGAAGCCACCATCTGTCTCCTAAAAATATTCAGTTCAGAGCTCAGAGAAGGTTGGAGAGTGGGCTCTTTCTCCCAACCTTCTCTGAGCCTTTGGGGTCCTTGAGACCTACCCATTTAGCCCAATTTGTGCAAAAAATTGCCACTCAGAGGTGAAAAAATTCAGTGTTACCTGTTTATTCTATACATCATATCGTTCTGGTACAAAGAAAATGCACTATGCTAATTTTAACAACATTCCTCAATGATTTTTTGGGGGTGATTCATAGTTTTCAAATATATATGCTATCTATATTTTTTTTTCAACTATATATATATATATACACACTGAAGTGCCATTGAATTAGGGGTAGCAAACTAGTAACGTGTTAGATCCCTCTGGTCCTGATAACGGCTGCCACACGACGAGGCAAGGACTCCATAAGCTTGCGTAAATGTTCCACAGGTATGGCATCCCATGCATCCTCCAGAGCTGTCCACAATTCTCTCAAGGTCATCGCTGATGGGACACGGGCCCGAACACTCTGATCGACGGTATCCCAAAGATTTTTGATGGGATTTAAATCTGGGCTTCTAGGTGGTCAATTCATTATTTCAAAGTCAGCAGAATGTTCCTGCAACCGTACAGTAGACAACCTGGACCTGTAAGATGAACAGTTGTCTTGCTGGTAGACGCCATCTCCATTGGGATGCATAATGGCCATAAATGGGTGTAAATGGTCAGCCATGAGTTCTGCGTACGGGGATGCATTGAGGGTCATCGGTACACGTACCAAAGGTCCCACAGTCGTCCAACTGAAGACACCCCAGTCTATTACTGTGCCACCACCAGTTTGTACTGTAACTTTGATCTGATATGCAGGGTCCATGGCTTCATAGGATTGGCCCCATACCCTCAGTCTCTCATCGACGTGATGAAGTTTAAATCGGGATTCATCACTCCAGGCTATCCATTGACAATTTTCGATGATCAAGTTTCGATGTTCTTTAGCCCAAGAAGATGTTGAGCCCGGTGTCGTGCCGTTAGAAGTGGGACTCTCGTAGGTCGGCTGCTCCCGAAGCCGAGACAATGACGTGAGCGTTGCACGATCCGTGCACTGACTTCCCGGCTGGAACCCACGTTCAGATGGGAGGTGATTTCAGGTAATATCTGGCCCCTATCGGTCCGTACGATGCGGGTCAGACTGCAAAGCCCACGATTATTCAAGTATGGTTGTTCTTTGCAGTTTGTCCGGGTGCTTGTTTTTTTTTTTGCCTGAATTTTCATATTCCCGGAACACTCTTGAAACTGTCGTACGAGAAAATCCAAGTTCGTTGACAATTTGGGAGATCGAGTGTCCCATCCGTCGGGCACCTACGATCTGCCCTCTGTCAAATGCATCTAAATCCGGCGCCTTTCCCATTACGCTTCTCAGGACGAATGCTTGGGGAAGCCAAAGCTGACAGCTATATATGACCAGAGTTTCAGCCACGCATGCGAGCAAATGCGGGACTTGCGGTACTGAATTTGGATAACGTTTCCTATTCCTAATTCAATGGTACTTCAGTGTATATGTACTATATATATTTTAGCTTTTATTGACGAATTAGTTTTCCAAAGAGTCAGTGCTCCATGAATAATGATGAAAAAAATGTACTAACAAAAAATTCTTATTTTACGAAGCTCTCGCCATTTTTATTTAATAAATAAAAATATGAACTTTATTAACTGTGTCTAGGGAAAAAAGTATTTCATTGAAAGAATACGAACATTTCTTTCCAACAAGCACAATGAACAATTCAAACTCAAAATCTGAATTCAGAACCATTAAAAATTAACCATTTAAACTTAGAATTTAAAAATAATAGCCATTAAAATGAATTATTGAAACTCAGAATCATTAATAATGAACCATTTTAACTCGAAATATGAAAAGAAACCCTTTTAAACGAACCAATTGAACTCGGAATGTAATTCTAAACCATTAAATTGAAACGTTTCTTTTTAATGGTTCAGAACTTAATTTAATGGCTAAAGATTCTCACTTTTATTGGTTGTTAAAGTGAGAATCTTTAGAAACGAAACTGTTAAATTCAAAGTCATTAAACATGAACCATTTAAACTCAAAATATTAAATAAAGAGCCATTTAAGCTCAGACCATTAAAAATAAACCGTTTGAACTCAGAACCATTTGAAAGGAACCATTTAAAATCAATCATTTAAACTGGAATTGAAAATCAGTACCAGTAAGATGAATCATTTAAACTCAGAAACTTAAAAAATAAAATATCTAAATTCAGAACCATTAAAAATGAATTTTTTAAAATTAAAAACCATTAAAAATGAACCAATTAAACTCGGAATTTAAAATCAGAACCATTGAAATTCACAATTTAAATTCACAATTTAAAACAATTAAACGTTTGAACTCAGAACCATTAAAAATGAACTATTTAAAAACGGAATTTAAACACTGAACCATTAAAAATGAATCATTTAAATTCAGAACTATAAAAAAAATTAAAAATTTATAGTCAGAATTTAACTTTAAACAATCGGCATTGGTGTAATAAAGAATATGTATATTTTCATTTAAATTGTTAGAAATAGTTTGTAATTACTGAATTCGCAGTTTTAAAGATCGTCCCTGAAGCCGATACTCATGATCTTAAATTACGGTGAGCTCATTTAAAAATCTAATTGTCGAGGCATGTTGCGTTCGATAGATTACAGAGGAAGCTTTGCATCACGAGACCCTCGCTCACCTGCTCCTCGAAAAGACTGCGCTCACACGTCCGATTAGAAGCGCATAGAAAACAATCCTGTGGGAAAATGTTTTTTTTCCCTTTAAATTCATTCTTTTTTTTATTTCTTGAGCCCAGCAGAGCACAAAACTCGCATACAATCAACTAACCGTGAGGCTGCAAAAAAAGTAATTAAAAAGCGATTTTGAAGAGTGATAGCAGAAAACAGAAAAAGGAAGTCAGAAGTTAGAATCACAAAGAAGTCAGAAGTCTCTGAGTGTGTTGCGGTAAGAAAACCTTCTGGAGAATTGTTGTCTGCTGATACAGTCGCTCAAAAAATATCTGAACAACATGGTTGATTACGGAATTCAGAAAAGATATCTGGGGACGATTTTTTTTAGAAATTAGTGATTTGGCAACCTTCGTGTACTACACACGAAGGTTTCCAAATCACTAATTTCAACAGAACACAAGAATTCCACCATTATAATTTAGATATTCTCGGCCTGCAAGAGACCACATGGACAGATAAAGGTCAGATTCTTAAAAATAATCTTAAATTTCTCTTTTCAGGGAGGGACGACAATAAGCATCACCAAGGCGTGAGTCTGCTTCTCAGCAGACACGCTAGTGTTGCTCTTCTAGGATGTGAGTGCATTAATGAAAGGTTTCTTACAGCAAAATTTCAGACAAGCGTTAAAGACTAGAATGTTATCTGCTGTTATGCCCCCACTGAGGATGCTGTTGAGGATGAGAAGGATAGGTTTTATGAACAACTTCAGGATATTTTGAATTCTGTCAAGAAAGGAGATATTACTCTTGTTCTAGATGACTTCAATGCCAAAGTTTGTACTGACTCTGACCTTTGGGAAGGGTGATAGGCCCTTTTGGTATTGCTAGCTGCAATGGCAATGGGCAACGCCTCCTACACGTAAGTAAACTTAATGATTTAAGAATAACTGATAATTATTACAAATACCGCGAGATACAAAAGTACATATGGGTTCACCAGATGGCTGTATAAGAATGTGATTGATTATATATTAATTAACAGCAAATGGGCTAGTTCTGTTAGGAATACTAAGTCATAAGTAGTGGTATCCCATTATATGATAAATGGTTACTTCCGGTATGACATCACTGACCACGCTCCTATGACATCACTTCCGGGCACGGTATATGACATCACTGACCACACCCCCTTATTAATATACATAATTAATAACTCATAAATAATAATGCATAAAGACACCCTAACGCCCACTTATTAATATCCATAATTAATAATTCATAATTAATAATTAATAATTCATAAAGACCTCATGGTTGACCCACCTGTATTTCTTAAGCCCCCTGAAAAGCCCCCGATTTGCCAAACTCACTATTTTTCTAATTTATTTTTGGTGGCGCCATCTAGTGTATACTTTAGCACCGAAATTTTTCCAAGTCCCAATTTTTGACTCCCCCTTATTACAAATCTTATCAAAACTGCCACACCATCGTAAATTAATCCGTTATCCGCCCCCTTTATTAAAAAAAACTCCGAATTTTTATTTCCTCGTAAATTAGAGATTTTCAGGTCTTATAAATAAACTCCCAAATATTTTTTATACTTTAACGTGTAGTTGAATATTCCCTGTATTAATTGCGAATTTTTATTCCTTATTAATTAAACACTTATCAAAACTGACGTCCCCTTAATTAATATGTACCCCCTCATTAAAAAAAAAACCCTTATTAACATGCACACCTTTTATTAAACGTTTATCAAAAATTCCCCGCGGACTACTAACCTCTCAGAATGGCTCATGCAATCGTCAAAATAATTGCAAAGTCCCATATTTTGTGAATTCGACCTTCATATAATCCTACGTCCGGCGACGTGCATTTCGCAACAAGCGTTCGGTACCTCATCCGTACCCGGGACCACGATTTGCGGAAAACCAATTCACACCCTTGATCGTAGTTTTCGGACACATCTCGAAATTTTTCTAATTTTCTAAGTCCAGAGATGTCACTCATTGACAGCCCTTCTGACTAAACCGCATTGTCACCCCCAATTCTACCCCCTTTGTTTCAGAACATCACAGGAGATACGGTAGGGAAACAATGTTTTAGAAATAATTTTCCATCCTCTTATCGAAACATCCCGTCTCCCCTTTATGATAGGTGAGCTATTTTGTAAATAAACTAACTTTTTTAACATGATTTTCCAACATGAATGCATGTTAATGGAATAGGGGACATTAGTTTTAACAAATAATATAAAATACACTAAGCTAATATAAAAAATAATATACTTAATAAGTCTCACTCGATCGATATACTGATAACAACTCTCAACTTACCTGAGCTAATCCGCCGAAATTTTATTTGCAGCTGGACTGATAGTCAAAATTTAGCAAATACTTCAGCGATTATATCAGGATGTCTATGGAACAAGCTACATGAGAAAGCTTCTTCGATTCGGCAACATAAAAATCCGCCTAACTAAAAATTTTCAGGAATAATTTAAAAGTACAAACCTCAGCAATAAGTTTTGGATACTTATTACTCTTCAGTGACACCTGTGAAAACAAATTTTTCTCCTGTGCAGAAAAGCGACATGGATATACCTTTCATGCAAAAGACATGTACTTGGTTAACGATCGCGAACTGATGAATTTTTTGCCGCAGACACAACCACGACACAGACCGGTGAATTATGCGCTTAATCAGTCACCCCCAATAATGTCTTTTCACAACCCCAACGACAATCCGATGGCTCGCACTGGTGAGGGACGAGACGTTTGCTCTGACCTATATGTTCTGATCGGGCCTCAGTAAAAGAATTCTGCACTTATGTCACAAAAATCGATGTTCTCACGTAGAGCGTACATTGGATATAAGTGACAGACAAAAAATAATGTCTTTACCAACTAAGAGACACTCTGTGTAAAACATTCCAAGTCCAGAAATACCTTCTTAAAAAAGAGGAAAATCCTCTACATATACTCACACACTTGTTAAAATTTAACACTACCTTGGCACTTAATTCGAAGAAATGAACCAGATATGCCCGGCGTGAACAGGCAGTCGGTGATGACTCAAAGGTCATGGGGCACTTAAGCACTGACTTATGGAACAGCCCTTCGATGTGAAAACAGATATGCTACTGTTTATCTAAGTCTTTTACTCATTGGAAAAGCTGCATGCTCCGTGACTTTTATCTTCCTCAAGAATCTTTTCAACTCTAATGACAAAGTGAAATAATTATTCCTTTCATGACGAAATGCAGCACTTTATCGGATAGGTCAACGGAAGCTAGCGTATGCTGCCATCTTATCTTCGGGGGGGGGGGGGGACCTTTTCGGCTTAACGGCTCATCTCAACAGTTCATAGTCTACAAAAGCACCAAGCGGTCAGCTAATTTTAAAAATCCTCTTATACTGTTCATCACAATTAAAATAGCATCTAGCGGTTACCGGGAGAATATGGTTTTATCCCGCCAGAAAAAGGAAATAAAGTGCATTAGAAAGGGAAAATCACTGTTGGAAGGAACCTTTACAGAAAATGGTTAATGTCATAAGAAATATGGGACGTATTTCACAAAACGGTACCGATGTCGCAAAAAATTCAGTGTAAAAATGGAAAAACAAAAAAGTATAATTTAATACGAGTTTCGCAGAATACTAGAATGTGTGAAAATTTCAATCCCAGTGTGATATGATGTAGAAGTAATGAGAAAAGAAATCTTTAGCATTATTTCCCACGTCATTTGTTAGGTGGCGATAGTGTTAACACGCACTAACATCCACGAATTTTCAAATGGCATTCATGGGTGTATCATTTCCATCACTTAAGTTTCAACTTCTTTTATTTTTTCCACCCAATAACCACGATAATGTAGAGTTTCTGCGGGACAGTTTCGGTGATGACTTCGATGCAAAAATGGCGCAGGGGACGATCTTTCTCACAGTAGCAATATGACCATGCACTTTGCTAAAAAACAAACGTGGTCAATGAACGATGCATTTCCCATAGACAATATGTAATTAAGATTTGAACTAAGAAGTCATGACATGGCTGAAATTAGCAGTATGTGGAATATTTTCGTATATGAACATGTAAAGTATGACTTTTCCCGCAAGGAGGAGGAACTCTGGAAGAAACTAAGTCTCCCTTCTTATAGGTAAAAGAAAAACTTGATAGAACGTAAGATGCCAATTGTCGCTAGTAGTTTACTTCCGTATAATGCAAAAAGAAAAATGCAAACACCTAGGCGTTAAGGTAACTGTGTGTATAAGGGCATAGGTGGTTATTTTTCGCTGCCAGCAAACGTTTTTCGACAATGATATGTATTCACATACGTGTTTCACTACACGAGGAAATCTAACACGGGCATTTCATATCTAAGTAAGAATCGGTTTAGTTATTTTTCCTGCATGAGAATATATATATCTATACTAGTGTGGAATTCTTAGAACAAGTATGTAAGTACACTATGTTTTATAAGTGTGAAAGTGGTTGTTTTTCCGGCAAGGACACGATTTCTGATAGGTTCTGTATTCCCATATGTGTGTCACTACGTGCGTAAATCTTAACACACATATTTCGTGTTTAGGTAAGAGTGGGTTTAGTGATTTTTCCCGCATTAGAATGCATATTTCTTTACGTTCGAAGCTTTTTTCTCTGTTATTACAAGTATGTGCATGTGCGAAGTACAGTAGTAGCAATGGTATAACCATAAGTATTCATTTTTTTAAGTATTAGGGTGTTAATGTCAAAATTTCGTTTCTTACAACAACGTTCATTTCTAGTGAGATGCAAGTCAGCAATGTTATTTTTCCTGCAAGCATTCACTTTTTGTGCAAGCATGGGAATATTACATGTAACTTTTCAGTTGTATGTGAATCAAATATTCACTTTCCTGAACAAGGGTACGAAGGCCTGCAAATTCTTTGATAGGTACTCCTGAAAGTTCATCTTTCATTTTACCTAGTACATTTTTATTTTGCGTACTATGCAAAACATGATCTATGTGATAGTCGGAAGTATCGAAATGATCTATATCATCTTTCATATCGGCATACACATCCTCGGTTTAAAGCTCGTAGCACAGTGAATCTGTATCAGTGAACAATAATTTTTTTTAGCTTTTTCTCCATATTTTGGACTAATATAGTCATAATGAAAGTTATACATCAATATTTTATTAATATCTAGAATACTGAATGCAGCATAAATAGGCCTGTTGAGTTTCAATTTAGTTTGATTTGATTATACACATGCGACTTCGTTATTACTTCTGCATCATATCACACTGGGATTGAAATTATCACACATTCTATTATTCTGCGAAACTCGTATTAAATGATACTTTTTGTCTCTCCATTTTTACACTGAATTTTTTGCGACATCGGTACCATTTTGTAAAATACGCCACACATTTCTTATGACATTAACAATTTTCTGTATGGGTTCCTTCCAACAGTGATTTTCCATTTCTAATGTATTTTATTTCCTTTTTCAATCGGGATAAAACCATATTCTCCCGGTAACCGCTAGATACTATTTTAATTGTGATGAACAGTATAAGAGGGCATTTTAAAATTAGCTGACTGTATGGTGCTTTTGCAGACCATGAACTGTTGAGATGAGCCGTTAAGCCGAAAAGTCAACCCCCCCGAAGATAAGATGGCAGCATACGCTAGCTTCCGTTGACCTATCCGATAAAGTGCTGCATTTCGTCATAAAACGAATAATTATTTCACTTTGTCATTAGAGTTGAAAAGATTCTTGAGGAAAATAAAAGTCATGGAGCATGCAGCTTTTCCAATGAGTAAAGGATTTAGATAAACAGTAGCATATCTGTTTTCACATCGAAGTTCTGTTCCATAAGTCAGTGCGTAAGTGCCCCATGTCCTTTGAGTCATCACCGACTGCCTTTTCGCGCCTGGCGTCTCTGGTCCATTTCTTCGAATTAAGTGCCAAGGTAGTGTTAGATTTTAAGAAGTTTGCGAGTATATGTAGGGGATTTTCCTCTTTTTTAAGAAGGTATTTCTGGACTTGGAATGTTTTACACAGAGTGTCTCTTAGTTGGTAAAGACATTATTTTTTGTCTGTCACTTATATTCAATGTATGCTCTACGTGAGAAAATCGATTTTTGTGACATATGTGCAGAATTCTTTTACTGAGGCCCGATCAGAACATATAGGTCAGAGCAAACGACTCGTTCCTCACCAGTGCGAGCCATCGGATTGTCGTTGGGGTTGTGAAAAGACATTATTCGGGGTGACTGATTAAGCGCAAAATTCACCGGTCTGTGTCGTGGTTGGGTCTGCGGCAAAAATTCATCAGTTCGCGAGTCTGAGTAACTGACGCGAGTCTGAGTACTGTTCGCGTACTGAGTAACCAAGTACATGTCTTTTGTATGAAAGGTATATCCATGTCGCTTTTGTGCACAAGAGAAAAATTCGTTTTCACAGGTGTCACTGAACAGTAATAAGTATCCAAAACTTATTGCTGAGGTTTGTACTTTTAAATTATTCCTGAAAATTTTTAGTTAGGCGGATTTTTATATTGCCGAATCGAAGAAGCTTTCTCATGTAGCTTGTTCCATAGATATCCTGATATAATCGCTGAAGTATTTGCTAATTTTTGACTATCAGTCCAGCTGCAAATATAATTTCGGTGGATTAGCTCAGGTAAGTTGAGAGTTGTTATCAGTATATCGATCGAGTGAGAATTATTAAGTATATTATTTTTTTATATTAGCTTAGTGTATTTTATATTATTTGTTAAAACTAATGTCCCCTACTCCATTATCATGCATTCATGTTGGACTTGGATGTAGAACTAAAGTTAGTTGATTTGCACAGAGTAAACAGAAACGCATGGGTACCGGCAACGTATGAATTGTTTTCTACTTTTAGCATTGCTTACTTTCTATAACATTCAACCACGTACAAAAAATCTTTACAGAATTATTTTTTACCCGATGAAAACCACTGACCTTGTAAAGCGTAACGAACACGCGTTTACTAACGACGGTCGCAACGCGAAATAAAATTTCATCAACGTAATGAGTCATTGGTTTTGTGAACACACGTTCGCCGGTAAACGGTGAAAAAACGATTTTTAAAAACTGTGAGAGCGTTTAGAATTGTACATTTTTAAAAAAATGATATTTTACTTTCAAACAATTAGCTGATTTTTCTTCCGAGGAAGAAATAATATTTTGTTATCGGTTTTTACTGAGTAACCTTACTTCCTAGGAAAGAGTAATATTTTGCATCATATGTTGAGGATACAACGACAATAATTATTAGGAATAAAACGTTATAAATTTGTGACCCAGTCGCGTAACGGATATACGGAAATTAAAAAAGTTAGTTTATTTACAAAATAGCTCACCTATCAAAAAGGGGAGACGGGATGTTTCGATAAGAGGATGGAAAATTATTTCCATAACATTGTTTCCATACCGTATCTCCTGTGATGTTCTGAAACAAAGGGGGTAGAATTGGGGGTGACAATGCGGTTTCGTCAGAAGGGCTGTCAATGAGTGACATCTCTGGACTTAGAAAAATTTCGAGATATGTCCGAAAACTACAATCAAGGGTGTGAGTGAAAGTTTCCACAAATCGTGGTCCCGGGTACGGGTGAGGTACCGAACGCTTATGCGAAATGCACGTCGCCGGACGTAGAATTATATGAAGGTCGAATTCAGAAAATATGGGACTTCGTAATTATTTTGACGATTGCATGAGCTTTTCTGAGAGAGGATGCCACCGAAAGTTTAGTTGGTCTTTGCAATTATTTTGACGATGGCATCAGCCATTCTGAGAGGTTAGTCGTCCGCGGCGAATTTTTAATAAATGTTTAATAAATTGTGTGCATATTAATAATGGTTTTTTTAATGAGGGGGTACATATTAATTAAGGGGACGTCAGTTTTGATAAGTGTTTAATTAATAAGGAATAAAAATTTGCAATAAATACAGGGAACTTACTATTTCATGAATGTACTATCTTATTATTTCAGTTGAAAATTTTCGACATTCAATAATATGGTCTCTTTACTAAAAATATTTTCCTTTTTTCATTTAGAATATTTCAAAATAACATTGGGATTTTTATGTTTACATTCAGCACCACGTAATTTGTCAGTAGGTGTTAATATTAATTATATAACTTTTTAATAAAATTCTGTTTGATTCGTAGTTAAATTCTCTGAAAGAATTTACGGCTAGCAGTTCCCTTGGTAAGAGATAGAAAATGTATGGAATCTTGCAGCCGCTTGTGCACTTCCCATAGTTATTTGTAAAATTCGGTAGTTGAAAATAATTTTTTTCTTTAAATATTGTGCTTTTATCATGCTGAACTTTACTTTTGTGTGTTATGTTATATTTATATAGGCTCTGGTAAGGTAAAATATCCAAGTAAATCTGTCTTGGGCTGTAATTAGATGTGTGCGGTCTTTAATTGGTATAATATTTTTAGCTATTGAGGATTGATACTATATTTTGTATTTTTGAATAAGTTCTATTTTTCTAATATTTGTTAAGTTAGTTGTAGCATGTATCGTTATGGCATAATTTAAGAGGAACTCACAGATTGCTTTATAAAACATAATGCATGAGTTAATATGCATAATATACCATAATTTATTTAATTTCAAAGCACAAAGCCTTAATGCGCTGCAGATTTTCTCAGTATGAACGTTCCATCCGAGGATACTATCGAGATGTAATTCTAGATATTTTTTGTATGTACTCTGTCAATTTTTATGCAGCCACAGATATCTAGCTCAGAAATGGTTCCCTTTTTCGTGCAGTTTAATTTGTGTGTTTTAATAATTAAGTTATTGTTAATTTTGAAACCAGGTGAATGAAAAGTCATCCATTTGGTTTTATTGCTATTTAGATACAATTTATTTGAGTTTAAGCATCGTTTAAAAACATTAAAATCTTTTGTATATGTTTAACCACATCTTCTTCCAATTTGTTTATGTTAACTAAAACTATATCATCAGCATTTAAAAAGATAGTACTATTATTTATTTTCTGTTTTGTTAAGGCATTTATGTAAATCAGAAATAAAAGCAGGCCTAAAATTGATCCTTGAAGAACACCGAATTTAACTTGACACTTTTTGCTGAAGGTGTTGTTAATTTTAGTTACCGTAAATCTATTTGATAAGTAGCTTTGAAACCAGTGTAATGCAGTTCCTCTGATTCTATGCTTTTCTAATTTCTGTAGAAGAATGTCATGATCCAAAGTGTCAAAGGCTTTCTGTGTCTAAAAACATTGCATCCATCTGCCCTGTCACCTCTATTTAGTGCCTTGTAGGCTAAAATCGGTCTGTAAATGGTAGCTAGGTAGTCACTGGAAGGAGAGCTATGCACCAATCCCCTGTGATGATGCATAGAACCGGCCAGGCCTAGCACCTAATGTCCGACCCCGCCTTCTCGTGGTGCGGACCGTTAGTAACTTTCAAAAGAGATACTCTCTTGTGGAAGTGAACGGAAGGGGAGGGCTGCCAGATTAGTGTGGCCTACTGATCTGGACAACTATGGCTACTTTTCTTTTTTTTCTACCCTGCTGAGGAGTGGTCAACCACACAGGGTCCTGGTGCTGACCATATAAACCTACTGGACTGGACAGATATATGGCTCTGAGCTTGATTATGGATCCTGATTTTGCTGCACTGGTGGGCTTCTGTGGAGGGAAAATCTTCCGCTGTGTTTTCTGTTTGTTTGTGGGTTGACAGCCCCAAGTGAATAGATTCACAGGATATGTTTATCAGCTGGTGGATAATCCTGAGCAGAAGTCATCGCAGGCACCTGAACACTTTGCTTCTATTGACATCGTCAAATTCTACATTGGAGGAAGTCTTCCAGTGTAGATGGCTTCAGCCTTTAGTAGTGGGGGAACGGGTCTTTGCCCCATGTCTGCGATTAGGGGGCTGTTTGATATTGTCGGCATTCCCTCTCTCAATAAACATAGTTTCTTTAAACATCCCACTAACCATTTTCTCTCCATAGGTAGTTGGAATGTGAGGACTCTGCACAGAGCTTTTTCTCTTGATGTCCTCACACAAGAATTCCACCATTATAATTTAGATATTCTCGGCTTGCAAGAGACCAGATGGACAGATAAAGGTCAGATTCTTAAAAATAATCCTAAATTTCTCTTTTCAGGGAAGGACGACAATAAGCATCACCAAGGCGTGGGTCTGCTTCTCAGCAGACACGCTAGCGATGCTCTTTTAGGATATGAGTGCATTAATGAAAGGTTTCTTACAGCAAAATTTCAGACAAGCGTTAAAGACTTGAATGTTATCTGCTGTTATGCCCCCACTGAGGATGCCGATGAGGATGAGAAGGATAGGTTTTATGAACAACTTCAGGATATTTTGAATTCTGTCAAGAAAGGAGATAGTACCAACTTTGGCATTGAAGTCACCAAGAACAAGGGTAATGACTCTGACCTTTGGGGAGGAGTAATAAGCCCTTTTGGTATTGGTAGCTGTAATGGCAATGGGCAACGTCTCCTACAGGTAAGTAAACTCAATGGATTCAGAATAACTAACACTTATTAGAAACACCGCGACATACATAAGTACACATGGGTTTCACCTGATGGGCTGCATAAGAATATGATTGATTACATATTAATTAACAGCAAATGGGCTAGTTCTGTTAGGAATACCAGGGCATATAGGAGAGCTGAAATTGGATCTGACCATTACCTTGTTAAAAGTGTCTTGCAACTTAAACTTAAAAAGTGTTGTGCTAGGGTTAAAAAATTTACTTTTAATACTGAAGCTCTGAAAGATCCAGTTATAGCCAAAGCTTACCATGATAGGTTACTTAGTCATTATGACAGTCATGGTTTGCTTACTACTAAGTTGAGGAAGAAAGGGATCATTTTAAACAATCTTTTTTGGACACTAACAGTACTCTTTTAGGAAAAAAGGAGCAGAAGAGGCAAAATTATTTCGGAAAGAAAGAACTGCAGGAATGCCCTTAATCAATACCCTACTAGTCCTAATAGAAAGCATTACAGAGACCTTAATAAACTTGTAAAGGATCAGTTAGCTGCTGATAAGAATCTTTGGCTTGATGGTTTGGCTGACAAAGCCGAGGAAGCAGTTAGACAGCACAACAGCAGAGAGCTGTACCAGATAATTAATGTTTTGTGTGGTAGAAAACGGACAGGCATACAAGGATTGAAGGATAAACAAGGTAAGGTTATAGAAGGGGAGGATTCTGTCATGGCTAGGTGGGCTGAGCATTTCAGTGATGTTCTAAACAATGTAGTTAGTTCTACTCCCATTGTTTGCAATGATGATAGATGCATTGGTGGCTTTAATGTTGGCCCTATAACACAATCTGAAGTTATTTTGGCTGTTTCTAAACTTAAACTTCATAAATCCCCAGGGGTAGATGAAATTACTACGGAAATGCTTAGAGCTGGGAATGTTTCGGTTACCACTTGGATGACTGAAATTCTAAATATCTTTTATGATAAAGGCATGGTTCCTAAGGATTTTACCAGAGCTATTGTTATCCCTATTTTCAAAAAAGGTGATCACAGTTCTTGTGATAACTATAGGGGTATTAGCCTACTCTCTGTTCCAGGCAAAGTTCTTTCCATGATTGTGCTTAATAGAATTAAGAATCTGGTTGACAGTCAATTGCGTGATGAGCAATGTGGATTCAGAAGTGGTAGGGGATGTGTGGATCAGATATTTTCACTTAGGCAGATTCTTGAGAAATGTTTAGAGTTTCAGAAACCTTTGGTTGCTAGCTTTGTTGATTTCAAAAAGGCTTTCGACTCTGTTGATCGTCGTAATTTGTGGTTGATTGTGAGATCATATTATATACCAGACAAGTTAGTTAACATTATGAAAGCTCTGTATAATAACACTGAGTCGTGTGTGAGAGTTGGTAAGGCTTGTAGCAATTGGTTTAGCATTTCTTCTGGTGTTCGACAAGGGTGCATTTTGTCTCCTTTTCTCTTTAGCTTGGTTATTGATTATTTTATGCGAAATTCACTTCAAGGGAAAGATTTTGGCCTTAAATGGGCTGCAGATACGAAAGTTTCTGATTTAGATTATGCTGATGATTTAGCCCTTTTGGCAAATGATGTTGATGAGATGAACTCTTTCATTCGAGCTGTTGATGAGACTGGTAGTAGAGTAGGTTTGGTTATAAACAGAGAAAAAACTAAAGTGATGAAAATTGGTCAGGCAGGCTGTGATTCAGTTAATCTGAATGGTTGCACCCTTGAGCAGGTGTCACAGTTTAATTATCTTGGGAGCTATGTAACAGATACTGGTGATGTGTGGCATGAGATTAACAGACGAATAGGGATTGCTGCCGGGACTTTTAAGAATCTATGGAGAGTGTGGAGAAATAGGCGTATACACCTAAAGACTAAAATTAGACTGTATAATAGTTTGGTTCTTTCTAGGGTTAGTTATGGTAGTGAAACGTGGACACTTTGTAAACAAGATAACAGGAAACTAGATGCTTTTGATTCCAGATGCTTACGCAGTATCTTGGGCATTAGGTGGTTCAACTTTGTAACTAATGATGAGGTTAGGCAAAGGAGTTTGCAACCTCCTTTAAGCAGCATATTGTGCAGAGAGAGACTCCGTTGGTTTGGCCATGTTGCCCGTATGAATAATTATAGATTGGTGAATAGGGTTATGAACAGTGTGCCTAAAGGCCTCAGAAAGAAGGGGAGACCTAGGATGCGGTGGGCAGACAATGTCAAACAGGACCTTGTTAGAATTGGTGTGCAGTGGCCAGATGCAGTAGATGTAGCTCAGGATAGACTTGCTTGGAGAACTAAATTTCACGGTCTGGTTGGACCTCCGTAGCCCATGGCTGCTTGAGGATGATGATGATGATGATGATGATGAGGCTAAATCAGTTAATTTCGTTAGTATGTTCATGGTACCTTTTCTCTTTTGGAACCCATATTGATTTTCACTGAGAATGTTATGTTTACTAAGAAATTTATATAAGGTATTGTAAATATATTTTTCCAATATTTTATGTACAGAAGATAAAATAGTACTGGGCCTGTAATTAGTTATAATTGACTTTTTCCTCCTTTGAATATTGGTCGTAGAATTGCCGTTTTAAGCTCAGCTGGTATTACACCAGTTGAAATACTTCCGTTAACTATTTCTTTTATGACATCAGCTAATACCTCGATATTGTTTTTAATACGTTTGATTTGTATATTGTCATATCCAAGGGATATGTGTTCATTTAAAGTTTTGATTATATTCACAATATCTGTCCTATTTGCAGGAGTTATATAAATTGAGTTTTTGTTTGTAGTGTTATTGTTTGTTTCAAATTCAACATCAGGTTCTTGGTTGATTTCTCTTGTGTAAAATTAACGAGCAAATGTTCACTGTTAAATTTATTTGCAATTTGTAAAGGTTTTAAACTTTTAGACATATTCTTAATGATAGCTTCGTCAATAGATCATTTTTTATTCTCTAGTGCTTGATGGATTAATTCCAATGTTTGTTACATATCATTTCTTTTTAACATTAATTATACTTTATAAAAATTTAGTTTCTTATTTTTTATTTTAGCTCTAACTGAATTGCACAGTTTTTTTACACTCATTTTCATACCTATCACTTTTTGTGCACTATCTTGATAACACTACAGTTATTTAAATGTTCCAAGGTTTTATGCGTTTTTTTATTTTTCTCTAAAGTTTCATTGTATTTATTTTAAAGAAATTGTAACAATCGATATTTTTGTTTATGTTCGATGACTTTTTGTCATATTTAGACCAGTCCGTTAAGATGATTTCCCTTTCGATATTTTGATGCCCATAATACCAGTTAAGGCCGTCCCGTGGCCGAGTGGTTAGCACGCTTGGCTACTGATCTAAGGGACCTGGGTTCGAGCCCCGGATTTAGGCTATGGATGTGTGTGTCGTTTTTCTGCTGAGGTCCTGCCATCCTCTCAGATCTCCTACTGTGGCATATAAACTGACAGACTCCTGTCAGACCTCTGTGGCAAGCAGCTGCTTGAGGGGGTATTTATTTTTTTTTTTTTAATACCAGTTAAAATCCGTTGTTTTGATATCGGTTGTGACTTTTCCATATAGTTTCTCATCTTTTAATTGAAATATAGCTGCAATGAGATAATAATCAGAGATCTTACTCAGTGAAATCATAGATTTAGACATAATTTTCCCATTTAATTTTACATTTGTTTAGTCGATACTTGTGTGGCATAAATTTTTACTTACTACTTCTTCTCTAGTTACGTCACTAATTAACAGATCATGTTCCATCGCAGCTAAAATATTTACATACATTTCGACACCATGTTTTTTAACATTCAGTACAACAAGATTAAAATCTCCAACTTATATATAATTATGTATTTTAACAGTATGTTCTAAAAGTACATGGAAATAATTAAGAAATGGTTTATATCTGTGCTTGTTGACCTGTATAAAGCTAATACATTATAAACTGTTTCGCCTTTTATAACTCTCAGACTCATTTTCTCAACTGATATTGTGTTTCTATAGTAAACTGTTATTCCCCATGCCCCTTTCTTGAGATTATCATAAGAAATTTGCTCAGAATTGTTTAATTTACAGAAATTTTTTCAGCATTAGTAATGTTAGTTTCGGTTAAAATTATTATGTTTAGGTGTTGTATGAATTCTGCATTATTAACATTAAAGACAACCACTGTTTTCTTAAGCCCCGTATGTTAACATGTATTAAACCCAGATGGTTGCTGTTTTTTAATTTATTTGTTTGTAATGAAAACCAATTTGCTGCTTCAGTGACATTGTTAACGCACGCATTTTCTTTCGTATCTAAATCAAGGTAATTTAGTTCACTAAACATAACGGATCAAAAGAAATATAACCAAATAACTTAATAAAAGAAATTATAACATATCAAAATCAGTTAACATATTTGCATAAATTACTTTCTCCCCTTCATCTTCCCTCAGAATGATCTTACCATTTGTTCACCACACATATTTGCAGTTTTTGTCCTTAACCAGTGTCCTCGTTTTCCAGACAATTTCTCTGTTGATCGCTGTAAGGTTTCGTTCACATAAATAGGAGATTCCGTATCGTCTATGTCAGCATTCGTAGTTATTAATCTGTTCCTTCGTTTCGCCATCCACTCATCTCGCTGAACTCTTGATTTAAATTGGGCTATGATGACTGGGATTTTTGCCTTTTTTCTTGGTGGCAATCTGTGTATGAGTTCAAGGCTTTGCTCATTGAACTCTTGATTTGAATTGGGCTATGATGACTGGGATTTTTGCCTTTTCTCTTGATGGCAATCTGTGTATGGCTTCAAGTCTTTGCTCATTGAACTCTTGATTTGAATTGGGCTATGATGACTATGATTTTTGCCTTTTCTCTTGATGGCAATCTGTGTATGGCTTCAAGGCTTTGATCATTGAACTCTTGATTTGAATTGGGCTATGATGACTGGGATTTTTGCCTTTTCTCTTGATGGCAATCTGTGTATGGCTTCAAGGCTTTGCTCATTGAACTCTTGATTTGAATTGGGCTATGATGACTGGGATTTTTGCCTTTTCTCTTGATGGCAATCTGTGTATAGCTTCAAGGCTTTGCTCATTGAACTCTTGATTTGAATTGGGCTATGATGACTGGGATTTTTGCCTTTTCTCTTGATGGCAATCTGTGTATGGCTTCAAGGCTTTGCTCATTGAACAGTTCAATTTTCGAGGTTCGCGATATTTTTATCATTAATTCCTTTAGAGAGTTGCCGTCTTCTTGGCTTTCTACAGGAATGCCATGCAATTCGATGTTCCGATTTCTTCCGTACTGATCCAAATCGTTTGTGTTGTTTCATTTGCATTACTTCCTTAGCTAGCTCTGTATGCAAATTCTGAGTAGCCATAAGCGTTTTCGTTAGTTCTGTTTGTCTATTCTCCTGGTCTTCCAGTTTGTTTAAAATTAAATCGTATTTTTCGAAAGCAATTCGACAGATTTCCTTTAATCCTTTACGTCGTGTCTTAATTCTCGTATTTCGGTCAACAAAGCCCCAAATTCGTTTTTCTCAAGTTGCGAATTGTCCCTGATTCCCATGTCTAAAGGTCGCTTTTGGATTTGTTTTGTTTAACTTACATTCGCAGCACAATCACGCATTCTTCTTTTCTAGGGACAGCTTTTGTAATTTTTCGCCGTTGTGTCTGAACAAATGAAATGCAGTTAAATAACGACATGAGAAAACTATCCAAAAATGCAAAATTTAATAACATTTTAGGCTATTGTTTCTCTGATGTGATTATTTCATTTATGGGGCATTTATTTAAACGTTGATCGGCGATGATCCATTGCCTTGTCTTTCGTGTTGTCGCTCTCTGTCTGTCCGTCTGTCTGAAGATATTCAAGTTTTCTGTTTTTAGAGATTAAGTAAAATTTATTTTTGAGTTGGATGAGTATTAATGAAATATTGCGATTCGCACTTTTCTAATCTTCATATATATATACACACACACACGTAATTGCGCCCTCTGACGGTAGAAAAAGTTGAAAAAGGCAAAATTTCAAACTAATATTGCAAGTGATGCAATTACGTTACAAATTTAAAATTATTAGTTGTGAAGTGTGAATGTCATTAAGGTTTTATTGACAGCAATGGTTTTCCATTTACCCGGGGTGTGAAAACACAATATTTGTATTTTAAGAGGTAATTGTTTGTTTTTAGAAATAAATCTAAAATTCTTTTTGTGTCCTCTGACAATGGAAAAGTTGAAAATTTCAAACGAATATTGAAAACGATCTATTTGGGCTAGAAATTTAATATTTTAGTTGTGGAGCGTGATGATCAAGAGGTGTACATTGACAGCAACAATTTATCCTTTCACGGTGGGTGGGAAAAAAATAAACTTTTTTGGTTTGAGATTAATGAAGAATTAGTTTTGAGTTGAATAAATACTAACGGAATATGATGACTGATAGTTTTCAAATATGTCCTTAACCCATTTTAGTCGAATGACGAGATCTGCACGCACGGTGTTCTTACACGCTAAAATCGGAGGACGTGCTCTGCTTACGGAGCGTAGAGGTATGAAAAATGCGTTCTAGTCAGTGTGTTAGATCAGAGATGTCTCTCAAATGCATTTTTCTTATAGTGGAAGCACGTGGCAATATTGGATTAACTTTTCTTTGTCCTTCTACAGTTGTTGAAATGAATTTCATAGTAGAAAACAATTTAGAGCTATGAGTAAAAATGGCGTCACGGAAAGTTCGTGGTAAGTGATAGTGAGGAAATAAACAAACTCTTAGAATCTGTATTAGGCAGTGAATCTGAAGCTTCTGATTTATCTGACGATGATAGAGGTGATAGTAAACCTATAAGTGAATCTGAGTGTACCTCGGTGGAAGAAAATAGTGATATAAGTGATTATGAAAGTTCCATCCCGCCGCCCTCGAAACGAGAGAAACGAGATATGCAAAGTGATTGGAAGTGGGTAAAATCAGAAAATAACCCTATTATATATCCATTTAGTTGTTAAGTGACGTTGCAATCGAAATAAAAGACAAATATGAATCTGAATCCCCATCTGAACTGCAAATATTTCTGGATTATACGGACCCTTTGTTCTCCGTCATAACAAAAACAACAACAACAATGATTAGGCACGGGAGCAGTTAGCTAATCCTGATAGAAAGAAAAGAAAAGACGATGACGAATGGTTCGAAGTAACAGAAGGTGAAATGAAACGTTTTCCCTGGTAATACTGATGTCCCAAGTTCGTAAATCATGTTTCCAATTGTACTGGTCCGAAAACAGGTGCATTGAAACGACAATTTATGGGGAAACTATGAGCAGAGAAAGGTTTCAACTAATCTCTCGATTCCTGCATTTTGCTAATGACAGAGATGCTGAAGAGCAGGACAAGCTGAAAAAGATTAGGCTCGTTATCCTTCAAGGTATTCTTATTCCTCAGACATCATACTGAAACAGGGTGATGAGTATGTAATTCAAGTAATTTCAAAATTTGAACCCCACGATACTCAATGGTTAATTTTTTATGATTTTTTGAAATAATATAAGCATTGTTAAAATACTCAATAGGGAAAGGGGATTTAAATCAGATTCCTTCGGTAGAGGAAGGGCGTTTAAATATGAAGCGAATGGATTAATTTATCATCGTTAGACGTCGTTTTATGTAGAAAATGTAGAACTTGAAGTAATATTACAAACGATATATTTATGCCAGAAATTAGAAATTTTTGTGATAAAATGTGTTGAGAAGAACAGAATAATTGAAAGTTATAATTAATTTAATTGGTTAAAATTCAACCGGCTGACTTTTATTTTCGTAAATTCATTACTTAATTTTTAAATTTTCAATAATGTTTCAATATAGTAAAAAGAAATAATAATTTTATTTTATGTGCATTGACTGGTTTGCTCTTAAATCCTAGAGGATATAAAAACGTAACTTTTTTATTTTAGTGATAAATAAAATGTTTTCTTTTGAGAGAGATAGTAATACATTGTTATTTGCATTTTACAATCACCCATTGGCACGAACTACTTCTATTAAAGGGTGAAAAAAATTCGGAAAATGGAAAACTTCGTTTTCTCTTAAAACGAACATCCCTTGTTCGCCAGAAGCGATACGTTATGCTTTTAGTTAAGTTAAGGATCACTCCACTATAAAAAGAAATTCTCAACTTATCGTAACATAAATGAAAATAATAATTGTTTAGAAATATAACACTACTTTATATCATACACACTCACACACTAGAATAATATAAGCAACGTTTTAATTATCTTAGTTTGCGCACAAAACTTCGCTCGTTACGTATTAAACTCATATCAAAATAGAAGAAAAGAATATCGTCTCTGGCGAAGACGGAATGTTCCTTTTTGAGGAAAATGAAGTTCGTTTTCAAGGAGAAGGAAGTTCGTTTTCAAGGAGAAGGAAGTTCGTTTTCAAGGAAAAGGAAGTTCGTTTTCAAAGAGAAGGAAGTTCGTTTTCAAGGAGAAGGAAGTTCGTTTTCAAAGAAAAGAAAGTTCGTTTTCAAAGAAAAGAAAGTTCGTTTTCAAAGAAAAGAAAGTTAGTTTTCAAGGAAAATGAAGTTCGTTTTCAAGGACAAGGAAGTTCGCTTTCAAAGGGAATGAAGTTTTTCTTCAAGAGAATTCTGCACACTCTGAAGATTTAATTCGAACTAATGGACGATTGGAAAATTGTAAATAGCGATCGTTTGCTAATAATTATACAACGTAAAAAAAATTCTCCTTTATCCCTTAAAATGGATAAGTTGCTTTCCCCACAACCCTCTGATAGAAAAAGGATAGATTGCTGCTCTCAGTGGGATGTCTGTTGACACTCTACCACCAGAATTTTATATTCGTACCATGAACAGATCACTTCCAATAATCGTTAGAAGTTTCGCATTTTTCATATTTGCTGATCTCTAAAGAATGCAAATTAAAAACTACCTAAGGACTTGAACAACGCGAATTGTAATATTTCATTAGTATCTATCGAATTAAAAAAAATAATTTTCCAAATATCTCTTAAAACAAAACAATTGCGTTCCCTCCCCCTTCAGGAAAATTAAAACTCATTCTTGTCAATGCAAACCTCATTACCTTTACAGCCCATCTGCAAAATTTAAAAATTTTAGCATAAATACACCTTGTGCAATATTCCTTTAAAAGTGTGCAACTTTCAAAAAGTTCCTGCGTTAGAGGGCGTTATTGAATTTTTGGGGGGTAATTCGGGAAGTGGAAATCGAAATATTTCATCAATACTTATCCAACCCAAAAATAATTTTTAATATATCTCTAAAAACAAAAAAAATGAATTTCTACAGACAGACAGACGACAAAATGAACACATTACGGTTACGGTTTTTTTAACGAGATAAAAAAATGCAACAAATACTCAAACATACCAGCAGCTGTTCCTCATCCGCGGCAACTAGCAGACGATAATTAAAAAGAATCCGTAAGATTTCCGCACTCTAAAAAACAATATAGCAGCCAATAATAGCTTTGCGGAAAAATGACCAGACATTTCATTCTTTAAAATTGATTATTAAATGTCCTTGAAAGAGGAGTTGAAACTTATAATCTCCAGAATTTTAATTTATGCATATATGATCAACTTACGAAAGCTTCGTAAAATAAAAATTTTAATGCTTCCCACTCCAACGATCAAAACCATACGTGCACCGCTACTATTTCATCAGTGCAATATGTTGATTCTAGTTTTAGTGATTTGCCTCATGGGACATTTCTGATGTTTGACTAAGAGTGCAACTTACGGTTGCATCCTATTCAGAAATCTGATCTGGAGCACCTTTCTCTGTATACTTTTCCGATTCTTTTAACATAATCATAATTAATTATTTTTCTGTTTAAGAAATATTGTCCCCATAGACACTCTAACGATAGTTGAGTTGTGTTATTTTACCTCTGAGTGACACTTTTGTTTGCAGAGTGAGTTAAATGGCCAGAACGAAAGGATCCCAAAGGGTTCAGAATTAGGTAAGAGAAAGCTTGAGTTGTTTTAACACGAGCCCATCCCCCAAAAAAATATTCCCCACAAAATGGGCAGGTCACAAGGACCCCGAAAGTGTCAGAGAAGTTTGGAAAAGGGAACTCACTGGAAAGAAACAGATAATAGCCCTCCCGTCAAGGTCCTTCAACGACAATGTTTCTTGACGAGCACAGGGTATGACTATCCTGCACAAGGAGCCTCGGCTTAACGTTATTTTCGAAGGACGACTGCTTTCCATACCCATTGGTGTCCATTTTTCTGAAAGAGGGAAGGAGGGGTGTTTAGCGGAGATACACATCAAACCTGCCACATTTAGGACTCGAACGTGGGACATCGACTGTCTGGGGATCGTATGAGACATGTATATATACTTATATATACATATATTACAGAGACGGGGTAATATATGCATCTAAATAAACACATAAATACACATTAAGGATATCTTACTCAATCAAAAATATATAAGATGTGAGCGCCAATTCTTGCTTTTGCCTTTTTATATTACTTTTAATTTTGTTCTTTACCTCGTGACTGAAAATTCCGTGGAAATTCATGGGTCGTTCTTTACGTTTCAGGATCCGTGCTACGGATTAAAAAACTAGGAGTTTAACCAGGCCTTTTCAATTCAAACTTAGTGAAGAGTTCTATTATAACCCCCCCCCCCTCACAAAAAAAAGAGAAGAAAGAAACAGATTCTTAAAGAGGCGAAGGAAAAATTATCTATTTGAAAACGAAAAAAACATTTGTATTGAGTAATGATGAATGAGTTTAAAAAATATATTTATAAAGAATCAAAAAACTTGATTAAAGGGAAAAACTGCACTTTTTTTATGAGTAGTATGAATTGGCAAAAGTCAGTTAGTTATTCGCCTAAAATTGTTTGATCAAACCATTGGCAAGACAATGACCCAAATTTGGTACATCGATTATTTGTTTTGTGAGCAGCAGGTTGGACATGCCTGACTTAGACAGTGGAATCAAGCACAACCTGACAAAATTAAACAATAATATTCAGATGTACGGCAGCTGGGAAATTATGATAATCGCAGGTTACATTAAAATGCACTGCAAAACGTCAAATTTGATATGCATTACACCAAGTGAAACGTTGACATTTCGAGGAAATAATTGCATGTAGAAAAATAGTCAAGGACAGACTAACACTTTAACTATCAGGGAAAACAGGAACATGAACTCAAAATTAATACAGACGTGATAATGAAGGTTCCTCTATTTAGTTATTACCTTTTAAAAGTTACAATTTCTGCCTGGCATAAGTAACATACAGTTTTAACATTCTCGATGATATACATGCAAAAAATAGTCTCCTTTTAACCTGCACCAAATTAAAAGTACTCATTAGCCTGCACTCAATTTAAGAAAGACAAGTCTGTACTTGCTAGATGAAATAATTGGGTGGCTCCTTTTTAGAGAATATCTGATGCAGAAACAAGTATATCATGAGTAGTAACATCAAGCTATCCTCATCAAACTCATCCTTTTTCGGATCAAAATCCATATTGTCCTCAAGCTTCGTCATGAGATGATCGCTATTTCCCAGACTTCTTTTCTTAAGATAATGGAACTTTCTAGGTCTGGGTTTGGGTTTTCTGAAGCGCCACTCGTCTCTTTGGCCACTCTCTTTTCCCGCTTCTGGTCTTGGGGTGTTCGCAGTCTTCACAGCATTTGTGCCTCTCTGTTTCGTTTTGCATTTCTGATTCTTTACACATCTCATATGACTCAGGTTCATGGTACCTTTCTGTACAGCTTCTAGGCACCTCACGATGTTAGGCTTGCTATCTGTCACATATATATTTTGGTCTTCAATGTAGTTGGCAATAGCAGGTATACTTATTTCAGGCATGGCTTTTAGAGCGTCCTTGACAAATCTGGTAATTCCGATTCCTGTGTTCTTCGGTAAAATTCTTTTTTTCGGCTTCATTGCTACTACTGCTGTTAGTTACTACTAACCTGTAAGTACACACCTGGACCTAGGTATCTTATCACAATAACCTAAATATTTGTATATAAAAGAATAAGAGCCTAAAATTTACATCTTTTAACTATTTGAAATTAGAACAGGAATGCGGAACTAACTGTCAATTGACGATAGAACGATCATCACGTTTATTCGTGGCTGCATGATTCACGCTTTCGCGTGAGCTTGCACCATGAACAGCAAACAGTGAATGTGACATATGACCAAATTGCTAGACAACAAATATATATTTTTAAGCAGTTGAGTAGATAAATTGTCTCTTTTAAGTAATAATCTGCTGAAGCTTAATTCTATCTTATAATATTTATTACTAATGAATAATTTTATTAAACTATAAAGCAGTGGTGTTCGACTCTTACAGCACAGCGAATCATTTTTTCTTTCATTACTATACCGCGATTTATTGACAATTTTTATCGAATAAAAGCAATTTTTTTATCATACTCTTTGACAAAGGTGCAGGTTTTGGGGTTGGGTTGTTTTACCTCTGAGCGGCTCTTTTTTGCACGTTATGAGCTAAATGGCCAGGTCACATGGACCCCGAAGGCTCAGTAGAAGGTTGGGGAGGAGACCCACTGGACAGCTGTTGGGAGACAGATGGTAACCTCCCGTCAAGGCCATCAAGTGTGGCCTTTAACGTGCACAGGTCAAGGATGGCTCTCCCGCATACGGAGCGACGGCTTAACGTCCCATTCGACGGACGGCGGCCGTTCCAATGCCCATCGGTGTCCACTACTGACCGTGGGCAAATTTGCAGAGATAAATCTCAACGCTGACCCAGGGAACTACAGATTACGAGCCTGGCGCGCTACCGACTGAGCCACCTACGCCCCTGCAGGTTTTGACCACGATACAGTTATATATAGGCCACAAAATGAAATGAATTGCAAGGTAAGAAAATGTGTTTGAACGATTAAAAATTACTTCATATAAAAGGTTTATTTGCATTGAAAATCTAATGCGAAAAAATTCTGCACTAAAGGCACGATCGACCAAAATAATACAATAAACAAATTATAATAAAAGATGAAGTAATCGTCTAATATTAAAATAATTATTACACAAACTTCTAAAATGTATATTAATTTTGTTAAATGGTTTGAAACAATATATTTGGTGTGACAATATATATGGTGTGACACAATATATTGGGAAAAAGGATGTGACTCTATTTTTTTATTTTATGTTTTAGTTTTTGAAAAAGTATGACACGAAATGTTTGGGGAAAAGTATGTGGCACGATATGTTTGGAAAAAATGTGTGATACGAGATGTTGGGGGAAAAGTATGTGGCACGGATGTTTGGAAAAAATGTGTGATACGAGATGTTGGGGGAAAAGTATGTGGCACGATATGTTTGGAAAAAATGTGTGATACGAGATGTTGGGGGAAAAGTATGTGGCACGGATGTTTGGAAAAAATGTGTGATACGAGATGTTGGGGGAAAAGTATGTGGCACGATATGTTTGGAAAAAATGTGTGATACGAGATGTTGGGGGAAAAGTATGTGGCACGATATGTTTGGAAAAAATGTGTGATACGAGATGTTGGGGGAAAAGTATGTGGCACGATATGTTTGGAAAAAATGTGTGATACGAGATGTTGGGGGAAAAGTATGTGGCACGGATGTTTGGAAAAAGTATGTAACACGAGATGTTGGGGGAAAAGCGTGTGACATGATACGTTGGGGGGAAGCGTGTGACACGATATGTTTTTATTTTATTTTTTACTTTTGAAAAAGTATGTGACGCGAGATGTTTGGTGAAAAATATGTGACACGATACGTTTGGAAAAAATATGTGACACGGATGTTTGGAAAAAGTATGTAACACGAGATGTTGGGGGAAAAAGTATGTAACACGAGATGTTGGGGGAAAAGCGTGTGAGACGAGATGTTGGGAGAAAAGTTTATGACACGAGATGTTGGGGGAAAAGCGTGTGACACAAGATGTTGGGAGAAAAGTTTATGACACGAGATGTTGGGGGAAAAGCGTGTGACACAAGATGTTGGGGGAAAAGTGTGTGACACGAGATGTTGGGGGAAAAGCGTATGACATGATACGTTGAAGGAAGCGTGTGGCACGATATGCTTTTATTTTATTTTTTACTTTTGAAAAAGTATGTGACACGTGATGTTTGGGGAAAAATATGTGTCACGGATGTTTGGAAAATGTATGTGACACGAGATGTTGGGGGAAAAGCGTGTGACACAAGATGTTGGGGAAAAGTGTGTGACACGAGATGTCGGGGGAAAAGTGTGTGACATAAGATGTTGGGGGAAACGTGTGACACGAGATGTTGGGGGAAAAGCGTGTGACACAAGATGTTGAGGGAAATGTGTGTAAGACGAGATGTTGGGGGAAAAGCGTATGACATGATACGTTGGGGGGGAAGCGTGTGGCACGATATGTTTTTAATTTATTTTTTACTTTTGAAAAAGTATGTGACACGAGATGTTTGGGGAAAAATATGTGACATGGATGTTTGGGGAAAAGTGTGTGACATGGATATTTGGGAAAAATATGTGACACGAGATGTTTGGCGAAAAGCTGCCTCCTTTTTCTCGCCAGTGCACCACAAAGATGACATCAGCCGGCGTGGTTAAAAGCTTTTTGAAATCTATAAAGCTAGTAACGACAGGTTTCTGAAACTCTAAACATTTCTCAAGAATCTGCCTAAGTGAAAATATTTGATCAATACATCCCCTACCACTTCTGAATCCACACTGTTCATCACGCAGTTGTCCATCAACCAAACTCTTAATTCTATTAAATATAATCATGCAAAGAACTTTATCTGGAACAGAAAGTAAACTACTTCGCTTATAATTATCAAAAGAGCTCCGATCACCTTTTTTAAAAATTGGGATAATGATAGCTCTAGGAAAATCCTTAGTGACGACACCTTTATCATAAAAAATATTCAAAATTTCAGTCAACCATGGGAGAACACAAATGTTCGCAGCTCTAAGCATTTCAGTGGTGATTTCATCCACCTCTGGGGATTTATGCAGTTTTAATTTAGAGTTTGTTAATGCGATTTCTGAATGTGACATAGGGCCATCATAGAAGCCAGTAATGCATCTATCCTCATTACAAACAATGGGAATAGAAGTAATCAGATTATTTCGAACGTCTATGAAATGCTCAGGTCACCTAGCCATCACAGAATCATCACCTCAACCACCTTGCCATTTTATCCCTCAATCCCTGTCCTCTGTTTTGTCAGCCAAGCTACCAAGCCAAAGATTCTTATTAGCTGTTAACTGATCTTTTACATGTTTATTAAGCTCGTTGTAATGCCTTCTGTTAGGACTAGTAGGGTGTTGATTCATATTAATCCTACACTTCCTTCTTTCAGAAATAAGTTCCATAGCCTTATCACTCAAATCATTTTGTTTCGTCTTACCCAAAAGAGTGCTGTTGGTTTCAAGAAAATCCTGTTTAAACTGATCCCATTCTTTCCCAACTTCAGCAGTAAACAAGCCATGATTGTGATAATGACTAAGTAACATACCATGGTATGTTTTGGCTATATCTGGATCTTTCAGGCATTCAGTGTTATAGCTAATTTTTTTAACTTTAGCACAACATGTCTGAAGCTTCAGCTGCAAAACTCTTTTGATCAGATAATGGTCAGACCCAATTTCGGCTCTCCTGTATGATCTGGTATTCCTAATTGAACTGACCTATTTTCTATTAATTAAAATATGATTTATCATATTTCTGTGCAACCCATCAGGTGAAACCCAAGTATATTTACAAATGACCCGTTGTTTGTAGTATGTGTTAGTTATTCGTAATCCATTAAGTTTAGTTACCTGTAGGAGACATTCTCCATTGCCACTGGATTCACCAATGCCAAAGAGACCTAAAACTCCTGCCCAAAGGTCAGAGTCGGTACCAACTTTAGCATTGAAGTCACCTATAGCACAAGAGAAATATCTCCTTTCTTCACAGAATTTAAAATATCCTGAAACTGGCTGCAAAACATATCTTTCTCATTCTCATCAGAGTCCTCTGTGGGAGCATAAAAACAGATGAAATTCAAGTCTTCAATTTTTGTTTTAAAATTTGTTGTAAGAAATCTTTCATTAATGCAATCATATCCTAGAAGAGCATCACTGGCGTGTCTCCTGAGAAGCAAACCTACACCTTGGAGATGCTTTCCATCCTCCCTCCCTGAAAAGAGGAATTTAAAGTTCTTTCTATTAGGTGATTTCTATTAGGACTAGTAGGGTATTGATTAAGGACATTCCTGCAGTTCTTTCTTTCCGAAATAAGCTCAAGTGCCTTATCACTCAGATAACTCTGTCTCTTCTGCTCCTTTTTTCCTAAAAGAGTACTGTTAGTGTCCAAAAAAGCCTGTTTAAAATGATCCCATTCGTCCTCAACTTCAGTAGTAAACATACCATGACTGTCATAATGACTAAATAACCTATCATGGTAAGCTTTGGCTATAACTGGGTCTTTCAGAGCTTCAGTATTAAAAGTGAATTTTTTACCCTAGCACAACACTTTTTAAGTTTAAGTTGCAAGACACTTTTAACAAGGTAATGGTCAGATCCAATTTCAGCTCCGTATATGACTTGGTATTCCTAACAGAACTAGCCCATTTGCTATTAATTAATATATAATCAATCATATTCTTATGCAGCCCATCAGGTGAAACCCATGTGTACTTATGTATGTCGCGATGTTTGTAATATGTGTTAGTTATTCTGAAGCCATTGAGTTTACTTACCTGTAGGAGACGTTGCCCATTGCCATTGCAGCTACCAATACCAAACGGGCCAATCACCCCTCCCCAAAGGTCAGAGTCAGTACCAACTTTGGCATTGAAGTCACCAAGAACAAGGATAATATCTCCTTTCTTGACAGAATTCAAAATATCCTGAAGTTGTTCATAAAACCTATCCTTCTCATCCTCATCATCATCCTCAGTGAGGGCATAACAGCATATAACATTCAAGTCTTTAACGCTTGTCTGAAATTTTGCTGTAAGAAACCTTTCATTAATGCACTCATATCCTAGAAGAGCATCACTAGCGTGTCTGCTGAGAAGCAGACCCACGCCTTGGTGATGCTTATTGTCGTCCCTTCCTGAAAAGAGAAATTTAAGATTATTTTTAAGAATCTGACCTTTATCTGTCCATCTGGTCTCTTGCAAGCCGAGAATATCTAAATTATAATGTTGTAATTCTTGTGTGAGGACATCAAGAGAAAAAGCTCTGTGCAGAGTCCTCACATTCCAACTACCTATGGAGAGAAAATGGTTAGTGGGATGTTTAAAGAAACTACGTTTATTGAAAGAGGGACTTCCGACAATATCATACAGCCCCCTAATCGCAGACATGGGGCAAAGACTCGTTCCCCCACCACTAAAAGCTGAAGCCATCTACACTGGAAGACTAAAATACATACAGAAAGAAAAACTAACTTACTGATTCACACATACAGACAGACACACAGCTAACACACTAACATTCATACTTAGAGACAGACATACAACAGACATACTAACACAAGAACATATATAGAGAAAGAAAAACTAACATTCTGATTCAGACAGACAGTCACACAACTAACACACTAACATTCATACGTAGAGATAGGCATAAAACAGACATTATATCACAATAACATACATACAGAAAGAAAAACTAACATACTGATTCACACATACATACAGACAAACACTCTAACATTCGTACTTAGCGACAGACATACAACAGACATACAAACACAATAACATACATACAGAAAGAAAAACTAACATACTGATTCACACTTACAGACATACAGCTAACACACTAACATTTATACTTAGAGACAGACATACAACAGACCTACTAACACAATAACATACAGAAAGAAAGAAACACTAACCTACTAATTCACACATACAGACAGACAGACAGACTAACATACTAACATTCATACCTAGAGAGAGACGTAAAACAGACATACTAACACAATGACATACATACAGAAAGAGAAACTAATATACTGATTCTCAAATACATACAGACAGACTAACACACTAACATTCATACTGAGAGACAACATATATACTAACACAATAACATACACACAGAAATGAAAACTAACATACTAATTCAGACAGCCAGACAGACAGCTAACACACTAACATTCATATATAGAGACAGGCCAACAGACCTAGTAACACTATAACATAGGTACAGAAAGAAAAACTAACATACTGATTCACACATACATACAGTCAGACTAACACACTAACATTTATACTGAGAGACAACATATATACTAACACAATAACATACATACAGAAAGAAAAACTACCTTACTAATTCACACATACAGACAGGCAGACAGCTAACACACTAACATTCATAATTAAAGACAGACATACAACAGACATACTAACACAATAGCATATATACAGAAAGAAATACTAACATACTGATTCACACATAAAGATAGACAGACTGACATACTAACATTCCTACGTAGAGACAGACATACAACGGACATACTAACACAATAATATACATACAGAAAGAAAAACTAACATACTGATTCAGACAGACAGACAGCTATCACACTAACATTCATACTTAGAGATAGACATACAACATCCGTACTAACACAATAACATACATACAGAAAGAAATACTGACATACTGATTCAGAGAGACAGACAGACAGCTAACACAGTAACATTCATACGCAGAGACAGGCATACAACAGACTACTAACCAAATAACATACATACAGAGAGATAAAATAAACATACTTATTCACAAATACATACAGACAAACACACTAACATTCATACTTAGGGAGAGACATACAACATCCATACTAACACAATAACATACATACAGAAAGAAACACTAACATACTGATTCACACATACATACAGACAGACTAACACACTAACATTCATATATAAAAAACCAACATGTAATTGACACAGACAGACAGAAAGACTAGCATACTAACAGTCATACGTAGAGTCAGACATACAACAGTCATACGTAGAGTCAGACATGCAACAGTCATACTAACGCAATAACATACATACAGAAAGAAAAAGTAACATACTGATTCAGACAGACAGACAGACAAGACAGACAGCTAACACTCTAACATTCAAGCATAGAGAGAGACATGCAATAGACATACTAACACAATAACATACATACAGAACGAAAAACTAACATACTAATTCACACATACAGACAGACAAACAGCTACTCCACTAACATTCATACCTAGCGACAGACATAGTACAGACCTACTAACCAAATAACATACATACAGAGAGATAAAATAAACATACTGATTCACAAATACAGACAGACAGACTAACACACTAACATTCATACTTAGAGACAGACTTACAACAGACATCTAACACAGTAACATATATACAGAAAAACTAACATACTGATTCACACAGACAGACAGACAGCTAACACATTAGCATTCATACGTAGAGACAGACATACAACAGCATACGAACACAATATCATACACCCCGAAAGAAAAACTAACATACTAATTGACACAGAGACAGACAGACAGACTAGCATACTAACATTCATACATAGAGACAGACATACAACAGAGCTACTAGTACAATAGCATCCATACAGAAAGAAAAACTAACATACTGATTCACACATACATACAGACAAACTAACATTCATAGTTAGAGACAGACGTACAACAGACATATTAACACAATAACAATCGGCAGTTCCCAGGAACGAGTCTTAGCTGGGCCAGTGTTGAGATTTATCTGCACAAAACTACTCTCCCTGCCCACGGTCAATAAGGGACACAGATGGACTTGGAAAGGCCGCCGTCCATCGGATACGATGTGAAGCCGTGGCTCCATGAGCGGTTGTCATACCCTGTGCACGATAAACAACAGGCTGGATGGCCTTGACGGGAGACTACCGTCTGTTTCCCAACAGCAGTCTAGTGGGTCCCCACTCCCAACATTCTCTGAGCCTTTGGGGTCCTTGCGACCTGGCCATTTACTGCATTGTGTGCAAAAAAGTGCCGCTTCGATGTAAAACATCCCTTCCCTCCTGAAAAAAATTCCTCCAAAAATCATGGTAAAATAAGTCCTCCTAAACAAATAATAGCTAAGATTGCCAATTTCATATTTTAGGTGACAATGAGGAAGGAATAAAGTTCGATTGAACCTTTATTCCTTCCCCATGAAAATAAAGGTTCGATTGAACCTTTATTCCTTCCCCATGAAAATAAAGGTTCGATTGAACCTTTATTCCTTCCCCATGAAAATAAAGGTTCGATTGAACCTTTATTCCTCCCCCATGAAAATTTCACCTAAAAGGCAACATTTCTTCCTTTCATCGTAATTTTAGATATCGTGAGGGCTGGATTCAGGTTCAATCGAACCTTTATTCCTCCCATGAGAAAATCGGGAGGCGGGATGAATGCCACCTAAAAGGAAAGAAACCATAGAATTCTATACTTCGATTCCACTTATCAAAATTTTAAACAATGATGACGAAACCTTTAGGGCTAGGGCAGAAACTCACAGAAGGTCCCTTCCCTCTCATAACTGGATGATATTCATGGGTCATATATGGAAGAGATATTATGGGTCAGATCTTCCATATAAGAAACTCATGGGTCATATATGGAAGAGATATTATGGGTCAGATATTCTATATATGAGACTCATGGGTCAGATATTCCACATAAGAGACATGTGTTAGAGATTATTTTCATATATGAAACTCATGGGTCATATGTGGAAGAGATATTATCGGTCAGATATTCCATATATGAAACTCATGGATATATGGAAGAGATATTATGGGTCAGATATTCCATATATGAAACTCATGGATATATGGAAGAGATATTATGGGTCAGATATTCCATATATGAGACATGTGTTAGGGATTATTTGCATATATAAGATTCATGGGTGATATATGGAAGAGATATACGGAAGAAAATCTTCATAAACAGTTTTCGCGGTTTTATTAGTTGGGAATTTAAAGAATTAAAGATTTCTGCTTAAGTTTTTTATTAGTATTATTTCTGTGAAATATTCATAGAAGATTGACAGAAAGCGACCCACTGGACAAGTATTAAGAGACAGATGGAAGTCTCCCATCAAGACCATCCATCTGATTCTTTAACAGGGTATGGCTCTCATGTGAACGGTGCCACGGCTTAACTTCCCATCCTTTGGACGACAGCCTTTCCAAGTCCATCCGTGTCCCCTTTCTCCAATGACATTCATTTTTAAATGAAAAGATATATTGAAAGTTAAAGATCTTTTGATATGGTTTTAGCATATCAGGCATTTTTGGCTAAATTTTGAGCAGGCTATTCTAAATGTCCAAAATATGCGGAAAACATTAGTTTTATCGATGAGTGGGACTCGAACCCACACCTCCCAATTACATGTCAGGTATGCTAGGTATTAAAGTATCACCAACGCCGTCATTTGTCCACTAATTTTGAAATGTAAATATTCCGAACCTTGTCCTTCACGGCGCCATCTATCGGGAAAGATAATTTTCCAAATTTGCTCAGTATGGAAGTCATTCACACTAAAGTGTTGTTAATGAAATAATCAGTCAATATTAAATACTCAAATTACCTGTTTTCAACCATTCTATGTCAACAGGTAATCTGTGTACTTTTTATTCACTGATTTTTGCATTAAATAGCGCTTCAGAGTGAGTGACTTCAATCTGAGCAATGTTAGAAAGTTACCTTTCTCGATCATAGATGGCGCCATGAGGAACAAGTCGGGAAGATTTAAAAAAGTCACCCATTAGTGGATAAATTGCCGCGCTGGTGGTAGTTTAGTGGTTTAAACCTTTGGCATGTAATTGGGAGGCATGAGTTCAATATGGCTTGAAATCTTCACCATTTTTTAATGAAACGGAAAAATATTCCGGATAATGTGTTCAGAGAGCCACAAATAAATTTTTAATGAAGTTAATGCAAAATGCAATTGAAATTTTAGTGAGGTATCATCCAGATTTTGAAAGATCTTGTATAAAGTGTGGAGTATTTAAGTACTTTATTACCTTAAACTGAATTGCTAAAAGAAAAACAGAAAGTGTGTAAAGGATCAACGTTACATAATTTTCTAAAGACCTCCGATCGGTCACATATTCTTTTGAAAATTTTATATTTATTAACTTTTCTTAGATTTGAATTTTATTTTAGATGTAAATGTAAAGTGAATTGATTAAATAATAAATTGCAGAATTTTTAAATTCCCCGTATGAAGAAGAGTTATACCTTGTGCACGTTAAAGCTGGATGGCCTTGATGGGAGACTACCGTCTGCCTCCCAACAGCTGTCTAATGAGTTTATCTATACGCATTACTAAGCATACAATTTAATTGTGCCACTAATAAAGTTGGTTTATGGTAGAAAAAGCATTGAATTTCTATCATCTGCACACAAGATGAATCTCGATTTTCCTCTGAAAGAAAAAGCGCTAGTTACAAACAATAAGAACAAAGATGAATCCAAAAACAGATCCCTGAGGAAGACCTGAATTTAATATGATACATAGAACAGTTAACCTTAGGAGTACCTATGCAATAGAAATCCCAGTTAAATATAGTATTATCAACATTATCTGAATCTTTATTTACATTTAAATATTTCTTATATCTTATTATTTACAATATTTATTCTTACTTTTTATTATATATAACAACAAAACGTTTTTATACATAATAAGAATAATAGAGGACCAAAAACTGAACCCTGTGTAATATCTCGATTTGATAAGATAGCATATAAGGTAGATCAGGAGTTTCTCGTACTCATTTGGCTTTTAGTAAGTCCTTCCGTACCCCCTTGGCTTTTAGTAAACTTTTCCGTACTGCCCTGGCTTTTAGTGAACCTTTCCGTACCCCCTTGGCTTTTAGTGAACCTTTCCGTACCCCCTTGGCTTTTAGTGAACCTTTCCGTACCCCCTTGGCTTTTAGTAAACTTTTCCGTACACCCTTGGCTCTTAATAAACTATTTCGGTACCCCCTAATAAATATGAAAAGAAATAAATTCTTGAGTTTACCACTCATATGTGTATAAGTTTATTTGACCTCCCTGTTCGAAAAGAAATCCTAAATGTTTGTTGGTTTCGATAACAGGCAGCATATTGTATGGTGGATACAATAACTTGGAAATGTTGCGTCGGCCGATATATGAAAGCCCGAATTTGTTGTACGAAAGCCGATTAAGAGGTACTAAAATTGACAGTACTGTTAAGCACAGTTGGCTATAACATTCCGCTCAATTGAAATTTTAATCATGATTATTAACGTGTCATCTAAATATGGGTTGGGTTGTTTTACCTATGAGAGGCACTTTTTGCACACCATGGGCTAAATGACCAGGTCACAAGGACCCCGAATGACTCAGAGAAGGTTGGGGGAGGGGATCCACTGGAACAGCTGTTGCGAGACAGATGGTAGCCTCCCGTCAAGGCCATCCAGCGCGTTCTTTAATGTGCACAGGGTATGTCTCTCCCGCACACGGGGCCACGGCTTAACGTCCCATTCAAAGGACGGCGGCCCTTACCAAGCCCATCGGTGTCTCCTACTGACCGTGGGCAGGGTGGGGAGTTTTGCGGAGATAAGTCTCAACGATTGACCCAGCTGGGACTCGAACCTGGGAACTGCAGGTTACGAGCCTGGCGCGCTACCGATTGAGCCACCCCACCCCAAACATCCATCCCTTACTCGGTCTAAACATGGAGACATCACATTTGCAACAAAGCAAAGACGGTCTTTTAAAAAAACATTTTAACAATATTATCTTACTGAAATATCTTCTTTACTAAACATTCCCGGGGTGGAGGTGGCTCAGTCGGTAGCGCGCCAGGCTCGTAATCTGTAGTTCCCAGGTTCGAGTCCCAGCTGGGTCAACGTTGAGATTTATCTCCGCAAAATTCCCCGCCCTGCCCACGGTCAGTAGGGGACACCGATGGGCTTGGAAAGGCCGCCGTCCGTCGGATGGGACGTTAAGCCGTGACCCCGTGTGCGGGAGAGCCATACCCTGTGCACTTTAAAGAACACGCTGGATGGCCTTGACGGGAGTCTACCATCTGTCTCCCAACAGCTGTTCCAGTGGGTCCTCTCTCCCAACCTTCTCTGAGCCTTTGGGGTCCATGTGACCTGGCCATTTAGCCCATGGTGTGCAAAAAAGTGCCGCTCAGAGGTAAAACAACCCAACCCAACTAAACATTCCCCGTATCCCTTTGACAAGCTTCTCGTACCCCTGGGGCTATGCGAACCCCGGTTGGGAACTCCTCATATGGATGTATGACATATCCATGTTGTTAAAGATAAAAATTAAAAGAATCGAAAGCTCCAATTTTCACAACACTCTTTCATATTTTTTTAAATATTTTTAAAGCTTCAACCACACTCACATAATCTTTCTTTCCTAAATTTGAAGAAAACTGAAATATTCATTGACAAAACTTTTAAAATACGATTTTTGTTTTCAATAAAGCGTTTTAAAGCAAATTATTATTTGCTTTTTAACTTTTGAAGTAAATTTTTATAACTCACAGCAACTTTGTTAAATGTGTCATTTTCCGTAACTCTTTGAATTCTGAACAAATTATCGAAAATTAACATTTAGTTAGCCACGATGCAAATTTTTTAGTGTATGAACACGTATAACAGAAAGTCATAATATTGTAAAGGTATACTAACTAATTGCAGAACCTATAAATCAACAATCCACTACCATACAAAAGGATTTAAACATCATCTTTAAGTGAACTGGTCTGTAGATTGGGTTGTTTTACTTCCGAGCGGCACTTTTTTTCACACCATGGGCTAAATGGCCAGGTCACATGGACCCCGAAGGCTCAGAGAAGGTTGGGGGAGGGGACCCACTGGAACAGCTGTTGGGAGACAGATGGTAGCCTCCCGTCAAGGCCATCCAGCGTGTTCTTTAACGTGCACAGGGTATGGCTCTCCCGCACACGGTTTAACGTCCCATCCGACGGACGGCGGCATTTCCAAGCCCATCGGTGTCCCCTACTGACCGTGGGCAGGGCGGGGAATTTTGCGGAGATAAATCTCAACGCTGACCCAACTGGGACTCGAACCTGGGAACTACAGATTACGAGCCTGGCGCGCTACCGACTGAGCCACGAACTGGTCTCCACTGGAACAGCTGTTGGAACACTGGAACAGTGAACACGACTGGTATCCACTGGAACAGCCGCAAAATTTCTAGAGTACGTTATCAACAATAACATATACGAGAGTAGTGTAATTGTAATTCGATACGAACATAATTATTCGGTCATGCCATTTGGTAGTCTTGCGTAAAAATGAGAACACGTTAAATCATGTAGTTGCTTGGCAGCAGTAACCAAGCAACAGGAACCTATAAATAAGCTGTCCACCCATACCGTCTTTGTGTTGGAGGCATGCAGACATAATTAATCACTGAGAGTTCTTGCCATTGCTGCTGACAGCCAAGAGAGAGAATCCTTTGCAAAGGTCGTTGTTGGACCATGTTTACTATGAATCATTGGTGGATTTTCTATGGCAGAGATTGAAACTAGACTTCCAAGAAATGTTCATTGGTGACAGAACAAGCAATCAATTTTAATTCACATGGAAGCGATACGGATGTTCTGATGAAGGTATATTATTCTGCCATTCTTTTATGGAACCGTCAGTGCAATGATATCCGTTTAATATTCGAGGGGATTTGGAAGTATCAAATATTTTGATTCTACAATACAGATGCTTGGTGTGGGCAATATGGAAACTGATATTATGTAAAGATTTCTGTGGTCTTTGTGATTGTAATTGATGTATTGTGAGGACTTAGTGATCTAATGATCACAGATGAAGACTTGAGTGGTGATTATTCGCAACCCAGAGAATGATGGTTCTCTAATCTGACCATTGATCTTAAGTGAGAGCTCTCTAATCTGATCAGACCACTGATATTAGGTGGAGACTTTGGTGATGGTGGTTCATGACCCAATAATCTTATGTGAGGACTTCAGTGGTGATTGACGGCCCACTGATTTTAGATGAGTCATCGAAGTCATCATCTAAGATAAGTTAGCCACAAATCACAACCATCGAAGTCCTCACCTAAGATTAGTGGTCTGATCAGAGGACCATCATGGAAGCCATCATCTAAGAATTGTGGACCGAAAACTACCACCACCAAATTCTTCACCTAAGACTAGTGGTCAGGCTAGATGAATATTACAGAAATCCTGATCTAAAATCAGTGGACCACCAACCAACTCTACTGTTGAAGTCTTCACCTAAGATTAGTGGGTCATGACCACCACCAACACCAAAGTCCTCACCAAAGATTATTGGGCATTGAAACATCACCACCACCAAAGTCTACACTTAAAATAAATGGTCAGAGAACCATCATAGAAGTCCTCATTTAAGATCAGTGGTCAGGTCAAAAAACCATCATAGAAGTCTTTGCTTAAGATCAGTGGTCAGGTAAAAAAAACCATCATAGAAGTCTTTGCTTAAGATCAGTGGTCATGTCGATCAAGACTTGGCACCGGTAGGCTTGTAATCTGTAGTTTCCCGTTTGAGTCCCAACTGTGCCTGGTTTTGGGATTTATCTCCGCTAATTCCCTTTCTGCCCTCGGTGAGAAAGGGGGGCAACGATGGACTTGGCAAGTACACCGTCCTTCGGATGGGACATAAAGCCATTGCCTCGTGTGTAAGCAGTACCTCGTGCAGGTTAAGGAACATGCTGAATGGCTATAACGGGAGGTTACCATCTGTCTTCTTATAGCTGTCCAGCGGATCCCTTTTGCCAACTTTCCCTGATTCCTCTTGTGTCTTTGAGACCTGGCCATTTAGCCCTTTGTGTGCATAAAAGTGCTGTTCAGAGGTAAAACAACTCAACCCTTCATTCACAAACGTTTCATAGAAATTTCTATCCCATTAGAATAAAAATATACATTTATTTGTAGGGAATCAATCCTTAGGAATGTAGATATTTGTTCTAGTGACTCTTCGCTAAGTTTGGGTTAGTCGAACGTGGTCTAGAGCAATAGAGGTTGAGTTGCAACTGGAGAGATTGTGGGACTGGGATAATGCGTTGGACAATTCTCACAGTCTAATGACCTATCAATTACCTGCGAATAAACGTATGAGTAATGAGGATTTTCTGAGTCATTTATACAATTTCAGCTCTTGCTCCTGTGTAGTCTTGGCTCAGTCGGTAGCCTGCCAGGCTTGTAATCTACAGTTTCCAGGTTCAAGTCCCTCTCGTGCCAGTGTTGAGATTTATGTAATCTACCCTCAGTCAAAAAGGGGATACCAATGAGCTTGAAATGTCCACCGTCCGTCGGATGGGACATAAAGCAGTGGAGCTGTATGCAGGAGAGCCTTGCTTTGGACATTAAAGAACACGCTGTATGACCTTAACGGCAGGTTATATCTCTTTCCTAGCAGTTGACCGGTGGGTCCTCTCTCCCCAACCTTCCATTAGCCCTCGTATCCTTCATGACCTGGCCATTTAGCCCATTGTGTGCAAAAAAGTGCCGCTCACTTAGAATTAGTTCCGCAAAATTCCCCGCCCTGCCCACGGTCAGTAGGGGACACCGATGGGCTTGGAAAGGCCGCCGTCCGTCGGATGGGACGTTAAGCTGTGGCCCCGTGTGCGGGAGAGCCATACCCTGTACACGTTAAAGAACACGCTGGATGGCCTTGACGGGGGCTACCATCTGTCTCCCAACAGCTGTTCCAGTGGGTCTCCTCCCCAACCTTCTCTGAGCCTTTAGGGTCCATGTGACCTGGCCATTTAGCCCATGGTGTGCAAAAAAGTGCCGCTCAGAGGTAAAACAACCCAACCCAACCTTAATAGTTATGCAAATGGCATTACAACATAAAAAACGGGCTAGAATTTGTTTGCTGTTTCTCGTGAGGAGCTCACGACTAGAAACGGGCTAGATTTTCCTCTGTGAATCTCTCGTGAGAATATCCCTACGGCTCTTTAAGAATATATATTTGTTTTTCAGGTGGATCTGGGGCGGAGGTGGCTCAGTTGGTAGCGCGCCAGGCTCGTAATCTGTAGCTCCCAGGTTCGAGTCCCAGCTGGGTCAGCGTTGAGATTTACCTCCGCAATACTCCCCGCCCTGCCCACGGTCAGTAGGTGACACCGATGGGCTTGGAAAGGCCGCCGTCCGTCGGATGGGACGTTAAGCCGTGGCCCCGTGTGCGGGAGAGCCATACACTGTGCACGTTAAAGAACACGCTGGATGGCCTTGACGGGAGTCTACCATCTGTCTCCCAACAGCTGTTCCAGTGGGTCCCCTCCCACAACTTTCTCTGAGCCTTCGGGGTCCATGTGACCTGGCCATTTAGCCCATTGTGTGAAAAAACGTGCCGCTCAGAGGTAAAACAACCCAACCCAACCCAACTTACTTAGAAGTAAAACAACTTGGTAGTCCATTGTACAAACAACCTCCTTCGAAATGAATTGCCATTATATATTCATTCACGCGTGAGAGAATCTGAGTTTTGGCTCTGCACACAATGAACTAAACATCGATGTCACAAGAACCCCAAAGACTCAAAGACGAATGGTGGAAGAGGACCCACTGGACAATGCTAGGAGACAAATAGTAACCTTTCTTCAAGCCCATCCAGATTGTTCTTGCACCTGCAAGGGATATGGCTCTCCGTCACACGGGACCAAAACTTAACGTCCCATCCGAAGGTCGGCGGCATTTCTAAATCTTTCGTTGTTCCCTTTCTCACCGAGGATAGAAAATAAATTCTCAACACTGGCACAGTTAGGACTTTAAACAGCAGATTACGAGCTCCCTGTTCCGGAGCCTATGAGTAATCTGTGCATTAAAGCCACGTGGTCATATGGAACAACTGTCTTTAAAATTTCTGATCTTCACTTTCTTGCATTCCTACGGAGGATAAGTTAAAATAGAAACATCATCCTAAACAAGAAGTCGTGACCGATATGAGAGAGTAATACTAACATTGATCGAGGGTTGGGTTGTTTTACCTCTGAGCGGCACTTTTTTGCACACCATGGGCTAAATGGCCAGGTCAAATGAACCCCGAAAGCTCAGAGAAGATTGGGAGAGGGGACCCACTGGAACAGCTGTTGGAAGACAGATGGTAGCCTCCCGTCAAGGCCATCCAGCGTGTTCTTTAACGTGCACAGGGTATGACTCTCCCGCACACGGACCCACGGCTTAACGTCCCATCCTACGGACGGCGGCTTTTCCTAGCCCATCGGTGTCCCACTACTGACCGTGGGCAGGGCGGGGAATTTTGCGGAGATAAATCTCAACGCTGACCCAGCTGGGACTCGAACCTGGGAACTACAGATTACGAGCCTGGCGCGCTACCGACTGAGCCACCCCGCCCCCCATTGATCGAGGAGCAGAAAGTATTGCTCGTGTCTCTGACTGCATAGCCCTATGACCCGCTAATGGACGTCGGCTGTGGCAGAGGTCGCCGAATAATCGGGCCATTATTTGGTCAGCAATGGCGCCTCGGGAAGCGGAAAGACATACAGGAGATCAGATGGGGAACTGGTGGAGGAAAAAAAGAAGATATTGGGGAGCCGCAGGCTACGTGCGTGCAGAAAGTACAAATGACTGATTGGGATCAGTTTATCATTGAGATGACAACCACAATGGGACCAGCAATATTAACACGAGTTTTGTCGATGTTTTTTTTTCTGGCTGTGGATTTGACCTTTGACATTGCTGCCTTGACTCCCTTCTATAGTTTTCGTTGGCATTTTATTATTGTGTGGGGAAGTTTCTAATTGAAGAAAACGCCAATAATCTTAATAGAAGTAGTCTTAATAGAAAGGTCAGTAATTTTACAGACGAAGTCTTCACAGATTGTCTCTATGGCATATTAAACTGACTGCTCGAGCTACGTAGTATGGTACATTTCAAGAGTCAATTTTGGGTTCGTTGCTGTTTTCAATGTATATTAATCACTTATAAATGAATGACATAATAACTTTATTTCCATACACATTTACAGAAAGGGGCGGGGTGGCTCAGTCGGTAGCGCGCCAGGCTCGTAATCTGTAGTTCCCAGGTTCGAGTCCCAGCTGGGGCGGCATTGAGATTTATCTCCGCAAAATTCCACGCCCTGCCCGGGGTCAGTAGGGGACACCGATGGGCTTGGAAAAGCCGCCGTCCGTCGGATGGGACGTTAAGCCGTGGCGCCGTGTGCGGGAGAGCCATACCCTGTGCACGTTAAAGAACACGCTAGATGGCCTTGACGGGAGGCTACCATCTGTCTCCCAACAGCTGTTCCAGTGGGTCCCCTCCCCCAACCTTCTCTGAGCCTTCGGGGTCCATGTGACCTGGCCATTTAGCCCATGGTGTTGCAAAAAAGTGCCGCTCAGAGGTAAAACAACCAAAACAACCAACATTTACAGAAACTTTACAACACAAATATTTACTATCAAATGTGGATGGAAACTGCAAAGGAAATAATATAAAATAAACGATTAAAGATAAAAATAACAAAAACTGACAGAAACATACACTTAACATGTATCTCTGTGTAATCTAGGAGTTACAAAACAACTTTACAGATTGCAAAAACAAACATTCTATTGTAAACGAAAATCTCAGATAATGAAAAAAAACCCCAAAAAACTAAGTAATTACATTTAAAGCGTCTTCAATATCATTAATATTTACTGAATAAAATTTGTTTTTTTTTTCCTTAAAATTACATTCACTTTTTTCTTCTTTTTTACTATTAGATAAAGAATTATATATTTTTGCTGCAATAAAATTAAAATGCTTATGCATGATTATGATTTCTTTCTTTGTTTTCGCAACATGAAACATGTTTTTGCTGAATATCATCTGGTTTGATATGGGATGAACAGGTTTTCAATCCATATTCTGTTTTTATGTGGGGCGGGGGTGGCTCAGTCGGTAGCGCGCCAGGCTCGTAATCTGTAGTTCCCAGGTTCGAGTCCCAGCTGGGTCAGCGTTGAGATTTATCTCCGCAAAATTCCCTGCCCTGCCCGCGGTCAGTAGGGGACACCGATGGGCTTGGAAATGCGGCGTCCGTCGGATGGGACGTTAAGCCGTGGCTCCGTGTGCGGGAGAGCCATAGCCTGTGCACGTTAAAGAACACACTGAATGGCCTTGACTGGAGGCTACCATCTGTCTCCTAACTGTTCCCTCCCCCAACCTTCTCTGAGCCTTCGGGGTCCATGTGACCTGGTCATTTACCCCATGGTGTGCAAAAAAGTGCCGCTCAGAGGTAAAACAATCCAATCAATCCAAACTGTTTTTATGTAGAAATAAAAGATTTCTGTATAAATATAACTTCCTCAAGGGTAATATATCATTGTTTATGCAATGAAATTGACCATGCTAATATTGTTATTTGAAACTAGTTTTAAATTTTGATTGGATTGTGCGGAGAGAGTTTGGAGTGTGCGGGAGAGCCATAGCCTGTGCACGTTAAAGAACACACTGAATGGCCTTGACTGGAGGCTACCATCTGTCTCCTAACTGTTCCCTCCCCCAACCTTCTCTGAGCCTTCGGGGTCCATGTGACCTGGTCATTTACCCCATGGTGTGCAAATAAGTGCCGCTCAGAGGTAAAACAATCCAATCAATCCAAACTGTTTTTATGTAGAAATAAAAGATTTCTGTATAAATATAACTTCCTCAAGGGTAATATATCATTGTTTATGCAATGAAATTGACCATGCTAATATTGTTATTTGAAACTAGTTTTAAATTTTGTTTTGCAATTTTACTAGAGGGAGTAGGCTCAAGATATATAATCTCCCACCAAAAAGTGATTCCATAGCTTAAAATTGAATGAACCCAAGTGAAATAAACGAAAATTAACAACATATTATGAGAACATGATTTAAGATAATATAACTTGTACAAAAGGAATCTTAATTTTTTATGCACTGTATCTATATGTTTCTTCCATTTTAAATTTTGTTCAATATAAATGCCTAAATATTTAACACATTCGACTTTGTCAATAGTTTTACATACACATCCATTTATCAAATTGCAACCAGAATTATGGTATCTTATGAAAATCTCTTTACTTATATTCATTAAGCCGAAACAGATAAAATCAGTTTTATTCACATTTATTTCCAGTTTATTGCTACTAAACCAGTCTCTTATGCTTTTTAAGTCATTGTTATATTAAATAATAACTCATTATTAGTTTCAGTCGAGTACACTATTGCTGTACCATCCGCATAAGCTGTGATTTTGCCTAATAAATTTAAATTGTAAAAAATCATTAACATGTATTAAAAACAATACTGGCCGAAGAATAGAATCTTGTGGTAAATTACCATTAAAAGCAAGCATATTACTTTCCAGTTTATTTAGAGCCACATATTGTTTCCTGTTTTGCAAATTTGTTTTAAACCAACTGAATGCAAGTCCCCTTATTCATATTATACTTACTTTCTGCATTAAAATTTCATGATTTATTGTGTCGAAAGCTTTTTTTATGCCAATAAATAAGGCTAAAGTTTTCCTGTGTTCATTTACATTGTTATAGATATTGCCGGTAAGTTGTAACATAGCATGTTTTGTACCCATATTATCCCTAAATCCAAACGTTTTATTTGATAAAAATTACATTTCGATAGAAATTTAATTAATCTCTTTTTCATTAGTTTTTCAATTATTTTTGAAAAGATAGGGAGTATGGAAATTGGTCTATAATTATTAAAATCCGTATTTTTGCCATTTTTCAAAATTGGCTTTATTTTAGCAATTTTAAAAGCATCTATGAACGTTTCAGAAGAAAAAGTTAAATTTAAAATTTTTACAAAAATATGAGGTTTATATTTAAAAACAATTTTTAACATATGGGCATTTATTTCATGATAAACCACAAGATTTATTATTATTCATTTGCGATATTATATGATATTATATTTCTAGTTACATTTGATCTGCGTTAAACAGAACCATTGAGTTGTCTATATGCTTTATATATTTGTTAATTTCAGTACTAAAATTACACTACACAACTAATTGGAACTTTTGAATAACGTTAGTCAAACAGAATAATATTAACTAATTTTGAGGTGCTGAATTCAAATATGGCTGTGAAATATCTGCATCATGTAGGTTTTTTTTTTGAATTACGGATTGATGTAATTAAAATTTCAATGAATACGCATGTTTGAGAAATGAAAAGAAATATGAGTATTTTACTAAATTGGAACTTAAAACTCATTAATTAATTACATGATTACAGTGAAAAAAATTAGAAACATCATAGTTATAGACCACTGAATATAAAGGAACAAATGAAATAATATTGAAACGCAAAATAATAAAACACGGGTTTCATACTTACAAGAAGTTAATTTTTGTCTCTTATGTGCTGAGGAATCTTCCTTCTGCAAGAACCAGCAGTAGTCACCCATCATTGCTGGGTCCCACCTGCCTTATTATCTCTCCTCCATGGTTCGGATATCCTGGTGAAATCTTTCCCCTTGCTCATCACTGACAGCTCCTAAGTTCTTGGGAAAGAAGTCAAGATGTGAGTGTAAGAAATGGATCTTCAAAGACATTCTGCAGCCAAGATTTTCATAGTTTTTGAAAAGATCTTGAATAGCTGATGGTAGTTTTCCTCTTTGTGATTAGCCAGAAAACCCTGGATTACAGACGTGAAGGATTTCCATGCAACGCGCTTCTTCATATTTAGGTTTTCTTCGATGATAGTATCATTCAGTAGCTTCCTGATCTGAGGACCAACAAAGATCCCTTCTTTGAGTTTGACATCACTTAGTTTCGGAAATTTTCCCTTCAAGTGCAAAAACCCTTAACCAGTTTTGTCCATAGCCTTTACAAAGTTTTTCATAGGCCCCAGTTTGATGTGTAGTGGTGGGAGTAGAACATCAGAAGGGTCAACTAGAGGCTTATACCTCACATTACTCTTTCCAGAAATAAAAACATCTCTTTTGGGCCAGTCTTTTGTTTCGTAGTGTTCCTTTCTGGCCCTATTGTCTCCCAAACACAGAAAGCAGCAAAATTTTGTGAAGCCTCCTTGAAGCCTGAGCAAGAGAGATATATGACTTTTAGGTCACCATATATTGTCCACTTAAATTGGTCATATTTTTTAGTAGTAAGCATTTTTCCATGCTTTCATGAGTTTACTTCATTTCCACAACGTGTGTCACTGGAATGGAAGATTTTTGATTTCCTTTATGCAAAAGGACAGCTTTTAAAAGCTGAATTTTGACGAATCTACAAATAGACGCCATTCCTTAGGGTCGTGAGTTGTTCCAATTTCTTCCATCAGCCCTGACATATCTGTGCAGAAACACAAACCATCTTGCATCGCATAATAAGCAAATAAAGCCAAAATGCTCTTTCTTAACAGAAAAACTCTAATACCCTTGGCCAGAAGATTCCACTCTTGAAGTCTTAAACCTTAAACTTGAGCTTGTTGATTGGAAAGTCCTAGGTCTCGAACAAGATTATTCAGTTCATTTTGTTGAATCAGATGAGGCTCGTCTAACTTTTTAGGGATGTATGTAGGATCAGGATCTATATCTGCCTCAAAGTCTTCCTCTGATGAATGTGAATCCATCTCCTCCTAGTTGGGTGGAGATGTTTATATAGGAATATCTTCTCCATGAGGAAGTGGCCTTATGGCTGAAGGCACATTTGGATATTGTATTTTCTTTTTGCTCTTTTTTTTGAAAAGTCAGACACTTTCGTTAAACAAAAATAGCAATCAGGCAAGTGACTAGTTGGCTCACGCCAAACCAGTGGAACTGCAAAAGGCATGGATTTTATCTTACTTTTCAATCATTTACTCAGGCTAACAAAACACGAAATGCGGCACACATGTGGAGCCCATGTTTTACCCTGATCTCCAACATCAGTAGTCAGTAGGGGACACCGATGGGTTTGGAAAGACCGCCGTCCGTCGGATGGGACGTTAAGCCGTGGCCCCGTGTGCGGGAGAGATATACCCTGTGTACGTTAAGAAACACGTTGGATGGCCTTAACGGGAGGCTACATCTGTCTCCCAACAGCTGTTCCAGTGGGTCCACTCCCCCAACCTTCTCTGAGCCTTCGGGGTCCATGTGACCTGGCCATTTAGCCCATGGTGTGCAAAAAAGTGCCGCTCAGAGGTAAAACAACCCAACAACAACTCCTCTGAGTATGACCCAAAACAATATTGTTTTTAGAAACCTAAGTGCTTACGGTCTTGGCCTCGTTTATCATATTATGAATATCTCATATAATACATTTGCATCATCAGTTTTATCGCTTTCACTTTTCCATTTGTATTCTTTAATATATTTCTCAAATAAATTATGATCTATAGAGCTTTTCGTTAACGGTTTTGGGTTAAAAAAATTCTTTGCCACTCACGCTTTCAAATATTGGATAATGATCTGTAATATCATTTTGAAAGACAGTTGTATTGCACATATAATTATAATTCTTTTCTGGTATAATAACATGTCCTATACAAGTATGGATGGAAACAGTTGATCTCGTAGCAATATTCACAAATGATTTTAAACCATTTAAAGACATCATCACAACAAGATAATCTGACACCTCAGAGAACGATAAATAGTATACTAATATATAATATATATATACGCATATTACAGTCAAATAGATTAATATTCTCTGCAGTTTCCATGTTTGCATTACAATCATAAAAATTAAACTTCATAACATTTGCATAAAATACAATTCCTCCTGATTTATTATGTTTCCTATTCTTAAAAAATTGCTAATAGACATCAGTTTTATAATTTACAACTTCATCGTCCTTTTCCCAAATTTCACTTAAGAAGATTTTAACATCAGTGAGATTTCGAAATTGACACATCACTGCAAGTAAATCATTGAAATGCAATCGGAAATATCCGGTATTCACATGCAAAAAAGTATAATTTAAAAAACAATGACAAGAAAAGAATTTATTAACTTTAGGCAAAGGAGTCGGCAACCTCCTTTAAGCAGCATATTGTGCAGAGAGAGACTCCGCTGGTTTGGCCATGTTGCCCGTATGGATAATTATAGATTGGCGAATAGGGTTATGAACAGTGTGCCTAAAGGCCTCAGAAAGAAGGGGAGACCTTGGATGCGGTGGGCAGACAACGTCAAATAGGACCTTGTTAGAATTTGTGTTCAGTGGCCTGATGCAGTAGATGTAGCTCAGGATAGACTTGCTTGGAGAACCAAATTGCACGGTCTGGTTGGACCTCCGTAGCCCATGGCTGCTTGAGGATGATGATGATGATGATCAGTATCTGCTAACAATGCACATGATATCAGTTCGGATTGAATATCAGAGACTGAATCATCAATTTTGCTCAGTATATTCCGTTATGTCTCTTTCATTTCTTACTTTTCTAACCTTGGAGTTTGATTGTTTTCATAAAAAAAATTTACCGATAATAAATTTACCTAAAATTTATTACCGATAAAGACTCTCCTGCACACGGTTTAACGTCCCATCCGACGGATGACGCCTTTCCAAGCCCATCGGTGTCCCCTACTGATCTATAGCAGGATGGGAGTTTTGCAGAGTTGGGTTGGGTTGTTGGGTTGTTTTACCTCTGAGCGGCACTTTTTTTGCACACAATGGGCTAAATGGCCAGATCACAAGGACCCCGAAGGCTCAGAGAAAGTTGAGGGAGGGGACCCACTGGAACAGCTGTTAGGAGACAGATGGTAGCCTCCCGTCAAGGCCATCCAACATGTTCTTTAACGTGCACAGGGTATGGCTCTCCCGCAAACGGCACCACGGTTTAACGTTCAGTCCGACGGGCGACGGCCTTTCCAAACCCATCGGTGTTCCCTACTGACCGTTGGCAGGGCGGGGAATTTTGCGGAGATAAATCTCAATGTTGACCCAGCTGGGACTCGAACCTGGGAACTACAAATTACGAGCCTGGCGCGCTACCGACTGAGCCACCCCCGCCCCCAGGAGCTTTGCAGAGAAAAATCTCAACGCTGGCCCAGGTGGGACTCGAACCTGAAAACTGCAGATTACGAGCTTGGTGTGCTACAGACTGAGAGGCCCCCGCCCCTACCTTTAAGGCAATATCATAATATCTATTACAATTTAAAACTATGCCACTATCAAAAATAGATTAAAAATCATTTTTTCGAAAATGTGACGAAATAATAATTTTGGTTTCATATGTTAACAATGAAATGTTCGTTTTATAAGTATTCCTCTATTAATTTTTACTTCTCAATCATTTGCATTATGTAAAATTTCGTATAATTTGTGATTCTGCATTATTTCAATATACAAGGGTAAATTAAAAATTTAAATAATACATATCTCCTTATGTTTTAAAAGTAATAATAATCCTTTCTCCTTTTTAAAACATAAGGAGATAAGTATTAAATAATACATATCTCCTTATGTTTTAAAAAGTAGAAAATAAACCTAAAGCATATCGATGGTTCAATCTGTCACTAAGTTCGTATTCACTTCAAGGTAAGATAGGGCTCCGGCTATCTTGTTCAGTAGGTTAATCGTCGCCCTATCTTACCTTGAAGCGAATACGAACTCAGTCACTGATTGCAAAATCGATATACTTTAATTTTATTATATACGTACTTCTGGCAACCTTCATGTACGTACACGAAGGTTGCCAGATCACTAATTTCTAAAAAAAAATCGTTGCCAGATATTTTTTCTGAATTCTGTAATCAACCATAGTGTTCGGATACTTTTTTGAGCGACTGTTGTAGGTGGTCATATTATTTTGATACTAGATCGTGTGGGCTCACTCACGGAAATATTGAGCGTGTGCAGTTACCGTTCACAGCAAACTGGAACGTGTGCAGTAACTGCACACGCTCCAGTTTGCTGTGAACGGTAACTGGAGCGTGTACAGTTGCTGTACACGCTTCAGATATTTTTTCTGAATTCTGTAATCACGTGACACGAAGGTTCCCTGATCACTAATTTCTAAAAAAAAATCGTTGCCAGATATTTTTTCTGAATTCTGTAATCAACCATAGTGTTCGGATATTATTTTGAGCGACTGTACATTCCCATTAGAAGCAAAAATTGATATGAAGTTGGTGCTGCAGTGTCGGCGTGACGATAAATCGATGCACACATTGTAAATATGTGTGCTGAACATTTTTCAGATGCCTGTTAATATCGATCGCTTATAAGATTTATAAAGTGAACTCTTAGGACCACTTATTAAACGTAAACTAAATGATAATGTCATTTCAGATTAGAAAAAAAAAGACTGTCACATAAAAAATTCAGTCTTTTTACGATGACAGATTCTATTCCGATCAAAAGATTGTTATCTCGGGGAACAACGAAATGATTATGGAATAATGAAACCAATAGCTCTGCAAACTACGACAGTGTATCCAGTAAAAAGTAATATTATCTCAGGTAATTGATAATTTAAATTCCTTGCTTTATACTGTTCTGATTCATGGGTATAAGCACTTATGTCTTGCGTCATAGACTACGCATTAGAAAATTGCAGCAGCAGTTTCAAATTGCTATTAAAAACTAAACAAAGCCGAGAGGAAAATCTCTGATTTGCAAACAAGATTAAGATCAAAGCAAAAGCAGTGGAATAAACATAAATAAAAATTGATACAATAGAATAAAAATTTCGGAATTAATAAAAACAAGAAACAAAAGCAGACTTTTCGTTGGATAACTTCAGGCAATATTTTCTTAGTAAATTGAAAACTGTATTTACGCCATCATCATCATCATCAAGCAGCCATGGGCTACGGAGGTCCAATCAGACAGTGCAATTTAGTTCTCCAAGCAAGTCTATCCTGAGCTACATCTACTGCATCTGGCCACTGCACACCAATTCTAACAAGGTTGCAAACTCCTTTGCCTAACCTCATCATTAGTTACAAAGTTTACACCAGGTCACATTAAATGTTTTTTGGAAGTGACAGAATTTAAACCACTATTCAAGCCGCGGAAAAATGATATTTTTATTATTTTCATTATGATTATTAATATAGATGGTAAAAAGATTAAGTTGAAATAAAGTTATGAAATATATAGGGGAACAATCGTTTTCGTACGTAGGTAATAATGCAAAATTTCCTGCAGATAAACCCATGGCTTCGCAGCATCATTATATATGCATGTATTATAAGTGTACTTGGACACTTTGTAAACAAGATAACAGGAAACTAGATGCTTTTGATTCTAGATGCTTACGCAGTATCTTGGGCATTAGGTGGTTCAACTTTATAACTAATGTTGAGGTTAGGCAAAGGAGTCAGCAATTTCCTTTAAGCAGCATATTGTGCATGAGAGACTCCGTTGGTTGGCCATGTTGCCCGTATGGATAATTATAGATTAGCGAATAGGGTTATGAACAGTGTGCCTACAAGCCTCAGAAAGAGGGGGGGGGGACCTAGGGTGCGGTGGACAGACAATGTCAAACAGGACCTATTAGAATTTGTGTGCAGTGGCTAGATGCAGCAGATGTAGCTCAGGACAGACTTACTTGGAGAACCAAATTGCATGGTCGGTTGGACCTCGGTAGCCCATGGCTGCTGTAGGATGATGATGATGATGTATTATAATATTGCTTTAAACGTGAATAAAGGTTATTATAGTGTATTATGTAAACGTCAGAAATCGTAATAGAAGTAGTCTTAATAAAAGAAAAACTTCAGTAATCTTAGGGGAAGTAATCGTAATAAGAGGAAATATCAGTAGTCTTAATAGAAGTAATCATTTCTCTGTTATATAGAAAGAATTTTTTTTACAATTTGTTTTACGAGATTAATATTTAACTATCGATTTATTATTGATCATAAAAGACACCTCTTTTGACCCTCTTTTGTAGCGTCTTCGAACTATATCTGATCATACCAAATAGTTGCATCAGTACCATGGTTCATAGAGAAGAGTAATTTATATAAAGGCCGCAATGTCGATTCTATCGAAAAGTTTATCAGAACTATTTTGACAAACTTCTTCACGAAGATAGAATCGCATCCTAATTTTGCCATCACCGAACTTTTAGATTAGGACCATAAATGCAAACAGAAGTACAGTCGCTCAAAAAAGAGGCCTAGGTTTTACTTTTAGATGCTACAATTTTCTTCTAGCTTGAACTTCATCCTGATTTATCATTCCTATAGCAAAAGAAATATGTTTGTTTGTTTGTCCTCCATGCAAATATTTGCTCGTGACATATCACTTTTTGATTTATTTATCTATCTATTGATGCGTGCGTGCATCTCACATGCCAAAATTGGCCTTTTTCAGGTGAAGTGGGTGCAGTGCAATCGGTACTCTACTCGAGTCAATAATGATCTCTGATCTCTATCGCACTATATTCCAGCAAGTGCAGATTTCCAACTATAATGAACCCACTCTCAGTCATAAAGGGGAAACCCCGATCGTCTTGAAAAGGCAGGCGTCCGTCGGTTGGGGTGAAAAGCCTTGTTTAAGAAAGCCACGCAAAATGCATCTTAAGGAATATTTTTACGTACCATTTGTGATTGTAAATTATTTCAAAGTGAAAAATAGAACTTTTCCACTTATTATCAATAAAATGTAAAATTTCCTGCAAGGTAATCTCCTAATTTCGCAAGATCATTATGCATGTATTATAATATTGCTTTAAACGTGAATAAATATTATTATTTTGTATTATGTAAATGTCAGTAAATCTTCATAGAAGCCGTCTTAAAACTCTTAAAGGTACATGCTGGATGGCCTTGATAGGAGGTTTCCATCAAAGGTGTCTTTCCTTATTCAATTCTGATTCCTTCGGGGTCCTTCTGACTTGGCCATTTAAGCCACTGCATATGTGAAAACGCTGCTCAAAGGAAAGCAACCAAACTTACTAAAATAAGGGAGTATAAGGGACCTCAAGATCGACTTAATCTTGTTAACCCAATTACAGTCAGTGTTTTTCGCTTACACAAAAATAAATTGAGGCAAAGCATTTTTATAAAGCTAAAACAAGAAGTTAACGTTAAGATGTAAAACTTTCAGAATTTACTTCTCTCAAAATTATAAACGGAGTTGAAACTTTACTCCCTGTAAATAAAACCCTGAAAATAAATGTATCGACGTTGAGAATATCCTAAAAATATTAAAATATAAAAGCCACATCACGAAGTGTTCGTTATTAAGGCCAGATTACAATTTCTTTGTACTGAAACATTGAAATGCATACTGTATGGTCCATCATCTTGGCGTAGCATCAAATGTTTTAATTTTTAATTAAATAGACAAGCAGATACGAATTATACATTATGTGAAATAAACATTTCATTCATTCTGTATTTGATGAGATTGCAATTAAATGATTTTGTAATATTTTCGAAATATTTCTTTAGTATAAATAAATTTGACAACCTCCTTTCTTTGTATTACAGGCTTTAAATTATTTAATAGGCAATGAAGAGAGGATTCTAATTTGAGGTGAGATAAGTCGATCCCTGCTTTCAAGTAATTTTTATTTGTGCTACTTTTTCCAGCTGAAGACATTCTTCCTTCCGCGGCTTAGCATGAAACGTCTATATAAAATAATTCCAGGCAAATACAAGAGCTTTACCGCTTAATTAATATTGCAGCAAATACAAGAGCTGGACCGCTTAATACAGGATTACTCCCCCACTCCCCCATTTGACTCTTCTCTGAGTTGGGCGGGGGTCGTTCAGTCGGTAGCGCGCAAGACTCGTAATCTGCAGTTCTCAGGTTCCAGTTCCAGCTAGGTCAGCGTCGAGATTTATCTCCGCAAAATTCCCCGTCCTGCCCACGGTCAGTAGGGGACACCGATGGGCTTGGAAAGACCGCCGTCCGTCGGATGGGACGTTAAGCGTGGGTCCGTGTGTGGGAGAGACGTACCCTGTGCACATTAAAGAACACGCTGGATGGCCTTGACGGGAGGCTACCATCTGTCTCCTAACAGCTGTTCCAGTGGGTCCCCTCCCACAACCTTCTCAGAACCTTCGGGATCCATGTGACCTGGCCATTTAGCCCATGGTGTGCAAACAAGTGCCGCTCAGAGGTAAAACAACCCAACCCAACTTATCTGAGTCAATAAAGTTGTAAAAAGAAACCCAAATAAGATTTAAAAAAAAACACCATGTGGCTTCTTTGCATTTTCTGGCTAGAATGCCAAGTAAAATAAAGCATTATTCTGTATTCATATTTTTTTTAAAAATGAACTATGCAGCAGTACGTATACGTCGGGTGTCTTCAGTACAGTCGCTCGAAAAATATCCGAACACTATGATTGATTACAGAATTAAAAAAAAATCTGGCAACGATTTTTAAAAAAAAAATAGTGATCTGGCAACCTTCGTGTACTGTACACCAAGGTTGCCAGATCACTAATTTCTAAAACAATCGTTGCCAGATATTTTTTTGAATTCTGTAATCAACCATAGTGTTCGGATACTTTTTTGAGCGACTGTACCACTTGATTTTCACCGGATCTGAAAGTTCCTCTCATTTCTGAGTGCTACTCTCTGAAATCGTATCCAAATTTGACAAAATTACTCATATCTTCGACGCAAAATGCCCCCAATTCACCAATTTTTGACACTCTAGCACCTACAAATCTATATTTGATCTTTGACTTTGAAGGACCCATTGCAACCAAAATTCCACATTTCCGAGATATACGACCCAAAGTACCCTCAGGAACCAAGTGCTCTTTAGAACCGATAGACCTAAATTTGACCTTTGACCTCGAAGAATCCTCCGGATGCGAAATTTCGTAACGTTTCCGACATGTACAACTCGAAACACCCCCAGACTACAATTTTTAAGTTTTTAGCCATCGTAGAACTAGGTGAACTATAGAACTAGGTATCGTACCTCAACGTGACTACTGTTTGACCTTAAATAACACCTTGAGGTCAAATTTCAGAGATTTTCCTAGATCTACCACCCGGACTATCTTTAGGTGCAAATTATCAGAGCACTGCTATTTCTGCATTATAATTAGAATTAGCGTAATCTCCTGTCAGTCCTCAGTCAGGCAGTCACAATTGTTTACATCAAGAGTTCTCAACGTGGGGTATGCGGTAAAATTTTTTGGGGTATGTGGTGAGAGCTCAAAGGTCGCTAGATCTAGTAAAAAGTCGCTAAGTTGGCATTATTATACTATATAGATTTTTCTATCTATACAAGGGGTACGCCAGTTACACACACATTTCCAAGGGGTTCGTGAAGCATAAAAGGTTGAGAACCATTGGTCTATATAATGTAACGAAACGAAAACATACAAATCATGAAACCGGAACTGTGGTTGTTTACGAGTAACTCGAGATATACCACGGATAACGTGAATTACGTCACTTGACCTGTTCGAACGTGGAGTTAACTTTACGAAACGAAAGAGAATTATAGTAATTTATTCTCACGTTGCTTGTGATGTTGAATGAATTTGTGATTCGGAAGAATTAAGGTGAAGTGTAAAGAAGTTTGTCTGTATCTATGAGCGAGAGTATAAAAAAAAGTTTTTATTAATCTGTGAGCGTTGGTAGTAAGAAATGTGGTCTCTAGGAAACTTTTGGTTTGTATTAAGTGTTCGGTCAAAGTTAACCCATTGTGTTGGATGTTTAACCAGTAGAATGCCATAGTTTCAAGTAAAATAGAAATTTATCTAATCGCAGAAAAAATGTGGTCTGGTAATTGTGATATAGTCTGTCATATAGTCTGGAAATTGTGATTATCAGGTTCACTTTATAGTGATAGATAGCATATTGATGCTTTGTGTAAATGGTTAAGAATTTTTTATGATTTACGTAGTTCTTATTGCTTTAGTTATTAAATCAGTTCATTTATAGTTGCTTATTTATTTTTTAATTCACGCTCGATTGACTATTATTCAAATACAGCTAGAAATTGTAATTAATTTGCAACAATATATAAGATGAATCAAGGAGAAAATTATTTATCATCTTACCTATCTACTCTTGAGTTGAATTGTTTTCCATCTAAGAGACACTTTGTTTTTTGTACAAAATGGGCTAAGTGGATAGGTCCCAAAAATCACAAATTTCAGATTTGCATTGGGGAATGTTGGATTGGGTTGTTTTACCTCTGAGCGGCACTTTTTTGCACACCATGGGCTAAATGGCCAGGTCACATGGACCCCGAAGGCTCAGAGAATGTTGGGGGAGGAGACCCACTGGAACAGCTGTTGGGAGACAGATGGTAGCCTCCCGTCAAAGCCATCCAGCGTGTTCTTTAACGTGCACAGGATATGGCTCTCCCACACACGGGGCCACGGCTTAACGTCCCATCCGACGGACGGCGGCCTTTCCAAGCCCATCGGTGTCCCCTACTGACCGTGGGCAGGGCGGGGAATTTTGCGAAGATAAATCTCAACGCTGACCCAGCTGGGACTCGAACCTGGGAACTACAGATTACGAGCCTGGCGCGCTACTGACTGAGCCACCCCCGCCCTCATTGGGGAATGAGATCCATTGTAAAAATATTAGGAAACAGTTGGAATTTCCTGTCAAATTCATCCAGCGTGTTCTTTAATGTTCAAAGGGTATAGTTTTCCTGTACACGGAACCACAGTTTAACGTTCCATCTGACGGACACGGGTTTTACCAAACCCATAGATGTGCTCTTTTTAATGAAAAACAGATCGGAGTTAGTGGAGAAAATCTCAACTCAGGTACACTGAGGAACCGAACTGGGAAATTAAAAAGGCCACAGAGATGGTTCACTAAACGACTACCTTACTTCAACTTGATCTACGAACAAAGGCTGGAAAATCTTAATATCCATTCACTAGAGTGGAGAAGACTTGAACTGGATCTGAAAACATGTCACAAACTCATTTATAGGACAACACACCAAGACATCCCTGCTAATAATTTTAAGTAGCAACACGAGAAGTCATCCCATGAGTATCAACATTCCTCTGGCGAAGAAAAATTGTAAATATCATTCTCTCGTATGCAGAGCAGGAAGGGTTTGAAACCAACTTCCAACGGATGTGATGCTTTCGCCAACATTCCAAAATTTCAGCAGAAAATTGAAAAAAGTGGACTTCTCACCATTTCTTCGATGCTTTAGATTCTGAACCTTAAAGCTTACTTTGTTTCTATATAGTATTTGTTCTATATAGTTTCTATATAGTATATTTGTTTCTATATAAAGCTTACTTCTGTTTATATTATATTTGTTTAATATTTGTACAATCATATGCTTTTCATTTCTTGTTTTTTTGTCAACAGGGAAGGCGTAAGAGTGCTCTACACCAACTGACCCTTCTGTGTATTCAATTATACGGAAATTTTGCGAACGTGGTGCGCTGCCCACCGAGCCAATCTCTGCCCAATTTACTCTTGGAAGTGCTAGATAATTACTGTATGTCATTAGGAATGAAAACCTCAACCGTACGATTTCGGGTAAACACGTTATCTGTAAACACACATCTATAATAAACAAATAGATGTGTGTATCATCCATAACTCATCAGGAAATCGTGGTAGAAGCTTCAACATTTTACAGAGTTATTTCTGGTTGTCGTTCGGTTTGCAGTCCCGAATTTTAAATCGATTTTCCAAAAGTGGGGCTCACTAAAAGTAAATATATTTATCATAACATTTCTTTTTTCAAACCGATTCTTTTTTCAAACCGAAACCGTGAGAAATCCACTGTTGCCACTTACAACTCCCTAATCGTGAACGTAAGAGTCATAATAGCATTTAAATCTGCTCTAGTTGCCATATTCCCCACATTTTCAAAGGCATTATTATTTTAAAGGGGGGGGGGGGGGGGCTCAGTCGGTAGCGCGCCAGGCTCGTAATCTGTAGTTCCCAGGTTCGAGTCCCAGCTGGGTCAGTGTTGAGATTTATCTCCACAAAACTCCCTGCCCTGCCCACGGTCAGTAGGGGACACCGATGGGCTTGGAAAGGCCGCCGCCGTCCGTCGGATGGGACGTTAAGCCGTGGCCCCGTGTATGGGAGAGCCATACCCTGTGCACGTTAAAGAATACACTGGATGGCCTTGACGGGATGCTACCATCTGTCTCCCAACAGCTGTTCCAGTGGGTCCCCTCCCCCAACCTTCTCTGAGTCTTCGGGGTCCTTGTGACCTGGCCATTTAGCCCATTGTGTGCAAAAAAGTGCCGCTCAGAGGTAAAACAACCCAACCCAACTTATTTTAAAGGCTTCCATTGCATCTTAGAACCTGAATTTTTAACCCAACACGGGGTCACGCAGGGGGTACTTCCCGTGCCAAATGTGGGACCGTTCGGTCAAGTACATCAGGAACCATAGAGTAACAAAATTTGTCGAAATAAAACTCTCGATCGTTTGAGGCGATGTTATGAGAGCGCGATGACGTCACAACGTCAAACGTTGGGCAGTGTTTCGCGTTGAGACTGTGTTAAACTCAAAAAACTAACTTTTAGTTCAATGAAAAACGTAAGAGAAACGTAGAGATTAAAATGGTGACTCGTAGAACGCTGGTTGTCGTTTAGCTAGTAATAATAATAATAATAAGAAGAAGAAGAAGAAGAAGAAGAAAAGCATTTAAAAAACTTTGCTGATACAATATTTTTTCGGAAAATGTCATCCTTTCGTCTTCAAAGTATTGATTCTGACCTTCTGTATTGATTCAGTATTTAAAATTCCAGACATCAAACCAGTCCGCCGTTTTACCTCGTTGTGAGTCATTAAGTTGTAAAAAGAAACCCAAATAAGATGCAAATAACCTCTTAGTGAACCTATTTTGTGGTTAGAACATCCCAAAGAGAAGAAGAACCCCTGAGTCATTATGACAGGGACCACCACAGTCGATTCCGTAGGCGTCCGTCTCTCCACTCCGCAGAGGATGGAGCTGGAAGTCGTCGAGGGATCAACCCTCAGTCCATTACGAAGACAGATAACATCGTCCCACACACAGAGTCCGCTTGGCGAAACAATCGCATTAATTATCGAACTAATGGATCGCTGTTAGGGCGGCCACTGGTGATTACAGGCTGGCTCTAGAGGAAGAGGGTAGAGACGCACAGACAGCCAAAGGACAGACCGAGATATAGATAGTGGAGAGCAGACGTCACCAACCTGCAGAGGATGCTCTTAGTTTCGGCTTGCGATACGAATACATTAAAGTCATTTGCGACGGGGAGAAATAAACTTGTTTACGGTGAACCCTCGCATGTGATTAAGAGATGCGCTGAGCAATTTGGTTCAGGGATCATTGGACATAATTCTAAAGGCTGATATGCTGTCGCTGTTTCGTAAAGGTTGCGAGCGCACTAGACGATTAGGTGAACTGATGAATATACCTTCGAATGAAGTCCTACAATGATTTGTAATTTCACCGATGTGTAATATCATTATTTTATGTGTGAGTGATCGAATTTCCTTAATTCGGATCAATTAAGCAGAAGTTACTTGTTTTAAAGAATTTCTTTCTTTCTTAATTTTAACAGAAGATGTTGATATTAACTGAAAAGGTAAATCTGACGCATCAAGTAATACAAAGTTTTTAACTAATTTACTAATACTAGTTTTAAACTTTCGAGCAGAAATCAGCGATATTTATGTAGAAATCACTACGAAGGTGATACAAAAAGTAATTCCAAGCTTGTTTTTTACAGATCACTATTTACTGCACAGCATTTTTACCTGTACAGTGTAAAAGTACATTCTTTTCACCTCTTTTTTTAATTAGAATTGCATCGTATTCCGATAGGTGCCGCTGCTGTAACGTTAATGAAACATGGCAGCCATCATGGACATGCTCGAAGCAATGTGATGTCAATGAATTCTTGGTGTGTGATAATAAAGCTGTAGGAAACATCCACAAGCGACTGCAGAATGTTTATGGAGTAGATGCTGTTGTTTACAACACATTGGACCAATCATGCATCTGCAAAAGAGGGACGCGCTGACCTTTACAATGACACTCACAGTGAGGGCCACATAAGATTCTTGTTCTGAGTTAATGCAAGACAGTTGAACGCGACAGTGATCATAAATAAAAACAGGATTATGTTCCTATTTGATCTATCTACACAATACAAGTAGCAATGATGCACAATGAATATTATCTGTAAACAAATTGCAGAAAAAAATATTTTCTGAGTAATCCTCGTAGAAATTTTAATCATCACTCATATGTATAACATATTCGTTTTCAAACAAAAAAAACTCTTTTCATTTTTCAAATCTAGCCCCTCCTAATGGTGGAAATTCAAATTAATGAGTAATTCCTAAAATACGAATAGTATTATATACAACCAAGGAAATATCTATTTACCCTTTAAAACAGAAAGGTTGCCGTCCTATAACCCCCAAGACTGTTGTCAGTACCTCATGTCCTCCACATCCTTGTGCACACTGAAGAATAGGCTGGCTCGTATCTCAGTTTCCTAAATAGTTTTTCTGTTCCTGCAATATCTCATTCCTACAGTTCTCTACTATCTCTACCTCTCTGTTCCAAATTCAGACTCTTCTTCTCTGTTCTCTACTCTCTTCTTTCTTCTTCATGTTTATTCTCTACTCTCTTCTTTCTTCTACTTCAGATTCTTTTTCTCTGTTCTCCACTCTCTTCTTTCTTCTACTTCAGATTCTTTTTCTCTGTTCTCCACTCTCTTCTTTCTTCTACTTGTCTATTCTCTACTCTCTTCTTTCTTCTACTTCAGACTTCTTCTCTGTTCTCTGCTCTCTTCTTTTTTCTACTTGTCTATTCTCTACTCTTTATTTCTTCTACCTCCCTATTCTCTACTCTCTTCTTTCTTCCACTTCTCTATTCTCTACTCTCTTCTTTCTTCCACTTCTCTATTCTCTACTCTCTTCTTTCTTCCACTTCTCTATCCTCTACTCTCTTCTTTCTTCCACTTCTCTATTCTCTACTCTCTTCTTTCTTCCACTTCTCTATTCTCTACTCTCTTCTTTCTTCCACTTCTCTATTCTCTACTCTCTTCTTTCTTCCACTTCTCTATTCTCTACTCTCTTCTTTCTTCCACTTCTCTATCCTCTACTCTCTTCTTTCTTCCACTTCTCTATTCTCTACTCTCTTCTTTCTTCCACTTCTCTATTCTCTACTCTCTTCTTTCTTCCACTTCTCTATTCTCTACTCTCTTCTTTCTTCCACTTCTCTATTCTCTACTCTCTTCTTCCACTTCTCTATTCTCTTCTTTCTTCCATTTCTCTATTCTCTACTCTCTTCTTTTTCCACTTCTCTACTCTCTACTCTCTTCTTCTACTTCTCTATTCTCTTCTTTCTTTCACTACTCTATTCTCTATTCTCTTCTTTCTTTCACTACTCTATTCTCTACTCTCTTCTTTCCTCCACTTCTCTATTCTCTACTCTCTTCTTTCTTCCACTTCTCTATTCTCTACTCACTTCTTTCTTACAATTCTTCATTATCTAATCTCTTCTTTCTTGTACTTCTCTGTTCTCTACTCTCTTCTTTATTCTTCCCTATTCTCTACTCTCTTCTTTCTTCCACTTCCTTATTCTCTACTCTCTTCTTTCTTCCACTTCTCTATTCTCTACTCACTTCTTTCTTACAATTCTTCATTATCTAATCTCTTCTTTCTCGTACTTCTCTGTTCTCTACTCTCTTCTTTATTCTTCCCTATTCTCTACTCTCTTCTTTCTTCCACTTCCTTATTCTCTACTCTCTTCTTTCTTCCACTTCTCTATTCTCTACTCTCTTCTTTCTTCCATGTCTCTATTCTCTACTCTCTTCTTTCTCCTAGTTCTCTATTCTCTACTCTCTTCGTTCTTCCATTTCTCTATTCTCTACTCTCTTCTTTCTTCCATGTCTCTATTCTCTACTCTCTTCTTTCTTCTAGTTCTCTATTTTCTACTTCTCTCTTCCTACAATTCTCTCTATACGTGTCTTAAGAGCTAAGCTAGCAGATCCTCTTTCCGCACACAATTCTGGACATTTGTGGTCCTGACGATTTGGCCTTTTAGCCATTCTATGCACAAATTACTGATCAGAGTCAAATTCCAATCAAATCAAGGAGGTAAAATCAGTCAGATCGGTTGCTAACGCATCCGATATTCAATATGGATAAGTGATTACGAGAACTGTAAGGTGCTTCTGACAAGTTATCAACAGGTCGTGGGTTCGGTTCCTATTTCGGCAGAAAGTAAATCCAGTTCTATGACTCTTAATTTGCTATTAGACCACAAGACTGTTACTGATTAAGATATTTTTTACATTCGTTAATTTCTTTTCTTGATATTTTGTTTGATTTATGCCCGCTAACCTCTGACCTGCCCTCATTTAGAAAGGGGACACGGATGGAAAAATCGCGGTCCTTCGGATGGTATGTAAAGCCGTGGCCACTTCCACAGGAGAGTCATACCCTGTTTACGTTAAAAAATACGCTGGATGACCTTGACCTTAGGCTTACATCTGTAACCTAACTATTAGGCTTACATCTGTAACCTAACTATGGTACAGTCGCTCAAAAAAGTATCCGAACACTACGGTTGATTACAGAATTCAGAAAAAACATCTGGCAACGATTTTTTTAGAAATTAGTGATCTGGCAACCTTCGTGTCACGTGACACGAAGGTTGCCAGGTCATTAATTTCTAAAAAATCGTTACAAGATATTTTGTGTGAATTATGTAATCAACCGTAGTGTTCGGATATTTTTTTGAGCGACTGTACCATTCTTCCAATCTTTTCTGATCTCATGGGATACTAGAGACCTGGCCAGTTAGCTTATTTTGTGCGAAAAAGTGTCGTTCAGAGGTAAATCAACCAAACTCAAATCTTAATAATTATCATGGACATATTTTCCAGATGAGATTAGTTACTGAAATCATTACAATTTGATGAACGCAATATGTTGATTTAACGAAACAAAGTGAAAACTAATGAGAATATTTTCTGCAGAATCGTAAGGAAAGAAAGGAAGAGGGGAGGTGGGTGTTAGTTTTTGTTCTTGAACTTCTCTGTTCTTACTCTCAATAACTGGTGCATTATATTATTTTTTAAAAATAATTTCAATAATATATCGTCTTTGACGAATATGGGACGCTCCCCTGGAAAGAAAATGAAGTTTCTTATTTTCCTCCTTTAGCACCCTCTAACAGTAGAAATTGCAATTAATGGATGATTGGAAAAATGAAAATAGCAATATTGGGTTAGCAATTATATAACGCAAAAATAATTTTTCGCTCATCTCTTAAAACTAAAGAATTACGTCCCTCGGGAAGGCAAGAGAGGAAATGATTGTTACCAATATTTGATACCAAATATTTTTCACTTAATTTCGAAAAGCGTTTAATCTCTTGACTACTCTACTAACAAAATCTGATTTCTTTTTTCTTTTTTTCGCACAAATCGATCATTTGAAATATTCGGTTAAATTTTGCCATTCTTCAAAAATTTCCACCTTTAGAGGCTGCTTTCAACCCTATTGGGAGATTCGTAATGCGGGGGCAGGGGTGGCTCAGTCGGAAGCGCGCCAGGCTCGTAATCTGTAGTTCCCAGGTTCGAGTCCCATCTGTAGTTCCCAGGTTCGAGTCCCAGCGTTGAGATTTATCTCCGCAAAATTCCCCACCCTGCCCACGGTCAGTAGGGGACACCGATGGGCTTGGAAAGACCGCCGTCCGTCGGATGGGACGTTAAGCCGTGGCCCCGTGTGCGGGAGAGCCATAACCTGTGCACGTTAAAGAACACGCTGGATGGCCTTGACGGGAGGCTGCCCATCTGTCTCCCAACAGCTGTTCCAGTGGGTCCCCTCCCCCAACCTTCTCTGAGCCTTCGGGGTCCATGTGACCTGGCCAATTTAGCCCATGGTGTGCAAAAAAGTGCCGCTCAGAGGTAAAACAACCCAACGTAATGCGGAAATCTTAATATTTCATCAATACCTATTCAACTGAAAATGATTTTTTTTATTTGTCTTTAAAAGCAAAAAAAAACACAATATGTATATACGTACAGACAGAAGATATTAGTGAAAATATTCGCTCTTTCTTTTGTTTCAAAGCGTGCTAAAAATTCGTTAGAAATTGATCGAGGAAAGCAACTCATACATCTTTCGGTATCAAAAGCAGTAAAAGTGAAAAATTAAAATGTTTTCGAATTGGGGTACTTTTGCAATGCATTTGTAAAATTATTTTCCAAAATTTAATTTTTCAAGTACTTATTATTGGCTAAATCTTCGACCTTGTGATATTATCTGTAGCACCCAGGTCGAAATATTGACGTTTTCCAAAATCGTAATTTATGTAGTGCATATTCTGTACGTTGAATTGTTCTGTGCTATGTCCACATATCAAATTCATGACAATAACATTCATTTATGTTAGGATTGACTTATGGTTTCGACCTACCGTTATAAAAATAAATTGTAAGGTTAAATGTTCAATGAGACCCTTAGCTAATTTTGTCCTTCACTCGCAAAGAAAATAAAATTCTATACAGATTAAAAACTGATACTATAAATCTAAACAAACAAAAATTTCAATTAAGACTTATAAATTCTCCAAACTGTTCAAAATGTAACCTACTAGAAAACACAAACCATATATTGTTAAACTGTAATTTATATGCTAATCAAAGAGAAATCCTCTTCACTGAAAGAACAAGTCTAGGAATACTGGACTTCAATATTAAAAATTTATTAAATCATCCCAAATATGAAACAAAAATTTTAATTTACAAACTTATTCTTAACTTCTTCTTATCCACTCCTTTACGGAACAGGATTTAAAAAAAATACATATATATATATAAAAAAGGGAGAGTTGACTCCAAAAAAAAAAGAAAAAAGAAAAAAAAGAGTTAAAAAAGAGATAAAAATATATTTTTGCTTATAGTGATAAGAATCACTCTTCTCAACATTTTATTGGGAAAGCCTGAACAAGGACATCCCATTTTTCTTGTAACGTTTTGATGATGATGAGCTAATTTTGTGATTAAGGGTCAGCCTGTAATGGTCTGTTCTTAGCAAAGCTATGAGCTATGCGGCGAAACCAATTTCTCAAGTTTGATAATTCCTACTTCGTTGTAAATGTAGAAGTTGACAGTAATGTGTCTTTCAGTGTGAATTTGATCTGTGTTCCGACATCATCACCAAAGGAGAAAGTAACAAAATTGAAACAAAGCAATTGAAATAACATTGTAAAGTGGCGTTAAGAATGCCGAACTCAAAACTTATCTGCATGCTCTATTATTTATTAGCAGATTGCCCGGTGCTGTTTGGGTGTTAATATACAGTAAATGACTCAGAATTGCACGTTTCCACGCCTATTCTGAACGGGTGTACTGATACCCGTTTTTTGTACGTACGCCGGCTGAAATTTTTCAAGGGTAAGATAGTTTTTTCAGGGAAGAGCGAAAAAAACATGTTTCAAGAGAGAAATATTTATGGTAATCCGTTCATTAATGAATGCAGATGCAAATAACGAATCATGCATTCATTACACCATAATACAACTAAGAATACCCTAAAACAAAATGAAAAAACAACGAAAAAATTTATTATTGGAAAAACGCTTAAAATGACTTTTTATAATAATAAAAAATGAATGAAATACTCCGACAACAAAAGAAAAAAGGAAAAAAAATCAAGACACCTAAAAATTTTTGGTCACCTGTAATTATTTAATATAAATTCATTTTTTAGTTTTTTTTTCTAGAAGGGAGAGACTTCCCATCTTGCCTTCCCTTGTAGGCGCCCATGGTCCTAGGTGTCATTAGTAGCAAAGGATTTGGCTCCCTGTAATTCCGCAGACACTTGACTGATCGGTTCGGAATTTGGTATGGTTTCCCCACTTGCCTCTTTCTGTGGTTTCCTAGCTGCGGTGGATCATGATTAACCCCGCTGCAAGTGTCCGAAATTTCTGGGGGCGCTGCCTTGTCTACCTAATGAATGGAGAGTTGAAAGTTATGAATGGAGTGCTACGTTATAGGAATGGAAATTTATCAATGGGCATACGTTTCGCGCCCTAGATTTAAGAGAAAACTTAAATTTTTCGAGTAAAAACTCTTACAGTGCACTTACGTACGTGAGATGAAGCTGTTGACGAAATTTGATGATCCTGACTCTCACTATTGTGGAGGAGTTCTCGAGCAAACAGACAGACAGACAGAAAAATTCTTTAATATATAATCGACTAGAAGATATGCTTGCGTTTGCTTCGGTTTTCAATATAGTATGTGATGCTTTTCATATTTCAAGGTTTGCTTTAGCATACAACTTCTTACGGTCAATCCCAGTGAAATTTACCTTTCTTTTTTTGAGAAGGGGAGGATAAAGTATAGGAATTCTTAGAGGATGCCAATTACACTCCCACGTCGGAATCTTCCATTTCGGATATAACACGTTACGTTCGGAAATCGTTTACGTATTTTCTCCTTTTTTCAGCAAGGGGGGAAGAAATTTTGGGCGATCAAATCCTTACGTTACTTAAAGCCATAAGAATGAAGTCATATACGAATTTGGTGACATTAGCTGTTACCCGCTTAAGAAATGTTTTTTTTTTTGCAACGTATAAGACAGAGAAGAGTTCTAGAAACTACTCTTAGTTTGTACAGGTTATCTCACACAAGACATGCCAATTTAAGACCGTAGTCACTGTTGACCCCTGACTGCAAGGTCTGTATGTTAGTTATAGGTAATAACAACACACAAAGTTTGCCTTCTGGAACACTAGTTAGTTCCCTAAACACTATACAAGTCGAATCTCCCGGTTTCAGATTTCAATTTTTTCACTGGGAAGAAAGAAGTGTTGGGTGAACCCTTATGATTTTCATATAAGATGAAAGGCAGTTTTATACCAAATTCGGTGATCAAACCTCTTATCATTCAAAAGAAATAACTTTTTTCCCGAGTGAAAAGAGATTTGAGAGGGAAGCAATGGGATGGCCAAACTTTTACATTGATTTCAATCATTATGAAAGGAAGCTGCTGTTCTTACATTTTGGGGGGAGGGGCCACATCGTCACGTTTCTGTAACTTAACTGAGAGGAAGCTGCAATATTAAAATCGGTGTTCGTAGTTCTTACCTTTTAAGAGAAATCTTTTCCGATTTTTTTCCTGAAAAGATGAGAGAAAGAGTAGTTAAAACTTTGCACTGCTTTACTATCAGAGAATGTTATATATCGAATTTAGTGGTCTTAAAGGGCCCCACAAACGTCAGTTTTGCCTTCAGGACTAATGGAAATTTTCGGGTTGGGTTGTTTTACCTCTGAGCGGCACTTTTTTTGCACACCATGGGCTAAATGGCCAGGTCACATGGATCCAAAAGGCTCAGAGAAGGTTGGGGGAGAGGACCCACTGGAACAGCTGTTGGGAGACAGATGGTAGCCTCTCGTCAAGGCCATCCAGTGTGTTCTTTAACGTGCACAGGGTATGACTCTCCCGCACACGGGGCCACGGCTTAACGTCCCATCTGACGAACGGCGGCCTTTCCAAGCCCATCGGTGTCCCCTACTGACCGTGGGCAGGGCGGGGAAATTTTGCGGAGATAAATCTCAACGCTGACCCAGCTGGGACTCGAACCTGGGAACTACAGATTATGAGCCTGACGGGCTACCGACTGAGCCACCCCCGCCCCACGAGCCTTGTTGAATTGTTGTCCATTAAAGCTGACATAATTTGGGCTATCGACGAAAATAACAAATCTAAACGCAAGTGGGCCAAGTAATGGCTTTTGAAAAGGAATCGTCTTTTCACATTAATTTATCAAACGAATTAAAATTTGGTCCAAAAAGCCTGGCATAATTATTTCCAAATGATGAAACAACTAACCTGAATTTGTTATCCATTGTTTCTCTATTAATTCAGAAAAAGGATACATGCATAAGGCAGACTGCTCACGAGAGATTCACAGAGCAAAATCTAGCCCGTTTCTAGTCGTGAGCTTCTCACGAGAAACAGCAAACAAATTCTAGCCCGTTTTTTATGTTGTAATGCCATTTGCATAACTATTAAGGTTGGGTTGGGTTGTTTTACCTCTGAGCGGCACTTTTTTGCAACCATGGGCTAAATGGCCAGGTCACATGGACCCCAAAGGCTCAGAGAAGGTTGGGGAGGAGACCCACTGGAACAGCTGTTGGGAGACAAATGGTAGCCCCCGTCAAGGCCATCCAGCGTGTTCTTTAACGTGCACAGGGTATGGCTCTCCCGCACACGGGGCCACAGCTTAACGTCCCATCCGACGGACGGCGGCCTTTCCAAGCCCTTCGGTGTCCCCTACTGACCGTGGGCAGGGCGGGGAATTTTGCGGAGATAAATCTCAACGCTGACCCAGCTGGGACTCGAACCTGGGAACTACAGATTACGAGCCTGGCGCGCTACCGACTGAGCCACCCCCGCCCAAACTATTAAGGATACAAAACACTTCAGCGATAATGTTACATCTTCAAAGAGAATGAAGTTTATATTTTTGCAACCTTAATACCCACTAATAACAGTAATTTCAATTAATGAATCGAATAATGCAAATCACAATGTTATTAGTATCTATAGAACACAAAAATACTGTTTTATTTATATCTTAAAACAAAAAGAAGCTAAATATCTGCAAATGAACAGACGAAAAAATGGAAATAATAACTGTTTAATAAAACTAACTAGCTGTAGCAAATAACCATTTTTTTTATAATGCAAGGAGTGTGTCCCTCGCTATCTGCATTTGTCAGCGTCAACAGTGAAAAGGTCGTTTCCTATCAGCGCCACTGAAATTACAATTCACGAACGTTAAGCAGATTTTGAGGACCCCACAAACTTCCAGATAATTGTCCGATCAATCCCAAATGTTTTGTACGGGGTTCCCTCGAGTAATACCGCATTGCGTTCGAAAATCAAGTCTCTATCTTTAACAGAACCAGAGATTTAATTTTAGAGCCTATTTTTTTTTACCATTCTCTTGTCTTCAGCTATATTAGAAAACCTGAGTTCGATTTTAAGACTGCCGAATGAAATATACATTTCCCATCTACTGCAAACGTTGCCTGGGCTATCTGCTAATTAGATAAGTAATTTAAAATTGAAACTTTTTAAAGGAATAAATAATCATTAACTTATCAGCTTCTGTTTTTACTTATTTCGCTTTCACTGTCATGCATATTAAACGAAGAACTCATAGGAACATTCTGATAAACGAGAAACATTAAATTATCTTAATACCATAATTTAGGCATGGGTTGGGTTGTTTTACCTCTGAGATGCACTTTTTTGCACACCATGGGCTAAATGGCCAGGTCACATGGACCCCGAAGGCTCAGAGAAGGTTAGGGGAGGGGACCCACTGGAACATCTGTTGGGAGACAGATGGTAGCCTCCCGTCAAGGCCATCCAGCGTGTTCTTTAACGCGCACAGGGTATGTCTCTCCCGCACACGGGACCACGGCTTAACATCCCATCGACGGACGACGGCCTTTCCAAGCCCATAGGTGTCCCATATTGACCGTGGGCAGGGCGGAGAATTTTGCGGAGATAAATCTCAACGCTGACCCAGCTGGACTCGAACTAATTTAGGTATGTAAACATCGTCTGCAGCAGTGACAGATGCCCTAGATTTCATAACTTTCTTCTACACTTTTCGGAAAGAGCTTCACAGATTATTTATTTTTTGGTGATAGTTTCCGTATTGGCAGTGGGATCCACTTCCTTCGTCTTTGTAACCAGCACGTGTAGGATACATTGTTTTTTTAAATTCTGTTTTGATAATCTTTATATTCTACTTTCATAAATACTCATTCTCACGAAATATTTCAATAAATTCTAACATAAAATCTTTCCCAAACTGGTTCATCTTCGCAAAATCACAAACCCCTGAATACAGGCGACAATACCCAAGACCGATGTGAACACCACCAAAACTTTGAGTGGGGCGGGGGTGGCTCAGTCGGTAGCGCGCCAGGCTCGTAATCTGTAGTTGCCAGGTTCGAGTCCCAGCTGTGTCAGCGTTGAGATTTATCTCCGCAAAATTCCCCGCCCTGCCCACGGTCAGTAGGGGACACCGATGGGCTTGGAAAGGCCACCGTCTGTCGGACGGGACGTTAAGCCGTGGCCCCATGTGCAGGAGAGCCATACCCTGTGCACGTTAAAGAACACGCTGGATGGCCTTGACGGGAGGCTACCATCTGTCTCCCAACAGCTGTTCCAGTGGGTTCCCTCTCCCAACCTTCTCTGGGCCTTCGAGGTCCATGTGACCTGGCCATTTAGCCTATGGTGTGCAAAAAAGTGCCGCTCAGAAGTAAAACAACCCACCCCAAAACTTTGAGCGGACTAAGGATTGGCTTGCAGGTAGCTCTACAAATGTCAGGTTTACACTTTACACACTTTAGGTCAGGCGGCCTCACCTGTTGATCTTCTGACATTCCGGAAGTTCTTCAGGCAAGTTTTTTGGCCTGAACAGTACATCCGGCTTCCATCACACGTATGATGAGCCGGACCAAACGTGAACTGTTCAAGTAGACCTGAAGGCCAAACTGAACATCTGTGGGAATCTTAACGTTTACAGTTTAGAAGCAATTTCTCAGCTTTTTTTCCTGTTGAAAACAATTGGAAGTTGAAATTTATATATCTGCAACAAGATGAGAGAACGCCGTATACTGAATTTGATGACCCCAGCTCTTACTATTTAAGACAGGGGGCAAACTACGGCACGCCACCTCTTTTTGTGCAGACCAGAGCTACTGATGATAAAAAAATTAAATTTCTAAAAGAGAGATATAAAAGAAGCTAATATAGGACAAGAAGTTCAACTTCGATGATGCGAATTCTCATTAAAATAATTAATTTTAATAAAATCAAATTATTGATGTTTCAGTTCGGATTTTTTGTGATGGCTATACCGGTTATGCATAAGTTATTAATTTAATATTTCATTGGCTGCCCACCATTCCATTTTAATTTTTTATGAGGTCTTTCAGCTAAAATGTTTGCCCAGGTCTGATTTAGGAGGAGGTTTTGATCAAACGGACAGAATTATCTCAAATGTATAGTAGATTTTGCAAATATTCTGTATCGCAATCATTGCTATTTAATCGCCTGGAGCAGATTCAGTAATTATTTTATGAAATTTATTATTCAGTCTGTTTCAATCACTCATCGTTGAGACACAAATATATCTGGGTTATTACTAAAGAACAGCAGCTGTTAGAATGTTCCTAGTTTTGACTCAGTTATAAAAGCTTGTCTGATTCTGCATAAATGCGTGGAACCCATTCAATTATTTTAAAAGCTTTGCGTGTGAAAAAGGAGTACATTAAAAATGTTTTAATAAAAGCTACATACACAAATTCCTTTGCCATTAACTTGTACAGTCGCTCAAAAAAGTATCCGAACAATGTGGTTGATTACAGAATTCAGAAAAAATATCTGGCAAAGTTTTTTGCCAGATATTTTCTGGCAATCTTCGTGTACATACACAAAGGTTGCCAGATCACTAATTTCTAAAACAAATTGTTGCCAGATATTTTTTCTGAATTCTGTAATCAACCATAGTGTTCGGATACCTTTTGAGCGACTGTACTTAGGCTTTGTAAATATCAGCAAAAATAATTTTCAAGTCAGATTTGCACCGACATGACGTTATTTGATAAAGTTATTATGATAAAGCTGTAAATCAATTCAAATGTAAAAAAACAAGCAATGCAATTACACTGTCTAGCATTTTTAATGACATGTCACAATAGTCGGATATAATTCAAAATGTTTTTTAAAATATAACAAAAATATGGTCTTGATAGATAAGGTCTCTGTTTCTTAATAGCTGTAAAATGGATTCCGCTCTTCTATTCCTATAGAGTGGATTCCCTTCCCTCTAATTTATGATCATGATAAATGCGATCTCTGTTTCTTAATAGCTGTAAAATGGATTCCACTCTTCTATTCCTATAGAGTGGATTCCCTTCTCTCTTATTTATGATCATGATAAATGCGATCTCTGTTTCTTAATGGCTATATACTGGATTCTTTTTAACCATTCCTGTACAATGGATTGCCTTCCTTAATTCTAAAAGGGGATTCCCTCCCCTTAATTTATGGTTTTCAAAGATGGCATCTGTTTCTTAACAGATGTAGAGTGTATTCCATTCCCCTATTCCACTACAGTGTATTCCCTTCACCACATTTTTGGCCACGACAGATGGCGTCTTTGTTTCTTAATAACTGTACAATGGATTCCATTCCCCTATTCTTCTACAGTAGATTGCCTTCTATACCTTTACAGTGTCTTACCTTCCTCAAATTTATGGTCTTGATAGATGGTGTCTCTATTTCTTAATGGCCGTAGACTTGATTCCATTCCCCTTTTCCTGTAGAGTGGATTCACTTCCCCCCAATTTATAAATTTTATAGATGACACCTCGGTTTCTTAACAACTGTACACTGGATTCTATTCCCCTATTTCTTTACAGTGGATTCTCTTCCCCCCAGTTTATGGTTTTGATAGATGATATCTCTGATTTTTAATAGCTGTATACTGGATTCCATTCCCCTATTCCTGTACTGGATTGACTTATCTTACCTTTACAGTGAATTCCCTTCCTCCAATTTATGGCCTTGATAGATGGCATCTCTATTATTTTTAGACAGTGGATACAGTGGTACAGTAGTGCGGTACAGTGGTTCAGTGGTACAGTGGATACAGTGGTACAGTAGAGCGGTACAGTGGATTCCATTCCCCTATTCCTGTACTTTCCTTAATCCTAAAAGATTCCTTTCCCTTAATTTATGGTTTTCATATATGGCATCTGTTTCTTAACAGCTCTAAAGTGTATTCCATTCCCATATTCCTGTACAGTGAATTATCTTCGCTCAATTTATGGTTTTGACAGATGGAGCTCTGCTGTTTCATACCTGTACACTGGATTCCATTCCCTTATTCAAGTAAGGTGGATTTCCTTCCTCCAATTTATGGTCTTGATAGATGACATCTCTGTCTCTTAACAGCTGTAGAGTGGATGCCCTTCCCCCATTCCTTTACAGTGTATTCCATTCCCCCCAGTTTTTGGTCTTGATAGAAGATATCTCTTTCTTAACAGCTATGCAATGGATTCCATTCCCCTATTCCTGTACAAAAAAAGGGAATGGAATCCAGTGTGCAGTCGCTCAAAAATGTATCCGAACACTATGGTTGATCACAGAATTCAGAAAAAATATCTGGCAATTATTTTTTTTTAGAAATTAGTGATCTGGCAGCCTTCATGTCACGTGATTACAGAATTCAGGAAAAATATCTGGAGCGTGTACAGCAACTGTACACGCTCCAGTTACCGTTCACAGTAACTGCACACGTTCCAGTTTGCTGTGAACGGTAACTGCACACGCTCAATATTTCCTTGAGTGAGCCCACACGATCTAGTATCAAAATAATATGACCACCTATGTATGAAACAGCAGAGACGCCATCTGTCAAAACCATAAATTGAGCGAACATAATTCACTGTACAGGAATATGGGAATGGAATGCATTCTACAGCTGTTAAGAAACAGACTACATTCCTTCCAATTTATTGTCTTGATAGATGGCATCTCTGTTTCTTAACAGCTGTAAACTGTATTCCCTCCCCCTCTCAGTTATATATCTTTGTAATATTTCCATGCGCCTTCTCCTGTGTGCTCAGGTAACGGAACAGATCTTCCTTTTGTCTGGAAGTATTCATTCCAACTGATATTATTACAGTGGTAAAGTGTCACAGAAGATGTCCTGTAGACATTGAAGATATGAAGTAATAAGCTGAAAAAATCGTAATATTATCACTTTTAACTAAATCCTTCCGGTTTATTCGGAATTCCACTCTACAGGATTCCTCATCAACAGGATTCTACCATACGGGTTGGGCTGGGTTGTTTTACCTCTGAGCGGCACTTTTTTGCACACCATGCGCTAAATGGCCAGGTCACATGAACCCCAAAGGCTCAGAGAAGGTTGGGGAAGGGGACCCACTGGAAGAGCTGTTGGGAGACAGATGGTAGCCTCCCGTCAAGGCCATCCAGCGCGTTCTTTAACGTTGGGTTGTTTTACCTCTGAGCGGCACTTTTTTTGCACACCATGGGCTAAATGGCCAGGTCACGTGGACCCCGAAGGCTCAGAGAAGGTTGGGAAAGAGGACCTACTGGAACGGCTGTTGGGAGACAGATGGTAGCCTCCTGTCAAGGCCATCCAGCGTGTTCTTTAACGTGCAGAGGGTATGTCTCTCCCGCACACGGGACCACGGCTTAATGTCCCATCCGACGGACGGTGGCCTTTCCAAGCCCATCGGTGTCCCCTACTGACCGTGGGCAGGGCGGGGGATTTTTGCGGATATAAATCTCAACGCTGACCCAACTGGGACTCGAACCTGGGAACTACAGATTACGAGCCTGGCACGCTACCGACTGAGCCACCCCCGCCCCAATTCTACCATACAATACCTGAAAATATAGAAGCAATTCAGGCTTTTGCTATGCATTTCTTAATTTATGCTTTCAGAACTAGCAGAATAGAATTTATTATTAACTTTTGATTTGGAACTGTGTACGCAATATTGTACATTATATTTACTTTTTAATAAATATCGTAAATGCTCGAATACCGTAGTAGTCGGGGCTGCAATTTAATGTTTCTTGCTTATGTGGCTAAAATTTGAACTCAGGTTACAAATTAGATTAAAACTAGCGGAGGCCAGCACAATAATTGCACGAATTTCTCAAAATAATTCAAGATCATATAAATATATAATTTCCCAATTTGCATTCAGATGTACAAAGCTCTACTAACTTATCTGCAGTTTAAGACAGAACAAATCTGCCGTTCTGCAAGACTCGAACCCGGACTCTAGTTGTCCGACATCGCGAACCAACGATACCACTGCGCCACCGAGTCGGTAATTAAAAACCTAAAAAATTACATAAAACTCCTACTTTCTTATACGCACAAATTTTAGAAATCTTTCTATGTCAAATCAAACATTTTTCTAAATGAACTGTACCATTCCGTTTTCGAGGGGAGCGATAGTCAGCAGTGCACCAGGATCGTAATCTGCAGTTGGGTTGGGTTGGATTGTTTTACCTCTGAGCGGCACTTTTCTGCACACCATGGGCTAAATGGCCAGGTCATATGGACTCCGAAGGCTCAGAGAAGGTTGGGGGAGGAGACCCACTGGAACAGTTGTTGGGAGACAGGTGGTAGCCTCCCGCCTAGGCCATCCAGTGTGTTCTTTAACCTTTTATTTATAGAGATACTGTAAATGTGAAATTCTTTTTGGTTGGATAAGTATAGGAAATATTAGGATTTGCCTTTTTTTCTGTCTCCTAAAAATCGTAATAATACTTTCATTCCCGAAGTTTCTCTGAGACCTCGGTGTCTTTGTGACCTAACTACTTTACCCCATTGTGTGCAAAAAACTGCCGCTCAGCGGTAAAATAAGCCAAATAGTTTGCTGTAATATTTCATCACAGGATACTCATTATGTAGGGGCTGGGGTGGCTCAGTCGGTAGCGTGCCAGGCTCGTAATCTGTAGTTCCCAGGTTCGAGTCCCAGCTGGGTCAGCGTTGAGATTTATCTAAGCAAAATTCCCCGCCCTGCCCACGGTCAGTAGGGGACACCGAAGGGCTTGGAAAGGCCGCCGTCCGTCGGATGGGACGTTAAGCCATGCCCCCGTGTGCGGGAGAGCCATACCCTGTGCACGTTAAAGAACACGCTGGATGGCCTTGACGGAAGGCCACCATCTGTCTCCCAACGGCTGTTCCAGTGGGTCCCCTCCCCCAACCTTCTCTGAGCCTTCGGAGTCCATGTGACCTGGCCATTTAGCCCATGGTGTGCAAAAAAGTGCCGCTCAGAGGTAAAACAACCCAACAACTCATCACATCATTCAATCGTTGGAAATGGACATTAATAAGGACGTATCTTTAGAATACGTCGTTTCGTTGGGTTGTCTTTTGAGCGGTACTTTTTTACATTTTTGCACACAATGGGTTATCTGGCGAGCTCAATGAACCTCAAGACCTCAGAGAAAGTTGGGAAAAGGGACTCAGTGAACAGCTTTTAGGAGAGACATGGTAATCTCCAGTCAAGGTCATCCAGCGTATTCTTTAACATTCACAGAGTATCGCTCTTCAATACACGGAGCCACGGATTTACGGTCCATTAGAAGGACGGAGACCATTCTAGGCCCATAGATATGACATTACTCACTGAAGATGAGAATTTGCTGAGATTAATCTCAACGCTGGCATAATTGGGAATCGAACCTGGAAAATGTAGATCGTGAGCATGGTGCGCTACCGACTGAATCAATCCTCGCCCCAAAAAACAGCAGATATGCTAGATACACAGATTTTAGCTATTATAAATCTTTAAATACTGGAAGAATATTGCTGAAATTCAAGATTCACTAATACTACATTTAGATTCTTAAATCTCATAAAAAAGTTTATTCTTCAAGATTCTGAGTTTCTAGTGTAGCTTTCTGTTGACTTAATATGGAAATTCTGAGTTTTTTTGGGGGTGGGGGGTGGGGAGGGGGTTGCTGTTTTTTTAAGAGAATAGTTGAATAATTAGCGTATGAGATTCGAACCTGGGAACTGCAGATAACAAGTCTGGCGGGTTATCGGCTTAGCCTATCTTCCACTCCAAGATGTTTCGTATCACATCTACTAAGAACAGTAAAAGAACTTTTAAAAATATAGCTCCAAAATAACTCCTTTAAATAAACATTACCAGAAAAAGAAGTAATTTAATTTTTATCTCCCAACCCCCGCACTGAAATCGGAAACAGGATAACGTAATGCACGAGGGAAAGCATTTTTTGGACTTTAGCGGACGAAAAAAATGGTCAAAAGTGAACCGGATGATGCATAAAAATAAGATGACGGAAATGTAAAATAAGAAAATGCTATACTGAAAAAAAATAAAGAAATAGAAAATCTAGAACAAGAAATAGCACTCAGTTTTAAGATTTATCTTGATGTAGTAGATCCTAGGCAGGAACGACCTTGGCTCAAGGCAACTATTGTCAGAATAAAAGTCGATGCGTTTTGAAAGAGAATTTCATCGCTGTACTTTTGATTTGTCGAGTTGTAAGAGCAATAAATAAATACTTTTCGCGATGTTTTCGGAGAAAAGAGTACATCATTTTATTCACGTGTATACAAACACTTTATCATAATAATACAAGAGAAACACTTCCTGGACGAGGAGGACCATTCAGAGTGCAGTCGATCAATGCACTGAGCTGAGTTCTACAAAAGAGAAATCCTTTTCAGAACTGTAGACAGGGAGGAAATAACTAGCATACAACCGTAATCACAAGAGATGCAACGAAAGTAATGTACTGGTTTTCAAATGGAACTTTCGCGTATGTCAGTCAAATGTGATCAGAGCATTCTTTCTTACGAACTTATAGAGTTTTATCATGACTTAATATGGATATGTGGGGCCACAGGAGGTTCTCGGTCGCGCCCTATCACTACCTTTTAAACATAAGGATATATGTTGGAAAAAGAATATAAAATTATAATAGAAATCCTCTACTTTGGAAAATCAGGAAATAAAAATAATTCTTTCCATCGACGGAATTTAGAAACAAGAGAAGCAAAAAATAATAATAATAAAAAAATCTTGAATTATGTTATGCACATCACATTCCTTTAAACATTTTAAAAGCAATTCTGTAATGTATTTTTTTTCAGTCTTTTTTTTTTAATTTTCATTTTCCAAAACGGAATTCATTTGAAATTCTTTTATTCCAGTTCTTTTAAAGAAAGTTTTAAATTCTGCTTTTCTATACAGCATTATAAAATATAAAAATAAATTATTCCTCAAGCAGCTGGTTGTCACAAAGGTATATAATTTGAAGGGCAAACGTTTCCAAAGGATTCAGTCAGTTAATACTCCATAAAGTAGATTTGTGAGAAGGGCAAGACCTCAGCAAGAAGACAACACAGACACCGGGACAGTCACGTCATATTTGGTGCATTGGGTTGGGTTGTTTTACCTCTGAGCAGCACTTTTTTGCGCACCATGGGCTAAATGGCCAGGTCACATGGACCCCGATGGCTCAGAGAAGGTTGGGGGAGGAGACCCACTGGAAAAGCTGTTGGGAAACAGATCGTAGCCTCCCGTCAAGGCCATCCAGCGTGTTCTTTAACGTGCACAGGCTATGTCTCTCCCGCACACGGGGCCACGGCTTAACGTCCCATCCGACGGACGGCGGCCTTTCCAAGCCCATCGGTGTCCCCTACTGACCGTGGGCAGGGCGGGGAATTTTGCGGAGATAAATCTCAACGCTGACCCAGCTGGGACTCGAACCTGGGAACTATAGATTACGAGCCCATATTTGGTGCAGTTAAAAAACACGTTTTAGGCTTTCTTTTCAATTTGCAATGTCCACACAAGATGTTATCGGCTTTCTTTTGAATCTCAATGTTGACAAAAGTTGTCATAAGCTTCCTTTTCAACTGCAATGTACACATAATTTGTCTGCTTTCTTTTCCAATTTCCAATTCCAATCAATTTTTTTCAATTCAACATAACAACTAGTTATGTTCACATGAGCTGTTACCAGCTTTTTCAATTGCAATGTTCACATAAGTTGTTATCTGATTTCTTTCTAATTGCAATGTTGAATAAATTGTTTACTTTCTTTTCAATTGCAATGTTTACAAAAGTTGTTACCGGCTTCCTTTTAACTTGCAACGTTCACATAATTTATTTGCTTTCTTTTAAATTGCAATATTCGCATCAGATGTTTATTTTCTTTCCAATTACAATATTCACATAAGTTCTTATCTGTTTTCTTTTGAACTGCAAAATGTTCACGTAAGTTTTTATGTGTTTTCTTTTCAATTGTCGTGTTAAAATAAGTTTTTATCCCATGAAATAATAACCTGAAAAATATTAGTTTTCTCATGAGTTGGATTCGAACCCACGTCTCCTGGAAACATGTCAGTTATGTTAACACTACCTCATCAATGGCTAACGTTTTCTTCAGCCAGATGTGATTCGCACTTGGTAGCATAACTGGCATGTTTCCAGAGACGTGGGTTCGAATCCCACTCATGGGAAAACCAATTTTTTGAGTTTATTATTTCATGAGTTCCATGTCTACAGGACATATCCTGTGATTGTTTACTACTGAAGTTTTTATCTGCTTTATTTTCGATTGCAGCGTTATTATAAGTTATTATATTCTTTCTTTACAATTGTAATGTTCACATAAGTTGTTATTTCATTCTTTCCAATTTCAATGTTCACAAAATTTGTTCTGCTTTCTTCGTCTTGATACGTTTGTCCTCGAAATCTTAGCCTCAAATTCTGATCCTTTATATTTTACTGATGTTCTTTTTAAGAAATAGAACTTGCCGAGAATTTTTAAATTTTAGGATTTATGAGGAATCTATGGTACAAAATGTATAATTTTACGTACAGACTTGCGTGATTTGGCTACAATAAGAATTATTTGACTAAGCTATTAAAAATCGGCTGAAAAGCCAGAGAATCCCTATTTTGCCAAAGGAAAGCCAAGTTAGAAACTCAGTATCTTGAAGTATAAACTTTTAATGAGGATGAGACTTAAAGTTCAGACAAAGTTTGGTGGGGCTGTGGGATGTGGCAGTCGGTAACGCACTAGGTTCATAATCTGCTGTTTCCAGGTCCCAGTCCCCATTGCATCAGAGTTTAGATTTAGTACCCCTAATCTGTATCTTACCTCGGTCAGAAAAGGGGGCGGGGGTTGCTCAGTCGGTAGCGCGCCAGGATCGTAATCTGTAGTTCTCAGGTTCCAGTCCCAGCTGGGTCAGCGTTGAGATTTATCTCCGCAAAATTCCCCGCCCTGCCCACGGTCAGTAGGGGACACCGATGGGCTTGGAAAGGCCGCCGTCCGTCGGATGGGACGTTAAGCCGTGGCCCCGTGTGCGGGAGAGCCATACCCTGTTGCACGTTAAAGAACACGCTGGATGGCCTTGACGGGAGGCTACCATCTGTCTCCCAACAGCTGTTCCAGTGGGTCCCCTCCCCCAACCTTCTCTGAGCCTTCGAGGTCCATGTGACCTGGCCATTTAGCCCATGGTGTGCAAAAAAGTGCCGCTCAGAGGTAAAACAACCCAACCCAACGGTCAGAAAAGAAACACCTACATAGAACGGACTTGAGAAGGCCACCATCACTCAGAAGGGGATGCTAAATCTTCGCCTCGTTTGCAGGAGAGCCAACAGCTGTCTTTTAGTTATTTCCCTACCTCAACCTTCTCTGAGCCCTCGGGTCTTTGTGACCAGTTCGTCAGTAGAAATTTCTCTAGGTGGATGCAAGAATCGTTGATAAAGCACCATTGCTATTATTTTATATAATGAGTATTACTTCTTAGAATACATTTCATCATATTTAGTGTCGCTTTTTTTTTTTATCTGCATTGGTTAGAAAATAAATCAATTAAAATAATTTAAAAAACCTATCTTCTTGTATGCTCCCTAAAAAGTAGAAAATAAATCTAAAACATATCGATGGTGCAATCAGTCACTGAATTCTTATTCATTTAAAAGGAAGACAGGGCACGAATTTTCCTATAGAACAAGATTGACGTGTCCCTATCTTCCCCGGGGCGGGGGTGGCTCAGTCGGTAGCGCACCATGCTCGTAATCTGTAGTTCCCAGGTTCGAGTCCCAGCTGGGTCAGCGTTGAGATTTATCTCCGCAAAATTTCCCCGCCCTGCCCACGGTCAGTAGGGGATACCGATGGGCTTGTAAATGGCCGCCGTCCGTCGGATGGGACGTTAAGCCGTTCGTCCGTGTGCGAGAGAACCATACCCTGTGCACGTTAAAGAACACGCTGGATTGCCTTGACGGGAAGTTACCATCTGTCTTCCAACAGCTGTTCCAGTGGGTCCTCTCCCCCAACCTTCTCTGAGCTTTCGGGGTCCATGTGACCTGGCCATTTAGCCCATGGTGTGCAAAAAAGTGCCGCTCAAAGGTAAAACAACCCAACCCAACCCTATCTTCCTCTGAGGTGAATACGAGTTCAGTGACTTATTGACCAGATATAGTAGAAGAACTAATTCCACATTTCCCCTTTTTAAGGGGGCGAGGGTAGCTCAGTCGGTAGCGCGCCAGTCTCGTAATCTGCAGTTCCCAGGTTCGAGTACCAGCTGGGTCAGTGTTGAGATTTATCTCATATTTTCAAAAACAAATTTAAATATACGTTAAATTACTTGATATATAGTTGATACATGACTCATAAACATCGACCACATCTCCCCCCCCCCCCCCATTTTTAGAGTCATTTCTTAGGCAGCGCATGACATTGGAGATGTCACAAGCTATAATTTGAGACATATCTCGTTAATGTCGACTTCCCCTATTCCGTTCCCTTTTGAAGGGAGGGAGAGAATGGTAGGTAAATAATTCGAGATATTCTACGTCAGTCTGATATGAATTTTCATTTGACACCGAATTCATAGCTGTAGACTCTCGCATTCGGAAGATACAGTAGAAGAACTAACTCCACATTTCCCCTTTTTAAGAGACGGGGGTGGCTCAGTCGGTAGCGAGCCAGGCTAGTAATCTGCAGTTTCCAGGTTCGAGTCCCAGTTTGGTCAGCGTTGTGACTTATCTCCGCAAAACTCCCCGCCCTGCCCATGGTCAGTAGGGGACACCGTTGGGTTGGAAAGGCCGCCGTCCGTCGGATAGGACGTTCAGCCGTGGTCCCGTGTGCGGAAGAGCCATACTCTGTGCACGTTAAAGAACACACTGGATGGCCTTGACGGGAGGCTACCATCTGTCTCCCAACAGCTGTTCCAGTGGGTCCCCTCCCCCAACTTTCTCTGAGCCTTCGGGGTCCTTGTGATCTGGCCATTTAGCCCATGGTGTGCAAAAAAGTGCCGCTCAGAGGTAAAACAAACAACAACCCCTTTTAAGGGGGATGGAATCAAGGGGAGTATAATTTTAAAGCCTACAACATTTTCCACGTCACATGCGTTCATTTGACACCTAACTCTAAACTATAGGACCTCCCATGTGGAGACCAATTTCACATTCGCCCTTTTTAGAGGGTATGAAATTAAGGGAGCATATTTTTATAGCCCACAAGATTCCTCATATCACAAGTTTTATTTGACGCATAGCCTGTTACTTTCGGCCATTGCATTCCGAAAATATAAAAGAATAGCCGTTTTCATATCAATCGTTTTTTCATTTCCCCTTTTTAGGGTGGAAGAAATCGTTGGGAGGGGGGTGGCAATAATTGGTCAATTTTTACAGCCTATGACACATCACACGTCAGAAGATTTCACTTGATACATTAATTACTAAGATTGTTGTTACTTTTGTGTTGTTTCACCTGTGAGAGGCAGTTTTTTTGCACACCATGGGCTAAATGGCCAGTTCAGATGGACCCCGAATGCTCAGAGAAGATTGGGGGAGGGGATCCACTGGAACAGCGGTTAAGAGACAGATGTTAGCCTCCCGTCTAGGCCATCCAGCGTGTTCTTTTACGTGCACTGGGTAATGCTCTCCCGCACACGGGGCCACGGCTTAACGTCCTATCCGACGGACGGTAGTCTTTCCAAGTCCATCGGTGTCCGCTACTGACCGTGTGCAGGGCGGGGAATTTTACGGAGATAAATCTCAACGCTGACCCAGCTGGGACTCGAACCTGGGAACTACAGATTACGAGCCTGGCGCGCTACCGATTGAGCCACCCCGCCCCACTTTGTTGTTGCGTTCGAAAGATATGGTAGAACTGTATTAACAAATCCACAAACTGACAAAACGACATACCGACAAATTGAAAACCGACAAAGGACGAGTTAAAAGCAATTGGAAGATATGTCATAAAAATAGCAATTTTAGCAAAATTTTCATTTTATAGGCTAATTTTAAATAATAACGAAAGAGTCAAGGGATGTCCAGTTCCTCTTCCCTGAGGAAGACCATGGTTGTGATTTGGCCATTTAGCCAATGTGCTACTCAGAGGTAAAAGAATCCAACCAAACCTGTTTAAAAACTTTCGTGAACATTGACCAAGATTATAAAAATTATTATACGAATTTCTAAGCATTAAATAATTTTAGTACACATTTTGATGTAGCAATTATTACCCATGTTTTAATAAGCTTTCGAGATAATTCCCATGACAAGTCACTTTTGATTTTAATATTCTAGTTTGCGATAAATATTTAAACACTAGTGAATTTATTGACTGAATAATTTCGACGAATTTAGTGGCTGAAATTAAAGATTTATATTGACTCCATTTAGAACTTCAATTTACCGTAGTCTCATTCTCATTTACGTTCTGTTGTTTAAGATATTGAATTGCCGATTTAAATTTTTTGTCATATTCACATAGTACAGGATTTCTCCAAATAATTTTTTTTGCGTGATCAAGAAATTTAAATTATCAAGAATAATCAGCCGTTTATCACTCCCACCGTTTAATTGCTTTTGATGCGAACCAATATGTCCTCACTTCTCCCGTTCGTTACTTTCGATAAGAAATAATACACAGTCGTATCAGAATAATATGACTACCTACCTAACATTGGGAATGGGGGGGGGCTAATATTATTCTGATAGGACTGTGTATGGTTCCACTCCTTCCTTTCGTTACTTTTGATTACTACCAGTGTACCCTCACTCCCTTTCAATTGCTTTTCTTGCGAACCAGAATGGCTAACCATCCGTTCATTAATTTTTCTGAGTATCGTATATCCATACTCTCCTCGTTCAGTTACTTTAGGTTAGAATCAGGTTGCTCCCACTCTTCTCGTTAGGTTGGAATCAGTTTGCTCCCACTCTCCTCGTTCAATTACTTTAGGTTAGAATCAGTTTGCTCCCACTCTCCTCGTTCAATTACTTTAGATTAAAATCAGTTTACTTTAGGTTAGAATCAGTTTGCTCCCACTCTCCTCGTTCAATTACTTTAGATTAAAATCAGTTTGCTCCCGCTCTCCTCGTTCAATTACTTTAGATTAAAATCAGTTTGCTCCTGCTCTCCTCGTTCAATTACTCTAGGTTAGAATCAGTTTGCTCCCACTCACCTCGTTCAATTACTTTAGGTTAGAATCAGTTTGCTCCCCGCTCTCTTCGTTCAATTACTTTAGTTTAGAATCAGTTGCTCCCCCACTCATCTCGTTCAATTACTCTATGTTAGAATCAGTTTGCTCCCACTCTCCTCGTTCAATTACTCTAGGTTAGAATCAATTTGCTCCCACTCTCCTCGCTCAATTACTCTACGTTAGAATCAGTTTGCTCCCACTCACCTCGTTCAAATACTCTAGGTTAGAATCAGTTTGCTCCCACTTTCCTCGTTCAATTACTCTAGGTTAGAATCAGTTTGCTCCCACTCATCTCGTTCAATTACTCTATGTTAGAATCAGTTTGCTCCCACTCTCCTCGTTCAATTACTCTAGGTTAGAATCAGTTTGCTCCCACTCTCCTCGTTCAATTACTCTAGGTTAGAATCAGTTTGCTCCCACTCTCCTCGCTCAATTACCCTAGGCTAGAATCAGTTTGCTCCCACTCACCTCGTTCAATTACTCTAGGTTAGAATCAGTTTGCTCCCACTCTCCTCGTTCAATTACTTTAAGATAGAATCGATTTGCTCCCACTCTCCTCGTTCAATTACTCTAGGTTCGAATCAGTTTGCTCCGACTCTCCTCGTTCAATTTCTTTCGATGCGAACTATTATGCCCCATTCAATTACTTTTTATGCGAACCAATATATCCCCATTCTCCCATTCAATCACTTTCGGTGCAAACCCCCATTATGCCCTCATTCCCCCATTCAATTACTTTTGGTGTGAACTAGTATGCCCCCACTGCCACCGTTCAATCTCCAGGTTTGATACTTCCGCTCTTAATACGTCACAGAGTTTCACTGCCACGTTTTAAAAAAAGAATGGCATTTGATCATTTTCTCTGTTTTTAGGAGAGTTGAAATGAAAAAAATTAATGTGTAATGTGTATCAGTAGACATTTGACATGAAATTGGCCTTTTCTTTCACAAAATTTGAACATGAAAAGTTTATTTCTCGAAAGTTGAGTTATGGCGTGAATAGTAGCACACTTAAGAGGATTATTAAATATTATTGGAATACTCCGTTCACTCTTTGCTTAAACAGTCTGTCTAACAACAACCGATCATTTGATCTGCTATCATTTATAAGATTCCTTAAGGAAGTATGAATCCCCATTTCCCTGTTTTAACACTTAGTTACACATGTTTTTGTAATGTATCTAAACTTGTAAGGTCTCAGACACCAAATGTTGTAAAATGTGAATAATGACCAGATCGAAAATCGAAAATTGATGAATATCGAAAATTATAAAAAAGATTGAATATCGAAAATTAATATGAATATTCAATGCTACTTAAACAGCATTGTATTATACATATTTCTCTCCTAGGAAGTCCTGTACAAAATATAAATAAATAAATATACGAATAAATAAATAATGAATCTACAAGTAAGTATTATAAAATCGAAATATTTCTCTACATAATGACAGAAAAATATCTATATTTCAAATTAGAATATTTCAAATATCGTTTATAAACAATACATACATTCAAAATTGTAAAAATTAAATACTTAGAAAAACTATGTTTACACGTGAAAATATCACTAGAATAAAATATATTGATCTGCTAAAAACACTAACATAAAAATATATGTTGAATCTCACAGACCAATATGCTATTTTAACGATCGCTACCCATAAACGGAAATATGTGTCGCTCAGAATGAAACTGTTAGCGAAACGAATTGCCAAGCAAAAGTGGTATAAGAGCGAAAATCGAGTTTTGACATTTACAACGATATGAACAGCAATTGATGGTATCTTTTATGTGGCAAAGTAGCATCAGTCAGTTTCAACCAGATTTCGCGTGAAAACAGCACTTTGTTCTTCCCCAAAAAGCAGCCCTTTAAGAGCAGAAAACGCAAAACTACTTGTTTTGAAAAAAATGGTTTCGCTGACTTACACCACTTTCATTCCGAGCGACACATATGATGAAATCCCCACACCAATGTTGAATAGTTAGTAATGGAGCCATTTAAAGGTACTGTTGGTGGGGAACATGATCATGAATGAAAGCAGTTTTAAAATAAGTTTCGTTTCACTAAAGTCTCTCAGATCTCACCTGGTCGTTAAGTGTTAACTGGTAATGTTAAATGTTAACCAGGAAATGCTGTGTTTGAATCCGAAGATGGGTTCGTGAATTTATTTTTCATATCAATGATCAAATTGCGTACTTCAAAATTTTGTATAATTACGAATGGAGACGAAGATTTAACGGAATACTATTTAAACATATAAAGAAATTTGTGTGTCGTCAATTGGCTAACTATTTTTATTTAATATCCAAGAATAATCCAAGTCCTTTCTTAATCAATCCAACAATCCATCCTCGTTCAAACACAAAGCCATCATTCCTCTACCAGTAAAGCTCTTTTATCAAGAATCATATTTCATTCTTCCAATGTGGATATCCTTCAGTAATTTCACTTCCATCCACATAGGAGTTGGCGATGGTATTCCTTAGTCGTGATATCAGCGGAGTTCCATTCACACAAAACGCATCAATGGCACCAAACCTCTCCAGTCTAACCGAACCCAGCACCAACCAGAGCAGTGCTGCAAAATGTGTTATAATGAATCCTGTGGCGACATATGGCGGAGAAGAGGTTCTGTAGCAGGATGGTTCCTTTCTCTAACAGTCACGTCAAACTCGAGGCACGGCAAACACACACACACATTGCTAGAATGTCGTCCACCAATCTGGAAGCAGAATTTCTCTGTGAGAACCGTATTCCTTTTGTCCACCCCTGGTGACGCCATTGTGTAAAGAGGGAGACAGGCGCCATCTCCTACAAGCACACACAGTCAGGACACAAAAGACTCCACTCGTGACGTATAAGTAACTGTGTGTCTCTTACAACCTATGTCGGCTCAGCGCTTCCCGCTTCTCCACTTGTTGGCAATAGCAACCTTCTCTGATAAATGGTGGACGGAAGAAGAACCAACTTGCGTCATCCGCATCTTCTCTGATGTTGGACGCAGAATATATATATATAAACGCACTGCATCCAGGACTTATGATTGGAATAATTTAAGAGATATTAAAACTTGTATATGTTCTCCAAGTGGTGAAAGAAAAATCTTCTGTTAGTTCACGAATCAGAGTTATTTTTTTTATTACCTATTTCAAAAATAATTGCTTTTGAGATACGAAAAATTGACATGGAATTTATATCTACAAAAGAAAATGTAACTTCAGACAATGAAATATGTTACAGTTAATCTGTATATAATAAATAAAAAATAAATACCCCCTCAAGCAGCTGCTTGCCACAGAGGTCTGACAGGAGCCTGTCAGTTTATATGCCAGAGTAGAAGATCTGAGAGGATGGAAGGACCTCAACAGAAAAACAATACGAACATCCATGCCTTATCCGGGGCTCGAACCCAGGTCCCTTAGATCAGCAGTCAAGCGCGCTAACCACTCGGCCACGGGACGGCTATAATCTGTATATAGAGTTTTATATAAGAATATCGGTAATTTAAAGTGTTCTGTTCTTTTAAATAATACACTGACTTCCTTAAATTAAGGAACAACCCTATGTTAGGTCAATGGAAAGCTAACTTCGAAGCTCTGGAACTTCTAAAATAAGTTTTTTTTTTGGCTTGAGAAATTGATTACAGATAAAGATCTCAATCAAATGTATCAATATCTCGATTTTCAACAATATTCGTTCAGTATATAATGAGTTATAGAAGTTTTAATATTTAATAACAGCAAAGCAAGTCTTAAGAAACTTACACAAAATTGAATAAACAGGGAAAGAATTCTCTACAAAAACTTCTAATCTTCTTTAATACTTATTACTCAGTTTTAATTAACTTCTGAAGTCTATTTTTGTGACTGACATTATTATTGTTAAACCTTTAAACATCCGCAATTTATGAAATACTGAATGAATATTGCTGAAAAACGAGATATTGATTTATGTGATGATTTATCTGCTGTCACATTTTTCAAAACCGAAAAACCTATTTTACAAATTATACAACTTCGACGTTAGTTTCCCATTGACATAACATAGGAGTTGCTAATTTATGGAAACCAGTGTAACAGTGTATCCAAAATGTGAAGAAACTCTCCACGTTCCCTTCTTATAATGGTGTGGAGATAGTGACACATGGGTGGCGCCAGTAAATAAAATAAATAAATACCCCCTCAAGCAGCTGCTTGCCACAGAGGTCTGACAGGAGCCGTCAGTTTATATGCCATAGTAGAAGGTCTGTGAGGATGGCATGACCTCAGCAGAAAAACAACATGCACATCCATGCCTTACCCGGGACTCGAACCCAGGTCCCTTAGATCAGTAACCAAGCGTGCTAACCACTCGGCCATGGGACGCCAGTATCGCATGTAATGTCTTCTTGAGCCAAATTTTCAAATCTCTAGATTGGCAGAGGTGAACGATCAGGTAATCCCCAAGAAGTCCCGATTTGACAAAATAGATTATTTTAATTGACTGTTATTTGTGGAGGGGTAAGCGATATTTTTAATATACTTCGTATATTTTGCATTTTTCTTTGTATATTTTTTGTGTATGAATTATTACTTTGATGCATACACAGAAATGTAGTCAAAGAGATAAAGTTCAGTTAAATGCATCTAGTGACAGTTCGATGTATGACTTCCATACGTAACACGAAAATAACCCATTTATAATAAATTTCTTCACATTTAAAACAGAGAATCACTGTAGCTGTTGCAGAGTATTGCACTAGAACAGTGTCTCGCAAACTGTGTGCCGCGAGAGATTTTCAAATTGACACTAGATATTCCAAAGATTTCATTTTGACTTGACGCGTTATCGACGTGCTTTAATATCGACGTGCTATCGACGTGCTTTAATAAAAATCTTTCAGATTTTATCAACTCGGATCTTGTAAGTATTTATCAAGCTTTTTCCAAATTTTAGTATTAATTTTTGATTATTTCAAGCCATAGAATGGACAAATATTTAAAACAAACACCGAGTTATGAATTAAAGAACGAGAGCAAATCTTCAAGTGAAACCAGGCTGATGACTTCAACAAAGCGCAAATATAATGACGATTATATAGAGTTTGCTTTTATTCTTTTTTAGGTGTGCCGCGGAAAAAAAAATTAGATTCAGTGTGCCGCGGAAAAAAAATTAGATTCAGTGTGCCGCGGGAAAAAAATTAGATTCAGTGTGCCGCGGAAAAAAAATTAGATTAAGTGTGCCGCGGAAAAAAAATTAGATTAAGTGTGCCGCGGGAAAAAAATTAGATTCAGTGTGCCGCGGAAAAAAAATTAGATTCAGTGTGCCGCAGAGTAAAAAAGTTTGCGAGACACTGCACTAGAACATGCTGAGACAAGTATAAAGGGAAATTGAAAATCACAGCGATTGACGCCATATAACTGAAGTCTGTTGAACAAAAACTAAACTTTAAAAGGTTCTTGAGATTATGCACCAAGTTAATTTTATTACTTAATTTTTTAATAAAACATAGCACTTGAAAATATGGGTATTCTTTTATAGTGACCCTGTATCTGAATATAATGTATGCGACTGATATAAGTGAGCGTCTAATTTATGTATGTATCTTTATTTTCATGATCAAAACTAACAAGATTAGCCTTTATTTTATTTCTTTAGCATATACTTAAAAAAGTGAGGATCTAGAAAAAAATTAATAATTGGCAGGAATAAAAGACTGGAATTGAATTCCGAATGAAACGAGGATGCTGTTCTGGCATGTGCAGAATGTTGCAGATTTGGGTTGGGTTGTTTTACCTCTGAGCGGCACTTTTTTGCACACCATGGGCTAAATGGCCAGGTCACATGGATCCCGAAGGCTCAGAGAAGGTTGGGGGAGGGGACCCACTGGAACAGCTGTTGGGAGACAGATGGTAGCCTCCCGTCAAGGCCATCCAGCGTGTTCTTTAACGTTGGGTTGTTTTACCTCTGAGCGGCACTTTTTTGCACACCATGGGCTAAATGGCCAGGTCACATGGACCCGAAGGCTCAGAGAAGGTTGGGGGAGGGGACCCACTGGAACAGCTGTTGGGAGACAGATGGTAGCCTCCCATCAAGGCCATCCAACGTGTTCTTTAACGTGCACAGGGTATGGCTCTCCCGCACACGGGGCCACGGCTTAACGTCCTATCCTACGGACGGCGGCCTTTCCAAGCCCATCGGTGTCCGCTACTGACCGTGGGCAGGGCGGGGAATTTTTGCGGAGATAAATTTCAACACTGACCCAGCTGGGATTCGAATCTGGGAACTACAGATTACGAGCCTGGCGCGCTACCGACTGAGCCATCCCCGCCCCCGAATGTTACAGAAGTAGGCTTACAACTTTGGGAGGATGCATATATTTTTTAATAAATGTCAGACACAATTAAAATAGATAGAAATGTCGCCAAACAGATCAAGTTCTCTTAGAAGCATCAGAGTGACAGTTCCATGTGACTTTCAGATGTAATATGACAAATATCCACACTTATGAAGAATTTTTCCCCAGGTGTGACGTAACTTGGACTGCAACTGCGCCTCTAATTATTGCCCGTAGATCATCAACATTTTCAGGTAAAAGTACAAAGTATACTTTATCCTAAACAAATCCCCGTAAAGTTGGGTTGTTGTTAATAATTACACTGACTTCCTTAAATAATTATTGTTTTACCTCTAGGCTTCACTTTTATCCACACAAAGAACTAAATGGCCAAGTCACAAGGACCTCGAAGGCTCAGAGAAAGTTGAAAGGAGGGAACCCACTGGAAAGCTATTAGGATACAGATGGAGGCCTCCCGTCAAGGCCATTCAGGGAAGTAGTTCCTATTCAGGGTGCTCTTTAAACGTGCCTAGGGTGTGGCTCTCCCGTACACGGGGCCACAACTTAACGTCCCATCCGAAGGATGGTGACCTATATAAGCCCATCGGTGTCCTCTGACCGAGGACAAGACTGGGAATTTTGTGGAAATGAATCTCAATACTCGCCCAGTTGGGACTCGAACCTAGGAACTGAATTTTACAAGTCTGGCGTGCTACAGACTGAGCTCCCACCCATAAATGTATTATATGTTATATATGGTCAATAAACATATGATGATGATGATGATGACGACGACAAAAGTATAGAGGAAAATTTGTCTTTAGCCTGGTGAGATCCGAACCCACGTCATCACGAGGTTATGGGCTCGAATACCAACTGGCTAAAGAAAACTTTTATCCTATATCTTTGTAATCATATGAATAAATGTAGAATAATAGTGTACATTTCCCAGTTATATTATTATTATTATTTCATTACGTTATAGTGTTATATTTTATTTAATTCTATAAAGGTGAAAAAGCTTTGAGTTTAAATTATTTAAGAATTATGCTTGGGTTTATTCTAAAATATAGTTCGATGTCTCCAACTATAGTTGGTTATATAAAGATAATTTAATAAAGTTAAACATAATACACAGAAGAATTATTTGTTTTCCAATTCATGATTCATTTCCAATTCTTGTTTTCCAATTCATAGGTTATCTTATGCAGATAATGTCATGGCTAATAAAGTTAAAAAAAATAAAAAAGAAATACCCCCTCAAGCAGCTGCTTGCCACAGAGGTCTGACAGGAGCCTGTCAGTTTATATGCTACAGTAGAAGATCTGAGAGGATGTCAGGACCTCAGCAGAAAACAACATGAACATCCATACCTTACCCAGGGCTCGAACCCAGGTCCCTTAGATCAGCAGCCAAGTGAGCTAACCACTCGAAATAATGTTAAATTTTGTTAAAATTAAATTTTTTTGATAATGTTAAACAAATACACAACCCCTTGGTGCAAAATGTACGGACTTGTTACGAATATTAATATTCCTATTTCAAAATCAATTTCGATGCAAATTGAACTTCATATTAGGCAGTTGAGACATCGTAAGGTTAAAATTTGTTTTCTCGTTGCAAAAGAAAATAAGAGAAATACGCATCTTCAGTTTTTATTTTTGATGCCAAAAGATGTATAACTGAATGGATGTTAGTTAAAAAGAACTCGAAGTTTATAAAAATGTTTAAAAGAATATTTAAAGGATTTAATGACTGTGATATGTTATTAAAATTTTCTTGACTCCAATCTGTTCTGAAATAAAATATAACGCATTAAATATTTATTAATTGGGAGGCAATTTAGAATTAAAATCTGATAATTTTTTTACTCTTACTACTTCATTAGCACTAAGGAGTATCAATGCTTGATCTGGTATAAATATGTAATATAACAAAACTGATTCCAAATAATCATTTTCTATATATTTTGTAACCTACACAAGTTTACATAATCCTTTGATGCAAAATATAAGGATCATAGTTTGGTTCATGTTCTTTAAGTTTTTTATTCCATTCTAATTTGTATTTTCACTTTATTCTAGTTTAATAAAGGATATTTGCTTCCTTACAAACTTATAACTTATGTCCAAAAGTTAGGGAATAATATAAAAATTCTGGAAGATCTCACAAAGCATCCTTTTAATCCTTACGTTCCAATAAGCATCCTTTTAATACTGAACAAAGTACAGTGGACCTTCGTTATAGCGCTGCTCGCTATACCGCGCACTCGGTTATAGCGCGGGCGATGTTCGCGATAAGTTCAAACATGTTTATACAGGTCCGTGCGGCGTTAGTGAGTATCGCATTTTATTGTTACTGCGTATTGAGTAATGTGTATGTATTGAGTTCCTGCATGTATTTTGAATAGTGTTTAATTATTGTATGCATGATGAGTAAAAGAAAAGCTTACAGTGCGAAATTTATTGTGTCGCCACCGCGCCGCTCGGTATAACGCGGTTCACCTTATAACGCGGGTGTTGTTTCCCGCCCGACATGCGCGTTATATCGGGGGTCCACTGTATCTGGTCATGAGGTCTAGTGGCAGTACATCCCACTCTTCGCCGTAGAGCAGATTGGAGATCGTACCAGGTTTATCTTTGAGCCGCTCTTTTTTTGCACACAGTGGCTAAATGGCCAGATCACAATGACCCCAAAGGATCGGTGAAGGTTGGAGAAAAAGAAAAAGAAAATCAAATATTAGTGAAATCACTGGACAGCTTAGGGTTGGGTTGTTTTACCTCTGAGCGGCACTTTTTTGCATACCATGGGCTAAATGGCCAGGTCACATGGACCCCGAAGGCTCAGAGAAGGTTGGGGAGGGGACCCACTGGGACTGTTGTTGGGAGACAGATGGTAGCCTCCCGTCAAGGCCATCCAGCGTGTTCTTTAACGTGCACAGGGTATGACTCTCCCGCACACGGGGCCACGGCTTAACGTCCCATCCGACGGACGGCGGCCTTTCCAAGCCCATCGGTGTCCCCTACTGACCGTGGGCAGGGCGGGGAATTTTGCGGAGATAAATCTCAACGCTGACAAAGCTGGGACTCGAACCTGGGAACTACAGATTACGAGCCTGGCGCGCTTCTGACTGAGCCACCCACGCCACAGGACAGCTTAGGAGACAGATGGTAGCCCCTGTTAAAGTCATCCATCATGTTCTATAACGTGTACAGGGTATCAGGGTATGAGTTCTCCTTGCATAAGGTACCTCTCATAATTCGGGGGAGGAGGCGAACAACCCACCCCTCTGGCGAGAAAAGTCGTGCTCCGTCTACACAACACCACAGGGTACCACTGCTTTACGTACCATCTGACGGGGGACATATATGAAATCCCCTTTCTGACCGAAGGCATGATTTAAGGAAGATAAATCTCAACGCTGGCCCAGGTGAGACTCGAAACTGGGAACTGCTGATTACGAGCCTTGAGCTCTACCAACTGAGCCAAAATCGCCCCAGTTTTGACCGAAGATCACTCAATATAAAACGTCATAATTAACATCTGTGAGTAATGCAAGACCTAAGCAGAGAGACAACATTGAAAAAATGATCAGCATCTTCTGCGGATAGAACCTTATTGGAGGCTAATTTCACCACAATCTTACACTATCTTGAACTTAGAACAACTATGAGCTTGGAAAGGCCTATTTTGCCTGATGGAACGTTAAGCAGTGAATGCACGTTAAGCCTATTCACCCATGTGCAGGAGAGCCATATCGTGTGCACGTTAAAAAACACTCTGGATGACCGTGACGAGCAGCTACCACTTGTCTCCTAACAGTTGTCCAGTGGGTCTCCTTCCCCCACCTTCTCTGAGCCCTTGGGGTCCTTATGACCTAGCCATTTAGCCCATTGTGTGCACAAATGCTACTGCAAGGTAAAATAACCGAACCCTATTGTCCAAATACTAATAATCAAAACTTCTACCAAATTAAAAAGAACATTATTAGCAAATACCATAAACCCGTTTACCTGAAACTTTAATAGAATCTCTCCAAATGTAGTATTTTATATATTATTAGGAATACGGTGTTAACCAACATTTAACTTATACAAAAAGACAAAATGTTAATTATAAATTCTCCAAAAGTTATATTTTATACAATCTCTGGAACACTAGAATACAACGTTATCCACGTTCAGCATTTCCTAACACAGAAGACAGAACGTTAATTATAATCTCTGATGCATAAACATGACTTACTTTTAATCCAAAGAAACAAATTAAGCACGCTACCTGCATTTGCGACGGAAATTAATTTTCCATGGCGGGCTACTGCAGCGTTAATAATTCGGCTTGTACGGAACTTGTCACTTGCATTGCGAAGTCTGCGAATACATTTCCGATAATCAATACACTTTAAAGTTTTTGGGAGCAACCATGATACCAAATTATAGCCTTTCACAAACAAGAATCATTGCTTTCTGCAGTTATCATTCATTATTGTCTCCAGTTGAGATATAAATTATAGTTCTTTAATTTTTATCACTGCAGAGGAAAAAATAAAATTACTTTAAAAAAGAAAAGTTATGAGACTGAAATAGTTTTCAATTTAATTTCATCCGCATTCAATTCCAGAAAGTTAGCAGACCGAGGAAGTTTCTGTTTGATTTTAAATAGTAAAAGATGGAAGATTAAAATATAGTCTTTTAGTTTAAATTCAACCCGAATTCAATGGCAGAAGTCAGAAGACCGAAATAGTTTTTGTTTAATTTAAAATAGTAAAAGACAACAGATTAAAACAGAATCTTTTAGAATAAATACAATTTAATTTAATCCTTATTCAATTACAGAAGTTAGAAGACTAAAGCAGTTTCTGTTTTGATTAAAACTAAAAGATTGGAGATTAAAATAGAGCTTTTAGTTTGAATTCAATTTAATTAAACCCGCATTCAAATGCAAAAAATTAGAAGACTAAAGCAGTTACTGTTTGATATAAAATAGCAAAAGATGATATATTAAAGAGTGACATTTAGTTCGAATTCAATTTAATTTAATCCGCATTCAATTGCGGAAAGTTAGAACTCTGAAACAGTTTCTGTTTTGATTTGAAAAGGTAAAAGATGTGAGACTAAAATAGTGTGTTTTATCTTAAATTCAATTTAACCGAATTCATATTGGTAGAAGGAGCCAAACGGTAGAATACATAATAAAGATGACTTCAGGCTCTGGAGGGTTTCGTCTTAGTCACGATTCAAATTTTGAATTTTTCATGTAATTTTGAAATATAAGTAAAATGAAACGAAATACATATTTTGTTCCGATCACAATTTCAACTTTTCAGTCAATCTTTAGGAATTAAAGATTAACTTAATGCAATTTTAGTATTTTAGATATTCTCACTCTCTTAATAATAATAATAGTAATCTTTAATCAAGTTTAAAAAAAATACTCCCTCAAGCAGCTGCTTGCCATAGAAGTCTGACAGTTTATATGCCACAGTAGGAGATCTGAGAGGATGGCAGGACCTTAGCAGAAAAACGACACACACATCCATGCCTAATCCGGGGCTCGAACCCAGGTCCCTTCAGCAGAAAAACGACACACACATCCATGCCTAATCCGGAGCTCGAACCCAGGTCCCTTAGATCAGTAGCCAAGCGTGCTAACCACTCTGCTATTAATAAATACAGAATGATCCAGCGAAGCCATGGATTTATCTGCGGGAAGTTTTATGCTGTATGTATACGGAACAGTTCTTTTTTTATACATTAAAATAATTTAAAATAAAAAATGTACGTAATTTTACACAATGTAAATGATTAACACGTAAAATTAAGTAGAGGAAAAACGAAAAGTTGTAACATATAAAAAGTTAATTATTAGTTTGCCATATTTTCGAAAAATACGTTTTTTGATAGTGGCATATCCTTTAAACTGTAATGTATACCGAGGCATTGCATTAAAAAGAAATGGTACAGTCATTCAAAAAAATATCCGAACACTATGGACGATTTTGTTTTTTGGAAATTAGTGATTTGGCACCATTAGTGTACCAATGCGAAGGTTGCCAGATCATTAATTTCTAAAAATATCGTTGCCAGATTTTTTTTACACGAAGGTTGCCAGATCACTAATTTCTAAAAAAATCGTTGCCAGATATTTTTCTGAATTCTGTAATCAACCGTAGTGTTCGGATATTTTTTTGAGCGACTGTACTTGGCACCCTCGGATATTTTTCCCGCAGTTTGTGGTTTTAAGCAAAGTATAGTAAACCAGTAATGCTCAACCTTATTACACGAATAATTTTTGACTTTTACAGTAATACTGCTAAAATATTTTTAGCTTCTCTGAATTACTTCTAATATTTTTCATTCCAAATTACATCAATGTTTTAATTTCATCATTACATAAATTAAAAAAAAATACCTCCTCAAACAGCTACTTGCCACAGAGGTATGATAGGAGCCAGTCAATTTATATGCCATAGTAGAAGGTCTGAGAGGATGGCAGGACCTCAGCAGTAAAACGACACGTACATCCGTGCCTTACCCGGAGCTCGAACCCAGGTCCCGTAGATCAGTAGCCAAGCGCGCTAACCACTCGGCCACGGGACAGCTGATTACATACCTACATACATACAAAATCTTCATAGAGCCATGGACACAGTGGTCCTACCAGACTGTGTAATTTTCATCTCTAGACATGTCTGTTCTGAGCTACAGCATTTGGCCACTGTAAGGAAATTCTAGCAAGGTCCTGTTTGACATTGTCTGCCCATCGCATCCTATTCTCCCCCTTTTCCTGAAGCTTTCAGGTACACTGTTCATAACCCTATTTGTATCTATAATTATCCATACGGGTAACATGGCTAAACCAACGGAGTCTCTCTCTGCACAATATGCTGCTTAAAGGAGGTTGCCGACTCCTTTGCCTAACCTCATCATTACTTAAAAAGTTGAACCACCTAATGACCAAGATACTGCGTAAGCATCTAGAATCAAAGACATCAAGTTCCATGCAATCCTGCTTTCAAAGAGTCCATGTTTCCCTACCATATAAACCATAGAAAGAACCAAATTATTTTACAGTCTCATTTTAGTCTTTAGGTGTATAAGCCTATTTTTCCACACTCTCCTTAGATTTTTAAAAATCCCAACAAAAATCCCTATTCTTCTATTTATCTCATGCCGCACATCACCAGTAACTGTTACATATCTCTCATTAGTTAATTAAAATTGCCATAAAGTTTTTAATACCTTAGAGCAAGGGTTCTCAACGTGGGGTACTCGGTAAAATTTGTGGGGTACGCCGTGAGAGCTCTTAAAGGTCGCTAGATCTAGTAACAAAGTCGCTAAGTTGGCATTGTTATACTATAACTATAGTTTTATCTATCTATATAAGGTGTACTCTAGTTACATATACATTTCAAGGGGTAGGTGAAGCATAAAGGGTTGAGAACCACTGCCTTAGAGGATTTAAAAAATGGTGTAGCAGTATCCCTTCCTGTATATATTTTACAATGTGTCAGATAAATGTTAGGCTCTGAACAGGTTCAGATAGCTGAACCAGAACTCATCTCTGATACAGTTTTCTTCGCATAAAATTACACAAAGCTATAAGGCGAGAAGCGTTTCTATTTAACATAAACCATGATAAGAGGCGAAAACATCAGAGATTGAAATAGTGGTCGGGATATTTGAATTCAGCCGAATTATATTCGCTTTCAGTAGCCAGAGAATAGGAGACAAAACAGCTTGCATTTTAATTTCATTAGTTTCAGCCCTTTCAATTTTAGGATGTTAGGACTAATTTTTTATATTATGTGATTTATTATTATGTTTCTACGTTGATTTTTTTATATACGTTGATTTTACTACGTTGATTTTTTTTTATATTTTTATTATTATGATTTGAACTAAAGAAACTGCGTTAGTTCTGTTTCGCAGTTTCTGTTTAGTTCAAATCATAATAAAAGACGAAAAATCGATAACTGAAATGCTATCTTCCATTTTAAATGGAATTTAGTTTACACTCACACTCACGAGGCATCATATTCACGAGGCTCATAGGGCATTGAAACATTTTTATATATAATTTCCTTCACATAGAATTCGTTAGAGAGTGAAAGAAAACAATTTCGTTTACGTATAAATCATTTAAGTACACTATTTTTTTTTAATTCAGATAAATTTCATTCACGTTCAAGAGGTTATAAGACAGAAACAGTTTTCAATTAAATTTACTTCATATTAAATTCCAGAAACTTGAAAAAAAAAAAGAATTCCTGTTTCAATTAAATTACGATAAAAAGCTAAAAAAAGACTTGTTTTTTCAATTTATGTTTATATTCAAACGCCAAAGCTCGAGATATGATGCAATTTAATTGAAATTAAATACAATTCACAATCCAGAGGTATACGCTGGAGACAATTTCTTCCTATTTGTTGAATTTTAATTGTTTCATTCACGGAGCCAAGTGTTGCAATACTGAAATGGTTTCTTTTACATATATCATTTAAAATTTAATTTCTGCGTCATCCAAAAAAATCAAGACTTAAAAAAAGTTCTCTTTTTCTCTTTGTTTTAATCTACTCAGATTCCAGTGCTATATGCTCAAGTACTGCCACCTACGCTATATTAGGGGCGGGGGTGGCTCAGTCGGTAGCGCGCCAGGCTCGTAATCTGTAGTTCCCAGGTTCGAGTCCCAGCTGGGTCAGCGTTGAGATTTATCTCCGTAAATTCCCCGCCCTGCCCACGGTCAGTAAGGGACACCGATGGGCTTGGAAAGGCCGCCGTCCGTCGGATGGGACGTTAAGCCGTAGCCCCATGTGCGGGAGAGCCATACCCTGTGCACGTTAAAGAACACGCTGGATGGCCTTGACGGGAGGCTACCATCTGTCTCTCAACAGCTGTTCCAGTGGGTCCCCTCCCCCAACCTTCTCTGAGCCTTCGGGGTCCATGTGACCTGGCCATTTAGCCCATGGTGTGCAAAAAAGTGCCGCTCAGAGGTAAAACAACCCAACCCATTTACATAACATGGAAATCCTCTATGTATATTAGGTGAAGGGAAAACCATTTTCAAGGAACTCTAATTTTGAAAATTATCTTTTTACCTGAAAATTCTATTCAAGTTTCTCTAATCCACTGTTTTCAAAAATATTCGTTTAATGCTATATTTAAGACGTTATTGAAGCTGGAACACATATCGTCAGACGCTGTTATTATGCTTGTCTTGGAAGTATTTTCTTTAAAATGGAAGGAAATAGGGTTGGGTTGTTTTACCTCTGAGCGGCACTTTTTTGCACACCATGGGCTAAATGGCCAGGTCACATGGACTCCGAAGGCTCAGACAAGGTTGGGGGAGGGGACCCACTGGAATAGCTGTTGGGAGACAGATGGTAGCCTCCCGTCAAAGCCATCCAGTGTGATCTTTAATGTGCACAGGGTATGTCTCTCCCGCACACGAACTCACGGCTTAACGTCCCATCCGACGGACGGCGGCCTTTCCAAGCCCATCGGTGTCCCCTTCTGACCGTGGGCAGGGCGGGGAATTTTGTGGAGATAAATCTCAACGCTGACCCAGCTGGGACTCGAACCTGAGAACTACAGATTACGAGCCTGGCGCGCTACCGACTGAGCCACCCCTGCCCCGGAAGGAAACAGAAAGGATCATTACAGAAACTTTCGGTTAAAAAAACATAATCTTTACAGTGTAAATCAGCAATAAATTCACAGATTACCTGTTGATATATATTTCAAAAAATAATTTTGTTGATTCCCCGATGATTCCCAGCAAGAAAAAAATGATTCGCCTATGAGTGGGAATCGAACCCACGCCTCTCAGAGCACCAGATATGTAAGTGGGAGGCGTGAGTTAGAATCCCACTCATCTGCTAATCATTTTTTCCACAAAATTACTCACAGTATGTTTCTGCTTTAAAAATTTAACAAATCATCATTAACACAGATTTTTTACACATTAGCTTAAAAGATCGTGGGTGTTGTATACTTATCTTAACATTGGATGCCGTTATACTTTCAGTAAAAATACAAAGGCTGGGTTGGGTTGTTTTACCTCTGAGCGGCACTTTTTTGCACACCATGGGCTAAATGGCCAGGTCACATGGACCCCGAAGGATCAGAGAAGGTTGGGGAAGGGAGCCACTGGAACAGCTGTTGGGAGACAGATGGTAGCCTCCCGTCAAGGCCATCCAGCGTGTTCTTTAACGTGCACAGGGTATGGCTCTAACGCACACGGGGCCACGGCTTAACGTCCCATCCGACGGACGGCGGCCTTTCCAAGCCCATCGGTGTCCCCTACTGACCGTGGGCAGGGCGGGAATTTTGCGGAGATAAATCTCAACGCTGACCCAGCTGGGACTCGAACCTGGGAAGTACAGATTACGAGCCTGTCGCGCTACCGACTGAGCCACCCCCGCCCCAAATACAAAGGCATTGAACAGAAATACAACGTATGCTTTTTGCATTTCTGCATCCAACCTCAAGTTAAGTATACGACACCCACGATCCTCTTTTGGAAACCAAGTGCAAAAAACAGTGTTAACGTTGATTTATCAAATCTCTAAAAAATTTCGAAATTTCATTTAACGATTTGCTACATATGTAAGTTATTTGCTTTAATAAATTGTTGTGACAAAATCTTCAGACTAGCATATAATAATATTAATAAAAAAAACCTTAAGTAGCTGCCAGATTTGACAGGAGCCTGCCAGTTTAATACGCCAAAGAGATTATCTGTGAAGCAAACGCAACCTTAGAAGAAATACAAAAATAAACATCCACGCCCAGCGCTTATCTAAAAAAAAATCGAAGGAGGCAAGACACATAATCGAGCCGAAAATATGTGAAAGGGTTTGGGAGTGGAAAGACTGGATTTCCAATTCAGTGTAACATTTCCTCTACCGTTTTACAGGGATATAAGGGGCGGGGGTGGCTCAGTCGGTAGCGCTCCAGGCTCGTAATCTGTAGTTCCCAGGTTCGAGTCCCAGCTGGGTCAGCGTTGAGATTTATCTCCGCAAAAATTCCCGCCCTGTCCACGGTCAGTAGGGGACACCGATGGGCTTGGAAAGGCCGCCGTCCGTCGGATGGGACGTTAAGCCGTGGCCCCGTGTGTGGAAGAGCCATACCCTGTGCACGTTAAAGAACACGCTGGATGGCCTTGACGGGAGGCTACCATCTGTCTCCCAACAGCTGTTCCAGTGGGTCCTCTCCCCCAACCTTCTCTGAGCCTTCGGGGTCCATGTGACCTGGCCATTTAGCCCATGGTGTGCAAAAAAGTGCCGCTCAGAGGTAAAACAACCCAACCCAGGGATATAAAAAGTTCTTGAAAAAATGCATGAAAAAGGCATCAATTTCTACATTTTAGCACCCTCTAACGATGGTGAATTAAAACCATTTGAAGATTTGAAAACTATTGAATCATGGTACGTCGTTAGAATCTATTCAACTAAAAAAAGAATTTTTCATTAATCTCTCAAATCTAAAAGTTGCTTTCCCACCCATCTTTGAGGTGAAGGAACAATTGAATGGGTGTAATTACAAAATTAAAATGTGTATTTCTAGTCCAAATAGATCGTTTGCAATATTCGTTAAAATTTTCAAATTTTCAAATTCTCAGTGGAAAATTACATTCAATGCTGAATAACTTCTTCAATATGATTTTTTAAGAAAAATACGTCTAAAGATTTCAACAAAGTTTATTAAACATACAAAAAACTTTAACAGTAATAAACAACACAAATGCAGTACATACATTCATAGTAAATACACAGATTATCTGTAGAAATAGACTTTAACAAAAATTTTTAAAAACTTCTAACAAAAAAATTATCGCTGATGCGGATGAAATCGAACCCGCAACTCTCTAAGGAGCTTTACCCTTAAACCACGCGTCAAATACTAAAACCTTCCAGAATAAGACCTATAATTCTTTCACTGAGAGGTTGCGGACCTTGCGCCATCTATACTTCAGGAAAGGCAACTTTTCCAATTGTTGAGGAGGTCAATAAAGCTTAAGTAATCATATACAGGTAATTTATGTATTTACTACGGATGGATCTTTAAAAATAAACGCTTAAGCGTGATTGACCACTTCATTAACATCTTAATCATTAGAAACAATTGGAAACGTTGTCTCTCCTGAAGCATAGGTGGCGTAAGGTCCGCCACATCTCAGTGAAAGATTTATGGGTCTTATTCTGGAAGGTTTTAGCGTCTGATGCGTGTTTAATGGTTAAAGCGCTCTGGCATGTATTTGGAGAGCTGCGGGTTCGATTCCCGGCGCGTCAGCAATATATTTTTTCCAGAAGTTTATAATAAAGTACATACCCATTCTTAGAGCTACAAGTTCGAATCCTAGCTGGGCCAACATTGAGATTTATCTCCCAAAACCCCCCGCCCTGCCCACGGTCAGTAGGGGACACAGATGGGCTGATAAATGCTGCGTCCGTCAGATGAGACGTTAAGCCGCGGTTCAGTGTGCAGGAGAGCCATATCCTGTGTACGTTAAAGAACACACTGGATGGCTTTAATGGGAGGCTACCACCTATCTCCCAACAGCTGTTCCAGTGGGTCCCCTCCCCCAACCTTCTCCAATGGATACAACCTCCTTCCTTTGTATCTGGCCATTTAGCCCATTGCGTGCAAAAAAGTGCCGCTCAGAGGTAAAACAACCCAACTCTTAGGGCGACTCCACACTTACCGCTCGCCGCGCCGCAAACGGCTTGTGTCGTCACTCGCATCTCCGCGCCGCTCCGCAAGCGACGACTGTAGCCTTCACATTTAAACGCGCGGTCTCCAACAAAGAACTAAGCTCATTGGTTCTCGCTGCAAATGACCTGGAACGCGTGCTTTGTTGTCTCTGCGAGATCTACTGCGCTTTCTGATATTTTTTCCATCTATAGTAAATATTATGTCCAGGAAAAAGAGTTTGATCTTTCGTAAACGGTTAATATTATTGCCTTGTCTAATCATAGGCGTAGTAATAAAAAATATCGCACTAAATGGGTCGCGAGATTTTTAATGATAGAAAAAGATTAGACGATATTCACAATTTAATACTTAATATTCAAGAGGCTTACATTGTTACAAAAGCTTTTTTTGTGTATGACACCTGCAGAATTTAAAGAGATTTTCGCTGTTGTCTTTTGTTGTCTATCTAAAGAGGTTTTGGCCATTTTGGACAAAGGACACGAAATTGCGGAAATCAATTTCTGTAGCTGAAAGATTGGCGCTAACAAATAAGGCAAGATGCATTTAGATTTGTTCCTAGCTCGTTTTCCGAGTTGGGTTGGGTTCTTTTACCTCTGAGCGGCACTCTTTTGCACAAAATGGGCTAAATGGCCAGGTCACATGGACCCCGAAGGCTCAGAGAAGGTTGGGGGAGGGGACCCACTGGAACAGCTGTTGGGAGACAGATGGTAGTCTTCCGTCAAGGCCAATCAGCGTGTTCTTTAACGTGCACAGGGTATGGCTCTCCCGCACACGGAGTCACGGCTTAACGTCACATCCGACGGACGGTGGGCTTTCCAAGCCCATCGGTGTCCCCTACTGACCGTGGGAAGGGTGGGGAATTTTGAGGAGATAAATCTCAACGCTGACCCAGCTGGGACTCGAACCTGGTAACTGCATTAACACTACGAGACTGGCGCGCTACCGACTGATCCACCCCCGCCCCTAGAAGCATGAGAGTTCTTTGTTAAAGTTGTATGCTATTAGGAGTAATTATACTCTTTACTAAATAACGTTTACTTCAATATCTACAATGACACATAATTTGTCATAATTGAAAACATTTTCCGATATATTCTTTGATTGGGAATTTAATTTTATGATTGGACAATTATTCCGACATATTCTTTACTTCAAATATAAATATTAATATGAGTTTGCAGATCATAATGGTATCTTAATTAAGATTTTCAAAAAGAATATTAGCTGTAATGATGTTACATTTTTGAAAGAGGATTCAAACCTAGGTTTTAAAAAATTTTATAATGATACTCTTATTATTCAAAAATTGCAAATGACACAATGGATTATTATATACGAAAATATTAAGTAAAATTGACGAAATTCGGGAAAATTCTTGTTGTAGTAAACAAATTAATAATTGTAAAACTAAGAGAATAAGGAAAGAATGGATTATAGATGACATTGTTTTAGCAATTAAAAATAGAGATAAATTATGGAAAAGATATAAAGATAATGTAAATAATAAACAAAATTATGACTTATATAAAATGGAAAGAAATAGGGTAAACATCATTATAAGGAAACAAAACGCATATTTTATTCAAATAAATTAGCAATTAATAAAGGTAATAATACTAGAATGTGGGAATTAATTAATGATATTATTGATGATAAAAAAAGGATGTCAATCGACGAAAATGTAGAAAGACACTTGATTAGAGATAACACTCCAAAAGAAATTCTAAATAGTTTTGTTAAGTTTTTTGTAACAATTATTAGTGAGATGCAAGCAGAATATGCGACGATGAATACCAGGTCAGATAAGGTTTACGAATTATGTTACATAAATAAGAATTCTATGCATTTTCCACTAGCTAGTAACTTCGATGTTGCCAATATTATAGATCACTTAAAATATAACACATCTCCTGAATTTGACAATATTAAACCAAAATACATAAAGGAAAGTAAATGCAATTTTGTTCATGTAATAACAATTCTTATAAATAAAATTTTTGAAAATTCGCAAATCCCAATAACTATGAAAATTGGAATTATTCGTCCGGTATATAAAAGTGGATCAAAAAAGAATTTTAATAATTATAGACCAATCACTCTATTAACAATTTTTGATAAGATAATGGAAAAATACTTTGGAGATCGCTTGCAAAATTTTTTGAATAAAATTAATTTTCTGTCAAGTCAGCAATTTGGGTTCCATAAAGGTATGGGAACGCAAAGTTTTTTAGAAGATCTTATTAATAATATTAATATTAATTTAAATATAGGAAAGAAATGCGTTGCGGTATTTATGGACTTAAATAAAGCATTTGATTCCGTTGACATTGATATCTTGTTACAGAAATTATATTTACTTGGTATAAGAGGGAATATTTTTGAATGGTTTAAAAGCTACTTATTACATAGAGAAATAGTTATGAAAATAAATGATAATTTTAGCGATAAATTTCAGACCAATTTTGGAGTTCCACAAGGATCTATTCTCGGCCCTATACTATTTCAAATATACATAAATGATTTGGCTAATATTAATTTCGATAGTAAATTATATATGCATACTGATGATACAGTGCTAATCAACTTCCACTCTGATTTAGAATACGCTATTTGCAATCTACAAAGTGATTTCAATAAAGCAGTTAAATTGTTTTCTCTTAACAAACTGAGTGTAAACGAGAAAAAAACTAAATTTATGTGTATTGGTTCTCAACAACCTACACTTAATAGAAGATTTACTAAGCATCGAATAAGTTGTACTAGGCTGGATGGTTTATCACCTGGTACATGCAATTGTCCTAAAATAGAAGAAGTAAATGAAATAATTTACCTAGGCTTGAAAATGAATTCGAAAATGAAATGGAATAAACATATTGATTGGATGTGTTCAAGACTACGATTTGTAGCATTTAAAATTAGGAAACTTAACATGTTTGTTGATACACAGATAACTATTTTAGTATATAAAGCACTTTTTGAATCTATAATTAGGTATGGGATAACAGTTTATGGAACAGCCTATAAGACAGAATTAAATAAAATTAAAAGAATACAATTTAGTCTGCTAAAAGGATTGTGTAATACAGAAGTTAAATATTCCCTTACAACGAAAGATGATATATTCAGTTTGTTCAAAATTTTACCTATTGAAAGTTTATATGTGTTTGTTTCTGTTATCAATAACTTCTTTGATGATACCTATAAGCAAAATATTTGCCACAATAAGTTTATAGAAAAAGGCTATGGGTTTTTTGAAACAACCAAAATTTTATAATAATTACGGACGAAATTCCCTACCTATTTAACTTGCTTCCTAGAGAAATAGTTAACTTAAAAAAATTTGTGATGTTAAGGATAAATTATTTCGTTGATGAAAAAGTGATGTTTTTATTTGGAAACTTTCATCATTTTGTCGGTTTTCTTTCTCATTTATTCCTTTTTTCTCTCCTTCATTTTTTGTACTACTGAGGCAATCTAGATCATATCTGTAAAAATATATATGTACATTCCCGCTGATAAGCTTCGGCTTAGTGGGATTTTTTATGTAATATAATTATAGATAATACTTATTGAAAATAAATTTGAATTTGGAATTTGGAGTATTAATATTAAATAACCTCTGAAACTTTTTTAAATTCTAAAAATAGATTTCATGAGATATTTGTATTATCGTTCAACTTCTTTAAGTTATGAGCAGCAGTATATTATTAGTTATAATCGTCTTATAATAAAATCAAAACAATAATGCTATTTGAAATGAAAATGTTTGCAATACTGGTAGAAACTGAAAGTTTGTGGGTATCATCACATGCGCAAAGGGCCAATCATTTATTAAAGATAGAGGATAAGTAAAAAAGTAATGAGAAACTTCATGGTCTTTATTCTTAATTACTAAAGACTGATTAAAGAATTGAAATTATGATTAAAAATATTTTAAATATTTACTTGATGTTTTTCGTTGCATTTTGTTTTTTCTTACTAGAAATATTTGAAATTTAAATCTTTCTGAGTGCGATTACTCCCGGAGTCGTTCGTGTTATTTTAAGCCTAATCCCAAATTCATCTCTAGTAAAAACACTATTGAATTTTAAAAAATTAAAATGTTGATCTTCAAAAAGAAATATCTAGTAACGTTTAGCAAGGGTTTTTCTCTACTAAAAGAATTATGTCCAGGTACCATTGTTCCCTTTGGAAGTTCGTTCTCCCTTGTAAATGCAGTGGTGAAAGGTGACGATGGGATTACGTCTCGGCGCATGGGGCGGGGGTGGCTCAGTCGGTAGCGCGCCAGGCTCGTAATCTGTAGTTCCCAGGTTCGAGTCCCAGCTGGGTCAGCGTTGAGATTTATCTCCGCAAAATTCCCCACCCTGCCCACGGTCAGTAGGGGACACCGATGGGCTTGGAAAGGCCGCCGTCCGCCGAATGGGACGTTAATCGTGGCCCCGTGTTCGGGAGAGACATACCCTGTGCACGTTAAAGAACACGCTGGATGGCCTTGACGGGGGGCTACCATCTGTCTCCCAACAGCTGTTCCAATGGGTCCCCTCCCCTAACCTTCTTTGAGCCTTCGGGGTCCATGTGACCTGGCCATTTAGCCCATTTTGTGCAAAAAAGTGCCGCTCAGAGGTAAAACAACCCAACGTCTCGGCACAGTAGAAACACGAGTAATTGAGTAAGCGTTGAGGAGGAGAGCCTTCTGACCGTTGATGTCTTTCTGAGAGAAAAAGATGTTGTTTGAACAGCTTTCATGAGTATTTCGGAACGTGAGAGTAGGGTCAGAAGAAAGCAGCACATAGAGAAAATAAGTACAGGAAACAGAAAATAAGCTATGGTTTTCCTTTAAGCGAACGTCCCGTATTGCCCCTGATTTATCTTACAAACTTTTACTTTAGTGGGATTCGTCCTGAAATCCACTGGAACCTGTTTGAGACAGAGATGGTAGACTACCGTCAAGGCCATCCAGTGTGTTCTTTAACGTGCACAGCGTATGGCTCTCCCGCACACGGCGCCACTGCTTAACGTCCCATCCGACGGACGGCGGTCTTTCCAAGCCATCGGTGTCTCCTACTGACCTAGGGAAGAGCAGACAGTTTTAAAGAGAGAAATATCTACGCTATTTCCTAAAAGGAAAATTCGCGCTGTGGTAAAAGGAATTTTGCATAGCAAAATGAATGCTAGAGATAACCAGAGGATTAACATAACGCCACTGGCGAATATGGGATGCTACTTTTCAGAGTAAATGAAGTTTTGCTTTTTCCGAATTTTTCACCCTTTAACCGTAGTAATTCATACTAATGGGTGATTGCGAAATGACACTAATAATGTATTAAGAGCCCTATACAATGCAAAAATAATTTCTCATTTATCCCTTTAAAATGAGGGACGCGGTGGCTCAGTCAGTAGCGCGCCAGAATCGTAATCTGCAGTTCCCAGGCTCAAGTCCCGCCTGGGCTAGCGTAGAAATTTATCTCTTCAAAACTGTCTGCCCTGCCCTCGGTAAGTAAGAGGCTTTGGGTTGTTTTTCCTCTGAGCGGCACTTTTTTGCACACCATGGGCTAAATGGCCAGGTTACATGGACCCCGAATGCTCAGAGAAGGTTGGGGGAGGGGACCCACTGGAACAGCTGTTGGGAGACAGTTGGTAGCCTCCCATCAAGGACATCCAGTGTGATCTTTAACGTGCCCAGGGTATGGCTCTCCCACACACGGGGCCACTGCTTAACGTCCCATCCGACGGACGGCGGCCTTTCCAAGCCCATCGGTGTCCCCTACTGACCTTGGGCAAGGCGGGGAATTTTGCGGAGATAAATCTCAACGCTGACCCAGCTGGGACTCGAACCTGGGAACTACAGATTACGAGCCTGGCGCGCTACCGACTGAGACACCCCCGCCCCCAGTAAGAGGCACCGATGGCTTGAAAAGGCCGCCGTCCATCGGATGGGACGTTAAGCAGTGGGCCCGTGTGCGGGAGAGACATACTCTGTGCACGTTAAAGAACACACTGGATGGCCTTGACGGTAGTCTACCATCTCTCTCCCAAACAGGTGCTCAGTAGGTTCCTTCCTCCAACCTTCTCTGAGCCCTATGGGTCCTTGTGACCTGGCTATTTAGCCCATTCTGTGCAAAAACTACTGTTCATAGGTAAAACAGCTCAACTCTTAAATTGAAAAAGTTACGATTTCTCATCACCTAGAGTTAAGAGGCAAATCCATCAATGTATATAAAATAAAATAATTGATTTATTATTACTATATTAAAATATTGTTGAAAACTCTTAATATAAACAGCTATCTGTCTAATTTCATCTAATTGTACTTCATTTAAAAGATATATTTATTACTTTTATTTTTTTTCTCTAAAATCGTATTACATAACGGCTATATGTGGTATTTTAGGAAACACAGTTATAAAAGCACCAAATAATAACAATAACAACAATTACCAATGAACAAAGAAAATAGTAACGATAGAAAGAGAACATAGAAAGAGAAAGAAAGGAAAAAAAAAACACCTTTTGACTTCTGTAGTTCCCAGGTTCGAGTCCCAGCTGGGTCAACGTTGAGATTTACCTCCGCAAAAATTTCCCGCCTGCCCACGGTTAGTAGGGGACACCGATGGGCTTCGAAAGGTCGTCGCCCGTCGGACTGAACGTTAAGCCGTGGTCCCGTGTGCGGGAGAGCCATACCCTGTGCACATTAAAGAACATGTTGGATGGCCTTGACGGGAGGCTACCATCTGTCTCCTAACAGCTGTTCCAGTGGGTCCCCTCCCTCAACTTTCTCTGAGCCTTCGGGGTCCTTGTGATCTGGCCATTTAGCCCATTGTGTGCAAAAAAAGTGCCGCTCAGAGGTAAAACAACCCAACCCAACAATACATTTAGCGCCCTCTACCGATGTAAATTAAATCCTTTTGGAGGATTTGAAAACTGTGAATCATCATATTTTATTATTAGGTTGTTTTATCTTTGGGAAGCACTTTTTGCACATAATGTGCCAAATGGCCAGGTCACAAGGACTCCAAGGGCTCAGTGAAGCTTAGGAAAGGCGACCACTAAACAACTGTTATGAAGTAGATGGAATCATCCCGTCAAAGCATCCTATTTTTAGTGCAATGATTTGTTTTATAGATGTAAGCTGGGTTGTTTTACCTCTGAGTGGCACTTTTACACATACTAGATTAAATAACCAGGTTATAAGGACCGCGAGGAATCAGGGAAGGAGACCCATTGACAGGGAAGGAGACCCACGCTGGATGGACTTGACGGGAGGCTACCATGTGTCCCCTAACAACTGTTGTTAGGGGACATGATAGCTTCCCTTGAAGGTTTTCCAGCATAGGCTTTAGTGTGAACAGGGTGTGGCTCTGCTGCACACAAAACCACGGCTTAATGTACCACCCGACGGACGACGGCCTTTCCAAGCTCATCGGTGCCCCTTTTATGACCCAGGGCAGAGTGGGGATATATTTCGTTATTATCTATTCAACACGAAAACATTTTACATTTATCTCTCAAAACAAAAGTTGCATTTTCCCAACCACCCCTGGGAGTGAAGGAACAAATCGTTGCTACCAATCTAAACCTCTTGATCATCATACTCCACCATTAAAATATAAAATTTCTAGCCTAAATAGATCGTTTACAATATTTGTTTAAAGCTTTTAAATTTCTAAAATATTCCGCCGTTAGAGAGCGCAATTAAAACTTTTGGGAGATTCGAAAAGTGTGAATCATAATAGTTTATCGGTCCCTATCCAACCCCAAAATAATTTTTAACTTATCTCTAAAAACGAACTCTCTTTTAAAAGGGGTGGCACAGTCGGTAGCGCGCCATGCTCGTAATCTGTAGTTCCCAGGTTCGAGTCCCAGCTGGGTCAGCGTTGAGATTTATCTCCGCAAAAATTCCCCGCCCTGCCCACGGTCAGTAGGGGACACCGATGGTCTTGGAAAGGCCGCCGTCCGTCGGATGAGACGTTAAGCCGTGGCCCCGTGTACGGGAAAGCCATACCCTGTGCACGTTAAAGAACACGCTGGATGGCGTTGACGGGAGGCTACCATCTGTCTCCCAACAGCTGTTCCAGTGGGTCCCCTCCCCCAACCATCTCTGAACCTTCGGGGTCCATGTTACCTAGCCATTTAGCCCATGGTGTGCAAAAAAGTGCCGCTCAGAGGTAAAACAACCCAACCCAACTCTTTTAAAAAAATCTAAAAAAACTTCATCTGTTTTAAAAAATCTTCAAAAAATTATCTCTTTTAAAAAATGCGCTTTACCATCCCTCTGGGAGTAAAGATGAAAAACCATTGTTGTTAATGCAAAACATCATGACCTTCCCATTACACAACCCAAATTTCTAATGTAATTTCATCGCATGCAATAATTCTTTGAAATCATGCAATTTTCAACATTTTCCACCGTTAGAGAGTGCAATTATAACTTTTGTAAAATTCCGAAAGTGCTAATCGTAATTTTCCATCAATACCTAACCAGCACAGAAAGAAGTTTTAATTTATCTCTGAAACTAAAGAAATTGAAAACGATTAGAGTTGAAATGAAATGGCAAAATCAAAATGTGAAACTAATATTTATTTCATTCAGTTTTAAGGAAATTTTTTTAAACACATCTAGCACAAATGGCAAAAAAATATATGCCATTCCGTAACTTTTTTATGGCTTGATGGAGTCACTCCATTTTTTTTTCTAAATCTGGGTTGTGTCCCAGTGTTCTCAACATACAGCACCGTAACGATCGTCAGATGCTTCATTTGGGGAGTACTTATACGTATATAGCAACATCATCATCATCATCCTCAAGCAGCCATGGGCTACGGAGGTCCAACCAGACCGTGCAATTTAGTTCTCCAAGCAAGTCTATCCTGAGCTACATCTACTGCATCTGGCCACTGCACACCAATTCTAACAAGGTCCTGTTTGACATTGTCTGCCCACCGCATCCTCAGAAAGAAGGTCTCCCCTTCTTTCTGAGGCCTTTAGGCACACTGTTCATAACCCTATTCACCAATCTATAATTATTCATACGGGCAACATGGCCAAAACCAACGGAGTCACTCTCTGCACAATATGCTGCATAAAGGAGGTTGCAAACTCCTTTGAGTAACCTCATCATTAGTTACAAAGTTGAACCACCTAATGCCCACGATACTGCGTAAGCATCTGGAACCAAAAGCATCTAGTTTCCTGCTATCTTGTTTACAAAGTATCCAAGTTTCACTACCATAACTAACCCTAGAAAGAACCAAACTATTATACAGCCTAATTTTAGTCTTTAGGTGTATACGCCTATTTCTCCACACTCTCCATAGATTCTTAAAAGTCCCGGCAGCAATCCCTATTCGTCTGTTAATCTCATGCCGCACATCACCATTATCGGTTACATAGTTCCCAAGATAATTAAACTGTGACACCTGCTCAAGACTGCAACCATTCAGATTAACTGAATCACAGCCTGCCTGACCAATTTTCATCACTTTAGTTTTATCTCTGTTTATAACCAAACCTACTCTACTACCAGTCTCATCAACAGCTCGAATGAAAGAGTTCATCTCATCAACATCATTTGCCAAAAGGGCTAAATCATCAGCATAATCTAAATCAGAAATTTTCGTATCTCCAGCCCATTTAAGGCCAAAATCTTTCCCTTGAAGTGAATTTCGCATAACATAATCAATAACCAAGCTAAAGAGAAAAGGAGACAAAATGCACCCTTGTCGAACACCAGAAGTAATGCTAAACCAATTGCTACAAGCCTTACCAACTCTCACACACGACTCAGTGTTATTATAGAGAGCTTTCATTATGTTAACTAACTTGTCTGGTATACCATATGATTTCACAATCAACCACAAATTATGACGATCAACAGAGTCGAAAGTGTTTTTGAAATCAACAAAGCTTACAACCAAAGGTTTCTGAAACTCTAAACATTTCTCAAGAATCTGCCTAAGTGAAAATATCTGATCCACACATCCCCTACCACTTCTGAATCCACATTGCTCATCACGCAATTGACTGTCAACCAGATTCTTAATTCTATTAAGCACAATCATGGAAAGAACTTTACCTGGAACAGAGAGTAGGCTAATACCCCTATAGTTATCACAAGAACTGTGATCACCTTTTTTGAAAACAGGGATAACAATAGCTCTGGTAGAATCCTTAGGAACCATGCCTTTATCATATAAGATATTCAGAATTTCAGTCATCCAAGTGGTAACCGAAACATTTCCAGCTCTAAGCATTTCTGTAGTAATTTCATCTACCCCTGGGGATTTATGAAGTTTAAATTTAGAAATAGCCAAACTAACTTCAGATTGTGTTATAGGGCCAACATTAAAGCCACCAATGCATCTATCATTATTGCAAACAATGGGAGTAGAATTAACCACATTGTTTAGAACATCACTGAAATGCTCAGCCCACCTAGCCATGACATAATCCTCACCTTCTGTAACCTTACCTTGTTTATCCTTCAATCCCTTTATACCTGTCCGTTTTCTACCACACAAAACATTAACTATCTGGTACAGCTCTCTGCTGTTGTGCTGTCTAACTGCTTCCTCAGCTTTGTCAGCCAAACCATCAAGCCAAAGATTCTTATCAGCAGCTAACTGATCTTTTACACGTTTATTAAGTTCTCTGTAATGCATTCTATTAGTACTAGTAGGGTATTGATTAAGGACATTCCTGTAGCTCTTTCTTTCCGAAATAAGCTCAAGTGCCTTATCACTCAGATAATTCTGTCTCTTCTGCTCCTTTTTCCCTAAAAGAGTACTGTTAGTGTCCAAAATGATCCCATTCCTCCTCAACTTCAGTAGTAAGCATACCATGACTATCATAATGACTAAGTAACCTATCATGGTAAGCTTTGGCTATAACTGGGTCTTTCAGAGCTTCAGTATTAAAAGCAAATTTTTTAACCCTAGCACAACATTTTTTAAGTTTAAGTTGCAAGACACTTTTAACAAGGTAATGGTCAGATCCAATTTCAGCTCCCCTATATGCCCTGGTATTTCTAACAGAACTAGCCCATTTGCTGTTAATTAATATATAATCAATCATATTCCTATGCAGCCCATCAGGTGAAACCCATGTGTACTTATGCATGTCGCGATGTTTGTAATATGTGTTAGTTATTCTGAAACCATTGAGTTTACTTACCTGTAGGAGACGTTGCCCATTGCCATTGCAGCTACCAATACCAAAAGGGCCAATCACCCCTCCCCAAACGTCAGAGTCAGTACCAACTTTGGCATTGAAGTCACCAAGAACAAGGGTAATATCTCCTTTCTTGGCAGAATTCAAAATATCCTGAAGTTGTTCATAAAACCTATCCTTCTCATCCTCATCGGCATCCTCAGTGGGGGCATAAGAGCAGATAACATTCAAGTCTTTAACGCTTGTCTGAAATTTTGCTGTAAGAAACCTTTCATTAATGCACTCATATCCTAGAAGAGCATCACTAGCGTGTCTGCTGAGAAGCAAACCCACGCCTGGGTGATGCTTATTGTCGTCCCTCCCTGAAAAGAGAAATTTAAGATTATTTTTAAAAATCTGACCTTTATCTGTCCATCTGGTCTCTTGCAAGCCGAGAATATCTAAATCATAATGTGGAATTCTTGTGTGAGGACATCAAGAGAAAAAGCTCTGTGCAGAGTCCTCACATTCCAACTACCTATGGAGAGAAAATGGTTAGTGGGATGTTTAAAGAAACTATGTTTATTGAGAGAGGGAATGCAGACAATATCAAACAGCCCCCTAATCGCAGACAAGGGGCAAAGACCCGTTCCCCCACCACTAAAGGCTGAAGCTATCTACACTGGAAGACTTCCTCCAATGTAGAATTTGACGATGCCAATAGAAGCAAAGAGTTCAGGTGCCTGCGATGACTTCTGCTCAGGATTATCCACCAGCTGATAAACATATCCTGTGAATCTATTCACTTGGGGCTGTCAACCCACAAACAAACAGAAAACACAGCGGAAGATTTTCCCTCCACAGAAGCCCACCAGTGCAGCAAAATCAGGATCCATAATCAAGCTCAGAGCCATGTATCTGTCCAGTCCAGTGGGTTTATATGGTCAGCTCCAGGACCCTGTGTGGTTGACCACTCCTCAGCAGGGTAGAAAAAAAAAAGAAAAGTAGCCATAGTTGTCCAGATCAGTAGGCCACACTAATCTGGCAGCCCTCCCCTTCCGTTCACTTCCACAAGAGAGTCTCTCTTTTGAAAGGTACTAACGGTCTGCACCACGAGAAGGCGGGGTCGGACATTAGGTGCTAGGCCTGGCCGGTTCTATGCATCATCACAGGGAATTGGTGCATAGCTCTCCTTCCAGTGACTACCTAGCTACCATTTATAGACCTATAGCAACATGCGTGGTCTTAATTATTTATTACATGTACTACTATTGATTTTATTATTTCCATGATACTATACACCAAAATTTGCTTGCTCGAAAGTAGCCGTCTATCCAACGGCATTTTTGATCCAACGGCATGCCCTAATCCCCATGAGCGGTCTATAATGGAGAGTTTGCTCTGTACAGCATTTATTCTACTATCCATCGAAATGGTCAAGAAATAAAAAAAGTAAAATTTTTGACGGAATTGTGAGAAAGATAATCCTCTGTTTTCCATCTGAAACATCCATTGCAAAGATATTTTCCTCTTGTATGCATCCGATGCACACGAATATACTTTGAATAAACGTCCGTGCTTCAAAGAGATCGCAGCATCCTCGGCAGCAACAATCTTGAATGATTCTTGTTTCCTTGATGATTCTCCTTGTGACTGTGAGGAATTCCTCTTCTTCACACTCAATTTCTCTTGCTGCGTTTTCTAGCTTCACAACTTGCATTTGCTATCTCGCTTTTCTGTTTCTCTGTTACGCTTCTCGATTTTTCTTGGGTTTTTCCTCTTTCTTCAAGTTCTTCATCTCCAGTTCTTTAAAACCTATTCAGAGAGGGTTTTCATTTCTTCGGATGAATATTTTCCTTTCCTGTTTAAAAGTTGGAATTTCGGTCGTCATTTTTCCACAATGAGTTCTCTTCTTGCTTTTCGAACGTTTATTTTGGGATTCTCAGTTCAGTTTTTACTTCAGACATTTCGTAGAAATATTTGAATTGGCGTGCAGTGGCCAAGTGGAAGGGATCAGGAAAGGTTGGATTGGGTTGTTTTACCTCTGAGCGGCACTTTTTTTTTGCACACCATGGGCTAAATGGCCAGGTCACATGGACCCCGAAGGCTCAGAGAAGGTTGGGGGAGGGGACCCACTGGAACAGCTGTTGGGAGACAGATGGTAGCCTCCCGTCAAGGCCATCCAGCGTGTTCTTTAACGTGCACAGGGTATGGCTCTCCCGCACACGGGGACACGGCTTAACGTCCCATCCGACGGACGGCGGCCTTTCCAAGCCCATCGTTGTCCCCTACTGACCGTGGGCAGGACGGGGAGTTTTGAGGAGATAAATCTCAAATCTGACCCAGCTGGGACTCGAACCTGGGAACTACAGATTACGAGCCTGGCGCGCTACCGACTGAGCCACCCCCGCCCCGATCAGGAAAGGAGTATGTGGAGAACGAAATTGCACAGTTTGATTGTGTTGTTTTACCTCTGAGCGCCAATTTATTGCACTGATCAGGCTTAATAGTCAGGTCATAAGGTAACTGACCTTCAGTTAAGGCCATCCAGTGTGTTCTTTAACGTGCAAATGTATGGGTGTCCCGCATACGGGGTCAAGGCTTAATGTTCCACCCGACGGACGGCGGCCTTCCCATCGGTGTTTTCTACTGACCAAGGGCAGGGCAGAGATTTTTATGGAGATTAATCTGGACACTGACCCAGTTGGGGCTCGAACCTGAGAACTGTAAATTGCAAGTCTACAGCGCTACTGACTGAGACCCTCCTCCTACAAGTATGATTGGACATTTGTAGCTTTGGATTCTTTAGAATTATGCACGCATTAGATGCTTTTTAACACCTGTGTTTTATGTTTTAGGGTTTCTCAGTAAAATTAATCTTAAGTACAGGTTTCCTCGAGATACATCATGGATGAATTCATGGCCGTGGGCAAATATGTTTCCAGAGTGGGTGGGTACGCAGCAAAAATAGCTTCAAGTTACGACAAACTTTTTTTCAGATGGGGAGGAGGGGGCGAAATATTAAATCACTATTTCAAGATAGAAATATTTAGTTCGAACAGTTCATTATCGAGTACATTTCAGATTATAGCAATCATGCACATATCTTGACATAATACAACTAAAGATGCTAGGGGAAGAAAAAACGAGAAAAAAAAGAAACAAAGTTATTATTTAAAAAAAAGTTGCCAAAGAGGTTTTTTTTTCGCTTTAATAAATAAAAAAGATATGCTTCCGAAAAAAAAAAGAAAGCGTAAAAGAAACAAGGTAACATTTTGTAAAGGGAAAAACCATTTTTTTTTACTTTACCATTGACCTTGTACCTCCCCACCTTCTGGAACAGCTCCTGGAAAAAAAATAAATATAATGCTCATTTCTTCAAGAAATGTGTTCCACTAAAACAGAGGGGAAAAATAAATAAAAACGACGTTGTGGTTTATTCCTGCTCGATTTGCCGTCTTCCTTTGTTTGCCCTTTATAATTTATTTTTTCTAGAACTGTGCTTGACAATAACTAGGATGTTCGGTATGTTTCTCAATAGACTAATGTTTCTATTCAACCGCTTTTAGTATTAGTTCTTGAATAAGCAACATAAAGAAGCCTTTGGTAAAATGATAATCTTCTCTAGAAATCTTCGCTGACATTAAAGAGAGAGAAAAAAATGCAATAGGAAGGTAAATGTTTAGAAAAGCCTTAAAAGGAAACACTGGATTAAAAATCGAAACAGTTCTTTTAATAAATTAAAGAAATTTTTCGAGGTTTTTTTCCAACTATCAGAGAAGTATTCACTCTTAGTTTAAAAGTTGATATCAAAAAATAGGTGATGAATAGATTTTTGAGCAGGACGCGAAACCACGCCCTCCTAAAAAGGATACGATAGGCGATTTGACTGCTGAGCTACTGACCGCCAATCAAGGTTTCTTCTAATTGAAGATATGAACTTTCCTACTTGCAGTATACAACTCTGTGTCTCATGAAGGCAGTGCCTTCGGTGTTTTCAAATAACCTCTTGAAGTAGATGGTACAATGTATGTTACGAGAATTAATGATGGTACAATGAATGTTACGAGAAGTAAATGGTACAATGTATGTTACGAGTATATAACTAATCGCTTAATAAATTGAAAAATCTGTCGACTATTTTTCTTTCAATTGTCATTTAAATAATATGTGTACTCGTAACATACACTATATCAGTGTTTCCCAAACTTTTCCTACGACGGAACACTTAACAAATCCTGAAATTTTAACGGAACACCTTGGTTATTTTGCAGGGTAGGTAGATATAAATAATAAATTAAATAAATGAGTAAATCTAAGCGTTAAGGAAAAAACAAACATTTATTCTCCAATTGTAATTATTTAAAAAAAACACATAAAAATAGTAAAATGAACTAGCGTATATATATTGTAAAATTACATTCCTAATGGCTTCGATGTTTTTGGGTCTTTGAATTACAAATTCTTTTGATATTAGGCACAATATTAGAAAGTTGAATTCTCATATCTGGTGTAGTGTCCAGTCTATTCCTGGACTTTGATTTGGTTGCAACATAATCTGAAAATACTGCCTCGCATAAATATGTCATTCTGAAAGGTTAATTCTGATAATTTTTCACGGAACACATTTTCACTTGTTCCGCGGAACATAGTTTGGGAAACGCTACACTATATAATCAAAGGTATCCGGACACTCGCTGATCCTCAATCTCCCGGTAGTAGGAAAGGAATTGTTTTTTTTTTCAATAATAATAATAATAACTTTATTTACCCCTTAGTTACTGATCTAAGGGACCTGGATTCGAGCCCCGGGTAAGGCACGGATGTGTGTGTTGTTTTTCTGCTGAGGTCCTGCCATCCTCACAGACCTTCTACTATGGCATATAATAATAATAATAATAATCTTTATTCATATTCATGTTAGTTATACAAAAGTTTAAACAAATGACCCGCAAAGCATCTGCTTATCTGCAGGAGAGAAGAATAATAATGTTACAGGAAAATACATAAGATATAGTTTAAAACAATGTCATCAAATTATATGAATTCCAGTGGAAGCTCCATTGTGGTGGTTGAAATTTTTATTTAAAATTTAGTGCCTAGAAGAAAATTTTTTGTCTTATTTTTGATTTCTTTAAAATTGTTTAATAAAATAATTTCCCTTGGCAGTTGATTGAACATGCAAGGTATTGTATATGCCCTTGTACATTTCCCATAATTGTTTAATATTTTTGGAAGTTGGAAATAATTTTTGGATTGTAACCTTGTGTTTTTCCCATGAGAGATTTTAGATTTAAATTGATTATCAAAAAAATATTTTAAAGTGATGCTGTATTTGTAAAGGTTGCGAAAAGAGAGTACGCCTAGATAATTTAGTCTTTCTTCGCTATGATAAAATGAATTTCTTAAGTTGTATGGGATTATATTTTTAGCAATGGATGATTGAATAGTTTCTATTTTCTTTATATTTGTGAGGTTAGTTGAGCCGTATATTGTCAAACCATAGGTCAATATAGATTCACAGATAGCTTTGTAAACCAAAATACATGTATGTGTGCTTGCAACAAATTGTAGTTTATAAAGTTTAGATGCACATAGACGCAATTTCCCTGCTAACTTTTGAATATGCGTATTCCATCGGAAGGTTGTGTCCATGTAGAGTCCAAGATATTTATGGCTCTCAACACGCTCAATAACATCACAGTCGCAGCAGTCAGGGTCATGATTTATCATGATGTGAGGACACAAGGGTTCGTGGTTTTTAATTGCATAAGATGAGAGATCATAGTATCCTGTTGAATGAAAGCTCATCCATTTGGTTTTTTCTGAATTTATGTAAATACGATTAATGTTAGACCAGTAAATAATATTGTTAAAATTATCCTGTGTATCTCGGACTGCGTCTCCTATATTGTGATTCACGTTAACCAAGGCGGTGTCATCAGCATATATATAAAGAGAGCCCTTCAGTTTAAGGTTAGCTAGATCATTAATATAAATAATGAATAAAAGCGGACCTAAAATTGAACCTTGTGGAACACCAGTGTGCACTGTTCTCTTCTCACTAAAAACGCCATTAATTTTGGTAACATGCACTCTATTTTTTAAATAATTTTCAAACCATTTAAGGGTAATACCTCGGACACCATAAATATACAATTTTTGAAGCAAAATATCGTGATCCAACGTATCAAATGCCTTACGAAAGTCCAGAAAGATAGCTGTTGCTTTTTTTCCCGTTGTTTAAAGTTCCATTAATGACGTCAGAAAACTCCGTTAAAAGTGTAATTGTATTTTTACCTTTTTGGAAACCATATTGCTTTTCACTAATAATGTTATGTTTTTTCAAGAAATTGGCTAGAACGTTAGCTACATATCTTTCAAGTATTTTATGAAGGACGGGTAAGATGGCAATGGGCCTATAGTTAGTGCAATCGGATTTAGTTCCACTTTTGTAAATTGGTCTTAGAATAGCAATTTTGAGTTTATTAGGGATGTTTCCTGTAGATATGCTTTCATTGATAAAGTTTGTCACGAGATCAGCTAAGGAGGTTTTGCATGCTTTAATGTGCTTTATGTGTACCTGATCGTGTCCACATGATTTTCTTTCATTTAAGTCACTTAGAATTTTGAAAGTTTCTTGTTTTGAGATGGGAGGAATAAAAATTGAGGGGACAGAAGGTTGGATATGTTTAGGAACTGTAGAGAGATTCTGTATACGGTTATCGTCTCTGATATTGACAATAATGTCTGCAAAGGTGTTGTTAAATTTCTCTGCTGCTTGAGTTTCAGACATACCTTGTGGCATATTCTTCATGATAAAATCGTCAATGGCAGTTTTAGGTTTATTGTTGATAATTTGGTTGATGAGTTCCCAATTTTGCTTTGGTTTATTTTTACATGACTCAAATTGTTTGAAGTAATATTTTTTCTTTTCCTGCCTAATAACGGACGTGACAGTGTTTCTTAAGTTTGTGTATAGTAATTTAAAATTTCTGTTTCTCTTGTTATTTTTGTAATCAATCCAAGCCGAGTCTCTTTTACGTATTAAGTTTATTATTTCCTGATTTTCCAGTCTTTGCTACAATTGCGTTGTTTTATTTTTGAGCCATCCGACAGTTTATTAATTTTGTTATTGTTAACAATCGCCGTATATTTTTTTATGAATGTTTCATAAAGTACATCTATTGGTTCTGAATTTGGGGTTTCGTTTCCAGTGCCTCTGTCCAGCCAGTCTGTTAGACTTATTTCTTTGCATATGTTTTTATGATCTAAGATAGTTTTCGTGTTAAAATTGCTGTCTAGCTTTTTAGTGTGATTGGACGAATTCCTAAGTTTTTTCCCCCCGCAAATTGCCGCGATTAAGTAGTGGTCTGCGATCCTACTGCGAAAAATCATTGAATTTCTGTCGAGTTTAATGTCAAGTCGGACGTTAATGTGATCAATGCATGTCTGAGAAAGTGAGTCACCAATGATATCTTCCCTGGTGATACCAGTAATGATAGGTGAGAAACAAACTCGGTTAACAATTCTACGTATTTGGCAACTCCGTGTTTTTTGATATTTTTGATATCTAAATTAAAGTCTCCAACTAGTATTTGATTGCGATGTTTATCAGTTGTTTCGAACCAATTTTTGAGATTAGAAAGAAAAGTGTTAATGTTCGAGCTTGGTGATCTGTAAATAGCAAGTAAATTGAAAGTTAAATTATCCTTGTAGATATTTATATTCAATGTTTCAGCTGGAATTACAAGTGAAGGTATCGTTTTGACTAATAATGTGTCGCGGAAGAAAAGTAGAATCCCATGTTCAAACGCACCAGGAGTTCTCGTAAAAAGTTGATTAAAATTTTCTAGATTGAACAATGGAGCATCCGTGCTGAGGATGTTAGTTTCTGTTAATATAATAATATCTAGGAAATTCATGATATCTTTAAGATAAACACAGAGAGTATCCCAGTTTTTTTTTCAGACTCCTGACAGACGTCTGACAGGCTCCTGACAGACCTCTGTGGCAAGCAGCTGCTTGAGGGGGTATTTATTTATTTACAGAAAATCTCAAACGTTATCCACCTGCCCATAGTATATTATTATTATTATTATTATTATTATTATTATTATTATTATTATTATTATTATTATTATTATTATTATTATTATATGATTAATGAACCGTCCCATGGCCGAGTGGTTAGCACTCTTGGCTACAGATCTAAGGGACCTGGATTCGAGCCCCGGGTAAGGATGGATGCGTGTGTTGTTTTCCTGCTGAGGTCCTGCCATCCTCACAGACCTTCTACTATGGCATATAAACTGACAGGCTCCTGACAGACCTCTGTGGCAAGCAACTGCTTGAGGGGGTATTTATTTATTTACAGAAAATCTCAAACGTTATCCACCTGCCCATAGTATATTATTATTATTATATGATTAATGAACCGTCCCATGGCCGAGTGGTTAGCACTCTTGGCTACTGATCTAAGGGACCTGGATTCGAGCCCCGGGTAAGGCATGGATGTGTGTGTTGTTTTTCTGCTGAGGTCCTGCCATCCTCACAGACCTTCTACTATGGCATATAAACTGACAGGCTCCTGACAGACCTCTGTGGCAAGCAGCTGCTTGAGGGGGTATTTATTTATTTACAGAAAATCTCAAACGTTATCCACCTGCCCATAGTATATTATTATTATTATTATTATTATTATTATATGATTAATGAACCGTCCCATGGCCGAGTGGTTAGCACTCTTGGCTACTGATCTAAGGGACCTGGATTCGAGCCCTGGGTAAGGCATGGATGTGTGTGTGTTGCTTTTCTGCTGAGGTCCTGCCATCCTCACAGACCTTCTACTATGGCATATAAACTGACAGGCTCCTGTCAGACCTCTGTGGCAAGCAGCTGCTTGAGGGGGTATTTATTTATTTATAGAAAATCTCAAACGTTATCCACCTGCCCATAGTATATTATTATTATTATATGATTAATGAACCGTCCCATGGCCGAGTGGTTAGCACTCTTGGCTACTGATCTAAGGGACCTGGATTCGAGCCCCGGGTAAGGCATGGATGTGTGTGTGTTGTTTTTCTGCTGAGGTCCTGCCATCTTCACAGACCTTCTACTATGGCATATAAACTGACAGGCTGCTGTCAGACCTCTGTGGCAAGCAGCTGCTTGAGGAGGTATTTATTTATTTTTTATGGCTATATACATAGATTATCCTGCTAATCCTTATGGCTTGTCAGCAGGATTCCTTTCAATAACATGACAGGTTAATTAAAGAATAAGACATGTGTAATAGAAAATAAACACATAATTAAAAACAGAAAATAAAACAATAACAACAAAAAGAAAAACATGAATTAAAACAAAAAAATGAATAATTAAACACATTTATAAAATAAACAAATAAAATTATGGATTATAGCACGCATTGCACAAAAATATCACCTATTGTACAAGTCATCATTTCACACTAATATTGCAGTTGCTTAAAACAGTACCAGATACCGGATATGACTTTTTAAACATTACTTTTCAAATATTTACATCTAATAACCATTTCGAAACTTTAGCTTTAATTTCTGAATAAGTGCTCAGGCATAACAGGTCTCTCTGTAGAGAATTATAAACTTTGGGTGTTTGATAAGATATTCAGGCTTTACCATAATTATTGTGAAAAACTGGTTCGACGAAATAATTTTCACACTCTCGCCTTGTATTGATCATATGCAAAATGTTTTCCTTGTGTTCATTTTAAAGAAATTTCCAACGATACTTACATAAATATATAACAAGTCAACTGGTAAAATTTTCATGTAATGAAAACTATTGCCAAGTTGACCTTCATTAATTGTATGTTTATTAAATTTAACAATATTATTTAGAGTATTTTTTGTATTCGTTTAATTTTATTTAAAACAGATTTATATGTACATCCATATATACTGATACCATACCAAATGATAGATTCACGGGGAGCTTTATATATCACTAGCAGCAGATTTACCCGGGGTTGCTTGGGCCTGAAGCTTTCTAAATTGTAGAGTAGATGGCACTACCCACGTCGGAAACTTTCATTTGGCATAAATATCATTAGATTCGATCTCCCCCCCACCCTTCGTGGGCGTGGGGGGGGGGGGGGGGAGATCGTAACTGTAATTCCCAGGTTCGAGTTCCAGCTGGGTCAGATTGAGATTTATCTCCGCTAAACCTCTACCGTGGGTCAGTGGGGGATACCGATAATGCTTGGAAAGGCCACCGTCCGTCGGATGGGACGTTAAGCTATGACCTCTTGCGTGGTAGAGCCATACCTGTGCACGTTAAAGAACACGGTGTATGGCCTTTACAGGAAGCTACCATCTATCTCCCAACAGCTGTGGGAGATAGATGGTGGAAAAAGTTACCATAGTGGGAGAAAGCTACCATCTATCTCCCAACAGCAGTGGGTCCCTTTTCCCCAACTTTTTCTGAGCCCTCAGGGTCCTTGTGACTTGGCATTTAGCCCATTGTGTGCAAAAAGTGCCGATTACACATAACCCAACCCATGAAATAGTTAGCTGAAAAATTTTAGTTTTACAGTGAGTGTTATTCAACCCCATGCTTGCCAGGCATGCTGACTACTACATAATCAGTCTCTAAACTTTTTTTCATCTAATGTGACTTGTTCGGTATTTTATTTGATCCGCTCCTGGCGCCATCTGTATCGGGAAAAGGACAACAAAATTGCTCGCTGATGGAAGTTAATATTTGTCACTCACACTCATGGCGTCAAATCAATAATTCAGTAGTAAAGTATCGCAGGAGTTGTCCTGTAGACATGGGATTCTTGAATTATTCAGCTGAAGAAATTTAGTTTTGCCATGAGTTGTTTATATTTAGTTACTTACTTCATGAATAAGAAGGGGCGGGGGTGGCTCAGTCGGTAGCGCGCCAGGCTCCTAATCTGCAGTTCCCAGGTTCAAGTCCCAGCTGGGTCAACATTGAGATTTATCTCCGCAAAACTCCCCGCCCTGCCCACGGTCAGTAGGGGACACCGATGGGCTTGAAAAGGCCGTCGTCCGTTGGATGGGACGTTAAGACGCGGCCCGTGTGCGGGAGAGCCATACTCTGTGCACGTTAAAGAACACGCTGGATGGCCTTGACGGGAGGCTACCATCTGTCTCCCAATAGCTGTTCCAGTGGGTCCCCTCCCCCCAACCTTCTCTGAGCCTACGGGGTCCATGTGACCTGGCCATTTAGCCCATGGTGTGCAAAAAAGTGCCGCTCCGAGGTAAAACAACCCAACTCATGAATAAGAAAAAGTCTTACTACTCTATTATTTGATTATTTGAGCTTGTGGAATATATTTAACTGACTGATAATCCAAAAACTGCTGAAGCTTTTGGTGTACTACTTTTCTCATATTCTGCAGTGTACTGGAAGCAACATATAAAACTATCAGGTTAACAGGTTACATATTTAATTCATATCAAATATACAAATATTATTTATTAAATATAAGATTTAATCAGTTGAAAGGGGTCATAATTTTTTGGTTTGATTTAAATTACAATCAATACTTAAGAAAATAAATTTAATTTTTTGATAAAATTTTTTAAAATCAGTAATTTTCTAAATCTAATATCACATTATTATCACGCAATTATTGACTGATTGTTCTGCGTAGCTGGTGGCCGATTTCCGTTTCCATTTCTATTCTAAAAAACGAAGAATTCATCTGCGAACTCGAGATGTACAGTCGCTCAAAAAAATATCCGAACACTATGGTTGTTTGCAGAATTCAGTTTCTTTGCGTTCGTGTCAGGTTGGGTTGGGTTGTTTTACCTTTGAGCGGCACTTTTTTTGCACACCATGGGCTAAATGGCCAGGTCACATGGACCCCGAAGACTCAGAGAAGGTTGGGGGAGGGGACCCACTTGAACAGCTGTTGGGAGACAGATGGTAGCCTTCCGTCAAGGCAATCCAGCTGTTCTATAACGTGCACAGGGTATGGCTCTCCCGCACACGGGCCACGGCTTAACGTTCCATCCGACGGACGGCGGCCTTTCCAAGCCCATCGGTGTCCCCTACTGACCGTGGGCAAGGCGGGGAATTTTGCGGAGATAAATCTCAACGCTGACCCAGCTGGGACTCGAACCTGGGAACTACAGATTACGAGCCTGGCGCGCTACCGACTGAGCCACCCCCGCCCGTTCGAGTCACGTGACACGAAGGTTGCCAGATAACTAATTTCTAAAAAAATCGTTGCCAGATATTTTTTCTGAATTCTGCAATTAACCATAGTGTTCGAATATTTTTTGAGCGATTGCACTTTTACTCAAAGATTTGATTTATTTAAAATATAAATTTATTAATCATTTATTGGTTGTTCCGTGACATGACCGCTTGTCGTTACTTCTTTTGGTTGTTCTCTGTAGCTTGGCCGACTGTAGTTTCCATTTCTTTTCTGAAAACGGAAGGTTCATCTAAGAATTCGGGACGTTGGGTTGGTTGTTTTACCTGTGAGCGGCACTTTTTTGCACACCATGGGCTAAATGGCCAGGTCACATGGACCCCGAAGGCTCAGAGAAAGTTGGGGGAGGGAACCCACTGGAACAGCTGTTGGGAGACAGATGGTAGCCTCCCGTCAAGGCCATCCAGCGTGTTCTTTAAAGTGCACAGGGTATGGCTCTCCTGCACACGGGGCCACGGCTTAACGTCCCATCCGACGGAAGGCGGCTTTTCCAAGCCCATCAGTGATCCCCTACTGACCGTGGGCAGGGCGGGGAATTTTGCGGAGATAAATTTCAATGCTGACCCAGCTGGGACTCGAACCTGGGAACTACAGTTTACGAGCATGGCGCGCTACCGACTGAGCCACTCCCGCCCCTAATTCGGGACGTACTTTTACACAAAGATTTCATTCATTATGAAAAATCAATAATTATTTATTGGTTTTCATCACTATTTCTATTCTGAAAATAGAACATCATTCGTCTAAGAACGCGAAGTGCTTTTAACAAAGAATTTATTCATTAGAAATAAGACTGATTGTGAGCTATTGCCAAACAAACAAACATAAATTAGAGATTTTATTTTTCTTTCAGAGACTTTCTCGAAATAGGTTATTCAAGCAAGGAAGCCATTAAGTTCTAAGCTATTCACAATTCGTTTTAATATGCAAAGAAGGTGATCAGAGAACCTAAGTATTCGTTTTCGGAATGGAAGCGAAAATAAAACCACCGCCTCTACAAGAGAGAGTCTGAGAATATCATCGAATTCCTTTCACAATGCCTCTGTGTGACATCCTCCCGACATTGGACGTCTGCTGATAAGGCTGACAGCTCAGGCGTGGGTTTCTTCTCCTACAGAGCATTCGCAGACACCGCGACATCTTCCTCTGCTCCCAAGCTTCTTTTCTTTGCTGGCCTGCAACCGTCACAGGAGTGGTGTGCGTGTCATTGCAAAGGCGGGCAAAGACGAGCGTCGTCGGTCGCTTCTAACCCGTGTTTATTGATTCGGTGTGGTCGATGTGACTACCTCCTAGATGATGATGACATTCTTATCAAGGCTTAACGCCGCATTTAGTTCGTGAAGTTTGTATTGTAAGGGCAGAAAATTAATCTTGCATTCTTCGCGATTTCACAAATTACAAATCCGATAGTTTGTAAAATGAGCAAAGATATGCAGTCTTGATAAGCGGCTATGATGCGACACTTGAACCTCGGCGTCTGTGTGTGTCACGTGGTCCACGTGTCATGTGTGACATCCTTATCGGACTCCCACGTTTCTTTTCCTCATCATTTGAATCGTTTCTCTATATCATCGTCCAATCATCACTCACGGCCTTACGAAGGACTCGAAAGGCATTGAGACAATGAGTTATTCCTCAGAAGCGTCTTTGCTTAGATTTGCTCTCTGTTATAGTGACGACATAATACGGATATTATTGATAATTTAAGTTGAACTGTCTTACTTACTCATCGTAAAAAAGTTCAACTACCAGGGCTGGGTTCGTTTTACACCAGAGTTGCATTTTTTTTGAACACGGTAAATGGCCAGGTCACAAGGATCCCACTGTCTTAGAGAAGACGGATTGAAATATCTGTATCTATAGCAATTTAAGTTGAAAAGTCTTATTTTCTCATCCAACCAAATATCACTACCAGTGTTGAATTGTTTTATCTTTCAGTAGCGCCTTTTTTGCGTATAAATGTCTGAATGTCCAGGCCACAAGGACCTCAAGATCTCAGAGAATGTTGGGTTGAAGTGTCTCTATCTTTGGTGATTTAAATAATTACCAAATCTTCTGAATTCTCTGTTTTCTTTTACTATTTATAACATAAAATCTTGTTGCAATTGTATAAATAACGCATTAATTTGAAATTAATGATGCTGATGAAGCCACCTCGAGTCCGAGTGGTTAGCGCGCTTGGCTACTAATTAAGGGAACCTGGGTTCGAGCCCCGGGTAAATCATGGATGTTTGTGTTGCTTTTCTGCTGAGGTCCCGCCATTCTCACAGATCCTACTACTATGGCGTACTAAACTTACAGGCTCCTGTCAGACCTCCGTGGCAAGCAGCTGCTTGAGGGGATATTAATCCAATATTTTCCATTTTCTTTGAATATATTTTTAAAGAAAATGGAAAATATTGGAATAAGAGGTACCCAATTAGAATTTTCTCATCCACCCAAATTTAACATACCACGGCTGGGTTTGCTTTATCTCAGAGTTGCATGTTTTTGCACACAGTGGTTAAATGACCAGGTTACAAAGACTCTAATCACTCAGAGAAGGTTGGGGAAAGGGTTGGGTTGTTTTACCTCTGAGCGGCACTTTTTTGCACACCATGGACTAAATGACCAGATCACATGGACCCCGAAGGCTCAGAGAAGGTTGGGGGAGGTGACCCACTGGAACAGCTGTTGGGAGACAGATGGTAGCCTCCCGTCAAGGCCATCCAGCGTGTTCTTTACCGTGGACAGGGTGTAGCTCTCCCGCACACGGAGCCACGGCTTAACGTCCCATCCGACGGACGGCGGCCTTTCCAAGCCCATCGGTGTCCCCTACTGACCGTGGGCAGGGCGGAGAATTTTTTCGGAGGTAAATCTCAACGCTGACCCAGCTGGGACTCGAACCTGGGAACTACAGATTACGAGCCTGGCGCGCTACCGACTGAGCCACCCCCGCCCCTTGGGGAAAAGAGACCCACTGTACAGCTGTTTGAGACAGATGGAAGCTTTCCGTCAAGGCCATCCAGGGTGTTCTTAACGTGCACAGGGTATAGCTCGTTCACTCAGGAAGCCATGGTTTAACTTCCCATCCGATGGACGGTGGTCTTTTTAAGCCCATCTGTGTCTCCTTTCTTGGGTTTTAGTGAAGATAAATCAAAACGATGGCATATTTAGGACTCGAACCTGGGAACTGCAGATTAATAGACTGCCAAGCTACCGATTGATTCACTCCCATCCTCAATTATACAACAAAACCATCTGAATACTGCTTTGTTAATGTATAAAAAATAAATTACCCCTAAAGCATCTGCTTATCACAGAGATCTGACAGAAACCTGTCTGTATAATACATCATACAAAAGTTCTGTGAGGTAAGGAGACCTCAGCAGAAGGACAAACAAGAGAATTCTATATCTTATCCAGGGCTCGAACCAGGATCCCTATGATTCGAAGACAAGCGCGATAACTTCCTACCGGGACGGTTGTGTAGGCGAATTAAGAATGTGGTAATTTGTAAAGTAGGTAGTTTTTGCACCTAATTAGAAGGAAAAAAAAGCTATTCGACCAAATGTATCAGACTTTTGATTTCCGTTCAAATATTCTTTTGGGGCGGGGTGGCTCAGTCGGTAGCGCGCCAGGCTCATAATCTGTAGTTCGCAGGTTCGAGTCCCAGCTGGGTCAACGTTGAGATTTATCTCCGCAAAATTCCCTGCCCTATGGCCGAGTGGTTAGCGCGCTTGGCTACTGATCTAAGGGACCTGGGTTCGAGCTCCGGGTAAGGTATGGCTGTTTGTGTCGTTTTTCTGCTGAGGTCTTGCCATCTTCTCAGACTTTCTACTATGGCATATAAACTGACAGGCTCCTGTCAGACCTCTGTGGCAAGCAGCTGCTTGAGGGAGTATATATACCCACGGTCAGTAGGGGACGCCGATGGGCTTGAGAAGTGGCCGCCGTCCGTAAGATGAACGTTAAGCCGTGGCTCCGTGTGTGGGAGAGCCATATCCTGTGCACGTTAAAGAACACACTGGATGGCCTTGACGGGATGCTACCATCTGTCTCCCAACAGCTGTTCCAGTGGGTCCGCTCCCCCCAACCTTCTCTGAACCTTCGGGGTCCATGTGACCTGGCCATTTAGCCCATGGTGTGCAAAAAAAGTGCAGCTCAGAGCTAAAACAACCCAACTCGTATATTCTCTCGTTGTTTAACTGTTATGAAAGCTAAAATATTTAACTAAAGATCTGTTTGACGTAACATTTCATATCGAAAGTCGGATAAGAAATCAATAATTAATAACTGTTATATCATATCATTTGCTAATAATAGCATATTGCGGTAATTCCTTTACATACTGTCTTACATTATGTTTTTTTTTAATTAAAATATCCAAAAGGCAGTCGAAATTTTAAAGCCGAAATCAAATGGGTACCGAATGAGATTCAGGTTTAGAGAAAAAAGTTAAAAAATGTATTAAATTTTGTTGATTTTATATCTTTTTATGTACTAACGGTTCGAATTCTTTCGTAAAAATTTCAACTTTATATTCCGAAATAGCCGTAATTAATCAATCATGTAATAAATTCTCTGTATTTCTTTGTTCGGACTATATATATTCAAACTATCAAAAAATTTCAAATGATCGATATTAAAAAACAAATTTCGCAAGTTTTAAAAAAAGGAATAAGCTAATATATAGCTTATTTCATTTTTGAAACTTGAAGAGAAAGATTCGAAGATCTTGCTGGCCACTCCAGGACGTTTTCATTTCATATTTTCATCCATTTCATTTTTTTCAAAAATGAAATAAACTAATATAAAGTTTATTTCATTTTTGAAGCTTGCGAAATTTGTTCTGTTTCTAATATTGAGATCTAAAGTGCAGTTGAACAAAGTTAATGCTACAAAAAGCTTGTTAGCAAATTGTTTTGGTAAGGAATCATCACCTCATCTTAAATTCTTCTCTGCCATAAAATTATGGGATTCATTTCTGGTTTAAAAACACAAATAACAGGATTTTATATAAATATATTTCACCTAAAGTGGTTGGCGCGCTTGGCTACTGATCCACGGGTCCTGGGTTCGAGCCCCGGGTAAGGCATGGATGTTCGTGTTGTTTTCTGCTGAGGTCGCCATCCTCTCAGATCTTCTACTGTGGCATATAAACTGACAGCTCCTGTCAGATCTCTGTGGAAAGCAGCTGCTTGAGGGGGTATAAAGTAGTAAAAAATGTTAAACGCTTATATCAGGTATATTTGAGTAACTAATATATTAAATTTTATATGAATTAATTTACGAAGTTTGTTTAATGAACATTTCAGTGATGGGAAACCGAACACATCTTCCTGATCGCATTGGAGAACAACAAATTTTATCGTATTTTATGCTACGGAGATGAAATGTGTTTCCCTTTATGCAGTGGGGAAATGTGACTTTTTGAGTAAGAGAAGCAGTTACCAAAAGCAGAGCTTCAAATCATTCTGAATGCCTTTCCGATACTCAATGTTTCCAAATCACAAATCGGAACGCAGTTTCAGTACTCGATGTTTCAGATTTATTGAATCGGAATACCGTTCCGATACTTGATGTTTCCGAATCATTGAAAGGAACACCATTCCGGTACTTGTTGTTTTCAAATCATCAAATCTTTCCGTACTCGATGTTTTCAAATCACAAATCGGAACGCAGTTTCAGTACTCGATGTTTCAGATTTATTGAATCGGAATGCCGTTCCGATACTTGATGTTTCCGAATCATTGAAAGGAACACCATTCCGGTACTTGTTGTTTTCAAATCATCAAATCTTTCCGTACTCGATGTTTTCAAATCACAAATCGGAACGCAGTTTCAGTACTCGATGTTTCAGATTTATTGAATCGGAATACCGTTCCGATACTTGATGTTTCCGAATCATTGAAAGGAACACCATTCCGGTACTTGTTGTTTTCAAATCACCAAATCTTTCCGTACTCGATGTTTTCAAATCACAAATCGGAACGCAGTTTCAGTACTCGATGTTTCAGATTTATTGAATCGGAATGCCGTTCCGATACTTGATGTTTCCGAATCATTGAAAGGAACACCATTCCGGTACTTGTTGTTTTCAAATCACCAAATCTTTCCGTACTCGATGTTTTCAAATCACCAAATCTTTCCGTACTCGATGTTTTCAAATCACAAATCGGAACGCAGTTTCAGTACTCGATGTTTCAGATTTATTGAATCGGAATGCCGTTCCGATACTTGATGTTTCCGAATCATTGAAAGGAACACCATTCCGGTACTTGTTGTTTTCAAATCACCAAATCTTTCCGTACTCGATGTTTTCAAATCACAAATCGGAACGCAGTTTCAGTACTCGATGTTTCAGATTTATTGAATCGGAATACCGTTCCGATACTTGATGTTTCCGAATCATTGAATGGAACACCATTCCGGTACTTGTTGTTTTCAAATCATCAAATCTTTCCGTACTCGATGTTTTCAAATCACAAATCGGAACGCAGTTTCAGTACTCGATGTTTCAGATTTATTGAATCGGAATGCCGTTCCGATACTTGATGTTTCCGAATCATTGAAAGGAACACCATTCCGGTACTTGTTGTTTTCAAATCACCAAATCTTTCCGTACTCGATGTTTTCAAATCACAAATCGGAACGCAGTTTCAGTACTCGATGTTTCAGATTTATTGAATCGGAATACCGTTCCGATACTTGATGTTTCCGAATCATTGAAAGGAACACCATTCCGGTACTTGTTGTTTTCAAATCATCAAATCTTTCCGTACTCGATGTTTTCAAATCACAAATCGGAACGCAGTTTCAGTACTCGATGTTTCAGATTTATTGAATCGAATGCCGTTCCGATACTTGATGTTTCCGAATCATTGAAAGGAACACCATTCCGGTACTTGTTGTTTTCAAATCACCAAATCTTTCCGTACTCGATGTTTTCAAATCACAAATCGGAACGCAGTTTCAGTACTCGATGTTTCAGATTTATTGAATCGGAATGCCGTTCCGATACTTGATGTTTCCGAATCATTGAAAGGAACACCATTCCGGTACTTGTTGTTTTCAAATCACCAAATCTTTCCGTACTCGATGTTTTCAAATCTCAAATCGGAACGCAGTTTCAGTACTCGATGTTTCAGATTTATTGAATCGGAATGCCGTTCCGATACTTGATGTTTCCGAATCATTGAAAGGAACACCATTCCGGTACTTGTTGTTTTCAAATCACCAAATCTTTCCGTACTCGATGTTTTCAAATCACAAATCGGAACGCAGTTTCAGTACTCGATGTTTCAGATTTATTGAATCGGAATGCCGTTCCGATACTTGATGTTTCCGAATCATTGAAAGGAACACCATTCCGGTACTTGTTGTTTTCAAATCATCAAATCTTTCCGTACTCGATGTTTTCAAATCATCGAAACGTAACGCCTTTACGGTACTCTATGTTTCCAAAGCACTGAACCGGAGCGCCGTTTCAGTACTCGATCATTGATTCCGAATCATTGAACGGTATTGCCAATCGGGTACTTAGTGTTTCCTAATCTATGAGCGAAAATAGTTTTACGCTTTTTAAATCAAATATTATTGGAAATTATATTTGATTACATGCGTCTTTTCTGCGAAAAAATGTGGGATACTGCGGCCTTGCAAAAATTTCATTTTGAGAAGGATGTGGGATGTTTCCGAAAATGGCCCAAGGGCACGAAAAAAAAGTTAAATATACATTTTAATATAATTTCATTTTATTTACTGGGAAGTTAGAACGAAGGTACAAATTAATATTACAAAAGGTTTACAAAATAACCTTCAGAAAATTTTATAACAAACTCCAAATCTGAGTCATGCTTTCTGAAGTTCAATATCTCGATTTCGCTCTTTACTTTTGGTATTGACACTGTGGAATTGTAGTCAGTCCAAAATGGGGTAAAGAATATTATCACCAACTTTACGTTGAAACTATGTTAGTAACAAACTTTCAACTAAAGGATAATAATTATATTTTATTTTTACACGGATGAAAACAGGTGAGATACAGGGTATACCTGAATATAAAAAAATCTCGGCATTATATACAGGTATTGGACAGATAAATGGAACATATTATCTCAGTAGAAAATCAAATTCAGAGCTCAATAAGTTTTTTATACGATTTTTAATGAAAAATACATCTAAATTAAAATTGAAGATCAGAATCAAATCTATCTAAATTTCGATTATATGCAATATTTGTTCAGTGTTCAGAGTTATGAACGCTGGAATATTTAACAGGATATAAACAACTGACTATAAAATTTAAATAAAACTACTTTTATAGTAGACTACAAGGTGCATTAAATCCGGTACTCTACGAGAATTACTCTAGAGGGAACCCAGACTCTTCTTTTTCAAAACAATTTCTAGTGAGTTGTTTGGGTTGGGTTGTTTTACCTCTGAGCGGCACTTTTTTGCACACCATGGGCTAAATGGCCAGGTCACATGGACCCCGAAGGCTCAGAGAAGGTTGGGGGAGGGGACCAACTGGAACAGCTGTTGGGAGACAGATGGTAGCCTCCCGTCAAGGCCATCCAGCGTGTTCTTTAACGTGCACAGGGTATGGCTCTCCCACACACGGGGCCACGGCTTAACGTCCCATCCGACGGACGGCGGCCTTTCCAAGCCCATCGGTGTACCCTACTGACCGTGGGCAGGGCGGGGAATTTTGCGGAGGTAAATCTCAACGCTGACCCAGCTGGGACTCGAACCTGGGAACTACAGATTACGAGCCTGGCGCGCTACCGACTGAGCCACCCCCGCCCCACCAATTCCGGTGACTACTGAGCCACTAGAATTGCTACTTAGGTTTCATCCAAATAGAAAACGGTGTATCACTTAAAATGTTTTCTGCTGTTATAGGCTTAAAATGTTTTCGTGTATTTTCTCGTATCCTTCTGCTTCAGAACCAATTCCGTTGAATACTGAGTCACTAGAACAGCTACTTATGCTTCATTTGAAAAGAAAATCTTGTGTCACTTAAAATATTTTTCTCTGTTACAGGCTTAAAATATTTTCGCATATTTTCTAGAAAACCCTGACCCTTATGCTTCACAACCAGTTCTAGTGAATACTAAGCTATTTATGCTACATTTGGAAAGAAAAACCTTGTGTCATTTAAAAATGTTTTCGATTGTCATAGACCTAAAATGCTTTTGTTTATTTTCTGGGAACCCAGACTCTTCTTTTTCAAAACAATTTCTAGTGAGTACTGAGTCACTATTCTAACGCATACATTTCTTTTCAAATGAAACATATCTATAACAGCTACATATGTTTCATTTGAAAAGAGAGCTCTGTGTCACTTAGAATATTTTTGGCTGTCACAGATTTAAGATGTTTTCGTGAATTTTTCCGGAACACAGACATTCTGTTTCAGAACAAATTCGGGTGAATATTGAGATACTTATGTTTAACTTGAAAAGAAAACCTGTGCCATTTAAAACGTTTTCGACTGTCACAGGCTTAAAATGTTTTCGACTGTCACAGGCTTAAAATATTTTCGTGTATTTTCTCGGAACCCAGAGCCTCCTGCTTTACAATTAATTCCGGTGAATGCTGAGCTACTTATATTTTATTTGAAAAGAAAACCGTGTGTCATTTAAATTGTTTACGGTTGTCGGAGTATCAAAATGTTTTGGTATATTTTCTCTGAACCCAGACCTTTCTGCTTCAGGACCAATTTCGGCGAATACTGAGCCACTAGAACAGTTACTTATGTTTTATTTGAAAAGAAAACCGTATGTGACTTAAAATGTTTTGGGATGTCACAGGCTTAAAAAGTTTTCGTGCATTTTCTCGGAACCCAGACCCTTCTGGTTCGTAATCAATTCCAGAGATACTGTGCTATTACTGGAATGGGACTTGAACCTAGAAATAATGTTTTTTTATTGTTTCCTTTTTTGATTAGAGAATTTTTGGTAAAGCTCTTTAAGTTGGGTTGTTTTACCTCTGAGCGGCACCTTTTTGCACACCATGGGCTAAATTGCCAGGTCACATGGACCCCGAGGCTCAGAGAAGGTTGGGAGAGGGGACCCACTGGAACAGCTGTTGGGAGACAGATGGTAGCCTCCCGTCAAGGCCATCCAGCGTGTTTTTAACGTGCACAGGGTATGGCTCTCCCGAACACGGGGCCATGGCTTAACGTCCCATCCGACGGACGGCGGCCACTTTTCAAGCCCATTGGCGTCCCCTACTGACCGTGGGTAGGGCAGTGAATTTTGCGGAGATAAATCTCAACGCTGACCCAGCTGGAACTCGAACCTGGGAACTACAGATTACAAGCCTGGCGCGCTACCGACTGAGCCACCCTCACCCCAGCTCTTTAAGAATATAATGCTATCTATCTATGGAAACCCTGCACTCATCTACTTTAGGAATAGAGAGGTGTGGGTTATGAATCGAATAATACGTTATTGATACGCAAAGTTATGAATGGAAAGCCGTTTCGCGATTAATGTTTGGGGAGGACAGAATTTTCTGGTGTCGAAACCCTTATAGCACACTAAGTTATGGTGAGCTGGGGCTGAAGACGAAATTCAGTGGTCCTGGCTCTGACCATTTAGCAGGAGTTCACGAACAAAGAGACAGACAAACAAGGAAAGAAACTCTCGGAAGTATATATAATAGATAATGGTCCCGCACAAACTTCTGCTCATTTCAAAATAATCTGCGACTCATGAAACAAATACACAGTCGTATCAGAATAATATGACCACCCCCTCATTAGGTAGGTGGTCATATTATTCTGATACGACTGTGTATTCAACCTACTGAGTCTAGCTAATTTCTGTCCATTTTTTTATCGAACATTTTTAAGTGCATAATTAAATGATTTTGCTATTTCATAGCACTAGTTAAACATGAATATTTTTGTTTTTTAATACAGCTTGCTTCCTTAAAAATCAGTTTTAATTTAAGTGATAATTATAATTAGATTTGCATGATTTCTTCTTAAATAGTGAATTTTTCCCTACGGCTCTTTAAGAATATATATTTGTTTTTCAGGTGGATCTGGGGCGGAGGTGGCTCAGTAGGTAGCGCGCCAGGCTCGTAATCTGTAGCTCCCAGGTTCGAGTCCCAGCTGGGTCAGCGTTGAGATTTATCTCCGCGAAATTCCCCGCCATGCCCACGGTGAGTAGGGGACACCGATGGGCTTGGAAAGGCCGCCGTCCGTCGGATGGGACGTTAAGCCGTGGCCCCGTGTGCGGGAGAGCCATACCCTGTGCACGTTAAAGAACACGCTGGATGGCCTTGACGGGAGGCTACCATCTGTCTCCCAACAGCTGTTCCAGTGGGTCCCCTCCCCCAACCTTCTCTGAGCCTTCGGGGTCTATGTGACCTGGCCATTTAGCCCATGGTGTGCAAAAAAGTGCCACTCAGAGGTAAAACAACCCAACTCAGGTGGCTCTTTACTAAGTTTGGGTTGAACGAATCTGATCTATGAGAATTGTGAAAGCTTCAACTGCGCAGTCTCCGTGGCCTCCCTAATTGTCCCCTTCGCCATCAAAACATCTTAGAAAAAAAGCTTTCTTTGCTAATGAAAACCAATACTGAAAGTCTACCTTCAGAACAGATAACGAAAATGTTTGGGAACATTTCTACCAATAGTTCCAGTTTGAAACCTTCCCTTTAAATCGAAAAGTGGGTAAGAGTTTTTCTAGCCATTCATTAAAAAGTCATCTGCCAATTCCATGTTGAATTTCTTTTCTCCTCTTCAATGTGAAGTGGCTAGTAAGCATTAAATACACTTCTTTTAAGTTGAATGTTATGAATATAAGATAAAATGTTTGGCTGTTGTTTTACATAATTACCTTATGAATACATAAGGTAATTATGTTCTTTGAAAAATATATCGTTTTTGAGAAAAAGGACAAAAATAGGTTTTTAAAGGAAATCAGTGACGAAGTTTAAAATTTTTTTGTATGGTTTCATTTAAAAGTTATAAAGTTTTATACAATATATTAATGTAGTGGTTCTCAACGTGGGGTACATGGTAAAATATTTTGGGATACGCCGTAAGAACTCAAAAGTCGCTAGATCTAGTAACAAAGTCAGTATTTTATTTTATTCCCATTGTTATACTATAACTACAGTTTTATATATCTATACAAGGGGTACGCCAGTTACATACACATTTCCAGAGAGGGTACGTGAAGCATAAAAAGTTGAGAACCACTGTATTAATGGATACAATTAAAAATGATTATGACAATATATTTATTATGTTATATATATATATATAATAAATGTATAAAAATTAAAAATCAAATTATGTTTACTGCCAATATACCTACAAAACTAAAAACAGGTATTTCAAGTTCTATTTATTAAGAAAAGCACTAAAACCGAATTTACTAATTATAGATCAATAACTATCCTTTATATGTTTGCAAACATAGTATAAAAATACGTTTAAACTAGGGTATATAAATTCTTATTAAATATAACTAATGGAAGTCAATTTGGCTTTCAAAAAGGTAAACTACAATTCTACTAATAGCTAAAATTATAAATAATATTTATAAATTATTAAGTAATTAAGAAAAGTTGCAACAATATTCTTTTACCAACAGAAAGGCTTCCACACAATAGCTCATAATATTTTATTAAATGAATTGCAAAAGTAGGTGTTAGAAGTGTGATAGTAAATTGGTTTCGGAATTATTTGTCGGAGAGATGCACAATCATTAAAATAAAATGCTCTTATAGTACAAGAGTTAATATGCTCTGTGAAATTCCCCAAGGATCAGTTCTAGGTCCTCTCTTCTTTGTGGTATATATTAAATATTTGCTACATCATATTTAAAAGTGTTATTTATATACAGATGACATTATATTAATAAATAATATCACACATTTAAATGATAACATTTCAGACATTCAAGTACATTATAATTATACAGTTAGATGGTTAAACAAATAAAAGTTTATTTTAAGGAGAGAAAAAAAAATGCAATGGATGATAATACGTTCATCTGGGTATGATATTTATGGAAACTTCTTTATCAAAATCCATAAAATAAAGTGCAAAAGGAAGAATGTTTCTCATTATGATTTAGTATGTAAATGTCCAACACTAAAATAATTACCTCAAATAAATCATCTACGTATTTTTATGAACTTTTAAGATGGAACATTTTCTGTACATAAATCATATTTTTGAAAGCCTGAGACAGCGATCAAAATTAAAACATTAAAAAATGTACTGAAAATGGAAACCTGTAAAATATTTTACAAATCAATATGTGACTCGATTTTTAAATAAAATTACAATATGTAAAACAACTTTAACCAATGTAAACAAAAGAGAAAAACTACATTGAAGAATTGCCAATAATATCAAACTCTCTTATTAACAAAAGAATTATTAACAACATATAGATTAAAATTTCTGAACATTTTATCGTACAGCAATTTATATAAATATAATTTAAAAATAAAAAAATTTTGAGAATGCATATCAAATAAAAATTCAACCCAGTAAATATACGATATTTGAAAGCCAAAAGTTCTGTTTACCTAAATTTCGAAATAATTATGGAAGAAGTTCAATAGATTACTAAGTATTAGTTATAGTAAAGACAGGTTCTGGAAAAAAAGAAATCGAGGGAAAATCGCAAGAGTTTTTTTTTTCTTTTTTTTTTCGTTTACCTTCCCCCTCCATTTTGAAGGTCTTTTTAAATAATTTCTTTAAAAATGTATGGAATATAAATAAGTTCTTTACTAATATTCTAAAAGGGGGATGGGAGGGGAGCACTCCCCCAGATCCGGCCCTGCTTACAGTTAATTCAATTGGAAGACAAATATTTGATATAGTACATTTAGTAGACTCAAAACTAAAGTGAAAGGCCATCGAGTAAAAAGAGATATTTAGCTTGTAGATATTTATTTTTCTTTTTATGTTGTATTCTAATAATTTTAGTATGTAAAACTCTTATCATGACTGAATGTTTTATATTTATATTTACTGAATTATCTTATTCACTTTGCTGCACATAAGTTACTTAGATTTGGGTGTCATATTAAATACAATGCTTTATTTATTTTCCAACTAAAGATCAATTGTAATTAATATTTTTAATGCCTTCTAATACATGGATTCACAGTTTATATTTATTTTTATAACATAAATATTACGTTTTAATAATCCATAATATTGAATTGAAAATAAAAAAAATAAACCTTAATTTTTCACCGAATAAGTATTTTTTTTCATAATATTATATCAGGAGAAATCTACTTGACAGAATGTAGTTGCCTTATGAATTAGATACAAAAAAATAGAAAAATACGACAAGAATTTAATTTTGCATTCATAATCGTATAACAATTTAAAACCGAAGATTATAATAATTACTAACAAGTATCTTATGTAAAAAGACCGAAAAAAAAAATGGTCAGGTAGATATCTGATTTCTTTGCCTCTATGCAGATAATTGCCTAGCAATGCAAAACTTTCTCAGCAACATATCCCTTTAACATGCTGGATTTTCCAAGTTCATCTAATTAGAGCAGCCAGGTATTTTCTTTTCTGGTCTTACCCAATGCTTCTTTTTCCTCTCTCTCTTTCTGCCATCCTTTTCTTTTCCTTCTAGATAAAGCCTACAAGTAGTGAAGCGTCCACTCGTAAACGGAAGCCACACAAATGTTAAGTGGCTTCACTCCTGCATTCCAGAAAGGCAAGTGCTGCACTGCAGGAAGCACTTCAACGAGATTACGTTGACTAACGCCTCGGTCTGCTCCCGACACACTCGGACAATAAAGACGCAGGCCTACTTGAAAGGCGAGGCCATTGTGCACAGCTGACAGGACGAAATGTCTGCCTGCTTCATGTGGCTGGGGGAAGTGAGAGGGAGGGGGGTGTCCGTGATCGCCACTCGATTTCTAACTCCTCCCTCCCTATCTCGCCAGCTATCTCATCCGGGTGTGTGTGTGCTCACGTGAACGATTCTGCCGGTCACGTGATGCAGCTATTGCCCTATGGTTTGCTCCGACAGAATTAAGCCACGGCGACAAAATGGCAGCATTCATTTAAATGGTCGCACCCGTCCCATTTTGCGAAAAGTCAGAGGGGCGGCTAAGAGGTGTTTGGCGTTCCCTTGAGTGCCGTCCCCGGGAGAGGGGTGAACTCCTCTGGGGGTTGCGTCCCTCGCTTACGTATTCGTTAATTATACTGTAGAATGAATTTTTCTTATTTCGTTCTTTGGTAAATGAGACAGATATTCCTTTTTTTTTTGGCACCCATCTTCCACTCATGAGATTTGGTTAGATTATTTTACCTCTGAGCGACTTTTTTTTCGAATAATCGTCCTAATGACCAAAGTCACAAGGACCCCAGGGCTCAGCGACAACAGGAGGCAAATGGACTCCAATATAACTTCTTTTTCGTTCTACCTTTCTAGTCTTGAGATTGGGTAGGGTAGTTTTATCTACAAACGACATTTTTGGCATAAAAAACTAAATGTCCATGTCACCAGGACCCCAAGTTTGGAAAAAATTTGACAGCTGTTAGGAGATAGATGGAAGTATATAAAAAAGGACTATATAACTCTTTTTGTTTTCACTACAATTCTTCTAGCTATAAAGTTCGGTTGGGTTGTTTTACCTCTGAAAGACATTTTTTTCCTATAAGCCACATCACACAGACCCCAAGCCTCAGAGAAAATTTGGGAAGAAACCGCAGAGACAGATGGAAACATATATAATTCCTTTTCTTATTCATGCTATTAATTTTCCACTAGTGAGTTCGGTTGGGCTATTTTATCACTTAAGGAATTTATTTTTCATAATGGGCTAAATGGCCACGTCACAAGGACCCGAGGCTCAGAGAAGGGACTACTGAGAAGAGACATATCTAACTAAATCTATATAATTCATTTTCCTTTTTGTACTAACCTTCCAATTAAAAGCTTGGTTAGGATGGGGCGGGGGTGGCTCAGTCGGTAGCGCGCCAGGCTCATAATCTGTAGTTCCCAGGTTCGAGTCCCAGTTGGGTCAGCGTTGAGATTTATCTCCGCAAAATTCCCCGCTCTGCCCACGGTCAGTAGGGGACACCGATGGGCTTGGAAATGCCGCCGTCCGTCGGATGGGACGTTAAGCCGTGGCCCCGTGTGTAGGAGAGCCATACCCTGTGCACGTTAAAGAACATGCTGGATGGCCTTGACGGGAGGCTACCATCTGTCTCCCAACAGCTGTTCCAGTGGGTCCCCTCCCCCAACCTTCTCTGAGCCTTCTGGGTCCATGTGACCATGATATTTAGCCCATGGTGTGCAAAAAAGTGCCGCTCAGAGGTAAAACAACCCAACCTTTGGTTAGGATGGGTTGTTTTACCTCTTACCGGATTTTTTTACGTATTGTATTAAATGGTCACGTCATAAGGCTCAGAGAATGTTTGGGAACGGAAAGCTGAAAGGAGGTAGGTGGGAACTTTTCGTCAATCCATCCACCATGTTCTTTAATGTACCCAAGATATGCTTTCTTGACCAAGAAGAGGTGGAGTGGCTCAGTCAATAGCGCGCCAGTCTCGTAGTCTGCTGTTTCCAGGTTCGAGTCTCACCTCGGCCAGCATTAAGATTTATCTCCGCAAAATTACACCATTGGGCTTGTGAAGGCCGCCATCTGTCGAATGCAACGTTAAGTCGTGGCCCGTGTGCGGGAAAGCCATATCCTGCGCACGTTAGAGAACACGTTGGATGGCCTTTTCTCAGCACTCGGTCCTTGTGACCTGGCCATTTAGTTCATTGTGTGCAAAAGAAGCGCAGCTCAGGGATAAACCAAGCCATTTTTTTTTACTCTGTCCTGAACCCTTATATTTTTTTAGATAAGCCATTTAGAGCATTTTTAATGCAAAAATACGAAGTTTAGTACAAGAATACAAAATCAGAAGATTTCTACTCGTTTTCTAAAGCACCTGAACACAACTTTATATGAAGAATTTATGCAGTAAAGTTAAGACTGATCAAAGAAACCAACAAACGTTAAAAAACTTCATCTTTGAATCTTAAAGAGAAAATTTGTTTCACTCAATATGAAAATATCGCTCTTTTTTGTTACAATGATTGTGATATTGAAGGTTTGTGCAGGATTGGTTCATGACACTAATCCACAAAGTGTGATGGGGGGAAAAAACTCGCTATATTCTTACAACGACCACATCAAAATCATCACCATCGTCGTCGTCGTCGTCATCATCTTCAAGCAGCCATGGGCTACGGAGATCCAAACAGACCGCGCCATTTAGTTCTCCAAGCATATCTGTCCCGAGCTATGTTTGCTGCATCTCTCCACTGAACACCAATTAAAACAAGGTCTTGTTTGACATTGTTTGCCCACCGCATTTTAGGTTTCCCCCTCTTTCTGAGGCCTTTGCGCCCATTGTTCATAACCCTATTTGTATCTATAATTACCCATACGGGAAACATGGCCAAACCAACGGAGTCTCTCTCTGCACAATATGCTTCTTAAAGGAGGTTTGCCTAACCTTATCATTACTTACAAAGTTGAACCACCTAATGCCCAAGATACTGGGTAAGTATCTAGAATCAAAAGCATCTAGTTTTCTGTTATCTTGTTTACAAAGCGTCCCAGTTTCACTACCATAACTAACCCTAAAAAGAAACAAACAATTATACAGTTTAATTTTAGTCTTTAGGTGTACGCCTATTTCTCCACACTCTCCATAGATTCCTAAAAGTGCCAGTGGCAATTCCTATTCGCTTGTTAATCTCATGCCGCACATCACCAGTATCTGATACATAACTCCCAAAATAATTAAACTGAGACGCTTGCTCAAGGGGACAACCATTGAGAGCGACTGAAGCACCAACTGCCTGACCAATTTTCATCACTTTAGTGTTATTTCTGTTTATCACCAAACCAACTCTATTATTAGTCTCATCAATGGTTAATGAAAGAATTCATCGCATCAGCATCATTAGCCAACAAGGCCAAATCATCTGCATAATATAAATCAGAAATTTTCAGATCTCCAGACCATTTAAGGCCAAAGTCTTTCCCTTGCAATGAAGTTCGCATAGCATAATTAGTAAACAAACTAAAGAGAAAGGGGAGACAAAATGCATCCTTGCCGCACACCAGAAACAATGTTAAGCCAATTGCTACAAGACTTATCAACTCTCATACACGACTCAGTGTTATTATAGAGAGCTACTTGTTATGTTAACTAACTTGTCTGGTATGCCATACGAACTCACAATCAACCACAAATTATGACGATCAACGGAGTCGAAAGCCTTTTTGAAATCAACAAAGCTAGCAGCCACAGGTTTCTGAAACTCTAAACATTTCTCAAGAATCTGCCTAAGTGAAAATATCTGATCTACACATCCCCTACCACTTCTGAATCCACATTGCTCATCACGCAATTGCCTGTCAACCAGATTCTTAATTCTATTAAACACAATCATGCAAAGAACTTTCCCTGGAACAGAGAGTAGGCTGATATTCCTATAGTTATCACAAGAACTGCGATCACCTTTTTTTAAAAATAGGGATAATAATAGATCTGGTAAAATCTTTAGAAACCATGCCTTTATCATAAAAGTTATTCAAAATTTCAGTCATCCAAGTGGTAACCGAAACATTCCCAGCTCTGAGCATTTCTGTAGTAATTTCATCTACCCCTGGGGATTTATGAAGTTTAAGTTTAGAAACAGCCAAAATAACTTCAGATTGTGTTATAGAGCCAACATTAAAGCCAACATACATTTATCATCACTACAAACAATGGGAGGAACTAACCACATTGTTTAGAACATCTCTGAAATGCTCAGCCCACCTAGCCATGACAGAATCCTCACCTTCTATAATCTTACCTTGTTTATCCTGCAATCCTTGTATGCCTGTCAGTTTTCTACCACATAAAACATTAACTATCTGGTACAGCTCTCTGCTGTTGTGCTGCCTAACTGCTTCCTCAGCTTTGTCAGCCAAGCCATCAAGCTAAAGATTCTTATCAGTAGCTAACTGATCCTTTACACGTTTATTAAGCTCTCTGTAATCCTTTCTATTAGGACTAATAAGGTACTGATTAAGGACATTCCTGCAGTTCCTTCTTTCTGAAATAAGCTCAAGTGCCTTATCACTTAAATAATTCTGTCTCCTCTGCTCCTTTTTTAATAAAAGAGTACTGTTAGTTTCCAAAAAAGCCTGTTTAAAACGGCCCCATTTTTCCTCAACTTCAGTAGTAAGCATACCATGACTGTCATAATGACTAAGTAACCTATCATGGTAAGCTTTGGCTGTAACTGGGTCTTTCAGAGCTTCGGTATTAAAAGTAAATTTTTTAACCCTAGCACAACACTTTTTAAGTTTAAGTTGCAAGACACTTTTAACAAGGTAATGGTCATATCCAATTTCAGCTCCCCTATATGCCCTGATATTCCTAACAGAACTAGCCCATTTGCTGTTAATTAATATATAATCAATCATATTCTTATGTAGCCCATCAGGTGAAACCCATGTGTATTTATGTATGTCGTGGTGTTTGTAATATGTGTTAGTTATTCTGAAATCATTGAGTTTACTTACCTGTAGGAGACGTTGCCCATTGCCATTGGAGCTACCAATACCAAAAGGGCCTATCACCCCTCCCCAAAGTCAGAGTCAGTACCAACTTTTGCATTGAAGTCACTTAGAACAAGGGTAATATCTCCTTTCTTGACAGAATTCAAAATATCCTAAAGTTATCCGTAAAACCTATTCTTCTCATCCTCATCGGCATCCTCAGTGGGGGCATAACAGCAGATAACATTCAGGTCTTTAACGCTTGTCTGAAATTTAGCTGTAAGAAACCTTTCATTAATCCACTCATATCCTAGAAGAGCATCACTAGCATGTCTGCTGAGCAGCAGACCCACGCCTTGGTGATGCTTTCCATCCTCCCTCCCTGTAAAGAGAAATTTAAAGTTATTTTTAAGTATCTCACCTTTACCTGTCCATCTGGTCTCTTAGCAAGTAGTCAATCCAGTCTGCTAATTTTCCATGACTCCCGTTATCTTGTTTGCATGAAATGAATAAAGGATATATCTTTGTATGCTTGTTTTTCGGCAGTTACTTTGTTGTCCACACACTGGAGCGCTGCTCTACGATTATTAACCTCATCGAAATATTACCATTAGAGATATACAGAAATTATACTCTGCGTCCAGAGAATACTGTATCAGGACTGTGTACTAAGAGAAGTATGTACGTTAAAAAGCATAACTGAGCTAGTTAAAATTCAATTACTAAAACGTTACTGGTAGCTATTTATTTAAAAAAATTTAGTAATTAATTTTAAAATATTCATAACTATTTTTACAAAATAGCTTAAAAATTATCGTTATGCTCCTTAAAAGCAATTTTAAATATACTTAAAGCATAATTAAAATTTAAAGAAATTAAATTACTTAAATATTTGCACATATTTAATTTCAATACATTTATTTCTCCTTTTGTTCAACGGCTGTTCCGGTATGATACACCGGGCTAGCCATGGAGCAAAAGAAGAGATAAATGGAGGGGAATTAAAAATACATAAATATTTAAGCAGTTCATTTCTCTGAAATTTAACTGAAGTCTGGTTTTTAAACCACATAAAATAAAGCTTTTTATTTATTATAACATATTAAAATGTTTATGAATATTTTAAAAATGATTACCCTATTTTAAAAATTAACAACTACCAGCTGAATTTTAAGAAATAGAAATTTAATTAAAACAATTTTCTGTGTTGGTGCGTTGTCGAACTGAGCCAACTTCTATCACTTAAATAAGAAATTTTGCCTTACCTATCATTAAAAAAATAAGTCAAACACGTTTTTCCCTCCACTCCCTACAGAACTATAATCCTAAAAATACGACACATTCACCAAACCAATTTTTTTTCTATTCTAACCTCGTTATTTTTCTGTGCACTGTACTCCTTCCAAAACATTTATCGTTTTTCTTTCTCATTCCCTCGCCAGAACTTATTAATAGCGGAGAAAAGTTTCTCATGTCTGCTGCATTGCATATTTTAAGAGGGACTTGCGCTTTAGGAAAAATGCAGAATGTGCAAAAAGTTACGAAGACAAAGAGCAGCGATGATGGCGAGGTAGGCGGGATGAAGGCGCACATCCTCTCAGCGCTCTCCTCGTGCACGTAGCAGCAACTATCAGCATCCACCATCAAAGCCTTGTCACGTTCGCGAATGGCTCGAGAGCGGCCACTTCCGGTAGACAGTGTGCAACTTCACGGCTTGGAACGAGAGGAGGCTATCAGGGTGGTCTCTTTGTTGCCACGCTCTATGCTTAAGCACACGGAGGGTCCTGCACCGCATTCCGGCACTAAAGACAATGCACTGTGTGCCGTACTATCTACAGAGAGAATTGGAAGTGTTTCTTGCTGAAGCTCTTCTCTTTTGAAATGCTACAGACGTGATACAGCTACATTGGTGATCCAATGTCGAGAGAAGGCAGGCATGGCATGAATCTTTCATGTTTTCGATAATGATTAAATTCTACCTTGATTCAGAGCCATTCCTGATAGGAATGAATACTGGAGCCTCATTATGTGTAGCTTTACTCGTAGGGTGTTCACATTTATGTGTGTGCGATTTCGATGAGATTTCCTCCCCCTACACACAAAGTAATTGCAGTACAGGGGAGGCATTAATTAACGAGAGAATATTATTATGTCGAAATCGTTGATCATTGAATATTTCCTGTTTAGTGAGCAGCGCTAGCTGAAAGGAGGCATAGTAGAATTAATCAATATCCTCGTATTCAGGGCGTGCCAAGGTACGGAGGAGTGAGGCATCAGCTCGAGGACCAAAATCGAGAACATTCTGGCATGGACCTGGAGGGATTTTTAGTGTTTCGAGATAAAATTTTAATTATCGTCTACAAGTTAAAGTGATGAACAACTTGAGAAAGGCGTTGAATCGCTGAATAATTTGTCATCGACTTCAAATTTGATTGTCAATATTCCTGAACCCTCATCGAATATTGTTGAGTTACCTATTGATAAATAAATGTGCTCTCCTTTTCTCAGTTTTAAATAAAGACTGAAAAGTGCAATGTCTCTTTGATTTTTTTGATTTTTTAGTGTTTATTTAAGATAGAAACTCAATATTGCAAAAAAATAAAGCTATTCTACATTTACATACCTATTAAATATAAATTTATTTATAAGATCAGTACTATAAATTTTCCATTTATTTGTGTTCGAAGCATTTCGTCTTTCAGGGCCATCTTTTGCTTCACTAATATGTACAGTCGCTCAAAAAAGTATCCGAACACTATGGTTGACTACTGAATTCAGAAAAAATATCTAGCAACGATTTTTTTTAGAAATTAGTGATCTGGCAACCTTCGTGTCACGTGACACGAAGGTTGCCAGATCACTAATTTCTAAAAAAAAATAGTTGCTAGATATTTTTTCTGAATTCAGTAGTCAACCATAATGTTCGGATACTTTTTTAAGCTACTGTATCCTTCCTTCTCCCAATTCATCCGGATTAAAGAAAGTTTACAGTCGCTCAAAAAAATATCCGAACACTATGGTTGATAACAGAATTCAGAAAAAAAAAATATCTGGCAACGATTTTTTTAGAAATTAGTGATCTGGCAACCTTCGTGTCACGTGACACGAAGGTATACATATGTCTCTACTAGCAAAATTTCAAATTTCTGCTATGAATAGATTATTTGCATTATTCGTTCAAAATTTTCGCTTTCCCCCCCCCCCGTTTTTTAACAGTGAAAAGAAGATTCTGTACAGCTACTGGACAGAAAAATGGAAACAGTCCCATGCTATCTAAATAGAAAATCACATTTAGGGTTCAATAAATATGTCTAAAGAAAAAGACCTATCTGGTAGTAGAGTGCAGGATGCCTTACATCCGCGGGTGTCTCAGTCGGTAGCGCGCCAGGCTCGTAATCTGTAGTTCTCAGGTTCGAGTCCCAGCTGGGTCAGCGTTGAGATTTATCTCCGCAAAATTCCCCGCCCTGCATACGATCAGTAGGGGACACCGATGGGCTTGGAAAGGCCGATGTCCGTCGTATGGGTCGTTAAGCCGTGGCCCCATGTGTGGGAGAGCCATACCCTGTGCACGTTAAAGAACACGCTGGATGGCCTTGATGGGAGGCTACCTTCTGTCTCCCAACAGCTGTTCCAGTGGGTCCCCTCCCCCAACCTTCTCCGAGCCTTCGGGGTCCATGTGACCTGGCCATTTAGCCCATGGTGGGCAAAAAAGTGCCGCTCAGAGGTAAAACAACCCAAGCCTTACATCCGCACTCTACTAGAGTCAACTCTGATCTCTTAACCTGCTTTAAGATTTAAATTAAATTTTGGAGTCAATTTTTTGTAGCCTGTTAAATATTCCAGCGTTCATAACTCGTTGAATACTTAAAAAAATATTTTTTAAAATCGAGATTTAGACAGATTTGATTGAGATCTTTTATTTATCTTTGGATATATTTTTCCTTCAAAAAACATATTGAAGAAGTTATCGAGCTCTAAATGTGATTTCCTATTGCGAAAACATGGAACTGTTTCTTTTTTCTGTCCAATACCTGTACTTTTGTTGCGCACTTATATTAAATAAAAAAGTTTTCAGCTGTTTTTTCGATGGAGTAAGTTTCATTTCTATATATGCCTTTAAGTTTTTTTTTAATATTGTTTTTTAGAAGAAGGAAAAAAGAAGCTATTTTTCCACAAAGCTATTTATTGATTTATTTGACTTCTGTGTCAGTTGTTGGGTTGTTTTACCTCTGAGCGGCACTTTTTTGCAACCATGGGCTAAATAGCCAGGTCACATGGACCCCGAAGGCTCAGAGAAGGTTGGGGGAGGGGACCCACTGGAACAGCTGTTGGGAGACAGATTGTAGCCTCCCGTCAAGGCCATCCAGCGTGTTCTTTAACGTGCACAGGGTATGGCTCTCCCGCACACGGGGCCACGGCTTAACGTCCCATCCGACGGACTGCGGCCTTTCCAAGCCCATCGGTGTCCCCTACTGACCGTGGGCAGGGCGGGGAATTTTGCGGAGATAAATCTCAACGCTGACCCAGCTGGAACTCGAACCTGGGAACTACAGATTACGAGCCTGTCGCGCTACCGACTGAGCCACCCCCGCCCCACAAATTAATGGATGAATGAATGGAACTGATTCTAGTTTAGAGGTTAGAATACACTGGTATGAATTGGGACAGACGCAGGTTCGAGCCCCTCGGATTCCAAAACTCATCCTTTTCCACAAAACTATTTACAAGTTAATACTTTCGTCTGTAAACAGCCATTTTTTTTTGTTTTTAGATAAGTGAAAAATTCTTCTTGTGTTGTGTAGGCATTGATGGATTCGCATTGAATTCGCATTGAATTCGTATGATTCGAATTTTTCATATTTTCCAGTAGCTATAATAGCGCCCTCTAACACTGGAAAAATCGAGGAAATGCGAAGTTTTTAAACGAATATTACAAACAATACATTTATAGAAATTTCAGATTTTGATGGTAGAGTGATGAGACATTTGTATTCACAGCAATGATTTCCATCCTTAGCCCCAGGTGGGCGGGGTTTATATATAAAAAAACGAAAGGTTTTTGTTTCAAGAGATGGATGAAAAATTATTTTAGTGTTTTTATAGGTATTAATAAAATATTAAAATTAAAAAAAATACTATTTATAATTTCCCAACCATTCATCAGTTGGAATTACCACTTTTAGATGTTGCTAAATGAGGTAAATAAGAAACTTCATTCTCCATAAAAAGCAGCACACTGCTATTATTTCTCAACACCTTTTCGGGTCGGGGGTTGCTCAGTCAGTAGCGCGCCAGGCTCGTAATGTGCAGTTCCCAGGTTCGAGTCCCAGTTGGGTCAGCGTTGAGATTTATCTCCGCAAAATTCCCCGCCCTGCCCACGGTCAGTAAGGGACACCGATAAGCTTGGAAAGGCCGCCGTCCGTCGGATGGAACGTTAAGCCGTGGCTCAGCGTGCGGGAAAGTCATAACAGTGTGCACGTTAAAGAACACGCTGGATGGCCTTGACCAGTGGGTCTCCTCCAACAACCTTCTCTGATCCCTCGTGGTCCATGTGACCTGGCCATTTAGCCCATGGTGTGCAAAAAAGTGCCACTCAGAAGTAAAAGAACCCAACCCAACTCAACACCTTTCGGCTGTTGGCAGGAGAAACTTCCTTCAGGAGTTGACTCCTGAAGAACGCTGCCCAGTAGCCGAATCGTGTTGAGTAGTAATTCTATTTTGTGTTTGCTTTGTTAGATATACACACATCCAAAGACTGTGCCAAAGACCTACAATATCCCACTAACTACAGTAGTGTTATCCCAACTGAAGACGACGCTACAAACTGACACCGCAGGAAAGACGAAACCCAAACTGTGGACATTCTTATGGACATAACATCAGTTCAAAATCATAAGGACTCCCGTTGTGGGATCACGGCTTATATCCTTTAGAAAATTGTGTGAAAGTGTGTCAAAAGATGTGTTGGTAACCATATCTTTATGATCCTTTTTTCTACATACAGCGTGATAGTAATATACTGAATGATATGGACTTTTTTTCTTCTAACACAAAACAAAGAAAACAGTTAAAACAGGCGAGTTACCATTAATTTGTCCGGAACTGTAGGTATTCTATGGGCAGTTAAAATGGTGTCATGTAACATAATCAACCTCAGTAAATGCACGGTTAGCGATTTTTTAAAACGTGTCATGCAGTCCGAATAATCGGATGTGTCATAATCGAATATCCGAATAATTGTGATCAGGATAATCGAATATCCTGGATCGCGGTCTGGATAATTGAATGTCTAGATCCGTCCCATGGCCGAGTGGTTAGCGCGCTTGGCTACTGCTATAAGGGACCTGGGTTCGAGCCCCGGGTAAGGCATGGATGTATGTGTTGTTTTTCTGCTGAGGTCCTGCCATCCTCTCAGACCTTCTATTGTGGCATATAAACTGACAGGCTCCTATCAGACTTCTGTGGCAAGCAGCTGCTTGAGGGGGTATTTATTATTTTTATTATTAGATCAGTGGTTCTCAACCTTTTATGTTTCACATACCCTCTGGAAATGTGTATGTAACTGGCTTACCCCTTGTATAGTTAGATAAAACTATAGTTATAGTATAACAATGGTCATTTTTACTTTGTTACTAGATCTAGCGACTTTTGAGCTCTCACGGCGTACCCCCAAAATTTTACCGCGTACCCCACGTTGAGAACCCCTGGTCTAGATAATCTGGTCTGGATAATTCAATGTCTAGATAACCGTGGTCTGGATAATTGAATGTCTAAATAATCGTGGTCTGGATAATTGAATGTCTAGATAATCGTGGTCTGGATAATGAAATGCCGGATAATCGAATATCCGAATAGTCGGGGTCCGAGTAATCGAATGTCCGAAAAACGTTCCGAAATTCGAACATTCGTGGATAATCGAATGTTCGAATAATTGTGGTCTGGATAATTGAATATCCTGATAATCGAATGTCTAGATAATCGTGGTCTGGATAATGGAAAGTCCGGAAAGCCGAAATTCCGGATAATCGAATGTAAAAATAATCTTTTTCCGTGTAATCGATGTCCGGATAATCAAATATATAAATAACCCCTTTCCGTGTAATCGATGTCCGGATAATCGGGGTCTGAATAATTGAGTTTCTAACATATATGTATATATAAATATTTTTATACTCAGCCCGTGACTGAGCATGTTAGTAGCTGAATGGTTAGTGGCTTTAGTTGACTGAGTGATTAGCCCTCTTGGCTACTGATCATAGGGACCTGGGTTCGAGTCTCGGGAAAAACATCGATGTTTCTCTTGTCTTGCTACTGAGGTCTCGCCTTCCTCACAGACCATTTACTATGGTATATTAATTGGACAGGTTCCTGTCAAATCTCTGTGACTAACAATTGTTTGAGTGGTAATTTATTTATATTTTACGATTGCACTGACATATTTTTAATTAAGCATATTAAATAAATTAGAAATAAATCCCCTTTAATCTGTTATACGCAGTTCTTTCATAAAGTATGAAATTGAAAGAAACAACTATCTGCCAGAGATTTTGTTTCTCCATCACCGTTTCCCTTTCTCACAGTTTTTTAATCTCTTTCCAAGCGAACATTTTACCGAAATCTCCGTTTTCCCTTGAGCCATCTCTTACTCTCTTTTCTCTCACACAATTAATGAACATTTTCTTATTCTCTGCAGAGACCTTTCGAAAAACCCAATCATCTAATCTGGCTTGTCAATGCTCAGAAGGATTCAGGTTGTGATGAAACTGTAAGCTCTCTTATCTAACTTTCCTCAAGGAGACTCTCAGAAAAGTCTGTTAACTAAAGAAAATTTAATTCTTTGGAAATGGCTTTTAAAGCTTCGAAACTTGTTATCTTATAATAAAGGTTTTTCCTAAACGAATCGCTTTCCAACAAATTGGATACTCAAAATAAAAATATGAAAGTAAATAAATAAAATAATGTGAAAAAAAAAATGCTTGTTTACACCTCTCTAACAATTGCAATAAAAATGATGTTAGCAGATAGTTATGCTAGTTCTCAACCCTTTTGTTGTCTTGCCAACGGCTCCTAAGCCTTTTTTTTTTGAAAATGTCAGATCTTCGTTTGTTGTTTTTTGCTAGAGGTGCTCATGTTAGGGTTACCATACTTTCTCCAAAAGGAGGACATGTCCTCCTTATTTATCTCATGGGAATTTTGGAAAAAAAAATGTGAAATATCCTCCATTTTGTATAAACTCATAACGTGGTTTAAACTAAAATTAGAGCACTCTTTTTTGTACTTTCCATTTTTTAAAACTTCTTGAACCCATGAATATAATTTACTGTTAATCGTGAAATAATTTATTGTAAATTCAAAACGTGAATGCTAAATTAATGTTGTAAAAGTTACTATTTTCTGTAATTTCAATATTAGGAATTTACATGCCAGATTGAAAAGAGCATGTACTTTAAAAAAATGCATAAAGTTTTGCGTCCTAGATGTTTTGCGTCTGTAGTTTTGTGTCCGTAGATGCAGCTATGAAAGATGACAGCAGTTCTATTATTCTTGATTTGCAACATAAAGGACAGCAAAGGAAATAAGGGACTACTCCAAATATGTACAGTCGCTCAAAAAAGTATCCGAACGCTATGGTTGATTACAGAATTCAGAAAAAATATCTGGCAACGATTTTTTTAGAAATTAGTGATCTGGCAACTTCGTGTCACGAAGTGTCTTCGTGTCACGTGACCTTAACCTCAAATAACTCTTGACTGCGTATCGAGTATGAATAAAAATTGGCACATTATGTATTTTGAAGGTATCGAATAATTAGAATTATGTCTTTTTCTGACTGAACACACTATTAGTCGGTAATTGAAATAAAACTTAGTAGGAAAAAATTATTTTATTTAACAAATTGAAAGCTTGTTCTTCTTTGTCCTACATTTCTAGATTGTTTCTTGTTGTCCTCCTTTTAGAACATTGGCATCTGGTAACCCTACCGGTCGCACTTCAATTTGGCTTCACTTGCTATTAGTTTTTGACACGAATGACTTCTCACTAATCGTTCTTAACCTTTTTCTTACTCGAGTCATCTCTTCTTATCGTTCCCAAACATTTCGGTTCCAGTCATCTCTCTCACTAGCAGTTTTTAGCTCGTTTTTCTAAAAAAAAAAATGACCTAATATTTTCACTTTGTCACCAGTCTGTCCATCTGCAGACATCGAACTTTTTTGGTTTTTAGAGATAAATTAAAAAATCTTTTTCGGTTGGATATGTATTCATGAAACATTACGATTCATACTTTTGGAATCTTCCTATAGCTATATTTTTGCCCTCTAACGGAGGAATTTTTTGAAAATTTGTAAATTTTCAAACTAATGTTACAAGCGATGAAATTACGTTAGAATTTTAATATTTTGGTTGTAAAATGTGAATATCATAAAGTTTGCATTGAGAACAAGGATTTTTACTTTTAAATGATATTATTTGATTTAGGGATAAGTTGGAAATTCTTTTTCTGTTGAATAGGTATTGATAAACCATTATGATTCATACTTTTAGTATCTTCCAAAAACTTTAATTAAACCTTCTGATGGTGAAAAAGTTTGAAAATTTCGAAATTCAGAAATATTTAGAAAAAACATGAACGAATATTGTAAACGATCTAAACGGGGTAGAAATTTAATATTTTATTGGTGAAATAATCTATGAAAATCGAATTCAATTAAACAGATATCGTATCTTTTTTCTGTTCAGTGTATTCTGGAATTTCGGTTACAAAGATTTCTATTATTTCTGTAAAATAATTATTAAACTTTTCAGCTAACAGAATCTGATTATCATTAGAGAATATAGCATAGCATTATTTACTTCTATTTCTTTTGGAATTATTTGCATATGTTGCTTCCTTCCAGATCATTCATTTATTATATTCCAGTGCTGATTTACCCTGCCATATTTGTCTAATAAACTTTTGGTGTAATAATTTGCCTTTGCTTCTCTGATTAATTTTAACAGCAAATTTCGATACTTTTTAAAATAATTATTTAAATCAGTATTAAAAGGCTGAATTTTCCGTTATTTCTACGAATTATTTCGTTTTTTAATAGATTGGGGCGGGGGTGGCTCAGTCGGTAGCGCGCCAGGCTCGTAATCTGTAGTTCCCAGGTTCGAGTCCCAGCTGGGACAGCGTTGAGATATATATTCGGGTACACTATCTCCGCAAAATTCCCCGCCCTGCCCACGGTCAGTAGGGGACACCGATGGGCTTGGAAAGGCCGCCGTCCGTCGGATGGGACGTTAAACCGTGGCCCCGAGTGCGGGAGAGCCATACCCTGTGCACGTTAAAGAACACGTTGGATGGCCTTGACGGGAGGCTACCATCTGTCTCCCAACAGCTGTTCCAGTGGGTCCCCTCCCCCAACCTTCTCTGAGCCTTCGGGGTCCATGTGACCTGGCCATTTAGCCCATGGTGTGCAAAAAAGTGGCGCTCAGAGGTAAAAGAACCCAACCCAAATTTAATAGATTAGACTGTATAAGCCCATCCGTCCTCCGAGATTTCAGTTTATTTTGTTTCCGTTTTAATTGTATAGTGTATTTTGATTTTTCAATTAATATTTGCAATTGTAATAAAAACGTTTCGAAAGGATAATTGCTGTCATTTTCCATTTCAACCTCATTCCAATCTTTATCTTCCAACAAATATCCCAGTTTGGAAATATTATTAATTAATTCGGTAACATTTTTCTTACGCACTTCTTTTAAATTTCTCTGTTTTTGTTCATTTCAGACTGAATGTTCAAACCTGTGGAATAATGACACTGGGCAACAAATTTTCATAAAATTCATGCATCTGAAATAAAAGTAGCCTTTTTCTCGTCATCCTGAATAAGTTTGTTTAACATCTGGTTTCTGAACAGCTCGCGTATCTGAGGACCCACAAAAATTCCCTCTTTAATTTCCAATTTGCTAAGTCGAGGGAAAGCTGCTGCAGTCCGGTCCATGACTTTTACGAAGTTTTTCATCACACCGAGTTTGAAGTGTAGGGACGGTATCAGGACACGTTTCTGCCAGTGCTGGGTGTTCCACAATCTTCTCTCCGACCTGCAAAGATTTCTTCTAAGGCTAGTTTCTCTTCACATAGTGCAAAGTCTTTGCTCGGCTGCTCCATTCATATAAGAAACAGCAGTAGTCCGTATATCCCAGCTGCAGACCCATCAACAGAGCCATTACCTTCAAATCACAACAGAGATGCCAGCCACATTGCTGTATTGAAGACAGTTCAACAGCTGATTTAGGTTGTCGTATGTGTCTTTCATGTAGAGACAGTGTGTCCGACTAGAATGGATGGAAGTCGATTTCCATTATGCAGCAACACCGCCTTGAGACTCAATTTCGAGGAGTATATGAATAGTCGCCATTTTTGAGGGTCATGTTTGATTCCGAGGTCATTCATCAGGCCATCTACATCGGAGCAGAACACAAGGTCATCTTCCTTCCTGAAGTAAGGCTTGTGCCTTACTTCAGGAAGGAAGTTTCGAACTGCTCATGACGAGTTCGAAACGAAGTCAGTCGGACATTTTCCTTGAGAAGATTCCATTGTTTAAGTCTTGATTCAAGTAACTCAGCTTTGGCCTTGGACAGCTCCAGATTGCGAACAAGATAGTTCATTTCTTCTTCGGTGAGAATGTGTGGCGCAGATGACACACTAAAGTGGCAGATGTATGGATCATCATTAGACACCGAAAGCTGCGGAGAACCCGACGCCGGTTCGCCTCCCTCTTCATCATCTGAATCGATGGAAAATTCTTTTGGAGGTTCAGGAACGAGAAGGCCTTCGCCGTGCGGAACTGATCAGCAGATAGTATATTCGGGTACACTATTGTCTATTTCTTTTTCCTTGTGATGCCTCCAGAAACAGGTGGAACCGTGCAGAAGTAGCAGTCATTTGCGTGATTGCTTGGCTCTCTCGAAATCATAGGAACAGCAAACGGCATTGCCACTTTTTCGTCTTTCAGCCACTTTGGAAGATTTCTTGCACACGTACTGCAGCATACGTGGGGGGCCAGGCCTTTTCCTGGTCCCCGATCTTGCATCAAAAATAAAACTCATACCCCGCTTTCATTATTGGAGTGATGGCCCTTTTCTGGCTTGCAAACGTCACTTCCCTGCAAATCTAGCAAAATGTATCTGCACTATTAACACGTAACGAGGCATCACTACTGCTGGATTAAAACTGCAAGGATCACTTGTGTTGTACTTATGACTCAGGGGTAAATGGGAGTCACTCAAAAGACTTGCTCACCCTACGAGACGTCGCTTACAACTAACGATTGCATCATCTTTTGTCCGCGATCGTAAAGCTGCGATATCATGACAACTACATTGCATCAGACAATGATGCAATACCTCCGCGGGTTGTGTGTATGGCGGGATGATTCAATGCAACGCAACTTGTTGCAATCTGGAGTTTAAAATACAGCGTTGCGAAATGGTTACCTATGTACTCAATGAGGACATGACCATCTCGTCTCTCCTAAACAAGAGCCAATCGACAAATTTTATTGTCAGTTTCGTGTTCAACACTTCGAAATTAGTAAAGATTGGCTATTTTCATTTCAAATCCTTTTTCGCTGTTGCCCAGTGTGATGAGCAGTATGCAGCTTAATATGTAAGTATTTAAATTATTTACAGCGATACTTCTTATAAACATATGATCAAGACAAGTCTTTGATTCCTCCCTAGTAATCTCACGACACTGCTTAAAACCATTAGACAGAATTACTCTAAAATATTCATGTCTAATATTATCATCACCTCTTAAGTCAATATTAATATCTCCTAATAATATAACATTATTATTATTTACAGTTCTAATTTATTTTCTAGTTCATTAATAAAATTTTGCTTAGTGTATGAATGTAATTTATAAAATGTTATTAAAATAAATACGAAATTTTTAAGTTTAAATATAATTTCTAGCATATCAGCACTAACAAAATTTGTATTAATTTCATATACTGTAATACAGTTATTCAGAAAAATAACACTATACAACAAATTGAAACTTTTTTTTATAACATTGATCAAATAGGATGTTTTTACCTAATTTGGGGGTGCTGAATTTAAATATGGCTGTGAAAAATCTGCAGCACGTACAGTTTATTTTTAAATTACGGATTGACGTATATCAAATTTCAATAAATACGCATATTTGGGAAATGAAAATAAATGTGACTATTTTATTAAATTGCAACTTAAAACTCATTAATTACATGATTATAGTGAAAAAAATTAGAAACATCACAGTTATAGACCACTGAATATAAAGTAACAAATGAAATAATATTGAAATGCAAAATAAGAAAACATGGGTAAGGATCTTTTATATTTACAAGAAGTTCATTTTTGTCTTTTATGTGCTGAGGAATCTTCCATCTGCAAGACCCAGCAGTAGTCACCCATCATTGCTGGGTCCACCTACTTGATATCTCTCCTCCATGGTTCGCATATCCCGCTGAAATCTTTCCCCTTGCTCATCACTGACAGCTTCTAAGTTCTTGGGAAAGAGGTCGAGATGCGAGTTCAAGAAATGGATCTTCGAAGACATTCGGCAGCCAAGATTTCCATAGTTTTTTAGAAGATCTTGAATGAGCTGATGGTAGTTTTCCTCTTTGCGATTCCCCAGAAAATCCTGGACCACACGTGAAGGATTTCCATGCAGCGCTCTCATTCATATTCAGCTTTCCTTCGAAGACTGTATCATTCAGTAGTTTCCTGATCTGAGGACCAACAAAGATCCCTTCTTTGAGTTTGGCATCACTTAATTTTGGAAATTTTTCTTTCAAGTGTTCAATTTTTTCTTTCAACCTTTTTCCAGTTGTGTCGATATCTTTTACAAAGTTTTTCGTAAGTCCCAGTTGGATGTGTAGTAGTGGGAGCAGAACATCAGAGGGGCTTATACATCACATTATTCTTTCTAGGAATAAAAACATCTCTTTTGGGCTAGTCTTTTGTTTTGTGGTGTTCCTTTCTGGCGTTACTGTCCCTCAAACACAGAAAACAGCAAAATTTTGTGAAGCCTTCTTGAAGCCCGAGCAAAAGAGATATGACTTTTAGGTCCACTTAAATTTGTCGTATTTTATAACAGTTAGTATTTTTTCCATGCTTCCATAAGTTTCTTTCATTCACACAGCGTGTGTCACTGGAATGGAAGGTTTTTGGTTTCCTTTATGCAAAAGGACAGCTTTTAAGCTGAATTTTGACGAATCTATAAATAGACGCCATTCCTTAGGGTCGTGAGTTGTTCCAATTTTTTCCATCAGCCCTGAAATATCTGTGCAGAAACACAAATCATATTGCATCTCATAATAAGCAGATAAAGCCAAATTTCTCTTTCTGAACAGAGAAACTCTGGTACCCTTGACCAGAAGATTCCACTCTTGAAGTCGTGAACCAAAACCCTCAGATTATTGTTTGGAAAGTCCCAGGTCTCGAACAAGATCATTTGGTTCATTTTGCTGAATCAGATGAGGATCGTCTAACTTTTTAGGGGTGTATGTAGGATAAGGATCTGCATGTGCCTCAAAGTCTTCATCTGATGAATGTGAATCCATCTCCTCCCAGTTGGTTGGAGATGTTTATATAGGAATATCTTCTCCATGAGAAACTGGCCTTATGGCTGAAGGCACATTTGGATATTGTATTTTGCTTTTGTTCTCTTTTGAAAAGTCCGACACTTTAGTAAAACAAAAATAGCAATCATGAAAGCGACTAGTTGGCTCACGCCAAACCATTGGAACTGCAAAGGGCATGAATTTTATCTTACTTTTCAATCATTCACTCAGGCGAACAAAGCACGAAATGCAGCACATATGTGGAGCCCATATTTGCTCTGATCTCCAACATGACATTCAAAATACAAGTTATAAGTCTTTCAATCTTGTCAAAGATCGGTCAATCTTCAATCTGTCAATCTTTGTCAAAGAACGAGCTTGGGATTTTAAAATATAATTTCCACACACATGGCAAAACTTATATGGCACATTAACACATCCGCAACGCTGCCTTTATGCCATTGAAAGGCCAAAATTCACTCCTCAACGTACATGAATATTGTCTTCAACGTACATATTCCTCCTACAATGAAAACAACAAGAATGGCGGTCTGAGGTTAGGTTATTGTTACATGTTTTCTCCCACTTGGCAATCAGTGTTGCCAGCCACAAAAAATAAAATATATAGTATACTCCCAGTTACCTGGAGGTGTTGGTATAGGAAGATCTTAATAGGAATCAAAACATGCTAGCTATTTTTTACAGCTGAAAAAGAGTTAAAGGCAGCTACAATTGTTGATGTTATAAAATCACCAGTGTAATTAACCCTCCAGATCTCATTTGATTTTGACATTTATGATATATTTTATAACCAGGTATCGTATATAACTGTAATTCATCATCAGTTATCCAAATTTCTATTAGGTTTAAATAGAGCAAAAAATGGTCAAAATGTTATCTCATACTTCTTATATTGCCCATTATTTTTTGTAATCCTCCACTCCAATAATTTGATTCTTTTTCATAAACATTCTCTACTTTATGAACTTTATACCTATGATCTGAAATAATAGTATTGAGATCAAAATACGCATCCGTACAGGGGCGGGAGTGGCTCAGTCGGTAGCGCGCCAGGCTCGTAATCTGTAGTTCCCAGGTTCGAGTCCCAGCTGGGTCAGCGTTGAGATTTATCTCCGCAAAATTTCCCCGTCCTGCCCACGGTCAGTAGGGGACACCGATGGGCTTGAAAAGGTCGCCGTCCGTCGGATGGGACGTTAAGCCGTGGCCCCGTGTGCGGGAGAGCCATACCCTGTGCACGTTAAAGAACATGCTGGATGGCCTTGACGGGAGGCTACCATCTGTCTCCCAACAGCTGTTCCAGTGGGTCCCCTTCCCCAACCTTCTCTGAGCCTTCGGGGTCCATGTGACCTGGCCATTTAGCCCATGGTGTGCAAAAAAGTGCCTCTCAGATGTAAAACAATCCAATCCGCATCCGTACCTAAACTAAAAATTTAATTAGTAATATTTTTACACATTAAAGTGTATTTAAATATAATATTTTTCAGTATTAACCATTCAATAAATTTAAATCATCAGCATTTATAATTCTGAATATTCTTGACCTTTTATTTTGGCGAATATGAAGTGTAGAATCTTTAACCCACATATTGTATCCTTTTTCGGTTTGTATTTTCTTCAGTTCATAAAGTAACTGCTTGTTATTTTAAGTTAAAGGTTCATTTACAAACATTCTGCTGTCTGGTAAGGAATAATGTACTTCTTTAGTATTTAAAATCTTCTTTGCCTTCCAGCAATTTATCCAATTTTCTTTCATATTTCGGAAAGTTAATTGAACAATAATTGGTTTAATCTTTTGTTTATTCCTATTTGGCACTCGGTGTATAGCTTGTATATCAAAGTCTTTTTTTTTTCAACTTGTGTCTGAGCAATAAAAATTATTTTTTCTGATGCATTTTCCTTGGATGTTTTCGATATTCCTACTATTTCAAGGTTAGTATTTCTATTATACTGTTCCAAATCATTTACCTTCCATTTAAGTTCCTTTATCACAATTTGCATCATTTTATTTTCAGCTGAAGATTTTCTTTCTGATGTTGGATATCCTTCAACTGTTTAGACATTTTAGTCATCATTTTCAAATCGTTATCAAGTTTGTCTGAACAATATACAGCAAAGTACATTTTTTATACTCAGCTAATTCTCCTAATAACTCATTTTTAGACTTCCAATTCATCTCTCTCATGTTTTTCCTAAGTGTATTCATCTGTTCACTAAACATTTCATTAACATGCTTAAGTAATTCTGTAGTCAATACTTTTTCCTCAGAGTTTTGTAATGTATATACACGAGATTCACTAGCATCATACATTTCAGTCTCACATTTTTTCCTTTTCTTATCACATCTGTTTTACATTTATTGCATTTATTGACCAGAAGCGATGTAATATCCTTCTAGCTTCTTCTCCAGTCAACTCTTCCTAGTCATTCTGAACCATTTTTTGCTCGAGTCATCTCTTGCTACTCATTATGAACTTTTGTTCTGTTTTAGTCTGCTCTGGTTAGTCAATTTTGAAACATTTCTTGCTCCAATCTCCTCTTGTTAGTCATTTTGAATTTTTTTTTTAGGTCTTGTCTTCATAGAATGTTACGGGAGTGTAGCTGGATGTCTTTATATCCCATTCAGTAAACAGTGGTATGGTGTTAAACTGAAAGAAATGGCTAATGAAGTATTGTGTGCAAAAAGTGCCACTCAGAGGTAAAACAACCCAATCCTTGCAATGAGGAGAGCAGTACTAGCTAGTAATAGCTTCTAAGAGCCTTATATACGGTACGGCAAAAAAGTAATGAGAGTAAAATAAAAATATGCAGTACGAATATCCGCTAGAGACACACTGAAGTGTAATAGTTGTAGTAATAACTATTTATTTCACCAGTATATCACACAATTAGTTTCAATATAACAAAAAATACATACCTGTTGAGAAAAGTGAGCAATGTGAGATAATAGCTTTTTCTTACGGTTTTTTTTTTGTGGCAGTTTTTTTGCACACAATGGACAGGTCACAAGGACCCCGAAGGCTCAGATTGGGGGAGGGGGTTACACTTAAACAGCTGTTGGGAGACAGATAGTAGCCTCCTGTCAACGCCATCCAGTGTGTTCTTAAATGTAAACAGTGTGTTCTTTAATGTACGCTCTCCGACACACGGAGCCACAGCTAAACGTCCCATCTAACAGACAGCGATCTTTTCAAGCCAATCGTTGTCCCCTACTGTCCGTGGGCAGGGAGTTTTGCGCAGGTAAATCTCAACGCTGGACCAGCTGGGACTCGAACTTGGAACTGTAGATTGCGAACCTGGAGCGCTCCTGACTGAGCCACCCCCGTTCCAGCTTTTTTCTTATGCTTTCTTATTTTCATTACATGAATAGCAACATATAACATATTAACCGAAGACAGTAACATAAGAATACAAAACATATAAATCAAATATTGTTGAATACAATTTTCTAATAATTTAATAATTTGACTCCTGATATCAAACTTCACATGAAAGCACCAAAAACTCAGAAATGCACTTAAAATATATATCATGATAATAAATCCAACACAAATAATAAAGAATAACAAACAGGTTAATAAAGAATAACAAAGTAACTGAAATAGATTACAACTTCGAGGTAATACTTGGGCTTAAAATGAAAGTACCAAGAACTCAGAAATAAAAGTCATAGAAGGAAATGCAAACACAGTGCGATCTTGGCTATCATGCTAACCATAACCAGTTGGGTTCATGTTATTGCTTCGGTACAGACGTGCTTTGTGCATCGTGTATTACTGTTCCGTCACAAATCCATCAATAGGATGAAGTGTGAAATCAAGTTTCGTGCAAAACTAAGTAAAAGCCAATCTGAAACACACGAAATGTTACGAACAGAGAGGAGACTCGACGAAATGTTACGAATGAGACGAGACTCTTGTCCAGAACACAAACATTTAGGCAGTTGTGTTGTTTTACCTCTGAGCGGCACTTTTTTGCACACCATGGGCTAAATGGCCAGGTCACATGGACCCGAAGGTTCAGAGAAGGTTGGGGGAGGGGACCCACTGGAACAACTGTTGGGAGACAGATGGTAGACTCCCGTCAAGACCATCCAGCGTGTTCTTTAACGTGCACAGGGTATGTCTCTCCCGCACACGGGGTCACGGCTTAACGTCCCATCCGACGGACGGCAGCCTTTCCAAGCCCATCGGTGTCCCTACTGACCGTGGGCAGGGCAGGGAATTTTTCGGAGATAAATCTCAACGCTGACCCAGCTGGGACTCGAACCGGGGAACTACAGATTACGAGCCTGGCGCGCTACCGACTGAGCCACCGCCGCCCCACATTTAGGCAGTTTAAGCTTTTTCAAGTGGGCAATGCAGATGTGGAAGATGGCCCTCGCAGTGGAAGACCGAAACGACCCAGAATTGGTAGACAAAGTGGGCAATTTACTCGTGAGCGATTGTCGATTGACATTCAGAATGATAAGTGAACTAAACGGGAATGATCGGTAAGGTCCATAATTATCACAGACTTGGGTTTGCGTGACAACGCGCCTGCTCATACAACGATCACGTAAGGGTATTTCTGGCCAAAAAAAAGGGTTGCAGGGCTCAGTTCTCCTCCTTCTTTCCCCCACCTGGCTCCAGCAGATTAATTTACTGTCTGCCAAGTTCAGATTGAAAGGTCACCGATCTGAAGCGGTTGATGACATTCAGAAGAACGTGAATTGCAGAACTGAAAGCCATCACAGCAAACGTGTTATACAAGTTTTTCCAAAGTTTCTATGAATGCTGTAATAAGTGTATTATCTCTCGAGTACTATTTTGAGTGAAACGGTCATATGCATCGTACGTCCCGTGGTTTGCGCGCTTGGCTACCGATCCACGGAACCAGGGTTCGAGCCTGTGTGCTGCATGGATATTTGTGTTGTCTTTCTGCTGAGGTCCCGTCATCCTCACAGACTTACTACTACTATGGCGTATAAACTGACAGGCTCCTGTCAGACCTCTGTAATAAGCCGCTGTTTGAGGGAGTATTTTAATTTTATGAATCGTTGCTTTTATTTCTCATTACTTTCTTTCCTCACCGTGTAAGGAGAGAAAAACAACCAAGAATCGCAATACAAACGATAAAGAATTGCATGAAGAACCCAAGAAATGTATCTTTTCGAACAACATGTACTAATGGTGAAATTTTCAGAGACTGCGCGGAACACTAAGATAATTTTTAACTCAAAAAACATTTTACATTCTTGTTCAAGAGCTTGATTTCTAATATTACCGCTTTATCAGAAAAACTAAGCAAGTTTTTGCCCACGTTCTATAGAGGCGGGGTGACTCGTAATCTGTAGTTCCCCGGTTCGAGTCCCAGCTGGGTCAGCGTTGAGATTTGTCTCCGCAAAATTCCCTCCCCTGCCCACGGTCAGTAGGGGACACCGATGGACTTGGAAAGGCCGCCGTCCGTCGGATGGGACGTTAAGCCGTGGCCCCGTGTGCGGGAGAGCCATACCCTATGCACGTTAAAGAACACGCTGGATGGCCTTGACGGGAGGCTACCATCTGTCTCCCAACAGCTGTTCCAGTGGGTCCCCTCCCCCAACCTTCTCTGAGCCTTCGGGGTCCTTGTGACCTGGCCATTTAGCCCATGGTGTGCAAAAAAGTGCCGCTCAGAGGTAAAACAATCCAATCCAATCCCTCAACATTCTCTGGGACTTTCGGGTTCTTGTGACCCTGGCCATTTAACGTATTGCGTGCATAAAAATGCCGATGAGAGATAAAAAAAAACAATCTAACTTGCATACCCTTCGATGTCGAATTTTCAGCTAGGTTTCACGATTTCGTCACTGTGCAGTTTTGTTTTATTTCCCATTTCATATCTAAACAAGAGAAGAAATTTTGAATCGATTATTTCACGTTAGCTTTGATCCAATTGTCAACTTCTCAACAAATAAACAAGCAAACAAATAAAAAGAAATATGTAAGAAGATGATATATTTTTTCGATGCATAATTTATATTAATACAGAAGTACTTATTAAATAGAAATTACCGAGTTTGTGTCGTCACAAAGTTTGTATGATGCGCAATCTTACGTTGAATACAAGGGGAATAAAAGGAAAAAAAAAACACCTTAAATGTGACAGCAATTAATGAAGACGGAGTGGCTGCCTGCTCCATTCACTGTTTTAATCACCCGTCAGAGTGAAGTCTCATTAATTGTGAGAAATTACAAATTAATTAACGCTTTCTTACGAAAGAAAAACCCAAATTTTATTATCAACTCTTACGAAATATGAGTTCATACATTGTGCGTGTGTATACAGGATAATTAATTTCGAAATTAATTAATTCCAAAAAGACACTCTTTGAAGGCACGTCTCATTTTTAAAGTTATATAATTAATAAATTATCCTATTTCGGGCAGTGAACCAAAGAAGCTAAACAGAACGTATTACTCTTTAAACCACCTGGTTTCCGATTCGACTCATTCCGCAGTGAGTGTCCCAGATGACGTCAGCTTGAGATTTATCTCCGCAATATTCCCCGCCCTGGCCACGGTCAGTAGGGGACACCGATGGGCTTGGAAAGGCCGCCGTGCGTCGGATGGGACGTTAAGCCGTGGCCCCGTGTGTGGGAGAACCATACCCTGTGCACGTTAAAGAATACGCTGGATGGCCTTGACGGTAGGCTATCATCTGTCTCCCAACAGTTGTTCCAGTGGGTCCCTTCCCCAACCTTCTCTGAGCCTTCGGTGTCCTTGTGACCTGGCCATTTAGCCCATGGTGTGCAAAAAAATGCCGCTCAGAGGTAAAGCAACTCAACCGCAGTGAGTAATGGTGCCTGCAGTGAGATTTTCTCCCCGATAGTCTCAACGCTTTCCTTGGTGAGAAAGGGGACAGCGATGAATAATGAAAAGCTGCCGTCCTTTGGATAGAGCAGTAAGCCATTGCTCATGGACAGGAGAGTCACACTTTCTTCACGTTTGAGAACAAGCTGGATGGCTTTGACAGAAGGCTTCATCTGTCCCGTTAACCACTGAGCAGTAGGTCCCTTTCTCAACTTTCTCTGAACTCTTGGGTTCTTTGTGAACTAGCCATTTTGACACATTGTGTGCAAAGAACTGCTGTTCAGAGATTAAACAACACAAATAATGATGGGCGGCAAATATTTTTCGAGAAGCAAATATTTTTCGGTAATTTATTAAAATTTTGCAGAGCTAGAATCATGAAAGGTTTATGGATAATTTCTTTTCTTGAAGAAGGTACATAATAAAGTTCTCTATTTCTAAGATTTATTTTTGTATGTTGTAATTTTAAGAAATCTGGGTTTTTAAACACAAACATAAGAGTTTTATAAATATATAATTGTCTTAAATTCAAAATTTCATTTTCAAAAATCATATTTTTTAAATTCGTAATATTGTTATTCATAATAACCTTCAGAATTCTGTTTTGTAATGTTATTAATATATTTAAAGAATTAAGATATGTTCCACCCCAACTAATTAAACAGTATTGTAAAGTAGATTGAATCCATGAATAATAAAGAATTATTAGAAAGGAAGTACCTACAATTTTCTTTAGATGATATATTCTAATTAGGAAATATCTTAAAACGTTTAGCAATTATATTTGTATGACTATTCCACTTCAAATTATTATCAATAGTAATCCCCAAATATTTGTATGTTTTAATTTGTTTAATTTCTGCACATGTACATACAATATTATCAGAAGTAAATCTATGATATATGATTTTATCTTTGAAATAACTCTTGTTAGTGAGACTGAAATACATTGAATACGATTTTTCGATATTTAATGTAAGATGATTTTGATGAAACCATAACCGAATTTTTTTTTAATTCATTAGATATAGTCGATTTCAATTCTTCAAAATTATTACTTCTATACACTATACAGTATCATCAGTATAGGATATAGGATATCCATTTAAGTTATTAAAAATGAAATCATTGAAATAAATCAGGAATAAAATTGGTCCTAAAACTGAGCTCTGAGGCACTCCTTTAATAAGCAATAAGGGTGAACTTTTTGCATTTTTTATGTCTACAATTTCTTTTCTATCTGTAATATATGACTTAAACCATTTTAGCGTATTTCCTCTAACACCAATGTATTAAGTTTCTGCTATAAGATATCATGATTTACAATATCAAATGCTTTTGCAATGTCTAAAGAAATTACCATAGTTTTTTAAGAATTATTTATACCATATAAAACAGTAGTGGTCATTTCCAGCACTCCGTGATCTGTACTCTTATGTTCTCTAAACCCAAATTGCGATTTATAAAAAAAGATGAATTATTTAAAAATTTTATAAGTCTATTCTGCATTATTGTTTCGATAACTTTTGAGAAAATAGGTAATATAGAGATTGGTCTATAATTATTTAAAATATTTTTATCTCTTTTTTTTGTATATAGGCTTTACAATAGTAGTTATCAATTGGTTTATAAAAATACCAAAAACAAACGATATATTTATGATTTGTGTTAAAAATATTGCATGGTATTTATTAATGATTTTTAATATTTTGGGACTTATATTATCAAATCCATAAGCTTTATTTCCATCTAAATTGTTCATAATATCATCTAATTCAGTTTCATCTGTCTTTTTTTAAAAACATGGAACTTTTGTTATTTAAGATAGAGGGATAATTATGAAAGTTAATAGTTGTGTCATTATTATAATTATTAACATTAATGAAATGATAATTAAAGTCATTAGTTAATTTTACTACATCAGTATACACTGATAATGTTGAATCAAAAGTTTTTTCATTCAAAATTTTCTTTACCTATTTCCATTGTTTTCTTGTGTCTTTTTTACATTTTTCAAAATCAGTTTCATAATATATATTTTTTAAATTTCTTATTTTTGAAACTATGTTATTTCTAATTGTTTTATAATCATCATTATATTGCAATATAAATGGATATCTTTTGTTTCTTAAAAATGCATTTTCTTTTTCTTTAATCAAAATAATTATTTTATTAGTTATCCAAGGATTACCATTAATTTTTATGTTTCTATCATCAATATCATGTGTTTGTGTGCTGTTTAATATTGCATTATTAACTAACTGTATAAAAGTTTGATACATATCATTAATATTTGAATTATCAATTTCATCTAATTTAAAATTTAAATATTTTACCTTAGATTCCAACTGTTTAAAATTGATACCAGTTCTTTGAGATATTTCATGTTTCTGTTTCATTTTCATATTAGGTTTAGGAATTTTTAAACTTAAAGTATAGTGATCTGTTATATCATTTAGAAATAGTGCACATTTGTAATTATATATCTTACTTTCTCTAATAAAGATATGATCAATGCAACTTTTAGAGTGATTATAAATTATTGTATGGTCGTTTATGAAAGATTCAACTCCATTTGCTGATAATATATTTAAATATTCATTAGTATTATTGTTATCATTACTTATATAAATATTAATATCTCCAATAAATAAACATTTTTGTATTTAATATTATGTGAAATTGAACCTATTTCTTCCAGATAATCATGAGTTGAATAATTATGATCCCTATATAATGCCATAATATAAAGATCAGTTATTTTATCATATACATTTATATTATCAGCAGTAGTCATTTCAATGTTAATATTATGAAAACCAAATATATATTTTTTTAAATAAATGATTATGCCATCTGATGTATTATAGTCTCTACATTTAAAAATCATGTGAAGTCCTATTATATTAAATAAACTGATTTCATCATCTTTCACCCATATTTCACTTAATATTATAACATCTAAGTTATAATTAACAGTAGACAATAAAATTAATAATTCATTAAAATGTGTTCTTAAACTACGAATATTTAGGTGAAGTATATTAAAGCAATTGTATAAATCATGTCTAATGAAATTACCAAAGTCTATTATATTATCAAATTTTGAACACTTATTATTACAGAAAGGAAAAATGTTAGAATTTATATGATCCAAATTATTCATAATTTAAGGAATATTAATTAAATCATTAACATTTGTTATACGTAACACTCGAGAATTGTCATTTTTTCTCATATACACTTTCCTTTTTAGTCCATATATATTTGTAATTGTACTCATAACCAAACTGTTTAACATGGTAGAATAGTTTCTTATTTAGCTGGGTTAAATGTTCGTTAATGAAGATTTTTGTTTTCATAAATCTGTAAGAGACGTTGATTATTTTCGTTGATTTTCATAACGTTGATTTTTTTCTTTTTTTTTAGTAGCTTGAAGAAATCTGTTTCTTTGGTCTTTGCACTTGAACTTAACTATAATGGGCTTGATTTTATTTTTTACTTTCGTTGGAATTCTGTGTATTCTTTCAATAGCAACTTCTTTAATATTAAGATGATTTGTTAGAGATTTAAAAATATCATGTACACTTTCATTTCTGTCTTCTGGAATACCCAATATTTCAATATTAGAGTTTTTAGAATATTGTTCCAGATCATTTAATTGTACTTTCATCATATTCATTTCATCCTTTAATTGTAAATTTTCATTTCTTAGGCTGAAATTTTCTTTCTTTATGCTTAAATTTCAGATTTTAATTCATTAATAGTTTTGTTTAATTCTATTATATAATCAGAATTGAATTCTAAGGATTTTTTAATGTCTTCAAATTCTTCCTTTATATATTTGTTATTTTTGACAAATTCTTCACGTATACAATCAGTAATGTCTTTTTTCAGTACAAAACTGCTATCAGAAATAACTGTATGTGGTTGTAAATCATGTTTAATATTTATTTTGTTATTAGTTAGATTGTCATGATAATCATTAGTCTCTACACATCTTACATCTGTATCAGAGTAATGCCAGGGAGAAAGTTTGCTTGAGTAATGCATTTTACAGATTTTTTTAAGCAAAGCAGTTATCTTTAAATAATTCTTCAAGTGAAATGTAGACACAAAATATTATCATTGAAGTTATAAGTTCCACAAAGTCAGAATATCATTAGTTTACAACAATTGAATACATTGACGAAATAATGAGTCTTGAGTTACTGACACGCGATGACATATGAGCATGAAGAAAAGAACATCACGAATGTTCATTCTGAAGTCAGTTCAAAACAAAATACAGCAAAGTTCTTAACGATTTTATAGTCCCTTTGAGAAATATTGGAAATCAAACTATTATGTAGCAATTATAAAATAGTTCAAAACTTACTCAAATCATACCTTGCATGTCAACGAATCAATCCTCAAATCTATCAACAAAATAATCACAACAAACCAGAATAAATAACAGAAATCACGGAGCACAAAACTAACAGAACCATCAGTTTAAACTAAATAGATATTGATATAATAGATATTAACTAAATAGTTATTGCCAAGCATATCAGGTGATCTAGAGTAAACCGTTGTCTGCTAAAGCCACACTGCTTTCAACTACTTTTAAATTGTTAGTGAGCTTTGAACGTGACTTTCCATTCAAATAAGAAGAAAATATCCCAACACTTTTTGCAATGTAGTGTATACACACGTTCAATAAGATTTGACTTTAATAATATTCCTTAGAAAGGGAAAAATGCTTTATATTGAATTATTCAGTAAATGTCTTATTAAATATTCATTTTCAATTATATTTTTCTGACCAGTTTTAAAGGGAATAATTTCTAAAAAGAACAAAACCCGGGACCTTCTGGCTTATTCCTCTAATACCCTTTAACAAACGCCACGGTTCCTAGGATGTAACATTGAACTGTGTACTAGAGAGCGAAACCTTACACACGCTAAAGAATACATTTAAATGCTTTCACGAAAGATTTTCTGATGTCGTCTAACAGCTGTCATGTAGGTCTTCTTTCTCTACCTAAACCTGGGGTTTTGGGATCCTTGTGACCGTTCATTTATCTCATTGAGTGCAAAAAAAAAGGGACTCTCTGAGATAAAGCTACAATCCAACAATTCTCTCTTAAACTACATTCTAGGTCCGTTTCTGATACGACACGACACACATTTGTAAATTCAAATCCATTTCTCTGGTGATATTTCTTCGTGGGTAGCGTTTTATTGTTACTCTTTGATCAATGATGTTGGGACGTGTGGCCTTTGATTCCTTTCATCTGGGTGCAATAGTTTTCGTAGAACATTTATGGTCGATATGGAAACGTCGAAAGGATTTTAGACAGCAAACAGATATTCACGGCACTACCAGGAATTTACATTCGGAACCAAGACGCCGCACTGCAGCAATGCTGCCATGATTCAGTTGGTCTCTAAACATTTATATTTCACTTTCTCGACCGAAGTATGGAGAACGTGTTGTGATAGTGAAACAAACGGATTTCGATGCTTTTGGTGAAAAGCACGTTTCAGATGTCCCAAACTGGAAAAAGTGATTTTCGAAATGTCTGCTATCTCTCTGTGTGCCTACAGGAGCTACTGGCTCGCGAGATTTCAAGCTGTTGAGTTGATATTTTGTATTTAAGTATCTATTTCGGTGTAGCAAGGACGGAGCTATCGCACATGTGATATCGGGACCGACAGCGTCGCCTCTATTTCAGGTTCCATGTGGCGTCATGCTGTCGTCATTGGAATCATTTGCTCAGGACCTTCGGTGTATGTGTGGAAATGATTTGGTGTCATTGAATTCATCCTTTTTGAGTGTTGCAATTTTTATGTACCAAAGTGTATATTACAGTATTTTTTTCACGAAATTTGCTACTAAAGACCATAAAAAATGGCGAAAAAATCTATACCGCAACGGCGGTCCAGCTCATTTCTGCTCGATCTTACTTCTCAATCTTTCACTCTAATCACTTGCTCCTTCATCTTTTCTCGAATCAGTTGCTCCTCCATCTTTTCTCGAATCAGTTGCTCCTCCATCTTTTACCTCGAATCACTTTCTCCCAGCTTCCATTCGAATCACTTGCTCCTCCATTTTCCACTCGAATTTCCTGCTTCTCCATCTTTCACTGGAATCACTTGCTCCTCTATCTTCCATTCGAATCACTGCTCCTACATCTTTCTCTCGAATCACTTGCTCCTTCATCTTTTCTCGAATCAGCTGCTCCTCCATCTTTCGCTCGAATCACTTTCTTCCAGCTTCCATTCGAATCACTTGCTCCTCCATTTTCCACTCGAATTTCCTGCTTCTCCATCTTTCACTGGAATCACTTGCTCCTCTATCTTTCATTCGAATCACTGCTCCTACATCTTCCTCTCGAATCACTTGCTCTTTCATCTTTTCTCGGATCAGTTGCTCCTCCATCTTTCGCTCGAATCACTTTCTCCCAGCTTCCATTCGAATCACTTGCTCCTCCATTTTCCACTCGAATTTCCTGCTTCTCCATCTTTCACTGGAATCACTTGCTCTTCTATCTTAAATTCGAATCACTGCTCCTATATCTTTCTCTCGAATCACTTGCTCCTCCATCTTTCACTCGAATCACTTGCTTGTTTTAAGAAAACGTGTTTAAAATAAATGGAAATTATCGCTCATCTTATTCCCTTCAGATAGGCTAATTAGCTTTGCGAGGCTCATTCTTTGAAATTTTTATATGGGGTCAAGGGGTTAGCGCGTTTGGCTACTGATTTAAGGAACCTGGATTCGAGCTCTGGGTAAGGCATGAATGCATGTGTTGTTTTTCTGCTGAGGTTCTGCCATCCTCACAGACTTTCTACTACGGCATATAAACTGACAGGCTCCTGTCGGACCTCTGTGGCAAGCAGCTACTTGAGAGGGTATTTATTATTATTTATTTTATTCTTTATTCATTGAGAAAAAAACTTAAATATCTAATAATCCCTGCATTGCTCTCTGAAACTCCCATCTTTCGAGGGGCGGGGGTGGCTCAGTCGGTAGCGCGCCAGTCTCGTAATCTGTAATTCCCAGGTTCGAGTCCCAGCTGGGTCAGCGTTGAGATTTATCTCCGCAAAATTCCCCGCCCTGCCCACGGTCAGTAGGGGACACCGATGGACTTGGATAGGCCGCCGTCCGTCGGATGGGACTTTAAGCCGTGGCCCCGTGTGCGGGAGAGCCATACCCTGTGCACGTTAAAGAACACGCTGGATGGTCTTGACGGGAAGCTACCATCTGTCTCCCAACAGCTGTTCCAGTGGGTCCCCTCCCCCAACCTTCTCTGAGCCTTCGGGGTCCATGTGACCTGGCCATTTAGCCCATGGTGTGCAAAAAAGTGTCGCTCAGAGGTAAAACAACCAACAACAACAACCATCCCATCTTTCGAGAAAGTCCTCTTTTGCGACATTTTCGAAAGATGAATTTAATGACGATATTCTCTACATTTTAGTTTAACTTTGACTTTGCGATTAAAACCTTATGACCTTCCGCAGAAACAACGATTAATCACGATTAGTATCAAGACTTGTGACACGATGTCGACCTAACTGATATTATCTTTTGCCTTCCTGTTGTCGGGAAGTTCTGGGAATGTGCAATTCAGAAGTAAACTGGTTTTAATTACACTCAGTAATAAACATATGCGCTTTTATAACGTAGATTTATATGCAAATAGAATCTTCACTAAATGAACGATATCTGAGCGTTAGTGCTTCCTGCAATATTTTCACGATCCCGTCACAATCGTGCCATTATCCCAAAGGTTTTTCGAAAACATTGGAGTAGAGTTGTTTGGGTTGTTTTACTTCTGAGCGGCACTTTTTTGCACACCATGGGCTAAATGGCCAGGTCACATGGACCCCGAAGGCTCAGAGAAGGTTGGGGGGAGGGGACCCACTGGAACAGCTGTTGGGAGACAGATGGTAGCCTCCCGTCAAGGCCATCCAGCGTGTTCTTTAACATGCACAGGGTATGGCTCTCCCCACACGGCTTAACGTCCCATCCGACGGACGGCGGCCTTTCCAAGCCCATCGGTGTCCCCCTACTGACCGTGGGCAGGGCGGGGAATTTTGCGGAGATAAATCTCAACGCTGACCCAGCTGGGACTCGAACCTGGGAACTACAGAGTTGGGTTGGGTTGTTTTACCTCTGAGCGGCACTTTTTTGCACACCATGGGCTAAATGGCCAGGTCACATGGACCCTGAAGGCTTAGAGAATGTTGTGGAAGGGGACCCACTGGAACAGCTGTTGGGAGACAGATGGTAGCCTCCCGTCAAGGCCATCCAGCGTGTTCTTTAACATGCACAGGGTATGGCTCTCCCCACACGGGGCCACGGCTTAACGTCCCATCCGACGGACTGCGGCCTTTCCAAGCCCATCGGTGTCCCCTACTGACCGTGGGCAGGGCGGGGAAATTTTGCGGAGATAAATCTCAACGCTGACCCAGCTGGGACTCGAACCTGGGAACTACAGATTACGAGCCTGGCGCGCTACCGACTGAGCCACCCCCGCCCCCATTGGAGAAGAAGTGTGAAGCTTTGTGATAACGGCTAACAATCCCTTGCCTTAATGAAATGCAGGAATAATATGCAATATTTATGTTGGGTTATTTTGTCTCTGAGCGACACTTTTGTTTTACACACTAGAGGCTAAATAACCAGGTCACAAGGACACCAGTGCTCAGAGAAGGTTGGAGGAAGGGGACCCACTAGACAGCTGTTAGGCGACAGATGGCATTCTTCGGTCAAGCCCATTTTTACCTCGCACATGATATAGTTCTACAGAACAAAGCACCGCGGCTTTACGTCCGATCCGAAGGTCTGCGGCCTTTACGAGATCCATGGGATCTCATTTTATTTTCTTTACAAAAAAAATCTCTTAAAGATTATTTTCTTTGCGAGATCCATGGAATCTCATTTTCTGACCAAAGGGGGGGGGGAGTTAACTGAGTTAAATCGCAGCGTAGGCGCAGATGGGATTCAAACCCGGAAACTTCAGATTAGAGTCTGGCGCAATACCGAACAGGCCCCCCCCCCCCCGCCTCCAAACATGAATGTTAGTGTTGCTGTATACTAACTTAGTACAAGTAGGTGAGGCTTCCTAGAGGAATAGCCGCCAGGATTGATTCAGTCAATATAACCCCAGGCTCGCAACCTGATGCTCCCATGTTCGAGTTCCAACTGTGCCTGCAATGTTAATTTTCTACCCTAACACCTGTTCTGCTCTCGGTTGATAAAGTTGGCACCTATGGGATTGTAAAAGCCACCATCCGTCTGATGAAAGGTTAAGCCGTGGTCCAGTATACAAGATAGCTATGTCCTATGCATATTAATAAAAACTCTGGATAGCCTTGACAAGAACGGTTTCAACTGTCCAATGGACCAACTCAGAGCAGTGGCGCAAGAGGTTTATACCCCTTCACGCATGCGCAACTCATCAAATCTATTATATTTAAAAACGAACGTCTTAATTCCTGACCCAGAGGATCTTCTTTGTCTTACAGTAGGTATGCTTCCGGTAGATAACATTCTTATGGCGGTATTAATTGAAATTAATTTAGAGATAAACTTATATACACTGCTCGACGTAGAAAATGTCACACCATGAAGGAATCCACGAAATGAGACGAAACTTAGCCCACATGTACACAAGCAGATGGGAAAGAAGTGATTTAGTTTCTGAGGGATTACATGGATGCGATGGGCGATGAGACAGTATAATGTGGCTTTAGTCAGTAGGTCGTATGACTGCCATGCTGGGCTACACATTCGGCAACATATCGTGACATTGAGTGAAATCTTATCTTAAGTCCCCGGTTAAGTTTATCTTAAGTCCCCGAATGGTGTGCTGAGGTATCGTGAATCATGCGTTGTTGACCTGTGTCCGTAATTCATCGACATTGTGAGGAAGTTGTGCAGAGGTGTAATGCTGTCCCACACGTTCTCTATTGGAGAGAAGGTTGGGGATCATGCTGAGCAAGGCAGCACCTGGACACCTTGTAGGCACTGTCTGATGATGTTGGCAGTATGCGGGCGGGCATCATCCTGCTGAAACTGGACATCAGGGATACCATGTAGATATGGCAGCAAAACGAGCTGCAGCACTTCATCGACGTATCGTTGTGCTGTCATTGTAACCACTATGCATACGAGCAGTGAACGGCTGTTGAAACTGAGTCCAAATCATAACACAATGCTGAAGTTTGACGCTCACGTTTTGACGCTCAAGGATGGCAACAAGATCAGTCCAGTGACTACGTCGTCTCTAGACTCTCAATCAATGTCGGCATTCAGACAGAAGCGAGAATCTTCGCTGAATGTGATATGATTCGTCTCGCGATGCGTGTCTAGTACGGCACCACTGCAACCTTGCATGACGATGTGCTGCAGTGAGTGACAGTCATCACAATAGCTGGCTAGAGTGCAAACTTGCCTCAGTCAATCTGTGATTCACAATCTGTGTTGACACGGTGGATGCCCATAGCTGCCTGTACACTGTGTCGAATGTCATCTACTGCGAATTGTGGGGTTACTATGTGCTGCAGTGAGTGGCAGTCGTCTTGGCTTTGCTTACTATGGGCGAAGTGGGGAGGCACGGGTCCCCCACAACACGGGATGTCCTTGTGATGGTAGGATTCCCGATGACGTTGCCCAGGCATTCTCCTTACATGTGCATTCGCCACCGTGATTACTCCAAAAGAGTGGTCCACAGCCCAGGTGAGAACAACCAAGCTTAGTAATGCCGAACTGGGTGTACTATGTGCTGTAGTGAGTGACATTCGGCTTGCTGTCGAATGCGGCCATCGAGACCTTTGGATGTCTGCCTACGTGCTCCAATTCCACTACGATGATGCAGGTTACCTTCCTCCAACCACTATCAACAAATTCGGCCGACAGTCCCTCACATCCCGATGCGTTTCTGCTGCGATGCGACGCAGGGACCAACCAGCCATAGGTAGCCCTCTGATGAAGCCTCTGGTAAAGGTGTGATCCCCTTCAATAGGGGACCACCTTGTCGTGGTGGTGGGGCCTAGGGTCCAGCAACCCGGTCGAAGGCTGTGCCGACCGGATTGGGTCCCCGGTTGGACATAGCCAAGACCAACCGAGGTTGAGGATACTGCCGACCGGTTGGACGTGCCGATTGGATGGTGACGGTGTCCGAGACCTCTCCTATCAGGTGCTCTGGGTGAGCAGTTCGAGGGCTCGGCAGAACGGATTGGTCCCCTAGTAGGCCAGAGCCCTCTCAAAAGTCTGGGCCTTACTAAGAGTCTCCACCCCAGACGCCGAGCGAACTTGGATCTATATATCCTTGTTCATGGCTAACCAGGGAATAGATTAAAGTTAGGTTTCTTCCGGTGGTCAGCTTTCCTTCTGTAGGACTGCTGCCATGTGAGGTTGGGTTGAGGTGCGCCTATAGGGCGTATTCCTTGCCCCCGGCTCTAGATAGCACGGCTTTTCATAACTGGTAGTGTCGTACAGGCGGAATCGGGAATTGCCGTGGTTGCTTAAGTTCGCAACACAAGAGAGGTAAAGGTGTGATGATACTGTTCCCGATGACGTTACCCAGGCATTCTCCTTACATGTGCTTTCGCCACCGAGATTACTCCAGAGCAGTGGTCCACAGCCCAGATGAGAACGACCAAACGTAACTATGCCGAACTGTTTTGCCTTGTTATCTCCCTCACATATCACGTGATTGGTTTTCAAATGAACTCGTTTCCATAATCCGTCTGTCGGAACATACCACCATCAGGAAGCATTTGTCGAGCATGGTGCTCCGACAAATACTTCCTGATGTGGCATTTTCTAAGTCGAGCAGTTAAGAAAAGTATACACTGAAGAGCCAAAACATTATGACCACCTGCTACGCAGCCCCTTTTTTTCAGCAGGGTTCGACTCTAGCATCGATGATCCGTGGTCGGCAATTAATTGGATTGATATCTGGCGAAAGCCAGACAGACCTTGCCGGCTGTTCATGGTTTTTTCCTTCCTCGCACCGCTCTTTGAAAGCACTAACCACGGCTGACTGTGAGGACTCCACAAGCCTTGAAATCTCGGAAACACTCTGACCCAATCGTCTGGCCATTACAATTTGGCCTTTGTCAAACTCACTTAAGTCCACTGCCTTTCCCATCTAAAGAACAAGAATAACATTGATTAACAGAGCTCATAATCAGGTGTTTTTATACCGTTTCGGACCTTCACACGCGCCGTCGTTTATCTGCAATTGCTTCGATTTGCATAAAGACGGGCTGGTCATGATGTTTTGGCTCTTCGGTGTAGATTATTTAATTCAGGAGTCTTGTCATCAATAAAAATTGTGCTATAAAACGTAGACAAGTTAATTGCTTTGAAGACAAAATTATGTTAATTATTCGGAAAAATTCTTAATGTAGAAATTGCTCGGAGGAGCGTGGAGATTGAGAAAGGAAGAAAAAGGAAGACGCGGACCATGCATGGGCATTATACTGCCTGGCCCCGGAGTACGGTCGCATCCTCTGCAACATTATAGTTTAAACCCTGGCTTAGAGGTAAAGCAACCCAACCTAGACAAATTAGGGCAGGAATTCGTTCAATATGTAGTGTACTAGGTTCTAATCCTCGCTGCCCTGCATGGTGGGTGAAGGTTGCTCAGTCGGTCGCGCGACACGCTCGTAATCTGCAGTTCCCAGCTGGGACAGCGTTGAGATTTATCTCCGCAAAATTCTCCACCTTGCTCTAGGCTAGTAGGAGAACCGATGGCTTTGAAAGGCCGCCATCCGTCGGGTGGGACATTAAGCCGTGGCTCCCTGTACAGGAGAGTCATACTCTGTGTACGTTAAAAAACACGGGACGGAAACTTTCATTTGTCTCTCAACAGCTGTCTAGTGAGTCCTCTCCACCCGACATTCTCTGAGCCCTCTGGGTCCTTGTGACCTGCCAATTTAGCCCATTGTGTGCAAAAAAAGTGCTGCTCCGAGGTAAAACAACCCAACCCAAACACTGACCTATGATCAGATTTTCTTCCTAGCTTTTCGATTTTTTTGGTGAAATTGAATAACGTTCGTCAAATGTGATGCTAAGCCATTCACTGTATATAGAAAAACGTTCTCTCTGTGTAAATAGTACATGATAGGTGGACTTTCATTGTAGACCTAGGGTCTGTCTCTTAACAGCTGTGCGATAGTTCTTCCCCTATCCAGTTCATAGCACTTGGGGTGTATGTGACCTGGCTTAAGTAATGGAATTGCTGATAAAACATCAGTAATTACTCTGACGTCTTAAAAAGATATTTCTTCTTGTTAATATGACGGTAAGTTAGAAGTAGGGGGGGGGGGAGGCTCAGTTTGTAGCGTGCCAGGTTCGTAATCTGCATTTTCCACTTTCGAGTCCCAACTGTGACAGTGTCGAGATTTATTTCCGTTAAACTATCACCCTGCCTTGGTCAGTAGGAGACACAGACAGGCTTGGAAAGGCAGTCGTCTGACGGATGGACTTTAAACATGCCCTGTGTGTAGAAGAGCCATATCCTGTGAACGTTAAATCGAATGCTGAATGGCCTTAAAGGGAGGCTACCATCTGTCTCCTATGAGTATCCAGTGGGTCCTCTCCCCCAACCTTCTCTGAGCCCTTGGGGTCCTTGCCATTTACCCACTGTGCGCAAAAAAGTGCTTCTCAGAAGTAAAACAACTGAACCCAATTCTAGAAAGTAAGATTCCCAGTTATTCCCAACCTAACTAACAACATCTGGGGACTGTGATACGGCTGTATATTAGTACCAAATAATATCAATAGCAGTCCCGTGGTCGAATAGTTAGCGTACTTGGCTATTGATCAAAAGGACATGGGTTAGACCCCCAGGTAAGGCATATATGTTTGTGTTGTTTTTCTGTTGAGGCCTCGCTTCCTCACAGGTCTTATGTATGACGTATTAAACTTACAGGGCTCCTCTCAGACTTCTTGGGGCGCGGGTGGCTCAGTCGGTAGCGCGCCAGGCTCGTAATCTGTAGTTCCCAGGTTCGAGTCCCAGCTGGGTCAGCGTTGAGATTTATTTCCGCAAAATTTCCCCGCCCTGCCCACGGTCAGTAGGGGACACCGATGGTCTTGGAATGGCCGCCGTCCGTCGGATGGGACGTTAAGCCGTGGCCCGTGTGCGGGAGAGCCATACCCTGTGCACGTTAAAGAACACGCTGGATGGCCTTGACGGGAGGCTACCATCTGTCTCCCAACAGCTGTTCCAGTGGGTCCCCTCCCCCAACCTTCTCTGAGCCTTCGGGGTTCTTGTGGCCTGGCCATTTAGCCCATGGTGTGCAAAAAAAGTGCCGCTCAGAGGTAAAACAATCCAATCCAATCCTCTCAGACTTCTGTGGAAAGCAGCTGCTTGAGGGAATATTTATTTTATTTAATATCAGTAAGTGGAAGCAGCCATCATTGTAAAACACCCTTGCTATCAGAATTGGTGTAAACGTGGCGATAATAGTGCATTGAATACTGGAGATCAGGGTAGTAATCTCATTTCTTTGGCCACAGAAATCTCAACTGATGGAAATCCATAGCTTGATTGTTTTCTGTGCTTTCCTGTCAGCGCAATTTGTGAGGAAATGTTGCCGTGGGTTCGAAAATGGTTGTGCCACTTTAGCAGTTGAGGATCTCCGCACCTGGTTACGGGAAAATGTTCACCAATGACCATACAGTCCGAACCTGGCGCCATCTGATTTTCGCTTGATTTGCAAGCTGAGGATGCATCTCTGAAGATGACGCTTTCCATCAGAAGAGGCCACTAAAGAGAAAAGTCACAAGCTGGCTTCAGAAGCAAGACTCATCCTTATATTGGCAGGGTTGGGTTGGGTTGTTTTACCTCTGAGCGGCACTTTTTTGCACACCATGGGCTAAATGGCCAGGTCACATGGACACGAAGGCTCAGAGAAGGTTGGGGGAGGGGACCCACCTGAACAGCTGTTGGGAGACAGATGGTAGCCTCCCGTCAAGGCCATCCAGCGTGTTCTTTAACGTGCACAGGGTATGGCTCTCCCACACACGGGGCCACGGCTTAACGTCCCATCCGACGGACGGCGGCCTTTCCAAGCCCATCGGTGTTCCCTACTGACCGTGGGCAGGGCGGGGAAATTTTGCGGAGATAAATCTCAACGCTGACCCAGCTGGGACTCGAACCTGGGAACTACAGATTACGAGCCTGGCGCGCTACCGACTGAGTCACCCCCGCCCCATATTGGCAGGGCTTCGATAAGCTATTCCTATATATTGTTTTCGGTGTAATTACCTTTCTTCCTTAAAAATTAAACATGGGCCCTTATTTTCTGCCTTTATCCTCGTATATAACCAAGAAATGTAGTGGCTATTTTCACAAGTACGGATTATAGCTATAATACTTCATAATATTTCATTATGATACCTAACAGTGTACATTCGTTAACCCATTTTCTACAACTTGTCTCCCCCACAGTTAAAAACCACTCAACTCACACAATGAAATCTTTGGAAACACTGTGTCCAAATGAAGATGCATTCAAGGACAGAATTGCTTAAAACATTTGTGTTTTTTTTATCGATTTTCATTTTTTTCCTTCCACTGCGTTCCATTTGCGTAAAAGAGTTCTATGACAAGTACTAAATTAAATAATAAAACACAAAGCTCTTTTCCCGTTGCATAAAGATATGAAAAATAACCGAACCACAATCTAAAAAATATCTCCTTTTTTTCCACCTTCCAATTCAATCTCGTCGTCTCCTCAAATGTAATTTTAGGAAGAGAAAAGAAAAATACAGTCTCCTTTCATCTCTTCGTTTTTTTCCCAATTGTCGATGACATCACCACCAGCAAGCAAAATTCATTGGAAATGCGCATAATTTACTAAACCACAGGACAATAAACCTCTCCCCCAAATCAAATCCTACTGGAATTGATAAATCAAAGCCAGCGGTTAAGTTTATGAACTTTCCTTTTTTCTTTATTTTCCTGCTGTTTATTTTAATCCCTGGATGCTGCAGATGATTGTTAAGCGAGTCCATTATTTCTCCGCATCCTCCTGCTTGACGAGACAGCCCGCCTAGTCTTCTGCTTGTCGCTTGAGGGCGTTTCACGAGAACATGGAAACGGCGGGGTTCCTTGTCACTGCGCTGAGGGGAGAGGTCGTCCTAGGCCAGGGATGGACACACGCCTCATCCCCGCAAATCTCGTGTAACCTTAATTACTCTATCTTGATCTCTTGCATCCATTCTGCTGCTGCTCCGACGTCGGTCTCATCCTCTTCGTCCTCCCTCCAGCAGTCGTCATTACTCAACCAAGACATCGACAAGGGAGATTTCATTCTTTCTTTTGTCATTTTCTTTTGTCAATCCAATCAGAAGGGGAAAAAGTGGCGAGTATAAAATTACATGGAATCAGATTGCTTAATGCTACGAGGCCATTTCGAACGCAGAATTCACATGTGTGTATTTATTTCAATGAATAGTTCTGTATTTGTTTTATTGGCAACATCTTCTGTTATCTCTAATCGTTTAAATGCACCGAATGTATGAAATAAAAAAAAAAATTTAAAGGTTGAGTTGTTTTTTTACACTGAAGAAAGAATATTAAACATTGTCTACTGGCCGTGTGGTTTGTGCGCTTGGCTATTGATAAAAGTGATGTGGGATCAAGCCCCGAGTAAGGCATGGATGTTTGTGTTGTTTTTCTGCTGAGAGATATCTTCAATGATCTTCCACTAAGGGGCGGGGGTGGCTCAGTCGGTAGCGCGCCAGGCTCGTAATCTGTAGTTCCCAGGTTCGAGTCCCAGCTGGGTCAGCGTTGAGGTTTATCTCCGCAAAATTCCCCGCCTTGCCCACGGTCAGTAGGGGACACCGATGGGCTTGGAAAGGCCGCCGTCCGTCGGACGGGACGTTAAACCGTGGCCCCGTGTGCGGGAGAGCCATACCCTGTGCACGTTAAAGAACACGCTGGATGGCCTTGACGGGAGGCTGTCATCTGTTTCATAACAGCTGTTCCAGTGGGTCCCCTGCCCCAACCATCTCTGAGCCTTCGGGGTTCGGGGTCCATGTGACCTGGCCATTTAGCCCATGGTGTGCAAAAAAGTGCCGCTCAGAGGTAAAACAACCCAACCCAATTGATCTTCTACTATGTAGTAGGGTAGTCCTCAGGATGCCTCAGGTGGCCTGAGACTCTCCACACCACTCCGAAAGCCATATTAATATATGAATATATTCACCCACTTTTCATAATGTTAATAACGTTAATAGAGGCAAAAAATTATTAAATTCATGTATTTTTAAAAAAGCTTTTTAAAGACCTCTAAAATCGATGGGAGAATATTATATACTACATCAGAAATCTAGTCTTTTGGACTCCTCTTTAACATTTTTCTGATCGAGGGAGTTTCTTGCCCCTCCCCTTTGTTTTCTCCAGATTCGGGACTGAATATAGTTAATAGATTCATTAAAACATCAGATTTTCTCCGCCGTGCCAACGGTCAGTAGGGGAAACCGATGGGCTTGGAAAGGCCGCCGTCCGTCGTATGGGACGTTAAACCGTGGCTCCGTGTGCGGGAGAGCCATACCCTATGCACGTTAAAGAACACGCTGGATGGCCTTGACGGGAGGCTACCATCTGTCTTCAATAGCTGTTCCAGTGGGTCCCCTCCCCCAACTTTCTCTGAGCCTTCGGGGTCTGTGTGACCTGGCCATTTAGCCCATGGTGTGCAAAAAAGTGCCGCTCAGAGGTAAAACAATCCAACAAACAACTCAGATTTTCTATCGATGAAAGGCCAAGAAAAATAAGCCAACGATTCAATTAAATGATATTCCAATATTCTTGCCTTCTTACTTTTTAAAATATACGTATATGCCCCATACCCTGGGCCAAATGGCCCTGCTGAACCCCTTCCTTTCTCTATCTGGACCTGGCTTCAGATATGTATTTAATTCAAGCCGGATTTTTTTTGGTGGGGGGAGGGGTTTGGTTAAGCGTTGTTATTTTTGATTAAGCGCTGTTATTTAATAGATATTAAATATTTAAAATAAGATCATTGAAACCTGTATGAAATGAATAGTTGAGATAAATAACTTAAACACTTAAAATGCATATGCAGGGCCATTATAGAAGAATATACATATTTTAAAGTGCTATATTAAAAATTTGGATAACGGAGGTAATTGTATGTCCAAATTGTCAAGAAATTCTCAAAATTCCCTTGTAATGAAAGCGAAGAGTTAGTATTACAAGTCAATGTCGTGTCGGACCAAATTTTCATTTCGGTGGATTGGTAGCAATTCTTGTGGCACACAAGGAATCCCGACTGGACACCTTTAGATTTTTTTTTTTTGGGGGGGGGAGATATACATTAAAAACATTGTTTATTACGAAAAATTCGAGATTTAAAAGAAAGAATCACTGCCAGCTATTTCAAGTGTTAGACTAGGCATGTTGAGCCGAGTAAGGATGGAAACAATATCATGCCACCAATGGAGCCCACTTTGAAATGTGACCTTGAAACGAAACTTTGATTTTATTGACATTTTGCACACACAATTACTTAATTAGTTAAAACATTATTAACTTGATATATATATATATAAATATATTAACATAATATTTAATATATATATTAAAATCATTAGTCAACAGTTAATTGAAAATTATTGATACTTGGTTTAATAATAATAATAATTTGACTAATAATTTAAGCCAAACTATATAATGGTTAATATAATAATTTAAGCCAAGCTATTTAATACTAATAATTTAAGCCAAGTTAATGATTTAATATTATTTCTCTAAATGTAAGAAAATTAATGTGTTTTAGTTTGAAGAGCAGAATTATAGAAGATTTGTATATTTGAATTTATAATGACGCTTGCAATCAAGATTTGGCTTGCTATTGTAAGCCTATCGAAGTGGTTGACGTGAGTGACTCTTAGATATAAAAATCGATCATAAATTGAATTGGGAACCGTATGTAGATGAAATTAAAATAAAACTTAGATCAATGCTGCACAAAATTTATTACTTAAATAAATTGGTAGATGCAGAAAAGATGGTAATTATATATAATTCCTGAATACAGTATTTATTTTATTATGGGCTATTGTAGTATAGAGGAACCTATATAACAATTCTCAAACCAATAATCGCTGTTTAAAACAGAATAATAAAAAGTCTAACAAATAATAATAATAGGTATTCTAATATACATTGTAGATACATAGATGTAAATATAGTGTGTAAATTAATGATAATTCGTTTATACACATAAAGTATATAGAAATGGGAATTATATTTATGGAAATATATGTGAACATCATTTGCGTACTGAGAGGAACTATATAATTAATAGCGTATAATATATATTATTATAATTATAACTGTATTGCTCAATTAGTTAAAAAGGAGATTGTAGATAAGCATTTAATATATTTGCCCCAAAAATGTACAACAGTTTATTTATAAATTAAGACATTTCTATGGCAATCTTTTATGTGAAAAAAATATTGAAGTTTCCATCATGGGATGTACAGTCGCTCAAAAAAGTATCCGAACACTATGGTTGATTACAGAATTCAGAAAAAATATCTGGCAACGATTTGTTTTAGAAATTAGTGATCTGGCAGCCTTCGTGTCACGGGACACGAAGGTTGCCAGATCACTAATTTCTAAAAAAATCGTTGCCAGATATTTTTTCTGAATTCCGTAATCAACCATAATGTTTGGATACTTTTTTGAGCGATTGTACAGATATAGAATTTATGTATCATATAGTTAAACAAATCATGTTGTCTACGTCATGATTGACACTGTTAATTTTTTTGTTATTTGAATAATTATAACATTTGAGGATTCAGATAGTTTGAACATTTTCATATATGTTTGAGTTACGTACTGAGTTTGAATCAAACAAATATCCGAACACTATGGCTGATTACAGAATTCAGAAATAATATCTGACAACGATTTTTTAAGAAATTAGTGATCTGGCAATCCAGATTATTAATTTCTAAAACAATCGTTGCCAGATATTTTTTCTGAATTCTGTAATCAACCATAGCGTTCGGATACTTTTTTGAACGACTGTACAATGCAATGTACTAACCTCCACTCTTTCTCTGTGAGAAATCAAACAACGGTAGGCATGGATGCCGTCCGTCGGATGGGACGTTAAGCTGTGATCCCATGTTCAGGAAGGAACATTTCCTACAGGCACAGGGCATGAATCAAGCATCTATGTACATATGGCTGATTAAGCAATTCTGCGACTAGGAGCACTTTAGAATTTTGGATCCTCTCCTATTTTTAAAAATGAATAAGAAATAAATTGTTAAATATGTAAATTAATAAATAATGTTGATAATACTGATTTACACCGAAAATCGACATACCTGGTGCTGTAATTGACAACGCATAACAAAAGTCAGATTTTTATTACATAAAAAAACAACGTTGAATTCAGTTCTGCATAGGAAATTTGCTTTAAACACAGTCTGCATGCGAAACAGGTCAATATAAAAAACACCTTATTTGTACGTAGTGTCAGTCCGTGTTAAGAGTCTTGATGTACGACATCCGATATAGGCAACCATTAGATAATGGCCGGAAGAAATATTTTGATCGAAGAAATGAGGTGGCGTCCAATCGGGAGGCTCGAGGACAAACAACGGCAGTCTGAGGTAGCTAGATTGCTAAATGTGAATCGTAGCATTGTAAGACTCCTTTGGATTCGATTTCAAACAAGCCGAATCATCGCTAGAGACGTGTTTCTGGACGTTCGAGGCCCACATAAGTAGGGGTTGGGTTGGGTTGTTTTACCTATGAGCGGCACTTTCTTGCACACCATGGGTAAATGGCCAGGTCACATGGACCCCGAAAGGCTCAGAGAAGGTTGGGGGAGGGGACCCACTGGAACAGCTGTTAGGAAACAGATGATAGCCTCCCGTCAAGGCCATCCAGCGTGTTCTTTAACGTGCACAGGGTATGGCTCTCCCGCACACGGGGCCCCGGTTTAACGTCCCATCCGACGGACGGCGACCTTTCCAAGCCCATCGGTGTCCCCTACTAACCGTGGGCAGGGCGGGGAATTTTGCGGAGATAAATCTCAACGCTGACCCAGCTGGGACTCGAACCTGGGAACTACAGATTACGAGCCTGGCGCGCTACCGACTGAGCCACCCCCGCCCCTAAAGTAGGGGTAATCGTTACCCGCTCCTAAATGCAAGTCGTCATAGAACCCACACAACACGCCTGCTCGCTTTCGAATTCGCTGTCTCCACTGGACGGGCTGTATTACGGCAAACTATGTGCAGAAGGCTTCATGCAGGTCATCTTTATGCAAGACGACCTTTTGTGTGTTTGTGTGTCCCTTTGATGTCCGACCAGCGCAGAGCCCAATTGAATTGATCTCGACAACTTCGTATCTGGACTCAACGTCAAGGGACAATGTTTTGTTCACCGATGAATCCCGATTTTGTCTGCAAAGCAATTCCCGACGACTATTGGTCTGGTGACAGCCTATAACCAGATATCATCTCATTAAAATCCGTGAAAGAGACATTTTTGGAGCTGATGGTGTGTTGGTGTTGGCAGGCATCACTCTCGATGCTACACAGATCTTCTTGTCTTCCTAGAAGGGACTGTGAATGCTGTAAAGTATCGCAATGAGATCCTCGAACCTTCCATTTCTCTCAGCAAAGATGACCTTTTTGGAGCTAATGGTGTGTTGGTGTTGGCAGGCATCACTCTTGATGCTACACGGATCTTCTTGTCTTTCTAGAAGGGACTGTAAATGCTGTAAAGTATCGCAATGAGATCCTCGAACCTTCCATTTCTCTCAGCAAAGATGACATTTTTGGAGCTAATGATATGTTGGTGTTGGCAGGCGTCACTCTTGATGCTACACGGATCTTCTTGTCTTTCTAGAAGGGACTGTAAATGCTGTAAAGTATCGCAATGAGATCCTCGAACCTTCCATTTCTCTCAGCAAAGATGACATTTTTGGAGCTAATGGTATGTTGGTGTTGGCAGGCATCACTCTTGATGCTACACGGATCTTCTTGTCTTTCTAGAAGGGACTGTAAATGCTGTAAAGTATCGCAATGAGATCCTCGAACCTTCCATTTCTCTCAGCAAAGATGACATTTTTGGAGCTAATGGTATGTTGGTGTTGGCAGGCATCACTCTTGATGCTACACGGATCTTCTTGTCTTTCTAGAAGGGACTGTAAATGCTGTAAAGTATCGCAATGAGATCCTCGAACCTTCCATTTCTCTCAGCAAAGATGACATTTTTGGAGCTAATGATATGTTGGTGTTGGCAGGCGTCACTCTTGATGCTACACGGATCTTCTTGTCTTTCTAGAAGGGACTGTAAATGCTGTAAAGTATCGCAATGAGATCCTCGAACCTTCCATTTCTCTCAGCAAAGATGACATTTTTGGAGCTAATGGTATGTTGGTGTTGGCAGGCGTCACTCTTGATGCTACACGGATCTTCTTGTCTTTCTAGAAGGGACTGTAAATGCTGTAAAGTATCGCAATGAGATCCTCGAACCTTCCATTTCTCTCAGCAAAGATGACATTTTTGGAGCTAATGGTATGTTGGTGTTGGCAGGCATCACTCTTGATGCTACACGGATCTTCTTGTCTTTCTAGAAGGGACTGTAAATGCTGTAAAGTATCGCAATGAGATCCTCGAACCTTCCATTTCTCTCAGCAAAGATGACATTTTTGGAGCTAATGGTATGTTGGTGTTGGCAGGCATCACTCTTGATGCTACACGGATCTTCTTGTCTTTCTAGAAGGGACTGTAAATGCTGTAAAGCATCGCAATGAGATCCTCGAACCTTCCATTTCTCTCAGCAAAGATGACATTTTTGGAGCTAATGGTATGTTGGTGTTGGCAGGCGTCACTCTTGATGCTACACGGATCTTCTTGTCTTCCTAGAAGGGACTGTAAATGCTGTAAAGTATCGCAATGAGATCCTCGAACCTTCCATTTCTCTCAGCAAAGATGACGTTTTTGGAGCTGATGGTGTGTTGGTGTTGGCAGGCATCACTCGCGATGCACACAGATCTTCTTGTCTTCCTAGAAGGGACTGTGAATGCTGTAAAGTATCGCAATGAGATCCTCGAACCTTCCATTTCTCTCAGCAAAGATGACATTTTTGGAGCTAATGGTATGTTGGTGTTGGCAGGCGTCACTCTTGATGCTACACGGATCTTCTTGTCTTCCTAGAAGGGACTGTAAATGCTGTAAAGTATCGCAATGAGATCCTCGAACCTTCCATTTCTCTCAGCAAAGATGACATTTTTGGAGCTAATGGTATGTTGGTGTTGGCAGGCGTCACTCTCGATGCACACAGATCTTCTTGTCTTCCTAGAAGGGACTATAAATGCTGTAAAGTATCGCAATGAGATCCTCGAACCTTCCATTTCTCTCAGCAATGAGTCCTGATTCTGTGTTAATGGACGACAATGCTCGCCATCACAGAGCGCGCTTGATGGACCAATACCTTGAAAGTGAAACCATAAGCCTTGACTGGCCTTCCCGATCACCTGACCTAAATCCAGTAAAATATGTTTGGAACGCTCAAGGATGAGGCATCGCAGGTTGCAATCCACCTTCCAGGGTTGGGTTGGGTTGTTTTACCTCTGAGCGGCACATTTTTGCACACATGGGCTAAATGGCCAGGTCACATGGACCCCGAAGGCTCAGAGAAGGTTGGGGGAGGGGACCCACTGGAACAGCTGTTGGGAGACAGATGGTAGCATCCCGTCAAGGCCATCCAGCGTGTTCTTTAACGTGCACAGGGTATGGCTCTCCCGCACACGGGGCCACGGCTTAACGTCCCATCAGACGGACGGCGGCCTTTACAAGCCCATAGGTGTCCCCTACTGACCGTGGGCAGGGCGGGGAATTTTGCGGAGATAAATCTCAACGCTGACCCAGCTGGGACTCGAACCTGGGAACTACAGATTACGAACCTGACGCGCTACCGAATGAGACCCCCGCCACCACCTTCCAGGACACTCAAGGAGCTCCAATCTGCACTTATGCATGAATGGCAATTACACCCTCAAAGACAACCTTATTTTCAACATGACGAGTCGTTGTGCAGTCTGTATCGCTCTCCGGGGTAATCACACACCATATTAAAAGTACGTTATCATTGAATTTTTACACGCCTTTTCGAGGTAATATTTTTTCTAATTTGAATAGCTCATTAAATATTCAAGGCAATTCATTGGTTTTTCAGATATTAGGGGGATATGTAATCATGGACTTCGCCTGTACGTTATATTGAAATCCAACAAAGGACTTATTTATAATTCGTGTTTTTGTGTTTGTTGCTTAAATTTTGAGCACCAGTGTATATTAGTAATTTTTTTTTACGTGTGTCACACTTTTTAAGACATTTGCTTGTCGTTTAATTCTCTTTAGCCAATTGAGAAAATAATAAATCATAGCCTTTATATCTAATTCAGATTTCTAAATTTATAACAGTTTCACAGATTTATTTTATTGTTAGGGTTGGGTTGTTTTACCTCTGAGAAACTTTTTTGCACACCATGGGCTAAATTGCCAGGTCACATGGATCCCGATGACTCAGAGAAGGTTGGGAGAGGGAACCCACTGAACCAGCTTTTGGGAGACAGATGGTAGTCTCCTGTCAAGGCCATCCAGCGTGTTCTTTAACGTGCACAGGGTATGGCTCTCCCGCACACGAGGCCACGGCCTAACATCCCATCCGACGGATGGCGGTCTTTCCAAGCCCACCGGTATCTCCTACTGACCGTGGGCAGGGCTGGTAGTTTTGCGGATATGTCTCAACGCTGACCCAGTTGGAACTCGAGCCTGGCGCGCTACCTGGTGAGCCACCCCCACCCCATCTTTTTTTTTTTATTGTTAAGAATTCTGACGCCTGAATAAGTTCGGAAAAACATTAATTTCCACTTAGAATCCTATTGCGTCTTATAGTAGCCAGAGCAAAGTCTCAGTCGGTAGCGCGCCGTGCTCGTAATCTATAGATCCCAGATTCGAGTTCCCAAGTGCCAGTGTTTAGATTTATCTGCACCAAATCATCACCCTCGTGTCGGTCAGAATGGGGTACAGATGAGTTAGGAAAGACTTCCGTTCGTCGGAGTCATGGTTCCATCTGCAAAAAGGGGCTATCATCTGCTCACTATCATGCTGGAAACTATCATCTGTCTCCTAACAGCTGTGCAGTGGGTCCCATTCCCAACCCTCTCTGAGCCCTTGGGGTCCTTGTGATTGGCTCATTTAGATCATTGTATGGGTTGGGTTGTTTTACCTCTGAGCGGCACTTTTTTGCACACCATGGGCTAAATGGCCAGGTCACATGGACCCCGAAGGTTCAGAGAAGGTTGGGGGAGGGGACCCACTGGAATAGCTGTTGGGAGACAGATGATAGCCTCCCTTCAAGGCCATCCAGCGTGTTCTTTAACGTGCACAGGGTATGGCTCTCCCGCACACACGGTTCCACGGCTTAACGTCCCATCCGACGGACGGCGGCCTTTCCAATCCCATCGGTGTCCCCTACTGACCGTGGGCAGGGCGGGGAATTTTGCGGAGATAAATCTCAACGCTGACCCAGCTGGGACTCGAACCTGGGAACTACAGATTACGAGCCTGGCGCGCTACCGACTGAGCTACCCCCGCCCCACCCATTGTATGCAAAAAAAAAGTGGAATACAGAGATAAAACAACCCAACTAATACAGAGGAAGTTCATATCAGTTATATAAGAAGTGGTTTTGAAAATTTTGCATAGTCAAATGACATAGAGAAAATATTTAGATGACGCAAAACATTTCGCGAACAACTAGAGCGATAAATATTGTATCGAAAGCCGAAGAAGATGACCGTTGATGATATTATGTATGCAAATTGGTAACTTTCCTTCTGCAGTGTCTGAAATAATTAATTTTGAAGAACCGGTGCTGCCATCTAGTAACATCAACAAAATTTATTGACATGATTATTGCCATTGATCAGTTTGTAGTAAAGGATGAACCTTAAAATAACGTCATAAGAATGGATAAAGCTTTTTTTGCCTGTTAGATTAGCAGTTTTTCCCACACAGCGGGTTAAATGGGCAGTTTCAAAAATCCCAAATTCTCAGAGAACATTTGGGGAAGGAAACCCACTGAACAACAGCTGGGAAATGATAGCTTCCCGTCAAGGCATCCAGCGAGTTTTTTAATGTGCACAGTGCGTGGCTCTATCTGCACACGGGACTACGGCTTAATGTCCCACCCAAAGGACAGATCCCATTTCACCAAGAGATTTTACCGCCGAAAATTCTCAATGCAATCACACTTGGGACTCGAACCTGGGAACTGAGTTGGGTTGGGTTGTTTTACCTCTGAGCGGCACTTCTTTTGCACACAATGGGCTAAATGGCCAGGTGACATGGACCCCGAAGGCTCAGAGAAGGTTGGGGGAGGGGACCCACTGGAATAGCTGTTGGGAGACAGATGATAGCCTCCCTTCAAGGCCATCCAGCGTGTTCTTTAACGTGCACAGGGTATGGCTCTCCCGCACACACGGGGCCACGGCTTAACGTCCCATCCGACGGACGGCGGCCTTTCCAAGCCCATCGGTGTCCGCTACTGACCGTGGGCAGGGCGGGGAATTTTGCGGAGATAAATCTCAACGCTGACCCAGCTGGGACTCGAACCTGGGAACTACAGATTACGAGTCTGGCGCGCTACCGACTGAGCCACCCCCGCCCCATTGACCAGGAAGATTCATTGCATTAGAAATTTCACGTCTCCGAGATTATGATCCTAAATACCCACTTTCAAAAAATATCCTCTCCAGAAGGCGGTAGGTCTAAATGTGACCTTTGACTGCGAAGGACCCTCCTGATCCGAAAATTCGTAACATTTCCGACATCTACAACCCCCCCCCCCCCCCAAAAAAAAAAAAGGAAAACAATTTTCATGCTTTCAGCACTCATAGAGCAAGATTTGATTTCTATTTGATCTTGAAGGACTACCCAATTTACTGAAGAGTCACTAGTTAAAGAAAATATATATATTCTTAAAGAACCATAAAAAATTCTGCACCTGAAAATATACATTTCGAATGAGTAAAATTGCAAAAAAAAAACCTTTTTAAAGAATCAAAAAAAATCTTGATTAAAGAACAACAATATATTTTTTAAGTGCATACAATGAATTTGCAAAAATCGTTTAGTCATGCACCTAAAAATGTTTAATGAAAAACTTTGAATAAACGAGCCAAACTCAGTATATTAATTATTTGTTTAAGGAGCGGCAAGTTCTCTTGCAATGGTTTATTAGCAAAAACAAGTGGTATCCTTTTTTTTTAACTTACTATAAACAAATAAATACATCGCTCAAATAAATATCTGAACACTATGGTTGATTACAGAATTCAGAAAAAATATCTGGCAGCGATTTTTTTTAGAAATCTGTGATCTGGCAACCTTTACGAAGGTATAAATATGTAATATATATATAATGTTAAACATTATATATATATTACATTAAAATATTACATAAATATATATAATAAATTATATTTCATTACATATGTAACGTATAAAATGTTAAACATTTTACTGGGTAATCAATGAAACAGCTCTCACGGCATATCCCTAAAATTTACCGCGTACCCAACGTTGAGAATCCCTAGTCTAAATGATAAGGTCACATGAACCTCTAGGGCTCAGATTGGTTGGGGAAGGCCAGATCTAGAGGGGAGGGGGGAATGGATCCAAGTTCCCCCAAACACTTTGAGATTGTCAGTAAGAAAGCCAAAATTTATTAACCTTGTGAATATTTCACGCATATTTCGAGAATATTTTAAAAGCATCTAAAACGATGGTGAAAATATTACACTGCAATGGAAATTCAGGCTGCAACAGTAATCCCGTTAAGTCTTCGAAGCAAATTATACCTCCAAGGTGGCCCCAGTGCGGCGTCGTAGAAAAGCTTTTAATCTGATGAAATAGGTGAGATTTAGAACCATCGGTAATGAGTTGTTTCTCTCTGTTTCTAAAAAGTTGTTCCTTTCACACCCTGTCACTAATTTGCTTTGTTGTCGGTATTGTGTTGTAATGAATTTTTATCTTTAAAAAAGTGTTAACAAAAAATTAACCTTCGAAAAACTGCTACTAATAAATTATATCTTCAAACATTTGCTGCCCATAGTTCAGGCGATGCTGGTTTTAATATAAATGATGTATGACACATGAGAATGACGAATGCTTTATAATTTCAATTACTAATGGCGGGTTATCAGTCACGACTCTTTGAGTGTCATTTAATTGAAAGTAGTAAATATAAATCAAAATTGCTAATTTTATTTTGGTATGAGGGTTTCTTGACCTTTTTTAGGCTAAACTCTATAAACAACAGCCAACTGTACAAGATGACTTTAACGCTGTCTTAAAGTTCTTCTTTTCTACTAGAATCACATATTACTCTATCAGCATCTCCCGACTCCCCGCCTTGCCCACGGTCAGTAGGGGACACCGATGAGCTTGGAATGGCCGCCGTCCGTCGGATATGACGTTAAGTCGTGGCACCGTGTGAGGGAGAGCCATACCCTGTGCTCGTTATAGAACACGCTGGATGGCCTTAACTAGAGGCTACCATCTGTCTCCCAACAGCTGTTCCAGTGGGTCCCCTCCCCCCCCCCCCAACCTTCTCTGAGCCTTCGGGGTCCATGTGACCTGGCCATTTAGTCCATTTTGTGCAAAAAAAGTGCCGCTCATAGGTAAGCCAACCAATCCATCCCACTCCGAGCATCTTCTCTACCTTACCTCATCTTACTCTGAGGGTCTTCTTTACCTTAACTCATCATATTCTGAAAATTCTCTCTATCACACTTCACCCTACTCTTAAAATCCTTTCTATCACACCTCATCATATTCTCAAAATTATTTCTGTAACACCTCATCCTATATTGAAAATTGCCTTTAACGTACCTCATCATACCCAGAAAGTTCCCTCTGTCATATCTCAGCCTATACTAAAAATTTCTCTGCATCACACCCATCATCATATTCTGAAAAGTCGCTATATCACATCTCATCCTATTCTGAGAATTATCTCTATCACACTGTCCTGTCCTTTTTTATTTTCTAATTCATTGTTTTGTGCGCATTTCTATTATATCTGTATTTTCAGAAGTGTCTTAGATGGGATTGTTGCTCATTCACCACCGTCATTCCTGACCAAGCTGTGCATTCTTCCAAATGCTCACGGAAGTGAGAACACTAAAGGCTTTATGGTATTTTCGTCACTGGACCCTACTTGTACAGTCGCTCAAAAAAGTATCTAAACACTATGGTTGATTACAGAATTCAGAAAAAATATCTGGCAACGATTTTTTTTAGAAATTAGTGATCTGTCACGTGACACGAAGGTTGCCAGATCACTAATTTCTAAAAAAAATCGTTGCCAGATATTTTTTCTGAATTCTGTAATCAACCGTAGTGTTCGAATATTTTTTAATATATATAATGCGTATGAATATATAATGCAATAATATGGAGCGTGTGCAGTTACCGTTCACAACAAACTGGAGCGGTTGCGTTAATGTTCACAGCACATTAGATCGTGTGGGCTCACTCACGAAAATATTGAGAGTGTGCAGTTACCGTTCACAGCAAACTGGAGCGTCTGCAGTAACTGCACACGCTCCAGTTTACTGTGAACGGTAACTGGAGCGTGTACAGTTTCTGTACACGCTCCAGATATTTTTCCTGAATTCTGTAATCACGTGACAAGAAGGTTGCCAGATGACTAATTTCTAAAAAATATCGTTGCCAGATATTTTTTCTGGATTCTGCAATCGACCATAGTGTTCGGATATTTTTTTGAGCGACTGTACCCGGAGAGGTTAGGGTGTGAGTCACCAAGAGGAGCAATGTGGAGAGAAGAAATAAACAAGCGGAAAGAGAGTGGCTTAGGAACGGAGAAGTCGTGTTTTTTTAATCCGTCAAAAATGGCATAGCATTTTTCTCAAAAACCCTAAAGGAGCAGGGTTCGGTTCTGTGTGTTCTGTGTAGTGACCAGGATATGTAGTCATGCAATAGGATATCCTCTCGTAGAGTTTTGAGGTATGTAAAACGGTTTCTGTACGGGAAAGTACAGATTACCACCTCATTAAGTGAATGCCTTCAAAAGCAAAGCATGTTTCAAGCTATGATAAGCCGATTGGAGAAAGTCTCCAAAGAACACCGTTTTAAAGCCGTTTCATCCTACGAAGTGTTGAGCACAGCTAAGGCTCCCAGAATCTGGCACATTCCCATACAATATATGTCAGGCTCGTAATCTGTAGTTCCCAGGTTCGAGTCCCAGCTGGGTCACCGTTGAGATTTATCTCAGCAAAATTCCCCGCCCTGCCCACGGTCAGTAGGGGACACCGATGGGCTTGGAAAGACAGCCGTCCGTCGGATGGGACGTTAAGCCGTGGCCCCGTGTGCGGGAGAGCCATACCCTGTGCACGTTAAAGAACACGCTGGATGGCCTTGACGGGAGGCTACCATCTGTCTCCCAACAGCTATTCCAGTGGGTCCCCTCCCCCAACCTTCTCTGATCCTTCGGGGTCCATGCGACCTGGCCATTTAGCCCATGGTGTGCAAAAAAGTGCCGCTCAGAGGTAAAACAACCCAACCCAACCCATACAATATATATGTGTATGTGCGTGAATGTAAATAAATAGTGTGTCGTCCTCCACTTAGCACATTGGACATTTCTTTCTTTCATCGAGGGCATAGCATGTCTGACGTAAAAAAAATCCGTGGATCTGTTATTTCATCCAGAATTAAGGGTTAAGATTAATTAATTGAAATAATTAATTAAGAGAAAATTTAAAAGGAAGTTCGGGAATCAATCAACAGACGGGTCCTTCATCATATTCTCAATACATTTTTCACATCATTTCATCATATTTTTAAAATTCGCTCTCTATCACACCTGATCTCATTCTGAATATTCTCATCCTACTCTGCGCATCTCCTTTGTGCATCCTACTCTGATCCATCTGCTTAGCCCCCAGGTATGATACGATCACCCCGAGAATTAAGCGAAAGAAAGGAGGGTCTGTGAGCTTGCCTGATTCCATGCCTTCAGACACTCCCCCCAAGCAGACAGCCTCGACCTGTCTGATCAGAACGGTCTCTAAAGCGTCATGTTCCTCTGCGACCAAGATCAACAGCACTTTGCCACAAAGGACTCCTCGGATCTATTCCAGGGAGAGGAGAACCTCCACTGGTTATCCTGACAAGAGCCCTTTGGGCTCTTGTCAGGCCCTTGGACAACTGCCCCTTGGGCTCTCTCTGCCCAAGGGGCAGTTGCCAAGGGCTTGGCTCTCTCTGCCCCTTGGCAGTTGCCTTGGGCTCTCTCTCTGGGTTGGGTTGTTTTACCTCTGAGCGGCACTTTTTTGCACACCATGGGCTAAATGGCCAGGTCACATGGACCCCGAAGGTTCAGAGAAGGTTGAGGCAGGGGACCCACTGAAACAGCTGTTAGGAGACAGATGGTAGCCTCCCGTCAAGCCATCCAGCGTGTTCTTTAACGTACACAGGATATGGCTTTCCCACACACGGGACCACGGCTTAACGTCCCATCCGACGGACGGCGGCCTTTCCAAGCCCATCGGTGTCCCCTACTGACCGTGGGCAGGGCGGGGAGTCGGGAGATGTTGATAGAGTAATATGTGATGGTAGTAGAAAAGAAGAACTTTAAGACAGCGTTAAAGTCATCTCGTACAGTTGGCTGGTATCCCCTATTGACCGTGAGCAGGGCGGAAATTTTGCGGAGAAAAATCTCAACGCTGACCCAGCTGGGACTCGAACCTGGGAACTACAGATTACGAGCCTGGCGCGCTACCGACAGAGCCACCCCCATTCCGCTCTCTCTCTGTGTCAAGGAGTAAGACTCTCTTAAGGTCTCCCTGTGTCTGTGCTTCAGGAACCTCAGGCACTTCCTCTGAGGTGCCGGGTCCTTCCAATGCTGCTTCAACGAGTGGGTGACTCCTTCTACTGTCACCTCAGGCACTTCATCTGAGGTGCCAGGTTTCTCCACTGCTGTTCCTAACAGTGGTGTGACCTCTCCTACTGCTACTGATATTGCCCAAGTGCTTCTTTTGCTACCCCTGGCAATGCATCTCCCTGTGCCTCAGCCATGACTGACATGGCCCCAGTGGCTGGTACTGCTGCAGCACGTCTAGCTGCTCCTGATACCGCTACAGCTACATCTCCTTCCTCCGGCCCTCCCCAAGCTGATACGCCTGAGGATGAACAGTCACTCATTGACTTGTCCAATGTCATGGACTTTGATTTCAAGCTACCCGAGATCCCTGACAATGGATTTGTCGTTATCAGCCACAAGAAGATAGAGTCTATCCCTCTTATTGTGTCTTCGGCTAAATCCCGGCCATTAGGATCCTACAATCCGAACTCCATCTCCACCGAGATAATTAAGATTCTCGGCAAGTGGATTGTAAAGTTTGAATGCATGAAGACAGGAAGCCTATTGGTCAAGGTCAACCATCCTCACCTTCCGATAAGCTTCTGACCACTACCTCCATTTTGGGTATCCACGTAACTGTGGATTACCCATTCTCATACTGTCAGCTGCTGGGCCTCATTAAAGATATTGACACCTCCCTCTTCTTACCAACTTGATATGCACTTTAATACTCCCGCGCTTGATATACACTTTAACACTCTAATAAATGCGTTTCTCCTTTTGACTATCGGGCAAAAAGTCAGAGACAGTTCACATTCTGCTTTACACAGATTATTCCAAATAACAAATAAAATATCCTTTATTTAAGTTATCAATTCATCCTTCGAACTGGATAGTGACGTAATTCTCTGTCCGAGCTTTGTCTTGAGTGGTACCACAGTCTCGTCTTCATTGTTGCACGTCTTCTTTCCGTCACAATATATTTGAGATCTTTATATGCTATCACATTTTTTAAAAGAAAAAAAAACTTATTTTCGAAGTTTTACAGCTCTCAAAGAGAAGTTTTTCAGCTTCCCCCTTGACAAAATGTAGCGTTGTTCCTTAATTTATGGAAACCAGTGTATTCCAGTTTAGCTTATTTATATGATGTGATATCTACCGTTAATTTTCTATAGACTTGCGATTCAATTCACAGTTGTTCAAGAGATTGGTGGTTATATTCACCAGACCGGTGATTCTTGATGCTTCACCCTTATGGACGAATACTACACCCACCAATATTCGTAAGATTCAGGTCTTAGAGAACAAGATTTTGAGAACTGCGGTCGATGCCCCCTGGTTTCTCACTAACAGACAACTCCATAAAGACCTGGGCATCGACCATATACAGGGTGATTCAAAATTTATCGTTCAAATTTCGTGGGGAGGTAGGGAATACGTCAGGAAACCGATTTCACATAGGAAAGTATGTCCGCAAATGTACGCATGCGTACGTAGAGGGCGCTGTGTGTACCCAACTAGTGTACAGCTCGCCCGACCACTCCCGCTGTCATCAGCGATCGCTTGCCACCTAGGTCACCTGATTTATCGCCCATGGATTTCTTTTTGTGGGGGCCATGAAATACCATGTGTACGAGACCCCCGTCGATAGTGAAATGGACCTTGTTGCACGAATAGTGGCCGCTGCAGGCATTGTCCGTGACATGCCCGGCGTTTTTGAAAATGTTCGGCGGTCAATGCAACGGCGCTGTGAATCCTGTGTCCGTGTAAATGGTCGCAATTTTGTGCACCTACTGTGAACCTGTACTTTACCTTGTTGGAATAAAAGTCACATTCGTTACCACTTAACTGTACTGTTTCCTTGTGTTCACTTTATTTGTCCATTTTGTTCATGTAGATGACGTTTGCGGACATACTTTCCTATGTGAAATCGGTTTCCTGACGTATTCCCTACCTCCCCACGAAATTTGAACGATAAGTTTTGAATCACCCTGTATATACACATATAACACGCACCTCAAAAAGATTTTTTGAGGCTATAAGCAATAATCCTAATGAGATTATTTCTTTTCTGATTCTTTTCGATCATACTGTTTTGAACAAGTACAAGAGGCCTAAAACGGTAGTGTTCTCTGAGGAGACCTACCCGTTTTAGGTTTCTTATATAATTTTATTACTATTTTATATACTATTTTTAGCTTTTTCTTACGTTTGCCCTTAGGGGCCCACCTAAGGGTGGTTTACTTACATATTCTGTTCTTACTCATGCCAAATAGTCATATCTTTATGATGGAGATGGTTAGGGGTAAAATTATTCCCCGGTACATCGAATATGATTATACGATCTACGATTGGTGGTTACAATCTTAAATGACAAAAGGAGTGTTGATATGCTGTAAATTTTTCCAGCAATTAATACATTTATTTTACTATCCTAATGACTTATGACTACTCTCAGTCATTGATTTATTTTTAGTGTCATTCATTCTAGGATTATTAATATTACTCTCATTTTTTCTAAACAATTATCAATTTCACTTTCAGATTTCCTAGATATACTTCACTTTCAACTGCCCTGAGGATAACCTATTTTCAGTTGCTCTTATCAGTTAATGAATCGACTCTCAATTGTCAAGAGGTAAGGGAGGATACTTTCAATTGTACTAGGGATTAGAGATTGTGCTCTTTGTTGTACTTGTATTTACTGTACTTAATCTCAATGGGTGCGGGGCGGGGGTGGTTCAGTCGGTAGCGCGCCAGGCTCGTAATCTATAGTTCCCAGGTTCGAGTCCCAGCTGGGTCAGGGTTGAGATTTATCTCCGCAAAAATGCCCCGCCCTGCCCACGGTCAGTAGGGAACACCGATGGGCTTGGAAAGGCCGCCATCCGTCGGATGGGACGTTAAGCCGTGGCCCCGTGTGCGGGAGAGCCACACCCTGCGCACGTTAAAGAACACGCTGGATGGCCTTGACGGGAGGCTACCATCTGTCTCCCAACAGCTATTCCAGTGGGTCCCCCTCCCCCAACCTTCTCTGAGCCTTCGGGGTCCTTGTGACCTGGCCATTTAGCCCATGGTGTGCAAAAAAGGGCCACTCAGAGGTAAAACATCCCAACTCTCAATGGGTGACTCTAATTTCAAATTGCCCTGAAGATTATCGATGCTAGTTCCATTTGCTCAATCAATTAGATATTCATCTCTCAGTTGTTCTAGCGATCGTATGCTCAGTACCAATTTTTGACACTACTCTCAAAGGCGACCAAATTGTTCTGTATATTACTGATACTATTCCCAGTTGCTATATCAATTAGTGACTCATCTCTCAGTTGTCCTAGAGATTACGGATTCTGCTCTCAATTGTCCTAGCGATTGCGGATTCTGTTTTCAATCGATTAATAATATCGATAAGCATATCGATTAAGTAATGACTCTCAATTACCCTAACGATTACGGATTCTACTCTCTACTATACTAGCAGTTATGTTTTTTTTTTCTAAATTCTTCTGAAAATTATGGATTCTACTTTCAACTGTCCTAGTCATTTGATATTATCACTAGGGATAAACTGAAAATCTGACCCAGGTCTGCCAAATTCTCGATTTTCAACAATGTTCGTGTGGTATTTAAAAAGTTAAGGAGCTTGAAGAATTGAAAAGTAACTTTACTGATTGTAACAATTTATTTCAAAAACTCCCTGAAACACAAATTATAATTATTGCAACCAACCACTTACGAAAATAATTGCAAATTTAGAAGTTGGTGTAATGATTCAATTAATTTTGAAAATGCTTAGAAAGAATACAACAGCAGCGTTCGCTTTTAGATGTTTCCATCCTAATAACTATAAATATTAAAATAGTATTTTTGGAAATTGATATTTAGAGAAATTTGAGTGAAATCTTCAGTTTTCCCCTAGTGACATTTTTCCGTAGAAATCTCATTTTCAAAGTTAGGAAGCTTTGAACGGGGCTTTCCATTCACATAAAATTGAAGTGTCAATTTACCTTTTATAATCTAGTGTACTGTCTAATCAAACAGTTAGATTAGAAAGTGGGTAATTTATTCAGTACTTGTTCACAAAGATGCATTTTTTAAGTTTCATTTTCATGGAATTATTTAATTTCGCTTCCGACAAGCCCAACTGTCGCAAAGATTATTGATTCTACTATCAATTGTCTTTGTTATTAATGACCGTGATACCCTTTCAGATACTCGTCTGGACCGAGATTTTCCTCCTTTTTACAGCGACTTTTTCCTCCTCCTTTGAATTTCACTGACCTTCCTCATACTACTACCATCGTTTCGATTTTTTGTCTCTCTTTCAGCAATTTTTCTCTCCCTTTCAGCAATTTTTATCTATCAGACTCTATTGTTAAGGCAATGATTTACGGGGGGCGAGGGGGGGGGGGGGGGGGGGCTCAGTCTGTAGCGCGCCAGACTCGTAATCTGTAGTTCCCAGGTTCGAGTCCCAGCTGGGTCAGCGTTGAGGTTTATCTCCGCAAAATTCTCCGCCTTGCACACGGTCAGTAGGGGACACCGATGGGCTTGGAAAGGCCGCCGTCCGTCGGATGGGACGTTAAGCCGTGGCCCCGTGTGTGGGAGAGCCATACCCTGTGCACGTTAAAGAACACGCTGGATGGCCTTGACGGGAGGCTACCATCTGTCTCCCAACAGCTGTTCCAGTGGGTCCCCTCCCCCAAACTTCTCTGAGCCTTCGGGGTCCATGTGACCTGGCCATTTAGCCCATCGTGTGCAAAAAAGTGCCGCTCCGAGGTAAAACAACCCAACCCAATGATTTACGGCGTCCTCGACTGTCGGATAAGCTTCATTGGACTTCGTGGAGATGTACAGGTGTTTGCTACTCTTCACTGCTCTCACAAGCGAGTATTTTCTCGAGTGGGAGTTATTATAATATTAGTGCTCAGCATTTTGTTTTCAGTTTATTTCAAGATCTTATAAACGTTATATGGTATGTCCTAGCAAATGCAATGTAAATATATATGTCTTTTTGTTGCTGTTGAATAAACTGTTGTTAAACCTTCTCTTAATATGCTATTTTTACACCTTACACAATCCTTTTTGCAAACCTGAGGTTTGGAACTCTTCTGGAACATGAATAAATGTATCTCTCTCTCCTGATATGGAAAGCGATTGGTCTTGAAAGTTATTCGTAATTTTTTCATTCAAAATAAAGTTATGTTTAGGTCAGTGCTTTACGTTTCTCAATCAGCTTGGGTTGGGTTGTTTTACCTCTGAGCGGCACTTTTTTGCACACCATGGACTAAATGGCCAGGTCACAAGGACCCCGAAGGCTCAGAGAAGGTTGGGGGAGGGGATCCACTGGAACAGCTGTTGGGAGACAGATAGTAGCCTTCCGTCAAGGCCATCCAGCGTGTTCTTTAACGTGCACGGGGTATGGCTCTCCCGCACACGGGGCCAAGGCTTAACTTCCCATCCGACGGACGGCGGCCTTTCCAAACCCATCGGTGTCCCCTACTGACCGTGGGCAGGGCGGGGAATTTTGGGGAGATAAATCTCAACGCTGACCCAGCTGGGACTCGAACCTGGGAACTGCAGATTACGAGCCTGGTGCGCTACCGACTGAGCCACCCCCGCCCCTCTCAATCAGCAATGCCAAAAACTTTCCCAGGCTAGTTATTGTTGTAGTAGGGAAACTTTGGTGTGTTAGCTCTAAATGAGGCAATGGTCAGCTAATGACGTGTCTTAAAGGGGCGGGGGTGGCTCAGTCGCTAAACGCGCCAGGCTCGTAAAATGCAGTTCACAGGTCCGAATCCTGCATGGGCCAGCGTTGAAATTTATTTCCGCAAAACTCCCCGCCCTGCCCCCGGTCAGTAGAGGACACCGATGGGCTTGGAAAGGCCGCCGTCCGTCGGGTGGGACGTTAGGCCGTGGCTCCGTGTGCGGGAGAGCCATAACCTGTGCACGTTAAAGAACACGCTGGATGGCCTTGACGGGGGGCTACCATCTGTCTCCCAACAGCTGTTCCAGTGGATCCCCTCCCCCAACCTTCTCTGAGCCTTCGGGGTCCTTGTGACCTGGCCATTTAGATCATTGTGTGCAAAAAAGTGCCGCACAGAGGTAAAACAACCAACCAACCAACCGTGTGTGGGAGAGCCATACCCTGTGCACGTTAAAGAACACGCTGGATGGCTTTGACGGGAGGCTACCATCTGTCTATCAACAGCTGTCCAGTGGGTTCCATTTCCCCTAACTTCTTTTGGCCCTCGTGGTCCCTGTGACGTGGCCATTTAGTCCATTTTATGGAAAAAAAGTGCGGCTCAGAGGTAAAACAACCCAACCCGTGACTTAGTAGAGCTGTCAGGAGACAGATGGCAGCTTCCGCTCAAGGTCATATAGCGCGTTCTTTATGGTACGCAGGGTATGGCTCTCCCACACATCACATGAAGGCACGTAAAAGTTAGCAGTAATTTCTTCGATTCTTCTCTGTCCTATAGGTTGGGTAGTTTTACCTCTGAGCGACACTTTTTTGTACACCATGGGCTAAATGGCTAGGTCACATGGACCCCGAAGGCTCAGAGAAGGTTGGGGGAGGGGACTCACTGGAACAGCTGTTGGGAGACAGATGGTAGCCTCCCGTCAAGGCCATCCAGCGTGTTCTTTAACGTGCACAGGGTATGTCTCTCCCGCACACGGGACCACGGCTTAACGTCCCATCCGACGGGCGGAGGTCTTTCCAAGCCCATCGGTGTCCCCTACTGACGGTGAGCAGGGCGGGGAATTTTGCAGAGATAAATCTCAACGTTAACCCAGCTGGGACTCGAACCTAGGAGCTACAGATTACGAGCCTGGTGCGCTACCGACTGAGCCACATCCGTCCCCCCACGTTGAGAACCCCTGGTTTAGAACATCACTGAAATGCTCAGCCATCTAGCCATCACAGAATCCTCATCTTCAATAACCTTACCTTGATTATTGAACCTATGATTACGTGCCCACTGCAAGCTTTGACGACGGTGAACAGCTGTGAGAATAGGCATACGAATGGGTCTGCGGCTGGGGTCGTGTCACGTGACAAGAAGGTTGCCATATCACTAATTTATAAAAAAATCGTTGCCAGATATTTTTTCTCAATTCTGTAATCAACCATAGTGTTCGGTTACTTTTTTGAACGACTGTACATCTCTCCATCACATTTTGTATTCTAGTAGAAAAAAGGATTGTTTATTGCACCATTCAAATAATCTTGCACCGCTTCTTTCGGCGCTCCTTTCACAGTTTCGTCAATTGGAAAATTCACAATTTTTTGAAACAGAAAGTAGTCGCATGGAAACAAATCAAGGATATCTAGTGGATGTTCCGTAACCTCAAATTTTAATTCTTCTAGTGTCGGTACGTTCTTCATGATCACAGCTAAAATACGTTGAATCCTGTTCTACGTTGAATACTATCTCCTCTTCTGGATGTCTGAGGGTGTCCTCAACGATCTTCACCATCAGACTTGTTCCATCCCCTTCTGTAATGCTTTATTCAGTTGCTGATTTTTGGGTTGGGTTGTTTTACCTCTGAACGGCACTTTTTTGCACACCATGGCCAAAGTGGCCAGGTCACATGGACCCCGAAGGCTCAGAGAAGGTTGGGGGAGGGGACCCACTGGAACAGCTGTTGGGAGACAGATGGTAGCCTCCCGTCAAGGCCATCCAGCGTGTTCTTTAACGTGCATAGGGTATGGCTCTCCCGCACACGGGGCCACAGCTTAACGTCCCATCCCACGGACGGCGGCCTTTCCAAGTCGTCGGTGTTCCCTACTGACCATGGGCAGAGCGGGGAATTTTGCGGAGATAAATTTCAACACGGACCCAGCTTGGACTCGAACCTGGAAACTACAGATTACGAGCCTGGCGCGCTACCGACTGAGCCACCCCCGCCCCTCCCCTTCAGTTGCTGATATTTTGCTTGCGTTTATGTATCTCTGAGCGCCACTGTTTTGCACACGACGGCTAAATAACCAGGTCAGAAGAATTTCGAGAGTTCACAGTCAACACTATGAACACTTAGAGAGCCATACCCTGTGCACGTTAAAGAACACGCTGGATGGCCTTAACGAGAGGCTACCATCTGTCTCCCTACAGCTGTCCCAGTGGATCCCCTCCCTCCAACCTTCTCTTGGCTCTCGGGGTCTTTGTGACCTGGCCATTTAACCCATTGTGTACAAAAAAGGGCCACTCATGGGTAAAACAATCCAACCTTTACTTTTTGATTTTCCCTCGTATTAAAAGAGACGAAGTGGGTTTCGAATCAATATTATTTAATTCACTTAAAAGTGTGAGACAAATCTTTAAGCTTTTCGCTGCTATGAAGGACTACAGAGTCGAATATTCTGTTTATAGCTCGCTTTCAAAGAAAGAGACTATTTCCATTTTATCATCTGTCTGTCTGTAGACATCAAACATTTTTCTTTTAGAGATTAATAAAAAAATCATTTCAGATGGGTAGGTATTGACGAAATATTACGATTCACACTTTCGGAATTTCCCGAAAGTTTTAACCTGGCTCTCTTACCGTGAAAAAGGTTGAAAATTGCGGATTTGGGTTCGGTTGCTTTACCTCTGAGCGGCACCTTTTTGCACACCATGGGCTAAATGGCCAGGTCACATGGACCCCGAAGGCTCAGAGAAGGTTGGGGGAGGGGACCCACTGGAACAGCTGTTGAGAGACAGATGGTAGCCCCCCGTCAAGGCCATCCAGCGTGTTCTTTAACGTGCACAGGGTATGGCTCTCCCGCACACGGGACCACGGCTTAACGTCCCATCCGACGGACGGCGGCCTTTCCAAGCCCATCGGTGTCCCCTACTGACCGTGGGCAGGGCGGGGAATTTTTGCGGAGATAAAAATTGCGGAAGTTCTAAAGAGTATTGCAAACGATGTAAATATTTGTGCTAGAAATTTTCGTTTATGTTGGTGGAGTGTACAGATCACGATGTTTACGTGAGTTGACAGCAATTATTTACCTTCTTATTCCTAGAGGGGCGGAAACTATAAATTAAACCGAATCTTTCAATCCAAAAAATTGCCCAGTGTAAGCGCGTAAATTCCCACTTAGAACTAAATATATTTCACTTAATTTCGTGTTGGGGGGGGGGGGCTCAGTCGGTAGCGCGCCAGGCTCATAATCTGTAGTTCCCAGGTTCGAGTCCCAGCTGGGTCAGCGTTGAGATTTATCTCCGCAAAATTCCCCGCCCTGCCCACGGTCAGTAGGGGACACCGATGGGCTTGGAAAGGCCGCCGTCCGTCGGATGGGACGTTAAGCCGTGGCCCCGTGTGCGGGAGAGAGCCATACCCTGTGCACGTTAAAGAACATGCCGGATGGCCTTGACGGGAGACTACCATCTGTCCCCCAACAGCTGTTCCAGTGGGTCCCCTCCCCCAACGTTCTCTGAGCCTTCGGGGTCCATGTGACCCCATTTACCACATGGTGTGCAAAAAAAGTGCCACTCAGAGGTAAAACAACCCAACTGAAATTCGTAAGAAAGAAATGTGAAAACATTTCTTGGTTTTATGACCATCTGCACTGATACATTATCTATACCTATTAATTAATGCATTTTTCATTATTTATTTTGAGTGCTTTGATAAACATAATCATTATTACTACAACAAAGTGTCCCAATGTGGTCACATTAAGCAACTGGATTTATTTGTTTATGGCATACTACAAAATCTAGAGTCATGGCGCCACAGCGGCGCATGCAATCTGGCCGAGAATTTGGTCAAACCCAATAACTGTTGCTATTAAACCAAGTATTCCATCAGGTAAAGATTATCCATTTTGTTAAATTATCCATAATTTGTGTCAAAGATACTATATTACTTAATTTGAACCCTGTGTTAGTCTAAATATGGAATGGTACACCGTTGATCGCAATATGTCTGTGAGATACTTTCACGTTTTTTTTAAAACATGATCGATATTGAATGATAAAAATGATAAATTTCAGTTTCTCCTGCCATTCTGAAACAAAAAACTTAATAAAACCAAATAACAGCTTATATAATAAATCTGAAAAAAAAAAAGATGTCAGCAGAATTTCCTGGATGGTCGCATTGTATCTCCCAGATCCAAAATTCTACATATCAAGCACTTGTTACGTAAATTTGAAAAAAAAAAATACACTTTTTCTGAGAAGTTGGGTTGTTTTACCTCTGAGCGGCACTTTTTTGCACACCATGGGCTAAATGGCCAGGTCACATGGACTCCGAAGGCTCAGAGAAGGTTGGGGGGAGGGGACCCCAATCTACTCTGCCAAATCTTCCATGGGTCCCCTACCCCAATCTTCACAGCTGTTAGGAGACAGATGGTAGCCTCCCGTCAAGGCCATCCAGCGTGTTCTTTAACGTGCACAGGATATGGCTCTCCAGCACACGAGCCCCCAGCTTAACGTCCCATCCGACGGACGGCGGCCTTTCCAAGACGTCGGTGTCCCCTACTGACCATGGGCAGAGCGGGGAATTTTGCGGAGATAAATTTCAACACGGACCCAGAGCTTGGACTCGAACCTGGAAACTACAGATTACGAGCCTGGCGCGCTACCGACTGAGCCACCCCCGCCCCTTTTCTGAAAAGATTTCATAACATGCATATATGCACAGAAAGGCAATTTATTATACACACCCACATAATAACCTGTGGTCCACCTTTCGCTTCCACAAGAGCAGCAACACTTGATGGCATGGACTCTTAACAGCTGTAGGAAAAGTTCAGGTGGTATTGTTGCCCGTGATTCCATGAAGGATGTCCGTAAAGTACCGAGAGTGCTGTGCTGGGTGTTGGGCTCGAATGCATTCCTCCACTTCGTCTCACAGATGTTCAATATATGCCAGAATTAGAGAGAGTGAGAGAGGCGCTCGACGGTTATGAGCTCACTGGATGCTCATCTAACCAGTCCTTCGCGAAACGAGAGGATGAAACTGGGCGTTGTCTTATTGGAAGAAGACATTTTACTTGTGGGAAAAGCCATGAGCAAATGGTTGATGTGATATTAATAAGAGTGCTCGACGTGAGCGTTGGCTGCCAGAGCCCAGTCGTGCCATCAAGTCGAATGGTCTTTGCACAAACCTTTTTTTAAACCAATTTAAATGAGTTGGGTTGGGTTGTTTTATCTCTGAGCGGCACTTTTTTGCACACCATGGGCTAAATGGCCAGGTCACAAGGACCCCAAAGGCTCAGAGAAGGTTGGGGGAGGGGACCCATTGGAACAGCTGTTGGGAGACAGATGGTAGCCTCCCGTCAAGGCCATCAAGCGTGTTCTTTAACGTGCACAGGGTATGGCTCTCCCGCACACGGGGCCACGGCTTAACGTCCCATCCGACGGACGGCGGCCTTTCCAAGCCCATCGGTGTCCCCTACTGACCGTGGGCAGGGCGGGGAGTTTTGAAGAGATAAATCTCAACCCTGACCCAGCTGGGACTAGAACCTGGGAACTACAGATGACGAGCCTGGCACGCTACCGACTGAGCCACCCCCGCCCCAGTGGTAAGGGGAACGACGGTTGGTGGCGAGTACGACAAAATAGCCTTGTGTGGTGCTGGTGGTCCCAAGGTGGCCCATGTAAACATGCCTGAGAACTCCATCAGCCTATAACACATTGACTTAACAGTTTGGATCCACAGCCTCATGTGGTCTACTTTATACATGCAACCTACCGTTATAGTTGTAATCTAGATTCGTCGTACCAAGCTACCCATTTCCAATCTTCCATGGTCCATTGACGATGCTCCTTCACCCACTGCAGCCTCATAGCCCAGTGATGTGATATTAATAAGAATACTCGACGTGGGCGTTGACTGCCATAGCCAAGTCGTGCCATCATTGAGTCGAATGGTCTTTGCACAAACCTTCGTAGCTGCTCCATCGTTGAATGCTGATGTTATCTGCACTCTGGCTCTTCGTGGCTGCTGGTTATGGTAGTCCAGTGGTAAGTGGAACAACACAGGTTTTTATCTCGTCAGAACAAGTCCAATTGTGTATGCTGCTGAACTGTGCAAAATGTCGTGTTGGGCTTGGGGTTGGGTTGGGTTGTTTTACCTCTGAGCGGCACTTTTTTGCACAACATGGGCTAAATGGCCAGGTCATATGGACCCGGAAGGCTCAGAGAAAGTTGGGGGAGGGGACCCACTGGAACAGCTGTTGGGAGACAGATGGTAGCCTCCAGTCAAGGCCATCCAGTGTGTTCTTTAACGTGCACAGGGTAAGGCTCTCCCGCACACGGGGCCACGGCTTAACGTCCCATCCGACGGACGGCGGCCTTTCCAAGCCCATCGGTGTCTCCTACTGACCGTGGGCAGGGCGGGGAATTTTGCAGAGATAAATCTCAAAGCTGACCCAGCTGGGACTCGAACCTGGGAACTACAGATTACGATCTTGGCGCGCTACCGACTGAGCCATCCCCGCCCCATCGTGTTGGGCCAGATGACAAACGATTTATCACTATATAGTAGACGACGATCAATTAGTCCCTTAATTACCTTCACCCTTATTTATGTGAAATCACAGGTTCACGGGTTGTTCACCCGTACCACATATACCTTAGAACTTCTGGGCCAAATGATGTGTAGAATAATGTTCAACAATTTAAACATAAGAGTTCTATAGGAACGACACCGTTTATTCACATTTATATACAATCACGTGCTGGGGATGCGATTCCATAGGCCTTTGCTTTGCTTACAATCATGCAATGAGGTGGAGAACTGCACTTTGCAGATTCTCGCTTTATCTACCTCAAACTCGGTGAAAGGATATCCATCCCTTGCCTACAACCTGATTCACACAGAACCTTACCATAGAAATATGTTCAGCAATATAAACACAAGAGTTGTATAGGGACTATAGGGACGACACGGTTTATTCACATTTATATACAATCACCTGCTGGGGATGTGCTCGATTCCATAGGTCTTTGCTGCCTATGGAATCGAGCACATCCCCAGTGGCCTTTGCTTGATTCACACAGAACCGTACCTTGGGTCTCACACAGAACCGAACTCTCTCCTTAAGGGTTTTTCTTTGAGCAAGAATGGTGGCCTTTGATGCGTGTTCAAACGTCCTTCCCATTTGATAGCGACGCCCAAACTGTTGTTTATTATCGTTGTCGTAATCTCCAGCACTAGCACTCGCGCCTGAGTCGTAAAAGGGCTTTCCGACTCGTCAGCTATTGCAGGCAGCCAGCTCAGACTCAAAAACAACAGCTATGAGTCACATCATCACAATGGCACTTCCAAAAACCCACTTAATACATAAAATAAGGAGAAAAAAAATCCTGATTGTGATCAGAATTTTAACACTTAATACATAAAATATTAAAGCGTTCTGATTGTGATAGTGAAGCTAACCACTAATAAAACGTCCTGATTGTGATAATGAGGTTAACAACTAATTAAACGTCCTGATTATTATATTGAGGTTAACCAGTAATAAAACGTCCTGATTGTGATAGTGAAGTCAAACACTAAGTAAACGTCCTGATTGTGATAGTGAAGTCAAACACTAAGTAAACGTCCTGATTACGTTAGTTAGGATAATCACTAGAAAAGGTTTTGAATATAACAGTTAGGATAATTACTAGTAGAATGCTCTGATTCTTAGTGAAGACATGGCGACTAGTGAAACGCCCTGAATATGATAGTGAGACCAATCCATAGTAAACATCATGAATGTGATAACGAGATAATTTATTAACAGAACGTCGCGTATCTGAGTGAAGATAACGACTAGTAAAACATCCTGAATGCAACGACAGCGAGGACAACCACTAGCACGACTTCCAGATTATGGTAGTGAGGTTATCCATTATTAAACATCTTGAATGAGATAGCGAGGAAATTTCGTAGTAGAACGTCTTGATTCTTAGTGAAGACAACGACTGGTTAAATGTCTTGATTATGGTGATAGTGAGGCTAACCACTAATAATCTCCCTGAATGTGATAATGAGATCAACCACTAGTAAAACTTCTTGAATTCATTAGAGAAGAAAGTTAATAATAGAACTCTCTGATTCATAGTCAAAGAAGGTTGCCGACTCCTTTGCCCAATTTCATCATTACTTAAAACGTTGAACCACATAATGCCCAAGTGCTGAGTAAGCAACTAGCATCAAAGTCATCAAGTGTGCTGTTATCTTCTTTACAACGGGTCCAAGTTTCACTATTATAACTAACTCTAGAAAAAACCAAACTGTTACACAGATTAATTTTAGTGTTTAGATATATACGCCTATTTCTCCAAACTCTCCTTAGATACTTAAAAGTCCCAGCAGCAAGCCATATTCTTCTGTTTATCACCGATTCCCAAGATAATTAAACTGAGACACCTGCTCAAAGTGGGACTACTGAGATTAATTGAACTGAAACCTGCCTGACCTATTTTCATCACGTAAATTTTTCTCTCTGTTTATCGCCAAACCTACCCTACTACCAGTCTCATCAACAGCTCTAATGAAAGAGTTCATCTCATCAACATCATTTGCCAAAAGAGCGAAATCATCAACATAATCTAAATATGTATTTTTTTAAATCTCAGGACCATTTAAGCCAAATATCTTTCCCTTGAAGTGAATTCCGTATAACATAATCAATCACCAAACTAAAGAGGAAAGGAGACAAAATGCACCTTTGTTGAATACCAGAGGAAATGCTAAACCAATTGCTACAAGCCTCGCTATTTCTCACATATGATTCAGTGTCATTATAGAGAGCTATCATTATGTTAACTAACTTATCTGTACAAGACAACTCACAAACAACCACGGATTATGACGGCCAACAGAGTCAAAACCCTTTTGAAATCTACAAAGCTAATAACACTGCTCCACATGAAGTTCCTCCTTCGAAACAAAATGAGTGTACTTTATAGATTTGAAAGTGCTGAATCCGAATCTGCATCCAAATGTTTATATCAGTCACTATTTTCGTGGGAGGGCGGTTTTTGAGAAAATGACGCTTTTTGTGAATATACAGTATATGATTTTATTCGTTTTCACCAGATTGTTTTCCCTCAATTAATGGAAGCGGTCTCGGATAAGCATGGAGAAAAGTTCCATCAAGACATATTCGAAATGGAAAAACGATATGGCGGCAAATGGAACGAGAGTATGTTGGTGGATTACTGTTGGGCGCTGCAATGAGAGGCGCCAGAGATAAAAATATAAGCGACAGAGGATAACAAAATAATTTTTGTGTAAATATTTACATGTATCAAGATTTATTAGTGTCAGCTATAACTTTTTATGATGAAAATAAATATTTGGTAAAACATATTTATCTTCTCTGAGGAAAATAGTGTTTCTTTTTTAATTAAACTCATATCTCTAGAAAATTCTAAGTGATAGAAGAAATTGGCTGTCATATTCGGATTCAGCACCCTGAAAAACTTTAAAATCAGGCAACATTTTGGAAGGGGTTGGGTAAAAGTTTTTTGCAGACCAGTGTAACCATTGGTTGCTTCTGAATCAACACTGCTCGTCACACAGTTGTTCATAAATCAGATTCTTAATTCTATTAAGCACAATCATGCAAAGAACTTTACCTGGAAAAATAAGAAGATTGATACCCCTATAATTATCACAAGAACTGCGATCGCCTTTTTTAAAATCGGGGTAATAATAGCTTCGATAAAATCCTTAGGAAATATGTCTTTATCATAAAAGATATTCAAAATTTCAATCACCCATGTGATAACAGAAACATTGCCAGCTCTAAACATTTCAGTAGTAATAAAGTAAATTTCATTACTCCTGGAATGTATGCATTTAAGCTTATAAATAGCCACAATAACTTCAGACTATGATATACGGCCAACATTATAGCCAGTAATGCATCTATCATCATTACAAACAATGGGAGTAGAACTAACCACATTGTTCAGAACAGTGGTTCTCAACCTTTTATATTTCACGTACCCCCTGGAAATGTGTATGTAACTGACGTACCCCTTGTATAAATAAATAAAATTACTGTTATAGTATAGAATGGTAATAAAATAAAACATATTATATATAAAACATATATCGCCATTTTGCACAGCAACTTAGCGACTTTGTTACTAGATCTAGTGACTTTTGAGTTCTCACGGAGTAACGAAAAAAATTTTTCCGCGTATCCCACGTTGAGTTCGTGGTATTGGGTTGTTTTACCTTTGAACGGCACTTTTTTGCTATTAACATCTTGAATGTGATAGCGAGGGCTAAATGGCCAGGTCAAAGGACCCCGAAGGCTCAGAGAAAGTTGGGGGAGGGGACCCACTGGAACAGCTGTTGGGAGACAGATGGTAGCCTCCCGTCAAGGCCATCCAGCGTATTCTTTAATGAGCACAGGCTATGGCTCTCCCGCACACGGGACCACGGCTTAACGTCCCATTCGACGGGCTGAGGCCTTTCCAAGCCCATCGGTGTCCCCTACTGACCGTGAGCAGGGCGGAGAATTTTGCAGAGATAAATCTCAACGTTGACCCAGCTGGGACTCGAACTTAGGAACTACAGATTACGAGCCTATTGCGCTACCGACTGAGCAACCTCCGTCCCCCCACGTTGAGAACTCCTGGTTTAGAACATCACTGAAATGCTCAGCCCATATAGCCATCACAGAATCCTCACCTTCAATAACCTTACCTTGATTATTGAACCTATGATTGCGTGCCCACTGCAAGCTTTGACGACGGTGAACAGCTGTGAGAATAGGCATACGAATGGGTCTGCGGCTGCGGAGACACATATCCAAGAGTTTATGATGAATTGTGTGTTCGGACACATTGGGCCCTTTACCACAATTGAAATTATGGGTAATGTGAGCCACAATAGCCCTCCTGTTGCTACGGACAAGACGAGAAAACCTACGCTGACCTCTGGCATCTTCGAGCCCACGCCTTGTCGACGGCTCGAAGTGTCACTTGTTTCGGACCATCTTCGATAGGTACTAACTACTGCACAACGTGAGCAGCCTACCAGCGTTGCTGTTTCTGAGATGCTCTTACCAAGGCGTCTTGCCATAACGATCTGGCCTTTGTCGAAATCAGATAAATCTTTTACTTTTCCCAGGTTGAGACGAAATGAAATACTGCCTGCGAGAGCTCCGACCCAGGTATTATATATATGTTACCGCTAAAGCTCGAAAACCGTTAATGTGCACATTACCTAGCTAATCTGCAAATTAACTGATTTGCTCTGTTAACGTGCGGAATCAAGAGTTTTCCGCATTTTACCCACGTAATGTGCATATTAACGGCTTCCGTATCGTTAAAGTTCAAATGTTTGTTTCTCTCATTGTGGTAAATCTCTTGAATATGAATCTTCGTGTCACGTGATTCACTCGTCCGCATTATAAAAAACTCCCCGGATGAGCGGAGGCCAAGTGAGAACGAATCGGTAAAGTGATTCATTCTTGATAACGAATCACTAAAATGATTCGTTCTCATTTGGCCTGCTCATTTTGGGGGCGTTTTTTATAATTCGGACGACTGATTCATGTTGACAGAGGGATGACCCTGGTTTCAACTCTACTCTCGGACACTAGATAAATAACATTATGTTAATTTAAGCGTATAGAAACGTTCCTGTTGTTCCAGCAAAGATCTTATTTTCACTTTAACGAGTGCCTAGTAGGTAACGTGCAGATTATCCAGGTAATTTACAGATTACCTAGGTAATTTGAGAAATGAAACAATTTTCCGCACGTTAACGGATCACCCTAGTTAATCTGCACAATACCTAGATAATCTGTAGAATAACTGATTTCTGCACTTTAGCGGTAACATATATACTATATCATTTACGACCTTGGCATGTGACACTGATTGGCTGCATGCGTGCTTCTTTGCATAACGCAGAGGTGGTTTTAATGTATTGGCTGATCGGTGTATAATAAATTATATTCTTATGCAGCCCATCTGATGATACCTATGTGTATATCGCTGTGCTATAATGAGAGATATTTTCAAACAATTAAGTTTACTTACCTGTAGGAGACGTTGCCCATTGATATTGCAGCTATTAATACCAAAGCGACCTATCACCCCTCCCCAAAGAGAGTAAGCACCGACTTTAGCATTGAAATCTCCTAGAACAAGGGTAATATCTCCTTTCTTGACATGATTAAAAATATCCTGAAGTTGTTAATAAAACCCATCTTTCTCATACTCATCGGCATCCACAGTGGGGGACAACAGACAACATTCAAGTTTTTAATACTTGGGATGGGTTGTTGTACCTCTGAGCGGCACTTTTTTGCACACCATGGGCTAAATGGCCAGGTCACATGGACCCCAAAGGCTCAGAGAAAGTTGGGGGCGGGGACCCACTGGAACAGCTGTTGGGAGACAGATGGTAGCCTCCCGTCAAGGCCACCCAGCGTGTTCTTTAACGTGCACAGGGTATGGCTCTCTCGCACACGGGGCCACGGCTTAACGTCCCATCCGACGGACGGCGTCCTTTCCAAGCCCATCGGTGTCCCCTACAGACCGTGGGCAGGGCGGGGAATTTTTGCGGAGATAAATCTCAACGCTGACCCGGCTGGGATTCGAACCTGGGAACTACAGATTACGAGCCTGGCGCGCTACCGACTGGGCTACCCCCGCCCCGTCTTTAATACTTGTTTTATATTTAGCTGTAGGAAAACTTTCATTAATGCACTCATATCCTAGAAGAGCATCAATAGCGTATCTGCTGAGAAGCAAACCTACGCCTTGGAGATGTTATCCGTCTTCCCTTCCTGAAAAGAGAAATTTAAGATTATTTTTAAGAATTGACCTTTTTCTATCCATCTGGTCTCTTGCAAGCCGAGAATAGGTTATAACAGTGGAATTCTTGTGCGAGGACATTAAGAGAATAATCTCTGTGCAGAGTCGTCACATTTAAAGTACCTAAGGAGAAAATGGTTAGTGTGATGTTTAAAGAAACTAAATGTTTATAGAGAGATGAAGTGTCAACAACATCAAACAGCCCCCTAATCGCAGGCTTGGAGCAAAAATCTGCTTCTCCCGTTACTAAAGGCTGAAACCATCTACATTGCTAAGTCTTCCTCCAATGTAGGTTTGACAATGCCATAGAAGCAACGATTCAGTAATCTGCGATGGCTCCTGATCAGGATTATCCACCAGCTGATAAAACATATCCTGTGAATCTATTCACATGTGGCTGTCAACCCAAACAAACAGAAAAAACAGCGTAAGTAGCTGGATAATTCGAAATATCTGTATTACTCGAATTTTCTTTTCTTTTAATTTTATAACCCAATTAAGAAAAATTCATTGAATTTCGAATTAATCCGGTTTTGCGTAACTCTAAACTTTCGTCCGTCCCTTGAATTTCTAATTGATATCGTTTTCCGTAATTAGAAAACCTTTTTCTGTCCATTGAATTTTGAATTTTCCTGGTTTTCGGCAATTCAAGAACTTTTTTTCGGTCTCTTTGAATTTCAAAATTTCCTGTTTTCCGTAATTGAAATCTTTTTTCAGCACCTTGAATTTCGGATTAACCTGATTCTCCATAATTCGAAAATTTTTTATAGTACCTTGAATTTTGAATTAAGTGGGCTTTAATTTCTTTGAACGTTTGCTTTCAACGATTTGGCGAAGCTTATCATCATTCCTTATTTTTCAGGCAGATGTGGCGGTATTACTGAAATTTCCAGATTTTGCATCTCTTCGATTATCTGATGTGTTTTTAGTTGTTCTTTCAGTTATGTATGATAAATCTGTAAAGGATCTTTCAATTGAACTGATCCAAAAGGACTATATTGTGCTTCGGAAATCACTTGACAAGATTGTGTTTCGGAAATTGATCGGAAATCACTTGACAGGCATTCATACTTTAAGCACCGTCTGTGTTATAGTTTTGTAAGAAAAGAAAAAGTGAGATAGAGAGAATGTCAAGAATACAATTTTCTTTTCAATCGTATCGTCGTTCATCTAAAATTCCTTAGAGAGGAAACTCACTGTGTTAAGAAAACCATCGGTTCAGCGTTTCCTCAGCAACGAAGCGTATGCACCCACTAGCTGAGGTGGAGTCTGTAGGACTCGTGTCTCAGCGTCGGACAGCCGAGAGCAGTAAGGGACGCCAGTCATCGTGGAGTCTCGGCGTACGGGAGACATCGACCCGTGTCGCGGGAATGGAGCGACAAGGCCTTTGCCATGAATAGACGCCGTTCTCCATCAGTAGGCTTTCGGAGGGATGCGACAGAGATGTGATGGATGAGAACGTCAGTTGCTCGTCATCCGAAATCGAAGTCGGAGCTGAAGATGGAAACCCTGTCGCGATGGTCATATGCCAGGGAGGGGGTTGGTAATGGGGGGAGGAGGAGAGTGCTTAGGTGGGAAGAAAGGTAGAGGAAAACACGACGTGGATGATCTTCTATGAAAGAAAGAAAGCATGACATGGATGGTTATTGAAATGTTATGTGGATGATATAAAACAGAGTGTGGTGTAAATGATCATGCTGATTATGAAAAGGATTAAGAGTGACAGGATTCACTGAAGTCATTCAGAAGATGGTATAATGTAAAACTATCTGCTTTCTTAACTCTAATTAACTCACTTAATAACATTAAAGGGCCTCGAACGGTTGTAATAATAATACCTGCTCTCAAGACAGGATCTAGAAGTAAGGGGCCAAATGGGACAAATGGGCCATGATCTCCTCCTTTTCTTTTGTGAAGCCTAATAATGGAGGTAAAAATTATTAAACTTGTGTATGGCCGAGCGGTTAGCGCGCTTGGCTACTGATCTAAGGGATCTGGGTTTGAGCCCCAGGTAAGGCATGCATGTATGTGTCGTTTTGTGCTGAGGTCCTCACAGACCTTATGCTATATAGCATATAAACTGAAAGGCTCCTGTCAGACCTCTGTGGCAAGCAGCTGCTTGAGGGGGTATTTATTTATTACATTTCACTCATTTTTCAAGAAATGTTTAAAGACTTCTGAAACGGAGGAGAGGAAAATATTATACTGCAATGGAAATCTAGTCTCTTCCTCCCCACTTTACTTTTTTTTAGATCTGGGCGTGCTTGGCTACTGATCGGATGACGTATAAATATACATCGACCTCCTACCTCAGTTTGTAATATTACCTAAGCGGTCCTATTGCATCCTTAAGAATTAACGAAAACCGAGAACTAACAAGTCACGTTCCAGTCGATAAAATACCGAAGAATCAAAATCATAAATATTTCTTACAAAATTAAAGGAAGAAGAAAGCATTTCGATGATGAAGATAATAGCAATGGGTTTAAATTAGTGCAAATTAAAGTACAGAATGAAGAAAAAATTTTTATATCTAATGGGAAATGAGAACTTTAGTTTTCTACGGCCACTTTTTTAAATGTTAGTCCAATTTCTCGGAATAAATGACTAATATCATTATCATGTAAATACTTTGGGGTCTCACGATGGTGTTGTCACCTGTCAGTTGAAACCACTTAAAAAAATTTCTTTTTTTATATATAGTTGGGTTGGGTTGTTTTACCTCTGAGCGGCACTTTTTTGCACACCATGGGCTAAATGGTCACATGGACCCCGAAGGCTCAGAGAATGTTGGGGGAGGGGACCCACTGGAACAGCTGTTGGGAGACAGATGGTAGCCTCCCGTCAAGGCCATCCAGCGTGTTCTTTAACGTGCACAGGGTAGACTCTCCCACACACGGGGCCACGGTTTAACGTCCCTTCCGATGGACGGCGGCCTTCCCAAGCCCATCGGTGTCACCTACTGACCGTGGGCAGGGAATTTTGTGGAGATAAATCTCAACGCTGACCCAGCTGGGACTCGAACCTGGGAACTACAGATTACGAGCCTGGCGCGCTACCGACTGGCGCGCTACCACCCCCGCCCCTTATATATAGTATGTGATGTTAATAGCAGTCTCATAAAAACACCAAACCCAGAAAATTGTTAGAGAAAGTGTTCAGTTACCAACTGTTAGAAGCAGTTACTGAAGTGCAGTGTTAAAGATTTTCATTTATGGAAGGCAAAAGGTCAAATATGGCTATCAGTGAATGTGCCTCTAAATTCGAAGGCTTTTTTTTTACTTGGGTTCTTTTTTTTTTCGTGAGTTGTGTTGTTTCCATGATGTTTTCTTTTATTTCCCTTGAGGTTCTTTGTCGAAGTTCAGCTTTTTTTCCCTTTTCTTCTATTTCTTTATTTTTTGTGGTCTATAATACTTGGCCTAGTGGTTATGAAAGCCCATATCAGGTCTGCTGGTTAGAGTACCTGGTTAGTAAATGATCGGCTATGTGTTTGTAGGATCAACCCAATAAATATTCTAGGTTGTCTCTGTCATTTGAATACCCATCTTCTTCGGTGTTTTCCTTTCTACGTTGAGTTCATTTTCGAAGTCTATTTTTTTTTACTTTCAGCTCTTCTTCTCTCTCTAATTTTTTCTGAGGGTAGAGTTGGGGAGGTGATATTTTTGTTGGGGAGGTTTCTTTCTTTGCTTCCTTTTTGAAAAAGAAAATGAAATTTTCACTTCATTATCTGTCCGATTGTAGACATCGAACTTTTTTGCTTTAAAAATAAATTTAAAATTATTTTTGGGTTGACTAGGTATTGATTAATTATTGCGATTCGCCCTTTTCGAATCTCAAAGCTATAATTCTGCCTTCTAACGGTATAAAAATAATCAAAAATTCTAAAAATTTAAAGAAATATTTCAAACGATGTATTTATGCTAGAATTTTTATATTTTGGTCGTGGAATATGAGGGTCATGAAGATTCTATTGGCAACAATGTGTTGATCCTTTATGGGGGGAGATAAATAACCAGTGTGGGTAGGAAACGCCACTGTTTTGTTTTAACCCTTTCACGACTAAGGGAAACATTTTTCCCATTTTAAAATTGGTGATTGTCGTATTTAATTATAACCTTATCTGCATTTTTTATACAGAATGTCAAAATAGAACGTATGCCGAACGCAATTACATAAACGGGAACGTTTAAAAAACAAAAACAGAACTATCAGGACGCATAATATATGTACTATGTGCAATGTCCATCTTTGCCTCGCTACCAAAAGAAATTGCTTCGCAGAATATCATAATTAGCACATCATTTTGTATAGTAATTTTATTTCATAATTTTGTATTATTTTAGTTAACATTTTGTTCTAATAAACCAATAAATAAAAGACATTGCATAATAAGCCTAACTATAATTTGTGTTACCTTTATAGTCCATTGGGAAAAATATTTCCCATAAAATTCCAAAAAAACTACACATTGTTATGTATTTTTCTTATGATTTTTATTTATTTTACGTCTAAGCAAACTAAAATAAACAGTTACATACTAATATTTACTCTTAGAAACCTTATGGTCCTGAAAGGGTTAAGAAATAATTAGAAAATTCTTTTTTCAGCATTTTTTTAAAATCCTTAAGCAGTTTTAATTTTTATTGTTACAGGTCAGTAAATTTGGAAACAGAAAAACGGTTAACGAATGTTGCAAGTTATCTGTTTATGGTAGAAATTAATCATTTCGGTGACAGAGTGTCAAGAAATATTCCACTGACTGGAACAATCTGCCTCTTTTCTCAGAGGGGGGTGAGAAGAGCCAACTTATTAAATTTAAAGATAAAAGTCAAATATGGTTTCTGTTATATAAAAACTAATAAAATACTACTATTTGCATTTTCCCCCATCATCCATTAGCGCGAATCAAAACTTTAAAGAGTGAAAAAATGTAGGTGAACGAAAATGTTGATTCTTTTCGAAAACGAGATTACCATACGCACTTAAGTCGATATACATTCTTCTAGTTTCAACCTTGGGTCCTTTTCTCGAAGTTTTCTTTTACTTTTTTTTTACCTTGGGTTCTTTTCACGAAGTTTTCATTTTTTCCTTGGGTTCTTTTCGCGAAGTTTTCTTTTACTTTTTTTTTTACCTTGGGTTCTTTTCACGAAGTTTTCATTTTTTCCTTGGGTTCTTTTCACGGAATTTTCTTTTACTTTGGGTTCTTTTCTCGAAATGTTCTTTTTAACCTTGTTTTTTTTTATTTTTTTTTTTTTGGGGGGGGGGGGGGGGTGTTTTCTCGAAGTTTTTTTTTCACTTACACTTCAGAAAACAGTTGGGTTGTTTTACATCTTAGCTATATTTGTTATACACAAATAATCATAACTGATGAGGTCAGCCTTTATGAAATATCTGCTTTTTGCCAAGGCCATCAATCATGATCAGCGTATGAATCGGTGGAAAGTGAACTAAAAAAAGTCAAATCCTTGTCAACGAACCTGCAGCCTTTTCAAGCCTATCGATGACGTCAGCGGATAAAATAGGTACAGTGGGGACTCAAATCTCGGAACATCAAGTTAAGCATAATGGGCTACTGATTGAGAACCCCTTTGAGAAAGATGGAGGTTAATGAAACATTTTAAGGACAGAATAAGCATAATATGACCTCCATCATCACGACGGTGATCAAATGGAATTATGCTCCATTTCACAGAGTCTGAGACCAAATATAAACAAACTGTACGACACAAGAACGCCTTTTCTAGTTTCAATGCTCACAGACGTAACTGCTATTGGTTACATTTTTGAGGCCTCATTTTTAAACCCATGTTTAGCATGTGGATATAAAACACAATAATTCAAACCCAGTGCATTAAAATTGCACTTGGAGTACCAAAATTTAGTCCAACAATTTCTATTAGAGCAAAAACAGCAATTCCATCCTTTAAAATTCGACAAAAAATTCTACTTCTAAAATATATTCTTAGATTACATTATAAACTTCCTAACCATCACTTTTACAAAAACTTTAAAAATAATCCCTTAATTAAAAATCTACAGAATGATATAATTATACATGAATTTTTTAATGTAAATTTAGGAAAATTATTAAAAGGAGATTTGCCAGATCTAACACCTGATTGGTGTTATGAAAAACCCGAAATATTTAGTGAAATTCCCCTAATAACATCTAAAAAGAATATTCCATCTGAAGCAGCATTAAAAAATTTTAAAAATGTTCAATTAGAAAAATATAAAAAACACCTCAACACTTTTACAGATGGATCTGTACTACCAGATAGTGGATCCTCTACAGCTGCATTTTTTGTTCCTCAAGATAAATTTTCTACAGTTTTTAAATTACCTCAAAATACTTCAATAATACATGCAGAATTAATAGCAATAATAGAAACATTTAATTGGATTTTAAATAACTTAAATAATTGTAAAATTGCAGTTTTTGTGGACTCCAAAGGAGCCATACAAACATTACAGCAAGAATTATACCAATCAGACTATAATATATACATTTACAAACTATTAACACTTAATAGATTTAACAAACAATTCAAAAATAATCAAATTACAATTCAATGGATCCCTAGTCATATAGGGATCATTGAAAATGAATTTGTTGATGGATTAGCAAAAAATGCTCATAAACTTAGCAAAATTAGCAACTGCTTCAATTTTTATAACACTATAAAAAAGATATTACAAAAAACAGAATTTAATTGACCGAACAATTCTTTCAAATTGAAGCATCATTAAAAAATAGCAACTTTAGATACGTTATTTTAAAAAAATTATAATTATATTCAAAATATACCGTTTACAAGAGGACAATTAAGTATCCTCTATAGACTTAAAACAAATACAGCAATGCTAAATCAAACAAAATTTTATCTTAAACTTTCAAACTCTCCAAACTGCAAAAACTGTAACGTACCCGAAACAATTCATCATATTTTACTTAACTGTATAAACAACACAACTCAAAGGAAAAAATTCTTTAAATCACTAGAGAAACATGGGTTTCAGGAGATTAGAACTTTTTTAATTTTGAACCAGGAAGATCTTGATTCTAAAATTAAAATTTATAAAATTTTATTTGAATTTCCAATCTCTACAGATTTCTGGAACAGAATTAAAAATAAATAAATAAATAGAAACAAAAAGAGTAAAAAGAAAAATAACCAAAAAGTATTATAGTTAATTATTTTAAAAAATTGTATGATGAGAAAGCCTGTATAAAAACCTCTCAAATATCTGTAACGTTGAATAAATAAAAAAAAACCCAGAGATGTAGATCCTGATTCACGAATGGTACATAAACACAAGTCTTTAAATGTACATTTTTTATAAACAAATGAGAAATACTAAAACGTTATTAATGAATCTATTTGAATAAATTTAATTTTAAAATGAAAATGCTATGTCAGGCCGTGATTGGTTGGAAATCGCTATCATCTAATAAATTGCCTCCTATACAGTAACTAACTTCTGGTAAGTCAACAAGAATATATAACCTCGAAATAGAAATTTTTTAATTAAATCTTCGATAGCTGCATTTTTTTTCTTCTTACATAAACGTGAGTGGACAAAAATAACGTTATAATTTGTCTCGTCCATAATTCAGATGAATGCATTATAAAAAATTTATACCAAGATAGTTTCAATCAGGTCCGGATCCGGGAAGAGTTGGAACATATCCCACCCCTTTCTGAAAGCTATTAAGGGTAATAGAATCAAAAAATACCAACCTTACACATTTTACACGTATTTGTTTCAAGAATATTTAAAAGACCTCTAAAACGTAGGGCAAAATGTTAAACTGCAATGGAAGTCCAGTATCTTTCTCTCCCCATCCACTAATTCCCTGCCCTGCGCACGGTCAGTACGGGACACCGAATGGCTTGGAAAGGCCCCGTCCGTTGGATGGTACATTAAGCCGTGGCCCCGTGTGCGGGAGAGCTATACCCTGTGCACGTTAAAGAACACGCTGGATGGCCCTGACGGGAGGCTACCATCTGTCTCCCAACAGCTGTTCCAGTGGGTCCCCTCTACCAACCTTCTCTGAGCCTTCGGGGTCCATGTGACCTGGCCATTTAGCCCATAGTGTGCAAAAAAGTGCCGCTCAGAGGTAAAACAACCCAACCCAACTCTCCATCCACCCTTTTATTTGCTTTCTAGATCCGGGGCTGTTTCGATTTTAACAGTTGGAAAAATAAAGTAACACCGTGGCTATAAAGTAACAAAAAATATAAATAAGAGCGAGCAAAACAATAAGTAACATAACAAACGACAATAGATAGAATTGCACGAATATCGTATGCGTTCACGGGGATATCGAAGTGAATAAATGCAGTTTTTTTATGAAAATGAAAGTTTTTGAATATTTAACGTGGTTCACATAATTGCGTAGGAAAAGAAGATATTTTTTAGTTTTTTTTTTAAGTGTTTTTTTTCTGGTACTGTTCTTTTGTTCTTGTAGGTAAATAATTGTAAATATAATATTTATCATACTGCCATTCATTGAATACTTGAAGAGAATATTTGTATATGTTGTCAACAAAATACTTTCCCAATTTTCAAGGAACGAGTCCCATATTATGACACATGGGGAAGATTTACCAATCAATTTGCTGGCAGCAATGATAAAATTATTGCTGAACGAAATATGAAATTGACAGAACGTAATAATATCTTAATAATTTTTCATGTCTGGCCAAATTGCTATGAACATTTATGTATCTAATGCTGTCAAAGCGTTGAGACTTATCTCCGCAAAACTCCCTGCCCTGCCCACGGTCAGTAGGGGACAACGATGGGATTGGAAAGGCCGCCGTCGGTCGGGTGGGATGTTAAGCCATGGCCCCGTGTGCGGGAGAGCCATACCCTGTACACGTTAAAGAACACACTGGATGGACTTGACGGGAGACCTCCATCTGTCTCCCAACAGCTGTTTCAGTGGGTCCTCTCCCCCAACTTTGTGATCTGGCCATTTAGCCCATGGTGTTCAAAAAAGTGCCGCTCAGAGGTAAAACAACCCAACCTAACCTGTGAAAGCATCTCTCCCTTCGCATTTGCCATGATTGGCGGATGTATTTTGAGACCGTTACCATTCTCCATACGTTGGGATATCGTCACCCGTGATTTTCTGCACAGTTCCATTCCCTCCGTTACCGATGCTCCTGCCCAGAGTGTACCGATTATTATTTTCCTTCAAAGTCAGTCAGGTCAGCCTTTTTCATCCTTGTCTCACTCGGCTTGGATTACCATCACGCCATTACGCTTTTGTAGGACATCGTGTGTGACGTAGAATACTAAACTCAGTAAAAAAGTTTGCATAACTTGGTATGTTTCATGGTAACTTCAGGACGGCGATTCGTGATGTTTTCGTAATGATTTGGACAAGCAGTGTAGCTTTTTGTCAATTTTAGTTATTGACCAGACTCTCAGAAAAGAAGTTTAATGGAAAAAAAAAAATATCGATGACAGGACCTAGTAACGTCGCATTATATCCAGGAGAGTTTACAGAGGAAATAATCATTAATGATGAAGAAAGGCTTGGATTTAGAAAATAATAAGTTGAGCGGAAGGAGGAGGGGGGGGGGGGGTAAGCGAAGTAATCGAGCGGGAAAAACATAAAGGAAAGGGACAAGAAATTGGATTTCCATTGCACTGTAACATTTTCACCTTCATTTTACAAGATTTGCAAAAAAATCCTGAATGCGTGAATTACGCACAAGCTGAAAAATTGATGGCCTCCGTTACCGTTACTAGCATTCTCCAAGCGGGGGGGGGGGGAGCATGGCCACCTTTCCCACACACTAGATTCGGCTCTGTCCTTTCCCAACCATTGAATGTTAATACTTACGCAAGTGTGAAGAAAAATATCTAAACGCCTGCCGGACTCGAACTGGGTTCTCCTCGTTATTCTCCTAGTTGAGAGGGGTGGGGGTAGCTCAGTCGGTAGCGCGCCAGGCTCGTAATCTGTAGTTCCCAGGTTCGAGTCCCAGCTGGGTCAGCGTTGAGATTTATCTCCGCAAAAATTCCACGCCCTGCCCACGGTCAGTAGGGGACACCGATGGGTTTGGAAAGGCCGCCGTCCGTCGGATGGGACGTTAAGCCGTGGCCCCGTGTGCGGGAGAGCCATACCCTGTGCACGTTAAAGAACACGCTGGATGGCCTTGACGGGATGCTACCATCTGTCTCCCAAGAGCTGTTCCAGTGGGTCCCCTCCCCCAACCTTCTCTGAGCCTTCGGGGTCCATGTGACCTGGCCATTTAGCCCATGGTGTGCAAAAAAGTGCCATTCAGAGGTAAAACAACCCAAACCCAACTCCTAGTTGAGCTAAGGCAGTGGTGATTCACACTTTCAAGACAGCGAAAAGAATTAGTATTTTTTTCACGCTTGTTTAATCATTAATAATGCTTTAAATTGTTTCTCTTAGGTAATTTGTGTTTTCTTTTACTGATAGATTGATGATATATTAATTAATATGGATTGCATATTAATTAACAGAAAATGGGCTACTTCTGTTAGGAATGCAAGTTTTTATAGGGGAGCTGAAATTGTTGACCATTTCCTTGCTAAAAGTGATTTGTTGATGACCATTACCTTGTTAAAAGTGTCTTGCAACTTAAACTTAAGAAGTATTGTGCTAAGGTTAAAAAAGTTTACTTTTAATTCTGAACCTCTTAAAGACCCAGTTATAGCTACCATGATAGGTTACTTAGTCATTATGACAGTCATGGTTTGCTTACTTCTGAAGTTGAGGGAAAATGGGACCGTTTTAAACAGGCTTTTTTGGAAACTAACAGTATTCTTTTAGGAAAACGAGAGCAGGGGAGGCAAAATTATTTGAGTGATAGCACCAGAACTGATTTCAGAAAGAAAGAACTGCAGGAATGTCCTTAATCAATACCCTACTAGTCCTAATAGAAAGCTTTTCAAAGAGCTTAATAAATGTGTAAAAGATCGGTTAACAGCAGTTAGACAGCACAACAGCAGAGAGTTGTACCAGATAGTTAATGTTTTTTGTGGTAGAAAACGAACATGTAACAGGGATTGAAGGATAAACATGGTAAGGTTTGTTGAAGGTGAGGATTCTGTCATGGCTACGTGGGCTAAGCATTTAGGAGATATTCTACACGATATGGTTAGTTCTACTCCCATTGTTTGTAATGATGATAGATGCATTAGAGGCCTTAATCACAGTCTGAAGTTATTTTGGCGATTTCTAAACTTAATTTACATAAATCCCCAGGAGTAGATAAATTACTACGGAAATGCTTAGAGCTGGGAATGTTTCGGTTACCACTTGGATGACTGAAATTTTCAATATCTTTTATGATAAAGGCATGGCTCCTAATGATTTTACCAGTGCTATTATTATCCCTATTTTCAAAATAGGTGATCGTAGTTCTTGTGATAACTATAGGGGTATCTCCTACTCTCTGTTCCAGGTAAAGTTCTTTGCATGATTGTGCTTAATAGAATTAAGAATCTGGTTAACGGACAATTGCGTCATGAGCAGTGTTGATTCAGAAGTGGTAAGTTCTTGAGAAATGTTTAGTTTCAGCAACCTATAGTTACTAGCTTTTTAGATTTCAAAAGGGCTTTTGACTCTGTTGACAATCATAATTCGTGATTGATCGTGAGTTGTCTAGTACAGATAAAGTAGTTAACATAATGATAGCTCTCTGTAATGACACTGATCATACGTGAGAATTGGCGAGGCTTGTAGCAAATGATTTAGAATTACTTCTGGTGTTCGACAAAGGTGCAACTTGTTTCTTTTTCTCTTTAGTTTGGTGATTGATTATGTTATGCGAAATTCACTGCAAGGGAAAGATTTTGTGTTTAAATAGTCTAGAGATCAAACAAATTTTATTTTAGATTATGTTGATATTTCGCTCTTTTGGCAAATGTTGATGAGATGAACTCTCATTCGAGCTACTGATGAGACTGGTAGTAGAGTAGGTTTGGTGATAAACAGAGAGAAAACGAAAGTGATGAAAATAGGTCAGGCAGGCTGTGATTCAGTTAATCTGAATGGTTGCAGTCTTGAGCAGGTGTCACAGTTTAATTATCTTGGGAGCTATGTAACAGATACTGGTGATGTGCGATATGAGATTAACATACGAATAGGGACTGCTGCCGGGACTTTTAAGAATCTATGGACAGTGTGGAGAAATAGGCGTATACAAATAAAGACTAAAATTAGGCTGTATAATAATTTGTTTCTTTTTAAAGCTAATTATAGTAGTGAAACTTGGACCTTTATAAATATGATAATAGGAAACTTGATGCTTTTTATTCTAGATACTTACGCAGCATCTTGGACATTAGGTGGTTCAACTTTGAAAGTAATGATGAGGTTAGGCAAAGCAGTCGTCAACCACTTTTGAGCAGCATACTGTGCAGAGAGAGATTCCGTTGGTTTAGCTATGTTGCATATCTATTAGCGAATAGGGTTATGTAACAACAGCGAATAGGGTTATGTAACAACAGCGAATAGGGTTAATATACCCTATTCACTGTTGTTAATTTTTAACGTTGATTTATTATCGTCTGTGCCTAGAAGCGACATTAATTACATCCAGTAACTCCTCCGTGTTTTAACAGTGTGACTAAACGACACTGAAAGAGGGGAGAACTAGGATGCAATGTGCAGACAAAATCAGACAGGGCCTTGTTATAATTGGTCTACAGTGGCGAGATGCAGCAGATGCAGCTCAGGAGAGATGTATTTGGAGAACTAAATGCATAATCTGGTTGGACCTTAATACCCCATGGCTGTTTGAGGTTAATGATGATGATGATAACTTTTTATCTCGGTTTTAAAGATCTTTAAAAATTTCTTGAAAAATCTGCATAAGTTTAACATTTATTTGCCTATATCCTTACTAGCATTCCCAAATGGGAAGGGGCGGGGCTGACCCCATCCCCCAAGCACACACACACACACACACAATCCTGCCCTGATGTCAACGCTGGCGCAGTTGAGATTCGAATATTTGAACTGCAGGTAATGAGTCTGGGACTTTACCGACTGAGTCAATCTCTCCCGTCTCGTTCTGAAAATATTTCTTTTCCTTTACAATTATTTTATGTAATTAAAATACGCATGTTTAGCATGCGAATATATTCCAGGTAGCATCAGTGTGATATTACACTTCTTGCATTTATCCAACGTAGAAAATATGATCAGTGAAAGTTTAAAAAAAAACGTTGAAATTAAAAATATCAATTTTCAGGCAGTCTATTTTCTGAATTCTCAATAACCCCGAAGTGCATATTTCTCATGCAGAGATAATGATAAGCTACTTTATTTAACTTTAAGAAAGGTTAAAAGTAAGACAGGCAAAAAACGAAAAACACCAACAGTTTTAACGTTGATTTATTATCGTCTGTGCCTAGAACCGACATTAATTATATCCAGTAACTTCTCTGTGAGTTAAGATCCTATTTATCGCACTAGAATCTCCCCCTCCCCATCCAGTTATCCCCATCTCCAAGCATGTGACAATAAAGCAGACAGGCCCATACCTCCCGCCTGCTATAGTTAGAAAAGTGCACATTCAGCTTAATGTTCTCCCCACCAACACCAACCAACCAACAAGGTTCCCTATCGGTTACGGGTACTACGCTTTAAGGAGATGAATCGTCTCCAATTATAACTTACTTTCTTGAATGCTGTGGCGGCAAAATTTATTTGAGTTCGAGTCTCCCTTGAAACGTTTTTTACGACAGACCTCCATAAAGAAAGGAAGGTTATCAAGCCATTGGCATTTTCGACTCGAGCGCGGAGCTATTTATTTTACACGACTGTTTTCCTCGTTCAAGACTCGACAGAGAGGAGGCGCTGCAGCAGTACGTGATCAGCTGCAAAACGGTTCGTTTGTAGTTTCCGCTGTCAGAAGGCCAAGCTGAACATCAGCATGGTGCGGGTGCGATGTTATGCATCCTGAAAGTCAGCAATTCTCAGGAGAGTTAGACAGGAGTATTCAGACTGAATAAATACTGCATTTCTATGGAGAGTTTATGCTCTTGTGAGTTCTTTCTGAGCCTCTGTTAATATCTGAAGCTAATTTTTAAGTCAACACCCATTAATTCATTTGTTGACAGCGGTATTTATTCAGAATGACGATGTTAGAAGTATCGTTTATTTTATCATTTTCCTTACGAACTGAAGCATAGTTGATTAATCTCTACATCAAAGATTTGAAGTTCTGATTGAGAGACTTTTGTATACAATTCTTTGTGTGTCGATTCAATCTTAGGATTGCAAATATTTATAGTACGATATTTATAGTAGAGTCCCTCAATTGCCAAGTGTATCCACACGAAAGAAAAAAATTTGCAGTTGTCGCATAAGGAAAATAAAGGAAAAATGTACAAAAAATTGTTTTTTTTTTGCACAAACTGTATTGAATACCATCTAATAAATGCAAAGAGAATCTGATTCTATCACTGGAAGAATTCGCCTGTAGCAAATATGGTCTGCTCGTTTTCAAAGATAACGAAGTTTTTTATTTTCCATCTTTATCACTCTCTAGGAATGGAAATTAGAATTAATGAATAAAATATAAATGTTTTACAATGTTGTTTTGCTTTAAATATCAATTAAATCACCATTACAGAGGCTCATAAATTATCTGAACACTATGGTTGATTACAGAATTCAGAAAAAATATCTGGAAACGATTTTTTTTAGAAATTAGTGACCTGGCAGTCAGATGACTAATTTCTATAAAAATCGTTGCCAGATATTTTTTCTGAATTCTGTAATCAACCATAGTGTTCGGATAATTTTTTGAGCGACTGTACGACTGTTTTTCCCCCCTTAAGGTTTAGAAAAAGGGATCATAAGTGTCCATGCACTTACTTCGATATCAGATGCCTTTCTTTTCTTCCCTCCTGCTCTGCGGACTGTCCATCGCCGTCCGGTCCCGTGACTATAGAGCATAGGTCCTATGGTGAACTTTAATGTAGATCAGAGTACTTATATTTTTCCTTCGCTTCCGCAATAGATTTAATATACACACATACACACTAAAATCCAATGATTAAAATTCCAAAAACCTTTTTACTGTGATCTACATTAAATTTCATCATAGAAACCTGTGCGCAATGGGGCGCGGGTGGCTCAGTCGGTAGCGTGCCAGGTTCGTAATCTGCAGTTCCCAGGTTCGTGTCCCAGCTGGGTCAGCGTTGAGATTTATCTCCGCAAAACTCCCCGCCCACGGTCAGTTGGAGACACCGATGGGCTTGGAAAGGCCGCCGTCCATCGGATGGGACGTTAAGCCGTGGCCCGTGTGCGGGATTGCCATACCCTGTGCACATTAAAGAACAACACGCTGGATTGCCGTGACGGGAGGTTACCATCTGTCTCCAAACAGCTGTTTCAGTGGGTTCCCTCCCCCAACCTTCTCTAAGCCTTCGGGGTCCTTGTGACCTGGCCATTTAGCCCATGGTGTGCAAAAAAGTGCCGCTCAGAGATAAAACCAACCTGTGCGCAATAGGCACCGGAGCGGACGGTTGGAAACAGTTCGTACAACAGGTGGAAAGAAGCACATCCTGCATCGAAATAAGTACGTGGAAACTTATGATCCCCTTTTCCAAACCTTAAGAAAAACAACAGTGTCAATTTAATTAATATTTAAATAATTAATGAATGATTGTGAAAATTTAGATAGTAATATTTTTGGAACAAATCGATTCTTCCCGATAATCATTGATATTTTATCATTTTGCAACTTTTTGCATCATTACAGGGAACTATTGAAGATCTTTATTTTCGGCCTTAAGCACTCACTTAACAGTAGAAATTCGATTTAATGGATTACAGACGAGTTTGTGCTCGATTTTTCGAGTACGAGTCTGCCTGCACTCAAATTATTTCGACAATTGTTGAGCCCTAGCCCAATTTGGTGGAAAAGTTCTATGACGCTTTTTTAAGATATATAAACAGAAATTCATAATTGTTTATTTTATTCATATATCATTATAATCATTTTAATGCAGAATTTAAATGCTAATGCTGTTTGGAAAGATTTTGGTTGTTTTACCTCTGAGCGGCACGTTTTTTGCGCACCATGGGCTAAATGGTCAGGTTACAAGAACCCCGAAGGCTCAGAGAATGGCTGGGGACCCACTGGAACAGCTGTTGGGAGACAGATGGTAACCTTCCATCAAGGCCATCCAGTGTGTTCTTTAATGTGCACAGGGTATGGCTCTCCCGCACATGGGGCCACGACTTAACGTCCCATCCGACGGACGGCGGCCTTTCCAAGCCCATCGGTGTCCCCTACTGATAGTGGGCAGGGCGGGGAGTTTTGCGGAGATAAAGCTCAACGCTGGCCCAGCTGGGACTCGAACCTGGGAACTACAGATTACGAGCCTGGCGCGCTACCGACTTACCCACTCCTGTTTGGAAAGAAAAATATTAGAAATTTAATAATTATGGTAAAGCGCGGATATGTTACCAAATACCCAAAATTTTAAATTCTCTACTGAGAGATCTGTTATGCTTGAGCACTGATTCAGAAATTAAAACTAAAGTTTCGAAATGGTTATTAGATGTAAATATTTTAAAAGTAATGTTTAAAAAGTCATATCCGGTATCTGGTATCTTTTTAAGCAAGTGCAATTTTAATGTGAAATGATGACTTGTACAATAAGTGATAGTTTTGTGCAATATGTGCTGCAATCCGAAAGTTTATAGGTTTATTTTATAAATGTGTTTAATATTTCATGTCTGTGTTTTTTTTTTTGTTGTTATTGTTTTATTTTCTGTTTTTAATTGTTTATTTTCCATTATAGATGTCATATTCTTTAATAAACCTGTCGGGTGATTGAAAGGAATCTGCTGACAAGCCATAAGGCTTAGCGGGGTAATCTTTGTATATAACCATTCAAAGGCTAAATAAAGCTATCATTATTATTATTAAATATTAATAGGAGAAACTTAAAGTTGGTGGTAACTTCATTATAAACTCAAAGAACCGTTCATTTATTAAATATAAAGAAAATATAAAAATAATCAAAAGTCGCATAGTGCTTATTTTTAAATACTAAAGAGCAATTAAAAGTTTAAACTTTTTTGGGGAAAAGAAAAGTTGGGGAAGGGAACCCATTGGATACCTGTTAGGAGACAGATGGTAGCCTCCCTATGAAGACCATCAATTGTATTCGCTAATATGCACAGGGTAGGTTGGGTTGTTTTACCTCTGAGCGGCACTTTTTTGCACACCATGGGCTAAATGGCCAGGTCACATGGACCCCGAAGGCTCAGAGAAGGTTGGGGGAGGGGACCCACTGGAACAGCTGTTGGGAGACAGATGGTAGCCTCCCGTCAAGGCCATCCAGCGTGTTCTTTAACGTGCACAGGGTATGGCTCTCCCGCACATGGGGCCACGGCTTAACGTCCCATCAGACGGACGGCGGCCTTTCCAAGCCCATCGGTGTCCCCTACTGACCGTGGGCAGGGCGGGGAATTTTGCGGAGATAAATCTCAACGCTGACCCAGCTGGGACTCGAACCTGGGAACTACAGATTACGAGCCTGGCGCGCTACCGACTGAGCCACCCCCCCCCCCCCCTTTGGAGAATAAGAGGGTAAATAATTGTTGCCAATGTAAACAACTTGTCTGTCATACTGAATCTCTAAAATGATGATCATAAATGCATCGTTTGCAATATTTGCTAAAAATGTAGGAATTTTGTAAATTTTTCCGCAATTAGATGTTTTTTTAAAGCTATTGGCAACGTGCAAACGACAAAATTACATTAATTCCTATTCAACTCGAAAAAATATTTTTATCTCTAAAAAAAATGAATATCCTACAGATGTGAAAATATTAATTCGTTGTAATATTTTTTTTTTGTAAAACGGGCTAAGAAAATTTCACTCAAGTTGCTTTTACTTTCCCGTGATTACTTCTATAATATAAGTATATAAAATAATTATAAATGCATACATTGCTACTCATTATTCTGCAACTTCTTACATGGGCTGGGTTGTTTTACCTCTGAGCGGCACTTTTTTGCACACCATGGGTTAAATGGCCAGGTCACATGGACCCCGAAGGCTCAGAGAAGGTTAGGGGAGGGGACCCACTGGAACAGCTGTTTGGAGACAGATGGTAGCCTCCCGTCAAGGCCATCCAGCGTGTTCTTTATCGTGCACAGGATTCCCGCACACGGGGCCACGGCTTAACGTCCCATCCGACGGACGGTGGCCTTTCCAAGCCCATCGGTGTCCCCTACTGACCGTGGGCATGTACACTGCTTTACCAAATGGGGGCGGGGTTTGCTCAGTCGGAAGCGCGCCAGGCTCGTAATCTGTAGTTCCCAGGTTCGAGTCCCAGCTGGATCAGCGTTGAGATTTATCTCCGCAAAATTCCCCGCCCTGCCCACGGTCAGTAGGGGACACCGAAGGGCTTGAAAAGGCCGCCGTCCGTCAAATGGGACGTTAAGCCGTGGCCCCGTGTGCGGGAGAGTCATACCCTGTGCAAGTTAAAGAACACGTTGGATGGCCTTGACGGGAGGCTACCATCTGTCTCCCAACAGCTGTTCCAGTGGGTCCCCTCCCCCAACCTTCTCTGAGCCTTCGTGCTCCATGTGACCTGGCCATTTAGCCCATGGTGTGCAAAACAGTGCCGTTCAGAGGCAAAACAACCCAACCCTGCTTTACCAAAATATTTGAGAATTTTCTTGTTACATCAATGGAAATCTAATTTCGAAGCTCCATAACATCTAAAACATGCGTTTGGTGGAAAGATCTGACTGATTATAAAGATCATAATCAAATCTCTATTTAAATATCGGTTTTTCAACAATATTCATTCAGCATTTAAGGAGTTATGGAAGCTGAAATATTTAGCAATAAATTATCTTATTTTGTAAAAAAAAATCCATATTTGCCTAATATTGAAAAATCATTAGGCAAACTTTTGAATGTACATTTATTTACTTTGTTTTAATGTTTAAAATAATACTCATTGTTAAGTTTTAATTAATTTTTGAGATAAATTACTATGAAGCATTACTGTTGTGAAATATTGTAGCTTCCATAGCTTTTTAAATACTGCGCGAATATTGCTCAAAAACTAGATTTCAAGAGATTTTATTATGGTTTAAAATTTATCTTCAGTCATATTTTTGCGTTAAATGTATATTTTAGAAGTTAGAGCCCATACAACAACAATCCGCAGAATATATTCATATCTAAATGACCATTAGATATTGTGATCATTTTAGATATCTTATGGATATTATCATTCATGGGATCCTGGAGATGGTAGTTGTGTGGGCACATTGGTATATTCTTTCCCAGTCTTTGCGGGGCGGGGATGGCTCAGTCGGTAGCGCGCCAGGCTCGTAATCTGTAGTTCGCAGGTTCGAGTCCCAGTTGGGTCAGCGTTGAGATTTATCTCCGCAAAAATTCCCCGCCCTGCCCACGGTCAGTAGGGGACACCGATGGTGCTTGGACGGACGGGAGACCTTGACGGGAGGCTACCATCTGTCTCCCAACAGCTGCTCCAGTGGGTCCCCTCCTCCAACATTCTCTGAGCCTTCGAGGTCCATGTGACCTGACCATTTAGCCCAATGTGTGCAAAAAAGTGCCACTCAGAGCTGAAACAACCCAACCCAATCCTAGTCGTTGCACAGACAATATATACAGTCCTAGCAGGATAATATGACTACCTACAATACATATACTATGGTAGGTGGTCATATTATTCTGATACGACTGTGTAATGCTTGTTTAGTACAATTTATTAATTACCTAATTATGTTATAAAGCACTGAACTGTGGTAGAAAAATTTTGGTTTTCCGAGTTTATTTCGGCAGTATTTTCGAATAAATTCCTCATTTGTTAATATTTGATGGTTTTATTTCTTAGGTTAAAACACTAGGTACATTTTTATTGTCATTATATATTTGATATGAAAATTTACTGATATTTTAGTAGGGCATTTTTAGTTTTGCACACAGTGGATTAAATGGCAATATAACCTCTGTGCAGACTATGATTTAGAAAAAAAAAAGGTGGGGGGGGGGGGGAGGAGAGTGATCAGAATGAAAGGAAAGGTAAGGATTATCCGGAACCCTACTCCGATAAGATTTTTCTCTCCATTTTAATGGTATTTAAAGAAATCATACCTTTAATAAACAGGAATGTTCCTTAAAGGTCTGTGGGCGGGGGTAGCTCAGTCGGTAGCGCGCCAGGATCGTAATCTGTAGTTCCCAGGTTCGAGTCCCAACTGGATCAGCGTTGAGATTTATCTCCGCAAAATTCCCCGCTCTGGCCACGGTTAGTAGGGGACACCGACTGGCTTGGAAAGTCCGCCGTCCGTCGGATGGACGTTAAGCCATGGCCCCGTGTACGGGAAAACCATACCTGTGCACGTTAAAGAACACGCTGGATGGCCTTGACGGGAGGCTACCATCTGTCTCCCAACAGCTGTTCCAGTGGGTTCCCTCTCTCAACCTTCTCTGAGCCATCGGGGTCCATGTGACCTGGCCATTTAGCCCGTGGTGTGCAAAAAAGTGCCGCTCAGAGGTAAAACAACCAAACCCTTAAAGGTGTAGTCGAACTTTGGGAACGTGTTCTACTGAACGTCAGTGATGAAAAACGTTCCTATGAACATTGGGCCAGAAACGATTCCTTTTCAAGTTATGGCACATTTGAGAGTGCAAGTAAGAAAGCCTCTCATAAGGTTCGGTTGGATTGTTTTACCTCTGAGAGGACCTTTTTTCGCACAATGGATTAAATGGCCAAGTCATGAGGACCGCGAGAGGTCAGAGAAGGCTGGGGGTGGTAGACAAACTAGACAGTTGTTAAGAGACAGATGGTAGCCTCCCGTCAAAGCCACCCAGCGTTTTTTTAATGTGCACATCATATGGCCCTCCCGCACACGTCTTAACGTCCCATCCGATGGACGGCGGCATTTTCAAGCCAATCGGTGTCTTCTATTGACCGAAGGCAGTGTGGGAGTTTAGAGGAGATAAATCTCAAAGATGGCTCAGATGGGACTGGGGCCTGAGAACTGCAGATTACGAGCCCAGTTTGAACACGGACTTGGTAACTGCAGATTAAGAGCCTTACGGGCTGCCCGAATGAAAAGGAACAAGAGAATTAAATTCTTAAATAATTAAAAGTAAATATTTAACATAATTAAGATAAAATTTAAATGCATTTAATATGACCTTGGGATTGAACAATTTTCACGAGGTCATCAATGTTTGGTAAAATTTTGATAGCTGGTCAGAGCAAAATACCTTCAGAAAATTGCTGCAAAATAGTGAACGCGCACGATCGTTTGTCTCTCTCATCACTAGAGTGAGTCGTATATCTGTGAGTTATCGTCTACTTGAGAAATGATTATTACAACAAAAATAACGAGAAATCTAAGCCATCATTTTCAGTAATTCATAGCCATTTGTCATTCATAGCCATAGTTCATTGCCACTTCCTAAAACATTTGAAACCCCTAACTCGAAGAAAATGAACCATGGAGCGAACGAGCTGGTAGTCGGAAAGAGCTAGGTCAGGAATATATGCTGAGGAAAAATCTCATATACCAGTTCTCGAAGTTATTCTTTGGTCCGAAGTGCTGTTTTGCGTTTTCTTGTTGGTGTATCTGATATCTGTTATCAATTCAGGATAGCGTAGAAGCATCACGGCGTGCACGCCTTCCAGTTGTGCTGAGTAGAGGTCGGCATTGATGGCATTTTTATTGGGAACCAGTTCGAAATGTACTACATCTCAAATTCTACCAAACATACAAATTTTTCATCGTTTCGAATCGTCCCCTTCTTTGGGACGGGCGATACGAACTGGCTTTGGTCAAGCCACAGCTTTTGAGTGTTCAGATTGTTCAGAATGATTCATTTTTCATCAGTCGTAACAATTTGCTTGATGAAGAGGTGGTCGCGTGGATTTGCGACAAGTTTCCTGCTTGCTTCAATACGACCGTTTGCTTGTTCAGTATTAGATCACGTGAAACACTTCGGCATTTCCTGGCTACAACTGTCAGTAGTGCGCCAGGTTCGTAAACTGCAGTTCCAAGGTTCGAACCCAGCTGGGAAAACGTTGAGATTTATCTCCGCAAAACTCTCCACCTTACCCACGATCAATAGAGGACACCGATGGGCTTGGAAAGGCCACTGTCCATCGAATGGAACGTTAAGCCATGTGCCGTGTGCTGGAGAGTCATACCCTGTGCACGTTGAAAAAAGCTGGATGACCTTGACCAGAGGCTAACATTGTCTCCTAACAGCTGTCCAGTTGGTCCCCTCCCCCAACCTTCTATGAGCCTTCGGGTCATTTAGCCCATAGCCCATGGACCCCACCGACCTGGTCATTTAGCCCATGGTGTGCAAAAAAGTGCTGCTCAGAGGTAAAACAACCCAACGCAACATTCATTGTACAACGTTTCAAACGATGCAAACCAAGACTCCGATACTTGTAATAGTTATGGACTGACGCAGTGGACTTATATTTTCGCTTAGTACTACGTTCATAGGTATGCAATTACGGAGGGAGTTCAAAAAGTTCATGACATGTGCCTATAGATTTGCATTCATTCCTCCGAAGTTAACGAACTACAACTTGTTTGAAAATCTGTTTAAACCTATGTTAAAAACAAATCATTATTTCTCTCTTCTCTGGCTGCGCGTAAAATTCGATCTGCGAAAACTGTTCGTTGTTGCTATGGAGCCTACTAAAGACGTGGAAAGATTTTACACATTCGCAAAGGTGCAGTTTGGGGACGACGCGTAAAAACTTCCTGATGATTTATCACAACTAAATGAGGATCATGCTTACGAAATGAATGACCAAATTCAGAGAAGGGTGGTAGAGCTTCGAAGACCTCCCTCGTGCAGGAATATCGAAGGAGGATTCACATGGATTCCTAGAACGAGAGAATCATCTCGTTCTAGGAATCCACGTGATCTAAACTATTCACTAAACTATTCAGCTGTTAGTGAATTCATTAAGGAAAACCAATACATCACCGTTCAGGTAATAAGTTTCGATGCCAGTGTGGAAACAATTATCCATCAACATTTAAAGTTTCGAAAGACTTTGCCAAATGAGTATTTTACAAACTGACAGAACCGCAAAAAAGGGCTAGAGTCTATTCGTACAAGGAGATGCTTGCAGTGTTTGAACCTAGTGGCCCCAAACGGTTAACAAACATTGTCATAGGTGATGAGACGTGGTTTTATTGCTATATAGAATATATATTCCAGAAAGATCGATGGGGACGGCTCGGTCGGTAGCGCGCCAGGCTCGTAATCTGTAGACCCTATGTTCGATTCCCAGCTGGGTCAGCGTTGAGATTTATCTCCGCAAAATCTCCTGCCCTCTCACGGTCAGTAGGGGACCTATGGGATTGGAAAGGCCGCCGTCGATCGGATGGGATGTTAAGCCGCGGCCCCGTGTGCGGGATAGCCATACCCTGTGCACGTTAAAGAACACGATGGGTGACCTTGACGGGAGGCTACCATCTGTCTCCCAACAACCGTTCCAGTGGGTCCAATCCCTCAACATTCTCTGAGCCTTCGGGGTTTTTGTGACCTGTCCATTTAGCCCATGGTGTGCAAAAAAAAGTGAGAGCTCAGAGGTAAAACCCAGAAAGATCGACAACTATATTTGGGTTGCGGAAGCTGAACCTCAGCTCCAAATCCTCCAAGATATTCGTTCAAGGAAGAGGATGTTCGCAATTTTTTTCAACTCCTAGGAGTGGTAGCCGTGGACACCTTAACTGAAAGAATTACTATAAATGGCCAATACTACAACAGCACTGTTTTACCCAATGTGGTTAAGGAGATGAAGGAACAGCGTTAAACAACAGCCGTGCTTCTCCTTCTTCATGGGGGCGGGGGACGCTCAGTCGGTAGCGCGCCAGGCTCGTAATCTATAGTTCCCAGGTTCGAGTCCCAGCTGGATCAGCGTTGAGATTTATCTCCGCAAAAATCCCCGCCCTGCCCACGGTCAGTAGGCGACACTGATGGGCTAGGAAAGACCGCCGTCCGTCGGATGGGACGTTAAGTCATGGCCCCGTGTGCGGGAGAGCCATACCCTGTGCACGTTAAAGAACACGCTGGATGGCCTTGACGGGAGGCTATCATCTGTCTCCCAACAGCTGTTCCAGTGGGTCCCCTCCCAACCTTCTCTGAGCCTTCGGGGTCCATGTGACCTGGCCATTTAGCCCATGGTGTGCAAAAAAGGGCCGCTCAGAGGTAAAACAACCCAACCCAACCTTCTTCATGACAATGTCACTGCTCGCAAAACCCGGCAAGTTACGGCGTATCTGGAGCAGGAAAAAATCAAACAGCTACCCCATGCTGCATATTCGTCCGATCTGGCACCATAAGAGTTTCGGTTGCTTCCAAAACTTAAAACTGAACATGCTGGGAAGCTTTCTTCAAGGGCGCAAGACCTTGCAAAATGCATTCGTTCAGAGTTGCGCAGTATTCCCCAACACGAGTGCCACCAAGCGTTCCAGAATTGTCGTAGGTGTCTCCAATTTGCATAGATGTTAGAGAGAAATATTTTGAAGGACAGTAATGTTTCTGTTGAGGTAAGTGTGATGGTTTTTTTTCTTCAGATGTACAGTCGCTCAAAAAATATCCGAACACTATTGTTGATTACAGAATTCAGAAAAAATATCTTGCAACGATTTTTTTAGAGATTAGTGATCTTGCAACCTTCGTGTACTGTACGCGAATATTTTTATTTTGATACTATTTAATTTAAATTTCTAAAAAAATAATTTTGCCAGATATTTTTTCTCAATTCTGTAATCATCCATAGTGTTCGGATTTTTTTTTGAGCGAATGTATATCAAGAACATTTTGAACGGTGATGTGTCAACGTACACATTTTGCCTGGTGAAAAACGCACAGACTTATGAATCTCCCCCGTCGTGGTGAAATCCTTAATTAAATACTAATTAAAAATAATGTGACTATCACTGAAAAATGAAATAATAATAATTATAATAATAGGTTAATAACAGTAAATGATAATTAATAAGAAATTAAAATATACCGAAAGTTTTGCTTTGTAATCATTCTTCTCTCAGAAGAATGATTACAAAGCAAAACAGATTCTGAATCTGAGAGAATTCTGAATCTTCTGAGAGAAGATGTAATCATTCTTCTCTCAGAAGAATGATTACAAAGCAATATATTGATGTACTTTTCCCAAAACAATACATAAGACAATGAAAGACTTCTCTGAAAATAATATATAAGACAACGAAATATAGGTAGACGTCTCTCAAAAGAATATACACACACTGGCCACTGATTTAGAAACCTTTATGCAATTGTACATAAACGTCAATTGCGTAGCGTATTTGCAAAATACGTGGTCATGTGCATCACCACGTGATCTAAACTATTTAAGACTGCTGCTCCTCAGTGGTGTTGATCAAAAGGGAAAAACAAAGGATTTTTTGGGGGGGTCCGATAAAGGGCTTCTTGCGGGTGCCCGTCTGGCTGGAGCGACGATTTTAAAAACAGCAGAGCTCACTGGTTTCTCAAAAGGTGAGATATTTCGGGTCTTTAATCAGTGGGAAAAAAAAAACATATTTCTTGTCTAAGACGCGTAAGTGTTGCGCGATGACAAGCTGTCAAGAACGAGATCGCATTCGTCTGAGAAGACTTGTACGGAGAAACAGGACTTCCTGTGTGCAGCAATTGACCGAAGTATTCAATGAAGGCTGTTCCTGACCCATATCTCAGCGAACTATGTACAGGGAATTGAAGAGGATCAGTAGTAGAATTTGCATGCTTATACGGAAACCACTGATTTCTGCGAAGAACCGGAAAGTTCGTCTAGTGTGGTGTCAGGAACACCGTGACTGGACACTGAAAGACAGGAAAGCAATCATGTGGTCCGACGAGTCGCAATACACGTTATTCTCTACCGGCGGTAGGCAGAGAGTTTTGGCGCGAGCTCCATGGAGCAGTGGACCCAGCTTGCCTTATAAACACAACTCAAGGTTCTGGAGGCGGTTTCATGGTGTGGGGCACGTTCTGTTGGTACGAAACGGGTCTCCTGATATTGCTGGAAAGTCGGGTGTCCCCCAAGGATTATCTGAACATTGTTGCCGATCAAGTCCATCCTGCAGGGTTGACTTTTAATCCAGCAAGGGACGGCTGTTTCATGGTCGACATTGTTCATCGGCGCAAGATGTGTTCAGCAGTGGTTCAGTGAGCATGACAGTAACTTCCACCATCTTCTTCGGCTACCAAGAGTCTGGATCTGAACACCATTGTGAACGTTAGAAAAACAGATCCGGGAGCAAAGCCCTCTTCCGTCAAATCTGAGCCGGTTAAAGGACTGTCTGGTGAACGCCTGGTATGCTGTAGATGTAAAGGCACTCCAACAACTTATGAATCTATGCCAAACAGCACACACGTGCTGTATTCGAGCTAAATGAGGTGTAACTCGGTATTGAATAAAGGTTTCTAATTCAGTGGCCGGTGTGTGTATATAAGAAAACGAAATATAGTTGACTTATCTTAAAAGAATATATAAGACAATGGAATATCGATAGACTTCTCTCAAAAGAATATATAAGACTAAGAAATGTTAATAGACTGCTAAAAGAATATATAAGACAACAAAATATTGATAGAATTCTCTCAAAAGAATGGAGCGAGGGTGGTTCAGTTGGTAGCGCGCCAGGCTCGTAATCTGTAATTCCCAGGTTCGAGTCCCAACTGAGTCAGCGTTGAGATTTATCTCCGCAAAATTCCCCGCCCTGCCCACGGTCAGTAGGGGACACCGATGGGCTTGGAAAGTCCGCCGTCCGTCGGATGGGACGTTAAGCCGTGGCCCCGTGTGCGGGAGAGCCATACCCTGTGCACGTTAAAGAACACGCTGGATGGCCTTGACGGGAAGCTACCATCTGTCTCCCAACAGCTGTTCCAGTGGGTCCCCTCCCCCAACCTTCTCTGAGCCTTCGTGGTCTATGTGACCTGGTCATTTAGCCCATGGTGTGCAAAAAAGTGCCGCTCAGAGATAAAACAACCCAACTCTCAAAAGGATATGCATATGACAAAGAAATATTGACAGAGTTCACAGAATATTGAAAACACGCTGGTCGACCATCCATCAAGCGAGTTCCATCTGCTTCTTAACAGCTGTCTAGTAGATTCCCTTCCCAACTTCCCTGAGCTCTTGGGGTTGTTGTGGCCTGGTCGTTTTGCCCATTGCGTTCAAAAACTACTGCTAAAAGGTAAAACACTTCCAACCACAACTGAATATTTCTCATAAAGTTTTAAAGTTACATACTTGCATTTCGTCTCCTACTTCAATTTTATTCATTCCCTTCTTTTTCCGAATCTTAAAATTCCTGACTACTTTTTAAATCTCCCAGAAGCTTTCTTCACATAATTCTTCATTTATTCGCTGTATTGAGCAAGTTTCTAAAAATAAAAATTAAGTTCGCAGCCATGAAGCAAACATTTTTAGTAGATGACATAAAATTGTACTTTAAGTGGTTATGAAAGGAAGGCTTTTAGACAATCTGCGTGAAAAGACATGTTGAAAAATATGCCAGGATAAGATTTTATAAAGAAAAAGAAACACTCGAAATGCACATTAAAAGCACATAAGATATCTTGGAACAAAAGGCTCAGATTTATAATGATGAATGGAATTTGTTTTTTGTATTTACTTTCAACTTTACATAAAACGTTTTTTCTATCCACGTATTTCGCTACCTCTCGTCTTCAAAAAAACATCGAATGCAGCAGTTTTCCCACTTTTCTCGCAGTTTATTTAGAAAGCAAAAGCAAAGAGCAAATTCTTGTAAAATTCTCACCAACTTGACGCCCACTCGAGGTAGATTGATAATTGGCGAAAACCCTAGGCAAGGATTGGGCGCCTTCAGAGTTAACAGCTTCCTGTTGTATGTTACCAATGTCTTCTCATTAGGTAGCCGAGAGCTTTCGGGATCCAACTGCCACTCTATTCGTGGTCATGCAGAATTTAAAATGACATTTATGGTGTCTCTCTCTATTGTACCTTGGAGTCTGTTACTTTGTGTTTAATCTTCTAGGCAGGAGGCCTAGAAATAGTAGAGGCAAATTAAGGAGGCAATTCGCTTAGGAAACAACCGCTTTTAAACAGCAAGCTATAGAGGATAAAAGTTCTGGCATAAACGGAATTTCAACATTAAGAATGGTGATCAAATGAAGGTCAAAGATAATTTTAGGATTAAAAGAAATAGAACGTTTAGTTAGAGTGTTTTTGAGGTAAATATATAGAGAAAAACTCTTACCAGGTTCTTTTGAAATTTAATCGATAAGTATGCAATTATTATTGGGAAACAGAGGCAGGTCTGAGCGAAGGCCAAGGTGTTACCTGAAAAAAATTTAACATAAATATATTACACGCATTTTTCAAGAAATTCTTTAAAGATCAGTAAATTGAAGGAAAACTTTATATCAAATAATGATGTTTAATAAATTCTCTGTAAACACTTTGATTTTCAAAATTATTTGTTAAATATTTGCATAGTTGTAATATTAAACGAGAACGTCATACTCTGTGGTATTTTTTTTTTGCGAAAAAATGACGACCAACTAAAGGAATCATTATGCAAAGTTCAAAAACAGCAATTAATTTAGTAAGTATCTGGATATAATAGTTATTATTCACTTTTTAATTAATTGCCAAGAGAAACTGGGCTTAATATTAACGTCAGTGGTGTAACGTGATTGCAAGTAGGGAAAGTACGCGGTAAAATGAGCATGTAATATTCATTCTGCTGAGATCCCGCCATCCTCACAGACTTTTCGTATAAACTGACAGGCTCCTGTCAGACCTCTGTGGCAAGCAGCTGCTTGAGGGGGTATTTATTTTATATATTTATAATATTCACTAGTACACGATGTGATCTAGCACCACAAAACAATACACCAAACTGGTCTCTGTGGGTTTAAATATAACCTCTAATCGTCCCTTGGTGAAGGGAAAGTTGAGCAAAGATTGAGTCTCTAGCTCTTTAGGGGACTGAGTGCAGAAGCAGACAGATAGATGGACAAGAGGACAGATCAGACCGATCAGACAAACAGAGCAGAAAGACAGACAGATGAGACAGATAGACCAGAAGGACTAACAGATCACACATACCAGAGACACCAGATTGAAAGACAGACCAGACAGATCAGAAAGACAGATACAGAGACATACCAAAAAGACAGATACAGAGACATACCAGAAAAACAGATACAGAGACATACCAGAAAGATAGATCAGAGCAGACAAGACAGACCAGACAGATCAGACAAACCAGAAAGATAGACTGGAAAAGACATAAGTGACAGATCAGACAGACAAACCAGAAAGACATAACTGACAGATCAGACAAACCAGAAAGACAGACTGGGAAAGACATAGCTGACAGATCACACAGACAAACCAAAAACACATAACCGACAGATCAGACAGACAAATCAGAAAGACATAACTGAGAAATCAAACAGAAAGATGAGACAAACAGAGCAGACAAATCAGACAGACCAGATAGAAGTCAGATCTGATAGAAAGACTGACCAGACAGACTCTTCTTTATATATAAGATTATGAATCCGCCAGAGGATTAGAATTATATTTCCGTTTATTGATAATTATAGTGATTAATTATTTCATTTTCTCCCACAAAACCGCATTTGTACTGAAAAGTGATTTCAGTGATTTGGTCAAAAAAGTAACTTAACCACCACTAAATTTCTGAAAAAGTTTTCTTCATTATCTCAAGCAGAATTTCTATTCATGCCAGACATCAAAATAGCAGTAATGTTTGCCCATTTTTCTTCTATGCTTATCAAATCCGCGATTTTATCCGCTATCAGTGTTAAAATTAATCTTTTATCTGTCTAGAGTTTTTTTTCAAAAGTTCTCGTAATTCTATATTTTCCTTTGCATTTACATATACAGAGTTGATCATAGCAAGCTCTGAGAGCTTGACTGTAAAAAATAAAGGCTACATATTTCTTACAAAAAGCACATATAATTAATACAGAAAATAGAGTAAATAGAGTAAACATTTAAAATAATGTTAATAAAATCCCCGCGAAGCTTGATTAACTTATTCGCAGAAAACGTTAAATATATGCAGTTACAAAGAGTCGAGATACATCGACTATATGGACATTCATACCTATGAAATCCTGATACATATGTATATGTTACCGCTAAAGCTCGAAAGCCGTTAATGTGCACATTACCTAGCTAATCTGCAGATTAACTGATTTGCTCCGTTAACGTGCGGAATCAAGAGTTTTCCGCATTTTACCTAGGTAATGTGCACATTAACGGCTTCCGTATCGTTAAAGTTCAAAAGTTTGTTTCTCTCATAGTGGTGAATCTCTTGAATATGAATCTTCGTGTCACGTGATTCACTCGTCCGCATTATAAAAAACGCCCCGGATGAGCGTAGGCCAAGTGAGAACGAATCGGTAAAGTGATTCATTCTTGATAACGAATCACTAAAATGATTCGTTCTCATTTGGCCTGCTCATTTTGGGGGCGTTTTTTATAATTCGGACGACTGATTCATGTTGACATAGGGATGACCCTGGTTTCAACTCTACTCTCGGACACTAGATAAATAACATTATGTTAATTTAAGCGTACAGAAACGTTCCTGTTGTTCCAGCAAAGATCTTATTTTCACTTTAACGAGTGCCTAGTAGGTAATGTGCAGATTATCCAGGTAATTTACACATTACCTAGGTAATTTGAGAAATGAAACAATTTTCCGCACGTTAACGGATCACCCTAGTTAATCTGCACAATACCTAGATAATCTGTAGAATAACTGATTTCTGCACTTTAGCGGTTATATATGACTACAAATTATCATTAATGTTAAGTTTAGGATAGAGGTAGTTTTATACTAACTTCGTAAAAGCCAATTTTTGTCCCAGATTTAATGCGATTTCAAATGTGAATATTCGCATCAACTCAGGATTTAGCTTCCATAATATTTAAATACCGAACCCATGTTGTTGAAAATCGATATTGAAATGAATTTGTTTAATATCTTTAAATTATATTCAGTTACATTTTTTCGCAAAAGTTTAATTAAGAAGTTACCAAGATCTGCATATCAGTTATTATTGAAATAACATGGAACTGTGTCTAATAAAGTGTCCCCTGAGTAATTATCAAAATAACATGGAACTGTGCCTAATAAAGTGCCCTCTGAGTAATCATTGAAATAAAACGGAACCTAATACAGTGACCTCTCAGTAATTATTGAAATAATATGGAACTGTGTCTAATAAAGTGCTCTCTGATTAATTATTGAAATAACATGGAACTGTGCCTAATAAAGTGCCGTCTGAGTAATTATTGAAATAACATGGAACTGTGCCTAATAAAGTGCCCTCTGGGTAATTATTGAAATAACATGGAACTGTGCCTAATAAAGTGCCCTCTGAGTAATTATTGAAATAACATGGAACTGTGCCTAATAAAGTGCCCTCTGAGTAATTATTGAAATAACATGGAACTGTGCCTAATAAAGTGCCCTCTGAGTAATTATTGAAATAATATGGAACCATGTCTAATGAAGTGCCCTCTGAGTAATTATTGAAATAACATGGAACTGTTCCTAATAAAGTGTCCCCTGAGTAATTATCGAAATAACATGGAACTGTGCCTAATAAAGTGTCCCCTGAGTAATCATCGAAATAACATGGAACTGTGCCTAATAAAGTGCCCTCTGAGTAATCATCGAAATAACATGGGAGTGAGCCTAATAAAGTGCTCTCTGAAATAAGTAATTATTGAAATAACACGGAACTGTGCCTAATAAAGTGCTCTCTGAGTAATTATTGAAATAACATGGAACTGTGCCTAATAAAGTGTCCTCTGGGTAATTATTGAGATAACATGGAACTGTGCCTAATAAAGTGCCCTCTGGGTAATTATTGAGATAACATGGAACTGTGCCTAATAAAGTGCCCTCTGAGTAATTATTGAAATAACATGGAACTGTGCCTAATAAAGTGCTTTCTGAGTAATTATTGAAATAACATGGAACTGTGCCTAATAAAGTGCCATCTGAGTAATTACTGAAATAACATGGAACTGTGCCTAATAAAGTGCCCTCTGAGTAATTATTCAATAACATGGAACTGTGCCTAATAAAGTGCCCTCTGAGTAATTATTGAAATAACATGGAACTGTGCCTAATAAAGTGCCCTCTGAGTAATTATTCAAATAACATGGAACTGTGCCTAATACAGTGACCTCTGAGTAATTATCGAAATAACATAGAACTGTGCCTAATAAAGTGCCCTCTGAATAATCATCGAAATAACATGGAACTATGCCCAATAAAGTGCCCTCTGAGTAATTATTGAAATAACATGGAACTATGCCCAATAAAGTGCCCTCTGGGTAATCATTGAAATAACACGGAACTGTGCCTAATACAGTGACCTCTCAGTAATTATTGAAATAATATGGAACTGTGCCTAATAAAGTGCCCTCTGAGTAATTATTGAAATAACATGGAACTGTGCCTAATAAAGTGTCCCCTGAGTAATTATCGAAATCATCATCATCATCATCATCATCATCATCATCATCATCATCATCATCATCATCATCATCATCATCAAGGAGCCATGGGCTACGGAGGTCCAACCAGACCACGCAGTTTAATTCTCCAAGCATATCTGTCCTGAGCTACATCTGCTGTATCCGGCCACTGCACACCAATTCTAACAAGGTCCTGTTTGACATTGTCTGCCCACCGCATCCTAGGTCTCCCCCTCCTTCTGAGGCCTCTAGGCACACTGTTCATAACCCTATTCGCCAATCTATAATTATCCATACGGCCAACATGGCCAAACCAGCGGAGTCTCTCTCTGCACAATATGCTGCTTAAAGGAGGTTGCAGACTCCTTTGCCTAACCTCATCATTAGTTACATAGTTAAACCACCTAATACCCAAGATACTGCGTAAGCATCTAGAATCAAAAGCATCCAGCCTCCTGCTATCTCGCTTACACAGCGTCCAAGTTTCACTACCATAACTAACCCTAGAAAGAACCAAACTATTATACAGTCTAATTTTAGTCTTTAGATGTATACGCCTATTTCTCCATTATCGAAATAACCTGAGTAATCATCGAAATAACATCGAACTATTCCCAATAAAGTGCCCTCTGAGTAATTATTGAAATAACATGGAAGTGTGCCTAATAAAGTGTTCTCTGAGTAATTATTGAAATAACATGGAACTGTGCCTAATAAAGTGCTCTCTGAGTAATTATTGAAATAACATGGAACGGTGCCTAATAAAGTGCCCTCTGGGTAATTATTGAAATAACATGGAACTGTGCCTAATAAAGTGCCCTCTGAGTAATTATTGAAATAACATGGAACTGTGCCTAATAAAGTGCTCTCTGAGTAATTATTGAAATAACATGGAACTGTGCCTAATAAAGCGTCCCCTGAGTAATTTTCGAAATAACATGGACCTGTTCCTAATAAAGTGTCCCCTGAGTAATTATCGAAATAACATGGAACTATGCCCAATAAAGTGACCTCTGAGTAATCATCGAAATAACATGGAACTATGCCCATTAAAGTGCCCTCTGAGTAATCATTGAAATAACATGGAACTGTGTCTAATAAAGTGCCCTCTGAGTAATTACTGAAATAACATGGAACTGTGCCTAATAAAGTGCCCTCTGAGTAATTATTGAAATAACATGGAACTATGCCCAATAAAGTGCCCTCTGGGTAATCATTGAAATAACACGGAACTGTGCCTAATACAGTGACCTCTCAGTAATTATTGAAATAATATGGAACTGTGCCTAATAAAGTGCCCTCTGAGTAATTATTGAAATAACATGGAACTGTGCCTAATAAAGTGCCCTCTGAGTAATTATTGAAATAGCATGGAACTGTGCCTAATAAAGTGCCCTCTGGTGTATATTAATATATAGTTTATATAAGTGGATTATCTGAATAACATTTTAATGTGATACACATTAAATGCTAATAATAATAATATAATCACCCTCCCATTAAACTCATTGGTGAGCTAAGTTGACATGCATATATTATTTTAAAATTTGTCTATAGGTTTTGTATACATTGTTAGAAGAGGAAAGCGTGCAACAATAAAACCGAAACAGATGCCATCTGACGCTTGTGCTATGCCTCAGCGTGAGTTGTTGGGTTGTTTTACCTCTGAGCGGCAGTTTTTTGCACACCGTGGGCTAAATGGCCAGGTCACATGGACCCCGAAGGCTCAGAGAAGGTTGGGGGAGGGGACCCACTGGAACAGCTGTTGGGAGACAGATGGTAGCCTCCCGTCAAGGCCACCCAGCGTGTTCTTTAACGTGCACAGGGTATGGCCTGGCGCGCTACCGACTGACCCCCCCCCCACGCAGCGTGAGAATTTCGTCATTAAACTGTTGGAACAGAGGGGACTTGAATTATAATGAGTTGAAAAAGCATTGGACGTTTACCGAAGTGTTAAGAGTTTACCTGCCTTTTTTAGTGGTGTTTTGTATTGACTATTCTAAGTACGAAGTTAGCATTATGAAACTTAATTTTGGTGGCAGTAATGTGTCAAAGAAGTCTGCTAGTGGAAAGTAAAGAGAATTTGATGCCGGCCAGGTATCTAAGATGAAATATAGAATTGGAAAGGAAAACCTTGATAACTTAGAGGCATATCCCCAAAAATAATTGTGTCAGTTATTCAATGTTGTAATAAGACTCCCTTTATTCTTTGAGTATAGTCTGTAGGAATTGTAATACAACTATTTGAAATATTGTTAAGATTTGTAAAACATTCTTTTGATGGTTTAACTTCATACTCTTGGTAGACAAATTTATATTTAGTTGATATTGTTTTATACGTGATTTAATTACCTTTGTAATTAAATTAATTCATTTATCATTTGTTTGGTAATAATTTTTTTGAACTCACGCTCAGTTTTCCATTCAATTTGCAACAACCTATATATATATAAGTATATAGCACGCCCAGATCTGGAAAAAAAATCAAGGTGGGTGGAACAGTATGGAACTTTCCCCATGTTTTAGTGATCTTTAAGGACATTTTTGGAAAATACTTGTAATACAGAGACTGTGTTACTAGAGACAAAATCAACGTATAGCTTGCTACATATTTCAAAACTATTACTTGTTCGCAAACTGTGGACGGGCATAAGGTACTCTTTGGTTCTCAATATTTCTATTTTAATATACTTTTTTTTTTACATTTTTACTTCTTTATTATTTCATTATTATTTTACAGCTATATTTGCTTCTTAAAATACTATATGTATATAACTGTTATGTAATATGATTTTAAAGAAATTAATTAATTTGAAATATATAAATTCACTCCCCCTACACAACGAGATATAACCTAGAGGCTTTATATAGCTTGTACTAGTTTCTCATATAATATACAAACACGTACACAAGGTTTGGCTCTGAGTGGCACCTCTGAGCGGCACTTTTTTGCACACAATGGGCTAAATGACCAAGTCACAAGGACCCCGAAGGCTCAGAGAAGGTTGGGGGAGGGGACCCACTGGAGCAGCTGTTGGGAGATGGGCAGAGCGGGAAGTTTTGCGGAGATAAATCTCAACGCTGACCCAGCTGGGACTCGAACCTGAGAACTGCAGATTGCGAGCCTGGCACGCTACCGACTGAGCCCGCAAAATTCCCCGCCCTGCCCACGGTCAGTAGGGGACACCGCTGGGCTTGGAAAGGCCGCCGTCCGTCGGATGGGACGTTAAGCCGTGGCCCCGTGTGCGGGAGAGCCATACCCTGTGCACGTTAAAGAACACGCTGGATGGCCTTGACGGGAGGCTACTATCTGTCTCCCAACAGCTGTTCCAGTGGGTCCCCTTCCCCAACCTTCTCTGAGCCTTCGGGGTCCATGTGACCTGGCCATTTAGCCCATGGTGTGCAAAAAAGTGCCGCTCAGAGGTAAAACAACCCAACCCAAACAACCGACTGAGCCACACCCGCCCCCATACACAAGGTCTTGCTCATTGGGTGAGTAGTCAGGTACGCTAATCACTACACCAGGTATGGCTCAATAAAGCACATTTTCCGACATACAAACTTATATAGAACCGCCGAGTGGTTGGCGCACTTTGCTACTGATTAAAGGATATTGATCCCGCATAAGACATGGATGTTTGTGTTGTCTCTCTGTTGAGGTCTTGACTTTCTATAGGACGTATTAAACTGAGAAGATCCTGTCAGACCTCTGTAGCAGGCAACTGCTTGAAGGGTAATTTTTTTTTATATAATATATAAATGTACCTTTAACATATTTTTTTCATCTCAGTTACAGTTTCTAGCATTCTAAAATGTGGGGACGGACCACTCCCTCCCTCCCAAGATAAGGCCCTGGTATATCAGGTTAGATTTCAGAAAACGTAATTAATATGCATTATGTAGCAGTATTCCATTTGAATTTTTCAATTTTATCAAATTCGCCGGCTTGTATAAATTGGACTTTTGATCTCATCACGAACACTTCATTGAGTAGATTTTCACGTAATGGACGCAATTTTTATCTTTTCTTCTTCTCCACTGATTTCGTTGGACGATGGGGCGGGGGTGGCTCAGTCGGTAGCGCGCCAGGTTCGTAATCTGTAGTTCCCAGGTTCGAGTCCCAGCTGGGTCAGCGTTGAGATTTATCTCCGCAAAATTCCCCGCCCTGCCCACGGTCCAGTAGGGGACACCGATGGGCTTGGAAAGGCCGCCGTCCGTCGGATGGGACGTTAAGCCGTGGCTCCGTGTGCGGGAGAGCCATACCCTGTGCACGTTAAAGAACACGCTGGATGGCCTTGACGGGAGGATACCATCTGTCTCCCAACAGCTGTTCCAGTGGGTCCCCTCCCCCAACCTTCTCTGAGCCTTCGGGATCAATGTGACCTGGCCATTTAGCCCATAGTGTGCAAAAAAGTGCCGCTCAGAGGTAAAACAACCCAACTCAAAAAATCGTTGGACGAAGCAAGGAAAGGCAAAACACGAAAAAGCAACACAACAGCCATAAAGCATCCTAAGCTTTGATATGAGACGATAACTGCCTGCACGCTAAAACAGAATAGATAGCAAAAGAAGCAAAGCCATTAATTACAGAATATATTTGTACGAAGCTTTGAAGAAACAGAGTATTATTACTCCCACCAAAAAGCCGCTTATTTTATTCCTTTAAAAGCGAGGCCACGGATTTTTAAAAAAAAAGATTCGTGGCATCCTTTCACGTTTCCTTCTCTCACGTGTCCCATTCCTCCCTCCCAAACTCTGTTTTTAGAACCGGAAATAATTCTTTCCTCCCCCGCTTTTGCGAATTCTTCGCGGAAAGAGGAAAGCGCGCGAAAAAAAAAATTGAGAAAGAAAAACCTAAGACGAAAGGGGAAAAAGAAAAAAAAGTAGGCAGAGCATCTTCATCTCCCTTATCCATTCTCCCTTCTGCCTCTCATAGTCATATTTGGACTAAATATAGCATCCATTACTTGAGGGCTCGTCCTCTTACATTCTCTTGATATCGAAACATGATGCAACAAATGCCTTCCTCTTAACAACAACCGGCCAAAAAAAGGCAGTAGAGGACCCATAAAGTAAGAGTGAAAAAATAAAAAGAAAGAAGCGAACTCCCGCAGATGACATTTGCAGCGACTTGGTACTTTGATATGGCATTATAACCAAGACGAGTAGTGTCTGAAGTGTTGGAGGTTTCCGTGCCCGATATAACCCCCTCTGGGCACGGTTCCGAGACTAGAGAAAGGGACAGGAATAGCACGGTTGTCAGTGGCGTTGGGGCACCTGTCTTCGGGAACGTAACCTTACTATTTCCAGCTAACGTCTCTCCTGCGTGGCTACCACACCTTATCATATTTGCAGCCGCTTATTACTCACGAAGATAAAGGCCACAACAGAAATAGAGATGGTGGAGAGAGAGAGAGAGAAGTGATGGAAGTCTGGGGATGGGGGTGCTGAGCAGTGATGGCGGCAAGGGGGATGCTTATGGGAAGGAGCAGCTTGAGGTGAGACATGGGGGGGGGGAGGAATGAAGGTTACTAGCAGCCAGAGAAGACAGTTGTTTAGCGTAAGGAAGTGAGAAAGGTCAACTGGGTTCACTTAGGAGCTCTGGCAGACTTTGGCATTGGGAGACATGAAATAACACATTTGCTGGCCAAATTGTGGGATGCGTAGCAAGCCACCCACGATTTTTAAATTAGGCTACGTCCCAAGTTATTTTTCTGCTCTGAGTGACAGGAATACGAGTTTATATTTGTATATCCTGTGTCCCTTTTTATGCTGTGCAAGTGTTGATAGTTCTACACTTTTGAATATGTGTTTTAGCAGTTGCTGCGTTTGTATGTTGTGTATATACTGTATATTGTGTTGATCAATGTGTTTTTTTCTTTCCAGTTATATATATCAACACATATTTTTTTATTTTCTTTCCATTGTAATGTCAGCTTTGCCATTAGGTATGTTCATTAACACTTTGAACTCTGGTATTATCTAAGCAGTTTGGTCTTGGATTTCGCTATTTCAGATCACTTTATAAAAACAAATATTCTTCCTCATTTTAACGCAGAGAAGAGTAAAATGTTTATCGACAAATGTTTAATTCACCTAAATGTAAACTCTTTAGAATTCCTAACATCACTTTTTAGAACCAGACGTATATTCTGAAAATAACATTTTCCTTCAGGACTGTGAAACATTTTATTCCAAATTGGCATGTTCCTATACAACCTCTGGCATATACAAATTATCCATTTGACATCTAAAATAACAAAAGGTTATTCATTTATTATTTTATACGGGTTGTTTTATCTCTCAGCGGCACTTTTTTTTCCACATAACGGGCTTAATGGCGAAGTCACAAGGACCCCAAGGGTTCATACAATGTTGGGGGAAGGAGACCCTCAGGCAGCTGTTAGGATAGAGATGATAACTTTCCATCAAAGCCATCCAGTGTGTTCTTTAAAGTGTGGTTCTCCTACACACGGGGGGCGGGGTGACTCAGTCGGTAGCGCGCCAGGCTCGTAATCTGTAGTTCCCAGGTTCGAGTCCCAGCTGGGTCAGCGTTGAGATTCATCTCCGCAGAACTCCCCGCCCTGCCCACGGTCAGTAGGGGACACCGATGGGCTTGGAAAGGCCGCCGTCCGTCGGATGGGACGTCAAGCCGTGGTTCCGTGTGCTGGAGAGCCATACCCTGTGCACGTTAAAGAACATACTGGTTGGCTTGACGTCGATAAATTGAAACCATTATTACTACAACTTATCGAAAAATCTATCATATTATTTAAATACACACTTGACGGGAGGCTACCATCTGTTTCCCAACAGCTGTTCCAGTGGGTCCCCTCCACCAACCTTCTCTAAGCCTTCGGGGTCCATGTGACCTTCCCATTTAGCCCATGGTGTGCAAAAAAGTGCCGCTCAGAGGTAAAACAACCCAAATCCTACACACGGAGCTACGATTAGCGATCCATAAGACGATGACGGCCTTTCCAAGCCTATTGATGTCCCCTGTCTCACTGAGGGCAGGTTGGGGGTTAGCGGATATAAACTCAATGCTAGCGCAGCTAGGACTCGAACCTGGAAACTGCAGATGACGAGCCTGGTTCTCTACCGATTGAGCCAACCAATCAGAAGACATATATCTTCTGCATGTTACCAATATCAGTGGTTATGTGGGTTGTTCGTGGCAAATAATATACTGTTTATAGAGAACCCAAAGAACCATATCCATAATATATCTATAAGATATATAATATACAAAATGACTATCCATTGGCCATCTCAGATATCGTAAGGATATTTCTTGGATATTGTGATTGTGTAGGAATTAACAGAATTGACTGGCGTTCTCATCCTCGATATAAGCACTCAGAGTATCAAGCAATTCGTAACGTGTGCGTGAACGATAGTTAACGTCAGGAGTTACGTCACCAGTGGCGGAAGTTTTCGGCTCCCCTTAATTCCGCAGGTACTCGACCAATTGGTCCAGAATTTGGTCTAATGTTACCACTTACTTCTTCCTATGTAGGGTTCAAAGATCGGGGTTTCCAGCTGAAGTGAATCGGCATTGAACTAGACGCAAGTATCAGAAACCTCTGGAGGCCGTGCCGTCTCCTATGTCAAGAATGGTATTGTACATTACCGATCTACAAAGTTATGAGTATGCAGAACGTTTGGGGAGGGGCTAATTTTTTTTGGTCGAAAACCTTACAATCCACCAAGCTACAATGAAATGAAACTGTAGACGAAACTCTATGGTCCTAGCTCTGAGCGTCTAGGAGGATACGTCGAACCAATAGACACAAACTCTCTATTATATATATACTGTAGATAGATCGATAACATGTGCAATTACCGTATATTTCCTCAGATAAGACGCTAGTTGAATCATAAAAAAAGGCCCCCAAAATCCGGGTCATCTTATAGGACAGATACGAAAAAAATTAGATTGAAATTTATATAAATTGAAACCATTATTACTACAACTTATCGAAAAATCTATCATATTATTTAAATGCACTATATGATAATACATTACATTGTAATAGTAAATAATACATTGCATTGTAATAGTAAAACAATACTAAAACAAAATAAATATTAAAAGTTATGTTTATGGAGCTACTGAGGAAAAAACGGACAAACCGTAATTATTTACTAGTACAGAGTAGGGTATGTCCACAAAATAGAATAACCCATACGACACTTTTGTGAATAGTCAAGGTCATTACCCGAATGCCCGAATCAGTGCGAATGTTTGCGAATAGGACATAATTCCGTATACGCTATACAGTATTATTATCCAGATGATGATCGCCGATCTAAACTAAATTCATAGGCCGTTGATAGTTTGGGGTCGTCTTATAGGACAGATATATGCTAAAACTATAAAACTTTGACGAAAATTTTACCTCGTCTTATCTGAAGGTCGTCTTATCTGCGGAAATATACGGTATTTGCTACCCTTTTGGAATTACTTCCATGATCAAAATTTTACTTTTGTTTTCAGAGGTAATCAAAACTTCAATTATTAATCTATATATATATATAAAACAAATTGCGTTTCTGTTTGTTCGACAACCCCGTCCTAGACGGTCAGAGATAGGACCACCAAACATCGTATACAACTACATCTCACCGTAACCTCTCTCACCGTCTACAACAACATCTCATCGTAGCGCACGATAAGGTTTTCGACACCACAAAATTACACCCTCCAAAACGTTATGTCCATTTATCATCAACAACATACTGTCCATTCATAACTCTCAATTCTCCATTAAAACATTAAAAAGTTAGGTGACAGCAACACCTCCGGAGATTTCGGACAAATGCTGCAAATTTCCTCCTAACTCTCCTCAGCTAAAAACCTGATCTCTAAACTCTACACCGAAAGACGTATATCGGACCATCGCACCAAATTAAACCCGATCTCTAAACCTTACACAGAATGACGAAAGTGGGCTCATCACACCAAATTATACTCGATCTCTAAACCTTACACAGAAAGACAAAAGTGGGCTCATCACACCAAATTATACTCGATCTCTAAACCTTACACAGAAAGACGAAAGTGGGGTCATCACACCAAAGTAAACCCAACGTCTAAACTCTACATAGGGAGACATAAGTGGGACATTACACAAATTGAAACCCGATCTCCTAAATCCTATGCTGAAAGATGTAAGTAGAACCATCACACCAAATTAAACCCAATCTCTAAACCATGCCCAGAAAGGAGTAAGTGGGACCATCACACCAAATTAAACCCAATCTCTCAGGCCGTACACAGAAAGATGTAAGTGGGACCATTACACAAAATTAAACCCGATCTCTCAAGCCTATGCAGAACGACGTAAGTGGGACCATCACACCATAATTAAACTAAATCTCTAAACCCTATATAGAAAGACTTAGGTAGGGCCACTACACCAAATTAAACATGATCTCTAAACACTACCCAGAAACGATTAAGTGGGACCATCACATCACACCAAATTAAACCCGATCTCTAAACCCTAAGCAGAAAGACATGGGTGGAACCTTCACACGAAATTAAACCTGATCTCTAAACCCTACCCAGAAAGGAGTAGGTGGGACCATCATACCAAATTAAAACCGATCTCTCAAGCCTCTCTCCTCTATGTAGAAAGTGAGACCATTGCACCATATTTAAACCGAATCTCTAATGTTTTTAAACCGAATCTCTAATGTTTATAAACCGCATCTCTATGCAGAGAGACCATTACACCAAAACAAACACGATATCTAAACCCTACCCAGAAAGGAGTAAGTGGGATCATCACACCAAAGTGGTGATCTGGCAACCTTTGCGTCACGTGACACAAAGGTTTTCAGATCACTAATTTCTAAAAAAATAGTTGCCAGATATTTTTTCTGAATTCTGTAATCAACCATAGTGTTCGGATACTTTTTTGAACGACTGTACAATATTCTTTATAAAATTTCAGATTTCCCCCTAAAGTGAAGGAAAGCTTTTGCTGAGGGGGAACGGAGCAGAGGGTTGGGTTGTTGTTTTACCTCTGAGCGGCAATTTTTTGCACACCATGGGCTAAATGGCCAGGTCACATGAACCCCGAAGGCTCAGAGAAGGTTGGGGGGGGACCCACTGGAACAGCTGTTGGGAGACAGATGGTAGCCTCCCGTCAAGGCCATCCAGCGTGTTCTTTAACGTGCACAGGGTATGGCTCTCCCGCACACGGGGCCACGGCTTAACGTCCCATCCGACGGACGGTGGCCTTTCCAAGCCCATTGGTGTCCCCTACTGACCGTGGGCAGGGCGGGGAATTTTGCGGAAATAAATCCTCAACGCTAACCCAGCTGGGACTCGAACCTGGGAACTACAGATTACGAGCTTGGCGCGCTACCGACTGAGCCATCCCCGCCCCACGTAGCAGGGGGGTAGGAATATAATATAATATAATTGAATGGATCTTAATGAGTTTTAGGCAATGAAAGCTTGCGACTTGGGGAATGTCATCTACTATGTAATTTGGAGAGAGTTTAGACCTGTGTAGCATCGGGTAAAATAAATCTTATAAGGATATATAAACCTTATAAGGATATTTTTAAAAGACTATTAGAAACGAGAGCAAATAAAATCCATATGTTTCACTATTTGGTGAGAATATTTCATAAACTGGAAAAAGGGACCGGCCCTTCTAGTCACTTGAATTCTTTTGTTTGACTTTTCACGAAGTTTTGCTTATTCCATAGAATCTCTTTCTGCAGCGAAACGTGACCTACTTAAGCAGGGATTTGGTTTTGGTTTGCGAAGATTTCATTTTGCCTATTAAAATGGTCATTTAAATTGGCATCATGGAGATGGTTCTGCCTTTTCTTTTCTCCTCTTGATGTAACCAGCGGTTTAAGGCTAACGAGCATTTCTTCTTAACCCGATTCGCTCTTCAGCTTCCCTCTTGTCGCCATCCTCATCTTCCTTCCCCATTCTGAGTTTCAGCAATTTGTGCAGTTAAGCACTTTACTTTCGTTCACTATGTAAACTGTGCGCTGCGGACGGCCAAAAAAACAACAACACTCTTAACGCTTAGGCACAAGCGGAATAGTAGTCATAGATCAGCGAGATCATTTTGTGCAACAAACAGCCTCGAGGAAGCGTAAAACAAAAGCCTTTAATAACTGCTCCGAGTCAACTCTGGAAGACTTACGAGGCTATCGCCATAGCAACGACTCTGTGAGACCGGTAACTTTCGATTTTTAACTGACGTCAGCCAGCAGAGTTCGTTCCCTGCCGGAGCAAAAGCGGGGCGCGCACATCTCCACCAATGCGACAAACACGGCGCCTGTCGCCTTAGAGGAAACCATTGAGATGCTAACACCGTTACCGTTTGCAATGGACTGAAGTAAATTGTTTGAAAGCATTTGCTATTATGCGAAATGAAGTCAGATTTTGACAGATTCTTTTTAATTTGCTGATGTTAATTTTCGCGAGTTTGATTGTTCTTGCTGTTAGATGTGCTTATGAAATTTGGTTTCATAATTAATGGATTAATTCAGTTGGCTACGGATGAGTTGTTTTACCTCCGAGCTGCCCTTTTCTGCACACACTGGACAAAATAATCAGGTCACAAGGATCCCAAAGGCTCAGAGAAGGCCGAGGAAGGGGACGCACTTAACCGCTGCTACAAGACGGATGGGTGTTTATGCTGAGGATTTTTCAACAAGGCACTGGGGAGGGGGGTGGTATTATTAGAAAAAATTCTTAATCTTAGCACGCACAGTTGGGACTCGAGCTTGGGAATCGTTTGTGAGTTGAGTTGTTTTACTTCTGAGCGGCAATTGTTTGCACACTATGGGCTAAATGACCAGGTCACAAAGACTCCGAGGGCTCAGAGAAGATTAGGGGAGGGGACTCACTGGAACAGCTGTTGGGAGACAGATGGTAGCCTCCCGTCAAGTCTCTCCAGCGTATTCCTTGACGTGCATAAGGTATAGCTCTCCGGCACACTGGGCCACAGCTTAAAGTTCTATCCGACGGACTGCGGCCTTTCCAAGCCCATCGGTGTCCCCTACTGACCGAGGCAGGGCGAAGAGTTTTGCGGAGTTAAATCTCCAGGTGGGACTCGATCATGGCCCCCACAGGGCTCTAGCCTGGGGGCCCGGGATTAGGATGGCCGACGTGGTAGGTCGGCGAGCAAAGTGAGATGATCAGAAGACAAAAAGCGACTTTATAAAATATTCACTTTTGTCCATCCAACTAAAATTAATTATTTTATTAGCCACATTACATTACCCTCTCATCATACCAACTTTTTGTTTCGTCTTTGTGATTTATCGCCATTCATACTCTTATTTATGCCGATGGACAACACGTGCCTGTTACGATACATTTAAAAAGAAAATTAATCGCTTTTTGATTTAAAGCTCAAACTTGCAAACACAATTAAAAATGCGGCGGCACGCGACAGAAAGCGATTTCCGAGCGGGCGGTGTCTTTGAACTTTGTCGTCACAGGCTTGCACAGGTGGACCAAGGCAAAATGAACGCTCTACACCGGGAGCACAATTTATTTAGACTGTGACACAGGTGTCTAGCGGCTTCTTTTGAAAACGCATTTCATTTCCATTGCTCGAATATATGGAATAGACTTATGCTACAAGATTTGGGTTAGTTTATTATGATAAGTTAGAGTTCAGTAAAGTGTGTGTGTCTGTATGTAGAAACATGGTACTGATAAGCAGAGGAGTATCAAGCTGTGTCGGATCTGGCGGCCGCCAGGGGCCCCGAACTCGAAGGGGGCCCTGAGCTCGGAGGAAAAAAAATATTGTGGTCCCTCGTAATCGTTCGGGGCTTCAAGTTTTCTCTAATTAAAGAAAGATAATCAATCAAATTGTATATTAAAGTAACTAACAAAAAAAATAATGTTATCTGCCAATCTATTTTGCTTAGAAATAACAAATTGAGAACGATAATGATTACACTATTAGAGTTTGTTACATTTGTTGAAAGAATAAAAGAACATTTAATTCCTTTCTCCTTTTCTTTTCCAGTTTTTAGAATTTAATATGTTTTGTGTTTGACGGTCCGCCAAACACAAAACTTTGTCTTTGGCCGACAAACACAAAAAGCCGTCAATGACGGCTAGTGCTACATTCAGTTTTCTGATAGACTCCCTCCCTCATTGTAACTTGTGCTCGTGTGGATTTAATCAGTTTTTGTGAAAAAAAAATAAAGTTCATTGTTACTGTTCTATATTTGTGAAAATTTTTATTGGAAAGTATAAAGATTCGTAATAATTAAATACCATTTGCGAATGTGATAAAATTTCAATTTAATTAACAGATTACCAAAATAAATTAACAAAATTTTTTAAATTAAAATTTTTAAAATTACCAAATATAGGATGCTATTTTTTACGGGAAAATAATTTCTAACTCTCATATTTAAAAGTTCCTGCCATTTAGTGTATTTTTGCTTGTGGACGGAAAAAAATATATATATTATTCTTTACAGATTATCCGTTCACGAAAGCTATTTTACATTCTATCAATTTTTTATGTTTAATTTTTTTTTAAATAAATAAAAAACAATTTGTGCTTAACTAGATGGCCACCGTCCACGGACTTAGTTATACTCTGGAATTGTCCCATTTGTTTTGTTAATTTTAATATTTTTATAACTATTGATAAACGAGACAGGCCTAAGTTTTTTGTCCTCTGTCTGACTGAATATAAGGATATACGGGTTTCAAGCAGGGCCGGATTTATAACAAGGCACACTATGCGCCACATCGAAAGAGGGGCCTTACAAGGTATCATTTACTTCTTCATAAAATTAATATTTTTATTTTATTGCATTTAATTACTAAATTTACAATTATTGTTATATGATAAATAAAATCTGTTACTATTAATACATAATGTACTATTCTTTTGCCGCTATTATAACCTGAATGAGCCTGAAGCGTTTACCACTGTACTCCACCTCACTGTTCCATTCCGGAAACATTTCACTGGAAGCAAATCATCAAGCAATCACTCTCGTCAGAGGCAGACTTGACCGCCGACACACCGGAAACTTCAGTGGGTTGAAAACGGGAAAACGGAGCCGCCAACTTTCGAGGATTTAAAATACCAGATGTTTTGCAGTTACTCCTCGGGAATCATTTAAACATGTGGAGAAGGTTTGGATACATGGTGAATGGACTTGGTAGATTGTTGTCCGAAAAACACTGATCTTTGCCAGAAAGTTACAATGCAGACTTTCTCACTTAGTTAACGATAGCGGCTTCCTTTGACTTCGAATTACCAGAAATTATTTCCTTGATGGAGGATGTTTGCTCAACAGAGAGCATATGACGGACAATGACGACGACTTTCAGTGAATGATTATTTATGGCGAATGAGAGGTTGTGGGGTAAGTTGAGTGGTACAGGAGACCACGTGGGTTGGGTTGTTTTACCTCTGAGCGGCACTTTTTTTGCACACCATGGGCTAATTGGCCAGGTCACATGGACCCCGAAGAAAGTTGGGGGAGGGGACTCACTGGAACAGCTATTGGGAGACAGATGGTAGCCTCCCGTCAAGGCCATCCAGCGTGTTCTGTAACGTGCACAGGGTATGGCTCTCCCGCACACGGGGCCACGGCTTAACGTCCCATCTGACGGACGGCGGCCTTTCCAAGCCCATCTGTGTTCCCTACTGACCGTGGGCAGGATGGGGAATTTTGCGGAGATAAATCTCAACGCTGACGCAGCTGGGACTCGAACCTGGGAACTACAGATTACGAGCCTTGCGCGCTACAGACTGAGCCACCCCGCGACCACGTGGGGGTGTGCTTATTAACTCTTAAGAAACGTGAATGAGGATAAAAATCTTTCAGTTGCCGTTTATCTCCATTGCGAACCAACTGCAAAGAATCTTTAAGGCCGACAGTCAGTAGAAGCTTTCAGATTTAATTTTCGGACAGCAAGAGTATACAGAAGAAATCATCGTCAATTTAGACAACTAAAGCTACAAAGCAGCATAAAGGTAAATACTCTAAACTTTTCCAATTTCTTTCAGTAGTTATTTTTGTCTCTGCAAAAATCGGGGAATTTTTTTGCAAAACTCTGATTGTAATTTATGCAAATATAATGAAATATTTTTTACCCTTTTTTTGTGGTTTTCACTGTTTTTTATAACAATATCCAAGCAAAAACGAATCAATATGAAGAACCACGACTATCGAAGACTCGATTTTTTAATATTGAGGCATTTACTCAGATTTCAAGAGATATTTGATAAAAGCCAAACCATTTTATACTGTCTTGATTTTTCGCTGGCAATCGTATCCAGTAATTATTTATTATTATGAAGCAAAAAACTATATTTACAACAAGTACAACAAAGCAAAGATAATGAAACTTATTTTAATTTAATCCATTTTATGGAAATTAGTATCCAAAATAATATTTTCTACATTTCCCACCAATATATATATACTTCACATAATTTTTTTTTCATTTCTAAAATTTGAAACAATTTAGAAGACGGTTCCTTTCATCAGTAGTGAGAACGCTAGTCATTCAACCATTGGGTAGAAAAGCATCGTTTGCTCCAAAGATAAGGTTTAGAAGTCAAATTTTAATGCATATACATATTTTTTTTTTATAAAGAACCTTTCTTGCAGTATATAGGCATAAAATCCAAAACAGCCAAAAATGTCCATTGGCTATAAATTTTGAAATACATATATCAGATGAAAATTCCTTTTTCCGAGTTCGTTTTTGAGTTTGTCTTAATTAGACTTTTTTTTTGGGGGGGGGGGGGGAAATGGGGAAGTCTCCCACTTTCAAAATTGTAGGATGCTAAAAACTAAGTTTAAGATTTAATGAATTTTGTTGTTTAATGATTTATTTGCATCTTGTTTGTTATTCTATTATATGTACTTTTAAACATATTATAATTGGGGTGGAGGTGGCTCAGTCGGTAGCGCGCCAGGTTCGTAATCTGTAGTTCCCAGGTTCGAGTCCCAGCTGGGTCAGCGTTGAGATTTATCTCCGCAAAATTCCCCGCCCTGTCCATGGTCAGTAGGGGACACCGATGGGCTTGGAAAGGCCGCCGTCCGTCGAATTGGACGCTAAGCCGTGGCCCCGTGTGCGGGAGACCCATACCCTGTGCACGTTAAAGAACACGCTGGATTTTTCTGAATTCTGTAATCGACTATAGTGTTCGGATACTTTTTTGAGTGACTGTACTCAAAACTGGGAGCTTTTTCTGTTCATATCTGTATACCTGAAATAGTTCGCAGCTTTTTCTAAATTTTCTATCCTGTTAGCCGACTAGGGGTTCTCAACGTGAGGTACGCGGTAAATTTTTTTGGGTACGCCGTGAGAGCTCGAAAGTCGCTAGATGTAGTAAAAAGTTTTATTCCCATTGTTATACTCTAATTATAGTTTTTTCTGTGGCGGGGTGACTCAGTCGGTAGCGCGCCAGGCTCGTAATCTGTAGTTCCCAGGTTCGAGTCCCAGCCGCGTCAGCGTTGAGATTTATCTTCGCAAAATTCACGGTCAGTAGGGGATACCGATGGGCTTGGAAAGGCCGTCTTCCGTCCGATGAGACGTTAAGCCGTGGCCACCGTGTGCGGGAGAACCACACCCTGTGAACGTTAAAGAACACGCTGGATGGCCTTGACGGGAGGCTACTATCTGTCTCCCAACAGCTGTTCCAGTGGGTCCCCTCCCCCAACCTTCTCTGAGCCTTCGGGGTCCATGTGACCTGGCCATTTAGCCCATGGTGTGCAAAAAAGTGCCGCTCAGAGGTAAAACAACCCAATTGTTTTATCTATCTGTATAGGAGTACGCCAGTTACATACACATTTCCAGGAGGTACGTGAAGCATAAAAGTTTGAAAACCACTGGTCAAGACGAAAAAGCCTTGTTTGAAGGAGTATTGATGATTTTTTTTTTCACATCGTAATATTGACTCTGTCAACCGAAAATATCGTTATTGTGAGTACCATTACAATAACAATGGGAATAAAACTTTTAAGCCTGGCTCGTAATGTGATGTTCACAGGTTCGGGTCTCAAGCATGTGTTGAAACTTTCTCTGCTAACTCCATTCGGATTCGGTGAAAAGGGGGACACCGTTGAACTTAGAAAGTCCATCGTCCTCCGAATGGGACATTAAGCCGTGGATTCGTGTGCTTTGAAAACCAGGAACACTGGATGGCTTCAATCTGTGTCTTAATAGCTGTCAAGTGGCTATGGCTCAATCCTTGGGCTGCTTTTGTCGAAAGGATTCTTTTCAGAAACTTGTCCAGTTGTTATTTTAGTACCATGAGTTATAGAGATACAGCAGATAAGATGTTAATTAAAGAACGCTGCGGAAGTGTCATATCCCACTAATTTATTTATTTTTATTTATTGTTGCATTTTATTGTATTTTTGCTGTTGTAAATATTTTTACATATTAAGTGCAGGCTCGTAGTCTGTAGTTCCCAGGTTCGAGTCCCAGCTGGGACAGCGTTGAGATTTATCTCCGCAAAATTTCCCCGCCCTGCCCACGGTCAGTAGGGGACACCGATGGGCTTGGAAAGGACGCCGGCCGTCGGATGGGAAGTTAAGCAGTGGCCCCGTGTGCGGGAGAGCCATACCCTGTGCACGTTAAAGAACATGCTGGATGGCCTTGACGGGAGGCTACCATCTGTCTCCCAACAGCTGTTCCAGTGGGTCCCCTCCCCCAACCTTCTCTGAGCCTTCGAGGTCCATGTGACCTGGAAATTTAGCCCATGGTGTGCAAAAAAAGTGCCGCTCAGAGGTAAAACAATCCAAACCAATCATATTAAGTGTGTTCTTGGAAGTGCTACTGTGGGGATGTGACTCATAGATGTTGTTTTGGGGTCTGAGCTGGCTGCCTGTCTTGCAAAGTCCGAAAAGCTTTTTTTTTATGAGCTTTTACAACTAGCCTCGAGCGCTAGTTCGGGAGCTGGAGACTACGGCAGCGACAGTAAACAACAGATTGAGCGTCGCTGTCAAACTGGAAGGACGTTTGAACACGCGTCAAGGGGCGCCGCATTTACTCGAAGAAAAACCCGTAGGGAGAGGGTTCGATTCTATATGAGAATCAAGATTCTTGGTGAATCAAATACAGTTCTGTGGAACTGAAGTGAGTTCTTAGTGAACCACGTTGTAGGCAAAGGTTGGATATCCTTTCGCAGAGTTTGAGGTCGGTAAAGCGAGAATCTGCAAAGTGAGCTTCTCCACCTCCTTGCATAATTATTTGCAGCAGCAAACCAGCAAAGACCTACGGAGTCGAGAGCATCCCCAGCACGTGATTGTATATAAATGTGAACAAACTGTGTTGTCCATATACAACTCTCTTGCTTGAATTGTTGGGCATATTTCTACACATCACTTGGTGCAGAAGTTCTAAGGCATATGTCGGTACGGGTGTAACAACCAGTGAACCTGTGATTTCACCTAAATAAGGGTTGGGTTGGGTTGTTTTACCTCTGAGCGGCACTTTTTTTGCACACCATGGGCTAAATGGCCAGGTCACATGGACCACGAAGGCTCAGAGAAGGTTGGGGAAGGGGACCCACTGGAACAGCTGTTGGGAGACAGGTGGTAGCCACCCGTCATCCAGCGTGTTCTTTAACGTGCATAAGGGTATGGCTCTCCCGCACACGGGGCCATGGCTTAACATCCCATCCGACGGACGGCGGCCTTTCCAAGCCCATCGGTGTCCCCTACTGACCGTGGGCAGGGCGGGGAATTTTTGCGGAGATAAATCTCAACGCTGACCCAGCTGGGACTCGAACCTGGGAACTACAGATTACGAGCCTGGCGCGCTACCGACTGAGTCGGTAGCGCGCCAGGCTCGTAATCTGTAGTTCCAGGTTCCCGCCCCCCTAAATAAGGGTGAAGGTAATTAAGAGATTAATCATTGTCTTAATTTTATCCCCTTACGACTGCCCATCACAGGAAGAAAAGGGATAAAGTCTGTTTTATTATATATATTTTTTCAATTGTGAATGTCGTGAAGAAAACAATTCTTAGCTTGCATTCGTCGTGTTGACGTACTGCAGAGAAGTAAGTTGCTTACAGTGCTGGAATGCTTCATTGGAGTGAATTTTAAATTATTTCTCTATCTTATGGATTCCTCTGTTCAGTTGTAGTGTAATGCTATCATTATTATGGTTATTTAAATATTCGTTGCTTAATTTTAGGATATTAGTTCATGAAGTTAGATATTTCGCTTCTACTTTTTTCAGAATTTCGCTGATTTTGCTATAGTGGTGAGTATATTGAAAATTCCTGTTTTGAGATTTTGACATTTTGTTTATATTTTTGGGCAGCATTCTGGTAGGCTATGTGGTCTGTTTAGAGTGAAATTATATAAAAAAAATCTCTCTTTTTTTGGAACACTGATAAGAAAGACTGTTTCATTTTATTTAATTACAGTGGACCTTCGCTATAGCGCTGCTCGCTATACCGCGCACTCGGTTATAGCGCGGGCGATGTTCGCGATAAGTTCAAACATGTTTATACAGGTCCGTGCGGCGTTAGTGAGTATCGCATTTTATTGTTACAGCGTATTGAGTAATTGTGTATGTATTGAGTTCCTGCATGTATTTTGAATAGTGTTTAATTATTGTATGCATGATGAGTAAAAGAAAAGCTTACAGTGTGAAATTTATTGTGTCGCCACCGCGCCGCTCGGTATAACGCGGGTATTGTTTCCCGCCTGACATGCGCGTTATATCGGGGGTCCACTGTATTTTGATAGATTGATTTTAAAGTTCTGCCTTCAGGTTTGACACTCTTGTTCATTGTTTTTATGGTACCATCTTAGCATTTACCGCGACACCTTTATGGCAAAAAATCAATTCCATTTGTTTTTACTTAAAATGAAATTTATTTAAACAAAAATGCATATTAAACTCAATGTTTGCCAAAAAGTTAAATCACAATAAAAAACTTGCGAAAGTGCTAAAGTTCTAATTGTTATATTGTATTATTCTTAAATTTTCGTTACACACCTGGACATTGGATATGACACACTTTTGGGTTGGATTGTTTTACCTCTGAGTGGCACTTTTTTGCACACAATGAACTAAATAACCAACTCACAAGAACCCTGAAGATTCGGGGAAGAAGACTACTGTACAACTACAGGGTCTTCTTCCTGTGCTGTGGTTCGAGTCCCAGCTGGGCCAACGTTGACGGATTGTAACTTATCGTCAAGGCCATCCAGCGTGTGTTATAATGTGCACAGGTATGTGTCTCTCCTACACATGGTATCACGGCTTAGCATCCCATTCGACGGATGGCGAATTCATTCTCACATTCAACGGCCATCCGTGCCTCCTACCGAACGAGAGGAGGGGAGAGGGAGTTTTGCAGAGAAATATCTGAACACTGACCCAAGTGGGACTCGAACCTGGGAATTGCAGAATACGAGCCTGGCGCGCAACCGACTAAGCTACATCCGCCGTGACAAACTGATGGAGAATCACTGATCTAGTAAGTCTCATGTCCCAACCTTCTCTAAGCCCTTGCGGTCCTAGTGATCTGGCCATTTAGCCCATTGAGTGCAAAAAGAACCTTTCAGAGATAAAACAAGTCAACCATTTCTTCGCAATTAGGTAATTCACATTTCATTCGTCATGTAACATCTTCCCTTAATATTTTCCTTTCTCTCTAATATTTCTTCAACACAATCCAAACGAAATAGTCCTATTTCATCAATCCACATTCTTCTCGGGGGCGGGGGTGGGGGTGGCTCAGTCGGTAGCGCGCCAGGCTCGTAATCTGTAGTTCCCATGTTCGAGTCCCAGCTGGGTCAGCGTTGAGATTTATCTCCGCTAAATTCCCCGCCCTGCCCACGGTCAGTAGGGGACACCGATGGGCTTGGAAAGGCCTCCGTCTGTCGGATGGGACGTTAAGCCGTGTCCCCGTGTGCGGGAGAGCCATACCCTGTGCACGTTAAAGAACACGCTGGATGGCCTTGACGGGAGGCTACCATCTGTCTCCCAACAGCTGTTCCAGTGGGTCCCCTCCCCCAACCTTCTGTGGGCCTTCGGGGTCCATGTGACCTGGCCATTTAGCCCATGGTGTGCAAAAAAGTACCGCTCAGAGGTAAAACAACCCAACCCAACCCACATTCTTCTCGATTTGCAAACGGCATTTCATCTGACTCATCTCTCAATTCACTGCGTCTGTCTTTCGCATCGTTAGCTGCGGATTTTCAATCAAACACGAAAGTTGCCCAAGCCCCATCGCGTGGATTATTTCATCCGTTTCCACCGGATTATCGCAACCTCGTAAATTATTTTCTGTGACTAATGACTGCTTCATCATCAGAGAATGCAACATCAACACACACAACGGCTGTCGTTTTCCAATGACTTCCTAGAGAATATTCTCCATGGATAGCAAACGGAATCTCTGATCTGCCTCATAGCTTTCGCCATCTTCTTCCTTTTCAACTTATATTATTTCCTGCAACACTTTCTGTCCCTGAGGAATTGGCGAATTTATTACCCATAAATTAATGCATCCCTTTTGAATAGTTCCGAAACTGTCTCTGTTTCTCATTGTAGCTTTGTCGTAAATCATTTGTTAAATTTCACATTTCATTCTGAAGTTTACGTTCCTTGCTTTTTGTTCTCTTGTGTACGTAGATTATGCGTTTGATTAATGAACCGATCATGCACTGAATCTTCCCTCATTAAGAGTGTAACTAGGAATATATTTGTAGTAGTTACATAAGATAATCAACAGCACATCATTGATTTATTATTCATTTAACGTTTTGCCATCGACTTGCGAGCCATGTTCGTAATATGCAGTTCCCAGGTTCAAGTCCCAGCTTGGCCAACGTTGAGATTTATCTGCGCTAAACCCCTACTTTGCCTTCTGTCAGTAGAGGACATCGATGGACTTGGAAAGATAGTAGAATATCGGATGGGACGCTAAGCCATGGCTCCGTATGAGGAAGAGCTATACTCTGTGCACGTTAAAGAACACGCTGTAAGGCCTTGATGAGAGACTACCGTCTGTCTCCCAACAGCTGTCTAGTGAGTCCCCCTCCCGCAATCTTCTCTAAGCCCCTTGGTTCCTTGTAACATGGCCATTTAGCTCATTGTGTGCGTTAAGTGTATTTCAAATGCAAAAGTACCCAACCACAGGAGGGGCACTTTTTCGACACGCAATGGGTTAAATGACCAGGTCATAAGGATTCCAAGAGTTCAGAAAATTTGAGGGGAGGGGACTCGCTAGACAGCTGTTGAAAACGACTCCTCCGTCAAAGCCATTCAGCGTGTTCCTTAAGGAACATTACGGTATGTCATACCTGAATACGTCACCAGGCTTAAAGTTCCAATCCCGCGGACAGTGGCCTTTTCAAATCCATTGGTCTCCTCTTTCTGACCGGGGGCGGGGGTGGCTCAGTCGGTAGCGCGCCTGGCTCGTAATCTGTAGTTCCCAGGTTCGAGTCCCAGCTGGGTCAGCGTTGAGATTTATCTCCGCAAAATTCCCCGCCCTGCCCACGGTCAGTAGGGGACACCGATGGGCTTGGAAAGGCCTCCGTCTGTCGGATGGGACGTTAAGCCGTGGCCCCGTGTATGGGAGAGAGCCATACCCTGTGCACGTTAAAGAACACGCTGGATGGTCTTGACGGGAGGCTACCATCTGTCTCCCAACAGCTGTTCCAGTGGGTCCCCTTCCCCAACCTTCTCTGAGCCTTCGGGGTCCATGTGACCTGGCCATTTAGCCCATGGTGTGCAAAAAAGTGCCGCTCAGAGGTAAAACAACCCAACCCATCTTTCTGACCTAGGGCAGGGTTGAGGTTTAACAGGAATATATCTGAACGCTGGACCGGGTAGGACTCGAACCTGGTAACTTTAAATTATGAGCCTGGTTAGTTGCGGACTAAGCCATTCCCCATTTAATCACTAATGGGCTATAAAAGTATCATGGTGGCAATGACCGTAGAGGAAACATTGTCCTGAGACGTGCGGAATCCGAACCCACGACCACCTGACGGCATGTCAGGTGCTCTGATTATGGAGCTACCGCAGCTTATCAATATTTCTTCTGTTAAGTTCTACACTATAGGGTCAGTCGCTGACTTCGAGTGCATTTGGGGATATTCGATCCTTCAGAGCCATTCCAGACATGTGTACAACACGACCAGACACGCTATGAGAGCGTCTTGACTGGCATATTATTTTTTGTAACGAATCTCAGTTTGCTTCACTTCTGGTAGGATCACCAATACCTTGCAGTTAAGCAAATTAATCTTCAGCAGGATGTTGATTTACTAAACAGTTGGGGCGGGGGTGGCTCAGTCGGTAGCGCGCCAGGCTCGGAATCTGTAGTTCCCAGGTTCGAGTCCCAGCTGGGTCAGCGTTGAGATTTATCTCCGCAAAATTCCCCGTCCTGCCCACGGTCAGTAGGGGACATCGATGGGCTTGGAAAGGCCGCCGTCCGTCGGATGGGACGTTAAGCCGTGGTCTCGTGTGCGGGAGAGACATACCCTGTGCGCGTTAAAGAACACGCTGGATGGCCTTGACGGGAGGCTACCATCCGTCTCCCAACAGCTGTTCCAGTATGTCCCCTCCCCCAACCTTCTCTGAGCCATCGGGGTCCATGTGACCTGGCCATTTAGCCCATGGTGTGCAAAAAAGTACCGCTCAGAGGTAAAACAACCCAACCCAAATGAGTAATTCGCCATCTGTAAGTTTCACTTTTATATTTTACATTTTAGGGCACAAAGCAAGATAGATGCTTTTCAAATTTTTACATTTTTTATGTTGTCACCTCCGTGGACTTGTTACGTAGTATGCAATGAGATATGTGAAACTAGTAATTAATTGAGGAGCTTAAATGTATAATAGGTTATTGTTGCTTTACCTCAGCTGCACTCTTTGTACACAAAGGGCTAAATGACCAAGTCGCAAGGACCCCAAGGGCTCAGAGTAGTTTGGGATTCACTGGGCTACTCTGTTAGGAGACAGACTATAATCTTCAGTTAAGTCTTGTAGAGGGGTTGGATTGGGTTGTTTTACCTCTGAGCGGCACTTTTTTGCACACCATGGGCTAAATTGCCAGGTCACATGGACCCCGAAGGCTCAGAGAAGGTTGGGGGAGGAGACCCACTGGAACAGCTGTTGGGAGACAGATGGTAGCCTCCCGTCAAGGCCATCCAGCGTGTTCTTTAACGTGCACAGGGTATGGCTTTCCCGTACACGGAGCCACGGCTTAACATCCCATCCGACGGACGGCGGCCTTTCCAAGTCCATCGGTGTCCCCTACTGACCGTGGGCAGGGCGGGGAATTCTGCGGAGATAAATCTCAACGCTGACCCTGCTGGGACTCGAACCTGAGAACTACAGATTACGAGCCCGGCGCGCTACCGACTGAGCCACCCCCTCCCCCTTGTAGGGGGGAGTTCAGTCCGAAGCACGCAAGGCTCGTAATCTGCATTTCCTAGGTTCGAGTCTCACTTGTGCCAAAGTTGATCTTTATGTACACTAACCCTCCCCCCCCCCTTCCCACCTCCCTCATGCCTTTGGTCAGAAAAGGGACACCGATGAACTTGGGAAGCCGCCTTCCATAAGATAGAAGTAAAACCGTGGTCCTGTGTACAGGATGACCATGCTTTATGCACGTTAAAGAACACACTGGATGGCCTTGGTGGAAATCTACCATCTGTTTCTCTTAATAGCTGTCCAGTGGATTCCCTTCCTCAACCTTCTCTGATCACTATGGGTCCTTGTGACCTGACCATTTAGTACGTTCTGTGAAAAAATGTGCCTTTCAGAAGAGAAACAAATCAACCTCTTTGAGCTATGCAGCGTGTTCTTTAACGTTTAGTTAAAACTCTCCTGAACACGGAGCCACGGCTTAGCGTCTCGTCGGACGGACGGCAGTCTCTCCAAGACTATTGATGTCACCCTTCTGACAGTTTAGTGAAGAAAAATCTCAAAGTTATCATTCTATCATCATATTAAGGAAACAGGAACAGCTTGATAACTAGGCAAGTTATGAAAAATAAAGTAGCAATCCACCTCACGGACTGGAACACGAGACCTCATGGTTAATGCCAGTTTTTTTATCAGTTGAGATAAGGTGGTGGTGGTAATTCACATTTGTTTAAGGAACTTTGCGATCGGCATGGTTGTTGGCAGGAGTGTTGGATAACAGTACTGGCAAAAGCTTGAAATAATTTTGAAAACATTTCTGTTTCCAGGCATTTGTAAATAAAATTTATAAATCATATTCAGATTTACCAGGATATCAAAAAAAATTGAGAAAAGACGTGAAATGTTTCACATTAGCATGCTTTGTACGAGAATTTAATCTTATGAGCTCTTTTTCACTGAAAAAAATCATTCTTTAAAAAAACATTTATCTCCCTAACTATCAAAATCTAACTGCCAAAATTTCTGTTGCAGGAAATAATATCAGTTGAAAAGGAAGAAGATGGCGAAAGCGATGAGGCAGATCAGAGATTCCGTTTGGCTCCATGGAAAATATTCTCTATGAAGTCATTGGAAAACGAGATTGCAATATCAAATAACGAGGGGAGGGGGGGTCGCGTAATGTGCTGTTCCCAGGTTCGAGTCCCGTCTTGGCCAGCATTGAGATTTATCTCAGCAAAATTTGTCGAGGACTTTTTACATTTTGTCAAGGAATTATTATTATTCAAAGATTGATAAATTGCATATGCTTTAAAAATTGGTTCATTTGAAACCATCGGCAATAATTTCCCTTTCAAATTCATTCAAGTTAAACGATGTGCGGAAATAGCCAGCAGCGAGCAGACGCAGCGATAGCCTAGTGTGTGTGATGTCAGAAACAGGTTGGTGGGCTTGTTCCTTCTAGGAGGTATTGGTATGGGGCACTTATGGGATTGAAAATACCGCCGTCCGTCGGATAGGACATTCAGCCGTGACCGAGAAAGCTCTACCTTGCACACGTTAAAGAACACGCTGATTGGCCTTGGAGGAGGCTACCATCTGTCTCTCAAAAGCTGTACATGGGTCCCTAACTTCCTCTTAGCCATCGGGGTCTTTGTGACCTGGCCATTTACCCCATTGTGTTAAAGAAAAAGTGCCGCTCACAGGTAAAACAGCCAATCAAGTTTTGAGCAAATCACCACTGTCTGATTGCAGAAACGGATATTGTCTGAAGAAATTTTTTATGAAGAATTCAGAAATAAAGAAAAGTTGCAAATCGAAGTTCAAAACAAATGAATGTTAAAAATAAATGAAAAGTGCAAATCTTTATTACGTTTCTATTTTTACCGGATTGCAAGAAAAACTTTTTTTAAATATAGAAATTACCATAAAATCCTCCATCTTGTGCACCATAAACTTTCAAATAATAGTATCTATATGAATCATGCAATGCTAATAAACGGAGAAATCCAAGATTTTTGAAAGTAAACTTGCTTTTATCTACTACTGTGCATTGACAAAAAAAAATCCATCTAACAGATTCGTCGTTTTATTCTAAACTATTCTTATATTATCTTAATAAATAATTTTTTCGATTTTCTATTTTTTTGTAAAATACAGAAAAAAAGAAGCAAATATTGGTCAGATACAAACAGAAAAACAATGTCCACACAATTCGAAAGTTAGTTGGGATTTTTGGGTTGGGTTGTTTTTTCTCTGAGCAGCACTTTTTTGCACATCATAAGCTAAATGGCCAGGTCACAAGGACCCCAAAGTCTCAGAGAAGGTTGTGGGGAGAGGATCCACTGGAACAGCTGTTAGGAGACAGAGCAGGCACCCGTCAAGGCCATCCACTGTGTTCTTTAACGTGCACAGGGTATGGCTCTCTCACACACACGGCACCACGGCTTAACGTCCCATCCGAAACCTAACTGCGAAACGTAAACTCTGTTTTGTTAGTTGGGAAACGAAAATTATTAGCGACTGTTACAGATAACGCTATAAACAGTGATCCTGAATCGTCTATCTGTGCTAGCTAGTCATTCTGTAATCATGGGCACGTGCTTGTCTCTGCAGAGGTGCTGCATATATTAAGTATAATATCTCCTTCCTCTTTTGTGCAATAAATTAAAATAAAGTTTAACAATATTTACAAAGGTTAGTTAATGCAATTTAAAACACATTATTATTATTATTTAGTTTTCCATCGATTTAGTTTTCCATCACACTGGATGGCCTTGACGGGAGATTATCATCTGTCTCCCAACAGCTGTTCCAGTAGGTCTCCTCCCCCAACCTTTACTGAGCCTTAGGGGTCCTTGTGACTTGGCCATTTAGCCCACTGTGTGGAAAAACGTGTTGCAGAGAGATAAAACAACCCAACCCACATTGAATCATACTAACACTCCTTACAATAGAAAGCAGGTAGACCAAGTTATAACTTCATTATAGGTAGTCCTATAATCTAGATAATTCTTATATATTTATTTCTATTGCTATTACTGTTGAGCTTTCATATTTATCTTTACACACTATTTATTAATAAATATCCGTTATTTGGGTTTCTGCTTTAGGAGGTGTCATATTGACTAAACTTTTCCTACAATAGGATATTTACCATGGTAACTTATAATTTTACCCATTAGGATATGGATCCAAGAAAGTTCTACGTAAGCAAATTCGATATTTATGAAATAAGGGACTTTCTTATATTGATTCTGAATATTCTCACAGCTATCATCTGTTTCTGAATATTTGACGAACCAGTGAAATTGTGGCAATGGCATATAAATGTGATTGATAGTGATAGTATTGGTCGTAATAGATCCGTAATAGGGATTCTTTCTTCGGATTCTGAATCGCATTTTACTGATAGTGTAATTAGATGCATGAAAAGAATGAGAAAGTTTAAAAACACGAGAGAAATTCAGGCATTTTACATGTTAGACAATTATATGTACTAAAGGTATTAAAATATTTGAAAAAAGTATCCTAGATGATGGTTTATAAAATGTTTGTGAAAGATTCCTGATCATCTAGGCCAGACATGTACCTAGGACTAGGTTCGGGTGGGGGGGCAGAGAATTTTGTTTTAGGGAGGGTCCTGGAATTCAGTTTCGAAGAGGTTGGGTTGTTTCACCTCTGAGCGGCACTTTTTTGCACACCATGGGCTAAATGGCCAGGTCACAAAGACTCCGAGGGCTCAGAGAAGGTTGGGGGAGGGAACCCACTGGAACAGCTGTTGGGAGACAGATGGTAGCCTCCCGTCAAGGCCATCTAGCGTGTTCTTTAACGTGCACAGGGTATGGCTCTCCCACATACGGAGTTACGACTAAACGTCCCATCAGACGGAAGGCGACCTTTCCAAGCCCATCGGTGTCCCCTACTGACCGTGGGCAGGGCAGGGAATTTTGCGGAGATAAATCTCAACGCTGACCAAGCTGGGAGAAATAAATATGAGATGTAAAGTTTGAGGCAAGTGTTTTTAACTGATATTGCCCCCCTCCCCCCCTCCCCCAAAAAAAAAACTTCCTGCAAATGTTCAACTGTAATTCCGAATACAGCTTTATCATTTAAACAAAAATCTATGATGGTAATTTTTTTCTACAAAAAATAAAATATAATAACGCATAAAATAATAATGCCTAAGATAAACATTCAACGGAATATGAGAAAATAAATTTCAGTGTGACGCTTACATTAATTTAAACGATAAAACCCTGCAAAGCATCTTGCAACTCACCCGAAATGCTGCAGAACTAGACGGTCGCCCCCTAACGTGACGTCACGATTTCAACGCCCTGGCGTTCTCCCATCTCGAACGCCCTGGCGTTCTCCCATCTCGAACGCCCTGGTAGAGCCCTGCTAAGAATTCAGTTTTCACAATCTCAACACGAATAACAGATGGAGCCACTTGCCAGAAGTACTATCTCCACAACCGAACGTTTAAAGCTGTACCCATTAGCACCCACCTTGCATTTCGTAAACAAAGGGGACAAGCATTAGGAAACACCGTCTTTCTGTCCAATAGGGTGGGAAATGCTATTTTTCTTTCCAGTGAGATTGGAAGGATGACATTTCTTTCGGATAAGTGAAATATATTTTTTTCCTCACGAAACAATGGGAACGATCGATTTCCTTCCCATATGGAAGGAAATAGGGGCAGATTATCCTGTCAGGCAATGCCCATAAGACCCGAGGCGATGATGGCTCAGTCTGTAGCTCACCAGGCTCGTAATCTGCAGTTCCCAGGTTCGAGCCTTACCTCCGCAAATACTGCCCGCTCGAGGTCAGTAGGGAATACCGATGGTCTTATAAAGACCGCCGTCAAGCGCATAGCTCTATATGTGAGAGAGCCATATCTTTGTACACGTTAAAGAATACATGTCTCCCACCAGCTGTACAGTAGGTCCCCTTCCCCCAACCTTCGCTGAGCCCTCGGGATCCTTGTGATCTGGCCATTTAGCCCATTGCTTGAGAAAAAAAGTGCCGCTCAGAGGTAAAACAACCCAACAAGAAGAGCCGATCGGTCTGGGCCAAAGTAGGTCAAATGGATCAATGACCGGTCTAGGCTGAAGAATTGTTGTTTTAGGGTTGTTTTACCTCTGAACGGCACTTTTTTGCATACCATGGGTTAAATGGCCTGGTCACATGGACCCCGAAGGCTCAGAGAAAGTTGGTGGAGGGGACCCACTGGAACAGCTGTAGGGAGACAGATGGTAGCCTCCCGTCAAGGCCATCCAGCGTGTTCTTTAACGTGCACAGGGTATGGCTCTCCCGCACACGGGGCCACGGCTTAACGTCCCATCCGACGGACGGCGGCCTTTCCAAGCCCATCGGTGTCCCCTACTGACCGTGGGCAGGGCGGGGAATTTTGCGGAGATAAATCTCAACGCTGACCCAGCTGGGACTCGAACCTGGGAACTACAGATTACGAGCTTGGCGCGCTACCGACTGAGCCACCCCCGCCTCTTTGGCTGAAGAAGGGCCGGTGCGACGATAATCTCTCGGGCCGATGTTTTCATACAAATCTATCCCTAGCAGGAAAGACAGATTTCCTTTCTTATGGGATATGAAAGACTGGTTTTTCTACCGATGGGATGTTAAACCATACCTCATGTCAAGGAGATATAACTCCTGAGCTAGAGTGTCTTGAGAGTGGTCCATGTTTGCCAGCCTCAACTGTCAAGTGCAACCGAGGAAGTTGTTATGGGCTTCTGAAAGTTTCAGAAGAATCCTTTCATCTGTACACTTTTTAATTATTTTCTTACACACTTGAAAGTCTAAACAGCAATTTGAGTACATATATTTATTATTTAAATATAATTTATAACTTTGGGATGCAATGAATATGTTTTAGTTAATATTTTGAAAATACTTTTGACAGCTCAGACTTCAAGGTTGTGGTCCCATCAGGTCAGCACAAGAAAGGAAACATCGATTAGCGAGGAAGGCCGCCGTCCGTCGGATGGGACGTTGAGCTGTGGCTCCGTGTGCAAGAAAATCATACCCAGTCGACGTTAAAGAACATGCTTTATGGCCTTGACGGGAGGCTTCCATTTGTCTCCTAACAGCTGTCCCCTTTCTCAAATCTTCTCTGAGCCCTTGGGTTTCTTGTGACCTGGGCATTTAGCGCATTGTGGGCAAGTGCTGCTCCAAAGTAAAACTACCAAAAAGTTGAATGATAGAGAATGTTAATCGGCATCTTCTAAATCGGGGTTTTTGAAAATATTTTCTTGGTGGGCTCCCTCCCCACGAAAAAAAAAATTTAAATTAAAATAAGAACTCCGCAAGTCTTAGACCTCGAAAAATCAATAATGGCGACGTAGATATATTAAATAGGAAGCAAAAAAACCCACTATTAATAGATTTTATTTAACTGAATTGTATTACTTACCGTTCCGTGGCCGAGTGGTTAGCACGCTACGCTTATGATCTAGGGGACCTGGGTAAGGCATTGAAGTTGTGTTGTTTTTCTGCTGAGATCCCGCCATCCACACATGGCGTATTACACCATCGTACTGTGGTATATTAAACTGACAGGATCCTTTCAGACCTCTGTGGCAAGCAGCTGCTTGAGGGGGTATTTGTTATTATTAGAAAACTTAGACTTATAAGATTTATATTACTTAGAAAACTTCGATTTAATTTCAACGCGGTATTCACAGCGAAGAGTGAATAGACCTGTGAAATAAAGATGATAAGGACTTCATCATTCGTAAAAAAAAATTCGGTCCCTTTCAACTTTCAATAATTCGAGTTATTTAATTATTCGTTTAATATAATTCATTTACCACATGAATGAGTTTCAAAAACAAAAATTTATATTCTTTTATTTAGAGTAGGAAAATTTAGAGTTAAGGTTTCTTGTGATGCGGCTCTTTCCAATGATTTCGTTGTCCATTAGTTTGAAAATCCTGTTCTAGATGAGAGTAATAATATGTAATTAAAAGTGAAGAAATCGTCTACGAATGGGGATACAGTTTCTATATTCACCTCCTCCGGAGGGGCGGGAAGGCTCAGTCGGTAGCGCGCTAGGCTCGTAATCTGCAGTTCCCAGGTTCGAGTCCTGGCTGGGTCAGCGTTGAGATTTATCTAAGCAAAACTCTCCACCCTGCCGCGGTCAGTAGGGGACACCGATGGGCTTGGAAAGACCGCCGTCCGTCGGATGGGACGTTAAGCCGTGGCCCCGTGTGCGGGAGAGCCATACCCTTGCACGTTAAAGAACGCGCTGGATGGCCTTGACGGAAAGCTGTCATCTGTCTCCAACAGCTGTTCCAGTGAGTCCCCTCCCCCAACCTTCTCTGAGCCTTCGGGGTCCATGTGACCTGGCCATTTCGCCCATAGTGTGCAAAAAAGTGCCGCTCAGAGGTAAAACAACCCAACTCAATCATAGAAATGATGTTATGCGTTACAGAGTCCTAAGTCGATTGTTTTATTTCTGTATTATGACTAAACTTTGGTTAAGGCTATGTATATCGTTTTTTATATATAACTCATTTTTTTTTCAAAAAAACTCATCACTTTTTTGCATACACTGGACTAAATGGCCAGGTCACAAGGACCCCCGAGGGTTCAGGGAAGGTTGGGAGATGAGGCTCCACTGTACAGCTGTTAGGAGACTGATGGTAGTTTCACGTCAAGACCATCTTGCATGTTCCTTAACATGCATAGGGTATGGTTCTCCCGTACACGAAGCCATAGGTTTAGGCCATATCCAACTGACGGCGGCCTTCACAAACCGATCGGTGACCCATACTGACCGAGTACAGGCGAGGGGTTTTGCGGAACTCAACACTGGCACGGATGGGACTCGAGCCTGGGAATATCATATTTCTAGTTTGGCTAAATACAAATTGAGAATCGCCCCTCTCCCCCCCCCCATCTCATATATTGAAGGGCAAAGGCTATTCTTATCACTTTTTATTGGAAAGTCACAAAAAGAATTCATCAAAAGAAACCGTCTAGCGAGAAGCTTATAAATGTTCCGTGTAATGTATAGTTTGAGTGTGACCGTATCAAAATTATGAAGAATTGACAAAGATTTAATTTGATTCTCATTTATTTTAGTCTAAATTCAATCTGGTAAATTTAACACATTGAAGTACTGTGTAAAAGCACCACTATGTCGTTAACGTTGAACAAACTTGTATTACGAGTAATCAGTAAAATAAGAACAAATGAATCCACAGCTCATCATTCATTATTTAAGAACTTTTAAGCTGTTTAAGTAACAGGAAGAAGATGTGTTGTCTTGAGCGGGATGGCATCGGACACACGACCTCCTGATGGCATATAAATGATGAGTTATGGATTCGTTTATCTAAATTACAAGATATTAGTGATCATATCAAAAATTACCCAGATTTAGAGTTGCTCACATGAAAAAAAAGTGTCTGGCAGAAGGATGGTCGTGTGCACATGTTTAGGATTATTAACTATTTTAAACTTTCGTCCATTTCGATATTTCAGACCTTTATTTCTCCATTTTTATTTAGAATTTGCATCATAGTTTAAACCAATTTCCAAACCTACATTTTAAGAGTTGAATTTTTAAGATAATAAGATGTAACATGCTGAGTCATGTGTTCCTGGAAAACATCGGTATAAACAAACCTTATTCGAATAAGAAAAGTGAGATATTCTAGTCCCATCAATTTACCTTACATGTAGTACACAAGTTGGGTCGGTTTTCGCATAAAGCACGTTAGGTACTTGCCTAGGATCACCTATGTAATAGGGCGTCATCATATATGTCTTACGATTTATTTAATTAACAACAAAACTATGGGGGCGGGGGTGGCTCAGTCGATAGCGCGCCAGGCTCGTAATCTGTAGTTCCCAGGTTCGAGTCCCAGCTGGGACAGCGTTGAGATTTATCTCCGCAAAAATTCCCCGCCCTGCCCACGGTCAGTAGGGGACACCGATGGGCTTGGAAAGGCCGCCGGCCGTCGGATGGGACGTTAAGCCGTGGCCCCGTGTGCGGGAGAGCCATACCCTGTGCACGTTAAAGAACACGCTGGATGGCCTTGACGGGAGGCTACCATCTGTCTCCCAACAGCTGTTCCAGTGGGTCCCCTCCCCCAACCTTCTCTGAGCCTTCGGGATTCATGTGACCTGGCCATTTAGCCCATGGTGTGCAAAAAAGTGCCGCTCAGAGGTAACCCAACCCAACAAAATTATGTCAGTTCACTTCTTAGAACGAATAATAAACTATTTGCAAGTATCCTTTGCAACTAGTATTCTATCTCCTAACAATCGAAAGTGAAGTTTTAAAAGAATAAGGTTTATGAGAATATAAAATACGTATCAAATGTTCTGGGATACATCCATGTCTTTGTGAATGGAAAACCATTTTCAAAGCAACTTTGAAAATAATAGTTTTTAGAGAGAAATGCGGGATATTATTGACTGATAAGAGATAATTCATAGATTTCATTCAAATTTATCCAAATCTCAATTTTTAAACAATATTCCTTTAATAGCTATTGAAACTGAATTATATGTCAGAAATGGCTGCTAGCCATTTCTGACACTTACACTTTCACTTTCACTTTCGAAATTGATGGAAATTGAAAAACAGTTGTTGAAACTTAAAAATCTAATCCAGGTAAACTTTTAAAATACAGTCAAAACGTTTGTAATGTAATTGGTTATAATGAAATTACGGTTCTTACGAAATTATGGCTGAAGCGAAGTCTAATCCCTTCGCGTTTTAAAATTATATGGTACAGTCGCTCAAAAAAAGTATCCGAACACTATGGTTGATTACAGAATTCAGAAAAAATATCTGGCGACGATTTTTTTAGAAATTAGTGATCTGGCAACCTTCGTGTCACGTGACACGAAGGTTGCCAGACCACTAATTTCTAAAAAAATGACACGAAGGCTGCCAGACCACTAAATTCTAAAAAATCGTCGCCAGATATTTTTTCTGAATTCTGTAATCAACCATAGTATTCGGATACTTTTTTGAGCGATTGTACGTATTTATTTTTTATAACTTTTACGTACTTTACGGATACAACGAACTTTTTTTTCGTTAAGGATCCTTTAATCAGGACATACGGAATAGTGAACCTGCTTTCCCCCTTTCCCCCTGAAAATTAGTCATTTTGCAGCAAGGCACTTTTCAAGGCCAGTTGCAGTTGGTTTAGCATTGCAATGGTCAATGAAGGTCATTAGCCCAGAGCTATTTCTTCATTAATATCTTTTTTTTAATTTAAATCTACTAGTTGTATGCCTGTTGAAAATTCTATGACAAAAGTTAATCAAAGTGACAAACGTTAGTAAAAGGGTTCGGACGTAGAGGGACACAGGTAACATTTGGGAGTAGGGGGACACAGGTAACATTTGGTAGTAGGGAGACACAGGCAACATTTGGGAGTAGGGGAATACAAGTACATTTGGGTGTAGGGGGATACAGGTAACATTTGGGAGTAGGGGAACACAGGTAACATTTGGGAGTAGGGGAATACAAGTACATTTGGGTGTAGGGGGATACAGGTAACATTTGGGTGTAGGGGAACACAGGTAACATTTGGGAGTGTAGGGGACACAGGTAACATTTGGGAGTAGGGGGACACAGGTAACATTTGGGAGTAGAGGGACACAGGTAACATTTGGGAGTAGGGAGACACAGGCAACATTTGGGAGTAGGGGGACACAGGTAACATTTGGGAGTAGGAGGATACAGGCAACATTTGGGTTTAGGGTAATACAGGTACATTTGAATGTAGGGGGGATACAGGTAACATTTGGGTGTATAGGAACACAGGTAACATTTGGGAGTAGGGGACACAGGTAACATTTGGGAGTAAGGGGACACAGGTAACATTTGGGAGTAAGGGGACACAGGTAACATTTGGGAGTAAGGGGACACAGGTAACATTTGGGAGTAGAGAGACACAGGCAACATTTGGAAGTAGGGGGACACAGGTAACATTTGGGAATAGGGGGATACAGGTAACATTTGGGTGTAGGGGGATACAGGCAACATTTGGGTGTAGTGGGATACAGGTACATTTGAATGTAGGGGGATACAGGTAACATTTGTGTGTAGAGGAACACAGGTAACATTTGGGAGTAGGGGACACAGGTAACATTTGGGAGTAGGGAGACAGGCAACATTTGGGAGTAGGGGGACACAGGTAACATTTGGGAGTAGAGGAATACAGGTACATTTGGGTGCAGGGGTATACAGGTAACATTTGGGTGTAGGAGAACACAGGTAACATTTGTGAGTAGGGGAATACAGGTAACATTTCGGAGTATGGAGACACAGGTAACATTTCGGAGTAGGGGACACAGGCAACATCTGAGATTCAGGATACTAGTAAGGGTAATAGAGGCAAAATCAAACTTTTCAAGGCCGGGTTACCTCTGTGAGTTTTTGTTGACTTTTTTATGTGGGAAGACATGTTTCCGATCTAAAAAGAGTCGTTAAGGTTTCAAACTAAGCCACTGATGACGGTCGTTAAGATCACAAACTAAGCCACTGAACGTAATACCTTGGCATTGGATTAACACAAACATTCCACGAAAAGGAACAAACTAAGGCCAACCAGGAACAATTAAAATTACGAAATTTGTCACTCTGCTGATTGTTACGTAGCCAAGATGTTTTCCGCGATGATCGGTGAAAAGCTATGGGTAAGGAGACAAACTCACTTAGAAATTTTATTGTGCAGGTGGCAGAGGAAGGTTGGGTTGTTTTACCTCTGAGCGGCACTTTTTTGCACACCATGGGCTAAATGGCCAGGTCACATGGACCCCGAAGGCTCAGAGAAGGTTGGGGGAGGGGACCCACTGGAACAGCTGTTGGGAGACAGATGGTAGCCTCCCGTCAAGGCCATCCAGCGTGTTCTTTAACGTGCACAGGGTATGGCTCTCCCGCACACGGGGCCACGGCTTAACGTCCCATCCGACGGACGACGGTCTTCCAAGCCCATCTGTGTCCCCTACTGACCTTGGGCGGGGCGGGGCGGGGAATTTTGCGGAGATAAATCTCAAGGCTGACCCAGCTGGGACTCGAATAAATTGACTCGCCTAAATTCAACATTTTAAATGTAATACTTTGCACTACAAAAATGGGCAAAAGCACCATTATGTCGTTAATATTGACTAAACTTGTATTATCAGTAAACATCAGTAAACAGTAAAAAAAAAAAACCATAATGGCTTGAATGTGAAAACCAGAGTTAATGATGAAATCATAGATATTTAATGTTTTACAATTTTCATCCATTTTCTTTTCATGGTTCGTTTTCGAAAACACAATTCTGTTTATGTGTATTTCAGAATTTTTCAAAGGCCATTGAATAGATTTCCTACGACGCCGACAGCTACATTAGTAACCCTGATTATAAACTAATGTTTCGAGATTAATGTATCTGCATGCTCATTCCCTATGTTAATTACCATTACAGTGGTAGGAAGGCCTCTATTCCCGACTAAGCTTTTTCGTTCAGAGGTGCCAAAGTCGGTAGCGCGCCAGGTTCGTAATCTGTAGTTCCCAAGTTCGAGTCCCAGCTGGGTCAGCGTTGAGATTTATCTCCGCAAAATTCCCCGCCCTGCCCACGGTCAGTAGGGGACACCGATGGGCTTGGAAAGGCCGCCGTCCGTCGGATGGGACGTTAAGCCGTGGCCCCATGTGCGGGAGAGCCATACCCTGTGCACGTTAAAGAACACGCTGGATGGCCTTGACGGGAGGCTACCATCTGTCTCCCAACAGCTGTTCCAGTGGGTCCCCTCCCCCAACCTTCTCTGAGCCTTCGGGGTCCATGTGACCTGGCCATTTCGCCCATAGTGTGCAAAAAAGTGCTGCTCAGAGGTAAAACAACCCAACTTTTTCGTTCATTAATACATTTTTGAATTTGAATCGTACTAGTTGAATGTCTTTTGAAAATTAAATGACAAAAATATAATAAAATTGTGTAATGTTTAAAACGTGGCAGAATTTCTTAAATGAACTATTTTAAACATTCCTGCCACCTCGATATTTCGGTCCTTTATTTCTCAATTTGTGTTTAGAATTTGCATCTAGTTTGAACTAATTTAAAGTTCCAACTGTATTCTATTATAGGTGAATAGTTGGAGTTTTAAGAAAATATGGCATGGCCTATGCTAAGCGATGCGTTCCTGGAAAACATGGCATAAAGCAGATTTTGTTTCAATAGGAAAGTGGGATACTCCAGTCCTACCATTATGTCTCTACATTTAAAAAAAATTGCTAATTAAATCACTATTGCGCTGTGCAATATATCCATTCAAAAGTAATTCGTGAATACTGAAGAAAGCGAAACGACGAATTCCTTCGTTGTAAAATTTGTTACATTAGGAGCAAAAGTTTCAATACCTGACCATCATTTCCAGTATCAACCAGCGCGTGACACATTTCATTTACAACTATGTCCCCTTGATTCAAATCTGATTATTATACACGAAAATATTCCCTAAATACGTTTCGTGTGTTCCTATGTTAAAATAATAGTAAAATTACATTTGTACAGTTAATCAATTTGTATCAGAGCACTGCCTATTATAGTTCGTTTCAAATATTTTAACACTTATTTATAACTTTCGAGATCCAAATTTACATAATATTCATATGCTCCCATTCCACTTTCGAAATCTTTTAATGCATCTAATGACGTGTGTTTGAATGTAACGCAATACAGTTGGTACCAGATTAAAACCGTTAAATTGTTCTTTAAAACTCGAAGTTGAGCGAAACAACATTAAATTATCTCTAGTTATTACGGTAATGACGAGAACAGCAAAACCTAAGGAACTGTGCACTTCTGTTTTAAGGTTTGTTTTCTAGTTTTTTCCACCGCTGAAAGGTGGGTTAAAGGGGGGGGGGGGGCTAATTCAAACTATGAAGAGATTCGGTAAGCCCGAATCATAATATTTCGTCAATTCCTTTCTAACCAAAAGATAAATTTTCGTTTAGCTCTAAAAAAATTAAATGACTGTAAACAGACAGGCGGACGACAAAACGAAAACAATCACTTGTTTCTATGGAAACGTGTTCAAAATAATAGCCTATAGAAAATATATCGCTTAATAAGATTGTTTTATATCCTATCTTGTAAATCCTCCTCACCCACCACTATCTCCACACGCCATGTTTCCTCGATAATTTTATTTTTTGTTGCTGATCGACCCTACTTAACTCCTGAATCGTAAGGGTCACTGAATTTAATAGTTAGAGGTCGTAAAGAGGTTGAATTTAATAGTTAGAGGTTGTAAGGGGGAGTCAGTATAATTTTTTACTTCAAATTCACGACAAGCCTACCTAAACAAAAAGAAAAACGAAACAGAAGTATTCAAACAATTCGCCAATGCAACACTAAGAGATTTTTCGTCAATTATTAGAGAACATGTTTTTTCAAACAATAACGTAATTGTTACAAACGCATAACTTTTGTCGCAAATTGTCGGTCGAAATAGACGCCATCTTTCATCGTAGAGGGAGGGTTGAATTTAGCTCGGAGAATCGCTTATTTTGTGGGGTAAAAAGTCAGAGTATTTAGGTCACAAAGACCCTAGGAGTTGGGGAAGGAAGCGTTGTGGGCAGTTGTTAGGGGTTAGTTTGTTAGGGCCACCCATTATGGCCATTTACAAAGATCATTTCTTGGCCCTGTGTGCAGAATGCGCCATTCTTTGGAGTGAAGCTTTCTCTCACACAGGACCACGACTTAAGATCAGAGCAATAGTCAGTGGCATTTCTAAGCCAAAATATCTGTTTTTTAATCACCGGGAATTAGGTGTGGGCAAGTAGGAACACTGGAGACTCATCATCTAGGTAAGGAGTTTTTTTCGCTTTGTTTTCAATTTTATTTTTCATTTTCACCATCCCATGAAAATCAAAATTCCAAGGTGCTGCCCACTTTGGGACCATTCATTCCGGTGAATCAACAGCAGCGTTCCCTGGTCGCTCGCCACTAGTGTCTGAAGTAATACATTAGTGTGTTGGGTTACACACCTTTGCCAAGAAGCGAAGGTGCATCAAGGGGGGGCTGCTGTCACTGGGAGCGGATGGGAGCAAGATCTAATCTTTTTGTTGTTTTCTAATCTTTTATTGTTTCTTTTTCTTTTCAATTAAATCTTGTACAAGATGCTACAAATATTTCCATTAAATGACTCTTCAGATTGGCTATTTAATGGACGTCTGTAGCTTCTTGTCCCTCTTTTTCCTTCCACACTAATTGCCTATGTGTGGAGGGGTTTTCTCCTGGTTAGAGCAAAACACTCTGACATGGATGGTGCCTTGACGTGGCGTCAGAGCTTTTCACCAAACCATCTGGCAGACTTCTCTTTTCACAGCATGCTTACTAATTTAGTAAACCTTCAATCTACTACTGATGACAATTCAACAGACATTTGTGTAACAAACATTGTAACATTAATCTCCTTAAAATTGTCAATTCAAACTAATGGGTGATTGACAAAAGTGTAAATAACATAATAAATAATTTACAACACCTATAAAGTAGAAAAAAAAGTTTTCATTCATCTGTTAAAAGAAAAAAGTTGTGTTTTCTCCTCCCTGCGTGCTAAGGGGGAAAAAACCATTGCTGTGAGTGTAAACCTCGAAATTCAGACATTTTAAACTTTTTACACCGTTAGAGGGCGCTATTACAAACAATCAGTGATTCGGAAAAACGTAAAACTAACATTTCGCCAATGCCTATCCGAAGCAGAAAGAAGTTTTCGTTTATCTCTAAAAACAAAAAAGTGGAATATTTATAATCTGACAGACGATGACGTAGTGATACCAGAAGTATAACACATCATCTCTGGCGAATAAAATATGCTGCTTTTAAAAGAAAATGAACTTTTTCATTTTCCGAATATTTCACTCTTTAACAGTAATAATTAGTATTAATGGCTGATTGGAGAATGTAAATAATAATGTATTATCAGCTCTATACAACACAAACTTATTTCTCGTTTATCCCTTAAGCTGAAAAAGTTGTATTTTATCATTCCCTAAAATTAAGTTCTAACTTTCAATTTTTTTAACCAACTGTAATTTAATTAAAAACCATATAAAATATAAATTATTGTTCTGTCAGGAAGCCATTTGGGTATGTTCTTCATCAACATATTCTACCACCAGAATTTTCAATTTCTAGCAGAAAGAAGTGTCTCTCTTCTAGGTACGAATGCATCAATGAAAGTGACACCGACAAAACGGTAGAAAGGTTTCTTACAGCTAAATTTCAGACAAGCATTGAAGACTTGAATGTTATCTACTGTTATGCCCCCACTGAGGATGAGAAAGACAGATTTTAGGTAAAACTTTAGGATATTTTGAATTTTGTTCCCTTCTTCTAGGTGACTTCAGTGCTAAAGTTAGTACCGACTCTGACCTTTGGGGAGGGGTGATAGGCCCTTTTGGTTTTGGTAGCTGTAATGGCAATGGGCAATGTCTCCTACAGGTAAGTAAACTTAATGGTTTGAGAATAACTAATACTTATTGCAAACACCGCAACATACATAAGTACACGTGGGTATGAATATGATTTATTATATATTAATTAACAGCAATGGGCTAGTTCTGTTACGAATAACAGGTCATATAGTGGAGCTGAAATTGGATCCTTGTTAAAAGTGTCTTGCAACGTAAAGTGTGCTAAGGCTAAAAAAGATATCTTTAACACTGAAGCTCTGAAAGACCCAGTTATAGCTAAAGTTTGGCATGATAGATTACTTAGCCATTATGACAGTCGTGGTTTGCTTACTATTGAAGTTGAGGAAGAATGGGACCGTTTTAAACAGTCTTTTCTTGAAGAGTGCTATTTTAGGAAAAAAGGAGCAGAGGAGGCAAAATTACTTGAGTGATAAGGCACTCGAGCTTATTTCAGAAAGAAAGAAGTGCAGAAATGTCCTTAATCAATACTCTACCAGTCCTAACAGAAAGCGCTACAAAGAGATTAATAGACGTGTAAAGGATCAGTCAGTTGCTGATAAGAATCTTTGGCTTGATGGCTTGGCTGACAAAGCCGACTAAGCAGCAAGACAGCGTAACAGCAGAGAGCTGTACCAGATAGTCAATATTTTGTGTGGGAAGCAATGGACAGGGTATACAGAGATTGAAGGATAGATAAGGTAAGGTTATTGAAGGTGAGGATTCGGTCATGGCTAGGTGGGCTGAGCATTTCAGAGATGTTCTAAACAATGCAATTAGTTCTACTCCCATTGTTTGTAATGACGATACATATATTACCGGTATTAATTTTGGTCCTATATCACAGACAGAAGTCATTTTGGCTATTTCTAAACTTAAATTACATAAATCCCCAGAGTAGTTGAAATTACTAGTGCAATGCTTAGAACTAGGAATGTGTCTGTTACCACATGGCTGACTCAAAATTTGAATATCTGTCTTGAAAAAGATATTATTCCTAAGTATTTTACCAGAAATTTTATTTTTCCTATTTTTCTTCCAGTTCTTGTGATAACTATCGGGGTATCAGCCTGCTTTCTATTCCAGGTAAAGTTCTTTGTATGATTGTGCTTAATAGAATTAAGAATCTGGTTCAAATCTGGTCAATGCGTGATGAGCAGTGTGGATTCAGAAGTGGTAGGGGATGTGTAGATCAGATTTTTCCACTTAGGCAGATTCTTGAGATATATTTAGAGTTTCAGAAATCTGTGGTTACTAGCTTTGTATATTTCAAAAGATAAGACTTTTGACTCTGTTGACCGTCAAAATTTGTGGTGGATTATATCTTACGGCATACGAGACAGGTTAGTTAACATAATGAAAACTCTCTATAATAACACTGAGTCTTGTGTGAGAGTTGGTAAGGCATGCAGCAATTGGTTTAGCATTGCTTCTGGTTTTCGACAAGGGTGCGTTTTGTCTCCTTTTCTCTTTAGTTTGGTTATTAATTATATTACGCGAAATTCACTCATGGGAAAGATTATGACCTTAAACTGTCTGGAGATACGAAAATGTCTGATTTAGATTATGCTGATGATTTAGCCCTTTCGGCAAATGATGTTGATGAGATGAAACTCTTTCATTCGAGCTGTTGATGAAACTGGTAGTAGAGTAGGTTTGGTTATAAACAGAGAGAAAACTAATGTGATTAAAATTGGTCAGGCAAGCTGTGATTCAGTTAATCTGAATGATTGAAGTCTTCAGCAGGTGTCATAATTTAATTATCTACGAAGCTATGTAACAGACACTAGTGATGTGTGGCATGAGATATGTAGAAGAATAGTAATTGCCTCTGGAACTTTTAAGAATATATGGAGAATGCAGAGAAATAGGCATGTGCACCTACAGGCTGAAATTACGATGTATAATAGTTTGGTTCTTTCTATGGTAGCGAAACATGAACCCTTTGTAAGTATGATAACAAGAAACTTGATGCTTTTGATTCTAGATGCTTGCGCACTTATCTTGGGTATTAGGTGGTTGAACTTTGTAAGCAATGATGAGGTTAGGGAAAAGAGTCCACAACCTCCTTTGAGCAGAATATTGTGCAGAGAGAGACTCCGTTGATTTGGTCATGTTACCTGTATGCATACTACTATAAATTAGTGAATAAGTTTATGAAGAGTGTGCCTTAAGGCCTCAGAAAGATGACCTAGGATGCGTGGGGAGACAATGTTAAACAAGACTTTGTTAGAATTGGTATACAGTGGCCAGGTGCAGCAGATGTAACTCAGGACAGACGTGTTTGGAGAACTAAATTGCGCAATCTGGTTAGAACTCCGTGACCCATGACTCCTTAAGGATGATGGTGATGATGGACACAACGGCAATCGTCGAAATTGTATTTGCATTACATCAATGTCGCGCAAATATTGGATTAATATCAAAATAATTTTATAATATTTTCAACTTAAACAGTACCAGTTGGTCAAAGTCATTTGTATATTTTGGTGATGCACTGACATGTAAGCTGGTGTTAAATCAATTTGTTTGATTTTGTTGCAGAAAGTATTTTTTTTTTAATTTATCAATTTATTTCTTTTACGTTACACTCTTCTGGGTCACTTAGTTACACATTTCTGACCCAAATGAATTAAGAAAAAGGAAAACTTAGCATAAATATGCAAAAATGCATGTGAGCATTTCAATTATAATACAAAATACAGAAACTTTAAATATATATATGACACAGAAAAAAAAATAAGGAAAAATATTAAAACAACTCTCATTTGCTAGATCCCATAATATTTTAAACAGGCTAGATATCATAATATTTTATCAATAAATGCAGCAGAGATAAAATGCAGTAATATGTGAATCACTATTTAAATAAGCTTTCATCCCGTGGCCGAGAGGTTAGCACGCTTGGCTACTGATCTAAGGGACCTGGGTTCGAGCCCCGGAATTAGTCATGGATGTGTGTGTCGTTTTTCTGCTGAGGTCCTGCCATCCTCTCAGATCTCCTACTGTGGCATATAAACTGACAGGCTCCTGTCAGACCTCTGTGGCAAGCAGCTGCTTGAGGGGGTATTTATTTATTTTATTTTTCATCTATTATATCGAAGTTTTTCAAACTGCGGGTCATGAACTATTAGAGGGTCGCGAAATCAATTTAGTGGGTCTCGACCAACATGTTTTTAAATTAATAGAATAGAAAATATCAGAGTGGATCTCATTGGGTCGCAATGTAAAATATATTTTTTATTTGGGGTCGTGGTTAAAAAATTTTGAAAATACTGTATAATACTGTTATTAATTAAACGGATGAAAACAGCATGAGTTCAAAAATAATATTTAAAAATCATAATTCTAAAATAATGTAATTTATTACAAAAGTATGAAGGAAAACATTTATATAAACTAAAGTCAACCAACGCAAATCTATATGAGTATAAAAATAAACCTTCAGAAGAAAAGAGCATCTTTTCACTATTCCTACAACGAGAAAATAAGGCTTTTACAACAGTCGATAAGTTCAGGGGCGTAGCGAAGGTCTATAGTTGGGGGAGGGGGGAAGATCTCGAAAATCAAATTTTGCCAACTGAAAAAATAATGATGTCTCTGTCAGTTGTGTACATGGATTTTCGCTCTCGTGGCGGGGGAGGGGGGGTTGAGGCAATTTTCACATCATCATCATCATCATCATCATCATCATCATCATCAAGCAGCCATGAGCTATGGAGGTCCAACCAGACCGTGCAATTTAGTTCTCCAAGCAAGTCTGTCCTAAGCTACATCTGCTGCATCTGACCACTGCACACCAATTCTAACAAGGTCCTGTTTGTCTGCCCACCACATCATAGGTCTCCCCCTCTTTCTGAGGCCTTTAGGCACACTGTTCATAACCATATCCGCCAATCTATAATTATACATACGGGCAACATGGCCAAACCAACGGAGTCTGTCTCTGCACAATATGCTGCTTAAAGGAGGTTGCAGACTCCTTTGCCTAACCTCATCATTAGTTACAAAGTTAAACCACCTAATACCCAAGATACTGCGTAAGCATCTAGAATCAAAAGCATCTAGTTTGCTATTATCTTGTTTACACAGCATCCAGGTTTCACTACCATAATTAACCCTAGAAACAACCAAACTATTATACAGCCTAATTTTAGTCTTTAGGTGTATACGCCTATTTCTCCCCAATCTCCATAGATTCTTAAAAGTCCCGGCCGCAATCCCTATTCGTCTGTTAATCTCATGCCACGTATCACCAGTATCTGTTACATAGCTCCCAAGATAATTAAACTGTGACACCTGCTCAAGACTGCAACCATTCAGATTAACTGAATCACAGCCTGCCTGACCAATTTCCATCACTTTAGTTTTCTCTCTGTTTATAACCAAACCTACTCTACTACCAGTCTCATCAACGGCTCGAATGAAAGAGTTCATCTCATCAACATCATTTGCCAGAAGGGCTAAATCATCAGCATAATCTAAATCAGAAATTTTCGTATCTCCAGCCCATTTAAGGCCAAAATCTTTCCCTTGAAGTGATTTTCGCATAACATAATCAATAACCAAGCTAAAGAGAAAAGGAGACAAAATGCACCCTTGTCGAACAGCAGAAGTAATGCTAAACCAATTGCTACAAGACTTACCAACTCTCACACATGACTCAGTGTTATTATAGAGAGCTTTCATTATGTTAACTAACTTGTCAGGTATACCATATGATCTCACAATCAACCACAAATTATGACGATCAACAGAGTCGAAAGCCGTTTTGAAATCAACAAAGCTAGCAACCAAAGGTTTCTGAAACTCTAAACCAGTGTCTCGCAAACTGTGTGCCGTGAGAGATTCCAAGTGTGCCGCGAGAGATTTTCAAATTGACACTAGATATTCCAAATATTTCATTTTGACTTGACTTGTGTTATCGACATGCTTTAATATCGACGTGCTATCGACGTGCTTTAATAAAAATCTTTCAGATTTTATCAACTGGGATCTTGTAAGTATTTATCAAGCTTTTTCCAAATTTTGGTATTAATTTTTGAATATTTCAAGCCATAGAATGGACAAATATTTAAAACAAACACCGAGTTATGATTAATTATATTTATTATTATATTTATTTTAAATAAAATGCATTTAACGAAACTTCAATTTTCCTCTTTTTACGTAACCATCAAAAATTCTTTTTTAGGTGTGCCGCGGAAAAAAAAATTAAATTCAGTGTGCCGCAGAGTTAAGTTTGCGAGACACTGCTCTAAACTTTTCTCAAGAATCTGCCTAAGTGAAAATATCTGATCCACACATCCCCTACCACTTCTGAATCCACATTGCTCATCACGCAATTGACTGTCAACCAGATTCTTAATTCTATTAAGCACAATCATGGAAAGAACTTTACCTGGAACAGAGAGTAGGCTGATACCCCTATAGTTATCACAAGAACTGCGATCACCTTTTTTGAAAATAGGGATAACAATAGCTCTGGTAAAATCCTTAGGAACCATGCCTTTATCATAAAAGAGATTCAGAATTTCAGTCATCCAAGTGGTAACCGAAACATTCCCAGCTCTAAGCATTTCCGTAGTAATTTCATCTACCCCTGGGGATTTATGAAGTTTAAGTTTAGAAACAGCCAAAATAACTTCAGACTGTGTTATAGGCCAACATTAAAGCCACCGATGTATCTATCATCATTGCAAACAATGCAAATAGAACTAACTACATTGTTTAGAACATCACTGAAATGCTCAGCCCACCTAGCCATCAGAGAATCCTCACCTTCTATAACCTTACCTTGTTTATCCTTCAATCCCTGTATACCTGTCCACAATAGCACTGAGAGAAAATCAAAACAGGCAATAAAACTAAGCTTAACTAGTCTTACCCAAACTTTCGACCGAGGTGATGCTCTGCAACAGCTGCCGCTGATCGCTGTCGTCTATCCAAGTTGTCTTCCGGTCCAAGGCGAGGTCATGATTCTTGCGGAATGAACTGTTCAATTTGGCGAAAGCCTCTTAGTTCCGGTCCCTTTTTTTTTTCCCCATACTATAATTTAGGGAAGAATTGCTGGTTGGTATCTCCCTTCGACTATATGCTCACTCATAGTAGAATTTTTAATGATTACAACTCTCACTGCAACAGTTATCTGCCGGATGGTTTAGTGAAAAGCTCTGACGCCACGTCAAGGCACCATCCATGTCAGAGTGTTTTGCTCTAACAGGAGAAAATCCCTCCACACATAGGCAGCTAATGTGGAAGGAAAAAGCGGGATCCGGCTCCATGAAATGGCATTATTGATTCTCTGTTGAAATGACTGTAGGCCTCATTAAGGTATAACACACTGCAGAGCCTGGTCAAAACGTTTTCAGGATAAAGGAGGCAATTTTCAAATCTGTCGCATTGTCTGAAGAAAATATCAAGTCCAGGATAAATAGTCTTTGAAGATAAATCAAAATTATCATAATCACATAAGGTGGATTCGTGTTAGTCCTTATGATCTGAAGTAATTGATCGACTTTTGTCATTTCGTTCACACTGTAGAAGGAAATGTGAAACTGTTTCACGCTCCACATGCTGGACACATATTGGAATTACTAAGCCGACACCGAAACAAGAAATGCAGGTGAATCTGCTCCTTCATAGAGAGGAATGCCTCGGTGACTCGGGACACCCTGTAGAAAAAAAAAAGATTATTTCCATGCAGTACAACATTTCCCCCTACATTTTAGAGCTCTTTAAAAACAATTTGCAAAATGCTTGAAATATATGTAAAGAGGTGTAACAATTTTTTCCTCTATTACCTTTATTAGCATTCTCCAAGGGGGGGGGGGATGGTCCTCTTGTCCCCCACCCGCCCACTTAATCCGGCCCTGAGTGAGTATAATTATTTTTATTTAACGTAGCAATTTTTTTTAATCATTACGGTATGCCAATTGTATGCCAATCGTCAAATTAAAAGTCTGAATTTACTGAATGTACAAAAGAGATTGCAAATTCGTATTGAGAAAAGTGTTGAACAATAAATAAATTATCTCTGAATCAGCTGCTTGCCACAAAGATCTACAAAAGGTTAGCAGATTAATAACCATGGAGAAGACTGTTCCACATGGCCGAGTGGTTAGTGCGCTTGGCTACTGATCTACGGGACCTGCGTTCGAGCCCCGGCTTAAGGCATGGATATTTGTGTTTTCTGCTGAGGTCCTGCCATCCTCACAGACCTTCTACTGTGGCATATAAACTGACAGGCTCCTGTCAGACCTCTGTGGCAAGCAGCTGCTTGAGGGGGTATTTTTTTATTTTATAATGTTCATATTTCTCATAATAGAAGTAACGCTGCGATATTAGTGACGTTTTCTCTTTTAGGGTTCTCAATCAGAACTAACTCACGACTTGGAAAAATATTTTTTCTACTGTACAGGTAAACAAACCTGCGTTGAAACCTCTGTTTAGGTCCACTAGTTTAAGTTTTTAGTTTGTTTAAGTTCCTGTTTATCTAATTCCATAGTCTTAGATGCGTTTCCAGTCGCTACTGGTTGACTAGTTTTTCACTATTTACCGTTCGTTCCTTACTAAATTTATAGTTGTACATTTTTAATTTGGTATTTCTATATTTAGTTTTAAAAATTAAAAATTTTGATTGTTTTTGGATAGATTTCTGGTATTTTACGGAAATCCGTTCTTTTCAAATTCCGGTTTATACCGGTTTCTTACTCTTGTAACTGTGAGTTTTTGCATTCGAAATATTCGAATATTTTACATATATTTATGTAAATTTGTTCTATTTCTTTAAAATGACTTCTATTTTAGTCTTATTTTATACTTATTTCACTTTTGTTAACTACTTTTTATTTGAAAATTTCAAAGCTTTCAAAATGTCAAATTTTGAAGTTACTGATTTTTCCAGCGCGGCCTACACAGAGAGCTGCTCTGGATTTGACGTCACTGCGAACCACACAGAGACCTGCTCTGGATTTGACGTCACTGCGAACCACACAGAGACCTCTGGAGCTGAAGTCTCTATGGATAGCTCTCAACTGAGCAATAACTCGCAAATCTGCAAGTTTTTCTCGTAGAAAAATAAACCTTTGTATGAATTAAACTCCACATTAGTGAATTTACCTTCCATGAAGGACATCAGTAGTATTATCCCATTATACGGATCCCCTTTTGCACAGCACTTTCCCCCTAGACGTTACCAGCCACGCCCCCACTCGGTCACGTGATATGACGTCACTGATCACGCCCCCTTATTAATATTCATAATTAATAAAGACCCCCTGGTTGGCTTGTATTTTTATCCTCCCTCATTAAAACCCACCTTATCAAAAGTTTCGCACCTTTATTAAAAACCCATGGCGCCATCTAGTGTATATCATGAGTACTATACTTTAGAAAGGCCCTCTATTTTAGCCGTAATTTTTCCAATTTTTGACCCCCCCTCATTAAGAAAACTCCCTTATCAAAAGTTCCACCCCCATTATTAAAAACCCTATCAAAACTGCCCCATGGTTGACCCATCTGTATTTTTAAGTCCCCCTCTTTAAAGATCCCCTGGTTGACCCACTTGTATTTTTTAAGCCTCCCTGAAATGTCACCTGAAAAAAGTCTTCGATTTTTGGTGGTGCCATCTAGTGTATACTTTAGCAAGATTTTAACTGCAAGTCCCAATTTTTTTGACTACCCCTTATCAAAAGTTCCGCCCCCCTTTATTTTAAACCCTTGGAGCCATCTAGTGTATATCATGAGTACTATACTCTAGCAAGCCCTCTATTTTAACCGAAAAATTTCCAATTTTTGACATCCCCTTCTCATTTAAAAAACCCTTATCAAAAGTTCCGACCCCCTCTATTAAACTCCCCCTCACCGATCACAAACTCCCGAATAAGTACCTTGGTTTCTACTCTCATCTGAAATTTACCAAGTCTAACTGAACTTTCGGTGGCAACGTTCAGGTCATCCCCTCTCAGAATGGTTGATGCAATCCTCAAAAATAATTGCAAAGACCAAGTAAACTTTCGGTAGCATCCTCTCTCAGATTGGCTGATGCAATCCTCAAAAATAATTACAAAGTCCAATAATTTGTGACATCGACCTTCATATAATTCTAAGTCCGGCGATGCGCATTTCGCAACAAGTGTTTAGTACCTCACCTGTACCTGGGACCACGATTTGTGGAAAACCAACTCACACTCTTGATCGTAGTTTTCGGTCACATCTCGAAATTTTTCTAAGTCCAGAGATATCACTCATTGACAGCCATTCTGACTAAACCGCATTGAACCAATAAAACAAACTTTTTTAATTCCCATATATCCATTACATCATGAAACGAATAATTATTTAACTTTGTCATTACAGTTGAAAAGATCCTTGAGGAAGATAAAACTCATGGAGTGGGCAGTTCTTCCCATAAGTAAAGGATTTAGATAAACAGTAGCATATCTGTTTTCACATCGACGGGGTGTTCCATAGGTCAGTGCATAAGTGCCCCATGACCTTTGAGTTATCACCGGTTGGGCTGCCTGTTCATGCCGAGTGTCTCTGACCCATTTCTTCGAATTAAGCGACAAGGTCATGTTAAATTTTAAGAATTGGGAGAGTATATGGCGGGAATTTTCCTATGTTTTAAGAAGGGTATTTCTGGACTTGGGATGTTTCACACAGAGTGACTCTTAGTTTGTAAAGACATTATTTTTTTTTCTGTCACTTATATCTAATGTACGCTCTGTGAGAACATCGACTTTTGTGACAAAAGTGCAGAATTCTTAAGACATTATTGGGGTGACAATGAAAATTAAGTGCACAATTCACCGGTCTGTGTCGTGGTTGGGTCTGCGGGAAAAAAATTCATCAGTCCGTGATCGTTAACCAAGTACATGTCTTTTGCATGAAAGGTATATCAGTGTTGCTTTTCTTCATAAGGGAAACTTTCGTTTTCACCGGTGTCACTGAACAGTAGTAAATATCCAAAACTTATTGCTTAGATTTGTACTTTTAAATTATTCCTGAAAATTTTTAGTTAGGCGGATTTTTATGTTGCCGAATCGAAGAAGCTTTCTCATGTAGCTTGTTCCATAGATATACTGATATAATCGCTGAAGTATTTGCTAATTTTTGACTATCAGTCCAGCTGCAAATAAAATTTCGGTGGATTAGCTCAGGTAAATTGAGAGTTGTTATCAGTATATCGATCGAGTGAGTCTTATTAAGTGTATTATTTTTATAGTAGCTTAGTGTATGATTGTATTTTATAGTATTTGTTAAAACTAATATCCCCTACACCATTAATATACATTCATGTTGGACTTGGATGTAGAACCAAAGTTAGATGTTTTACGCACTGTAAGCAGAAACGCAAGGGTACCCGCAACGTATGAATTGTTTTCTACATTTAGCATTGCTTACTTTCTATAGCATTCTGCAGCGTAGAAAATTCATTACAGAATTATTTTTATCCGATGAAAACAACTTTTCTTGTAAAGAGTAATGCACACTCGCACACGTGTACTAACGAGAGGTCGCAACGCGAAATAAAATTTCATCAGCGTGGTGAGTTATAGGATCACACGTTCGCTGGTAAACTGAGGAAAAGACGATTTTTAAAAACTGTGAGAGCGTTTAGAATTACAGATTTTTTTAAAAATGATATCTTACTTTCGAACAATTAGCTGATTTTTTTCCCGAGGAAGAAATAATATTTTGTTGTAGATTGTTACTGTGTAACATTACTTCCTAGGAAAAAATAATAATTTGCATCTTGTGATAAGGATGCAGTGGTAACAAGTATTAGGAATAAAAAGTTTTAAACTTCTGACCCAGTCGCGTAACGAATATACGGAAATTAAAAAAGTTAGTTTTATTGATTATTCTTTTACAATCACGATGTCTTTGAAGTGACTTAGTAGAGGAATTGGGAGATGATTGCAATTTGTAAGGAAGATTAAACTTTTTATCTGTGATTCGATGAAAATGCGGAGAGTAATAAATTGAGACTCGGCAGAAATAAGAATTTAAGGTAAAATCACTTTATCATTCCGAAACAAGTCCTGACGCGGAAGTGCAGTGCAGAATATGTGTGAACACAGATATCTGATGGCAACATCCTTCGACCCAATGGAGATTAATTTTAATAAGAGAGGCGCAACACTTGGAGGTTTAGGGGCGTGAAGGGAAATTTCAAAATGGTTTGTCTTCTTCCGAAGGGGTACATTGTTTATTTACAAAATAGCTGACCTATCATAAAGGGGTTGGGTTGTTTTACCTCTGAGCGGCAATTTTTTGCACACCATGGGCTAAATGGCCAGGTCACATGGACCCCGAAGGCTCAGAGAAGGTTGGGGGAGGGGACCCACTGGAACAGCTGTTGGGAGACAGATGGTAGCCTCCCGTCAAGGCCATCCAGCGTGTTCTTTAACGTGCACAGGGTATGGCTCTCCCACACATGAGGCCACGGCTTAACGTCCCATCCGACGGACGGCGGCCTTTCCAAGCCCATCGGTGTCCCCTACTGACCGTGGGCAGGGCGGGGAATTTTGCGCCTAATAAATCTCAACGCTGAACCAGCTGGGACTCGAACGTGGGAACTACAGATTACGAGCCTGACGCGCTACCGACTGAGCCACCCCCGCCCCTATCATAAAGGGGAGATGGGATGTTTCGATAAGAGGATGGAAAATTATTTCCAAAATATTGTTTCTCTACCGTATCTCCTGTGATGGCATGAAACAAAGGAGGGTAGAATTGGGGGTGACAATGCGGTTTAGTCAGAAGGACTGTCAATGAGTGACATCTCTGGACTTAGAAAAATTTCGAGATGGGTCCGAAAACTACGATTAAGAGTGTCAATGGGTTTTAATGTTATAACACATCACGTCTGATATGGAAAGAAAGGGAGGTCGACAGCATGGCAGGTAACGTGATCCAAGATGACCGTTGGTGGAAATTTCGAGAAGGATTAACCGTTCAAGATTACCACCCGGGATGTGAGGGGGTGGAACTTTTGTTGAATTTTAATTAATGAAGGTTTTCTTGATAAATGGGAAATGGGAGGACGTTTTGATGAATAACGGATTTATCGAAAATGACCGCCAAAGGGATGAGGGGGATACCTTGAACTTTGCCACCGAAAGTTCAGTTGGACTTGATAAATTTCAGATGAGGGTAGAAACCAAGGAACTTATTCGGGATTTTGTGATCGGTGAGGGGGTGTTTAATTTTGATAAGGGTTTTTTTAATGAGGGGGGATAAAAAAATACAGGTGAGTCAACCAGAGGGTCTTTAAAGTGGGAGGGTTAGAAAATACAGGTGGGTCAACCAGGGGACAGGTATGATAGGGTTTTTAATAAAGGGGGTGGAACTTTTGATAAGGGTTTTTTTAATGAGGGGGGGGTTAAAAATTGGAAAATTTACGGCTAAAATAGAGGGCTTTTCTAAAGTATAGTACTTATGATATACACTAGATGGCGCCACGGGTTTTAATAAAGGGGGCGGAACTTTTGATAAGGGTTTTTTTTTAGTGAGGGGGAATCAAAATATTAAAAATTACGGCTAAAATAGAGAGATTTTCTAAAGTATACTACTCATGATATACACTAGATGGAGTCACGGGTTTTTAATAAAGGGGAGCGGAACTTTTAATAAGGAGGTTTTTTAATGAGGGGGAATTAAAAATATAGGTCAACCAGGGGGTCTTTATTAATTATTAATTATGGTATATGAATTATTAATTATTAAATACGAATATTAATAAGATGACATAGTCAGTTAAAATATTAATAAGGGGCGTGGCCGGTGACGTCATAGGGAGAAAGCACTGTGCAAAGGGGGTACCGTACAATGGGATAATATTTACTGACATTCACTCCATTTTACAAGATGATCGCATCAAATTTAATGATGCAATTTTGGAACGATTTTATATTGAGGAAGACATCAATGAGCATGTATGTACTGAACATTGCTCTTCTCAAATCAACGTTTTCGAAGCCATTCAGGATTTAACATCTGCCCCAAAACATGGATTAGATATAATTCATAATATTTTCGATACTGTCAAAAAACCCAAAGGGAAGGGTAATGGCAAAAAATCTAAAAAAGGACACAAGAGAATCTTGTCTCCTACTAACGATTCTACCTATGCCTCCAAGACTCGTTTTTCGGTCCTGGAGGAAGAACATTTAGACTCTTCAGTTTCCAATATGGAAGAAATTAGTGATTGGTGATCTGGCAATGATCTGGAAATTAGTGATCTGGCAACCTTCGTGTACTGTACACGAAGGTTGCCAGATCACTAATTCCTAAAAAAAGTTGCCAGATATTTTTTTTTTAATTCTGTAACAACCATAGTGTTCGGATATTTTTTGAGCGACTGTACATCTGCTGCATTTGGCCACTGCAGACCAATTTTAATGATTCCAGTCTGGCATTGTCTGCCCACTGCATCCTATGTCTCCCCCTCTTTCTGAGGCCTTCAGGCGCACTGTTCATAACCCTATTCGTTAATCTATAGTTATCCATATGGGCAACACGACCAAATCAACGGAGTCTCTCTCTGCAAAATATGTTGCTCAAAGGAGTTTACCGAATTCTCTGCCTAACCTCATCATTACTTACAACGTTGAACCAATGCCCAATATATTGTGTAAGCATCTAGAATCAAACGCATCGGGTTTCCTGCTGTCTTGTTTACATAGGGTCCAAGTTTCACTACAACAGCTAACCCTAGAAATAACCAAACTATTATACAGTATAATTTCAGTATTAGGTGTATACGCCTATTTCTCCACACTCTTCCTAGATTCTTAAAAGTCCCAGCAGCAGTCCCTATTCTTTGGTTTATCTCATGTCGCACATCACCAGTATCTCTTAAATAGCTCCCAAGATAATTACGTTGAGACACCTGCTCAAGGTTGCAACCATTCAAATTAACTGGCCTTCACCTACCTGACCAATTTTCATCACTTTAGCTTTCTCTTTGTTTATCACCTTACTACCAATCTCATCAAGAGCTCGAATGAAAGAGTTCATCTTATCAACATTATTTGCCAAAAAGGTTAAATCATCAGCATAATCTAAATCAGACATTTTCAAATTTCTAGACTTTTTAAGCCCCAAATCTTCCCCTTACAGTGAATTTCGTATAGCATAATCAATAACCAAACTAAAGAAGAGAGGAGACACAATGCACCCTTGTCAAATACACAGCAATGCTAAATTAATTGCTAAAAGCTATACCAACTCTCACACATGACTCGGTGTTATTATAGAGAGCTTTCCTTATGTTAACTAACTTGTCAGGTATGCCATATGATCTCACGATTTACCACAAATAATGACGATCAACAGAGTCATTATTGAAATTTATTGAACCTTTTTGAAATTTAGAAAGCAAATAACCAAATCTGTCTGGTCGTCTGAAACTAAATATTTATCAAGAATGTGTCTAAGTGAAAACATATGATCAGTATATTCGCTTTTACTTTTGAATCCACACTGCTCATTACGCAATTGTCCCTAAACCAGATTCTCTATCTGCGATTTTTCTTTTCCAGCAGACGAAGTTTAAAGATGGAGTAGTGGAAAATAAGAAGAACATGTCACTGATCATTTGGAGGATACTACGAAAAGCCCTTTTAAGAATATAATTTCTTGGCGATTCCCATTTACATAACATGAAAATTGGCTAATATTTCATTATCGCAATGTATAATAATAAAAATATACATACATGCATGCATATATGCAGAGGTTGCCGACTCTTTCTTCTAACCTCATTATTTACATAACTTACAAAATCAAACCGCCTAATGCCCAAGAGGTTTGGAGGAACGGAATGGGAGGACTGTGGGGCCTCTTAATCTGGATTACTATGGCTATTTTTCTTTCTACCCTACTGAAGTACTGTCGTACGTGGGGTTCAAGGCGATGGGGTCAGTCAGTAGCGTGACAGACTTGTAAACTACAGTTCCCACGTTCGAATCCACCTCGACGTAATATGTCCGCTACCTCCTCCCCTGCTCTCGATAGAAAGGGGACGGGACGTTCGGTTGGGACATTAAGCACTGGCCTCCTGTGCAGGAGAATCATACTCAGTGCATGTTAAAGAGCACCCTTGATAGCTTTGATGCAAAGTTCCATCTGGCTTACCACTTCAGTGACATTCTTCCATTAGATGTATATTTCAGAAACATTTCCGAATCTTCCTGCCAACACCGATCCCCTACGAAGTCTCACTCTTTCTGCGGATCCTCTTTTCATCGTCACCTGGTATTTTTTTGTTGAACTAAAGTATAGATCCTAGCAACAAGGACTTCTTAAAAATTTTGAGAATGGATTGTAGCTTTTCTTTATCTGCTATTCGGTTTTCGGCTGTTTTGCAGTTTGTATTTAAATACCTGAGAGAAGAAATTCGTTACGTTAGAAATGTTATATCATCAACAGGCAATTAGTTGGACATCAGCCTGAGATGTTGTCATACTTAACTGACAGAATTCTAGCCAAACGAAACAAAACTTGACTCCGTTATGCAATCGCGTTAAATGTACAATTTCTTCTGATGCTTCTTAAAGAGTTATTTGTAATACTAAAATTACCTCGCAGACCCCTTTGGGGTTCAGATACCACAGTCTAGGAGACATTGTTTTAGAAAATATTGTGCTTCGAAGTTCGATACACGTTAGCATAATATGGAAATTTTCTGTTATTTTGGTATTATAGCGTATATTAAAATGAAAAATTATATTTTAGGAATTATATATCAGGGTAATAAAAAAGTGACGTTGACTCGATTGGAATTTAAAAAAATCACTTTTAAACATGAAACTCAAAGTTGGAGAAAATATTGTTTTGAACCGGATGGAATAGTAACCCACGAACACCTGGTAAAATTCACATCTCATCCGACTCGAGACAAATTTTTCTCTAATTTTTGAGTTTGACGTTTAGATTCAGAAACTTGAAGTGTGATTTTGTTGCATTTCCGTTCATTTATCACCTTACTTACTGTCAGTGGTCAATGCAATATATCCGGAGACAATACCTTCCACTATTACGATGCGGTTTCAATACCTCAAACAACTTCGATACGAGTCAATACCTCAAACTACTTCGATACAAGTCAATACCTCAAACTACCTCAATACGAGTCAATATCTCAAACTACTTCGATACGATTTAATACCTGAAACTACTTCTATACGAGTCAATACTTCAAACTACTTCTATACGAGTCAATACCTCAAACTACTTCGATACGAGTCAATACATCAAACTACTTCGACACGAGTCAATACCTCAAACTACTTCGATACAAGTCAATACCTCAAACTTCTTAGATACGTGTCAGTACATGATTCCGATATATTTAAATATCTAACAATATTTAACAACTCAGTATAGACTGCTTCAATAATGCAACAATACCCATATTCCCAGTTGGCTCAATGTTTGATGAAAGTTTTTGGTCTTAAACAATCTTCATCTTTGGGTGCGTCACAGAAAGTATTTCAGAGCCATCTTAAAAGTTTTTTCTTTTTTATCTTATGTATGTAAGAGAGAGAGAGAGACCTAAAATGTACAAACGCGGCAAGTAGTTGTATTGATTATAATTTCTGTACAAGGAATGCTCACTGAGATTTAAGTTATCTTACTTCTCTGTTATAGAAAATTCATTCACTAGTGTATTCACTCCTGGAAACTTAATTTGGTTATCCAACTGTTATGTCAGCCAAAGACAAGTTGCTTTCAATTATTTTTTTCTTTCATTTTTCGAGTCCTAAGTCCCATGGCCGAGTGGTTAGTGTACTTGGCTACTGATCTAAGGGACCTGGGTTCGAGCCCCGTATTAAGGCATGGATGTTCGTGTTGTTTTTCTGCTGAGGTCCTGCCATCCTCATAGACATTCTACTGTGGCATATAAACTGACAGGCTCCTGTCAGACCTCTGTGGCAAGCAGCTGCTTGAGGGGGTATTTATTTTTTATTTTTAAGCAACTCTAACATCCATCACTTCTTAATCCATTTTATTAAAGTATTCTTAATTTAATAATTTGGAAAGTTCATACGGTTTGGAAATTACTTTGCATCTGTTGCAGTAGTATGGAGTTTGTCCTGTGTGTAAGTTGCCCTTAAGTTACACCTGATTTTAGTGTAACTCTGGGTTGCATTATTCAACAGGTAGTGTTGGCACTCTGCCTAGGACCTTTTGAAAATTGAAGGGCTCATGGAAAACGCATTAATCATGTTTTCTTCCTTTGCGTGATAAAAACTGTAACACATATCTCCTCTTGGAGAAATAGTGATCAGTTCAGCTGCTGAGGCCTGTTACATTAACCGTTTTGCTATCAGGGAAAAAATAAAGAAAATTCTGATCATCCATCTAACCACTGAAATCGACATACGTATAAAAATGAATCCGCCGAAGGGTCTAAGAAAGAAAATGCCTAAGGTTTACAGGGACCTTAATCCGGCACAGGGGTTACTAGAAACCTGATGGTTGAAAACTCAACCTCAGCAGGGGAAATGGGAAACACAAGAGGATAGGTTGACATGGTTTTATTTTTGCCAAAATAGGTCAACTTTGTTTTTTTTTTGTTTTCTTTTACCAACAACGCGTAAATGTTCGAGGTATTATATCTTGCCAAGTCATTTTATATATTTCATTATATTATAAAAGAAATTGACACGTTAATGCAATGTCCAAAGCCAAGGGTAAACTGCATTTGTTAAGCTTTTTCCACATAGCTGGGAATGGTGGTTGGCTCTTTGAAATATTAGGATCTGATCGGAAGAGAGAGGCACTGCGATCGTTTCATTGTAAACATGGGGTCAACTCGAGTTATGTATCTGTACTCTTCTTTATCTGTGATTAAGCTCTGTGTTCCCAAATAAAACTTTTTTTCTGAAATCGTAAAGTGCATTCACACATGAGGGAGTTGCGGGACACAAACATGCACTGAGAGCAGACCTTAGAACTTGCAAAGCATTCTTTCGTTCTTGATATTTCATGAAAAAAATGGCTATGAACGTTATTTCAGAAGAAAGGCCAATTGCTAACCCTACGGGAGGAAAATATATCTATGTGAATGTAACGCGGTCTGTAAATGGTAGCTAGGTAGTCACTAGAAGGAGAGCTATGCACCAATCCCCTGTGATGATACACAGAACCGGGCAAGCCTAGCACCTAATGCCAGACCCTGCCTTCTCGTGGTGCGGACCGTTAGTACCTTTCAAAAGAGATACTCTCTTGTGGAAAGGAACGGAATGCGAAGGCTGTGTGGCCTACTAATTTGGAGTACTGTGGCTGCTTTTCTTTATTTTATTTTCTACCCTGCTGAAGAGTGGTCAACCACACATTTTTCTTGTGCTGACCATATACTATACCAACCTGAACGGAATAATGGCTCTGAGCTTGATTATAGACCCTCAATTTGCTGCACTGGTGGGTTTCTGTGGATGGAAAATCTTTCGCTATGTTTTCTGGTTGTTTGTGGGTTGACTGTCCCAAGTGACTAGGTTAACAGGATATGGTTTATCTGCTGGTGGAGGATCTGAGGCCATCGCAGCTACTTGAACTCTTGATTCTACGGGAAACGTCAAATCCTACATTGGAGGAAGTCTTTAAATACAGATGGCTTCAGCCTTTAGTAGTGGGGGAACGGGTCTTTGCCCTATGTTTGCGATTAGGTGACAGTTTGATATTATCGGCATTCACTCTCTCAATAAACATTTTTTCTTTCAACATTTCATTAACCATTTTCTTTCCATAGGTTGTTGGAATGTGAGAACTCTGCACATAGATTATTCTCTTCATGACCTCACACAAGATTTCACCGTTATGATTTATATATCCTGTCCTTGTAAGAGACCAGATGGATATATGAAAGTCATATTCTTAATAATAATCTTAAATTTCTCTATTCATTCGCATAATAAAATAAATTTTTTTTATTTAATTTTAGAAAATATTTTAAAATTTTTTGGAAATATGTCTAAAATTAATGAAGAGTTAGAGGTAGAAAGTGGATCAGCTGTAAAAAAAGCAAAAATGTTTGGAATATGAGAAACAAACCTACGTATTGGATACGTTTGGAAATATTTCTAAAATTATATAAAAAAATATTCTTTAAAATATTTCTATTTTAGAAATATTTCCAAAAGTATCCAATAGGTAGGTTTGTTTCTCAGCAGATTTTGGCAACAGATACGGCAATGAGTTACGGCAACTGATACGCTGATATTTGCCACATCTTTACTGGTGGTTCTCGAAGGGATGAAAATGGAAAAGTATCCTGTGCTTTCTGTATCCCTGGTATCAGTATTAAGGAAGGATTATCATCGTTTAATCCAGCATCTACATTCGCGGAAATTGAAAAAATAATACCCAGAAACAATTCCTTTAGGAACGTCATATTATAATACGTTAATAGTTAAGGGCAGCAGAAACCGTGATCCAATATTGAAAGTCATTATGTGAAATAATGACGTCACTGAGGACTACAACATGCAAATGTCCGCAGCACATATTTAAGGACTAAGGTGTGAAGAAAGAAGTTATTCTTCTTGTGTCATGTTGTTCAGTGCTCTTTGAAGAAGCTGCCATGCGTGGACGACGCAGGTGTGCAACGTTTGTTCAGTTAGCGGAGTTTGAGCGAGGTCTTATAGTGGGTCTTTTGGAAGCAAGTTCGTCTTTTCATCAAATTGCGCACCGCTTTGGACGAGAGGTATCGACAGTGGTACGATGGTGGCGTCATTGGTCAGAAGAGCATTTGCACAATCGCATATGTGGTTACGGGCAACACAGAGTTATGGATGCATGAGAGGATCGCCATGTCAAGAGGGTGTCAGTGGCAGAGCAGACAGCTATGACATCACAAATTCGATCCTCTGTCGTACCAAGGGTGTCTTACAAGAACGATACGCAATCGTCTTTTGGAAGCAGGAGTACGGGCATGCATCTGCAGGCATGGTTACCACTGTCACTTCGTCACTGTCGAGCACGTTTGCAGTGGTGTCAAGAACGAGTGCATTGGAGGGAAGAATGGAAGTCTGTGGTCTTCACTGATGAAATCTGATTCTGCTTAGGAGCGTCTGGTGGTTGTTTACGCGTTCGAAGGCGACAAGGTGAGCAGCTTCTTCCATCGTGAATCCGCCAGTGACACACAGGGCCCACGCCGGGCATCATCGTGTGGGGAGCAATTAGTTATTACTCTCGTACGTGTCTGTACAGGGTACACTGAATATCAATATGTATGTCAGCGACATCGCACAGACTGTCGTCCTGCCATATTGGAGTGTAATCCCAAATGCGATATTCCAGCAAGATATCGCCCGCAAAGTAACACCCAGGCAACACAAGATGCTCTTCAGGCAGTGCCCCAACTCCCTTGTCCAGCAAGCATTCCGGACTTGTCTCCAATCGAGCATGTCTGAGACTGGATCGGACAAAGACTCTTTCACGGACCGCGGCAAGCCACGACCATCGCTGAATTGCGGGTCCAAGTTGAAAGCACATGGAATGGTATCCCACAGAATGATATCCAGCATTTGCACGGCCGATTGCATGCCAGATTGGAAGCTTGTATTGCTGTTCGAGGAGTTTCAACACCTTATTAAAACGTGCCTTCTGTAAAATGTAACACTGATTAAGAAGAAAAATAAACATTAAATCACTTCACACGTGGGATCACTGTGCTTTCTCAACAAGTTGTTTCTACTAAATAAATCTCATAGATTACGCTTCAATTTTAATGGTGTTTTTTTTTTTTCATTTTCCGCCAGTGTATTGGTCTGTAAATGGTAGCTAGGTAGTCACTGGAAGGAGAGCTATGCACCAAACCCTGTGATGATGCATAGAACCGGCCAGGCCTAGCACCTAATGTCCGACCCCGCCTTCTCGTGGTGCAGACCGTTAGTACCTTTCAAAAGAGATACTCTCTTGTGGAAGTGAACGGAAGAGGAGGGCTGCCAGATTAGTGTGGCCTACTTATCTGGACAACTATGGCTACTTTTCTTTTTTTTCTACCCTGCTGAGGAGTGGTCAACCACACAGGGTCCTGGTGCTGACCATATAAACCCACTGGACTGGACAAATATATGGCTCTGAGCTTGATTATGGATCCTGATTTTGCTGCACTGGTGGGCTTCTGTGAAGGGAAAATCTTCCGCTGTGTTTTCTGTTTGTTTGTGGGTTGACAGCCCCAAGTGAATAGATTCACAGGATATGTTTATCAGCTGGTGGATAATCCTGAGCAGAAGTCATCGCAGGCACCTGAACTCTTTGCTTCTATTATGCCAATAGAAGCGTCAAATTCTACATTGGAGGAAGTGTTCCAGTGTAGATGGCTTCAGCCTTTAGTAGTGGGGGAGCGGATCTTTGCCCCATGTCTGCGATTAGGGGGCTGTTTGATATTGTCGGCATTCCCTCTCTCAATAAACATAGTTTCTTTAAACATCCCACTAACCATTTTCTCTCCGTAGGTAGTTGGAATGTGAGGACTCTGCACAGTGCTTTTTCTCTTGATGTCCTCACACAAGAATTCCACCATTATAATTTAGATATTCTCGGCTTGCAAGAGACCAGATGGACAGATAAAGGTCAGATTCTTAAAAATAATCTTAAATTTCTCTTTTCAGGGAGGGACGACAATAAGCATCACCAAGGCGTGGGTCTGCTTCTCAGCAGACACGCTAGTGATGCTCTTCTAGGATATGAGTGCATTAATGAAAGGTTTCTTACAGCAAAATTTCAGACAAGTGTTAAAGACTTGAATGTTATCCGCTGTTATGCCCCCACTGAGGATGCCGATGAGGATGAGAAGGATAGGTTTTATGAACAACTTCAGGATATGTTGAATTCTGTCAAGAAATGAGATATTACCTTGTTCGTGGTGACTTCAATGCCAAAGTTGGTACTGACTCTGAACTTTGGGGAGGGGTGATAGGCCCTTTTGGTATTGGTAGCTGCAATGGCAATGGGCAACGTCTCCTACAGGTAAGTAAACTCAATGGTTTCAGAATAACTAACACATATTACAAACACCGCGACATACATAAGTACACATGGGTTTCACCTGATGGGCTGCATAGGAATATGATTGATTATATATTAATTAACAGCAAATGGGCTAGTTCTGTTAGAAATACCAGGGCATATAGGGGAGCTGAAATCGGATCTGACCATTACCTTGTTAAAAGTGTCTTGCAACTTAAACTTAAAAAGTGTTGTGCTAAAGATAAAAAATTTACCTTTAATACTGAAGCTCTGAAAGACCCAGTTATAGCTACATCTTACAATGATAGGTTACTTAGTCATTATGACAGTCATGGTTTGTTTACTACTGAAGTTGAGGAAGAATGGAACCGTTTTAAACAGGCTTTTCTTAAAACGAACAGCACTCCGTTAGGAAAAAAGGAGCAAAAGAGGCAGAATTATTTAAGTGTTATAGCACTTGAGCTTATTTCAGAAAGAAAGAATTGCAGGAATGTCATTAATCAATACCCTACTAGTCCTAATAGAAAGCATTACAGAGAACGTAATGAACGTGTAAAAGATCAGTTAGCTGCTGATAACAATCTTTGGCTTTATGGCTTGGCTGACAAAGCCGAGGAAGCAGTTAGACAACACAACGGCAGAGAGCTGTACCAGAGAGTTAATGTTTTGTGTGGTAGAAAACGGACAGGTATACAGGGATTGAAGGATAAACAAGGTAAGGTTATAGAAAGTGAGGATTCTGTCATGGCTAGGTGGGCTGAGCATTTCAGTGATATTCTAAACAATGCGGTTAGTTCTATTCCCATTGTTTGCAATGATGATAGATGCATTGGTGGCTTTAATTTGGCCCTATAACACAATCTGAAGTTATTTTGGCTGTTTCTGAACTTAAACTACATAAATCCCCAGGGGTAGATGAAATTACTATAGAAATGTTTAGAGCTGGAAATGTTTCGGTTACCACTTGGATGACTGAAATTCTGAATATCTTTTATGATAAAGGCATGGTTCCTAAGGATTTTACCAGAGCTATTGTTATCCCTATTTTCAAAAAAGGTGATCGCAGTTCTTGTGATAACTATAGGGGTATTAGCCTACTCTCTGTTCCAGGTAAAGTTCTTTCCATGATTGTGCTTAATAGAATTAAGAATCTGGTTGACAGTCAATTGCGTGATGAGCAATGTGGATTCAGAAGTGGTAGGGGATGTGTGGATCAGATATTTTCACTTAGGCAGATTCTTGAGAAATGTTTAGAGTTTCAGAAACCTTTGGTTGCTAGCTTTGTTGATTTCAAAACGGCTTTCGACTCTGTTGATCGTCATAATTTGTGGTTGATTGTGAGATCATATGGTATACCAGACAAGTTAGTTAACATAATGAAAGCTCTCTATAATAACACTGAGTCGTGTGTGAGAGTTGGTAAGGCTTGTAGTAATTGGTTTAGCATTACTTCTGGTGTTCGACAAGGGTGCATTTTGTCTCCTTTTCTCTTTAGTTTGGTTATTGATTATGTTATGCGAAATTCACTTCAAGGGAAAGATTTTGGCCTTAAATTGGCTGGAGATACGAAAATTTCTGATTTAGATTATGCTGATGATTTAGCCCTTTTGGCAAATGATGTTGATGAGATGAAATCTTTCGTTCGAGCTGTTGATGAGACTGGTAGTAGAGTAGGTTTGGTTATAAACAGAGAGAAAATTAAGTGATGAAAATTGGTCAGGTAGGCTGTGATTCATTTAATCTGAATGGTTGCAGTCTTGAGCAGGTGTCACAGTTTAATTATCTTGGGAGCTATGTAACAGATAATGGTGATGTGCGGCATGAGATTAACAGACGAATAGGGATTGCTGCCGGGACTTTTAAGAATCTATGGAGAGTGTGGAGAAATAGGCGTATACACCTAAAGACTAAAATTACACTGTATAATAGTTTGGTTCTTTCTAGGGTTAGTTATGGTAGTGAAACTTGGACACTTTGTAAACAAGATAAGAGGAAACTAGATGCTTTTGATTCCAGATGCTTACGCAGTATCTTGGGCATTAGGTGGTTCACCTTTGTAACTAATGATGAGGTTAGGCAAAGGAGTTTGCAACCTCCTTTAAGCAGCATATTGTGCAGAGAGAGATTCCGTTGGCTTGGCCATGTTGCCCGTATGAATAATTATAGATTGGCGAATAAGGTTATGAACAGTGTGCCTAAAGGCCTCAGAAAGAAGGGGAGACCTAGGATGCGGTGGGCAGACAATGTCAAACAGGACCTTGTTAGAATTGTTGTGCAGTGGCCAGATGCAGTAGATGTAGCTCAGGATAGACTTGCTTGGAGAACTAAATTGCACGGTCTGGTTGGACCTCCGTAGCCCATGGCTGCTTGAGGATGATGATGATGATGATGATGATGTATTATGAATGGCGAATTTTGGGCTATCTTTAAGACACTTTAATGAGCATTCAATTTTCATTCAGAAAAAATTCTGATTCTTTCAGAAAGCAGGTCTTCACTTCAAGTTCTTACAGCTGATCCATTTTCTACCTCTAACTCTTCATTCATTTTAGAAATATTTTGGCAATGCAATAAGCATATTGAAGGAAATAAAAACTAAACTGTGTTCCAGTGGATTCTACCCAGAGGAATCCATGGAAGCGAAGAGGCAGATAAAACTGCTAGAGAGAGCTTACAGAAAACCACAAGCATATATAACATCATAGCATACAAAGATTTCTGCATTAGAGAAAATAGAATAATTTATTCTGAATAGATTAAACATTTTCAAAACAATCGAAAAAATGTTGGCATATAAATCTCAACGCTGACCCAGCTGGAACTCGAACTTGGGAACTACAGATTAGTAGCCTGGCGCGCTACCGACTGAGCTACCCCCCGCTCCTATATCAGCAGGGGTTGATGAAATTGCTACTGAAATGATTCTATATCCTGCAGATAAGCTTTAAGTTTTGCGGATCACCTGTAAATGATAAAATTTACTTGCATTTATTGCAAATTATCAAAGAATAATAATTTAAAAAATGCTTAGTGATGGGAACACATGGTTTTTGTTATCACATGGCTGAAGGCAATTTTGAACATCTTTTATGGCACAGGCATTGTGCCTAAGGATTTTACCAGAACTATTATTATGCCAATATTTAAAAAGGTGATCGCAGTTTTTGTGATAACTATAGAGGTATCAGCCTACTTTCTGTTCCAGGTAACGTACTTTGCATGATTGTGCTTAATAAAATTAAGAACCTGGTTGACAGAGAATTGCGTGATGAGCAATGTGGATTCAGAAGTGGTAGGGGATGTATTAAGATATGCATTATTATTTTCCTACGAATTAAATTGAAAAATATGATACATAATTTTAAAATTATTTTATTATCGAGAATAATCAGAAATTTGGGTACAGCATATTTGTAAAAACAAATGCAGCAATTTTGGAATATTTTATTAAGTGTTAATTGAACAGTTTCCACAAATACCACATTTCTATTCTGAGAAAATCACAAACATCATTGAGTTTGAAGTGTTGTTTGACATTATGTTTGCGAATGTAAAAATAGTATATCCTTACATAGTTATAATTCATCAGTAGATATTTTACTGCGATTTTTATGTGTACAGTGCATTGTACTGTATATTATGTAGTAAGGAGTACAATTTGTAAAATTCTTTTGTGATTCTTTATAAGGATAAGAAATCAATGTCTTAATATTAATCGAGTTATATTAATCAAGATTTAAGTACCAATTTAACAGAATTGAAGAGTGCGCCCTGTTTGCCTTGCTCATAACGTTCTGTATCACAATTACACTTTGTTTTGTAATGTATTATTATATAACGAATGTGTAATATATATATATATATACACCGAAGAGCCAAAACATTATGACCAGCGCGTCTTTATGCAAATCGAAACAACTGCAGGTAAACGACAGTGCGTGTGAAGGTCATGAAATGCTACAAACAACACCTGATACTGATCTCTGTTAATCAGTGTTTTCTTGTTTCTCAGATGAGAAAAGCGGTGACTTCAGTGAGTTTGACAAAGGCCATATTGTAATGGTCAAACTTCTGGATCAGAGCATCACCGAGATGGCAAGGCTTGTGGGGTGCTCACAGACAGCCGTGGTTAGTACCTTCAAAAAGTGGTCCGAGGAGAGAAAACCCACGAACTGCCAGCAAGGTTTGGGCCGACGGCTCATCGATGCTAGAGGTGAGCGAAAGCTATCCCGTATGGTACGAGCCAACAGAAGGGATACTGTGTCGCAACTCGCCCGTAATTTGAATGTTGGTGATGGGAGTAGTGTGTCGCAACACACAATACATCGAACCCTGATGAAAATTGGACTGCGTAGCCGCAGGCCTCTACGAGTGTCCATGCTAACCTCGGTTCACCATCGAAAGCGCCTACAATGGGAACGCGAGCATCAAAACTGGACCTTGAATGCTTGGTAGAAGATCGTCTGGTTCGATGAATCTCCTTTCCTGTTGCAGCATATGGATGGCCCGGAAAGTGTGTGTCATTTACCTGTGGAAATGTTGGCACCAGGATGCACCATGGGACGAAAAGAAGCCGGTGGAGATAGTGTAATGGTTTGGGCAATGTTCTGCTGGGAAACCCTGGTTGCAGTCATTCGTGTGCAGGAAACTATGAACTATGACGTCTACCACTTACCCAACAAAAACTACCTACCCAAACATCATTGCAGACCTGGTATATCCTTTCATGACAACGGTATAACCCTTCTAGTAGTGCCTGCTTTCAGCTGTATAATGTGCCATGCCACACTGCCCAGATTGCCCAGTTGTTTTTGTGTTCTCGAAACATGAAGACTTCCAGGTATTGCCCTAGCTTCCAAATTCCCCAGATATCAATCCAATCGAGCATCTGAGGTTTGTGTTGAAACAGTAATAAAGCGATCTGCGGCGGCTCAACCATCAACCTTAAAGAGTTAAAGAATCTGCTGGTAACATATTAGTACCAGATACCACAAGACACTTTTTGAAATCTTGTAGTGTCCATGCCTCGCCGGGTAAGAGCTGTTTTGGCTGCACGTGGAGGACTAACATGATACTAGGCCAGTGGCCATAATGTTTTGGCTCTTCGGTGTATTTTGTGTTTTTAAAATTCCTTTACATTGTTTAAAAAATATAATTATTGTTATTGTAAGATATTTTCAAAACGTTTACCGAGATTAAAAACATTATATTATACTAAATTTTGCGGTAGCCACATGCTTTAACTCTTGCACAAAATGATACTCTTAATTTTCCTTAAAAGTTAATTTCAAAGATCTGTTTCTAATAATTTTGAGGAGAAAAGTGACCATAAAAGTTACTGATTCAGTTCCTTGCTAGAAATATTCACATCGTATTCTTCCATATGATTATAAAACTGCAAATGGTTCTCAAAAATACGAAAAATTAAAATAAGATTTTTAAAAAATCTTTGTTCTGAAGAAAATTAAAGGAACAGCTCAAAAATGAGAAAAAAATATTTGACGAAGTGCGAGCTAAGAACTAACTATGGTGACGTCATGGTTCTGTCCACTGGCTTTCCGCTATAGGAAGTGATGGCTGACCAATTGGTCTCCTTTGCCAACCTGCTCTGAGCCTTCGTGGTCCTTATGACCTGCACAATTTAGCCTGTTGTGTGTTAAAAATTTCCGCTCAGAGTTAAAACAACCCATCGAACCAGGGAACTGTATATTACGAGCCTGGAGCAATACCGGCTGAGCTACCCAGCCACGAAACTGAATCCATCCCACAATGATATTATGAACAACGAACACAAAATAACGATTGAGATAGTATCTATAAAACAATGTTCAATATTTATTAAATTAATACAAATATTTTACTCCAATTAATGACATTGACATTATTTACACAAATATTAAACTCCTTAACCAGAATTCCTTCCAGCCTTCTTGCCCTAAAATTCGTACAGAAGCAATCGTCCTTTATATCTGATAAAACTCAAAAGTAAACGTAGTGGTCTTCGAAGTCGTAGTGCTCAGTGCACCGGCACGATAGATCTGCACATTCTGTCTCGGTATGTAGAGAGTTGAAGGATTCGTGATGTTCCGTGGATAGATGGGTTTGCAGTTCACTAGAATAAAAGTCCCCTCTCATCTTCTTCAGCTCACCAATTGCGTTCGTGGATGTCTCCACGTGGAACAAAAAGGGTAATTTCGCAGCTTCTGCAACTGCAAAAATACATTATAATATCGATAAAAAACTATATCTTAATCGAAAACTGTATTTTGCCCACCATTAGCCATTCCAGCGTAGAAGTATAGAGGGGTCATTTCAAGAAATTGACCCTTCCTATGCTGGGGGGGGGGACTGTTTTCCGAGCCAACAGAATCCTCGCTTCTGTGACTATATTCAACTTTTAAGGATTGATCAATGATGGGACGTTTTTATTAGAAAACCAAGAAATAATAATAAAGAAATTAAGAAATTACGAAAGTCTAATTAAAACAGTGGTAGTTACGACTTATTTGTAAGAAAACAAATAGAGAACATATTTCCAGCTCTAAGAGATGAGTAAAGAATAAATAAATCTTAAGAAACAAAAAATTATATTTTTATTACAAATCCTACTAACTGAGCTACTTGTACTTAACCATAAAAATCACTCATAATTTGGATGCGCTCAAAGTCATGCGTAAGAACCCTGCTTTTGTTAATTATTCTATAACTTTTACCTATTTCTCGAACCTAAGCCTTTTTCCCCCCTGCAGTAATTGTTACCGTCTACTAAATTAGCCTTAAATGGAAGAGTAGCTAGTAGACCAATTATTATTTATCAGAGAGCAGTCATGCGTAAGAACCCTGCTTTTGTTAATTATTCTATAACTTTTACCTATTTCTCGAACCTAAGCCTTTTTCCCCCCTGCAGTAATTGTTACCGTCTACTAAATTAGCCTTAAATGGAAGAGTAGCTAGTAGACCAATTATTATTTATCAGAGAGCAAAAGCTGAGTCAGTGATCAAATGTATCGGATCTAGAGGTCCAGGGGCCCAAAGCGTAAAAAAATAAAAATAAAGGAACCCTATGGTATATAGTTCAAACGACCTCTAATATTATGAAAGCAATTCCTTAACAATTGGGTAGCACAAGGTAGACGGGGCGCCAAGGGGCCACTTAGTACACTTAGCAAAAAATCTTTCTACTCAGCAATAATTTCGGTATTACAATGACATGTCCACATATGAGAAGGAATGCTAAAATAGAAACAGCTTCCAGGATTATTTTCTCTCTTATTTATTGAAAGGAACAAAAGAAATTATTACACGTTCATTGAAATGAAGGAAGGTCCAGTAATATTTCGTCTCCTGAAATGAGCTACAGAAATTCCTAAGAAGTATTTCTATTAAGATTATATCTTCCCAATTATATTGTCCATACTACTCAAGTTATCTGCTTAAGCACTGTTTAGTTTTCATCAGGAATTACCAGGTACAAGGCCCAAAACGGGGAGATAAGTAGAAATTTAATTTTTTCATCGTTTCTTCATTTGGTTTCGGTTTACTTTAAAAAAATATTTTATCACTACATTAAACCTCCATACCTGTAATTCGAATTCTGTACGAAATAACCTTATAGTCATTGTCTAACAATTTACGCTATCTCAACATCCCCGTAATCTCGATCGCATTTACACTTTGCTATTTTTCATCTTCTAATTTTTTTTTAAAGAACCTATTTCTCGAATCAAATAATCTTGACCCCATTGCACGCTTTGCCTTTTGTCCTTACTTTATTTTCATATAACGGGTTTTTGAAGTCTGTCCCCACGTTCTCAGTAGCTATTGGCAATTTTTTCTTCTTTCACTTTTCAGAGGACCGATTTCTGAAGCCCCGTAATCTCGATCCCTTTCTAGCGATTTTTTTTTCACTATTTATATATTTTTTTTAAAGGACCGATTTCTGGAGCCTCATAATCTCGATCCCCTTGCACGCGTTGCTTTGTGTCGATATTTGTTTTATATATGACAGGTTTATGGAGTGTGGCCCCACATTCTCAGTCGCTTTTGGTAATTTTTACCTCTTTCACTTTTCAGAGGACCGATTTCTGAAGCCCCGTAATCTCGATCCTTTTCTAGCCATTTTTTTTCTTTTCTTTTTTTTCACTATTTATACATTTTTTTTAAAGGACCGATTTCTGGAGCCTCATAATCTCGATCCCCTTGCATGCGTTGCTTTGTGTCCATACTTGTTTTATATACGACAGGTTTCTGGAGTGTGGCCCCACATTCTCAGTCGCTTTTGGTAATTTTTACCTCTTTCTCTTTTCAGAGGACCGATTTCTGAAGCCCCATAATCTCGATCCCTTTCTAGCGATTTTTTTTCACTATTTAAACATTTTTTTAAAGGACCGATTTCTGGAGCCTCATAATCTCGATCCCCTTGCACGCGTTGCTTTGTGTCCATACTTGCTTGATATATGACAGGTTTATGGAGTGTGGCCCCACATTCTCATTCGCTTTTGGTAATTTTTTACCTCTTTCACTTTTCAGAGGACCGATTTCTGAAGCCCCGTATTCTCGATCCCTTTCTAGCCATTTTTTTTCTTTTCTTTTTTTTCACTATTTATAGATTATTTTTAAAGGACCGATTTCTGGAGCCTCATAATCTCGATCCCCTTGCACGCGTTGCTTTGTGTCCATACTTGTTTTATATATGACAGGTTTATGGAGTGTGGCCCCACATTCTCAGTCGCTTTTGGAAATTTTTTACCTCTCTCACTTTTCAGAGGACCGATTTCTGAAGCCCCGTAATCTCGATTCCTTTCTAGCGATTTTTTTTTTTTTACACTATTTATACATTTTTTTAAAGGAACGATTTCTGGAGCCTCATAATCTCGATCCCCTTGCACGCGTTGCTTTGTGTGCGTACTTGTTTTATATATGACAGTTTTATGGAGTGTGGCCCCTCATTCTCAGTCGCTTTTGGTAATTTTCACCTCTTTCACTTTTCAGAGGACCGGTTTCTGAAGCTCCGTAATCTCGATCCCTTTCTAGCGATTTTTTTCCTTTTTTTCACTATTTATACATTTTTTTAGGACCGATTTCTGGAGCCTCATAATCTCGATCCCCTTCGACGCGTTGCTTTGTGTCCATACTTGTTTTATATACGACAGGTTTCTGGAGTGTGGCCCCCCATCCTCAGTCGCTTTTGGTAATTTTTACCTCTTTCACTTTTCAGAGGACCGATTTCTGAAGCCCCGTAATCTCGATCCCTTTCTAGCCATTTTTTTCCCCATAATTTTACATTCTTTTAAAGGACCGATTTCTGGAGCCTCATAATCTCGATCCCCTTGCACGCGTTGCTTTGTGTCCATTCCTAATTTGTATACGACAGGTTTCTGGAGTGTGGCCCCCACATTCTCAGTCGCTTTTGGTAATTTTTTTACCTCTTTTACTTTTCAGAGGACCGATTTCTGAAGCCTCGTAATCTCGACCCCTTTCTAGCCATTTTTTTTTTCACAATTTTACATTGTTTTCAAGGACCGATTTCTGGAGCCTCATAATCTCGATCCCCTTGCACGCGTTGCTTTGTGTCCATACTTATTTTATATACGACAGATATCTGGAGTGTGGCCCCACATTCTCAGTCGCTTTTGGTAATTTTTTCCTTTCAGTAACTACGAATAAATATGATGAGAACAACTAGATAAAAAAAACTCCCAGAACAATTAGCAATAAGGTCAACAAGAAAAAGTTAGGAATAAAGTTGACAGGAACGAATGCATTAAAGGGGTCAAGAAGATCTGCTGATAAAGGTGACAAAAAAACTATCAATAAAGCTGACAAACACAAACAAGACATTATCAACTAAAACGATTATGACTTGTTAAGCCTCACGTGCTCTCTAGATGTGCACGTGAGAAATTTTAATTGTCTTTCCTAAGCATAACGCCGTTTACGTCAATTTTTGTCAACGTTAAAATGACATGATAATACACAGGAACTCCTTTGAAGGCAATAAACATTAATCGTGGCGAAATTAACTATTGTGCTCCTAGTAGTAGTAGTATGTTGCAGTGTTTTTATGGTCGCGTGCTCCACCTGTAATTCAATTACCTAACATGGCGTAATCTCTCACACCACTTCCCTTTGATAATATTCGGGCTTACAAACACCAGCGGAAAATTAATACTCGCTAAAGAAATAATTCGCTCGAGTCAAACCCGACTTAGCAAGTGATGGATAGAAGTGGTGCCATTTTGGTACTACATCTAAATACAAATTAAAATAATTATGAGAGCCTATTGCTATTAAGTAACAATTAATGTGCAGCATGTTTAAATTGATCTTTTCAACATTCTTTAAGCTGACGACTAAATATTGATAAACCATCTTGTTTGACAAATTGATATAATTAACTGGATTCAATTAAAACATTTTAAAATTTTTACAATTTATTCAAATATTCTAGCTATCATCAGAACTGCTTTTAAAAAAAAAAAGCCTTCACATCTAAAATAATAATGGCGAAAAATAACTAGCAATGGACCATTAATACTAATAATTAGTCAAATCAGCATTATAATTCTAAATTTTTTAAAGTGTTTTTCATAAATATATTCGTACCTTTTAACTCCCTGCGTTCGTTGCCTTCCTCCAATCATTAAATAAGTTCTATCTGAGGAAACACTCAACATGTCTGCCGTCAGCAATGGATGGATCAGAACGGAAATGTTTAGGAGAAATGCTGGACAATGTTTCTTTCGATAATAACGGAGACAGATACTGTTGCGTGAAACAGATATTGTTTGGTAGTTTTCTTCTAATGTGACTTCACTCTTTGTTCATCATTCAAAAAATTGCGTTTGAAATTTAACTATTGACATTTGGTACTCAAATTATTCATTAAAATATTTACAAGTAACCTACTTGAAAAAAAATATTTCTTTTCCAATCACCAATAATAAAAATATTTTTTTCCAATCACCAATAATAAAAATATTTCTTTTCCAATCACCAATAATAAAAATATTTCTTTTCCAATCAGCATGAATAAATATATTTCTTTTCAATCACCATGAATAAAAAATTAATTGCATTATACCACTAGTGTATTGAAGGTGGGGGGAGTGATTCCCCTCTCACCCATGACTCCTCTTCGTGAAAAGAATGAACCTTGTTATCCGAATATTACATAAATATTATTACATATATAAAATATATAGGAATATATACGGAATATCGCCACTGCTACTGGAAGAGTTCATTTTTTCTTGTGTGTGTGTTTGTGTAAGCCTGTGATTTACACAATTTCAATTTATTTACAGAGTAACAGAGTAAATATATTCTACAATGTAAATTCAACTGTGAAGAAATGTTTTGGGGATTTTTTTCTAATACAATCACCTAAAACCTGTTTATCAATTTATTCTTTAACTGAGTTTCAATTCCGATTTTGGGAATTTAACGATTTTGGTTGTTTAAGCAGAAAATCCCTGAACAATGAGTGTTGCGCGAACGAAATTCAAAGAATGTTGGGTAACGATTTTAATTCGCTAAAATTGTAAGCATAAATTTATCGAGGTTAAACAAATGAGGAAATTCCAACTGAAAGGTCCACTAAGAATTTTTTTATTAGATTGAAATTTCCAATTTTTTTAGATTGAGAAACAAAAGGAGGTAATGTTTCTTAAATCAACCGCAACAATTCATGTTTTACTCGTTTTTGAACAACTACCGATTGTTTTCACCTCGTCATCAATCTCTAGACGTCTCTCAACGTCTCTGTTTATGGAGATAAACGAAAAATCGTTTTTCATTTGGATACGTATTAAAGAAATATTAGGGATCGCGCTTTCCTAATCTCTCACTAGTTTTAATGGCATTCTCTAACGGTAGGAAATTCTGAAAAATGACAAAATTTTAAAAGGTATTGGAAACAATCTGTGTAAGCCAGGAATTAAGAATTTGGATCGCGAAATATGAATATCAAGAGGCTTAGCCTAAGAGCTACGTCTCAACTCCAGGAAGAGGAAATGCTAAATTTTTAAGATATGAATAAATTTTGTTTTTCGTATTTTACAGGTGCTAATATAATTGCCATTTGCATATTCCTAATCATTCCTTAGTTCGAATTCTTATTATTAGAGTGTGAATATTTCAAAAATCATAAATTAATGTTTTTAAAAACTACCTATCTTCCTATAGGGCCCTAAAATGCAGAAGCTATATATCTAAAGTATATCGATGGTGCAATCTCTTGCCGAGTAGGAAAATCGGCATCCTACTTCCTTCGAAGCGAATACGAACTCAGTGACTGATTGCACCACCGATATACTTGAGGTTTATTTTCTACTTTTTAGGGCTCTCTGTGGCAGAGTGGTTAGCGCGCTTTTTTTTTCTGATCTAAAGGACCTGGTTTCGAGCCCGAGTAAGGCATGGATGTTTGTGTTGTTTTTCTGCTGATGTCCTGCCATCCTCTCAGACCCTCTAGTACGGCATATAAACTGACAGGCTCCTGTCAGACCTCTGTGGCAAGCAGCTGCTTGAGGGGGTATTTTTTTTCCTTTCGGGATAGCGGATCTAGGGGCAGTTGGGGGATATTCGGAGTGACTTGGCAATATCTTGGGGAGTTAGCAACATTCGGAGTGACTTGGCAATATCTTGGGAAGTTAGCAACATTCGGAGTGACTTGGAAATTTCTTGGGGAGTTAGCAACATTCGGAGTGACTTGGCAATATCTTGGGGAGTTAGCAACATTCGGAGTGACTTGGCAATATCTTGGGAAGTTGGCAAAATTCGGAGTGACTTGTGAAATTCGTGGAGAGTTGGGAAAATTCAGGTTAGATGTAAAAATTGGAATCTTTTTTTCTGTAAAATTATGGCGTGTTGGCAAAATTGAGACAACTTCGCAAAATCTAGAAGAATTGGCAAAATTCAGAGTGACTTTGCAAAAATCAGGTGAGATGTAAAAATTGGAATCTTTTTTCTGTAAAATTAAGGCGTGTTGGCAAAATCGAGGCAACTTCTCAAATTCTAGGAGAGTTGGTAAATCTTCGGGAGTGGCTTTGCAAAAATTAGGTGAGATGTGAAAATTGGGAGTTTTTTCTGTAAACTTGTGGTGAATTGGCAAAATCGAGGAAACTTAGCAAAATCTAGAATAGTTGGCAAAATTCGAATCCACTTGGTAAAATACGGGCGAGTTGTGAAAATTGGGATTGGTTTTATGAACTTAAAAAGAGCTGACAAAATCGTGAAAACTTGGCAAAATTTTGGGGAGTTTGAAAAATTTGAAGTGACTTGGCCAATTTAGGAGAGATGTAAAGATTGGGATTGGTTTCGTGTAATTAAGGAAAGTTGACCAAATCAAGAAGAGTTGGAAAATTTTTGGGATTATTTCTGTGAAAATGTGTCAAAATTTTCAAGTTACATGGCAAAATGAAGGAGATTCGTGAAAATTCCGTACCCCCACCAACCCCTACGGAGCGAAAATCTAGGTACAAATCTGACAGACGTTATTTTGTCAGTTGGCAAAATCTGATTTTCCAGTTGGAAAATTTTCGATTCCTCCCCCCGCTAAGCCCCTGGTCAGATGGTTTTTTCTATGAGGTTTATTACTAAGTCAATTATTAATCAAAAATTAATCGAATATTATTAACCCTGCAAATCAATAAAACCATTTTTATGATGAAAAAAGCATTAGAAAAGTCTTTTCCAAGTTTAAATTTCGGCTAAAAGATTGAATTTTTTGCATAAATATTTTGCATAATTTTAGATGCGCAGTTTTTTAAAATATTCCAGGTCCAACTTTATTTCAATAAAATGAAAACAAATAGATTTAATTAAAGACTCTCCTTTTTTTTCTTTGGATTTTTATTACCTTAAAGATTGAAATAAAATTTTCAAAATGGCCCAAACAACAAATCTCCAAGCTGATTAGTAATTGAAATATAAGTATCTTAATTTTGGTTGAACATCAAATATTTACGACTTTTCCAATAACTAGGAATCCACTTGACACAGTGAAATACCTTTTTATACCTTATACTAGGTTGGGTTGTTTTAGCTCTGAGCGGCACTTTTTTGCACATCATGGGCTAAATGGCCAGGTCACATGGAACCCGAAGGCTCAGAGAAGGTTGGAGGGGGGGGACCCACTGGAACAGCTGTTGGGAGACAGATGGTAGCCTCCCGTCAAGGCCATCCAGCGTGTTCATAGGGTATGGCTCTCCCGCCCACGGAGCCACGGCTTAACGTCCCATCCGACGGACGGCGGCCTTTCCAAGCCCATCGGTGTCCCCTACTGACCGTGGGCAGGGCGGGGAATTTTGCGGAGATAAATCTCAACGCTGACCCAGCTGGGACTCGAACCTGAGAACTACAGATTACGAGCCTGGCGCGCTACCGACTGAGCCACCCCCGCCCCACCTTATACTAGGAGTTCCCAACGTGGAGTATGCGGTAAAATGTTTTGGGGTACGCCGTGAGAGCTCAAAAGTCGCTAGATACATGTTAAATATATGTGTTTTATTTTATTCCCATTGTTATACTATAACTATAGTTTTATCTATCTATATAATGAGTATGCCATTTAGATATACATTTCCAGGGGGTACGTGAAGCATAAAAGGTTGAGAACCACTGACTTATTCACATAAACTTTGATGACTAACTACAAAACTTAGTTACAGGCAAATCGAATCGTGCAAGGTTTTGAGATCTTTAAATTCACCTCTACATACCCGATATCGTTTTAAAGAATTATATAAAATGTTAATCTCAATTTTTCAGTTTCTCTCTATTTTCGCATTTTTTTAACATAGAAGTAGCAAACACATTATCTTAAGTTGAGCAGAGAATGTCCTTTTTAAACGGAAGTTCATGTTTCAGGCATTATTCAGGAATCAATGTGTTCGTTGCTGGTGCCGCCCTCTTTTGGTTGGATTAGTGGATCTTGGTATATTTCTGGAAAAATTAAATGTTTTTCCAGATATCCTTTTTTAAGATTTCAACGATTATTTTTTTTATGTTCTATTAATATTATGTGCTTATTAACTCTTACACGCTGCCCTCCACTTTTGATAATTTAGTAAATGGAACAAAGTTAAAAAAAAACATTAAACCTACAATCTCAAACGCATTTTTCAGGAAATTTACTAAAAGCCAGAAAAAATGTCACAATATGGAGGTCGGTGTAGAATGTTATTATTAAAATGGAAAGGCGATGGCGGCTGACAGTCCTCCCTTCATAAAGTCTTGTCCACGTGATAAAATTACGTGGGGATGACACTTAGTGCATTTCCTGAAAGATGGAATGGCATGGATGGCCTAATTCTTTGATCACCAAGGAGCCCATATTAGCCACCCTCGTTTTCTTTTCTTTGTGGAGCTTTCTAAACAATTTATGTTTAGATGGACAGAATTCGAGACCTGAATCATTTGGAGCCAGAACGCGAGAGGCAACTGGAAAGGTCGCCCTCCATTGGATGAGACGTTAAGCCACTGCTCCATGTGTGGGAGAGCCATACCCTCTGCACGTTAAAGAACATATTGGATGGCCTTCATGGGAGACTGTCATCTGTCTCCCAGCAGCTGTTCCAGTGGGTCCCCTCCCCCAAACTATTCTGAACTTTCGGAGTCCTTGTGACGTACCATTTAGCCCATTGTGTGCGAAATAGTGCCACTCAGAGGACTCAGTGATCATGAGCTAATTCTTCATTTCTAAAATTAAATTTAACAAGGACCAAATCTGTTAGGCCAAAAGCTGTTTATGCATCCAAACTATTTGTTTGTACTATGTAATTGATCTTAATAAATTCCCAGTTCGAGTTCAACACCCATTTTTGAAAAGGCAGTAAATAATATTAATAATGTACTGAAATAGCATCTCTTCAACTGCAAAAAATATCGGCTTTATTCAGCAGTATTTGTAGAAATAATTTACAAACTCGATCATGAGGTTCAGTTGATGTTTTACAAACATATTCGATCATGTGGTTCAGTTAGTGATTGACAAACATATTCAAACCCAAAATAGATGCATTATAGGCGAAAGGATATAAAAAAATAAATATATTGTTACGACAGATGAGCGAGCTGCAGTGACTTCATGACAAAACGTGACATGAACGCTCGCATTTGCTTGTGCTTGAGGATTATACAGCAAACGAATTTGAATGTAGAACCGACCTAAAAAAAAGAATAATAGAATTTCAGTGTGTTAAAGTTGTGGAGATAAGAAAGCGGGTTCAGATAGTCTGAGTCAGTGCGCGATATGTAAAAACAAGAAGCATCTTTATTTGTGTATGCGCGGGTGGTTTTTTTGTGCTGCTAATAAGATAAACTTAGTGATCTAACAAAAGACGAAGGATTGTTTTCGCCTGAAGTGAAGGTATCCAAGAGATATGACAAAGTGAAGAGGTATTAGTTTAGTAGGACAGAGCTGGTCTTGTATGCTCTGTAGAAAAAAGGGTTATTGACTTATGTATGATAGTAGTTAGTTTGTTTATTTCATCCATATTTTTGTAATAATCTGTATTGTAATTTGTTTGAAAATATACTTATTGATACTCACGCTCAGTGCCTATCCATTAAAAATTTGCAACAATATCTTTAATCTCAGTCGGTCGCGTTGGGTCTTGAGTTTCTTTTAAACGACGCTAGGTAGGACCATTCCTTCTCAGTATCTTTCAGCCCACTCCTTTGCTATGCCCTGGTGCAATTTCGCTTCGATCCACGCATTAGCCATTAGTTAATCCACGCGACAAATAATTACCATTGTATTTCTCTAACCATCTGCTAGCTAGAATCTTCACTGGTAGCGAATGTTAAAGGCCGAAAATAAAATCCTCAATAGGCCATCTAATGGTGGGAGTTGTAAAATAGCAAAGCTTTAAGCGAATATTGCAAACGATCTATTAAAGCTACAATTTTGAAATTTTGATGGTAGGATTTGATGATTAAGAGGATTATGCAGACAGCAACGATTTTCCCTCTTTCCACCAGGAGGGGTGGGGGCAATGAAATCTTTTACGAGATCCATTATGCTTGATAATAGTTTATGTAACCTAATCCCTCTCTCCCAGGGGGGACGGGAAAGAAACCTTGCAGTACCTAGATCCATGATGAGAGAAAGCTGTTTGCCAAATTCAAAGACCATAGTTCTTACCGTTTAGGAAAAATTCCTTTCCCTGTTTCATGTAGAGGGGATTTTTTTAGGGAGAAGGTTGGTGGGTGCTAAAATAAATTGTCTAAAGCAAGGAATCTGTATACCAAATTTGAAGACCCTATCATTTTATCATTTAGGAGATATTCACCGGTATTTGCAGTGTTTGTGCTTTCGGCAAGGGGCAGGACTTTTTTGAGAAGAGCAAAGAGAGATGGGAGGACAAATTGCTACCTTTCTTTAATCTGTTAGGACAAAACGTATACCGAATTTTATAATCATAGCTATTACAGTTTCAGAGAAATCCCTCCCAATTTTTTCTAGAGAAAAATTCAAAAAAACTTTCAGGGCGCCATTTCTTGAGAGGGGAGGGGGGAATAAATATTGAGGGTCAAACCCTTTCGTTAATTTAAACTCTGTTTGAGGAAACTATATTGAATTTGCTGACTCAAGTTCTTACCATTTAGAAGCAGTTCGTACTCATTTTGGGGGGAGGGGAGGACAATTTTAAAAGTCTTAACCCTTACATTGCTGAAGTTATGATTAGAGGAAGCTGCATACTGAATTTGGCAGTTATAGCTCTTACCATTTAGAAACAATTCCTACCAATTTGTCAAAGGTGAGGGATAACGTTTTCGGGGAAGAAACATTTTGGATGTCCTACTCGAATATTTATTTATCCAAGTTATGATTAGAGGAAACTATCCTAAGTTTGGAGGTTCTAACTCTTACCGTTTAGAAGCAGTTCTTAACACTATTTAAAGAGGTGAGAGTACTTTTTTTGGAGGGAGGGAAAACGTGATCCAAACCTTTACGTTGCATTAAGTTACGACTAGAAGAAGCAGTATGTTGAGTTTGTTAGAAACAATTTCTACCACTTTTTAAATGGGGTCTTTTTTGGGGGCAGTGAGGAAAATTGGGGGGGGGGGGGGTCCTTAAAACAGAAAAAATGAAAAACAGTCAGGTAGATCTTTTCAGAGATATAGCATTGTTTTCTGGTATTCAGAAATGCTTTGATGTCATTCGCAAGACTGAAATATCGGTTATTGAAAGAAAAAAGAAATCAGGATTATGATTTAAGGCCTAAATAGATTAATATGCACATAAATAAGCATATGTTTCAAATTAGTAAAAAAACGAAATACATAGGTAGAATATTAATTTAATATTAAGAAACATATCATGGGTCTATGAGGCCCTGTGCGACTACTCATATTACAAAACAGAGCACAACCAATGAGGGATTAATAATAGTCTCTTCAATTAAAGGAAATATTGCAATTGTGTAGTACTCGTGCAAAACATTAATGTACAGGTGCAGCGCTATCGCACATGCAATCAGTGCGATCACACCGGGCGGTAAATTTGAAGACAAGCTGACCATACCTGTAGTAATGCTCACTCGAGGAAGTATGACCTATTTTTCAGCAAATGATTTTCAATTGCTTTTAAAAATGACATTAAATTAAGCAAAACAAATTTAATAGCAAAGATCATATTAGAGAAAGGGGCGGCAGAGTCCAAGCCCTCCTAATGGCAGATATCCAAGTTCGCTCCAGTAGACAAAATATCTACTATAAACCCTGTTAACACGTAATGTGACTTTCAGCGAGACTTCAGGGTAGGTGTAACATGGCAGTCACTGTTCTTAGAGGTTACAGTAGCCACAGAATAACTAACAAACGACTCAACATTACTGCTTGCGGCACCACCTTGGCATTCCTAAATTCTCCTTTTCCAATTAACTTTCAAATTGTGTGAACATCTTGCATTGCAGTTTGTATTATTTGCTTTTTTGTCTTTTACGAAACATATGAAACCAAAATTTATTAAAATTAGATTAAATATTATAATCTAAACATTTTTGTTGGCGTTTTTAAAAAATAACTGTCTGCATAGTTTAAAACACAGTAATGCACAGTGGTGAATGTAGACGGGTATGATCTGGTACGCCATACTGGCAAGAAATTATTTGCTGGTATGGAGTACCGGTAAGACATCTTTCAGTAGTATGCAATTATAACGATTTCTTTTATAGCTTAATGTTTTATCAACTGAGCAGTTAATTTGATCTTTGATATTTCAACCCTTTTCCTTTTAATATTTATATTTGAAGATTAAATTAAAGATATTTCACCTCTGTTGGATTTTTTACTTTGTTTCCTCTCTCCATCGCCCATCATATTGGAAGCTTTGGATGGGTTTTTGTTTTTTCATTTAGACCGAAATCGGTGAATGCAACGGAGTCGTCAAGTATTCAGGGCCATTAATATTTATTTCACATTAAAAATCCCTGAATCATTCGCTATTTGTGGAAAACAAAGACATAAATAGCAAACATTGCGACATGGTACTTTCGTCACCATACACTTCATTTTATTACTCCTGTAAGACGACTTCGTCTGTAAATGGTAGCTAGGTAGTCACTGGAAGGAGAGCTATGCACCAATCCCCTGTGATGATGCATAGAACCGGCCAGGCCTAGCACCTAATGTCCGACCCCGCCTTCTCGTGGTGCAGACCGTTAGTACCTTTCAAAAGAGATACTCTCTTGTGGAAGTGAACGGAAGGGGAGGGCTGCCAGATTAGTGTGGCCTTCTGATCTGGACAACTCTGGCTACTTTTCTTTTTTTTCTACCCTGCTGAGGAGTGGTCAACCACACAGGGTCCTGGTGCTGACCATATAAACCCACTAGACTGGACTGAATTATGGCTCTGAGCTTAATTATGGATTTTGAATTTGCTGCACTGGTGAGCTTCTGTGGGGGGAAAATCTTCCGCTGTGCTTTCTGTTTGTTTGTGGATTGACAGACCCAAGTGAATAGAATCACAGGATATGTTTATCAGCTGGTGGATAATCCTGAACAGAGGTCATCACAGGCACCTAAACTCTTTGCTTCTACTGGCATCATCAAATTCTACATTGGGGGAAGTCTTCCAGTGTAGATGTCTTAAGCCTTTAATAGTGGGGAAACGGGTCTTTGTCCCATGCCTGCGATTAGGGGACTGTTTGATATTGTCGGCATTCCCTCTCTCAATAAACATAGTTTCTTTAAACATCCCACTAACCATTTTTTCTCCATAGGTAGTTGGAATGTGAGGACTCTGCACAGAGCTATTTCTCTTGATGTCCTCAAACATGAATTCCACCATTATAATTTAGATATTCTCGGCTTGCAAGAGACAAAATGTACAGATAAAGGTCAGATTCTTAAAAATAATCTGAAATTTCTCTTTTCAGGGAGGGACAATAATAAGCATCACCAAGGCATGAGTGTGCTTCTCAGCAGACACGCTATGATGCTCTTCTAGGATTTGAGTGCATTAATAAAAGGTTTCTTACAGCAAAATTTCAGACAAGCGTTAAAGACTTGAATGTTATATGCTGTTATGCCCCCACTGAGGATGCCGATGAGGATGAGAAAGATAGGTTTTATGGACAACTTCAGGATATTTTGAATTCTGTCAAGAAAGGAGATATTACCCTTGTTCTTGGTGACTTCAATGCAAAAGTTGGTACAGCCGCTCAAAAAAGTATCCGAACACTATGGTTGATTAAAAAAATCAGAAAAATATCTGGCAACGATTTTTTTAGAAATTTGTGATCTGGCAACCTTCGTGTCACGTAACACGAAGGTTGCCAGATCACTAATTTCTAAAAAAATCGTTGCCAGATATTTTTTCTGATTTTTTTAATCAACCATAGTGTTCGGATACTTTTTTGAGCGACTGTACTGACTCTGACCTTTCGGGAGGAGTAATAGGCCCTTTTGGTATTGATAGCTGCAATGACAATGGGCAACGTCTCCTACAGGTAAGTAAACTCAATGGATTCAGAATAACTAACACTTATTACAAACACCGCGACATACATAAGTACACATGGGTTTCACCCTATGGGCTGCATAAGAATATGATTGATTATACATTAATTAACAACAAATGGGCTAGTTCTGTTAGGAATACCGGGTCATAGAGGGGAGCTGAAATTGGATCTGACCATTACCTTGTTAAAAGTGTCTTGCAACTTAAACTTAAAAAGTGTTGTGCTAAAGGTAAAAAATTTACCTTTAATACTGAAGCTCTGAAAGACACAGTTATAGCTAAATCTTACAATGATAGGTTACTTAGTCATTGTGACAGTCATGGTTTGCTTACTACTGAAGTTGAGGAAGAATGGAACCGTTTTAAACAGGCTTTTCTTGAAACGAACAGCACTCCGTTAGGAAAAAAGGAGCAAAAGAGGCAGAATTATTTAAGTGTTATAGCACTTGAGCTCATTTCAGAAAGAAAGAACTGCAGGAATGTCATTAATCAATACCCTACTAGTCCTAATAGAAAGCATTACAGAGAACTTAATGAACGCGTAAAAGATCAGTTAGCTGCTGATAAGAATCTTTGGCTTGATGGTTTGGCTGACAAAGCCGAGGAAGCAGTTAGACAGCACAACGGCAGAGAGCTGTACCAGAGAGTTAATGTTTTGTGTGGTGGAAAACGGACAGGTATACAGGGATTGAAGGATAAACAAGGTAAGGTTATAGAAAGTGAGGATTCTGTCATGACTAGGTGGGCTGAGCATTTCAGTGATATTCTAAACAATGCGGTTAGTTCTATTCCCATTGTTTGCAATGATGATAGATGCATTGGTGGCTTTAATTTGGCCCTATAACACAATCTGAAGTACAAATTTATTGTGCCTGTTTCTGAACTTAAACTACATAAATCCCCAGGGGTAGATGAAATTACTACAGAAATGCTTAGAGCTGGGAATATTTCGGTTACCACTTGGATGACTGAAATTCTGAATATCTTTTTTGTTAAAGGCATGGTTCCTAAGGATTTTACCAGAGATATTGTTATCCCTATTTTCAAAAAAGGTGATCGCAGTTCTTGTGATAACTACAGGGATATCAGTCTACTCTCTGTTCCAGGTAAAGTTCTTTCCATGATTGTGCTTAATAGGATTAAGAATCTGGTTGACAGTCAATTGCGTGATGAGCAATGTGAATTCAGAAGTGGTAGGGGATGTGTGGATCAGATATTTTCACTCAGGCAGATCCTTGAGAAATGTTTAGAGTTTCAGAAACTTTTGGTTGCTAGCTTTGTTGATTTCAAAAAGGCTTTAGACTGCTGATCGTCATAATTTGTGGTTGATTGTGAGATCATATGGTATACCAGACAAGTTAGTTAACATTATGAAGGCTCTCTATAATAACGCTGAGTCGTGTGTGAGAGTTGGTAAGGCTTGTAGCAATTGGCTAGCAATTTAGCATTACTTCTGGTGTTCGAGAAGGGTGCATTTTGTCTCCTTTTCTCTTTAGCTTGGTTATTGATTATGTTATGCGAAATTCACTTCAAGGGAAAGATTTTGGCCTTAAATGGGCTGGAGATACGAAAATTTCTGATTTAGATTATGCTGATGATTTAGCCCTTTTGGCAAATGATGTTGATGAGATGAACTCTTTCATTCGAGCTGTTCATGAAACTGGTACTAGAGTAGGTTTGCCAGGCCTACCCTGGGAAACCTACTCTAATACCAGTTTCATCGTTTCAGAGAGAAAACTAAAGTGATGAAAATTGGTTAAGCAGGCTGTGATTCAGTTAATCTGAATGGTTGCAGTCTTGAGCAGGTGTCACAGTTTAATTATCTTGGGAGCTATGTAACAGATACTGGTGATGTGCGGCATGAGATTAACAGACGAATATGGATTGCTGCCGGGACTTTTAGGAATCTATGGAGAGTATGGAGAAATAGGCATATACACCTAAAGACTAAAATTAGACTGTATAATAGTTTGGTTCTTTTTAAGGTTAGTTATGGTAGTGAACTTGGACACTTTGTAAACAAGGTAACAGGAAACTAGATGCTTACGCAGTATCTTGGGCATTAGGTGCTTCAACTTTGTAACTAATGAGGTTAGGCAAAGGAGTTTGCAACATCCTTTAAACAGGATATTGTGCAGAGACTCCGTTGGTTTGGCCATGTTGTCCGTATGAATAATTATAGATTGGCGAATAGGCTTATGAACAGTGTGCCTGAAGGCCTCAGAAAGACGGGGAGACCGAGGATGCGGTGGGCAGACAATGTCAAACAGGACCTTGTTAGAATTGGTGTGCAGTGGCAAAATGCATCAGATATAGCTTAGGGCAGATATGCTTGGAGAACTAAATGGCGCGGTTTGGTTGGACCTCCGTAGCCCATGGCTATGGAAGCTAGAATCGATTTTCTACAACACTGGGCTTATATGGAAATTCTCTGTCTGTACTAGATGCTTAGTCAAGGTTCAAGGTTTTGTAAGCTTTGGTGAAATTAGCCTCCAATAAGGGGCTCCCTACACCAATCACAACAGTAGGGCGAGATAGCAGATGCAGAAGAAACTGCCTCTCAGTTATCTTTCGAAGGTAAAAAGAGTATTAACCGGGAGAAAGAAAAAAAAAGGAACACATTAGACCTTGTAGAAGAGTCCAGTGTTCTGAAAGAGATCAGTGACCAGTCGGAAGTGCGTTCGTTACAGCTTCACATTGTGGTGATTACCAAGAAGGGAGGTGATAGAGTAGTCGGTGGTTTCGATAGCATGAAGCTCCTGGAACAAAGCTTTTTGTTTGGCATTGTAGCGGGAGCAGTTGAGCAGAAAGTGGGATACAGTCTCAGGTGTGCTGCAAGTAGTACAGCAAGTGGTAAAGTTGCTGTAGATGACACCAACTCAGAGACGATGAAGGAGGGTCTCCTCAGATCTGCAGAGATTACCGAGGTTTGGAGCAGTGAGAGAAGGGTCAACCAGGTACCTGAATGAGGAACAGCTGCTGTCCTTCTGCCACTGGGCAGGACGATATTGGCTCATCAGTTGTGAGACAGAACTCTTGCAGTCGCTGAGAGATGGTAATTTGATACACACCTCTAACCCTCCAGCGCTTCGTTCATGGTGTGATCAGTGAGCTCATTGCCAGGCATCCCTACATGGGAAGTGATCAATTGGAAATGAACCGTGATTCCGGCAGAAGTGACATTGGAGCAAGTCTCCATGATCTTCTGGATGAGAAAGGGGTTGCAGCACTTGCTTTCTCGCTTCTGGAGAGCTTCCAAGGCTGACTTCGAGTCACAGAGGATGACAAAGTTGCCACTCTCGAGGCTGAGGATGAAGAGTACAGCTTCAAGGATAGCATGAAGTTCTGCACAGGAGGAAATGAGATGCGGGAGACGGAAACCTCTGGCAATGCCCGTATTGGGGATAGCAAAGGCAGAGACAGCATGTAGCCTCTCCCAGTCCATTGATCCGTCAATGTTGACATCAGAACACCTCTCATATCGTGCAGCAACATAGGAGGTGGAGAGAAGTCTGACGACTACTGGATCTGAGTCGCTCTTTCAACCTAGAGAAAGGACAGTAACATTGATCATAAGATCACTGTTCCTCCAGGGTGGAAAATCAGGGAAGAGCGTATTGCCAGCAGTAGAGCTGGCAGGGACGGCTCGGTCGTAGAAGTCAGCAGCAGACATGGCAATGGCAGAGTCTGGCCTGCCTTGCAACTTCCTGAGAAGCTCATGGTTAAAGTGCAGGGAATGGAGCCTCGAGAGAGATAACACAGTATATTTCTCTTCCGGTGCAGGTGGAAAGGCATGTCATCAGCCTCTGCAATGACAGACGCATTTGGTATGTTAAAGCAGAGTCCAAGACAGTGGTGCAGAGATATAGTGTGTATAGTGGCCAACTTGCTCGGCGGTGGAGCAGAGGCATTGCTCAGGTGACCACTGTGGTTGACGTGGGAGAGAATCAAGTGCCAGTACAAGACCAGGTTTTGTACGAACTAGCCCAGTGGGTACCAGCAAAGACAGTATATTTCTCTGCGCTGTGGCAACTGTCTTATGATGCTGGATGTGAGGTCCCCAGGACAGCCTGTTGTCCAGGACCACACCAAGGAACTTATTTGAGACCTTGATGTGGTTTGGTCCAAGCATGAGGCCAGGGAAGGTGGGCGAAAGAAATCTCTTCGTGAGAATCATGGCCACATTCTTATTGGTGAAAAGAGTGGGGCTTAGGTTGTTGAAGAACTTGACGACCATGGACACACCTAGTTTCATCTTGAGCTGAGCATAGGAGGGGGTCTTGGCTAAGGAACCAGACGCAGATATCATCCGCATAGATGAAAATACCCACTCTATTCTCGAGTCGAGAGGGTAGGGCTGACAGCAAGATGTTCAGTAACATCGGGCTGAGGACACCCCCTTGAGGTACTCCGTGACTAATTGCATGGGAGCCACTGAGCAACATGTTCAGTGGCTCCCACGAAAAAATGAAGCTGGCAACACGCCCAGCTTCACTAGAACCGTCTTGTCAGAGAGGTAAATCAAGATCCAGTGGATGATATTGCCTCCGAGGCCAAGATCATGAAACCTGCAGAGAACATCCGAGTGGAACAGGGAGTCGAATGCCTTCTAAATGTCGAAGACGACGACGACGACGACTGTAGTTTGTCCCTCAGACAGCGCCTGATCAGCAGTGGAGGTGAAGTTGATAAGATTATCAGACGTGAACCTCCCTTTCCGGAAACCCAAGAGGCTGTCAGGGAGGCCCTTGAACTCTAGATACCATTCTAGTCGTCCAAGGAACAGTCTCTCTAAGATCTTGCAGAGGCAAGATGATAGAGCAATGGGCCTGTAAGAGGACAGCTTAGTGGCGGGTTTTCCCTGCTTCAAAATATGCACGATGTGTGTTACCTTCCATGAATCAGGTACTGTGCAGGTGGTCCAGGAATGATTGAAGGCTTTAAGAAGCACAATCAGAGCCTCAGGTGACTGGTTAGCTGATGTCGTCAGGGCCTGGGGCTGACGAGCGCTTCGAAGTCACAATTGCAAAGATGAGTTCCTACAAGATCAAAGGATCATTATAACGAGGCTGTCCCAGAGCAGGGCTGCTAAGCCTTATCCTGATCAGTCACCAGTGGGGCAGGGAGGGAACCCCGCACAATTGATAATTTGAAGATGGTCATCGCAGAACACATTCGGAATATGGACCGTGCTGTGATGAATGAAGTCTTCAAGAACACAGTTCGGCGTGTCACTAAATGTCTGGAGACGCGCGAGATACTTTCAACATTTATTATAATTGTAAAGGCACGAATATCTCATTCCTTATCAGGCGCACAGACTTTTTGACCACCCTGTACTACTGAGTTAGATATCCTGCGGCTTTGTCCAAAGGAAGTTTACCCCTAAAATGTTCAATAAAGTGAAATAACACACCATTTTTCTAAATATTTTTTCACTGAGATCTTATGTTTTAACTTTATGTATACTAAAAAGTTCCATACACTTTTTAGACACTTGTTATTTAGTAGAAATTAATCACACACACACAGTACAAGTTCAGAAAAATAGTTATATATTTTTAAAACGGAAAATATACATAATGGAGAAATAATATATTTAGGTTTACATCCACTCGCCGTCTCGTGGCCGAGTGGTTAGCACGCTTGGCTACTGATCCGTCCCGAGGCCGAGTGGTTAGCACGCTTGGCTACTGATCTATGGGACCTGGGTTCGAGCCCCGGGTAAGGCATGGATATATGTGTTGTTTTTCTGCTGAGGTCCTGCCATCCTCTCAGATCTTTTACTTTGGCATATAAACTGACAGGCTCCTGTCAGACCTCTGTGGTAAGCAGCTGCTTGAGGGGGTATCCACATTATTGTTGTGGATCAGGCCTATTCATTTCTCCCCAGTTAAATCCTCCTGGCCGATCTTCTGGCGAAGGGTTAAAAGATGGGTCATCTGGGGGTGATTCAAAGAGATGTTTTCTGAAAAATAAAAACATAAAAATGAGCACACAGTTATTATATATAACACATAAATATTATATTGCAGAGTAGTTAAAATTCGAAATCCGGAATTAAATTGAAAATTATCCAGATTTACTGGCTGCAAGGATAGATTTTAATTCTCAACCATTATTGGATTTCCCAAATATATACAGAAAAATTAAAAAAAGATATGAGATAAATTGGGCTTTTTTTTCTTTTGAAACATTCTTTATTCACGAGATTTTCAGTGTACATATTTTAAACATGGTGACCAGCAAAGCTATCAGCTTTTCTGCAGGAGATTGGAACTTCATTTGTACATAAAACATATCACAATTTATAATCAAAATATAACATTTCACTAATTACAAACTATAAAACAGCCAATTATTAAAAAAATACAAATCGTTCACTTTTTATAAAGTTGGTTCATTCCTTTACATGTTCTTTGAACTTTTCCTTTAACTTATCAAAACTTTGAACACATATTTCTCCTGAAAGTATGTTAAAAGCAAGAAATTTTATGATCATTTGTACATTTTCCATAACTGTTTCTGATCTTTGGTAATTTATACTAATTGAGGCATTGCAGTTTCGTGTTTTTATTATCTTGTATTTCTTTTTTTATGTACGATCAAAAAAAGTTATTTAAAATTAATGTGCCTTTAGAGAGTTTTCTGTAAGGTTACAAGCTGAGCAAATGTAGTTTCTCCATTCAAGTTTTAACTGATATTTATATATATATTATTATATATTTTCCTTTATTGAAATAATAGCTTTTGCTATGACTTAGCTTTCAATTTTTTAAATACACCCACCGGCCACTGAATTAGAAACCTTTATTCAATACCAAATTGGACCTCCTTTAGCATGAATTACAACACGTATGTGGTTTGGCATAGATTCCACAAGGTGTTGGAGACTTTACATCTCCAGCATACCAGGCATTAACCAGACAGTTCTTTAAGTGGCTCAGATTTGATGGAAGAGGACTTTGCTCCCGGATCTGTTTTTCTAACATGTCCCCCTGCATTCTCAATGGGGTTCAGATCCGGGCTTTGTGGTGGCCAGAGAAGATGTGGAAGTTGCTGTCCTGCTTGCTGAACACATCTTGCACAATGGACAGTACATTGTCGTCCATGAAACAGATGTCACTTGCTGGATGAAACCTCAACATTCCATGATGTTCTTAATCGTCAACAATGTTCACATAATCCTTGGAGAATACCTGACCTTCCAGCAATATCAGGAGACACGTTCCATCCAACAGAATATGCCCCACACCACGACACCATCTCCAGAACCTTGAGTTGTGTTTACAAGACAAGCTGGGTCCATTGTTTCATGGGGCTCCCACCAAACTCTCTGCCTACCATCGGTACAGAACAAGGTGTACCACGACTTGTCAGACCACGACTAATTTTCCAGTCTTCCAGTCACAGTGTTCCTGACAATACTGTAGACAAACTTTCCGGTTCTTCCCAGAAATCAGTAGTTTCCATATAGACATGAAACTGCTAATACTGATCCTCTTCAATTCCTGCACATAGTTCGCTGAGATATGGGTTGAAAACAGCCTTCATTGAATACTTGAGTCAATTGCTGCACAATTTCCGTTTCTCTGTACAAGCCTTCTCAGATGACAGCGATCTCGTTCCTGGCAGATTGTCGTCATGCCACACTTACGCTATCTTACTACTTATTTGCTCTTCAACAATTTTTTCACTAATTAAATATCCACGGTATCTCACCTTTGAGAAACCAGTCAGCTCTGCTGTTTTTAAAATCGTCACTCTTGCCAGACGGGCATCCACAATAAACCGTTTATCGAACCCGAAAGATCCTTTGTTTTTTCCCATTGTGATCAACACTACTGGCAATTACTGACGAGCAGCAGTCTTAAATAGTTGCTTAGATCAATTGGTGATGCACGTGACACGTATTTTGCACATACGCTGCACAAATGAAGTTTATGTACATCTGGATAAAGGTTTCTAATTCAGTGGCCAGTGTATGTATTTGCCAAATTTGTAGTTACGTGAATGGTTATTCCTTAGGTTAAAATGGATTCACAAATTGATTTTTAGAACGTGATGCATGTGTTTGTATTTACAATGTATTAAGATTTTTGAATTTTCATTTCATATAATTTCAATTTTTTTATGACACATCACAAGTGTTCATTCTATTTCAATAATCTATCTCTATAAATACTTGGGTAATTAATATTCAACATTCTTTCTATTAAAGGACAGGAGCATGCTATTCAGTTAATATTTTTCTTCTTACACTTTATCTTATGCGGGGGGGGACTAAGTCGGAAGCGCGCCAGGCTCGTAATCTGTAGTTCCCAGGTTCGTGTCCCAGCTGGGTCAACGTTGAGATTTATCTTCGCAGAATTCACGCTCAATAGGTGACACCGATGGGCTTGGAAATGCGCCGTCCGTCGGATGTAACGTTAAGCCGTTGCTCCGTGTGCGGGAGAGCCATACCCTGTGCACGTTAAAGAACACTCTGGATGGCCTTGGCGGGAGGCTACCACCTGTCTCCCAACAGCTGTTCCATTGGGTCCCCTTATCCAACCTTCTCTGAGCCTTCGAGGTCTATGTGACATGGCCATTTAGCCTATGGTGTGCAAAAATGTGCCGCTCAGAGGTAAAACAACTCTGCTGATATATGTAGTTTAAATTTAGAACTAGCCAAACTAACTTAAGACTATGATATTCTGGCCACATTAAGACCATTAATGCATCTATCATCATTATAAAAAAATAGGAGTAGACAAACCCAGGGCCGGACTTTGACCTTCTGAAGCGCTAAGCTATTCAAATTTAAGGGGCACAAAAAATTCGAAAGTCGAAATATATTTTTAATTATTTTGATTGAGGGAAAAACAACAAAGGTTTGCACAATAGATTAAATATTTAAAACAAATTTGTAATGTAGTAAAACTTTAAATACATTTCTTTGAGGCCCCTGATATGGTCAGGCCCTAAGCTGTAGCTTAGTTAGCTTATGCGTATGTCCGGCCCTGCTTAAGGTTCCCAGATTCGAGTCTGCACTAAGATTTTCTCCTCTAAAAACCTGCTCATGATAAGGAAGAGGACACCGATGGATTGTAAAATGTCGCCATTCATGAGATGTGGCTTAAACCAGTACTCAGGCGAGCCGTACTCTATGCATGTTAAATAACATTTGGTGTCTTCTAACAGCTGTCCATGAAACCGTGGGTCGGGGGACGCTCAGTCGGTAGCGCGCAAGGCTCGTAATCTGTAGTTCCTAGGTGACATAGTTCAAAAACTTTTCTCAGGGTTATGATTTTTTTCCAATTTATACATTTTTTGAAATACAAATTTTGAAATTACTACCACAGGCACACTTCAGATGGTGGAGATAATAGCTTGCAAAAAAGCCCTATGCTCCATTTCATCCGTTAATCATCTCTGACATCTGCTTACCTTTATGGAATTTTAAATTATTTTCAACTGTTATAGAGCACTCGTGGAAGATTCGGAGAGATCGAATCCTAATATTTGATCAATATCTCTCCAATCTAAAAATAATTTTAAATTTACCTCTAAAGAGAAAAAAAGATTTTTTTTAAAGTTGCCTGTTCGCACCTACAATGGGTCCAAATGGTCAACTCATTGTTGCCAATAGAAATATCGTTACTTACACATTCCACCAAGAAAATTTCAATTATCTAGCATAGCTATATCGTTTGCAACCTTCGCTTGAAATTTGGGAATTTTCGATTTTCCACCGTTAGAGGGCGCAATTAAAGTTTTCATGAGATTAAAAATAAAATAAATACCCACTCAAGCAGCTGCTTGCCACAGAGGTCTGACAGGAGCCTGTCAGTTTATATGCCAGAGTAGAAGGTCTGAGAGGATGGCAGGACCTCAGCAGAAAAACAACACATACCTTACCATGCCTTACCCGGGACTCGAACTCAGGTCCCTTAAATCAGTAGCCAAGCGTGCTAACTTGGGAAAGTGCAAATCTTATACTTCTTCATTACTTATTCAACACAAAACCATTTTGAATTTATCTCTGTAAACAAAACATTTCGCTGTCTACAGAGGCATAGATAGAAATAGATAGAATTTTGCGGAGATAAATCTCAACGCTGAGCCAGCTGGGACTCGAACCTGGGAACTACAGATTACGAGCCTGGCGCGCTACCGACTGAGCTACACCCTGAACGATTCTAAACAGTAGTAAAACTATCATTGTATTAAACGGAACTATACTATATGAATTTTTATTTTATTTCGCTTCCTGTAGATTCTGGATGCTATAAGAAACCTAAATTTTAAATATTAGTATTGAATCTGTTATGAGTAAAATTAATCATAAATATAAATTCAAAGTAGTAGCATTAAAGGGAGATGCAATTTCGTATTTTGCACTAAGTAATTAAAATAATTTCATTTTTAAATTTAATAGATGAAATCAAATTAATAACAGAGCAGTAATACCCATTTCAATTCAAGCCTTTTTGAATTACAAAAAATAGTTGCTCTAATAATATTATTACTGGTGGACTCTTTATATTTATCTATAAATATATTTTATTGAAGAGGAAAAATAATTAATTAGCATTATGATATTTGACAATAAACACGAGTAATTTTCTTTCGAAATAAAATGTATTTATAGATAAACATTAGTATAAAGGTTAGCACAAAAGTCCACCAGTAGTAATATTAGAATAAAAAATATAAGAATTATTTATAAGGTAGGACTACTTGAGCCGACGTCATACATTTGGTCCAGTGGTCTTCTGTTATAGGAGTGTTGATTTAGCCCACTGTCTGCAAAAAATGTAAGGATGTACCTGGTCTGCAATAACATTTACATAGGTGGTAGATGTCATAGTTTCCTGCCCATGAATGACTGGACCTAGGGTTTCCCAGCAGAACATTGCCCAAAACATTACACTTCCTCCACTGGCATGTTTTCATCCCACGGTGCATCCTGGTGCCAACACTTCCCCAAGTAAACAATGCACACGTACAGTCGCTCGAAAAAATATCTAAACACTATAGTTAATTACAGAATTCAGAAAAAATTTCTGGCAACGATTTTTTTAGAAATTAGTGATCTGGCAACCTTCGTGTAATCAACCATAGTGTTCGGATATTTTTTGAGTGACTGTACCAGCCATCCCTAAGGTGCAACAGAAAACGAAATTCATCGGACCATACGACCTTCTTCCAATCATTCAAGGTCGAGGGTTGATGATCGCGTGCCCATTGTAGGCGCTTTCGACGGTGAACCGAGGTTAGCATGGGCACTCGGTACAGACTGCGGCTACGCAACCCCATTTTCAGCTGGGTTCGATGTACTGTGTGTTGTGACACATTACTCCCTTCATTAGCGTTCAAATTACGGGCGAGTTGCACCTCAGTAACACTTCTGTTGGCTCATTCAATACGGGATAGCCTTTGCTCACCTCTAGCATCGATGAGCGTGGTCGGCTCACACCTTGCCGGCGGTTCATAGTTTTTCCCTCCTCGGACCGCTCTTTGAAGGTACTAACCACAGCTAAATATGAGCACCCCAGAAGCCTTGCCGTCTCAGAAATGCTCTGCCCTAGTCGTCTAGCCATTACAATTTGCCTTCGAGAAACTCACTTAAGTCCGCTGCCTTTCCCATCTGAAGGACAAGAATAACACTGATTAACAGAGATCAGTATCAGGTGTTATTTATACCGTTTCATGACCTTCACTCGTGCCGTCGTATACCTGCAGTTACTTCGATTTGCATAAAGACGCATTGGTTAAAATGTTTTGGCTCTTCGGTGTATGTTGAATGTGCTTATTTTAAAGTCAGTAAGTATTCACACTGGTGTTAAAAGGTTTTACTTTGTCGAAACTGGCCCATTAATATGCGCATGCATTTGTATTATACAGCAAATAAATCTTATTACCATTTAAAATGATGAAATTGCCTTTACCTACGGAACACAACACATTATATGCACCAACCGGAATGGAATAACGGCTCTGAGCTTGACTGTGGATCCTGCATTTGTTGCACTGGTGGTCTTCGGTTGAGGGAAAATTTTGCACAGTGTTTTCTGTTTGTTTTTGGATTCACAGGATATGTTTTATCAGCTGGTGGATAATCCTGATCAGAGGCTATCTCAGGTACTTGAACTCTTGCTTCTATGGGCATCGCCAAAGCTACATTGGGGGAAGTCTTTCAGTGTAAATGGCTTCGGCCTTTAGTGGTGGAGGAACGGGTCTTTGCCCCATGCCTTTGATTAGGGGACTGTTTCAGATTGTCGGCATTCCCTTTCTCAATAAACATGAATCCTATATAAACATGAAATGCTAAGTAGTAAAACATCCCACTAACCATTGTCTCTCCATAAATAGTTGGAATGTGAAGACTGCACAGAGCTTTTTCTCTTGATGTCCTCACACAAGAATGTAACTGTTATAACTTAGATATTCTCGGCTTGCAAGAGATCAGATGACAGATAAAGGTCAGATTCTTAAACGTCACATGAAGATGTTGCCAAATGAGGATAGTCGATATTTCATGCATGTATAGCTTTATATATAAACTGATTCCTATTTGTTTAACTTACTGTATGGTCAACCTTATTAGCGTTTTCATGTTGTATAAATGAAAAATAAAATTTGCGTTTTTCTTTTTAATCTTTTATGGCATGTTTATCGTTGTTCCCCTAACTCTTCATGGTTTTCTATTGCACTTTAGTGTTGCCAAATGTGATACTTTCAGGAACGTAACCTCCACAGTTAATGAGGGATTAGTAGCATGCCGCTTTCTTAACTCACATCAAATGTTATTTCGAATAAAGTATCCTATCCTTATATGTATGTACTCATTACGTTTCACTTTCATATACCCTTTCCTATATTCTATAATGCTGCATCAGGCCTTCAAACATGTTGAGAGGAGAGCAGCGAGGTGTCCAAAGACGGACTTGGCGAGCATCAATAATTCCCAAAGACCAGCTCATCGAAATAAAATTTTTGCATTTGAACAGTTTATATCAATGGCTTTCAACTATGGGATGTCGCAATATTTCAACTGAAGTGAATTCTTCTCATTAGGTGCTTTTAAATCTCTCATTATTAAAAAGGCGAAATGTAAACTTCCTTGTTTCAGCAAATATAAAAAATATCGATTGTTTTTGTATTGGTTTTAAGAAATACTTCACTGTGTGTAAAGCTAAATATAGCGCTTAAATTCTACCCATTACATTACAAAGGAAAAAAATCTTATAGAATTTAAAAATACAATGTAAAACACCTGTGTAAAATCTAATTGCGATGCGATAAATATGCAATTTCAGTCTTCTCTTTAAAAGATTAAATCACTATTTAGGAAAATAACGATTTTAACTACAAAACAAATACTGTTAAAAATACCTTTGGGGTTGTTATTCCTCGTCACGCTTGGGGCAATGGCAGCAGAGCAGATGTCTTAGAGCTCTCACTATTCTACTCCCCAAGCTCTTTCTTCTTTGTCGTGACTCTAGTTCTTTTGTTTCTGCTGGTTCTTCTGTGAGTTCCGCATCTGAAAAAAGAAGAAAATGAAAATTTACGATGTTTATTGGTTGCGAAATATGAATAAGAAATATCTATAGTTGAAATTTAGGAATTCAATAAGAACGGGACAATCTGTTAAGTGTTCTACAGCGCAAACTCACTTGCTCTATTTACAATTTTCGTCTGAAACAGCTCATTCTGCATAAAAGTCAAATGAAGAATTCAAGATGACATGAGTCAACGGGCAAGGGGACGACTGTCAACTGAGACGTTCGTCGTAGGTTAACCGCGAAACTTTTTTTTCTTTCCTCCTAAAAGAAAATCCAAATACAGTTTTCTCTTATAGTAACTAAGAACAACGTAAATGTTTAGTCCTTAAACTTTCTTCCTTTCCCCCCCTCACAAAAACTAGGAGAGCAATTCCTCCTAAACGACCACCAAATTCTGTATATAAACTGGCGGAAATTGAAAAAAAAGAACACCCAGAAGGATTCCTTTAGGAACGTCCTAATATAATATGTTAATAGTTAAGGGCAGCAGAAACAGTGAGCCAGGATTGAAAGTCATTGAATGAAGTAATGACGTCACTGAGGACGCCAACATGTAAATGTACGCAACTCGTATAAGGACTAGGTTGTGAAGAAAGAAGTTATTCGTCTTGTGTCATGTTGTTCAGTGCTCTTTGAAGAAGCTACCATGCCTGGACGACGTAGACGCGCAACGTTTGTTCAGTTAGCGGAGTTTGAGCGAGGTCATATAGTTGGTCTTAGAGAAGCTGGTTGGTCTCTTCGTGAAATTGCACACCGCGTTGGACGAGGGGTATCAGAAGTGGTATGATGGTGGCGTTGATGGTCAGACCAGCATTCGCACCCTCGCAGATGTTGGTCCGGGCAACGCAGAGTTATGGACGCACGAGAGGATCGGTGCATCAGGAGTGAGGCTGTGGCAGAGCGGACGGCTACGGCATCACAAATTCGATCCTCTGTCCTACCAAGAGTGTCTACAGGAATGATACGCAATCGTCTTTTGGAAGCAGGACTACGGGCACGCGTCCGCTGGCATGGTTACCACTGTCACCTCGTCACTTTCGAGCACGTTTGCAGTGATGTCAAGAATGAGTTCATTGAAGGGAAGAATGGCAGTCTGTGGTCTTCAGTGATGAAAGCCGATTCTGCTTAGGAGTGTCTGATGGTCGTTTACGCGTCCGAAAGCGACAAGGTGAGCGGCTTCTTCCATCGTGCATCCACTACGACGCACAGGGCCGATGCCGGGCATCATGGTATAAGGAGAGATTAGTTATCACTCTCATACGTGGCTGATGTTGGTACAGGGTACACTGAGTAGCAATACGTACGTCAGCAATATCGTACAGCGGTGGTCGTCTTGCCATATTTCAGTGTAATCTCAAATGCGATATTCCAGCAGGATAACGCCCGCCCACACTTCGCCCCACCAACTCCCTTGGCCAGCACGCTCTTCAGACTTGTCTCCAATCGAGCATGTCTGTGACTGGATCGGACAAAGACTCTTCCGCTGACCGCGGCAGGCAACGACCATCCCTGAATTGCGCGTCCAAGTAGAAAGCGCATGGAATGGTATTCCCCAGCGTGATATCCAGCATTTAATTTATTTTTTATTGGAAGCTTGTATTGTTCCTCGAGGAGGTTCTACACCTTTTTAAAATGTGCCTTCTGCAAAATGTGAAGGTATAATAAACATTGAATCACTTCACACGTGTGTTGTTCTACTAAATGTCTACAAGTTGTTTCTACGAAATAAATCTCATAGATTACACTTCAATTGTTTATGGTGTTCTTTTTTCGATTTCCGCCACTGTAGTTAGTTACTTTACATCATAAACATTGTAGGGATTTGTCTCCAATATACCAAGGAAAAGAACTTATTAAGAAACGGGAAAAGCTTAAACTATTATAGAGCCTAATGCTAAATGAAAGTTTCTGAAGTACGGAATCATGGGATATTTCAAATTAGGTTCCCTCCTTTCCGTTCTCTTCCACTATAAGAGAAGTTCCACGAGAGTTGATCCTAATGATTTAAATGTCAAATGTATTGCAACTTTGCAAGTGTCATTTATTATATACATATTTTAGAAAACTGTAGTACTCGAGAAACCAGAACAAATTGGTTAATAAATATATAAAAATCACATTTCTTTAACCCATTAAATATCTAAAGACAGTTAAACATTTTTTTTCTTAAACATTAGGCCAAACTTGGTTTAATTTTTATTTTAATATTCATTGCCATTCAAAATAAAATTCCCTTTCATTTAGTGCATAACATGGCTGAATATCTAGAGAAAGTTTTAATGTCCATTCATTTTTTCTGCTGCAAGTAAGATAAAAAATTTACTGGCTACAATTTCGTGTATTTTGATAGACCTGACACCTCAGAGGTTAACAGGATTAGTTCTTTAATAAATATTTTTGGCTACGGCTGACCAGTGTTTAAGGAAACTATGATGATAATTTTGCTCTCTCTAATAACTTTAACTTCTGTATTAGAGATAAGTTAGGGTTCAAGTTTTGGATATCGATCTCGGTTAAAAGAGAAATTATGACGTCACAAAATTTATATGTGCAAAAATGTATCCAGCTATATCTTTTTTAAAGTCTTTAGAATATACTCCATTGAAAACACTTAAATTTGTTTGAAGACAAAATTCAAATCTCAATGTTGTTTGAAACAAAATAAGCATGATGAGCAGAAACAGATAATCTTGAGCATCATGATGGCAACCACGGTGGCCAACCATTTTCTGCAACATGCCACGTTTGTTTAGAAATTTGTACCGAGCACACAGGGGGCAGATCCAAAAGCCACCAAAGGCAAAGCTACAGGGGAAGGCGGTCATACCCCTCCCCCTAGATCCTGATCTGTTTTCTTCTAATAAAATGTTAAAAGATATGTGAATTTTAAGTTGTATAATGTCTGGTAGAGATAATATCTCAACACACAAAAACTTCACCAAAGCAAAAGAGATTAATCGACCGAATATCACATAAATATCTGTTTCATCCATAAAAATAGCCCTAAGTGTAGAAAAAGACATTTATTCACTACTGCACAAAATTGCGTTTAACCTCTACTCCCATTTATATGTACAGGACATTGGGATTAATATTAATGAATACACAGTCGTATCAGAATCATATGCCCACCTACTATAATATATGTATGGTACGGGTCATATTATTCTGATACGACTGTGTATACATTTACATTTCGAAACCATTGTTTTTCTAGTGGGCAGGAATGACTCAGCCGCTAGCGCTCCAGGCTCGTAATCTGCAGTTCTCAGGGTCGAGTCCCGCTAGGCCAGCTTTGAGATTGATCTCTGTAATACTCCCCACCCAGGGAGGGTCATCACATATACCGATGGGCTTGTAAAGGCGTCGTTTGTCAGCCGGATGGGAGTGTTAAAGCCGTGGCCCCGTGTACGGGAGAGCCATAAACTATGAACCTTTAAAACACGCTGGATGGTCTTGGCGGGAGGCTACCATCTGGCTCCCAACAGCTGTCCAGTGTGTCTCTTTCCTCCAATTTACTCCGAGCCCTCGGGTCTTTGTGCCCTGGTCATTTACCCCATTGTGTGCAAATAAATGCGGCTCAGAGATAAAACGATCCAACCGTTTGTTATTATACAACAATAATTTATTAGAAGCTATAAAAACATTTAAAAGAAAGCAAATTAAATTTAAAATACGGAAGAATAATCAACTGAGCCAAGTTAGTGGGAAAAATGTATGATTAAAACATGGACGACGGTAACGACAATAGCAATCACCAACATCAGAAACAGATATCACAACGAAAGCAATATAAATAGGTACTCACTGTACTCGAGGAAGGCGGATTCCATTGCTGGTTTATTTACCTCCTATAAACGAAGCATAGTTGTAAGAGATTGTCATGGTTATTCTAATCACATCAAATGAAACAATTGCATTTGCTTTTCGACATTAAAATTATATTAATAACAATGTTATATTTTTAAAAGTTCAATTCTTAGAAATAATATTTCTCGTTCTCATTGACTGAAAGATCTTTATTCCTATAATTATTAAGAAGATGCCAATATCAGGAGTTCACAAACTTTTACTTTGAAAAAATTGAGTAAAAAAAATTCAGACTCTCAACATTAATAGCTAATATTTTGTGTATAACACATAGAATTTCTGTTAATAATTAATGTAATAAAGTTTAATAGAAATGAAATTGAGTTACAACGTGCAACATGTGGGAATATTTGATTTGCTACTCTAAAGATACCTACTGTTCTAAAAGTCTCTACTCTAGTAATCCTATCTTGATATAATCTTAAAGATCTGCAAAATCTTAGCAGCACTATCATTTTACAAAGTATTTTACATAATCATCGAAATAAACTTACGAAAAGGCGGATCTCTGTAGTTTCTGCAAAAGCCACCCTCCTCTGAAAAGTCAGGAAGCATTTAATTAGAAAACATAACATTGCAAACATTATAGGTATATATATATACACACACAACTTGTTAAAGAATAAATTGGTATATACTGCCGTAATAAAAAAAACTGAGATTTAGACTTATGTTCTTTTCGCTATACCTCTTTTGTAATGAGGCGCGGGGGTGGCTCAGTCGGTAGCGCGCCAGGCTCGTAATCTGTAGTTCCCAGGTTCGAGTCCCAGCTGGGTCAGCGCTGAGATTTATCTCCGCACAACTCTCCACCCTGCCCATGGTCAGTAGGGGATATCGATGGCTTAGAAAAGTCACCGACCGTCGTATAGGACTTTAAGCCGTGATTCCGTGTAGGTAGAGAGCCATACCCTGCACACGTCATACTGCAGGGTACACAAGCCATAACCTGCACACGCTTTCGCAACCAAAGAACACGCTGGATGGCCTTGACGGGAGGCTACCATCTGTCTCCTAGCAGCTGTTCCAGTGTGTCCCCTCCCCCAATCTTCTCTGAGACTTTGGAGTCCTTGTGACCTGGCCATTTAGCCCATTGTGAACAAAAAAGCGCCGCTCAGAGGTAAAACAACCCAACAATACTATACAACAAAATTTATAGTGTCTTACTGTATTTGCTCTATGTGCTAATTGCAAATAATGTATAACCTTTGTTCCTGAAGATCAGCCCACAGAGCATGTTATGATGTTTATCTCTATGCATGTGAATGTAAATAAACACTTAATGAATTTAGTAATGATGATATATAATTATGAGGATGAAGGGAATTAAATTATTATAAACAGCGGTAGAAATGTGCCGGAACATGTTCGGGTGCCATTCGTGACAAATATTTAGTACAGTTTCGTTTTAACACTAACCATTTCATTCGTTAATATCACTTTAGGCAAATCAAAATCAACATCTTGGTATTAAATTTTAAATGGAAAATATAACTCCTAAAGTACACTGATGAAAGTTAAAATTGTCCAACCCAGCAGGTACGGTCGACTTTGCACGTAAATCAACATGTAACAGTAGAGGTTACTATGTAAATGATCTGTTGTAAAAATTTTATGTAAATGATTACGTTAGCCATCAGTTACAAAAACAGATAACTTCTGGTAGTTGTAAGAGGCAATATGAATTTCTGATTGATATGTCGATGCCTACGGCCAGTAGTCCTATTAATTCAAGCGATTATCTCTAATGACATCTGCCAGCATGATAACACTACTCCTGTCCAGGATGTTGTCTACAAGACAATTCCAGACTATTCCGTGGCCAATCATTTCCCCCTCCCATCGAAAGTGTTTGGGACATGATCGGAGTTTCTCTGCAAGCTCACTCTCAACTGGCCCATACCACATGCACGTGGTTGGGGAGATATTCCTCAGGACAGCATCAGAAATCTTTACACATGAATGCAGCAATGTGCTGCTGAATGTATCGCAAATAAAATGATTTCAGTACATATTAAATTAGGTGCATTTTACTTTAACCCTTTCGTTCAGTTCATTGCATTCAGATGTAAATAAGATCTTGTGATACAAATCTCATCAACTTTGTCAAGAGTTTCGCAAATTTCCGGCCATTCCTTCTGGTGAGAGCAATTTAACTAACGAGCAATGTGTTTAATAACGAAGAAAAATTACAAATTGAAGTTTGGAACGTAATCACATGATTTTTCTAAATTTGGTAAAGGAATGATTACAGCATGCAATTCTGATCTCTGTGTGGCAATAGAGTTTGAGAACTTCTAAAATTTATTTATTATGGAATGAAGCAGAGTTGTTAAATACATTTTAGAAGTTCTCAAACTCTATTGCCACACAGAGTTCAGAATTGCATCCTGTAACCATTCTTTTACCAAATGTAGAAAAATCATATCTCACTCAGTTAAACAAAACTCAAAGTTAACACAAAACGTAATCATAAAGAAATGATGACCAGAGATAAATAAACGTGTTTTGTTTCTCTTGAGACACTGAATTTCATATTCAGAGGAGAAAAAACTATCTGCAGCACAAAGGCGGGATCCAGGGGGGATGACAATGAGCTATGCTTATATATATATATATATATCTTGTTATATATATTATATATATATGCTTATATATCCCTCCCCCTTTCCAAATAATATATAATCTATTATACCAGTAATGGTAATAAAGGCAAAAATTGACTAAACTTTTGCTCTTTTACGCGTTTTTCAAGAAATGATTCAAGTACTATAAAACGGTGGATGATATGCTATATTGCAATGGAATTGCAATCCCCTTTATTTTGTATTTCTGACTCGATTGCGTCACTTGCCCCCCACCCTCTATTTTTTTTTCTAAATCCGCTCCCGTTTGACATTAATTTTACATAAACTCATTTCTGTAGCTGTGATATTAATAATGGCGATCTTAAAATAGCGGATTTTTCTCAAAATATATTGTAAATTTCAATGACTAAAGAATTATGAGAAGCCAATTCATTCTTTTAACAATTCTAAAACTGAAAAAAAAAAAGACAGATAAAATAAGGTATCCAAATCAAACTGTTCTTTACTTCAGTTTTTGCCTAAGAATTAAAACATCTTATAATATCGAAAAATATCGAAATCTTATAATATCATCATCATCTTATAATATCGAAATTAAAAACTTCTTAAATGGGATGGGATATTTTTCAAATAATTTAATACCAAGATAGGCCTAAGAAGAAAGAAAAGCAGAAATCTATGCGTTATCCATTAGTAAAAAAAATCTTTTCTGCCTAATTTACCTTTGACCTTAATATAGATTAAATTAATTATTAAGTATTGTCAATATACTTAATATTGTGTAAATCACCCATAAAAATATACTATAGAAACTATAATTATTTCTATTTTACCTCGTTTCCGCCTTCACTTCTGCGGATTGCGTCGACAATATCATCCATAATTTTCCTCGCGGCTAACTGAAAATGCAAATGAAAACTCTTTGTAATGATCACGAAAGTAGGCTAATCATACTATTGTAACAAATTAAAAATGTAATTATTCTATATCCTGCAGATAAGCTTTAAGCTTTGCGGGTCACCTGCAATGATAAAATTTACTTTATGATCAAAGGATAATAAACAAATTTAAAAAAAAAAATTATGTTATCGCTATTGCTTCGGTGTGAATGATTTATTGAAGTGGTTTACGCATGTTGTAAATTGAGTCATTTCACCTTTGAGCGGGATTTTTGAACATAATATCGTAATGGTTTCCACTTCAACAGTTAGGAGACAGATGGAACCTCTCGTCTCATGTCAAGAGTTCAGCGAACTCTTTAACATGAGAAGAGTATGGCTTCCTGCACACGGGATCACAGCTTAATGTCGCATTAACGGACGGCATCCTTTACAAAGCCATCATCATCATTTAACATGAGAAGATTATGGCTTCCTCCACACGGAATCACAGCTTAATGTCGCATTGACGGACGACATCCTTTACAAAGCCATCATCATCCTTTAACATGAGAAGATTATGGCTTCCTGCACACGGGATCACAGCTTAATGTCTCATTAACGGACGGCATCCTTTACAAAGCCATCATCATCATTTAACATGAGAAGATTATGGCTTCCTCCACACGGAATCACAGCTTAATGTCGCATTGACGGACGACATCCATTACAAAGCCATCATCATCCTTTAACATGAGAAGATTATGGCTTCCTCCAGACAGAATCACAGCTTAATGTCGCATTGACGGACGACATCCTTTACAAAGCCATCATCATCATTTAACATGAGAAGATTATGGCTTCCTCCACACGGAATCACAGCTTAATGTTGCATTGACGGACGACATCCTTTACAAAGCCATCATCCTTTAACATGAGAAGATTATGGCTTCCTCCACAAGGAATCACAGCTTAATGTCGCATTGACGGACGACATCCTTTACAAAGTAATCATCATCATTTAACATGAGAATATTATGGCTTCCTCCACAAGGAATCACAGCTTAATGTCGCATTGACGGACGACATCCTTTACAAAGCCATCATCATCATTTAACATGAGAAGATTATGGCTTCCTCCACACGGAATCACAGCTTAATGTCGCATTGACGGACGACATCCTTTACAAAGCCATCATCATCATTTAACATGAGAAGATTATGGCTTCCTCCACACGGAATCACAGCTTAATGTCGCATTGACGGACGACATCCTTTACAAAGCCATCATCATCATTTAACATGAGAAGATTATGGCTTCCTCCACACAGAATCACAGCTTAATGTGGCATTGACGGACGGCATCCTTTACAAAGCCATCATCATCATTTAACATGAGAAGATTATGGCTTCCTCCACAAGGAATCACAGCTTAATGTCGCATTGACGGACGACATCCTTTACAAAGCCATCATCATCATTTAACATGAGAAGATTATGGCTTCCTCCACACGGAATCACAGCTTAATGTCGCATTGACGGACGACATCCTTTACAAAGCCATCATCATCATTTAACATGAGAAGATTATGGCTTCCTCCACACGGAATCACAGCTTAATGTCGCATTGACGGACGACATCCTTTACAAAGCCATCATCATCATTTAACATGAGAAGATTATGGCTTCCTCCACACAGAATCACAGCTTAATGTGGCATTGACGGACGGCATCCTTTACAAAGCCATCATCATCATTTAACATGAGAAGATTATGGCTTCCTCCACAAGGAATCACAGCTTAATGTCGCATTGACGGACGACATCCTTTACAAAGCCATCATCATCATTTAACATGAGAAGATTATGGCTTCCTCCACACGGAATCACAGCTTAATGTCGCATTGACGGACGACATCCTTTACAAAGCCATCATCATCATTTAACATGAGAAGATTATGGCTTCCTTCACACGGATCACTTCTTAATGTCGCATTGATGGACGACATCCTTTACAAAGCCATCATCATCATTTAACATGAGAAGATTATGGCTTCCTCCACACGATTCAGATAAAGTGTTCGCTGCATAGTCAAAGGTCAGATTCCCCCGCAAACTAAAGCGTAAAGAACTATTTTGCGACTTCAGATTTGTTATCCATTGCAGTTGCTTCCCCCTTCAACTATTTACAAATAAAAAGTTTCCTATATACTCAGTACATTTTATATATACCACTTGAGTGCTAAAATATGTCTCCATGAAGCTACTTCCAATTCAAAGGAATTAATAACCTTGTATTTGCTTTTGATTCTTTGATAGAATGTTTTTGAAAGAGAGTGAGGCCTTAAAATTTGGTAGGAATTTCTAACTTTGATGTTACACAAATTCGTCGCATCATATGAGCATTTAAAGGACGTCAACTGTACGCTCTCGCTCTCTAGTGCGAGCGATTCCGCTCACTATTCCACTGAATCAGCGGCTCCTGAGCGAACGTGCGATGAGAGCCGTGAATCTGCTGTTTCCTCAGTCGGTTTCAGTTCCCGCGTGGCTCTCATAGTGTGAGCATCTCGCAGCACTGAGTGATTCTGGAGGTTAAAGACACGCATTTTCGTACAGCATGGCCCCTAAACACACGCCAACTGCTTCATCTGGTGGTCAACAGAAAAAAAATAGAGATGCGTTCTAGCGCTGCAGCAGAAACTGGCTCTGGTGGATTTATTCAGATACTGTATGTCGGTCTTCAACATTGCGTGTACATAAGGCCGCAACGAATCTAACATCCGTGCCATCAAGGTTTAACAGAAGAAATTCGTCAAGATATCAAGTGCTCCAATAATTGCTAATAAGAATTTAGTGAAGATTGAAAAGGCTTTAAATGTATTGCTGGAAGATACGAATCTTAAAAGTGTGCTTATTAATGGCAAAACTTTGCGAAAAAAAAGCTCTTAACCTCTGTGGACTGTTCAATGGACTACCGAAGCTCTTAGCCTCTGTGGACTGTTCAATGGACTACCGGAACTTTTAACCTCTGTGGACTGTTCAATGAACTACCGAAGCTCTTAACCTCTGTGGACTGTTCAATGGACTACCGAAGCTGTTAAACTCTGTGGATTGTTCAATGGACTACCGTAGCTGTTAACTTCTGTGGACTGTTCAGTGGACTACCGAAGTTATTAACCTCTGTGGACTGTTCAGTGGACTACCGAAGCTATTAACCTCTGTGGACTGTTCAGTGGACTACCGAAGTTATTAACCTCTGTGGACTGTTCAATGGACTTCCGAAGCTGTTAACCTCTGTGGACTGTTCAGTGAACTACCAAAGCTTTTAACCTCTGTGGACTCTTCAATGGACTACCGAAGCTGTTAACCTCTGTGGACTGTTCAGTGGACTACCGAAGTTATTAACCTCTGTAGACTGTTCAATGGACTACCGAAGCTGTTAACCTCTGTGGACTGTTCAGTGGACTACTGAAGCTTTTAACCTCTGTGGACTGTTCAATGGACTACCGAAGCTGTTAACCTCTGTGGACTGTTCAATGGACTACCGAAGTTATTAACCTCTGTAGACTGTTCAATGGACTACCGAAGCTGTTAACCTCTGTGGACTGTTCAGTGAAATACCGAAGTTATTAACCTCTGTGGACTGTTCAATGGACTACCGAAGCTTTTAACCTCTGTGGACTGTTCAATGGACTACCGAAGCTCTTAGCCTCTGTGGACTGTTCAATGGACTACCGAAGCTCTTAACCTCTGTGGGCTGTTCAAATGGACAATCAAGACTGATTCCATGGTTTAAACTTCCCTCCGAAGAGAGACAGCCTTCAGATGAGAAAGAATTCAAAGCCAACCGAGGTTGATTTAACAGTTTTAGGAACTGCCTCAACCTCAAAAAGTTTCTTATTTATTCTTCCATACTTCCTTCTCCCTCTCTCTTAAGTTATTAAAATACTGGGAAATTATATTTTGCATATGATCGCTTTATTTTACAATGTACATTACTGCATACATATTATTCTACAGGTTGTATTCACGGAACCACGTTCTTTATGGGCGATTTAAGGGATTTTCAAGGGTAATTTTGAGTATATGCGATTTCCGCCTTACTCGCTGAATCTAGAACATAACCCCCGGGTAAGATGCGACTGGACTGTGCATATACCATCGTATACCTGCCACTACCGCCTCGCTAATTTCATAGCTTGCAACGCCTAAGTGAACTGACCATGAAACTGACTTATCTTGTGACACGATGATGGCATTCGTCACATGTCCAGATAAATGGGTCTTGTCCCCAAATGTTGCCACTTGTCACACGTCTTATATACATTTAAATTTTGTAGTGGAAATAGAAGACTGATCGAGTAATACAGGTGGAGCTAAATCGAAAACTAACTGCTGTTCATAATTTAATGGAGTTGAACAAGCTGAAAATATTGCAAGAAATATTTTTTTCTAATTTAACGAAACTTTCAGGGAATATTTAACAGAAAATACCTCACATTTATCTCGTATTTACGTTTTTCAGTGCGAAAGACTCTGCAATGTGAAATTAAACTGGCGATAAAAGCAGCTTCAGGAACGGCGATTCTTATTTCAGATCGAGAGCGGCCTTATCGATCATTACAGTTTTGTTAAAATGCCAAGGAGGAACCATTTGGATGACGGTCAGAAATGGAGGATGGAATCGGAAGGATGGAAGCACGACAGTCACATAGAGATACTCTATGGGACTCACCAACATCTGGGGACAAGATACTATAGTTGCGAGATTCTTGAAGGTGTTGGAAAGTGTAATTTCCAGACTCTGGAGATGTTTTCAAGACACTCTAATACGATCTAGAATAATGAGCCAAGACAGGAAGAGCAACAACAGTTGAAGATGATCGTTTCCTGTCCCTAACAGCAGGGCGCAGGTGGATATGATGTCAGCTCGCAAATTTGCATCAGAGCTGTCAACTGCCACAGGAAACATAGCATCCAGAGTGTTCTGAAGATTTCATACAAAGAGGTTTCTATGCTAGAAGTACTGTAGTGTGCATACCACTAACCTCAGTTCATAGGAGGGTACGACTACAATGAAAAAGGGTGGATCACCTCATTATTGCTAATGAAAACTTCGTAACATTTCTCATTGATCATTGAGGCAGTACCTCAACTGGACCAATGATAGATGAGGACAGGTTGCCTTTTCGAATTGATCACGATATAGCTAAGTAGTGATTCTCAGCATCAATGCATCTGGAGAGACCGTGGGACAAGTTATCACCCCCCCCCCCACACACACACACACACGAATATCGTGAGAGGGTTAGTCGGCCGCACTGATTTGCATGACTTCTGAGGAGGGACTGTTTTAACTGTCGTAAGATCTAGATCCTATATTCTTAAGTGAGAATTTTGGAGGTGCCGTTAGGTCGGAATTCATTTTTATCTCGTTTTCGAAAAGAAGCGAGATAATAGTTTCACTTTGTGGTCTGTCTATCGGTCTGCCCGCCCGTCCGTCCCTCCCTCTGTATGTCCATCAGTCCGTCCTTCCCTCTGTATGTCCATCAATCCGTCCTTCCCTCTGTATGTCCATCAGTCCGTCCTTCCCTCTGTATGTATATCAGTCCGTCCTCCCCTCTGTATGTCCATCAGTCCGTCCTTCCCTCTATATGTCCATCAGTCCGTCCTTCCCTCTATATGTCCATCAGTCCGTCCTTCCCTCTATATGTCCATCAGTCCGTCCTCTTCTCGGTATGTCCATCAGTCCGTCCTTCCCTCTGTATGTCCATCAGTCCGTCCTTCCCTCTGTATGTCCATCAGTCCGTCCTTCCATCTGTATGTCCGTTCGTCCATCTGTCTCTATACAACGAACTTTTTTTTTACAGAGATAAATAAAAAAAAAACTTTTGTTGGATGGGTATTGAAGATATATTGCGAACTGCACTTTCCGAATCTCCAAGAAGCTATAATTGCGCCCTCTAACGGTGGAAAAGTTGAAATTTCCAAACTTTGGAACGAATATTTCAAACGATGTGGTTATGCTAGAAATTTGAAATTTTGAAGAATATAAAGTTTTTATTAGCAACAAAGAGTTGACCCCTTAGATCCAGAGTGAATGGGAAAATGGAACTTATTTGTTTTGAGATAATTGTCTGCTTTTAGAGATAAGTTAAAAATTCTTTTTAGGTTCGATAGGTATTGAAGAAATATGATTTGCAGTTTCCGAATATCCCAAAATCTGCAACTGCACCCTCTGACATTGAAAAAAAAACTCGAAATTTTCAAAAATATAGCGAATATTGCAAATGATGTATTTATTCTAGAAATTTCCAATAGACCTTAAAATGGGAGGAAGTCTTAATGCTAGATATATGAATTTCGGTGTTGTAATGTGAAGGTAATGATGTCTCCATTGTCCAGCAATGAGTTGACCCATTTCGCCCACAGTGGGTGGAGAATGCAATTGTTATGACTTAAGAGATCATTGGGAAACTCTCTTTTAGTTGTATTGGTGCTAATGAAATATTATAATAGGAACTTTTCAAATACTTCGGAAAGTTTTAATTTATATCGTAGAGATCATTAAATACAGAAACGGCGAAACTTTTAACGAATGCTGGAAGTGATCTGTTTAGGGTAGAAATTTGAAATTTCTCTGGTAGAGTGTCAAGAGATATTCCATTGACAGCAATAATCTACACCTCCCCATCGCTTCCTCAGAGGGGTGTGAGAGAAAGAACTTTCTAAATTTAAGAGACAAAACTTTTTTGTCACATTGTATAATTACTAATAAAATATTGCTCTTTGCATTTTCCCCATCATCCATTAGCTCAAATTTAAATTTTTAAAGAGTGAAAAGTGGTAAACGGAATACTTCCTTCTCTTTGACAACAAAATCCCACATGCGCCACAGAAGATGCGCGTTCCTCTTCTCGTGGATGATAACGCTCGCTCACATAGAGCTCAGATAGTCAAAGTCTTGAGAGGGAAGATATCCAGAGAATGTACTGGCCAGCGATGTCCCGAGACCTAAATCCCATTTAGCATGCAGGGATGCTTTGGGAAGGAGAGTTGCAAGTCAGCAACCTCCCCCCCCCCCCGCCCCAAGAACACTTCATGAGCTGAGAAATGCACTTTTAGAGAGGAATGAGCATTATTGGATAATCTTGTTAGGAGCTCGTTGTGAAAGCTGTATTGCTCTTAGCGATAATCATACCTAAACATGTTAATTTCAATATCTACCATGATATGTAATTTTTCACAATTGGAAATATTTTTCCCACGAATTTAGTGTGAAAATTTAGTTTATAATTAGTATTCCAATATAATCTTTGTTTCAAATGTAAATATTAATAATATGTGATATTAAATATCCTCTGAAACTATCGTTAAATTCTAAAAAGGATTTTTTTTTATTTATTTGCATTTTTGTTCAACACTCTTAAATTATGCATAGCAGTGCATTTATACACTACATGAAATATTATTTACTGTCTGTTAAGACTCCAGAAAAACAAAACTTTTATCTAAATATCAGGAACACGGTATTTGTTTAAATGCAAAAGGTTTTTACCCGCTGTGGCTTTCTCAGATTGGGGTTCCGTTCAAAAAGAGTTTTTTGGCTTTTATTACGATCAATGTGGGAAATATGAATTAAATACAACTCTTGGGAGATCGAATATTTCGATTATATCATGTTATTAAATTGTTGAATATATTGCATAAGGAAACGAAATTTTAAATAAAAAGAATATTCGTACTCATAACATTTTATCTTATAATAACGTTACCGTGTAGTTTTTGTAATAACCCGTGACGTAACATAACCAGCCTCGCCTTGCACCATGATATGTCACGTGATTTACCACTTCCTTCGGAATGTTCGAACAAGGAATGGACATCGCGTAACAAAACAATATATTACATTAGGAATGAGTGAATTTACCGAGAAGTGGCACTCTTTTTCTCAGGCCAATGCACCTGAATGTGTAAAACACTGTCATTATTTAAAAATGCAAACCCACTACACATAGCCAATTGAAAACAGTAGCAGTTCGCTAAGGATGTAAAATGATCCAAGTACATTTTTTGTACACTATATTACTCAGCTTAACTATTAGTAATTGTGTTGTTATTTGGTTGACATATCAACCCTGGTTTAATTACGCATCAGTAGCATAGTCACAATTCTTTAAGAGAAGGAGGCTGCGCATCTTGTTAGGACAGATGGCTACCTGATGTTAAAATGTCCATAATGTTTTTTAAATGAATGGACCATGACTTTACATGGAAGTCTTAATGCTTAAAGTAAGAGCAGTGCTGTTGCATATAAAGGAGAGGTGTGCCCTGAAAGTTACGATGATGAAGATGGGTCTAACATGCTGAAGGTCACGCATTTGAAGGTCATCACGGACTTCACTCCCCGTCCATCAAGTAACTTTCTATTATTCCCTTTCTCCTGCAGACCACTGCATTTAGTCTTTATACATGCATTTAGTCTTTATACATTAGCCCACCTTCCATACATGATAGTAGTCATATTATTCTGATACGACTGTGTATAAAAGAAACAGTTCTGAAAATTTCGTTAAAATATTAAATGTTGTTGTTTTTTAATGGTAAAGAATAATATAAATTATTTCCAAAACTTTTAAATTGTTAAAATTAGTTTTGGGTACAGTTTTGAAACTATCACTCACCTGAATTAGGATTTCAGGAATTGCATCCGTTAGCGCTTTCAAATAGAGGCCACGAGCGAAGTTTTCGATCCATACGTTTTTCTCCATTCTCTTCTCCTAATTCTCTTCTAACTCAACTAGAAATAAAAATGCTCCTGTCATTTCAGAGATCTTTTTCAAAGTAAATTCAATCAGTTTTGTAAAATTCGCAATGAACAACCTCATATGCACAAGAAATAAACTAGATATTAATGCATGACTTTTATTTAATAATATTGGTAGAGTGAAATTAAGAGCAATATTTTGTAAGCCCAACTTTAAAGAATTAGAATCAAAAACAAAATTATCTTGTTTCGATTTTAGTTATTTCGAAAACGAAACCACGTGTCTATAATTACGAGTTACAAATCATTGGGAAGAAGATGATGACTTAACCTTTACAAAGTCAATTTATTTCTTATATAATAACAGTAATATAATAATTATATCGCTGCCTTTTAAAATATTATTTTTTAATAAAACTTAAAATCAACTAATATTCTATTTATGAAATATCTTTCTACGTAATAAGAGCTGTATGAATTCTGAAATTGTACACCGTAGGAGACTAAGTGAATGCAACATTAGATCTACCATACCTAAATAAGGAACTGAATGTGTGCAATATAGACTTTCAGTGGTAAAACAACTCAATCAAATTCGGATCCAGAGTTCAACGTATAAATTTTATCATTCTAGTTAAACGGTTAATTCTACTAATTGCTTAATGATATGAAAAAGTTACAAATGTTTAAAAAAAAGTATACATGTTTTCGATTTATAATGCCAAGAATGGAAAAATAACGACTATTATTTTGTGTCATCCTGGTCAGAAATAATTACTTTAAAATAATATTGTGATTTGTTTTAAAATTGTGTGAGGTATAATATATTTTGCATATTAAACATAATTATTATTATTACTTAAACTTACCTAAAATATCCTCTCAATATATATCTTCTACAATACTTCCTTAGCTACGATAAAAATATTCTTCACAGCGCATAGAAACATTACAAAATGTTAGATTTCACGCATCATTAGGAAAGTTCTTAATAAATTGCTTCTGTTATGCAACAGAACCTTCGACCGGAACTTTTTAAAATCTCTGTTGTTCGAACGAGTGCGTCACAATTAATCATCTCATTCTAGAGTATCGTTCTATTCCTATTGCCAGTGGTATGTAATGCATTAATTAAATAAAATTATAAATATATAAAATATTTTTCCTCATGGCCGAGTGGTTAGTGTGATTGGCTACTGATCTAAGGGACCTGGGTTCGAGCCCCGGGTAAGACATGGCTGTTTGCGTTGTTTTTCTGATGAGGGCCTGCCATCCTCTCAGACCTACTTTGGCATATAAACTGACAGGTTCCTGTCAGACCTCTGTGGCAAGCAGCTGCTTGAGGGGGTATTTATTTTTATTTTATTTATAGTGTTCATATTTCTCATAATAAAAGTAACGCTGGGATATTAGTAAAGTTTTCTCTTTTAAGGTTCTCAATCAGAACTGGTCTCTAAAGGGTAGCTAGGTAGTCACTGGATTTCTCTACTATTGGAGAGCTATGCTCCAATCCCCTGTGATGATGCATAGAACCGGCCAGGCCTAGCACCCAATGTCCAACCCCGCCTTCTCGTGGTGCAGACCTTTAGTACCTTTCAAAAGAGATACTCTCTTGTGGAAGTGAACGGAAGGGGAGGGCTGCCAGATTAGTGTGGCCTACTGATCTGCACAACTATGGCTACTTTTCTTTTTTTTTCTACCCTGCTGAGGACTGGTCAACCACACAGGGTCCTGGTACTCACCATATAAACCCACTGGACTGGACAGATATATGGCTCTGAGCTTGATTATGGATCTTGATTTTGCTGCACTGGTGAGCTTCTGTGGAGGGAAAATCTTCCGCTGTGTTTTCTGTTTGTTTGTGGGTTGACAGCCCCAAGTGAATAGATTAACAGGATATGTTTTTCAGTTGGTGGATAATCCTGAGCAGAGGTCATCGCAGGCACCTGAACTCTTTGCTTCTATTGGCATCGTCAAATTCTACAGTGGAGGAAGTCTTCCAGTGTAGATAGCTTCAACCTTTAGTAGTGGGGAAACGGGTCTTTGCCCCTTGTCTGCGATTAGGGGGCTCTTTGATATTGTCTGCATTCCCTCTCTCAATAAACATAGTTTCTTTAAACATCCCACTAACCATTTTCTCTCCATAGGTAGTTGGAATGTGAGGACTCTGCACAGAGTTTTTTCTCTTGATGTCCTCACACAAAAATTCCACCATTATAATTTAGATATTCTCGGCTTGCAAGAGACCAGATGGACAGATAAAGGTCAGATTCTTAAAAATAATCTTAAATTTCTCTTTTCAGGGAGGGACGACAATAAGCAGCAATAAGGCGTGGGTCTGCTTCTCAGCAGACACGCTAGTGACGCTCTTCTAGGATATGAGTGCATTAATGAAAGGTTTCTTACAGCAAAATTTCAGACAAGCGTTAAAGACTTGAATGTTATCTGCTGTTATGCCCCCACTGAGGATGCCGATGAGGATGAGAAGGATAGGTTTTATGAACACTTCAGGATATTTCGAATTCTGTCAAGAAAGGTGATATTACCCTTGTTCTTGGTGACTTTAATTTCAAAGTTGGTACTGACTCTGACCTTTGGGGAGGAGTAATAGGCCCTTTTGGTATTGGTAGCTGCAATGGCAATGGGCAACGTCTCCTACAGGCAAGTAAACTCAATGGATTCAGAATAACTAACACTTATTACAAACACTGCGACATACATAAGTACACATGGGTTTCACCTGATGGGCTGCATAAGAATATGATTGATTACATATTAATTAACAGCAAATGGGCTAGTTCTGTTAGGAATACCACGGCATATAGGGGAGAGAAATTGGATCTGACCATTTCCTTGTTAAAAGTGTCTTGCAACTTAAACTTAAGAAGTATTTCTCTAAGGTTAAAAAATTTGCTTTTAATACTAAAGCTCTGAAAGATCCAGTTATAGCCAAAGCTAACATGATAGGTTACCTAGTCATTATGATAGTCATGGTATGCTTACTACTGAAGTGGATGAAGAATGGGACCATTTTAAACAGGATTTTTTGGAAACTAACAGTACTCTTTTAGGAAAAAAGGAGCAGAGGAGACAGAATTATTTCAGTGATAAGATATTGGAGCTTATTTCAGAAAGAAAGAACTACAAGAATGTCTTTAATCAATACCCTATTAGTCCTAATAGAAATCATTACAGAGAGCTTAATAAACGTGTAAAGGATCAGTTAGCTGCTGATACGAATCTTTGGCTTTATGGCTTGGCTGACAAAGCCGAGGAAGCAGTTAGACAGCACAACAGCAGAGAGCTGTATCAGATAGTTAATGTTTTGTGTGGTAGAAAACGGACAGGCAGACAAGGATTGAAGGATAAACAAGGTAAGGTTAGAGAAGGGGAGGATTCTGTCATGGCTAGGTGGGCTGAGCATTTCAGTGATGTTCTAAACAATGTAGTTAGTTCTACTCCCATTGTTTGCAATGATTATAGATGCATTGGTGGCTTTAATGTTGGCCCTATAACACAATCTGAAGTTATTATGGCTGTTTCTAAACTTAAACTACATAAATCCCCTGGGGTAGATGAAATTACTACTGAAATGCATAGAGCTCGGAATGTTTCGGTTACCACTTGGATGACTGAAATTCTGAATATCTTTTATGATAAAGGCATGGTTCCTAAGGATTTTACCACAGATATTGTTATCCCTATTTTCAAAAAAGGTGTTCTCATTTCTTATGATAACTATACGGGTATCAGCCTACTCTGTGTTCCAGGTAAAGTTCTTTCCATGATTGTGCTTAATAGAATTAAGAATCTGGTTGATAGTCAATTGCGTGATGAGCAATGTGGATTCAGAAGTGGTAGGGGATGTTTGGATCAGATATTTGCACTTAGGCAGATTCTTGAGAAATGTTTAGAGTTTCAGAAACCTTTGGTTGCTAACTTTGTTGATTTCAAAAAGGCTTTCGACTCTGTTGATCGTCATAATTTGTGGTTGATTGTGAGATCATATGGTATATTAGACAAGTTAATTAACATAATGAAAGCTCTCTATAATAACACTGAGTTCGTGTGTGATAGTTGGTAAGGCTTGTAGCAATTGGTTTAGCATTACTTCTGGTGTTCGACAAGGGTGCATTTTGTCTCTTTTTCTCTTTAGCTTGGTTATTGATTATGTTATGCGAAATTCACTTCAAGGGATAGATTTTGGCCTTAAATGGACTGGAGATACGAAAATTTCTCATTTAGATTATGCTGATGATTTAACTTTTTTGGCAAATGATGTTGATGTGATGAACTCTTTCATCGAGCTGTTGATGAAACTGGTAGTAGAGTAGGTTTCGTTATAAACAGAGAGAAAACTTAAGTGAGGAAAATTGGTCAGGCAGGCTGTGATTCAGTTAATCTGAGTGGTTGCAGTTTTGAGCAGGTGTCAGAGTTTAATTATGTTGGGAGCTATGTAACAGATAATGGTGATGTGCGGCATGAGATTAATAGACGAATAGGGATTGCTGCCGGGACTTTTAAGAACCTATGGAGAGTATGGAGAAATAGGCGTATATACCTAAAGACTAAAAGTAGACTGTATAATAGTTTGGTCCTTTCTAGGGTTAGTTATGGTAGTGAAACTTGGACACTTTGTAAACAAGATAACAGGAAACTAGATGCTTTTTATTCCAGATGCTTACGCAATATCTTGGGCATTAGGTGGTTCAACTTTGTAACTAATGATGAGGTTAGGCAAAGCAGTTTGCAACCTCCTTTAAGTAGCATATTGTGCAGAGAGAGACTCTGTTGGTTTGGCCATGTTGCCCGTATGAATAATTATAGATTGGCGAATAGGGTTATGAACAGTGTGCCTAAAGGCCTCAGAAAGAAAGGGAGACCTAGGATGCGGTGGGCATACAATGTCAAACAGGACCTTGTTAGAGTTGGTGTGCAGTGGCCAGATGCAGTAGATGTAGCTCAGAATAGACTTGCTTGGAGAACTAAATTGCACGGTCTGGTTGGACCTCCGTAGCCCATGGCTGCTTGAGGATGATGATGATGATGATGAATCAGAACTAATTCACGACTTGGAAATATATTTTTTCTACTCTACAGGTAAACAGTCTGCGTTGAAACCTCTATTTAGGTCCACTAGTTTGTTTAAGTTTTTAGTTTAAGTTCCTAGTTTGTTTAAGATTCCTAGTTTATCTAATTCCTTAGTCTTAGCTGCGTTTCCAGTCGCTACTGGTAGACTAGCTTTTCACTATTTACCGTTCGTTCCTTACTAAATTTATAGTTGTACATTTTTAATTTGGTATTTCTATACTTAGTTCTAAAAATTAAAAATTTTGATTGTTTTTGGGTAGATTTCTGGTATTTTACGGAAATCCGTCCTTTTCAAATTCCGGTTTGTACCGGTTTCTTACTGTTGTAGCTGTGAGTTTTTGCGTTCGAAATATTCGAATATTTTACATATATTTATGTAAATTTGTTCTATTTCTTTAAATCGACTTCTATTTTAGTCTTTTTTTTATACTTATTTCACTTTTGTTAACTAGTTTTTATTTGAAAATTTCAATTTTCAAATCTTTTAAAATGTCAAATTTTGAAGTTACTGATTTTTCCAGCGCGACCCACACAGAGAGCTGCTCTGGATTTGACGTCACTGCGAACCACACAGAGACCTCTGGAGCTCAAGTCTCTATGGATATCTCTCAACTGAGTTATAACTCGCAAAACTGCACGTTTTCTTAGGAGAAAAATAAACTTTTGTATGAATTAAACTCCGCATTAACGAATTTACATCCTTGAACGACATTAGTAGTATTATTCCATTATACGTATCCCCCTTTGCACCGTGCTTTCCCCCGTATGACGTCACCAGTTACGCCCCCTCTCTATCACGTGATATGACGCCACTGGCCACACCCCCTTATTAATATTCATAATTAATAATTCATAATTAATAAAGACCCCCTGGTTGGTCTGTATTTTTTATCCCCTCATTAAAAGAAAACCCTTATCAAAAGTTCCGCATCTTTATTAAAAACCCATGGCACCATCTAGTGTATATCATGAGTACTATACTTTAGAAAAGCCCTCTATTTTAGCTGTAATTTTTCCAATTTTTGACCCCCCCCCCTCATTAAGAAAACCCCCTTATCAAAAGTTCCACCCCATTATTAAAAACCCTATCAATACTGCCCCATGGTTGTCTCACCTGTATTTTTAAGCCCCCCTCTTTAAAGATCCCCTGAATGACCAACCTGTATTTCTTAAGCCCCCCTGAAATGTCACCTGAAAAATGTCTTCGATTTTTTCGTGGCGCCATCTAGTGTATACTTTAGCAAGATTTTAACTTCAAGTCCCAAATTTTTGGACTACCCCTTATCAAAATTTCCGCCCCCCTTTATTAAAAACCCTTGGACCATCTAGTGTATATCATGAGTATTATACTCTAGCAAGCCCTCTATTTTAACCGAAAAATCTCCAATTTTTGACTTTCCCCCCTCTCAATAAAAAAAACCCTTATCAAAACAGCCACCCCCTAATTATAAAACCCTTATCAAAAGTTCCGCCCCCCTCTATTAAACTCTCCCTCATCATCATCATCATCATCATCATCCTATAGCAGCCATGGGCTACGGAGGTCCAACCATACCGAGCAATTTAGTCCTCCAAGCAAATCTATCCTGAGCTACATCTACTGCATCTGGCCACTGCACACCAATTCTAACAAGGTCCTGTTTGACATTGTCTGCCCACCGCATCCTAGGTCTCCCCCTCTTTCTGAGGCCTTTAGGCACACTGTTCATAACCCTATTCGCCAATCTATAATTATTCATATGGGCAACATGGCCAAACCAACGGAATCTCTCTCTGCACAATACGCTGCTTAAAGGAGGTTGCAAACTCTTTTGTCTAACCCAGGCATGGCCAACATACGGCCCGCGGGCCGGATCCGGCCCGCGTAATGAATTTATGTGGCCCGCGAACAATTTTTCAATATTAGCATTTAACTTCTAGTAATTAATCGAATTAGTTCTCGATAATTCTATATTTTTTAAAAAAGATTCCGTTATAAAGAATTAAAACTTTTATACTCATCTGTACTCGATATGATCTGTTTGATGTTCAAGCGACGTATTAAAACGAACGATAATAAAAAAATAATAAGCGATGCAAACCGCCTCAACACGTCGTATTAGTTATTACGTTAATTTGTTGTATTGATTTACTTACAATTATTCATAAACAAATTTCATAATAAAATTTTGTTTACTTAAAGAAATAAGTGTTTTGCTTAACATTTTTCAATTTTAATATTTCGTCCGGCCCGTGAAAATATTTTTTTTCCAATCCGGCCCGGGGGCAAAAACAGTTGGCCATGCCTGGTCTAACCCCATCATTAGTTACTAAGTTGTTGAACCAGTTAATGCCCAAGATACTGCGTAAGCATCTGGAATCAGAAGCATCTAGTTTTCTGTTATCTTGTTTACAAAGTATCCAAGTTTCACTAACATAACTAACCCTAGAAAGAACAAAACTATTATACAGTCTAATTTTAGTCTTTAGGTGTATATGCCTATTTCTCCACACTCTCCATAGATTCTTAAAAGTCCCGGCAGCAATTCCTATTCGTCAGTTAATCTCATGCTGCACATCATCATTATCTGTTACATAGATCCCAAGATAATTAAACTGTGACACCTGCTCAAGACTGCAACCATTCAGATGAACTGAATTACAGCCTGCATGACCAATTTTCATCACTTTAGTTTTCTCTCTGTTTATAACCAAGCCTACTCCACTACCAGTGTCATTAACAGTTGAAAGAGTTCTTAGATTATGCTGATGACTCCCCCTCACCGATCACAAACTCACTCACTTTCTACTCTCATCTGAAATTTACCAAGTCTAACTGAACTTTCGGTGGCAATGTTCAGGTCATCCCCTCTCAGAATGGCTGATTCAATCCTCAAAAGTAATTGCAAAGACCAACTAAACTTTCGGTGACATCCCCTCTCAGAATGGCTGATGCAATCCTCAAAAATAATTGCAAAGACCAAGTAAACTTTCGGTGGCATCCTCTCTCAGATTGGCTGATTCAATCTTCAAAAATAATTACAAAGTACAATATTTTGTGACATCGACCTTCGTATAACTCTAAGTCCGGCGACGTGCATTTCGCAACAAGCGTTCGATACCTCACCCATACCTGGGACCACGATTTGTGAAAAAACCCACTGACACTCTTGATCGTAGTTTTCGATCACATCTCGAAATTTTTCAAAGTCCAGAGATGTCACTCATTGACAGCCTTTCTGACTAAACCGCATTGAACCGATAAAACAAACTTTTTTAATTCCCGTATATCCATTACATCATGAAACGAATAATTATTTCACTTTGTCATTAGAGTTGAAAAGATCCTTGAGGAAGATAAAAAAGCTCTTCCCATAAGGAAAGGATTTAAATGAACAGTATCATATCAGTTTTCACATCGACGTGGTGTTCCATAGGTCAGTGCATAAGTGCCCCATGACCTTTGAGTTATCACCGGTTGGGCTGCCTGTTCGTGCTGGACATCTCTGACCCATTTCTTCGAATTAAGCGACAAGGTCATGTTAAATTTTAAGAAGTGGGAGAGTATATGGCGGGAATTTTCCTATTTTTTAAGAAGGGTATTTCTGGACTTGGGATGTTTCACACAGAGTGACTATTAGTTTGTAAAGACATTATTTTTTTCTGTCACTTATATCCAATGTACGCTCTATGTGAGAACATCGGCTTTTGTGACAAAACTGCAGAATTCTTAAGAATACGCTTCGTCGTCTGTATGCCTGTCCATCTGTAGACATAGAACTTTTTTGTTTACAGAGATAAATTCAAAATTCTTTTTTGCTTTGGGTATTGATGAAATATTGCGACATGCACTTTCCAAATCTCTCTAAAGCTATAATTACGACCTCTACCGGTGGAAAATTCTAAAATTTCCAACGAATATTGCAAACGATATATTTAAGCCATTAATTTAAAATTTTGATGGGGGAATGTGAACATCATGAAATTTCCACTGACGACAATGAGTTGGCGCTTTAGACCCAGGGGGATGGGAAAACACATTTTTTTTTTGTTTTACAGAAGGGACAGAGAAAATATATATTAGAACGGTTTTCCTGTTCATTTCGGCTTACTCTTGTACCCTGTTGCCTTTTTTTTCTACATCCGGGCCTGGTTAAAACCATTTAACAAATATATATTTTAGAAGCATGTTTAACGATTATTTTAATATTATACAATTTCAGATTTTATAAAACAGGATTATTTATTGTTGAATTTGTATTCATGCGAACAAGCTTCTTAGCTTCGTGAGACTTAATTTTGCACTAAAAAAAGTTATGCAAAAAAATTAAAGTCAATTTATGATTTAAATATTCCAACTTCCATACCATAATGAATGGACATTACAGAAAAATTGATATTTCAATAGATTTATGATCTTTATTTTTAGTCATATTTGCATGTTTGTGTTGTTTTTCTGCTGAGGTCTCGTATTCCTTTTCTAATATGGCGTATAAGATGTCAGACTCCTGCCAGACTTCAGTGCCAAGCAGTCGCTTCAGGGTATATTTAATTTTATTTTCCTTTAAATTCGTATTTTAAAAGTTATAAATCTTTGAATTTAGATACTATTTGACATAACATGATAATTCTCTAATATTTTGCCCGGGGCGGCGGGGGGCTCAGTGGGTAGCGCGCCAGGCTCGTAATCTGTAGTTCCCAGCTGGGTCAGCTTTGAGATTTATCTCCGCAAAATTCCCCGCCCTGCCCACGGTCAGTAGGGGACACCGATGGGCTTGGAAAGGCCGCCGTCCGTCGGATGGGACGTTAAGCCGTGGCCCCGTCCGTGTGCGGGAGAGCCATACCCTGTGCACGTTCAGGAACACGCTGGATGGCCTTGACGGGAGGCTACCATCTGTCTCCCAACAGCTGTTCCAGTGGGTCCCCTCCCCCAGCCTTCTCTGAGCCTTCGGGGTCCATGTGACCTGGCCATTTAGCCCATGGTGTGCAAAAAAAGTGCCGCTGAGAGGTAATACAATCCAAACTATAATATTTTGGTAACAGGGTGCTATGGTAACGGCAGGTGATCTCGCCATGGCCCGTCGGAGGTACGGGCGATATAGCATCGGTTTACCGCTACTGTCGAGGTCTTTGCCCGGCCCAAGATATCTCGTTGGCTTACGGAGTATAAATGCGTCGCTGACTGCTGTGTGGCGTGGGTGGAAGGTGTGCACTGGCCACCCAGAAATGCACTCTACTGTGCATTTTTGGGTGGCCAGCGGGTCATAATCCCAGTCCTCATTGGTGGGTTCTTCAGATAGCCCAATACTTTCGCCATCCCTATGTGTGAACAAATTCCTACTTTCGTGTTGGTAGCAATTCTCAATGGCTCTATCTCTTAGTGCGTTAAAACTTCCTATCTTCATCTTGCATAAAAATTACCATTACTGTTTTGAGTGTGATAACTCTTGGTCCTCCGCCGTTTACTTGGCTTTTCCATTTCTATGTCTCCAGCGTGAATCTTAAAGTGATCACTTGCTCTGTTCCAACTAAAATCCTCTTGCCCTCGGAATGTATCTAAATTCTTACTCTGTACTTCTATAGGGGCATCTAATTTCGGACCGGGTATCTCACAACTCTCATTACCACTTTCTAATTCCCAGTCCCTATTCTCTGATGAGGGCAAACTCTCCTCCTGTTCTTCGGGTGTTACAAAACTCTTACTAATCTCGTTAGATGGGACAAACTCCTCCATCTCCAAGTGGGTTTCCAAACTCTCATTGACATGTTGTACTCCCCAATCACTCTTCTCTGATGAGGACAAATTCTCCTCGTGTTCATCGGGCATTTCAAAACCCTTACTGCTACTGTTTTGTACCTCATCAGTCTCACTACTGCTGGGCATCTCAAACTGTTCGCTCATTACATTTACTTGAACAATTTTTCCCTTACTCGGTGCCTCAAAATTCTCAGTTTCTGCATCTCCAAATTCTCCCTAGCCTGGTGCTCTTCTATCCGCCTGCTATTCCTCTCCAGTGAGTCAGAAGCCTCCTCGCTAGCTGTGGGGAGCTCAGTGGGGCGTCCTTCACCGTGTGGTGCCGAATGGGGGTTCGATTCCCATGTGCGCTTAAATTTTCATTAGTAGGATGGGTTTCGATGCTATGACTATCTCTGTGATGGTTAACTTCATCTCCGTTTGGTATGGGTACCGCAAACTGCACTTCACCTTCGCTGGCTGCTCCATGTGGGTTCGATTCTCCTGGTACTCTTCCTGTCCCTCTTGTGTACTGCCCTTTGATTTCCTCGACTGTTCCTCTGATAATATTTCAAAAATGACGTCCCGAAGTCCGTTAACGTCGAACAGGACTTCTACCGATTTACTGAATTTCAGGTCAGCTTCGAGGCCCAATGGTGTAAACTTTAGACTCTATTCTCATGACATCGACCTTCATCCCTTTCCTCCAGCAGATGGGTGGAGGGCCCAGTTCCGCTGCTAAGGCCTGATACAAGCGATATGCACAATGGGGTTCATCAGGGGTGCCTTCTGCTGAATTGTCTTGCTCGGCATGTCCTGGGACTGGGGAGAAAAATGCGAGCTAGGGTGGGTGCTGCTGCGTTTGGCTCTCAGGGTCATCATACCAATTCTCTTCGATGGGGCAGTCATGAGCCAAATATCCATACTCTCCACACTCCCAACAACTCTTCGTGTGCCATCTGGTTCTTCACTTGGGTAGATTTTGACGATTCTCGTGTTGGGGGTGTGCGTCAGGACTGAGCATGGCACGGTAAAATGGTAAACTGTGGACTTCCCTACTGAACTAATCCTCCGTGCGCTTTTCCGTGTTCCCATCCAGTGTGTTTCGGGGGTCCTTGTGGTGGGGGTAGGTGCTAGAGTTGATCGCTACGTGGTAGATAGGTACACTGTGGACTTCCCTAGTCTCAAACCAAGCCTTCTTGCGCTGTTCCATGTTCCTATCCAGTGTGTTTCGGGGGTTCCCGTGGTGGGGGTATGCGCCAGAGTTGATCGTGACGTGGTAAATAGGTACAAGGGCCATGCTAAAATTTCCCAAAGCCAATGCTTACAGATAAGCAACTTAATATGATAATATAGTATTCCCAATCTCTTATAAAAAAACCAACTACATACTTCTTATGCACTACACTGTGTTTCACAAAACCTTTATAAAAAAAACTATTCAGTATTCTCCACAAATCTCTCTAGAAACTGTTTTCATCAATACCTTAATCCTTATTTCAATACAATCAATTTAAATCACAGTGTCATTACAATTCCTCTTATCTCACTAAGAATTTTAAACATGTAGTACACATATAATATTCAATAACACATGAATCAGCTTATCTGCAATATTTATCAAAGAAAAACGTAACATGGTGCATCCTAATTATATCGGTTAGTGTTTCCACTCACTTCTCCCACCATTCTCCGAGTACGGAGAATTGAAGTGGTGTATGTGTTTTTGGAATCCTCCAAAAGTGCAGGGAGATGTGTCACAGAAATGCCATAACATAAAAGAATCACTCCTAGCTAGAATAAAATTGAAATCCGTCCCTAGTTGACTTATTAAATCTCCTCATACATGCTACTCTTGGGCCTAATCTAATCTTACAAACTAGCATGGAAAGCACAATTTCACAAAACTATATCAAAACGTATTGCTTTAACAGATGTCCCTGCAAATCCTAACTCAAACATAATATACAATCCTCGCTAATAAAAAAGCACTTTCCTCAATAAACATGCACATTTCATTTAGTAACATACTATTTGGCTTTTCAATTCTATCTGCCTTGCCTCCACATCACTACTTGTTAAAATATAGGCACAAATTTTTTCAAACATCTAACATTTTTTTTCCAATTTTTATCCGCAATAACCCACAGGCTCGAAAAAATCCTGGTGACGGGTTTTTTCGAGCTTGTTTTACCTCTGAGCGACACTTTTTTGCACACCATGGGCTAAATGGCCAGGTCACATGGACCCCGAAGGCTCAGAGAAGGTTGGGGGAGGGAACCCACTGGAACAGCTGTTGGGAGACAGATGGTAGCCTCCCGTCAAGGCCATCCAGCGTGTTCTTTAACGTGCACAGGGTATGGCTCTCCCGCACACGGGGCCACGGCTTAATGTCCCATCCGACGGACGGCGGCCTTTCCAAGCCCTTCGGTGTCCCCTACTGACCGTGGGCAGGGCAGGGAATTTTGGCTGGGAATTTCCCAGCTGGGACTCGAACCTGGGAACTACAGATTACGAGCCTGGTGCGCTACCGACTAAGCCACCCCCGCCCCCCTGGTGACGGGAATCAATTTGTGGTGACCACCCCTGAGTATTTTTAGGGCAGCGCACGCACTTAGGCCGTGATTTGTTTACTTGTTGCCAAGTCTAAGGCAGTTTCCGAACCCAACATTAAGAATACAGACATTAGTATAATGAAAACTGAGATAATTTGTAATTAACAAATAAAATACAACATTTATTAACAAATTACTATTTTCTTTTCGACATTTTACATACATATCTATTCCCACTTTTGGGACAATTTTCGAATAAGCGGCCCATTTCAATCAAGGGTAACCTTAGTAATGGTGGAGGCTAAAATGTTTATCACAGTTCATGAAAAAAAGCGAGCCACTCGCTCGAAAAGGTGAACAGTCTTTAACAGTATATTGTCCCAGTTCAACGTGACAGCAGTTCACAGAAACACATTCGTGTGGAAAAGCGAAACCAGATCTTAGTAAGAATGTTCCCCCTACCTCGCCAAGTCAGAATCCCTAGGGAAGACACCACTGGGCCGTCCCCCACTAGTCACTGGGAGCACGGGCTGCTTAGCGCTCCCTCCGAACATTCATTGCGCACACTTCGCAAATCTGCTCAGCTCACTGGAGAGGATCATTGCTGTCGACCACACAGCCCAGACGAGAAGAAGAGACTGTTCGTTTTTGAAATTTCTCCATTGTTCCTTTTCGCTGGTCCCCCTAGTGGAGGTCACCTCGCTGACCCAGCGTGGAAGATGCCCATTAATTGGGCTAGTCTAGGTGCGATATATGCACCCATATGGTGTTTTCATGTTGTTTGCGCCGAGTCATATAGCCTCAGCTCTGATACCTGAGGGGACCAACGGATACGTCGCGAATGTTCTATGCCAGTGGCGAAGGCTTTCCTCAGCGGAAAAACGTCACAATATGGAGGTCGGTCGAGAATGTCATTATTAAAATGGAAACCTCGCCAACAGATTACAATACAAATATTTGTATGTAATCGGCGGCTGACAGTCCTCCCTTCATAAAGTCTTGTCCACGTGATAAAATTACGTGGGCATGACACTTAGTGCATTTCCTGTTAGATGGAATGGCATGGATGGCTTAATTCTTTGATCACGAAGGATCCCATATTTGCCACCCTCGTTTTCTTTTCTTTGTGGAGCTTTCTAAACAATTTATGTTTAGATGGATAGAATTCGAGACCTGAATCATTTGGAGCCAGAACGCGAGAGGCAACTGGAAAGGTCGCCCTCCATTGGATGAGACGTTAAGCCACTGCTCCATGTGTGGGAAAGCCATACCCTCTGCACGTTAAAGAACATATTGGATGGCCTTCATGGGAGACTGTCATCTGTCTCCCAGCAGCTGTTTCAGTGGGTCCCCTCCCCCAAACTTTTCTGAACTTTCGGAGTCCTTGTGACGTACCATTTAGCCCATTGTGTGCGAAATAATGCCACTCAGAGGACTCAGTGATCATGAGCTAATTCTTCATTTCTAAAATTAAATTTAACAAGGACAAAATCTGTTAGGCCAAAAGCTGTTTATGCATCCAAACTATTTGTTTGTACTATGTAATTGATCTTAATAAATTCCCAGTTCGAGTTCAACACCCATTTTTGAAAAGGTAGTAAATAATATTAATAATGTACTGAAATAGCATCTCTTCAACTGCAAAAAATATCGGCTTTATTCAGCAGTATTTGTAGAAATAATTTACAAACTCGATCATGAGGTTCAGTTGCTGTTTTACAAACATACTCGATCATGTGGTTCAGTTAGTGGTTGACAAACATATTCAAACGCAAAATAGATGCAGTATAGGTGAAAGGATATAAAAAAATAAATATATTGTTACGACAGATCAGCGAGCTGCAGTGACTTCATGACAAAACGTGATATGAACGCTTGCATTTGCTTGTGCTTCAGGATTATACAACAAACTAATTTGAATGTAGAACCGACCTACAAAAAAGAATAATAGAATTTCAGTGTGTTAAAGTTGTGGAGATAAGAAAGCGGGTTCAGATAGTCTGAGACAGTGCGCGATACGTAAAAACAAGAAATATCTTTATTTGTGTGTGCGCGGGTGGTTATTTTGTGCTGCTAATAAGATAAACCTAGTGATCTAACAAAAGACGAAGGATTGTTTTCGCCTGAAGTGAAGGTATCCAAGAGATATGACAAAGTGAAGAGGTATTAGTTTAGTAGGACAGAGCTGGTCTTGTATGCTCTGTAGAAAAAAGGGTTATTGACTTATGTATGATAGTAGTTAGTTTGTTTATTTCATCAATAATTTGTATTGTAATTTGTTTGAAAATATACTTATTGATACTCACGCTCAGTGCCTATCCATTAAAAATTTGCAACAATATCTTTAACCTCAGTCGGTCGCGTTGGGTCTTGAGTTTCTTTTAAACGACGCTAGTTAGGACCATTCCTTCTCAGTACTTTTCAGCCCACTCCTTTGCTATGCCCTGGTACAATTTCGCTTCAATCCACGCATTAGCCATTAGTTAATCCACGCGACAAATAATTACCATTGTATTTCTCTAACCTTCTGCTAGCTTAAATCTTCACTGGTAGCGAATGTTAAAGGCCGAAAATAAAATCCTCAATAGTCCATCTAATGGTGGGAGTTGTAAAATAGCAAAGCTTTAAGCGAATATTGCAAACAATCTATTAAAGCTAGAATTTTGAAATTTTGATGGTAGGATTTGATGATCAAGAGGATTATGCAGACAGCAACGATTTTCCCTCTTTCGACCAGGAGAGGTGGGGGCAATGAAATCTTTTACGAGATCCAATATGCTTGATAATAGTTTATGTAACTTAATCCCTCTCTCCCAGGGGGGACGGGAAAGCAACCCTTGCAGTACCTAGATCCATGATGAGAGAAAGCTGTATGCCAAATTCAAAGACCATAGTTCTCACCGTTTAGGAAATATTCCTTTCCCTGTTTCATGTAGAGGGGATTTTTTTAGGGAGAAGGCTGGTGGGTGCTAAAATAAATTGTCTAAAGCAAGGAATCTGTATACCAAATTTGATGACCCTATCTTTTATCATTTAGGAGATATTCCCCGGTATTTGCAGTGTTTGTGCTTTCTGCAAGGGGCAGGACTTTTTTGAGAAGAGCAAAGAGAGATGGGAGGGCAAATTGCTACCTTTCTTTAATCTGTTAGGGCAAATCGTATACCGAATATTATAATCATAGCTATTACAGTTTCAGAGAAATCCATCCCAATTTTTTCTAGAGAAAAATTCAAAAAAACTTTCAGGGCGTCATTTCTTGAGAGGGGAGGGGGGAATAAATATTGAGGGTCAAACCCTTTCGTTAATTTAAACTCTGTTTGAGGAAACTATATTGAATTTGCTGACTCAAGTTCTTACCATTTAGAAGCAGTTCGTACTCATTTTGGGGGGAGGGGAGGACAATTTTAAAAGTCTTAACCCTTACATTGCTGAAGTTATGATTAGAGGAAGCTGCATACTGAATTTGGCAGTTATAGCTCTTACCATTTAAAAACAATTCCTACCAATTTGTCAAAGGTGAGGGATAACTTTTTCGGGGAAGAAACATTTTGGATGTCCTACTCGAATATTTATTTATCCAAGTTATGATTAGAGGAAACTATCCTAAGTTTGGAGGTTCTAACTCTTACCGTTTAGAAGCAGTTCTTAACACTATTTAAAGAGGTGAGAGTACTTTTTTTGGAGGGAGGGAAAACGTGATCCAAACCTTTACGTTGCATTAAGTTACGACTAGAAGAAGCAGTATGTTGAGTTTGTTAGAAACAATTTCTACCACTTTTTAAATGGGGTCTTTTTTGGGGGCAGTGAGGAAAATTGGGGGGGGGGGGATCTTTAAAACAGAAAAAATGAAAAACAGTCAGGTAGATCTTTTCAGAGATATAGCATTGTTTTCTGGTATTCAGAAATGCTTTGATGTCATTCGCAAGACTGAAATATCGGTTATTGAAAGAAAAAAGAAATCAGGATTATGATTTAAGGCCTAAATAGATTAATATGCACATAAATAAGCATATGTTTCAAATTAGTAAAAAAAACGAAATACATAGGTAGAATATTAATTTAATATTAAGAAACATATCATGGGTCTATGAGGCCCTGTGCGACTACCCATGTTACAAAACAGAGCACAACCAATGAGGGATTAATAATAGTCTCTTCAATTAAAGGAAATATTGCAATTGTGTAGTACTCGTGCAAAACATTAATGTACAGGTGCAGCGCTATCGCACATGCAATCAGTGCGATCACACCGGGCGGTAAATTTGAAGACAAGCTGACCATACCTGTAGTAATGCTCACTCGAGGAAGTATGACCTATTTTTCAGCAAATGGTTTTCAACTGCTTTTAAAAATGACATTAAATTAAGCAAAATAAATTTAATAGCAAAGATCATATTAGAGAAAGGGGCGGCAGAGTCCAAGCCCTCCTAATGGCAGATATCCAAGTTCGCTGCAGTAGACAAAATATCTACTATAAACCCTGTTAACACGTAATGTGACTTTCAGCGAGACTTCAGGGTAGGTGTAAAATGGCAGTCACTGTTCTTAGAGGTTACAGTAGCCACAGAATAACTAACAAACGACTCAACATTACTGCTTGCGGCACCACCTTGGCATCCCTAAATTCTCCTTTTCCAACTAACTTTCAAATTGTGTGAACATCTTGCATTGCAGTTTGTATTATTTGCTTTTTTATCTTTTACGAAACATATGAAACCAAAATTTATTAAAATTAGATTAAATATTATAACCTAAACATTTTTGTTGGCGTTTTTAAAAAATAACTGTCTGCATAGTTTAAAACACAGTAATGCACAGTGGTGAATGTAGACGAGTATGACCTGGTACGCCGTACTGGTAAGAAATTATTTGCTGGTATGGAGTACCGGTAAGACATCTTTCAGTAGTATGCAATTATAACGATTTCTTTTATAGCTTAATGTTTTTTCAACTGAGCAGTTAATTTGATCTTTGATATTTCAACCCTTTTCCTTTTAATATTTATATTTGAAGATTAAATTAAAGATATTTCACCTCTGTTGGATTTTTTACTTTGTTTCCTCTCTCCATCGCCCATCATATTGGAAGCTTTGGATGGGTTTTTGTTTTTTCATTAAGACCGAAATCGGTGAATACAACGGAGTCGTCAAGCATTCAGGTATATTAATATTTATTTCACATTAAAAATCCCTAAATCATTCGCTATTTGTGGAAAACAAAGAAATAAATAGAAAACATTGCGACATGGTACTTTCGTCACCATAACTTCATTTTATTACTCCTGTAAGACGACTTCGTCTGTAAATGGTAGATAGGTAATCACTGGAAGGAGATCTATGCACCAATCCCCTGTGATGATGCATAGAACCGGCCAAGCCCAGCACCTAATGTCCTACCCCGCCTTCTCGTGGTGCAGACCATTAGTACCTTTCAAAAGAGATACTCTCTTGTGGAAGTAAACGGAAGGAGAGAGCTGCCAGATTAGTGTGGCCTTCTGATCTGGACAACTATGGCTACTTTTCTTTTTTTCTACCCTGCTGAGGAGTGGTCAACCACACAGGGTTCTGTTGCTGACCATATAAACCCACTAGACTGGACTAAATTATGGCTCTGAGCTTAATTATGGATCTTGAATTTGCTGCACTGGTGGGCTTCTGTGGAGGGAAAATCTTCCGCTGTGCTTTCTGTTTGTTTATGGATTGACAGACCCAAGTGAATAGAATCACAGGATATGTTTATCACCTGGTGGATAATCCTGAACAGAGGTCATCACAGGCACCTAAACTCTTTGCTTCTACTGGCATCATCAAATTCTACATTGGGGGAAGTCTTCCAGTGTAGATGTCTTAAGCCTTTAATAGTGGGGAAACGGGTCTTTGTCCCATGCCTGCGATTAGGGGACTGTTTGATATTGTCGGCAATTCCCTCTCTCAATAAACATAGTTTCTTTAAACATCCCACTAACCATTTTCTCTCCGTAGGTAGTTGGAATGTGAGGACTCTGCACAGAGCTATTTCTCTTGATGTCCTCAAACATGAATTCCACCATTATAATTTAGATATTCTCGGCTTGCAAGAGACAAAATGTACAGATAAAGGTCAGATTCTTAAAAATAATCTGAAATTTCTCTTTTCAGGGAGGGACAATAATAAGCATCACCAAGGCATGAGTGTGCTTCTCAGCAGACACGCTATGATGCTCTTCCAGGATTTGAGTGCATTAATAAAAGGTTTCTTACAGCAAAATTTCAGACAAGCGTTAAAGACTTGAATGTTATATGCTGTTATGCCCCCACTGAGGATGCCGATGAGGATGAGAAAGATAGGTTTTATGGACAACTTCAGGATATTTTGAATTCTGTCAAGAAAGGAGATATTACCCTTGTTCTTGGTGACTTCAATGCAAAAGTTGGTACTGACTCTGACCTTTCGGGAGGAGTAATAGGCCCTTTTGGTATTGATAGCTGCAATGGCAATGGGCAGCGTCTCCTACAGGTAAGTAAACTCAATGGATTCAGAATAACTAACACTTATTACAAACACCGCGACATACATAAGTAAACATGGGTTTCACCCTGTGGGCTGCATAAGAATATGATTGATTATACATTAATTAACAACAAATGGGCTAGTTCTGTTAGGAATACCGGGTCATAGAGGGGAGCTGAAATTGGATCTGAATATTACCTTGTTAAAAGTGTCTTGCAACTTAAACTTAAAAAGTGTTGTGCTAGGGTTAAAAAAATTACCTTTAATACTGAAGCTCTGAAAGACCCAGTTATAGCTAAATCTTACAATGATAGGTTACTTAGTCATTGTGACAGTCATGGTTTGCTTACTACTGAAGTTGAGGAAGAATGGAACCGTTTTAAACAGGCTTTTCTTGAAACGAACAGCACTCCGTTAGGAAAAAAGGAGCAAAAGAGGCAGAATTATTTAAGTGTTATAGCACTTGAGCTTATTTCAGAAAGAAAGAACTGCAGGAATGTCATTAATCAATACCCTACTAGTCCTAATAGAAAGCATTACAGAGAACTTAATGAACGTGTAAAAGATCAGTTAGCTGCTGATAAGAATCTTTGGCTTGATGGTTTGGCTGACAAAGCCGAGGAAGCAGTTAGACAGCACAACGGCAGAGAGCTGTACCAGAGAGTTAATGTTTTGTGTGGTAGAAAACGGACAGGTATACAGGGATTGAAGGATAAACAAGGTAAGGTTATAGAAAGTGAGGATTCTGTCATGGCTAGGTGGGCTGAGCATTTCAGTGATATTCTAAACAATGCGGTTAGTTCTATTCCCATTGTTTGCAATGATGATAGATGCATTGGTGGCTTTAATTTGGCCCTATAACACAATCTGAAGTACCAATTTATTGTGGCTGTTTCTGAACTTAAACTACATAAATCCCCAGGGGTAGATGAAATTACTACAGAAATGCTTAGAGCTGGGAATATTTCGGTTACCACTTGGATGACTGAAATTCCGAATATCTTTTTTGATAAAGGCATGGTTCCTAAGGATTTTACCAGAGCTATTGTTATCCCTATTTTCAAAAAAGGTGATCGCAGTTCTTGTGATAACTACAGGGGTATCAGCCTACTCTCTGTTCCAGGTAAAGTTCTTTCCATGATTGTGCTTAATAGGATTAAGAATCTGGTTGACAGTCAATTGCGTGATGAGCAATGTGAATTCAGAAGTGGTAGGGGATGTGTGGATCAGATATTTTCAATTAGGCAGATTCTTGAGAAATGTTTAGAGTTTCAGAAACCTTTGGTTGCTAGCTTTGTTGATTTCAAAAAGGCTTTCGACTCTGTTGATCGTCATAATTTGTGGTTGCTTGTGAGATCATATGGTATACCAGACATGTTAGTTAACATTATGAAAGCTCTCTATAATAACGCTGAGTCGTGTGTGAGAGTTGGTAAGGCTTGTAGCAATTGGTTTAGCATTACTTCTGGTGTTCGAGAAGGGTGCATTTTGTCTCCTTTTCTCTTTAGCTTGGTTATTGATTATGTTGTGCGAAATTCACTTCAAGGGAAAGATTTTGGCCTTAAATGGGCTGGAGATACGAAAATTTCTGATTTAGATTATGCTGATGATTTAGCCCTTTTGGCAAATGATGTTGATGAGATGAACTCTTTCATTCGAGCTGTTCATGAAACTGGTACTAGAGTAGGTTTGCCAGGCCTACCCTGGTAAACCTACTCTAGTACCAGTTTCATCGTTTCAGAGAGAAAACTAAAGTGATGAAAATTGGTTAAGCAGGCTGTGATTCAGTTAATCTGAATGGTTGCAGTCTTGAGCAGGTGTCACAGTTTAATTATCTTGGGAGCTATGTAACAGATACTGGTGATGTGCGGCATGAGATTAAGAGACGAATATGAATTGCTGCCGGGACTTTTAGGAATCTATGGAGAGTATGGAGAAATAGGCATATACACCTAAAGACTAAAATTAGACTGTATAATAGTTTGGTTCTTTTTAAGGTTAGTTATGGTAGTGAACTTGGACACTTTGTAAACAAGATAACAGGAAACTAGATGCTTACGCAGTAACTTGAGCATTAGGTGCTTCAACTTTGTAACTAATGAGGTTAGGCAAAGGAGTTTGCAACCTCCTTTAAACAGGATATTGTGCAGAGACTCCGTTGGTTTGGCCATGTTGTCCGTATGAATAATTATAGATTGGCGAATAGGGTTATGAACAGTGTGCCTGAAGGCCTCAGGAAAGACGGGGAGACCGAGGATGCGGTGGGCAGACAATGTCAAACAGGGCCTTGTTAGAATTGGTGTGCAGTGGCGAAATGCATCAGATATAGCTTAGGGCAGATATGCTTGGAGAACTAAATGGCGCGGTTTGGTTGGACCTCCGTAGCCCATGGCTATGGAGGCTAGAATCGATTTTCTACAACACTGGGCTTATATGGAAATTCTCTGTCTGTACTAGATGCTTAGTCAAGGTTCAAGGTTTTGTAAGCTTTGGTGAAATTAGCCTCCAATAAGGGGCTCCCTACACCAAACACAACAGTAGGGCGAGATAGCAGATGCAGAAGAAACTGCCTCTCAGTTATCTTTCGAAGGTAAAAAGAGTATTAACCGGGAGAAAGGAAAAAAAAGGAACACATTAGACATTGTAGAAGAGTCCAGTGTTCTGAAAGAGATCAGTGACCAGTCGGAAGTGCGTTCGTTACAGCTTCACATTGTGGTGATTACCAAGAAGGGAGGTGATAGAGTAGTCGGTGGTTTCGATAGCATGAAGCTCCTGGAACAAAGCTTTTTGTTTGGCATTGTAGCGGGAGCAGTTGAGCAGAAAGTGGGATACAGTCTCAGGTGTGCTGCAAGTGGTACAGCAAGTGGTAAAGTTGCTGTAGATGACACCAACTCAGAGACGATGAAGGAGGGTCTCCTCAGATCTGCAGAGATTACCGAGGTTTGGAGCAGTGAGAGAAGGGTCAACCAGGTACCTGAATGAGGAACAGCTGCTGTCCTTCTGCCACTGGGCAGGACGATATTGGCTCATCAGTTGTGAGACAGAACTATTGCAGTCGCTGAGAGATGGTAATTTGATACACACCTCTAACCCTCCAGCGCTTCGTTCATGGTGTGATCAGTGAGCTCATTGCCAGGCATCCCTACATGGGAAGTGATCAATTGGAAATGAACCGTGATTCCGACAGAAGTGACATTGGAGCAAGTCTCCATGATCTTCTGGATGAGAAAGGGGTTGCAGCACTTGCTTTCTCGCTTCTGGAGAGCTTCCAAGGCTGACTTCGAGTCACAGAGGATGACAAAGTTGCCACTCTCGAGGCTGAGGATGAAGAGTACAGCTTCAAGGATAGCATGAAGTTCTGCACAGGAGGAAATGAGATGCGGGAGACGGAAACCTCTGGCAATGCCCGTATTGGGGATAGCAAAGGCAGAGACAGCATGTAGCCTCTCCCAGTCCATTGATCCGTCAATGTTGACATCAGAACACCTCTCATATCGTGCAGCAACATAGGAGGTGGAGAGAAGTCTGACGACTACTGGATCTGAGTCGCTCTTTCAACTTAGAGAAGGGACAGTAACATTGATCATAAGATCACTGTTCCTCCAGGGTGGAAGATCAGGGAAGAGCGTATTGCCAGCAGTAGAGCTGGCAGGGACGGCTCGGTCGTAGAAGTCAGCAGCAGACATGACAATGGCAGAGTCTGGCCTGCCTTGCAACTTCCTGAGAAGCTCACGGTTAAAGTGGAGGGAATGGAGCCTCGAGAGAGATAACACAGTATATTTCTCTTCCGGTGCAGCTGGAAAGGCATGTCATCAGCCTCTGCAATGACAGACGCATTTGGTATGTTAAAGCAGAGTCCAAGACAGTGGTGCAGAGATATAGTGTGTATAGTGGCCAACTTGCTCGGCGGTGGAGCAGAGGCATTGCTCAGGTGACTACTGTGGTTGACGTGGGAGAGAATCAAGTGCCAGTACAAGACCAGGTTTTGTAGGAACTAGCTCAGTGGGTACCAGCAAAGACAGTATATTTCTCTGCGCTGTGGCAACTGTCTTATGATGCTGGATGTGAGATCCCTAGGACTGCCTGTTGTCCAGGACCACACCAAGGAACTTGTTTGAGACCTTGATGTGGTTTGGTCCAACCATGAGGCCAGGGAAGTTGGGCGAAAGAAATCTCTTCGTGAGAACCATGGCCACATTCTTATTGGTGAAAAGAGTGGGGCTTAGGTTATTGAAGAACTTGACGACCATGGACACAGCTAGTTTCATCTTGAGCTGAGCATAGGAGGGGGTCTTGGTTAAGGAACCAGACGCAGATATCATCCGCATAGATGAAAATACCCACTCTATTCTCGAGTCGAGAGGGTAGGCCTGACAGCAAGATGTTCAGTAACATCCGGCTGAGGACACCCCCTTGAGGTACTCCGTGACTGTTTGCGTGGGAGCCACTGAGCAACACGCTCAGTGGCTCCCACGAAAAAATGAAGTTGGCAACACGCCCAGCTTCACTAGAACCGTCTTGTCAGAGAGGTAAATCAAGATGCAGTGGATGATATTGCCTCCGAGGCCAAGATCATGAAACCTGCAGAGAACATCCGAGTGGAACAGGGAGTCGAATGCCTTCTAAATGTCGAAGACGACGACGACGACTGTAGTCTGTCCCTCAGACGGCGCCTGATCAGCAGTGGAGGTGAAGTTGATAAGATTATCAGACGTGAACCTCCCTTTCCGGAAACCCAAGAGGCTGTCAGGGAGGCCCTTGAACTCTAGATACCATTCTAAGCGTCCAAGGAACAGTCTCTCTAAGATCTTGCAGAAGCAAGATGATAGAGCAATGGGCCTGTAAGAGGACAGCTTAGTGGCGGGTTTTCCCTGCTTCAAAATATGCACGATGTGTGTTACCTTCCATGAATCATGTACTGTGCAGGTGGTCCAGGAATGATTTAAGGCTTTAAGAAGCACAATCAGAGCCTCAGGTGACTGGTTAGCTGATGTCGTCAGGGCCTGGGGCTGACGAGCGCTTCGAAGTCACAATTGCAAAGATGAGTTCCTACAAGATCAAAGGATCATTATAACGAGGCTGTCCCAGAGCAGGGCTGCTAAGCCTTATCCTGATCAGTCACCAGTGGGGAAGGGAGGGAACCCCTCACAATTGATAATTTGAAGATGGTCATCGCAGAACACATTCGGAATGTGGACCGTGCTGTGCTGAATGAAGTCTTCAAGAACACAGTTCGGCGTGTCACTAAATGTCTGGAGACGCGCGAGATACTTTCAACATTTATTATAATTGTAAAGGCACGAATATCTCATTCCTTATCAGGCGCACAGACTTTTTGACCACCCTGTACTACTGAGGTAGATATCCTGCGGCTTTGTCCAAAGGAAGTTTGCTCCTAAAATGTTCAATAAAGTGAAATAACACATCATTTTTCTAAATATTTTTTCAGTGAGATCTTATATTTTAACTTTATGTATACTAAAAGGTTTCATACACTTTTTAGACACTTGTTATTTAGTAGAAATTAATCACACACACACAGTACAAGTTCAGAACAATAGTTATATATTTTTAAAACGGAAAATATACATAATGGAGAAAAAATATATTTAGGTTTACATCCACTCGCCGTCTCGTGGCCGAGTGGTTAGCACGCTTGGCTACTGATCCGTTACGTGGCCGAGTGGTTAGCACGCTTGGCTACTGATCTATGGGACCTGGGTTCGAGCCCCGGGTAAGCATGGATATATGTGTTGTTTTTCTGCTGAGGTCCTGCCATCCTCTCAGATCTCAGATCTTTTACTTTGGCATATAAACTGACAGGCTCCTGTCAGACCTCTGTGGCAAGCAGCTGCTTGAGGGGGTATCCACATTATTGTTGTGGATCAGGCCTATTCATTTCTCCCCAGTTAAATCCTCCTGTCCGATGTTCTGGCGAAGGGTTAAAAGATGGGTCATCTGGGGGTGATTCAAAGAGATGTTTTCTGAAAAATAAAAACGTAAAAATGAGCACACAGTTATTATATATAACACATAAATTTTATAATGCAGAGTTGTTAAAATTCGAAATCCCGAATTAAATTGAAAATTATCCAGATATACTGGCTGAAAGGATAGTTTTTAATTTTCAACCATTATTGGATTTCCCAAATATATACAGAAAAACTTAAAAATATATATGAGATAAATTGGGCTTGTTTTTCTTTTGAAAAATTCTTTATTCACGAGATTTTCAGTGTACATATTTTAAACATGGTGACCAGCAAAGCTATCAGCTTTTCTGTAGGAGATTGGAACTTCATTTGTACATAAAACATATCACAATTTATAATCAAAATATAACATTTCAGTAATTACAAACTATAAAACAGCCAATTATTAAAAAGATACAAATCGTTCACTTTTTATAAAGTTAGTTCATTCCTTTACATGTTCTTTGAACTTTTCCTTTAACTTATCAAAACTTTGATCACATATTTCTCCTGAAAGTATGTTAAAAGCAAGAAATTTTATGATCATTTGTACATTTTCCATAACTGTTTCTAATCTTTGGTAATTTACACTAATTGAGACATTGCAGTTTCGTGTTTTTATTATCTTGTATTTCTTTTTTTATGTATGATCAAAAAAGTTATTTAAAATTAATGTGCCTTTAGAGAGTTTTCTGTAAGGTTACAAGCTGAGCAAATGTAGTTTCTCCATTCAAGTTTTAACTGATTACACTCCTTTATTGAAATAATAGCTTTTGCTATGACTTAGCTTTTCAATTTTGTAAATACACACACCGGCCACTGAATTAGAAACCTTTATTCAATACCAAATTGGACCTCCTTTAGCCTGAATTACAACACGTATGTGGTTTGGCATAGATTCCACAAGGTGATGGAGACTTTACATCTCCAGCATACCAGGCATTAACCAGACAGTTCTTTAAATGGCTCAGATTTGATGGAAGAGGACTTTGCTCCGGGATCTGTTTTTCTAACGTGTCTCCATGCATTCTCAATAGGGTTCAGATCCGGGCTTTGTGGTGGCCAGAGAAGATGTGGAAGTTGCTGTCATGCTTGCTGAACACATCTTGCACAATGGACAGTACATTGTCGTCCATGAAACAGATGTCACTTGCTGGATGAAACCTCAACATTCCATGATGTCCTTAATCGTCAACAATGTTCACATAATCCTTGGAGAATACCTGACCTTCCAGCAATATCAGGAGACACGTTCCATCCAACAGAATATTGACACCATCTCCAAAACCTTGAGTTGTGTTTACAAGACAAGCTGGGTCCATTGCTTCATGGGGCTCTAACCAAACTCTCTGCCTACCATCGGTACAGAACAAGGTGTACCACGACTTGTCAGACCACGACTTTTTTTCCAGTCTTCCAGTCACAGTGTCCCTGACAATACTGTAGACAAACTTTCCGGTTCTTCCCAGAAATCAGTAGTTTCCACATAAACATGAAACTGCTAATACTGATCCTCTTCAATTCCTGCACATAGTTCGCTGAGATATGGGTTGAAAACAGCCTTCATTGAATACTTGAGTCAATTGCTGCACAATTCCCGTTTCTCTGTACAAGCCTTCTCAGATGACAGCGATCTCGTTCCTGGCAGATTGTCGTCATGCCACACTTACGCTATCTTACTACTTATTTGCTCTTCAACAATTTTTTCACTAATTAAAGATCCACGGTATCTCACCTTTGAGAAACCAGTCAGCTCTGCTGTTTTTAAAATCGTCACTCTTGCCAGACGGGCATCCACAATAAACCTTTTATCGAACCCGAAAGATCCTTTGTTTTTTACCATTGTGATCAACACTACTGACAATTACTGTCGAGCAGCAGTCTTAAATAGTTGCTTAGATCAATTGGTGATGCACGTGACACGTATTTTGCACATACGCTGCACAAATGACGTTTATGTACATCTGGATAAAGGTTTATAATTCAGTGGCCAGTGTATGTATTTATCAAATTTGTAGTTACGTGAATGGTTATTCCTTAGGTTAAAATGGATTCACAAATTGAATTTTAGAACGTGATGCATGTGTTTGTATTTACAATGTATTAAGATTTTTGAATTTTCATTTCATATAATTTCAATTTTTTTATTACACATCACAAGTGTTCATTCTATTTCAATAATCTATCTCTATAAATACGTGGGTAATTAATATTCAACATTCTTTCTATTAAAGGACAGGAGCATGCTATTCAATTAATATTTTTCTTCTTACACTTTATCTTATGCGGGGGGGGGGGCTCAGTCGGTAGCGCGCCAGGCTCGTAATCTGTAGTTCCCAAGTTCCAGTCCCAGCTGGGTCAGCGTTGAGATTTATCTTCGCAAAATTCACGGTCAATAGGCGACACCGATGGGCTTGAAAATGCGCCGTCCGTCGGATGTGACGTTAAGCCGTTGCTCCGTGTGCGGGAGAGCCATAACCTGTGCACGTTAAAGAACACTCTGGATGGCCTTGGCGGGAGGCTACCACCTGTCTCCCAACAGCTGTTCAATTGGGTCCCCTCCTCCAACCTTCGCTGAGCCTTCGGGGTCCTTGTGACCTGGCCATTCAGCCCATGGTTTGCAATAAAATGCCGCTCAGAGGTAAAACAACCCAATCCAACCCTGCGGATATATGTAGTTTAAATTTAGAACTAGCCAAACTAACTTAAGACTATGATATTCTGGCCACATTAAGGCCATTAATGCATCTATCATCATTATACAAAAATAGGAGTAGACAAACCCAGGGCCGGACTTTGACCTTCTGAAGCGCTAAGCTATTCAAATTTAAGGGGCACAAAAAATTCGAAAGTCGAAATATATTTTTAATTATTTTGATTGAGGGAAAACATTATTCTATCATTCCTAACAAAGGTTTGCACAATAGATTACATATTTAAAACAAATTTGTAATGTAGTAAAACTTTAAATACATTTCTCTGAGGCCCCTCATATGGTCAGGCCGTAAGCTGTAGCTTAGTTAGCTTATGCGTATGTCCGGCCCTGCTTAAGATTCGAGTCTGCACTAAGATTTTCTCCTCTAAAAACCTGCTCATGATAAGGAAGAGGACACCGATGGATTGTAATATGTCGCCATTCCTGAGATGTGGCTTAAACCAGTACTCAGGCGAACCGTACTCTATGCATGATGAATAACATTTGGTGTCTTCTAACAGCTGTCCATGAAACCGGGGGGTGGCTCAGTCGGTAGCGCGCAAGACTCGTAATCTGTAGTTCCCAGGTCCCATAGTTCAAAAACGTTTCTCAGAGTTATGATTTTTTTGCAATTTATACATTTTTTGAAATACAAATTTTGAATTTACTACCACAGGCACACTTCAGATGGTGGAGATAATAGCTTGCAAAAACGCCCCATGCTCCATTTCACCCGTTAATCATCTCTGATATCCGCTTGCCTTTATGGAATTTTAAATTATTTTCAACTGTTATAGAGCACTTGTGGAAGATTCGGAGAGATCGAATCCTAATATTTGATCAATATCTCTCCAATCTAAAAATAATTTTAAATTTACCTCTAAAGAGAAAAAAAAAAATTTAAAGTTGCCTGTTCGCACCTACAATGGGTTCAAATGGTCAACTCATTGTTGCCAATAGAAATATCGTTACACATTCCACCAAGAAAATTTCAATTATCTAGCAGAGCTATATCGTTTGCAACCTTCGCTTGAAATTCGGGAATTTTCGATTTTCCACCGTTAGAGGGTGCAATTAAAATTTTCATGAGATTAAAAATAAAATAAATACCCCCTCAAGCAGCTGCTTGCCACAGAGGTCTGACAGGAGCCTGTCAGTTTATATGCCAGAGTAGAAGGTCTGAGAGGATGGCAGGACCTTAGCAGAAAAACAACACATACATCCATGCCTTACCCGGGACTCGAACTCAGGTCCCTTAAATCAGTAGCCAAGCGTGCTAACTTGGGAAAGTGCAAATCTTATACCAAAGAACGTATAAGGAAAAGAAGTTCAGCTTTGACAAAGCGTAAGTGGCGACCTCAAGTGGTGTTTCGATTCGTATCGTGCATTTGTTTAAGCTGGGGAGCAAAGGAATTATGCATCAAAAAATTTATATTTTAAAACAGGAAAAAAAGTAACTGCACTTTGTATTTGAAAAAAAATTATATCATGATTTTAATAAAGGTTTATTTTCTCCATTGGAATTATTTTTCGTTGAACCAATAATTACAAATTGAACGGATAGAGAAGATTTGAAATTAGCCTGAAGTTAATTTATAGAATAAATTATTACAATTAGAAGCTTTCTTGGTTGCATAGAAACAGGAAATAGAATTGATATTAATATACTCTGCAAAGATATCAATGGGAAATTCTTACATAGGAAAAGCGAAGAGAATGGAAGTTGACAGTAACATGTAATTACAAAAGCGTTCGTCCCCTGTAATGTTCGTTTCACCTCTACGCCAAATGCACGATACTCGATTTTACATTAATCTCTATGGAAGCTTAACTTCTTCTCCCTCTACATTCTTTGTCTTATACTTCATTACTTATTCAACACAAAACCATTTTGAATTTATCTCTGTAAACAAAACATTTCGCTGTCTACAGAGGCATAGATAGAATTTTGCGGAGATAAATCTCAACCCTGACCCAGCTGGGACTCGAACCTGGGAACTGACAGATTACGAGCCTGGCGCACTACCGACTAAGCTAACCCCTGAACGATTCTAAATCGTAGTAAAACTATCATTGTATTAAACGGAACTATACTATACCAATTTTTATTTTATTCCGCTACCAGTAGATACTGGATGCTATAAGAAACTTAAATTTTAAATATTAGTATTGAATCTGTTATGAGTAAAATTAATCATAAATATAAATCCAAAGTAGTAATATTAAAGGGAGATGCACTTTCGTATTTTGGACTAAGTAACTAAAATAATTTCATTTTTAAATTTAGTAGATGAAATCAAATTAATAACAGAGCGGTAATATCCATTTCAATTCAAGCCTTTTTGTATTATAAGAAATAGTTGCTCTCAGACTCCATTAAAAACTACCAAACTATAAACCGCGGTCACTATCAATTCAGCTTTCCAAAAAATGTCTAAAGGATGTAAAAAAAACACATATATATATATCCGGCTATCACGTGGCCGAGTGGTTTGCGCGTTTAGCTACTGATCTAAGGGACCTTAAGGGTTCAAGTCCGGGTAAGGCATGGATGTATGTGTCGTTTTTCTTCTGAGGTCCTGCCATCTTCACAGTTCTTTCTACTATTGCATATAAACTGACAGGCTCCTGTCAGACCGCTGTGGCAAGCAGCTGCTTGAGGGGGTATTTATTTTTATTATTTTATTCAAACTCGGTAAATTAAATCATTAAAACGAAATTATCTCTATAAAGTTCTTTTACTTGCTTTAACAATTAAATATAGGGTAATTTTCTTTGTTAATCCTCGACGATCCCTTTTACATTTGTGCATACACAACAAAAACTCACGCAAAACGGCGGTAATCATTTTATGTTGCAAAATGAACTTTTCAATTTCATTTAAACTCAGCAGAAGCCATAAGATATCAATACGTTGCGAGTGTTTCTACAAAACAAACGGTCCTCATTCAATTTCTGATGATTTAATTTTATTCGACCTGAACAAATGGTATCTTCTGGTAAAATTTTATAATACAAGAAATTAAAAGAAGTGGAGCAGTGGAGGCCAGCAACACCTTCTTTAATACGCACAGTGTATAGCTATCTTGGACACGGAACCACGGTTCATAGTCACCTCAGACGGACAATCGTTCATAAATCAGTTCCATTGATAGACAGACTAAACACTGACGTAAATGGCAATAAGTGTTGAGTCGATGGCATCATAAAGAATTCGCGTAATCATCCGTCTCATTAGAGCGAGGGTTCGCTCAATCGATAGGGTACAAACTCGTAAATCTGCAATTCGTAGGTTCGAGTCCCACCTGCGCCAGTGTTGAGATTTATCTCCTCTAAACCCTTACCCTGCCATTGGTCAGGGGGGGGGGGCAGTTCCCAGGTTCGAGTTCCAGCTGGGTCAGCGTTCAGATTTATCTCCTCTAAACCCTTACCCTGCCGTTGGTCAGTGGGGGGACATCAATGGTCTTGATGTCATGTGCAAATGGTCTTGGTGCCACGCCCCATCTGCTGAAGAGCCCATGCCCTATACACGTTAAAGAACACGCTGAATGGACTTGACGTGAGACTGCCATCTGTATCATAACAACTGGCTTATATGGTCTTGTGACCTGGCCATTTTGCTAACTCCTCCAATTACAGAGAGCCAGAAGACCAAATTTATGACGTCACTAAATAGTTCTACCATATACATATTTCTTAGATTTTTGATTCTAATATTATTACTGGTGGAGTCTTTATATTTATCTATAAATATATTTTATTGAAGAGGAAAAATAATTAATTAGCATTATGATATTTGACAATAAACACGAGTAATTTTCTTTCGAAATAAAATGTATTTATAGATAAACATTAGTATAAAGGTTAGCACAAGAGTCCACCAGTAATAATATTAGAATAAAAAATATAAGAATTATTTATATGGTAGGACTACTTGAGCCGACGTCATACGTTTGGTCCAGTGGTCTTCTGTTATAGGAGTGTTGATTTAGCCCACTGTCTGTAAAAAATGAAAGGATGTACCTGGTCTACAATAACATTTACGTAGGTGGTAGATGTCATTGTTTCCTGCCCATGAATGACTGGACCTAGGGTTTCCCAGCAGAACATTGCCCAAAACATTACACTTCCTTCACTGGCTTGTTTTCATCCCACGGTGCATCCTGGTGCCAACACTTCCCCAAGTAAACAATGCACACGTACAGTCGCTCGAAAAAATATCTAAACAATATAGTTAATTACAGAATTCAGAAAAAATTTCTGGTAACGATTTTTTTTAGAAATTAGTGATCTGGCAACCTTCGTGTAATCAACCATAGTGTTCGGATATTTTTTGAGTGACTGTACCAGCCATCCCTAAGGTGCAACAGAAAACGAAATTCATCGGACCATACGACCTTCTTCCAATCATTCAAGGTCGAGTTTTCATGATCGCGTGCCCATTGTAGGCGCTTTCGACGATGAACCGAGGTTAGCATGGGCACTCGGTACAGACTGCGGCTACGCAACCCCATTTTCAGCTGGGTTCGATGTACTGTGTGTTGTGACACATTACTCCCTTCCTTAGCGTTCAAATTACGGGCGAGTTGCACCTCATGAACACTTCTGTTGGCTCATTCAATACGGGATAGCCTTTGCTCACCTCTAGCATCGATGAGCATGGTCGGCTCACACCTTGCCGGCGGTTCATAGTTTTTCCCTCCTCGGACCGCTCTTTAAAGGTACTAACCACAGCTAAATATGAGCACCCCAGAAGCCTTGCCGTCTCAGAAATGCTCTGCCCTAGTCGTCTAGCCATTACAATTTGCCTTCGAGAAACTCACTTAAGTCCGCTGCCTTTCCCATCTGAAGGACAAGAATAACACTGATTAACAGAGATCAGTATCAGGTGTTATTTATACCGTTTCATGACTTTCACTCGTGCCATCGTATACCTGCAGTTACTTCGATTTGCATAAAGACGCATTGGTTAAAATGTTTTGGCTCTTCGGTGTATGTTGAATGTGCTTATTTTAAAGTCAGTAAGTATTCACACTGGTGTTAAAAGGTTTTACTTTGTCGAAACTGGCCCATTAATATGCTCATGCATTTGTATTATACAGCAAATAAATCTTATTACCATTTAAAATGATGAAATTGCCTTTACCTACGGAACACAACACATTATATGCACCAACCGGAATGGAATAACGGCTCTGAGCTTGACTGTGGATCCTGCATTTGTTGCACTGGTGGTCTTCGGTTGAGGGAAAATTTTGCACAGTGTTTTCTGTTTGTTTTTGGGCTGACAGCCCCAAGTGAATAGATTCACAGGATATGTTTTATCAGCTGGTGGATAATCCTGATCAGAGGCTATCTCAGGTACTTGAACTCTTGCTTCTATGGGCATCGCCAAAGCTACATTGGGGGAAGTCTTTCAGTGTAAATGGCTTCGGCCTTTAGTCTTGGAGGAACGGGTCTTTGCCCCATGCCTTTGATTAGGGGACTGTTTCAGATTGTCGGCATTCCCTTTCTCAATAAACATGAATCCTATATAAACATGAAATGCTAAGTAGCAAAACATCCCACTAACCATTTTCTCTCCATAAATAGTTGGAATGTGAAGACTGCACAGAGCTTTTTCTCTTGATGTCCTCACACAAGAATGTAACTGTTATAACTTAGATATTCTCGGCTTGCAAGAGATCAGATGACAGATAAAGGTCAGATTCTTAAACGTCACATGAAGATGCTGCCAAAGGAGGATAGTCGATATTTCATATATGTACAGCTTTATATATAAACTGATTCCTATTTGTTTAACTTACTCTATGGTCAACCTTATTAGCGTTTTCATGTTGTATAAATGAAAAATAAAATTTGCGTTTTTCTTTTTAATCTTTTATGGCATGGTTATCGTTGTTCCCCTAACTCTTCATGGTTTTCTATTGCACTTTAGTGCTGCCAAATGTGATACTTTCAGGAACGTAACCTCCACAGTTGGCGAGGGATTACTGTAGCATGCCGCTTTCTAACTCGCATCAAATGTTATTTCGAATAAAGTATCCTATCCTTATATGTATGTATCCATTACGTTTCACTTTCATATACCCTTTCCTATATTCTATAATGCTGCATCAGGCCTTCAAACATTTTGAGAGGAGAGCAGCGAGGTGTCGAAAGACGGACTTGGCGAGCATCAATAATTCCCAAAGACCAGCTCATCGAAATAAAATTTTTGCATTTGAACAGTTTATATCAATGGCTTTCAACTATGGGATATCGCAATATTTCGACTGAAGAAAATTCTTCTCAGTAGGTGCTTTTAAATCTCTCATTATTAACATGGCGAAATGTAAACTTCCTTGTTGCAGCAAATATATAAAATATCGATTGTTTTTGCATTGGTTTTAACAAATACTTCACTGTGTGTAAAGCCAAATATAGCGCTATGAAAATAAGGATTTCACTTTGACTACAAAAAAGAAAATCCCGATTTCTCGTGTATGGGAATGAACCATGATAGCATAAATACAGTTCATTAAATTCTACCCATTACATTACAAAAAAAAACTTATAGAATTTTAAAATACAATGTAAAACACCTGTGTAAAATATAATTGCGATGCGATAAATATGCAATTTCAGTTACTTTTCTTTAAAAGATTAAATCACTATTTAGGAAAATAACGATTTTAACTACAAAACAAATACTGTTAAAAATACCTTTGTGGTTGTTATTCTTCGCCACGCTTGGGATGAGTATCATGGCAACGGCAGCAGAGCAGATGTCTTAAAGCTCTCACAATTCTACTCCCCAAGCTCTTTCTTCTTTGTCGTGGCTCTAGTTCTTTTGTTTCTGCTGGTTCTTCTGTGAGTTCCGCATCTGAAAAAAGAAGAAAATGAAACTTTACGATGTTTATTGGTTGCGAAATATGAATAAGAAATATCTATAGTTGAAATTTAGGAATTCAATAAGAACGGGACGATCTGTTAAGTGTTCTACAGCCCAAACTAACTTGCTCTATTTACAATTTTCGTCTGAAACAGCTCATTCTGCATAAAAGTCAAATGAAGAATTCAAGATGACATGAGTCAACGGGCAAGGGGACGACTGTCAACTGAGACGTTCGTCGTAGGTTAACCGAGAAAAACTTTTTTTTCTTTCCTCCTAAAAGAAAATCCAAATACAGTTTTCTCTTATAGTAAATAAGAACAACGTAAATGTTTAGTCCTTAAACTTTCTTCCTTCCCCCCCCCCTCACAAAAACTAGGAGAGCAATTCCTCCTAAACGACCACCAAATTCTGTATATAAACTGGCGGAAATTGAAAAAAAAGAACACCCAGAAGGATTCCTTTAGGAACGTCCTAATATAATATGTTAATAGTTAAGGGCAGCAGAAACAGTGAGCCAGGATTGAAAGTCATTGAATGAAGTAATGACGTCACTGAGGACGCCAACATGTAAATGTACGCAACTCGTATAAGGACTAGGTTGTGAAGAAAGAAGTTATTCGTCTTGTGTCATGTTGTTCAGTGCTCTTTGAAGAAGCTACCATGCCTGGACGACGTAGACGCGCAACGTTTGTTCAGTTAGCGGAGTTTGAGCGAGGTCATATAGTGGGTCTTAGGGAAGCAGGTTGGTTTTTTCGTGAAATTGCACACCGCGTTGGACGAGGGGTATCAGAAGTGGTATGATGGTGGCGTCGATGGTCAGACGAGCATTCGCACCCTCGCAGACGTTGGTCCGGGCAACGCAGAGTTATGGACGCACGAGAGGATCGGTGCATCAGGAGTGAGGCTGTGGCAGAGCGGACGGCTACGGCATCACAAATTCGATCCTCTGTCCTACCAAGAGTGTCTACAGGAATGATACGCAATCGTCTTTTGGAAGCAGGACTACGGGCACGCGTCCGCTGGCATGGTTACCACTGTCACCTCGTCACTTTCGAGCACGTTTGCAGTGATGTCAAGAATGAGTTCATTGAAGGGAATAATGGCAGTCTGTGGTCTTCAGTGATGAAAGCCGATTCTGCTTAGGAGTGTCTGATGGTCGTTTACGCGTCCGAAAGCGACAAGGTGAGCGGCTTCTTCCATCGTGCATCCACTACGACGCACAGGGCCGATGCCGGGCATCATGGTATGGGGAGAGATTAGTTAACACTCTCATACGTGGCTGATGTTGGTACAGGGTACACTGAGTAGCAATACGTACTCAGTGTACCCTGTACCAACATCAGCCACGTACAACATCAGCCACGTACGCCATTGTACCAACGTCAGCAACATCGTACAGCGGTGGTCGTCTTGCCATATTTCAGTGTAATCTGAAATGCGATATTCCAGCAGGATAATGCCCGCCCACACTTCGCCCCACCAACTCCCTTGGCCAGCACGCTCTTCAGACTTGTCTCCAATCGAGCATGTCTGTGACTGGATCGAACAAAGACTCTTCCGCTGACCGCGGCAGGCAACGACCATCGCTGAATTGCGCGTCCAAGTTGAAAGCGCATGGAATGGTATCCCCCAGCGTGATATCCAGCATTTAATTTATTTTTTATTGGAAGCTTGTATTGTTCCTCGAGGAGGTTCTACACCTTATTAAAATGTGCCTTCTGCAAAATGTGAAGGTATAATAAACATTGAATCATTTCACACGTGTGTTGTTCTACTAAATGTCTACAAGTTGTTTATACGAAATAAATCTCATAGATTACACTTCAATTGTTTATGGTGTTCTTTTTTCGATTTCCGCCACTGTAGTTAGTTACTTTACATCATAAACATTGTAGGGATTTGTCTCCAATATACCAAGGAAAAGAACTTATTAAGAAACGGGAAAAGCTTAAACTATTATAGAGCCTAATGCTAAATGAAAGTTTCTGAAGTACGGAATCATGGGATTTTTCAAATTAGGACGGAATATGGGGAATACGGAATATGACGGAATATAAAAATACGGAATCATGGGATTTTTCAAATTAGGTTCCCTCCTTTCCGTTCTCTTCCACTATAAGAGAAGTTCCACGAGAGTTGATCCTAATGATTTAAATGTCAAATGTATTGCAACTTTGCAAGTGTCATTTATTATATACATATTTTAGAAAACTGAAGTACTCGAGAAACCAGAACAAATTGGTTAATAAATATATAAAAATCACATTTCTTTAACCCATTAAATATCTAAAGACAGTTAAACATTTTTTTTCTTAAACATTAGGCCAAACTTGGTTTAATTTTTATTTTAATATTCATTGCCATTCAAAATAAAATTCCCTTTCATTTAGTGCATAACATGGCTGAATATCTAGAGAAAGTTTTATTGTCCATTCATTTTTTCTGCTGCAAGTAAGATAAAAATTTACTGGCTACAATTTCGTGTATTTTGATAGACCTGACACCTCAGAGGTTAACAGGATTAGTTCTTTAATAAATATTTTTGGCTACGGCTGACCAGTGTTTAAGGAAACTATGATGATAATTTTGCTCTCTCTAATAACTTTAACTTCTGTATTAGAGATAAGTTAGGGTTCAAGTTTTGGATATCGATCTCGGTTAAAAGAGAAATTATGACGTCACAAAATTTATATGTGTAAAAATGTATCCAGCTATATCTTTTTCTTTTAAATTCTTTAGAATATACACCATTGAAATTTTAAAACACTTAAATTTGTTTGAAGACAAAATTCAAATCTCAGTGTTGTTTGAAACAATATAAGTATGATGAGCAGAAACAGATAATCTCGAGTATCATGATGGCAACCACGGTGGCCAACCATTTTCTGCAACATGCCATGTTTGTTTAGAAATTTGTACCGAGCACACAGGGGGCAGATCCAGAAGCCACCAAAGGCAAAGCTACAGGGGAAGGGGGCCATACCCCTCCCCCGTAGATCCTGATCTGTTTTCTTCTAATAAAATGTTAAAAGATATGTGAATTTTAAGTTGTATAATATCTGGTAGAGATAATATCTCAACACACAAAAACTTCACCAAAGCAAAAGAGATTAATCGACCGAATATCACATAAATATCTGTTTCATCCATAAAAATAACCCTAAGTGTAGAAAAAGACATTTATTCACTACTGCACAAAATTGCGTTTAAGCTCTACTCCCATTTATATGTACAGGACATTGGGATTAATATTAATGAATACACAGTCGTATCAGAATCATATGCCCACCTACCGTAGTATATGTATGGTACGGGTCATATTATTCTGATACGACTGTGTATATATTTACATTTAGAAACCATTGTTTTTCTAGTGGGCAGGAATGACTCAGCCGCAAGCGCTCCAGGCTCGTAATCTGCAGTTCTCAGGGTCGAGTCCCGCTAGGCCAGCTTTGAGATTGATCTCTGTAATACTCCCCACCCAGGGAGGGTCATCACATATACCGATGGGCTTGTAAAGGCGTCGTTTGTCAGCCGGATGGGAGTGTTAAAGCCGTGGCTCCGTGCGGGAGAGCCATACCCTATGAACCTTTAAAACACGCTGGATGGTCTTGGCGGGAGGTTACCATCTGGCTCCCAACAGCTGTCCAGTGTGTCTCTTTCCTCCAATTTACTCCGAGCCCTCGGGTCTTTGTGCCCTGGTCATTTACCCCATTGTGTGCAAATAAATGCGGCTCAGAGATAAAACGATCCAACCGTTTGTTATTATACAACAATAATTTATTAGAAGCTATAAAACATTTAAAAGAAAGCAAATTAAATTTAAAATACGGAAGAATAATCAACTGAGCCAAGTTAGTAGGAAAAATGTATGATTAAAACATGGACGACGGTAACAACAATATCAATCACCAACATCAGAAACAGATATCACAACGAAAGCGATATAAATAGGTACTCACTGTACTCGAGGAAGGCGGATTCCATCGCTGGTTTATTTACCTCCTATAAACGAAGCATAGTTGTAAGAGATTGTCATGGTTATTCTAATCACATCAAATGAAACAATTGCATTTTCTTTTCGACATTAAAATTATATTAATAACAATGTTATATTTTTAAAAGTTCAATTCTTAGAAAAATATTTCTCGTTGTCATTGACTGAAAGATCTTTATTCCTATAATTATTAAGAAGATGCCAATATCAGGAGTTCACAAACTTTTACTTTGAAAAAAATGAGTGAAAAAAATTCAGACTCTCAACATTAATAGCTAATATTTTGTGGATAACACATAAAATGTCTGTTAATAATTAATGTAATAAAGTTTAATAGAAATGAAATTGAGTTACAACGTGCAACATCTGGGAATATTTGATTTGCTACTCTAAAGATATCTACTGTTCTAATCTACTCTAGTAATCCTATCTTGATATAATCTTAAAGATCTGCAAAATCTTAGCAGCACTATCATTTTCCAAAGTATTTTACATAATCATCGAAATAAACTTACGAAAAGGCGGACCTCTGTAGTTTCTGCAAAAGCCACCCTCCTCTGAAAAGTCAGGAAGCATTTAATTAGAAAACGTAACATTGCAAACATTATAGGTATATATATATACACACACAACTTGTTAAAGAATAAATTGGTATATACTGCCGTAATACAAAAAACTGAGATTTAGACTTATGTTCTTTTCGCTATACCTCTTTTGTAATGAGGCGCGGGGGTGGATCAGTCGGTAGCGCGCCAGGCTCGTAATCTGTAGTTCCCAGGTTCGAGTCCCAGCTGGGTCAGCGTTGAGATTTATCTCCGCACAACTCTCCACCCTGCCCATGGTCAGTAGGGGATATCGATGGCTTAGAAAAGTCACCGACCGTCATATAGGACTTTAAGCCGTGGTTCCGTGTAGGGAGAGAGCCATACCCTGCACACGTCATACTGCAGGGTACACAAGCCATACCCTGCACACGCTTTCGCAACCAAAGAACACGCTGGATGGCCTTGACGGGAGGCTACCCTTTGTCTCCTAGCAGCTGTTCCAGTGTGTCCCCTCCCCCAATCTTCTCTGAGACTTTGGAGTCCTTGTGACCTGGCCATTTAGCCCATTGTGAACAAAAAAGCGCCGCTCAGAGGTAAAACAACCCAACAATACTATACAACAAACATTTATAGTGTCTTACTGTATTTGCTCTGTGTGCTAATTGCAAATAATGTATAACCTTTGTTCCTGAAGACCAGCCCACAGAGCATGTTATGATGTTTATCTCTGTGCATGTGAATGTAAATAAACACTTAATGAATTCAGTAATGATGATATATAATTATGAGGATGAAGAAATTAAATTATTATAAACAGCGGTAGAAATGTGCTTGAACATGTTCGGGTGCCATTCGTGACAAATATTTAGTACAGTTTCGTTTTAACATTAACCATTTCATTCGTTAATATCACTTTAGGCAAATCAAAATCAACATCTTGGTATTAAATTTTAAATGGAAAATATAACTCCTAAAGTACACTGATGAAAGATAAAATTGTCCAACCCAGCAGGTACGGTCGACTTTACACGTAAATCAACATGTAACAGTAGAGATTACTATGCAAATGATCTGTTGTAAAAATTTTATGTAAATGATTAGTTAGCCATCAGTTGCAAAAACAGACCATTTCTGGTAATTGTAAGAGGTAATATGAATTTCTGGTTGATATGTCGATGCCTACGGCCAGTCGTCGTATTAATTCAAGCGATTATCTCTAATGACATCTGCCAGCATGATAACACTACTCCTGTCCAGGATGTTGTCTACAAGACAATTCCAGACTATTCCGTGGCCAATCATTTCCCCCTCCCATCGAAAGTGTTTGGGACATGATCGGACTTTCTCTGCAAGCTCACTCTCAACTGGCCCATACCACATGCACGTGGTTGGGGAGATATTCCTCAGGACAACATCAGAAATCTTTACACATCAATGCAGCAATGTGCTGCTGAATGTATCGCAAATAAAATGATTTCAGTACATATTAAATTAGGTGCATTTTACTTTAACCCTTTCGTTCAGTTCATTGCATTCAGATGTAAATAAGATCATGTGATACAAATCTCATCAACTTTGTCAAGAGTTTCGCAAATTTCCGGCCATTCCTTCTGGTGAGAGCAATTTCACTAACGAGCAATGTGTTTAATAACGAAGAAAAATTACAAATTGAAGTTTGGAACGTAATCACATGATTTTTCTAAATTTGGTAAAGGAATGGTTACAGCATGCAATTCTGATCTCTGTGTGGCAATAGAGTTTGAGAACTTCTAAAATTTATTTATTATGGAATGAAGCAGAGTTGTTAAATAAATTTTAGAAGTTCTCAAACTCTATTGCCACACAGAGTACAGAATTGCATCCTGTAACCATTCTTTTACCAAATGTAGAAAAATCATATCTCGCTCAGTTAAACAAAACTCAAAGTTAACACAAAACGTAATCATAAAGAAATGATGACCAGAGATAAATAAACGTGTTTTGTTTCTCTTGAGACACTGAATTTCATATTCAGAGGAGAAAAAACTATCTGCAGCACAAGGGCGGGATCCAGGGGGGATGACAATGAGCTATGCTTATATATATATGCATATATATATATATATCTTGTTATATATATTATATATATATATATATGCTTATATATCCCTCCCCCTTTCCAAATACCAGTAATGGTAATAAAGGCAAAAAATGACTAAACTTTTGCACTTTTACGCGTTTTTCAAGAAATGATTCAAGTACTATAAAACGGTGGATGATATGCTATATTGCAATGGAATTGCAATCCCCTTTATTTTGTATTTCTGACTCGATTGCGTCACTTGCCCCCCCCCCCCTCTATTTTTTTTTCTAACTCCGCTCCCGTTTGACATTAATTTTACATAAACTCATTTCTGTAGCTGTGATATTAATAATGGCGATCTTAAAATAGCGGATTTTTCTCAAAATATATTGTAAATTTCAATGACTAAAAAATTATGAGAAGCCAATTCATTCTTTTAACAATTCTAAAACTGAAAAAAAAAAGACAGATAAAATAAGGTATCCAAATCAAACTGTTCTTTACTTCAGTTTTTGCCTAAGAATTAAAACATCTTATAATATCGAAAAATATCGAAATCTTATAATATCATCATCATCTTATAATATCGAAATTAAAAACTTCTTAAATGGGATGGGATATTTTTCAAATAATTTAATACCAAGATAGGCCTAAGAAGAAAGAAAAGCAGAAATCGATGCGTTATCCATTAGTAAAAAAATCTCTTCTGCCTAATTTACCTTTGACCTTAATATAGATTAAATTAATTATTAAGTATTGTCAATATTCTTAATATTGTGTAAATCACCCATAGAAATATACTATAGAAACTATAATTATTTCTATTTTACCTCGTTTCCGCCTTCACTTCTGCGGATTGCGTCGACAATATCATCCATTATTTTCCTCGCGGCTAACTGAAAATGCAAATGAAAACTCTTTGTAATGATCACGAAAGTAGGCTAATCATACTATTGTAACAAATTAAAAATGTAATTATTCTATATCCTGCAGATAAGCTTTAAGCTTTGCGGGTCACCTGCAATGATAAAATTTACTTTATGATCAAAGGATAATAAACAAATTAAAAAAAAAATTATGTTATCGCTATTGCTTCGGTGTGAATGATTTATTGAAGTGGTTTACGCATGTTGTAAATTGAGTCATTTCACCTTTGAGCGGGATTTTTGAACATAATATCGTAATGGTTTCCACTTCAACAGTTAGGAGACAGATGGAACCTCTCGTCTCATGTCAAGAGTTCAGCGAACTCTTTAACATGAGAAGATTATGGCTTCCTGCACACGGGATCACAGCTTAATGTCGCATTGATGGACGACATCCTTTACAAAGCCATCATCATCCTTTAACATGAGAAGATTATGGCTTCCTGCACACGGGATCACAGCTTAATGTCTCATTAACGGACGGCATCCTTTACAAAGCCATCATCATCATTTAACATGAGAAGATTATGGCTTCCTCCACACGGATCACGGCTTAATGTCGCATTGATGGACGACATCCTTTACAAAGCCATCATCATCATTTAACATGAGAAGATTATGGCTTCCTCCACACGGAATCACAGCTTAATGTCGCATTGACGGACGACATCCTTTACAAAGCCATCATCATCCTTTAACATTAGAAGATTATGGCTTCCTCCACACAGAATCACAGCTTAATGTGGCATTGACGGACGACATCCTTTACAAAGCCATCATCATCCTTTAACATTAGAAGATTATGGCTTCCTCCACACAGAATCACAGCTTAATGTGGCATTGACGGACGACATCCTTTACAAAGCCATAATCATCATTTAACATGAGAAGATTATGGCTTCCTCCACACGATTCAGATAAAGTGTTCGCTGCATAGTCAAAGGTCAGATTCCCCCGCAAACTAAAGCGTAAAGAACTATTTTGCGACTTCAGATTTGTTATCCATTGCAGTTGCTTCCCCCTTCAACTATTTACAAATAAAAAGTTTCCTATATACTCAGTACATTTTATATATACCACTTGAGTGCTAAAATATGTCTCCATGAAGCTACTTCCAATTCAAAGAAATTAATAACCTTGTATTTGCTTTTGATTCTTTGATAGAATGTTTTTGAAAGAGAGTGAGGCCTTAAAATTTGGTAGGAATTTCTAATTTTGATGTTACACAAATTCGTCGCATCATATGAGCATTTAGAGGACGTCAACTGTACGCTCTCGCTCTCTAGTGCGAGCGATTCCGCTCACTATTCCACTGAATCAGCGTCTCCTGAGCGAACGTGCGATGAGAGCCATGAATCTGCTGTTTCCTCAGTCGGTTTCAGTTCCCGCGTGGCTCTCATAGTGTGAGCATCTCGCAGCACTGAGTGATTCTGGAGGTTAAAGATACGCATTTTCGTACAACATGGCCCCTAAACACACGCCAACTGCTTCATCTGGTGGTCAACAGAAAAAAATAGAGCCTAGAAACTGGCTCTGGTGGATTTATTGAGATACTGTATGTCGGTCTTCAACATTGCGTGTACATAAGGCCGCAACGAATCTAACATCCGTGCCATCAAGGTTTAACAGAAGAGATTCGACAAGACTTCAAGTGCTCCAATAATTGCTAATAAGAATTTAGTGAAGATTGAAAAGGCTTTAAATGTATTGCTGGAAGGTACGAATCTTAAAAGTGTGCTTATTAATGGCAAAACTTTGCGAAAAAAAAGCTCTTAACCTCTGTGGACTGTTCAATGGACTACCGAAGCTCTTAGCCTCTGTGGACTGTTCAATGGACTACCGGAACTTTTAACCTCTGTGGACTGTTCAATGGACTACCGAAGCTCTTAACCTCTGTGGACTGTTCATGGACTACCGAAGCTGTTAAACTCTGTGGATTGTTCAATGGACTACCGCAGCTGTTAACCTCTGTAGACTGTTCAATGGACTTAAGAAGCTGTTAACCTCTGTGGACTGTTCAGTGAACTACCAAAGCTTTTAACCTCTGTGGACTCCTCAATGGACTACCGAAGCTGTTAACCTCTGTGGACTGTTCAGTGGACTACCGAAGTTATTAACCTCTGTAGACTGTTCAATGGACTACCGAAGCTGTTAACCTCTGTGGACTGTTCAGTGGACTACCGAAGCTTTTAACCTCTGTGGACTGTTCAATGGACTACCGAAGCTGTTAACCTCTGTGGACTGTTCAGTGGACTACCGAAGTTATTAACCTCTGTAGACTGTTCAATGGACTACCGAAGCTGTTAACCTCTGTGGACTGTTCAGTGAAATACCGAAGTTATTAACCTCTGTGGACTGTTCAGTGGACTACCGAAGTTATTAACCTCTGTAGACTGTTCAATGGACTACCGAAGCTGTTAACCTCTGTGGACTGTTCAGTGAAATACCGAAGTTATTAACCTCTGTGGACTGTTCAATGGACTACCGAAGCTTTTAACCTCTGTGGACTGTTCAATGGACTACCGAAGCTTTTAACCTCTGTGGACTGTTCAATGGACTACCGAAGCTTTTAACCTCTGTGGACTGTTCAATGGACTACCGAAGCTCTAAGCCTCTGTGGACTGTTCAATGGACTACCGAAGCTCTTAACCTCTGTGGGCTGTTCAAATGGACAATCAAGACTGCCTCCATGGTTTAAACTTCCCTCCGAAGAGAGACAGCCTTCCGATGAGAAAGAATTCAAAGCCAACCGAGGTTGATTTAACAGTTTTAGGAACTGCCTCAACCTCAAAAAGTTTCTTATTTATTCTTTCATTCTTCCTTCTCCCTCTCTCTTAAGTTATTAAAATACTGGGAAATTATATTTTGCATATGATCTCTTTATTTTACAATGTACATTACTGCATACATATTATTCTACAGGTTGTATTCACGGAACCACGTTCTTTATGGGCGATTTAAGGGATTTTCAAGGGTAATTTTGAGTATATGCGATTTCCGCCTTACTCGCTGATTCTAGAACATAACCCCCGGGTAAGATGCGACTGGACTGTGCATATACCATCGTATACCTGTCACTACCGCCTCGCTAATTTCATAGCTTGCAACGCCTAAGTGAACTGACCATGAAACTAACTTATCTTGTGACACGATGATGGCATTCGTCACATGTCCAGATATATGGGTCTTGTCCCCAAATGTTGCCACTTGTCACACGTCTTATACACATTTAAATTTTGTAGTGGAAATAGAAGACTGATCGAGTAATACAGGTGGAGCTAAATCGAAAACTAACTGCTGTTCATAATTTAATGGAGTTGAACAAGCTGAAAATATTGCAAGAAATATTTTTTTCTAATTTAACGAAACTTTCAGGGAATATTTAACAGAAAATACCTCACATTTATCTCTTATTAAATTTACGTTTTTCAGTGCGAAAGACTCTGCAATGTGAAATTAAACTGGTGATAAAAGCAGCTTCAGGAACGGCGATTCTTATTTCAGATCGAGAGCGGCTTTATCGATCATTACAGTTTTGTTAAAATGCCAAGGAGGAACCATTTGGATGACGGTCAGAAATGGAGGATGGAATCGGAAGGATGGAAGCACGACAGTCACATAGAGATACTCTATGGGACTCACCAACATCTCTATGGGACTCACCAACATCTGGGGACAAGATACTATAGTTGCGAGATTCTTGAAGGTGTTGGAAAGTGTAATTTCCAGACTCTGGAGATGTTTTCAAGACACTCGAATACGATCTAGGATAATGAGCCAAGACAGGAAGAGCAACAACAGTTGAAGATGATCGTTTCCTGTCCCTAACAGCAGGGCGCAGGTGGATATGATGTCAGCTCGCAAATTTGCATCAGAGCTGTCAACTGCCACAGGAAACATAGCATCCAGAGTGTTCTGAAGACTTCATACAAAGAGGTTTCTATGCTAGAAGTACTGTAGTGTGCATACCACTAACCTCAGTTCATAGGAGGGTACGACTACAATGAAGAAGGGTGGATCACCTCATTATTGCTAATGAAAACTTCGTAACATTTCTCATTGATCATTGAGGCAGTACCTCAACTGGACCAATGATAGATGAGGACAGGTTGCCTTTTCGAATTGATCACGATATAGCTAAGTAGTGATTCTCAGCATCAATGCATCTGGAGAGACCGTGGGACAAGTTATCAACCCCCCCCCCCCCCCCCCCACACACACACACACGAATATCGTGAGAGGGTTACTCGGCCGCACCGATTTGCATGACTTCTGAGGAGGGACTGTTTTAACTGTCGTAAGATCTAGATCCTATATTCTTAAGTGAGAATTTTGGAGGTGCCGTTAGGTCGGAATTCATTTTTATCTCGTTTTCGAAAAGAAGCGAGATAATAGTTTCACTTTGTGGTCTGTCTATCGGTCTGCCCGCCCGTCCGTCCCTCCCTCTGTATGTCCATCAGTCCGTCCTTCCCTCTGTATGTCCATCAGTCCGTCCTTCCCTCTGTATGTCCATCAATCCGTCCTTCCCTCTGTATGTCCATCAGTCCGTCCTCTTCTCGGTATGTCCATCAGTCCGTCCTTCCCTCTGTATGTCCATCGGTCCGTCCTTCCCTCTGTATGTCCATCAATCCGTCCTTCCCTCTGTATGTCCATCAATCCGTCCTTCCCTCTGTATGTCCATCAGTCCGTCCTTCCCTCTGTATGTCCATCAGTCCGTCCTTCCCTCTGTATGTCCATCAGTCCGTCCTTCCATCTGTATGTCCGTTCGTCCATTTGTCTCTATACAACGAACTTTTTTTTTACAGAGATAAATCAAAAAAAAAACTTTTGTTGGATGGGTATTGAAGATATATTGCGAACTGCACTTTCCGAATCTCCAAGAAGCTATAATTGCGCCCTCTAACGGTGGAAAAGTTGAAATTTCCAAACTTTGGAACGAATATTTCAAACGATGTGGTTATGCTAGAAATTTGAAATTTTGAAGGATATAAAGTTTTTATTGGCAACAAACAGTTGACCCCTTAGATCCAGAGTGAATGGGAAAATGGAACTTATTTGTTTTGAGATAATTGTCTGCTTTTAGAGATAAGTTAAAAATTCTTTTTAGGTTCGATAGGTATTGAAGAAATATGATTTGCAGTTTCCGAATATCCCAAAAGCTGCAACTGCACCCTCTGACATTGAAAAAAAACTCGAAATTTTCAAAAATATAGCGAATATTGCAAATGATGTATTTATTCTAGAAATTTCCAATAGACCTTAAAATGGGAGGAAGTCTTAATGCTAGATATATGAATTTCGGTGTTGTAATGTGAAGGTAATGATGTCTCCATTGTCCAGCAATGAGTTGACCCATTTCGCCCACGGTGGATGGAAAATGCAATTGTTCTGACTTAAGAGATCATTGGGAAACTCTCTTTTAGTTGTATTGGTGCTAATGAAATATTATAATAGGAACTTTCCAAATACTTCGGAAAGTTTTAATTTATATCGTAGAGATCATTAAATGCAGAAACGGAGAAACTGTTAACGAATGCTGCAAGTGATCTGTTTAGGGTAGATATTTGAAATTTCTCTGGTAGAGTGTCAAGAGATATTCCATTGACAGCAATAATCTACACCTCCCCATCGCTTCCTCAGAGGGGTGTGAGAGAAAGAACTTTCTAAATTTAAGAGACAAAACTTTTTTGTCACATTGTATAATTACTAATAAAATATTGCTCTTTGCATTTTCCCCATCATCCATTAGCTCAAATTTAAATTTTTAAAGAGTGAAAAGTGGTAAACGGAATACTTCATTCTCTTTGACAACAAAATCCCACATGCGCCAGAGGAGATGCGCGTTCCTCTTCTCGTGGATGATAACGCTCGCTCACATAGAGCTCAGATAGTCAAAGTCTTGAGAGGGAAGATATCCAGAGAATGTACTGGCCAGCGATGTCCCGAGACCTAAATCCCATTTAGCATGCAGGGATGCTTTGGGAAGGAGAGTTGCAGAGTTGCAAGTCAGCAACCCCCCCCCCCCCAAGAACACTTCATGAGCTGAGAAATGCACTTTTAGAGAGGAATGAGCATTATTGGATAATCTTGGTAGGAGCTCGTTGTGAAAGCTGTACTGCTGTTAGCAATAATCATATCTAAACATGTTAATTTCAATATCAACCATGATATGTAATTTTCACAATTGGGAATATTTTTCCCACATATTTAGTGTGAAAATTTAGTTTATAATTAGTATTCCAATATAATCTTTGTTTCAAATGTAAATATTAATAATATGTGATATTAAATATCCTCTGAAACTATCGTTAAATTCTAAAAAGGATTTTTTTTTATTTATTTGCATTTTTGTTCAACACTCTTAAATTCATAGTAGTGCATTTATACACTACATGAAATATTATTTACGGTCTGTTAAGACTCCAGAAAAACAAAACTTTTATCTAAATATCAGGAACACTGTATTTGTTTAAATGCAAAAGGTTTTTACCCGCTGTGGCTTTCTCAGATTGGGGTTCCGTGCAAAGAGAGTTTTTTGGCTTTTATTACGATCAATGTGGGAAATATGAATTAAATACAACTCTTGGGAGATCGAATATTTCGATTATATCATGTTATTAAATTGTTGAATATACTGCGTAAGGAAACGAAATTTTTAATAAAAAGAATAATCGTACTCATAACATTTTATCTTAAAATAACGTTACCGTGTAGTTTTTGTAATAACCCGTGACGTAACATAACCAACCTCGCCTTGCACCATGATATGTCACGTGATTTACCACTTCCTTCGGAATGTTCGAACAAGGAATGGACATCGCGTAACAAAACAATATATTACATTAGGAATGAGTGAATTTACCGAGAAGTGGCACTCTTTTTCTCAGGCCAATGCACCTGAATGTGTAAAACACTGTCATTATTTAAAAATGCAAACCCACTACACATAGCCAATTGAAAACAGTAGCAGTTCGCTAAGGATGTAAAATGATCCAAGTACATTTTTTGTACACTATATTACTCAGCTTAACTATTAGTAATTGTGTTGTTATTTGGTTGACATATCAACCCTGGTTTAATTACGCATCAGTAGCATAGTCACAATTCTTTAAGAGAAGGAGGCTGCGCATCTTGTTAGGACAGATGGCTACCTGATGTTAAAATGTCCATAATGTTTTTTAAATGAATGGACCATGACTTTACATGGAAGTCTTAATGCTTAAAGTAAGAGCAGTGCTGTTGCATATAAAGGAGAGGTGTGCCCTGAAAGTTACGATGATGAAGATGGGTCTAACATGCTGAAGGTCACGCATTTGAAGGTCATCACGGACTTCACTCCCCGTCCATCAAGTAACTTTCTATTATTCCCTTTCTCCTGCAGACCACTGCATTTAGTCTTTATACATGCATTTAGTCTTTATACATTAGCCCACCTTCCATACATGATAGTAGTCATATTATTCTGATACGACTGTGTATAAAAGAAACAGTTCTGAAAATTTCGTTAAAATATTAAATGTTGTTGTTTTTTAATGGTAAAGAATAATATAAATTATTTCCAAAACTTTTAAATTGTTAAAATTAGTTTTGGGTACAGTTTTGAAACTATCACTCACCTGAATTAGGATTTCAGGAATTGCATCCGTTAGCGCTTTCAAATAGAGGCCACGAGCGAAGTTTTCGATCCATACGTTTTTCTCCATTCTCTTCTCCTAATTCTCTTCTAACTCAACCAGAAATAAAAATGCTCCTGTCATTTCAGAGATCTTTTTCAAAGTAAATTCAGTCAGTTTTGTAAAATTCGCAATGAACAACCTCATATGCAAAAGAAATAAACCAGATATTAATGCATGACTTTTATTTAATAATATTGGGAGAGTGAAATTAAGAGCAATATTTCGTAAGCCGAACTTTAAAGAATTAGAATCAAAAACAAAATTATCTTGTTTCGATTTTAGTTATTTCGAAAACGAAACCACGTGTCTATAATTACGAGTTACAAATCATTGGGAAGAAGATGATGACTTAACCTTTACAAAGTCAATTTATTTCTTATATAATAACAGTAATATAATAATTATATCGCTGCCTTTTAAAATATTATTTTTTAATAAAACTTAAAATCAACTAATATTCTATTTATGAAATATCTTTCTACGTAATAAGAGCTGTATGAATTCTGAAATTGTACACCGTAGGAGACTAAGTGAATGCAACATTAGATCTACCATACCTAAATAAGGAACTGAATGTGTGCAATATAGACTTTCAGTGGTAAAACAACTCAATCAAATTCGGATCCAGAGTTCAACGTATAAATTTTATCATTCTAGTTAAACGGTTAATTCTACTAATTGCTTAATGATATGAAAAAGTTACAAATGTTTAAAAAAAAGTATACATGTTTTCGATTTATAATGCCAAAAATGGAAAAATAACGACTATTATTTTGTGTCATCCTGGTCAGAAATAATTACTTTAAAATAATATTGTGATTTGTTTTAAAATTGTGTGAGGTATAATATATTTTGCATATTAAACATAATTATTATTATTACTTAAACTTACCTAAAATATCCTCTCAATATATATCTTCTACAATACTTCCTTAGCTACGATAAAAATATTCTTGACAGCGCATAGAAACATTACAAAATGTTAGATTTCACGCATCATTAGGAAAGTTCTTAATAAATTGCTTCTGTTATGCAACAGAACCTTCGACCGGAACTTCTTAAAATCTCTGTTGTTCGAACGAGTGCGTCACAATTAATCATCTCATTCTAGAGTATCGTTCTATTCCTATTGCCAGTGGTATGTAATGCATTAATTAAATAAAATTATAAATATATAAAATATTTTTCCTCATGGCCGAGTGGTTAGTGCGATTGGCTACTGATCTAAGGGACCTGGGTTCGAGCCCCGGGTAAGACATGGCTGTTTGCGTTGTTTTTCTGATGAGGGCCTGCCATCCTCTCAGACCTACTTTGGCATATAAACTGACAGGTTCCTGTCAGACCTCTGTGGCAAGCAGCTGCTTGAGGGGGTATTTATTTTTATTTTATTTATAGTGTTCATATTTCTCATAATAAAAGTAACGCTGGGATATTAGTAAAGTTTTCTCCTTTAAGGTTCTCAATCAGAACTGGTCTCTAAAGGGTAGCTAGGTAGTCACTGGATTTCTGTACTATTGGAGAGCTATGCTCCAATCCCCTGTGATGATGCATAGAACCGGCCAGGCCTAGCACCCAATGTCCAACCCCGCCTTCTCGTGGTGCAAACCTTTAGTACCTTTCTAAAGAGATACTCTCTTGTGGAAGTGAACGGAAGGGGAGGGCTGCCAGATTAGTGTGGCCTACTGATCTGCACAACTATGGCTACTTTTCTTTTTTTTTCTACCCTGCTGAGGACTGGTCAACCACACAGGGTCCTGGTACTCACCATATAAACCCACTGGACTGGACAGATATATGGCTCTGAGCTTGATTATGGATCCTGATTTTGCTGCACTGGTGAGTTTCTGTGGAGGGAAAATCTTCCGCTGTGTTTTCTGTTTGTTTGTGGGTTGACAGCCCCAAGTGAATAGATTCACAGGATATGTTTATCAGTTGGTGGATAATCCTGAGCAGAGGTCATCGCAGGCACCTGAACTCTTTGCTTCTATTGGCATCGTCAAATTCTACAGTGGAGGAAGTCTTCCAGTGTAGATAGCTTCAACCTTTAGTGGTGGGGGAACGGGTCTTTGCCCCTTGTCTGCGATTAGGGGGCTCTTTGATATTGTCTGCATTCCCTCTCTCAATAAACATAGTTTCTTTAAACACCCCACTAACCATTTTCTCTCCATAGGTAGTTGGAATGTGAGGACTCTGCACAGAGTTTTTTCTCTTGATGTCCTCACACAAAAATTCCACCATTATAATTTAGATATTCTCGGCTTGCACGAGACCAGATGGACAGATAAAGGTCAGATTCTTAAAAATAATCTTAAATTTCTCTTTTCAGGGAGGGACGACAATAAGCAGCACCAAGGCGTGGGTCTGCTTCTCAGCAGACATGCTAGTGACGCTCTTCTAGGATATGAGTGCATTAATGAAAGGTTTCTTACAGCAAAATTTCAGACAAGCGTTAAAGACTTGAATGTTATCTGCTGTTATGCCCCCACTGAGGATGCCGATGAGGATGAGAAGGATAGGTTTTATGAACACTTCAGGATATTTCGAATTCTGTCAAGAAAGGTGATATTACCCTTGTTCTTGGTGACTTTAATTTCAAAGTTGGTACTGACTCTGACCTTTGGGGAGGAGTAATAGGCCCTTTTGGTATTGGTAGCTGCAATGGCAATGGGCAACGTCTCCTACAGGCAAGTAAACTCAATGGATTCAGAATAACTAACACTTATTACAAACACTGCGACATACATAAGTACACATGGGTTTCACCTGATGGGCTGCATAAGAATATGATTGATTACATATTAATTAACAGCAAATGGGCTAGTTCTGTTAGGAATACCACGGCATATAGGGGATCGGAAATTGGATCTGACCATTTCCTTGTTAAAAGTGTCTTGCAACTTAAACTTAAGAAGTATTTCGCTAAGGTTAAAAAATTTGCTTTTAATACTAAAGCTCTGAAAGATCCAGTTATAGTCAAAGCTAACATGATAGGTTACCTAGTCATTATGATAGTCATGGTATGCTTACTACTGAAGTGGATGAAGAATGGGACCATTTTAAACAGGATTTTTTGGAAACTAACAGTACTCTTTTAGGAAAAAAGGAGCAGAGGAGACAGAATTATTTCAGTGATAAGATATTGGAGCTTATTTCAGAAAGAAAGAACCACAAGAATGTCTTTAATCAATACCCTATTAGTCCTAATAGAAATCATTACAGAGAGCTTAATAAACGTGTAAAGGATCAGTTAGCTGCTGATACCAATCTTTGGCTTTATGGCTTGGCTGACAAAGCCGAGGAAGCAGTTCGACAGCACAACAGCAGAGAGCTGTATCAGATAGTTAATGTTTTGTGTGGTAGAAAACGGACAGGCAGACAAGGATTGAAGGATAAACAAGGTAAGGTTAGAGAAGGGGAGGATTCTGTCATGACTAGGTGGGCTGAGCATTTCAGTGATGTTCTAAACAATGTAGTTAGTTCTACTCCCATTGTTTGCAATGATTATAGATGCATTGGTGGCTTTAATGTTGGCCCTATAACACAATCTGAAGTTATTATGGCTGTTTCTAAACTTAAACTACATAAATCCCCTGGGGTAGATGAAATTACTACTGAAATGCATAGAGCTCGGAATGTTTCGGTTACCACTTGGATGACTGAAATTCTGAATATCTTTTATGATAAAGGCATGGTTCCTAAGGATTTTACCACAGATATTGTTATCCCTATTTTCAAAAAAGGTGTTCTCATTTCTTATGATAACTATAGGGGTATCAGCCTACTCTGTGTTCCAGGTAAAGTTCTTTCCATGATTGTGCTTAATAGAATTAAGAATCTGGTTGATAGTCAATTGCGTGATGAGCAATGTGGATTCAGAAGTGGTAGGGGATGTGTGGATCAGATATTTGCACTTAAGCAGATTCTTGAGAAATGTTTAGAGTTTCAGAAACCTTTGGTTGCTAACTTTGTTGATTTCAAAAAGGCTTTCGACTCTGTTGATCGTCATAATTTGTGGTTGATTGTGAGATCATATGGTATATTAGACAAGTTAATTAACATAATGAAAGATCTCTATATTAACACTGAGTCGTGTGTGATAGTTGGTAAGGCTTGTAGCAATTGGTTTAGCATTACTTCTGGTGTTCGACAAGGGTGCATTTTGTCTCTTTTTCTCTTTAGCTTGGTTATTGATTATGTTATGCGAAATTCACTTCAAGGGATAGATTTTGGCCTTAAATGGACTGGAGATACGAAAATTTCTGATTTAGATTATGCTGATGATTTAGCCCTTTTGGCAAATGATGTTGATGAGATGAACTCTTTCATTCGAGCTGTTGATGAGACTGGTAGTAGAGTAGGTTTGGTTATAAACAGAGAGAAAACTTAAGTGAGGAAAATTGGTCAGGCAGGCTGTGATTCAGTTAATCTGAGTGGTTGCAGTTTTGAGCAGGTGTCAGAGTTTAATTATGTTGGGAGCTCTGTAACAGATAATGGTGATGTGCGGCATGAGATTAACAGACGAATAGGGATTGCTGCCGGGACTTTTAAGAACCTATGGAGAGTATGGAGAAATAGGCGTATACACCTAAAGACTAAAAGTAGACTGTATAATAGTTTGGTTCTTTCTAGGGTTAGTTATGGTAGTGAAGCTTGGACACTTTGTAAACAAGATAACAGGAAACTAGATGCTTTTTATTCCAGATGCTTACGCAATATCTTGGGCATTAGGTGGTTCAACTTTGTAACTAATGATGAGGTTAGGCAAAGCAGTTTGCAACCTCCTTTAAGTAGCATATTGTGCAGAGAGAGACTCTGTTGGTTTGGCCATGTTGCCCGTATGAATAATTATAGATTGGCGAATAGGGTTATGAACAGTGTGCCTAAAGGCCTCAGAAAGAAAGGGAGACCTAGGATACGGTGGTCATACAATGTCAAACAGGACCTTGTTAGAGTTGGTGTGCAGTGGCCAGATGCAGTAGATGTAGCTCAGAATAGACTTGCTTGGAGAACTAAATTGCACGGTCTGGTTGGACCTCCGTAGCCCATGGCTGCTTGAGGATGATGATGATGAATCAGAACTAATTCACGACTTGGAAATATATTTTTTCTACTCTACAGGTAAACAATCTGCGTTGAAACCTCTATTTAGGTCCACTAGTTTGTTTAAGTTTTTAGTTTAAGTTCTTAGTTTGTTTAAGATTCCTAGTTTATCTAATTCCTTAGTCTTAGCTGCGTTTCCAGTCGCTACTGGTAGACTAGCTTTTCACTATTTACCGTTCGTTCCTTACTAAATTTATAGTTGTACATTTTTAATTTGGTATTTCTATACTTAGTTCTAAAAATTAAAAATTTTGATTGTTTTTGGGTAGATTTCTGGTATTTTACGGAAATCCGTCCTTTTCAAATTCCGGTTTGTACCGGTTTCTTACTGTTGTAGCTGTGAGTTTTTGCGTTCGAAATATTCGAATATTTTACATATATTTATGTAAATTTGTTCTATTTCTTTAAACTGACTTCTATTTTAGTCTTTTTTTTATACTTATTTCACTTTTGTTAACTACTTTTTATTTCAAAATTTCAAATTTAAAATCTTTTAAAATGTCAAATTTTGAAGTTACTGATTTTTCCAGCGCGACCCACACAGAGAGCTGCTCTGGATTTGACGTCACTGCGAACCACACAGAGACCTCTGGAGCTCAAGTCTCTATGGATATCTCTCAACTGAGTTTTAACTCGCAAAACTGCACGTTTTCTTCGGAGAAAAATAAACTTTTGTATGAATTAAACTCCGCATTAATGAATTTACATCCTTGAACGACATTACTAGTATTATTCCATTATACGTATCCCCCTCTGCACCGTGCTTTCACCCGTATGATGTCACCAGTTACGCCCCCTCTCGATCACGTGATATGACGCCACTGGCCACATCCCCTTATTAATATTCATAATTAATAATTCATAATTAATAAAGACCCATTGGTTGGTCTGTATTTTTTATCCCCCCATTAAAAGAAAACCCTTATCAAAAGTTCCGCACCTTTATTAAAAAACCATGGCACCATCTAGTGTATATCATGAGTACTATACTTTAGAAAAGCCCTCTGTTTTAGCTGTAATTTTTCCAATTTTTGACCTCCCCCTCATTAAGAAAACCCCCTTATCAAACGTTCCACCCCATTATTAAAAACCCTATCAATACTGCCCCATGGTTGTCTCACCTGTATTTTTAAGCCCCCCTCTTTAAAGATCCCCTGAATGACCCACCTGTATTTCTTAAGCCCCCTGAAATGTCACCTGAAAAATGTCTTCGATTTTTTGGTGGCGCCATCTAGTGTATACTTTAGCAAGATTTTAACTTCAAGTCCCAATTTTTTTGACTACCCCTTATCAAAATTTCGCCCCCCTTTATTAAAAACCCTTGGACCATCTAGTGTATATCATATTATACTCTAGCAAGCCCTCTATTTTAACCGAAAAATCTCCAATTTTTGACTTTCCCCCCTCTCAATAAAAAAAACCCTTATCAAAACAGCCACCCCCTAATTAAAAAACCCTTATCAAAAGTTTCGCCCCCCTCTATTAAACTCTCCCTCATCATCATCATCATCATCATCATCATCATCATCATCATCATCATCATCATCATCATCATCATCATCATCATCATCATCATCATCCTATAGCAGCCATGGGCTACGGAGGTCCAACCATACCGAGCAATTTAGTCCTCCAAGCAAATCTATCCTGAGCTACATCTACTGCATCTGGCCACTGCACACCAATTCTAACAAGGTCCTGTTTGACATTGTCTGCCCACCGCATCCTAGGTCTCCCCCGCTTTCTGACGCCTTTAGGCACACTGTTCATAACCCTATTCAATATATAATTATTCATATGGGCAACATGGCCAAACCAACGGAGTCTCTCTCTGCACAATACGCTGCTTAAAGGAGGTTGCAAACTCTTTTGTCTAACCCCATCATTAGTTACTAAGTTGTTGAACCAGTTAATGCCCAAGATACTGCGTAAGCATCTGGAATCAGAAGCATCTAGTTTTCTGTTATCTTGTTTACAAAGTATCCAAGTTTCACTACCATAACTATCCCTAGAAAGAACCAAACTATTATACAGTCTAATTTTAGTCTTTAGGTGTATATGCCTATTTCTCCACACTCTCCATAGATTTTTAAAAGTCCCGGCAGCAATCCCTATTCGTCAGTTAATCTCATGCAGCACATCATCATTATCTGTTACATAGATCCCAAGATAATTAAACTGTGACACCTGCTCAAGACTGCAACCATTCAGATGAACTGAATTACAGCCTGCATGACCAATTTTCATCACTTTAGTTTTCTCTCTGTTTATAACCAAGCCTACTCCACTACCAGTTTCATCAACAGTTGAAAGAGTTCTTAGATTATGCTGATGACTCCCCCTCACCGATCACAAACTCACTCACTTTCTACTCTCATCTGAAATTTACCGAGTCTAACTGAACTTTCGGTGGCAATGTTCAGGTCATCCCCTCTCAGAATGGCTGATTCAATCCTCAAAAATAATTGCAAAGACCAACTAAACTTTCGGTGACATCCCCTCTCAGAATGGCTGATGCAATCCTCAAAAATAATTGCAAAGACCAAGTAAACTTTCGGTGGCATCCTCTCTCAGATTGGCTGATTCAATCCTCAAAAATAATTACAAAGTACAATATTTTGTGACATCGACCTTCGTATAATTGTAAGTCCGGCGACGTGCATTTCGCGACAAGCGTTCGATACCTCACCCATACCTGGGACCACGATTTGTGGAAAACCCACTGACACTCTTGATCGTAGTTTTCGGTCACATCTCGAAATTTTTCTAAGTCTTATTATATATTATTATTAATATATATTATAATTATTAATATTATTTAGAGTATTTACTTAGTTGAGGAAGAATGGGACCGTTTTAAACAGGCTTTTCTTAAAACGAACAGCACTCTGTTAGGAAAAAAGGAGCAAAAGAGGCAGAATTATTTAAGTGTTAAAGCACTTGAGCTTATTTCAGAAAGAAAGAACTGCAGGAATGTCATTAATCAATACCCTACTAGTCCTAATAGAAAGCATTACAGAGAACTTAATAAACGTGTAAAAGATCAATTAGCTGCTGATAAGAATCTTTCGCTTGATGGTTTGGCTGACAAGGCCAAGGAAGCAGTTAGACAGCACAACAGCAGAAAGCTGTACGAGAAAGTTAATGTTTTGTGTGATAGAAAACGGACAGGTATACAGGGATTGAAGGATAAACAAGGTAAGGTTATAAAAGGTGAGAATTCTGTCATGGCTAGGTGGGCTGAGCATTTCAGTGATGTTCTAAACAATGTGGGTAGTTCTACTCCCATTGTTTGCAATGATGATAGATGTATTGGTGGCTTTAATGTTGGCCCTATAACACAATCTGAAGTTATTTTGGCTGTTTCTAAACTTAAACTACATAAATCCCCAGGGGTAGATTAAATTACTACGGAAATGCTTAGAGCTGCGAATATTTCGGTTACCACTTGGATGACTGAAATTCTGAATATCTTTTATGATAAAGGCATGGTTCCTAAGGATTTTACCAGAGCTATTGTTATCCCTATTTTCAAAAAAGGTGATCACCGTTCTTGTGATAACTATAGGTGTATCAGCCTACTCTCTGTTCCAGGTAACGTTTTTCCATGATTGTGCTTAATAGAATTAAGAATCTGGTTCACAGTCAATTGCGTGATGAGCAATGTGGATTCAGAAGTGGTAGGGGATGTGTGGATCAGATATTTTCACTTAGGCAGATTCTTGAGAAATGTTTAGAGTTTCAGAAACCTTTGGTTGCCATCTTTGTTGATTTCAAAAAGGCTTTCGACTCTGTTGATCGTCATAATATGTGGTTAACTGTGAGATCATATGGTATATTAGACAAGTTAATTAACATAATGAAAGCTCTCTATAATAACACTGAGTCGTGTGTGAGAGTTGGTAAGGCTTGTAGCAATTGGTTTAGCATTACTTCTGGTGTTCGGCAAGAGTGCATTTTGTCTCCTTTTCTCTTTAGCTTGGTCATTGATTACGTTATGCGAAATTCACTTCAAGGAAAAGATGGTTATTTATAGTATTTCGAACAAAATTAGTTAAGCTGCTGCTCGGTAGGAGTGCTGGAATCGATATTGTACAACACTGAGCTTATATGGAAGTTCTCTGTCTGTACTAGATGCTTAGTCAAGGTTCAAGGTTTCGTAAGCTTTGGTGAAATTAGCCTCCAATAAGGGGCTCCCTACACCAGTCACAACAGTAGGGCGAGATAGCAGATGCAGAAGAAACTGCCTCTCAGTTATCTCTCGAAGGTAAAAAGAGTATTAACCGGGAGAAAGAAAAAAAAAAGGAAAACATTAGACATTGTAGAAGAGTCCAATGTTCTGAAAGAAATCAGTGACCAGTCGGAAGTGCGTTCGTTACAGCTTCACATTGTGGTGATTACCAAGAAGGGAGGTGATAGAGTAGTCGGTGGTTTCGATAGCATGAAGCTTCTGGAACAAAGCTTTTTGTTTGGCATTGTAGCGGGAGCAGTTGAGCAGAAAGTGGGATACAGTCTCAGATGTGCTGCAAGTGGTACAGTTTGGACTGTAAGCTCTGCCGAGTATATGAAGCGTAGGGTTGCTGTAGATGACACCAACTCAGAGACGATGAAAGAGGGTCTCCTCAGATATGCAGAGAGATGGTAATTTGATACACACCTCTAACCCTCCAGCGCCTCCTTCATGGTTAGATCAGTGAGCTCATTGCCAGGCATCCCTACATGGGAAGGGATCCACTGGAAATGAACCGTGATTCCGGCAGAAGTGACATTGGAGCAAGTCTCGGTGATCTTCTGGATGAGGAAGGGATTGCAGCACTTGCTTTCTCGCATCTGGAGAGCTTCCAAGGCTGACTTCGAGTCACAGAGGATGACAAAGTTGCCACTCACGAGGCTGAGGATGAAGAGTACATCTTCAAGGATAGCATTAAATTCTGCACAGGAGGAAATGAGATGCGGGAGACGGAAATCTCTGACAATGCCCGTATTGGGGATAGCAAAGGCAGAGGCAGCATGTAGCTACTCCCAGTCCACAGATCCGTCAATGTTGACATCAGAACATCTCTCATATCGTGCAGCAACATAGGAGGTGGAGAGAAGTCTGACGACTACTGGATCTGAGTCGCTCTTTCAACCTAGAGAAGGGACAGTAACATTGATCATAAGATCACTGTTCCTCCAGGGTGGAAGATCAGGGAAGAGCGTATTGCCAGCAGTAGAGCTGGCAGGGACGGCTAGGTCGTAGCCAAGCAGCAGACATGGCAGAGTCTGGCCTGTCTTGCAACTTCCTGAGAAGCTCATGGTTAAAGTGGAGGGAATGGAGCCTCGAGAGATAACACAGTATATTTCTCTTCCGGTGCAGGTGGAAAGGCATGTCATCAACCTCTGCAATGACAGACGCATTTGGTGTGTTAAAGCAGAGTCCAAGACAGAGGTGCAGAGATATAGTGTGTATAGTGGCCAACTTGCTCGGCAGTGGAGCAGAGGCATTGCTCAGGTGCCCACTGTAGTTGACGTGGGAGAGGATCAAGTGCCAGTACAAGACCAGGTTTTGCAGGAACTAGCCCAGTGGGTACCAGCAAAGACAGTATATTTCTCTGCGCTGTGGCAACTGTCTTATGATGCTGGATGTGAGTTCCCCAGGACAGCCTGTTGTCCAGGACCACACCAAGGAACTTGTTTGAGACCTTGATGTGGCTTGGTCCAAGCATGAGGCCAGGGAAGGTGGGCGAAAGAAATCTCTTCGTGAGAACCATAGCCACATTTTTATTGGTGAAAAGAGTGGGGCTTAGTTTGCTGAAGAACTTGACGACCGTGGACACAGCTAGTTTCATCTTGAGCTGATCATAGGAGGGGTCTTGGCTAAGGAACCAGACGCAGATATCATCCGCATAGATGAAAATACCCACTCTATTCTCGAGTCGAGAGGGTAGGCCTGACAGCAAGATGTTCAGTAACATCGGGCTGAGGACACCCCTTGAGGTACTCCGTGACTGATAGCGTGGGAGCTACTGAGCATGTTGCCCAGCTTCACTAGAACCGTCCTGTCAGAGAGGTAAATCAAGATCCAGTGGATGATATTGCCTCCGAGGCCAAGATCATGAAACCTGCAGAGAACATCCGAGTGGAACAGGGAGTCGAATGCCTTCTAAATGTCGAAGACGACGACGACGACGACTGTAGTTTGTCCCTCAGACAGCGCCTGATCAGCAGTGGAGGTGAAGTTAAGATTATCAGACGTGCACCTCCCTTTGCGGAAACCCAAGAGGCTGTCAGGGAGGCCCTTGAACTCTAGATACCATTCTAAGCGTCCAAGGAACAGTCTCTCTAAGATCTTGCAGAGGCAAGATGATAGAGCAATGGGCCTGTAAGAGGACAGCTTAGTGGCGGGTTTTCCCTGCTTCAAAATATGCACGATGCGTGTTTGCCTTCCATGAATCAGGTACTGTGCAGGTGGTCCAGGAATGATTGAAGGCTTTAAGAAGTACAATCAGAGCCTCAGGTGACTGATTAGCTGATGTCGTCAGGGCCTGGGGCTGACGAGCGCTTCGAAGTCACAATTGCAAAGATGAGTTCCTGCAAGGTCAAAGGATCATTATAACGAGGTTGTCCCAGAGCAGGGCTGCTAAGCCTTATCCTGATCAGTCACCAGTGGGGCAGGGAGGGAACCCCGCACAATTGATAATTTGAAGATGGTCATCGCAGAACACATTCGGAATGTGGACCGTGCTGTGATGAATGAAGTCTTCAAGAACACAGTTCGGCGTGTCATTAAATGTCTGGAGACGCGCGAGATACTTTCAACATTTATTATAATTGTAAAGCACGAATATCTCAATCCTTATCAGGCGCACAGACTTTTTGACCACCCTGTACTACTGAGTTAGATATCCTGCGGCTTTGTCCAAAGGAAGTTTACCCCTAAAATGTTCAATAAAGGGAAATAACATATCATTTTTCTAAATATTTTTTCAGTGAGATCTTATATTTTAACTTTATGTATACTAAAAGGTTTCATACACTTTTTAGACACTTGTTATTTAGTAGAAATTAATCACACACACACAGTACAAGTTCAGAAAAATAGTTATATATTTTTAAAACGGAAAATATACATAATGGAGAAATAATATATTTAGGTTTACATCCACTCGCCGTCTCGTGGCCGAGTGGTTAGCACGCTTGGCTACTGATCCGTCCCGTGGCCGAGTGGTTAGCACGCTTGGCTACTGATCCGTCCCGTGGCCGAGTGGTTAGGACGCTTGGCTACTGATCTATGGGACCTGGGTTCGAGCCCCGGGTAAGGCATGGATATATGTGTTGTTTTTCTGCTGAGGTCCTGCCATCCTCTCAGATCTTTTACTTTGGCATATAAACTGACAGGCTCCTGTCAGACCTCTGTGGCAAGCAGCTGCTTGAGGGGGTATCCACATTATTGTTGTGGATCAGGCCTATTCATTTTTCCCCAGTTAAATCCTCCTGGCCGATCTTCTGGCGAAGGGTTAAAAGATGGGTCATCTGGGGGTGATTCAAAGAGATGTTTTCTGAAAAAAAAAAACGTAAAAATGAGCACACAGTTATTATATATAACACATAAATTTTATATTGCAGAGTTGTTAAAATTCGAAATCCCGAATTAAATTGAAAATTATCCAGATATACTGGCTGAAAGGATAATTTTTAATTTTCAACCATTATTGGATTTCCCAAATATATACAGAAAAACTTAAAAAAAGATATGAGATAAATTGAGCTTTTTTTTCTTTTGAAAAATTCTTTATTCACGAGATTTACAGTGTACATATTTTAAACATGGTGACCAGCAAAGCTATCAGCTTTTCTGTAGGAGATTGGAACTTCATTTGTACATAAAACATATCACAATTTATAATCAAAATATAACATTTCACTAATTACAAACTATAAAACAGCCAATTATTAAAAAAATACAAATCGTTCACTTTTTATAAAGTTGGTTCATTCCTTTACATGTTCTTTGAACTTTTCCTTTAACTTATCAAAACTTTGAACACGTATTTCTCCTGAAAGTATGTTAAAAGCAAGAAATTTTATGATCATTTGTACATTTTCTATAGCTGTTTCTGATCTTTGGTAATTTATACTAATTGAGGCATTGCAGTTTCGTGTTTTTATTATCTTGTATTTCTTTTTTTATGTATGATCAAAAAAAGTTATTTAAAATTAATGTGCCTTTAGAGAGTTTTCTGTAAGGTTACAAGCTGAGCAAATGTAGTTTCTCCATTCAAGTTTTAACTGATTACACTCCTTTATTGAAATAATAGCTTTTGCTATGACTTAGCTTTCAATTTTTTAAATACACCCACCGACCACTGAATTAGAAACCTTTATTCAACACCAAATTGGACCTCCTTTAGCCTGAATTACAACAGGTATGTGGTTTGGCATAGATTCCACAAGGTGTTGGAGACTTTACATCTCCAGCATACCAGGCATTACCAGACAGTTCTTTAAGTGGCTCAGATTTGATGGAAGAGGACTTTGCTCCCGGATCTGTTTTTCTAACATGTCCCCCTGCATTTTCAATGGGGTTCAGATCCGGGCTTTGTGGTGGCCAGAGAAGATGTGGAAGTTGCTGTCCTGCTTGCTGAACACATCTTGCACAATGGACAGTACATTGTCGTCCATGAAACAGATGTCACTTGCTGGATGAAACCTCAACATTCCATGATGTTCTTAATCGTCAACAATGTTCACATAATCCTTGGAGAATACCTGACCTTCCAGCAATATCAGGGGACACGTTCCACCCAACAGAATATGCCCCACACCACGACACCATCTCCAGAACCTTGAGTTGTGTTTACAAGACAAGCTGGGTCCATTGTTTCATGGGGCTCCGACCAAACTCTCTGCCTACCATCGGTACAGAACAAGGTGTACCACGACTTGTCAGACCACGACTAATTTTCCAGTCTTCCAGTCACAGTGTTCCTGACAATACTGTAGACAACCTTTCCGGTTCTTCCCAGAAATCAGTAGTTTCCATATAGGCATGAAACTGCTAATACTGATCCTCTTCAATTTTGCACATAGTTCGCTGAGATATGGGTTGAAAACAGCCTTCATTGAATACTTGAGTCAATTGCTGCACAATTTCCGTTTCTCTGTACAAGCCTTCTCAGATGACAGCGATCTCGTTCCTGGCAGATTGTCGTCATGCCACACTTATGCTATCTTACTACTTATTTGCTCTTCAACAATTTTTTTCACTAATTAAATATCCACGGTATCTCACCTTTGAGAAACCAGTCAGCTCTGCTGTTTTTAAAATCGTCACTCTTGCCAGACGGGCATCCACAATAAACCTTTTATCGAACCCGAAAGATCCTTTGTTTTTTCCCATTGTGATCAACACTACTGGCAATTACTGACGAGCAGCAGTCTTAAATAGTTGCTTAGATCAATTGGTGATGCACGTGACACGTATTTTGCACATACGCTGCACAAATGACGTTTATGTACATCTGGATAAAGGTTTCTAATTCAGTGGCCAGTGTATGTATTTGTCAAATTTGTAGTTACGTGAATGGTTATTCCTTAGGTTAAAATGGATTCACAAATTGATTTTTAGAACGTGATGCATGTGTTGGTATTTACAATGTATTAAGATTTTTGAATTTTCATTTCATATAATTTCAATTTTTTTATGACATATCACAAGTGTTTATTCTTTTTCAATAATCTATCTCTATAAATACTTGGGTAATTAATATTCAACATTCTTTCTATTAAAGGACAGGAGCATGCTATTCAATTAATATTTTTCTTCTTACACTTTATCTTATGCGGGGGGGGGGGACTCAGTCGGAAGCGCGCCAGGCTCGTAATCTGTAGTTCCTAGGTTCGTGTCCCAGCTGGGTCAACGTTGAGATTTACCTTCGCAGAATTCACGGTCAATAGGCGACACCGATGGGCTTGGAAATGCGCCGTCCGTCGGATGTAACGTTAAGCCATTGCTCCGTGTGCGGGAGAGCCATACCCTGTGCACGTTAAAGAACACTCTGGATGGCCTTGGCGGGAGGCTACCACCTGTCTCCCAACAGCTGTTCCATTGGGTCCCCTCCTCCAACCTTCTCTGAGCCTTCGAGGTCTATGTGACATGGCCATTTAGCCCATGGTGTGCAAAAATGTGCCACTCAGAGGTAAAACAACTCTGCTGATATATGTAGTTTAAATTTAGAACTAGCCAAACTAACTTAAGACTATGATATTCTGGCCACATTAAGGCCATTAATGCATCTATCATCATTATAAAAAAAATAGGAGTAGACAAACCCAGGGCCGGACTTTGACCTTCTGAAGCGCTAAGCTATTCAAATTTAAGGGGCACAAAAAATTCGAAAGTCGAAATATATTTTTAATTATTTTGATTGAGGGAAAACATTATTCTATCATTCCTAACAAAGGTTTGCACAATAGATTAAATATTTAAAACAAATTTCTAATGTAGTAAAACTTTAAATACATTTCTTTGAGGCCCCTCATATGGTCAGGCTGTAAGCTGTAGCTTAGTTAGCTTATGCGTATGTCCGGCCCTGCTTAGGGTTCCCAGATTCGAGTCTGCACTAAGATTTTCTCCTCTAAAAACCTGCTCATGATAAGGAAGAGGACACCGATGGATTGTAAAATGTCGCCATTCGTGAGATGTGGCTTAAACCAGTAATCAGGCGAGCCGTACTCTATGCATGTTAAATAACATTTGGTGTCTTCTAACAGCTGTCCATGAAACCGTGGGTCGGGGGGCGCTCAGTCGGTAGCGCGCAAGGCTCGTAATCTGTAGTTCCTAGGTCCCATAGTTCAAAAACGTTTCTCAGGGTTATGATTTTTTTCCAATTTATACATTTTTTGAAATACAAATTTTGAAATTACTACCACAGGCACACTTCAGATGGTGGAGATAATAGCTTGCAAAAAAGCCCTATGCTCCATTTCATCCGTTAATCATCTCTGACATCTGCTTACCTTTATGGAATTTTAAATTATTTTCAACTGTTATAGAGCACTTGTGGAAGATTCGGAGAGATCGAATCCTAATATTTGATCAATATCTCTCCAATCTAAAAATAATTTTAAATTTACCTCTAAAGAGAAAAAAAGATTTTTTTTAAAGTTGTCTGTTCGCACCTACAATGGGTCCAAATGGTCAACTCATTGTTGCCAATAGAAATATCGTTACTTACACATTCCAACAAGAAAATTTCAATTATCTAGCATAGCTATATCGTTTGCAACCTTCGATTGAAATTTGGGAATTTTCGATTTTCCACCGTTAGAGGGCGCAATTAAAGTTTTCATGAGATTAAAAATAAAATAAATACCCAATCAAGCAGCTGCTTGCCACAGTGGTCTGACAGGAGCCTGTCAGTTTATATGCCACAGTAGAAGGTCTGAGAGGATGGCAGGACCTCAGCAGAAAAACAACACATACCTTACCATGCCTTACCCGGGACTCGAACCCAGGTCCCTTAAATCAGTAGCCAAGCGTGCTAACTTGGGAAAGTGCAAATCTTATACTTCTTCATTACTTATTCAACACAAAACCATTTTGAATTTATCTCTGCAAACAAAACATTTCGCTGTCTACAGAGGCATAGATAGAATTTTGCGGAGATAAATCTCAACGCTGACCCAGCTGGGACTCGAACCTGGGAACTACAGATTACGAGCCTGGCGCGCTACCGACTGAGCTACCCCCTGAACGATTCTAAATCGTAGTAAAACTATTATTGTATTAAACGGAACTACACTATATCAATTTTTATTTCGCTTCCGGTAGCTTCTGGATGCTATAAGAAACCTAAATTTTAAATATTAGTATTGAATCTGTTATGAGTAAAATTAATGATAAATATAAATTCAAAGTAGTAGTATTAAAGGGAGATGCAATTTCGTATTTTGGACTAAGTAACTAAAATAATTTCATTTTTAAATTTAATAGATGAAATCAAATTAATAACAGAGCTGTAATACCCATTTCAATTCAAGCCTTTTTGTATTATAAGGAATAGTTGCTCTCAGACTCCATTAAAAACTACCAAACTATAAACCGCAGTCAGTATCAATTCAACTTTCCAGAAAATGCCTAAAGGATGTAAAAAAAACACATTTATATTTATCTGGCTATCACGTGGCCGAGTGGTTTGCGCGTTTGGCTACTGATCTAAAGGACCTAGGGTTCAAGTCCGGGTAAGGCATGGATGTATGTGTCGTTTTTCTGCTGAGGTCCTGTCATCCTCACAGTTCTTTCTACTATGGCATATAAACTGACAGGCTCCTGTCAGACCGCTGTGGCAAGCAGCTGCTTGAGGGGGTATTTATTTTTATTATTTTATTCAAACTCGGTAAATTAAATCATTAAAACGAAATTATCGCTATAAAGTTCTTTTACTTGCTTTAACAATTAAATATAGGGTAATTTTCTTTGTTAATCCTCGACGATCCCTTTTACATTTGTGTATGCAAATTGTTTATTTTTTGTTTATTTATGTTGCAAAATGAAATTTTCCGTTTCATTTAAACTCAGCAGAAGCCATAAGATATCAATACGTTGTGAGTGTTTCTACAAAACAAACGGTCCTCATTCAATTTCTGATGATTTAATTTTATTCGACCTGAACAAATGGCATCTTGTGGTAAAATTTTATAATACAAGAAATTAAAAGAAGTGGGGCAGTGGAGGCCAGCAACACCTTCTTTAATACGCACAGTGGACACGGAACCACGGTTCATAGTCACATCAGACGGACAATCGTTCTTAAATCAGTTCCATTGACAGACAGACTAAACACTGACGTAAATGGCAATAAGTGTTGAGTCGATGGCATCATAAAGAATTCGCGTAATCATCCGTCTCATTAGAGCGAGGTTTCGCTCAATCGATAGGGTACAAACTCGTAAATCTGCAATTCGTAGGTTCGAGTCCCACCTGCGCCAGTGTTGAGATTTATCTCCTCTAAACCCTTACCCTGCCATTGGTCAGGGGGGGGCAGTTCCCAGGTTCGAGTTCCAGCTGGGTCAGCGTTCAGATTTATCTCCTCTAAACCCTTACCCTGCCATTGGTCAGTGGGGGGGCATCAATGGTCTTGATGTCATGTGCAAATGGTCTTGGTGCCACGCCCCATCTGCTGAAGAGCCCATGCCCTATACACGTTAAAGAACACGCTGAATGGACTTGACGTGAGACTGCCAACATATATTATACAGTAAATAAATCTTATAACAACTGGCTTATAAGGTCTTGTGACCTGACCATTTTGCTAACTCCTCCAATTACAGAGAGCCAGAAGACCAAATTTATGACGTCACTAAAGTAGTTCTACCATATACATATTTCTTAGATTTTTGATTCTAATATTATTACTGGTGGAATCTTTATATTTATCAATAAATATATTTTATTGAAGAGAAAAAATAATTAATAAGCATTATGATATTTGACAATAAACACGAGTAATTTTCTTTCGAAATAAAATGTATTTATAGATAAACATTAGTATAAAGGTTAGCACAAGAGTCCACCAGTAATAATATTAGAAAAAAAAATATAAGAATTATCTATATGGTAGGACTACTTGAGCCGACGTCATACATTTGGTCCACTGGCCTTCTGTTATAGGAGTGTTGATTTAGCCCACTGTCTGCAACGATGTCGCTGACGTACGTATTGCTACTCAGTGTACCCTGTACCAACCCCAGCCACGTATGAGAGTGATAACTAATCGCTCATCATACCATGATCCCCGGCATCGGCCCTGTGCGTCGCTGCGGATGCACGATGGAAGAAGCCGCTCACCTTGTCGCTTTCGGACGCGTAAACGAACATCAGACACTCCTAAGCAGAATCGGCTTTCATCACTGAAGACCAGAGACTGCCATTCTTCCCTCCAAGGACCTCGTTCTTGACATCACTGCGAACATGCTCGACAGTGACGAGGTAACAGTGATAACCATGCCAGCGGCACGCGTGCCTGTAGTCCTTCTTCCAAAAGACGATTGCGTATCATTCTTGTAGACACTCTTGGTAGGACAGAGGATCGAATTTGTTATGCCGTAGCCGTCCGCTCTGCCACAGCCTCTCTCCTGATGCACCGATCCTCTCGTGCGTCCATAACTCTGCGTTGCCCGGACCCACATCTGCGAGGGTGCGAATGCTCGTCTGACCATCGACGCCACCATCATACCACTTCTGATACCCCTCGTCCAACGCGGTGTGCAATTTCACGAAAAGACCAACCTGCTTCCCTAAGACCCACTATATGACCTCGCTCAAACTCCGCTAACTGAACAAACGTTGCGCGTCTGCGTCGTCCAGGCATGGTAGCTTCTTCAAAGAGCACTGAACAACATGACACCACAAGAAGAATAACTTCTTTCTTCACAACCTAGTCTTTAAATACGAGTTGCGTACATTTGCATGTTGTCGTCCTCAGTGACGTCATTACTTCACTTTCAATCCTGGCTCACTGTTTCTGCTGGCCTTAACTATTAGCATATTATATTATGACGTTCCTAAAGGAATCCTTCTGAGTGTTCTTTTTTTTCAATTTCCGCCAGTTTATATACAGAATTTGGTGGTCGTTTAGGAGGAATTGCTCTCCCGGAATTGCTCTCTCCGGTATGTCCATTTATATTATACAGTAAATAAATCTTATTACCATTTAAAATGATGAAATTGCCTTTACCTATGGAACACAACACATTATATGCACCAATGGTAATGGAATAATGGCTCTGAGCTTGACTGTGGATCCTGCATTTGTTGCACTGGTGGTCTTCGGTTGAGGGAAAATTTTGCACAGTGTTTCCTGTTTGTTTTTGGGCTGATAGCCCCAAGTGAATAGATTCACAGGATATGTTTTATCAGCTGGTGGATAATCCTGATCAGAGGCTATCTCAGGTACTTGAACTCTTGCTTCTATGGGCATCGCCAAACCCTACATTGGGGGAAGTCTTTCAGTGTAAATGGCTTCAGCCTTTAGTGGTGGAGGAACGGGTCTTTGCCCCATGCCTTTGATTAGGGGACTGTTTGAGATTGTCGGCATTCCCTTTCTCAATAAACATGAAATGCTAAGTAGCAAAACATCCCACTAACCATTTTCTATCCATAAATAGTTGAAATGTGAAGACTGCACAGAGCCTTTTCTCTTGATGTCCTCATACAAGAATGTAACTGTTATAACTTAGATATTCTCGTCTTGCAAGAGATCAGATGACAGATAAAGTTCAGATTCTTAAACGTCACCGTATCAAATGAAGATGCTGCCAAAGGAGGATAGTCGATATTTCATGTATGTATAGCTTTATATATAAACTGATTCCTATTTGTTTAACTTATTGTATGATCAACCTTATTAGCGTTTTCATGTTGTATAAATGAAAAACAAAATTTGCGTTTTTCTTTTTAATCTTTTTATGGCATGTTTATCGTTGTTCCCCTAACTCTTCATGGTTTTCTATTGCACTTTAGTGTTGCCAAATGCGATACTTTCAGGAACGTAACCTCCACAGTTGGCGAGGGATTACTGTAGCATGCCGCTTCCTTAACTCACATCAAATGTTATTTCGAATAAAGTATCCTATCCTTATATGTATGTATCCATTACGTTTCACTTTCATATACCCTTTCCTATATTCTATAATGCTGCATCAGGCCTTCAAACATTTTGAGAGGAGAGCAGCGAGGTGTCCAAAGACGGACTCGAGCATCAATAATTCCCAAAGATAGCTCATCGAAATAAAATTTTTGCATTTGAACAGTTTATATCAATGGCTTTCAACTATGGGATGTCGCAATATTTCAACTGAAGAAAATTCTTCTAGGTAGGTGCTTTTAAACCTCTCATTATTAAAAAGGCGAAATGTAAACTTCCTTGTTTCAGCAAATATAAAAAATATCGATTGTTTTTGTATTGGTTTTAAGAAATACTTCACTGTGTGTAAAGCCAAATATAGCGCTATGAAAATAAGGATTTCACTTTGACTACAAAAAAGGAAATCCCGATTTCTCGTGTATGGGAATGAACCACGATAACATAAATACAGTTCATTCAATTCTACCCATTACATTACAAAGGAAAAAAATCTTATAGAATTTAAAAATACAATGTAAAACACCTGTGTAAAATATAATTGCGATGCGATAAATATGCAATTTCAGTCTTCTCTTTAAAAGATTAAATCACTATTTAGGAAAATAACGATTTTAACTACAAAACAAATACTGTTAAAAATACCTTTGGGGTTGTTATTCCTCGTCACGCTTGGGGCAATGGCAGCAGAGCAGATGTCTTAGAGCTCTCACTATTCTACTCCCCAAGCTCTTTCTTCTTTGTCGTGACTCTGAAAATGAAACTTTACGATGTTTATTCGTTGCGAAATATGAATAAGAAATATCTATATTTGAAATTTAGAAATTTAATAAGAATGGGACAATCTGTTAAGTGTTCTACAGCGCAAACTCACTTGCTCTATTTACAATTTTCGTCTGAAACAGCTCATTCTGCATAAAAGTCAAATGAAGAATTAAAGATGACATGAGTCAACGGGGAAGGGGACGACTATCAACTGAGACGTTCGTCGTAGGTTAACCGCGAAACTTTTTTTTCTTTCCTCATACAGTCCACATACAGTTTTCTCTTATAGTAACTAAGAACAATGTAAATGTTTAGTCCTTAAACTTTCTTCCTTCCCCCACAAACAAAAAATTTAAAACATTTAAAAGAAAGCAAATTAAATTTAAAATACGGAAAAATAAGCAACTGAGCCAAGTTAGTGGGAAAAATGTATGATTAAAACATGGACGACGGTAACAACGATAGCAATCACCAACATCAGAAACAGATATCACAACGAAAGCAATATAAATCGGTACTCACTATAATCGGGGAAGAAGTCCTTTGGAGGCGTCCATACATCCTATAAACGGAACATAGTTGTAAGTGATTGCAGTGGTTATTCTAATCACATCAAGTAAAACTATTGCATTTACCTTTCGACATTAAAATTATATTAATGACAATATTATATTTTTAAAAGTTCAATTCTTAGAAAAATATTTTTCGTTATCATTGGCTGAACGATCTTTATTCCTATAATTATTAAGAAGATGCCAATATCAGGAGTTCACAAACTTTTACTTTTAAAAAAATGAGTGAATAAAATTCAGACTCTCAACATTAATAGCTAATATTTTGTGGATAACACATAAAATTTTTATTAATATTAAAATAAGAAAATTTAATAGAAAGAAATTGGGTTACCGCATGCAACAATTTGTGAATAGTTGATTTACTGTTCTAAAGATCCCTACAGTTCTAAAAGTCTCTACTCTAGTAATCTTAAATATCTTCAGAATTTTAGCAACACTATCATTTTCCAAAGTATTTTACATAATCATCGAAATAAACTTACGGAAAGGCGGCTAGTTGCTGGAAAAGCCACTCTCTGAAAAGTCAGGAAGCATTTAATTAGAAAACATAACATTGCAAACTTTATAGGTATACATATATAGACAACTTGTTAAACAATAAATTCATATATACAGCCGTAATACAAAAAACTGAGATTTAGACTTATGTTCTTTTCGCTATACCTCTTTTGTAATGAGGCGCGGGGGTGGCTCAGTCGGTAGCGCGCCAGGCTCGTAATCTGTAGTTCCCAGGTTCGAGTCCCAGCTGGGTCAGCGTTGAGATTTATCTCCGCACAACTCTCCACCCTTCCCATGGTCAGTAGTGGATATCGATGGCTTAGAAAAGTCACCGACCGTCGCATAGGACGTTAAGCCGTGGTTCCGTGTACGGGAGAGAGCCATACCCTGCACACGTAATACTGCAGGGTACACAAGCCATACCCTGCACACGCTTTCGCAACCAAAGAACACGCTGGATGGCCTTGACGGGAGGCTATCATATGTCTCCTAACAGCTGTTCCAGTGTGTCTCCTCCCCCAATATTCTCTGAGACTTTGGGGTCCTTGTGACCTGGCCATTTAGCCCATTGTGTACAAAAAAGCGCAGCTCAGAGATAAAACAACCCAACAATACTATACTGTATAACAAAAATTTATAGTGTCTTACTGTATTTGCTCTATGTGCTAATTGCAAATAATGTATAACCTTTGTTCCTGAAGACCAGCCCTCAGAGCATGTTATGATGTTTATCTCTGTGCATGTGAATGTAAATAAACACTTAATGAATTCGGTAATGATGATATATAATTATGAGGATGAAGGAAATTAAATTATTATAAGCAGCGGTAGAAATGTGCCGGAACATGTTCGGGTGCAATTCGTGACGAATAACTGTCACCAAATATTTAATACAATTTCATCTTAACATTAACCATTTCATTTGTTAATATCACTTTAGGCAAATCAAAATCAATATCTTGGTGTTAAATTTTAAATGGAAAATAGAACTCCGAAAGTACACTGATGAAAGTTAAAATTGTCCAACCCAGCAGGTACGGTCGACTTTACACGTAAATCAACATGCAACAGCAGAGGTTGCTATGTAAATGATCTATTGTAAAAACCTATATAAATGATTACGTTAGCCATCAGTTACAAAAACAGATCACTTCTGGTAGTTGTAAGAGGTAATATGAATTTCTGGTTGGTATCTCGATGCCTACGGCCAGTCGTCGAATTAATTCAAGCGATTATCTCTAATGACATCTGCCAGCATGATAACACTACTACTATCCAGGATGTTGTCTACAAGGACAATTCCAGACTATTCCGTGGCCAATCATTTTCCCCTCCCATCGAGCATGTTTGGGACATGATCGGACTTTCTCTGCAAGCACACTCTCAACTGGCCCAAACCACATGCACGTGGGTGGGGAGATATTCCTCAGGACAACATCAGAAATCTTTACACATCAATGCGGCAATGTGCTGCTGAATGTATCACAAATAAAATGATTTCAGTACATATTAAATTAGGTGCATTTTACTTTAACTCTTTCGTTCAGTTAATTGCATTCAGATGTAGATAAAATCATGTGATACAAATCTCATCATCTTTGTCTGTCAAGAGTTTCGCAAAATTTCGGCCATTCCTTCTGACGAGAGCAATTTCACTAACGAGCAATGTATTTAATAACGAAGAAAAATTACAAATTGAAGTTTGGAACGCAATCACATAAATATTTTAACAACTACCTCTGCTTTCATTCCATAATAAACAAATTTTAGAAGTTCTCAAACTCTATTACCACACAGAGTTCAGAATTGCATCCTGTAACCATTCTTTTATCAAATATAGAAAAATCATATACAGAGGAACTATCGCTCAGTTAACACAAAACGTAATCCTAAAGAAATGATGACCAGAGATAAATAAACGTGTTTTGTTTCTCTTGAGACACTGAATTTAACAATTCTAAAACTGATAGAAAGGACAGATAAAATAAGGGTATCCAAAATCAAAATGTCTTTATTTCAGTTTTTCCGTAAAGAATTAAAACATCTAATAGCATTGAGATGATTAGGTATCTCTTACAAACTTCATAAATGGGATTAGATATTTTTCAAATAATTTAATACCAAGAGAGGTCTAAGAAGAAAGAAAAGCAGAAATCGATACGTTATCCATTAGTAAAAAAAATCTCTTCTGCTTAATTTACCTTTGATCTTAATATAGATTAAATTAATTATTAAGCATTGTCAATATTCTTAATATTGCGTAAATCACCCATAAAAATAGACTATAGAAACTATATTTGCCTTCCTTACTTTGGCCTGATTCGGCTCCTTTCCTTTCTTTCCATCTGAGCTCATTGAAGTTTCCTCGTCACTCTCGGTTACTTCATATGGCCCCCATTCTAACCATGAAAAATCTTCTGGTTTTTCCAACTCTTCTTGTGCAGTTTGCTGAAAATGCAAATGAAAACGCTTTGTAATGATCACAAAAGGAGGTAATGAGCTATGCTTATATATATATATCCTTATATATATATATATACATATATATATAATATATATAACAAGATATATATATATATCTTGTTATATATTATATATTGTTTAAAACACCCATAAAAATACACGATGAAACTATATTTATTTTTCTTTTACCTTGTCGGCCACTGACGGCTTCGATTCCTCGTTTCCGCCTTCACTACTGCAGATTGTGTCGAGAATGAAGTCGACAGTTTTTCTCACGGCTAACTGAAAATGCAAACGAAAACGCTTTGTAATGATCACGAAAGAAGGCTAATCATACTATTGCAACTAATTAAAAATGTAATTATTCTACATCCTGCAGATAAGCTTTAAGCTTTGCGGGTCACCTGTAATGATAAAATTTACTTGTACTATGATCAAAGAATAATAACGTAAATTTATCTTTTTTAAAATTTGTTTATCACTATTGCTTCGGTGTGAATGATTTATTGAAATAGTTTACGCATGTTGTAAATTGAGTCATTTCACCTTGGAGCGGGATTTTTGAACCTAATATCATAATGGTTTCCACTTCAACAGTTAGGAGACAGATGGAAGCTCTCGTCAAGGTCATTCAGCAAACTCTTTAACATGAGAAGATTATGGCTTCCTCCACACGGAATCACAGCTTAATGTCGCATTGACGATCCTTTACAAAGCCATCATCATCATTTAACATGTGCCTGTGTGGCATCCTGTGTGTGTGGCATCCTGTGCTGGAAGATACGAATCTTAGAAGTGTGCTTATTGATGGCAACACTTTGCGAAAAAAAACTCTTAGCTTCTGTGGACTCTTCAATGGACTACCGAAGCTGTTAACCTCTGTGAACTGTTCAATGGTCTACTGAAGCTGTTAACCTCTGTGGACTGATCAATGGTCTACTGACGCTGTTAACCTCTGTGGACTGTTCAATGGACTACCGAAGCTGTTAACCTCTGTGAACTGTTCAAATGGACAATCAAGACTGCTTCCATGGTTTAAACTTCCCTCCGAAGAGAGACAGCCTTCCGATGAGAAAGAATTCAAAGCCAACCGAGGTTGATTTAACAGTTTTAGGAACTGCCTCAACCTCAAAAAGTTTCTTATTTATTCTTCCATACTTCCTTCTCCCTCTCTCTTAAGTTATTAAAATACTGGGAAATTATATTTTGCATATGATCGCTTTATTTTACAATGTACATTATTGCATGCATATTATTCTACAGGTTGTATTCACGAAACCACGTTCTTTATGGGCGATTTAAGGGATTTTCAAGGGTAATTTTGACTATATGCGATCTCCGCCTTACTCTTTGACTCTAGAACAGGGGTGGCCAACCGGCGGCCCGCCTTGTACATTTTTCCGGCCCGCGAGATTCATCACACTTTTACAAATTATATTTATTTTATAATGGCCAAAGTAGTGAAAACCAAGGTATTAAAAAATACATTATTTGTGCATCCATATATTCAAAAATTAACTGTCGAAATTATGAGAAAAAATTAACTTTGATTTTAAAATAATATTCTTGCGAATATATGACAGATATTGCCTGTTTTATCTATGAGTTTACAGTTATGAGTTCGCAGAATAATTAAATTATATTCTGCGAACTCATGATGTTTCACTCTTAAGTGACCTCAGTGACGCAGTGACCATCCCTAGATACGCACAGTTGATTGTTGATAGCAGAGCAGAGCAGACTCTCAGTTTCAAGTGAAAATTTGCTTTTTGGTTTCGTTTTGTGTGCTGTGACTGCAGGATAATTATTTTAATATACCTGTACTTCAACAACATATTTAAAACAACAACAGCCAGGTAATAACTCCTATTAAATTAAAAATGACTTTTAATTTAACAATTAAAAATATTAAAATAGTGGGTCTAAATCTAATATGGGGATATATAATTTTATATGCGGCCCGCGGAGTTATGATGCATTTCCAAAGTGGCCCGCAAGATCATTCGGGTTGGCCACCCCTGCTCTAGAACTTAACCCCCGGGTAAGATGCGACTGGACTGTGTATATACCATCTATACCTGCCACTACCGCCTCGCTAATTTCATAGCTGGCAACGCCTAAGTGAACTGACCATGGAACTGACTTATCTTGTGACACGATGATGGCATTCGTCACATGTCCAGATATATGGGTCTTGTCCCCAAATGTTGACACTTGTCACACGTCTTATATACATTTAAATTTTGTAGTGGAAATAGAAGACTGATCGAGTAATACAGGTGGAGCTAAATCGAAAACGAACTGCAGTTCATAATTTAATGGAGTTGAACAAGCTGCAAATATTTCCAGAAATATTGTTTCTAATTTAACGAAATTCAAAGAGAATATTTAACGGAAAATAACTCACATTTATCTCGCATTAAATTTACGTTTTTCAGTGCGAAAGACTCTGCATGTGAAATTAAACTGGTGATAAAAGCAGCTTCAGGAACGGCGATTCTTATTTCAGATCGAGAGCGGCTTTATCGATCATTACAGTTTTGTTAAAATGCCAAGGAGGAACCATTTGGATGACGGTCAGAAATGGAGGATGGAATCGGAAGGATGGAAGCACGACATTCACATAGAGATACTCTATGGGACTCACCAACATCTTTATGGGACTCACCAACATCTGGGGACAAGATACTAGGGTTGCGAGATTCTTGAAGGTGTTGGAATGTGTGATTTCCAGACTCTGGAGATGTTTTCAAGACACTCGAATACGATCTAGGATAACGGGACAAGACAGGAAGAGCAACAACAGTTGAAGATGATCGTTTCCTGTCCCTAACAGCAGGGCGCAGGTGGATATGATGTCAGCTCGCAAATTTGCATCAGAGCTGTCAATTGCCACAGGAAACACAGCATCCAGAGTGTTCTGAAGACTTCATACAAAGAGGTTTCTATGCTAGAAGTACTGTAGTGTGCATACCACTAACCTCAGCTCATCGGAGGGCACGACTACAATGAAGAAGGGGGGTCACCTCATCATTGCTAATGAAAACTTCGTAGCATTTCTCATTGATCATTGAGGCAGCACCTCAATTGGACCAATGATAGATGAGGACAGGTTGCCTTTTCGAATTGATCACGCTATAGCTAAGTAGTGATTCTCAGCATCAATGCATCTGGAGAGACCGTGGGACAAGTTATCACCTCCCCTCCCCCTCCCGAATATCGTGGGGAGGGTTAGTCGGCCGCACCGATTTGCATGACTTCTGAGGAGGGACTCTTTTAACTGTCGTAAGATCAAGATCGTAGATCCTTACGTGAGAATTTTTCGAGGTGCCGTTGGGTCGGAATTCATTTTTATCTCGTTTTCGAAAAGAAGCGAGATAATAGTTTCACTTTGTGGTCTGTCTATCGGTCTGCCCGCCCGTCCGTCCTTCCCTCTGTATGTCCATCAGTCCGTCCTTCCCTCTGTATGTCCATCAGTCCGTTCTTCCCTCTGTATGTCCATCAGTCCGTCCTTCCCTCTGTCCCCGCCCTGCCCACGGTCAGTAGGGGACACCGATGGGCTTGAAAAGGCCGCCGTCCGTCAAATGGGACGTTAAGCCGTGGCAACGTGTGCGAGAGAGACATTCCCTATGCACGTTAAAGAACACGCTGGATGTCCTTGACGGGAGCTACCATCTGTCTCCCAACAGCTGTTAAAGTGGGTCCCCTCCTCCAACCTTCTCTGAGGCTTCGGGGTCCTTGTGACCTGGCCATTTAGCCCATGGTGTGCAAAAAAGTGCCGCTCAGAGGTAAAACAACCCAACCCTTCCCTCTGTATGTCCATCAGTCTGTCCTTCCCTCTGTATGTCCATCAGTCCGTCCTTCCCTCTCTATGTCCATCAGTCCGTTCTTCCCTCTGTATGTCCATCAGTCCGTCCTTCCCTCTGTATGTCCATCAGTCCGTCCTTCACTCTGTATGTCCATCAGTCCGTCCTTCACTCTGTATATCCATCAGTCCGTCCTTCCCTCTGTATGTCCATCAGTCCGTCCTTCCCTCTGTATGTCCATCAGTCCATCCTTCCCTCTGTATGTCCATCAGACCGTCCTTCCCTCTGTATGTCCATCAATCCGTCCTTCCCTCTGTATGTCCATCAATCCGTCCTTCCCTCTCCATGTCCATCAATCCGTTATTCCCACTGTATGTCCGTTCGTCCATCTGTCTGTATACATCGATCTTTTTTTTTACAGAGATAAATAAAAAAACTTTTGTTGGATAGGTATTGAAGATATATTGCGAACTGCACTTTCCGAATCTCCAAGAAACTATAATTGCGCCCTCTAACGGTGGAAAAGTTGAAATTTCCAAAATTTGGAACGAATATTTTAAGCGATGTGGTTATGCTAGAAATTTGAAATTTTGAAGATTATAAAGTTGTTATTGGCAACAATGAGTTGACCCCATAGATCCAGAGTGAATGGTAAAATGGAACTTATTTGTTTTGAGATAATTGTCAGCTTTTAGAGATAAGTTAAAAATTCTTTTTAGGTTCGATAGGTATTGAAGAAATATGATTTGCAGTTTCCGAATATCCCAAAAGCTGCAACTGCACCCTCTGACATTGAAAAAAAAAATCGAAATTTTCAAAAATTTAGCGAATATTGCAAATGATGTATTTATTCTAGAAATTTCCAATAGACCTGAATATGGGAGGAAGTCTTAATGCTAAATATACGAAATTTCGGTGTTGGAATGTGAAGGTCATGATGTTTCCATTGTCCAGCAATGAGTTGACCCATTTCGCCCACGGTGGGTGGGAAATGCAATTTTTTTGACTTAAGAGATCATTGGGTTGGGTTGTTTTACCTCTGAGTGGCACTTTTTTGCACACCATGGGCTAAATGGCCAGGTCACATGGACCCCAAAGGCTCAGAGAAGGTTGGGGGAGGGGACCCACTGGAACAGCTGTTGGGAGACAGATGGTAGCCTCCCGTCAAGGCCATCCAGCGTGTTCTTTAACGTGCATAGGTTATGGCTGTCCCGCACACGGAGCCACGGCTTAACGTTCCATCCGACGGACGGACGGCCTTTCCATTCCCCTACTGTCCGTGGGCAGGGCGGGGAATTTTGCGGAGATAAATCTCAACGCTGACCCAGCTGGAACTCGAACCTGGGAACTGCAGATTACGAGCCTGGCGCGCTACCGACTGAGCCACCCCTAAAGAGAGATAATTGGGAAAATCTCTTTTAGTTGTATTGGTACTAATGAAATATTATAATAGGAACTTTTCAAATATTTAGGAAAGTTTTAATTTATATCGTAGAGATCATTAAATACAGAAACGGCGAAACTTTTAACGAATGCTGCAAGTGATCTGTTCAGGGTAGAAATTTGAAATTTCTCTGGTAGAGTGTCAAGAGATATTCCATTGACAGCAATAATCTACACCTCCCCCCTCGCTTCCTCAGAGGGGTGTGAGAGAAACAACTTTCTAAATTTAAGAGACAAAACTTTTTTGTCACATTGTATAATTACTAATAAAATATTGCTCTTTGCATTTTCCCCATCATCCATTAGCTCAAATTAAAATTTTTAAAGAGTGAAAAGTGGTAGAAGGAATACTTCATTCTCTTTGACAACAAAATCCCACATGCGCCAGAGGAGATGCGCGTTCCTCTTCTCGTGGATGATAACGCTCGCTCACATAGAGCTCAGATAGTCAAAGTCTTGAGAGGGAAGATATCCAGAGAATGTAACTGGCCAGCGATGTCCCGAGACCTAAATCTTGCTTTGGGAAGGAGAGTTGCAAGTCAGCAACCCCCTCCAAGAACACTTCATGAGCTGAGAAATGCTCTTTTAGAGAGGAATGAGCATTATTGGATAATCTTGTTAGGAGCTCGTTGTGAAAGCTGTATTGCTGTTAGAGATAATGATACTTTTACATGTTAATTTCGATATCTACCATGATATGTAATTTTTCACAATTGGAAATATTTTCCCACATATTTAATGTGAAAATTAAGTTTATAATTAGTATTCCGATATGATCTTTGTTTCAAATGTAAATATTAATATATGTGATATTAAATAACCTCTGAAACTATCGTTAAATTCTAAAAAGGATTTTTTTTTTCATTTATTTGCATTTTTGTTCAACACTCTTAAATTATGCATAGCAGTGCATTTATACACTACATGAAATATTATTTACTGTCTGTTAAGACTCCAGAAAAACAAAACTTTTATCTAAATATCAGGAACACGGTATTTGTTTAAATGCAAAAGGTTTTTACCCACTGTGGCTTTCTCAGATTGGGGTTCCGTTCAAAAAGAGTTTTTTGGCTTTTATTACGATCAATGTGGGAAATATGAATTAAATACAACTCTTGGGAGATCGAATATTTCGATTATATCATGTTATTAAATTGTTGAATATACTGCGTAAGGAAACGAAATTTTTAATAAAAAGAATAATCGTACTCATAACATTTTATCTTAAAATAACGTTACCGTGTAGTTTTTGTAATTACCCGTGACGTAACATAAAGAGCCTCGCCTTACACCATGATATGTCACGTGATTTACCCCTTCCTTCGAGATGTTCGGACAAGGAATGGACATCACGTAACAAAACAATGGATTGCATTGGGAATGAGTCAATTTACAGAGAAGTGGCACTCTTTTTCTCAGGCCAGTGCACCCGAATGTGCAAAACGCTGTCCTTATTTAAAAATGCAAACCCACTACACATAGAAAATTGAAAACAATAGCAGTTCGCTAGGATTAAAATGATTAAGTACATTTTTTGCACAGTATATTACTCAGCTTAACTAGTAGCAATTCTGTTGTTATTACATGGAAGTCTTATTGCTTAAAGTAAGAGCAGTACTGTTGTGTATTAAAGAGAGGTGTGACCAGAAAGTTACGATGATGAAGATGGGTCTAACATGATAAAGGTCACAACAAGCTTATGGTTATCACGTACTTCTTACCCCGACCATCAAGTAAAGGCCTACTATTAACCCCTTTCTTCGGCAGACCACTGCATTTAGTCTTTAAATATATAATAGATACAGTTATACAAACGTAGTTCAAATATTAAACAAGTGTTGTTTTGTCTAACAGTAAAGAATAATATAAACTATTTCCAACGTTTTTCCTAACGGTAAATAATAATATAAACTATTTCCAACGTTTTTTCTAACGGTAAGAATAATATAAACTATTTTCAAAGCTTTGAAATAATGAACAAAAAAGATGACAAAATTTTAAATTGTTAAAATTAGTTTTTGGTATCGTTTTGAAACTAGCACTCACCTCATTCATCAGTTCATCAATTATCACCTTAAAGTAGAACCATCTAGCTAGATCGCTAGCTCTTTCCTCTCTGTCTTTCTGCTTCATCTTGCAACAACTAGAAATGAAAATACTTCTGTCATTTCAGAGATCTTTTTGAAAGTAAGTGGATTCAATCAGTTTCATAAGACTCGCAAAGAACAACCTCAAATGCACAAGAAATAATCTAGATATTAATATGACTTTTTTTAAATAACATTGGTAGCGTGATATTAAAAGCAATATTTTGCAAGCCCAACTTTAAAGAATTAGAATCAAAAACAAAATTATCTTGTTTGGATTTTAGTTATTTCGAAAACGAAACCACGTGTCTATAATTATAAATAAATAAATCCCCCCTCAAGCAGCTGCTTGCCACAGAGGTCTGACAGGAGCCTGTCAGTTTATATGCCACAGTAGCAGATCTGAGAGGATGGCAGGACCTCAGCAGAAAACAACACGAACATCCATGCCTTACCCGGGGCTCGAACCCAGGTCCCGTAGATCAGTAGCCAAGCGCGCTAACCACTCACGAGTTACAAATCATTGGGAAGAAGATGATGCCTTAACCTTTATAAAGTCAATTTATTTCTTATATAATAAGAGTAATATAATAATTTTATCGCTGCCTTTTAAAACATTAATTTTTTAAATAAAACTTTAAATCAACTAATATTCTATTTATGAAATTTCTTTCTACGTAATAAGAGCTGTATGAATTCTGAAATTGTACATCGTAGGAGACTAAGTGAATGCAACATTAGATCTACCATACCTAAATAAGGAACTGAATGCGAGTCCTAAATAAACATTATGCAACTGAAGCAAGTTTTGTGTTTTGGAGTCAAAAGAATACGAAGGAGAGATTTCTATTCAAGATTAGTGCTGATGGAGATCATCTGGAGGAAGTAAAAGTTTAGTTTACTTTTTTCCCGTGAAATTTTCTTTATTTTGATTTAATCTATGTTTGGGAATTAAAATTATTAAACCCTGTTCGATGTTTGATTATTATTTTTCAAAAATTTTTCTCCCTCTTGTTAATGAATCGTCTTTAGAAATTACAATAATATAATTCAAAAACTTTCATCATAAAAGAATTATTTTGCACGTTTTAAATCTTTGAGAATTATAATTTTTCTCTCACATGAAAATAATTTTTTACTCGATGCAGACTATACTATAAATAAGAAAAATAAAAAGGTAGCTTTAAGGGAGGCTGTCATCTGTTTCCTAACTATCCAGTGAATGCCTTTCCTCTTTCCAAATCATGAGTCCTTGTGACCTGGCCATTTAGTCCATTGTGTGCAATATAGACTCTCAATGGTAAAACAACTCAAATTCGGATTCAGAGTTCAACGTATAAATTTTATCATTCTAGTTAAACGGTTAATTCTACTAATTACTTAATGATAACGAAAAAGTTACAAATGTTTAAAAAAAAGTATACATGTTTTCGATTTTTATAATGCCAAGAGTGGAAAAATAACGATTATTATTTTGTGTCATCCTGGTCAGAAATAATCACTTTAAAATAATATTGGGATATGTTTTAAAATTATGTGGGATGTAAAATGTTTACATACCTATAAAACAGCTACTCTAACCAAATATTCAATCAAATTCTTAATTAATCTTATCAACAACAGATAGCTTTATCTTGCTACTCACAAAAACATTTACAAAATGTTAACTTTCCCGCGTCGTCAGGAGAGTTCTGAACAGATTGCTTCTGTTATGCAACAGAACCCTCGACCGGAACTTCTTAAAATCTCTGTTGTTCAAACGAGTGCGTCACAATTAATCATCTCATTCTTTAGAGTATCTATCTATTCGTATTTCCATGGTATGTAATGCATTAATTAAATAAGAAAAAAAATAAAATATCTATTCCACATGGCCGAGTGGTTAGTGCGCTTGGCTACTGATCTACGGGACCTAGGTTCGTGCCCCGGCTTAAGGCATGGATATTTGTGTTTTCTGCTGAGGTTCTGCCATCCTCACAGAACTTCTACTGTGGCATATAAACTGACAGGCTCCTGTCAGACCTCTGTGGCAAGCAGCTGCTTGAGGGGGTATTTTTTTATTTTATAGTGTTCATATTTCTCATAATAGAGGTAACGCTGCGATGTTAGTGACCTTTTCTCTTTTAAGGTTCTCATTCAGAACTTACTCACGACTTGGAAATATGTTTTTTCTACTCTACAGGTAAACAAATCTGCGTTGAAACCTCTATTTAGGTCCACTAGTTTGTTTAAGTTTTTAGTTTAAGTTCTTAGTTTGTTTAAGATTCCTAGTTAATCTAATTCCTTAGTCTTAGCTGCGTTTCCAGTCGCTACTGGTAGACTGGCTTTTCACTCTTTACCGTTCGTTCCTTACTAAATTTATAGTTGTACATTTTTAATTTGGTATTTCTATACTTAGTTTTAAAAATTAAAAATTTTCATTGTTTTTGGATAGATTTCTGGTATTTTTCGGAAATCCGTCCTTTTCAAATTCCGGTTTGTACCGGTTTCTTACTCTTGTAACTGTGAGTTTTTGCGTTCGAAATATTCGAATATTTTACGTATATTTATGTAAATTTGTTCTATTTCTTTAAACTGACTTTTATTTTAGTCTTATTTTCTACTTATTTCACTTTTGTTAACTACTTTTTATTTGAAAATTTCAAAGCTTTCAAAATGTCAAATTTTGAAGTTACTGATTTTTCCAGCGCGGCCCACACAGAGAGCTGCTCTGGATTTGTCGTCACTGCGAACCACACAGAGACCTCTGGAGCTGAAGTCTCTATGGATAGCTCTCCACTGAGTTACAACTCGCAAATCTGCACGTTTTTCTCGGAGAAAAATAAACCTTTGTATGAATTAAACTCCACATTAGTGAATTTACCTTCCATGAAGGACATCAGTAGTATTATCTCATTATACGGATCACCCTTTGCACAGCGCTTTCCCTCTAGACGTCACCAGCCACGCCCCCACTCGGTTTCGTGATATGACATCACTGACCACGCCCCCATATAACATATTCATAATTAATAAAGACCCCTGGTTGGCCTGTATTTTTTATCCTCCCTCATTAAAACCCACCTTATCAAAAGTTTCGCACCTTTATTAAAAACCCCATGGCGCCATCTAGTGTATACCATGAGTACTAAACTTTAGAAAAGCCCTCTATTTTAGCCGTAATTTTTCCAATTTTTGACCCCCCTCATTAAGAAAACCCCCTTATCAAAAGTTCCACCCCCATTATTAAAAACCCTATCAAAACTGCCCCATGGTTGACCCATCTGTGTTTTTAACCCCCCCCCTCTTTAAAGATCCCTGTATTTTCTAAGCCTCCCTGAAATGTCACCTGAAAAAAAGTCTTCGATTTTTGGTGGCGCCATCTAGTGTATACTTTAGCAAGATTTTAACTGCAAGTCCCAATTTTTTTGACTACCCCTTATCAAAAATTCCGCCCCCCTTTATTAAAAATCCTTGGAGCCATCTAGTGTATATCATGAGTACTATACTCTAGCAAACCCTCTATTTTAACCGAAAATTTTCCAATTTTTGACTTCCCCCCCATTAAAAAACCATTATCAAAAGTTCCACCCCCCTGTATAAAACTCCCCCTCACCGATCACAAACTCCCGAATAAGTCCCTTGGTTTCTACTCTCATCTGAAATTTACCAAGTCTAACTGAACTTTCGGTGGCAACTTTCAGGTCATCCCCTCTCAGAATGGCTGATGCAATCCTCAAAAATAATTGCAAAGACCAAGTAAACTTTCGGTGGCATCCTCTCTCAGATTGGCTGATGCAATCCTCAAAAATAATTGCAAAGTCCAATATTTTGTAACATCAACCTTCATATAATTCTAAGTCCGACGATGCGCATTTCGCAACAAGTGTTTGGTACCTCACCTGTACCTGGGTCCACGATTTGTGGAAAACCAACTCACACTCTTGATTGCAGTTTTTGGTCACATCTCGAAATTTTTCTAAGTCCAGAGATGTCACTCATTGACAGCCCTTCTGACTAAACTGCATTGAACCAATGAAACAAACTTTTTTAATTCCCGTATATCCATTACATCATGAAAAGAATAATTATTTCACTTTGTCATTAGAGTTCAAAAGATCCTTGAGGAAGATAAAACTCACGGAGTGGTCAGCTCTTCCCATAAGTAAAGAATTTAAATAAACAGTAGCATATCTGTTTTCACATCGATGGGGTGTTCCATAGGTCAGTGCATAAGTGCCCCATGACCTTTGAGTTATCACCGATTGGGCTGCCTGTTCGTGCCGAGTGTCTCTGACCCATTTCTTCGAATTAAGCGACAAGGTCATGTTAAATTTTAAGAAGTGGGAGAGCATATGGCGGGAATTTTCCTATTTTTTAAGAAGGGTATTTCTGGACTTGGGATGTTTCACACAGAGTGACTCTTAGTTTGTAAAGACATTATTTTTTTTCTGCCACTTATATCCAATGTACGCTCTATGTGAGAACATCGACTTTTGTCACATAAGTGCAGAAATTCTTAAGAATTCTTCGTCGTCTGTCTGTCTGTCCGTCTGTAGACATCGAACTTTTTTGTTTACAGAGATAAATTCAAAATTCTTTTTTGCTTTGGGTATTGATGAAATATTGCGACATGCACTTTCCAAATCTCTCTAAGGCTATAATTATGACCTCTACCGGTGGAAAAATTTGAAAATTCTAAAATTTACAACGAATATTGCAAACGATATATTTAAGCCATTAATTTAAAATTTTGGTGGGGGAATGTGAACATCATGAAATTTCCACTGACAACAATGAGTTGTCGCTTTAGACCCAGGGGGATGGGAAAACACAACTTTTTTTGTTGTTTTACAGCTAATTGTTGATTATTAGAGATGAATGTAAAATTCTTTTTCGGGTTAGATTCGCTCTTTTGGAATCTCCCAAATCCTATAATAACGTCCTGTAACGGGGGAAAACTTTGAAAGTTCCAAATGAATATTGCAAAAGACGTATTTATGCTAGAAATTTGTGATTTTGGTGGTGGAATGTGAAGGTTACGGAATTTTCATTGCCAACAATGAGTTGTCGCCTTAAACCCGGGGATGATGGGAAAACACATTTTTTTTGTTTTAGCAGATAATTGTTGTATTTAGAGATAAATGGGAACTTTTGGGGCGTTAGATAGGAATGGATAAAACATTATGACTCGCACTTGCGGAATCTTTCGAACACTATAATTGCGCCCTCTAACGGTGAAAAAAGTTGAAAATTCAAAAATTTCGAACGAATATTAGAACAATGTGGGTAAGGCATGGTTGTGTGTGTTGTTTTTCTGCTGAGGTCCTGCCATCCTCTCAGATCTCCTATTATGGCATATAAACTGACAGGCTCCTGTCAGACCTCTGTGGCAAGCAGCTGCTTGAGGGGGTATATATATTAACGATAGAAAATTGAATTTCGGTGATGGAATGTGAATGTCATGAAGTTTGCATTGGAAACAATGAAATCATAATTAAAACACTCTATTTTCGTTGGGTTGGTACTAATGAAATATTATATATATATATAATTCATGTAAGTAATGAATTTAAAATTTTAGTGGTAGCATCCTAAGAAATATTTAACAGTCTTCAAATAATTTACTTATTTTTCTGAGAGAGCTGTGGAAATGCACCATTTTAAATTTAAGAATTAAAAGAAAAAATTTTATGTTGTATAATTACTAATAAAATACTATTTGCATTTTTCCTCATCATTCGCTAGCTCAAATTCAAACTTTAAGGAGTGAAAGAATAGGTAAAGGAAAAACGTCATTCGCTTTGAAAACGAGATTTTCACATGAGCCAGAGGCGATATGAATTCTTCTAGTTTTAAAAATTAAGTGAGTCAACATCACTTTCTTATATATCTCTTATATGAATGTTAAAAATGATTTTGCATTTTAAATACGCTATCATATCAAAATGATAGAAAATTCCCATAATATATCAATATGTGTCTAACGTCGAATACAATGAGTGTTACCTAGACCCACAAAGGGTCTGCGATGTAATTTTAGTATTTCAAAATAATTCTTTAAGGTTGCATCAACGGTAATTGCGCATTTAACGCGATTACATAATGGAGTCACATTTTATTGCATTTGTCTATAATTATGTCAATTTATGGATGGCAACATCTCATGTTGATTGCCTGCTGATGATATAAAATTGTTGACGCATCGAATTTCATCACTCGGGTATTTAAACACAAACTGCAAAATGACCAAAAAATGAAGATATAATCCATTCTTAACTCGTTTAACAAATCCTTGTTGTTAATATCTATATTTCAATTCAACAGAAAATATCGGGTAATGATGAAAAGAGGATCCGCAGAAAGAGTGACACTTCGTAGGTGATCCGTGACGGTAAGAAGATAGGAACCACTTCTAAAATACGCATTTAATGGAAGAATGTGAATGAAGTGGTCAGTCAGATCGTGTTTGCTTTGAATCTTTGCATTTTTTAGCAAGGGCATGCCATTGCAGTGACATCATAAGTTACACCGTCTCCACCGTTGTCGAGTGAGGCAACATTGGGCTATGGAATGGAGAAGAGGTTTGTTTATAGATGAGTCCCGATTCTGTTTCGGCATTTGTCCGATTTATCCGCATGGTGTCACTGTCATCAACAACGTGAGTAAGCCTATTCCATTTAGACATATTTTTTCTGAGCTCACCAAGCTTATAAAGAGCTTGATAGTGAATATTCATCCACTATCAAGCTGTTTATAAGTGACAGGAGAAGATGGGTGAAGAGGAAAAGCTGTCTTGAGCAGGATGGGATCTGAACCCGCGACCTCCTGATGACATGTCAGGTGCTCTGACCACTAGTCACTCCCTCCTCTACTGCTGATGTTATACCATACTCCATTTGATCAATCACTGTCTTTTGGGTGCATCTGGGGACTCTATGTCACCAGGAGGTCGTGGGTTCAGATCCCATCCAGATCAAGACAATTTTTCCTTTACACCCATTCTCCTATCACTTATAAACAGCTTGATAGCGGATGAATATTCATCAAGCCTGTTCCATTAGCCGCCAGATGGTCCCCACCATGGTATAATGGTATTGGGTGGCATCACATAGGACATCCAGACACCTCTACTCCATGTGCCTGGAGCGCTAATGGCAAGACGTTACTTCGATGACATTGTTAATCCTGTGGCATGACGCTTCCTTACCATCATGCCTGGATTGATTCTGCAACAGGACAATGCCACCCACTACACTGCATGTGCAACCTCCAAGGTATGATACATTCCCCTCTGAGGTGTTGCGATTTTCACTTTGATCAGTGCACAATATAGAAAGTATTCGCCCATGTCCGTCATATTCCCCGCATTTGTTGCCCATTGAACATGTGTGGGACCTTATGGATCGCCACTTTCGCAGCTCGCTCCAACAGCAAACCTTCTACAGACCATATCTCAGGACACCATTAACCATCTGATTGATGGAATGCCGAGATGTCTTCAAGCTTACATAACCACCCGAGGTGGGCCTACTATGTACTGATGAATCTGCAATAAATGCATTGTACCTTGTGTTCACACATTCAGTTTTTTGATCATTTGCACTTGTACCCTTATAGCTTCCGTCCTGTCAGTTTCGGGTGTCTACATCACTTCCCTCTGAGGTGTTGCGATTTTCACTTTGATCAGTGCACAATATAGAAAGTATGTCTCTCTTATTCTCTAAAATGAAAAATAGGAAAATATCCCATGTATTATTATGTTCCTCATATCACTCTGAGAAAATGGGGACAGAAAGGGGGGAGGAACTCTCAGTGTAATGTCTTTAAACAAAACAATTGCATTTCCCATCCCGCTGATAGCAAAGGGCAACCGATTGTTGCCAGTGCAAACTTCATGACGTTTACGTTCCATCATTAAATTGCAAAATTTTTGCATAAATACATCGCTTGCAATATTCGTTAAAATTTTCGAATTTTTCAAATGTTTCCGACCTTAGGCTGAGCAATTAATATTTTTGTGCTATTTGAGAAAATACCACTCGTAATATTTCTTCAATACCTGTCTAACCAAAGAATCCCTTTTTTCATTTCTAGAAACTAACGATTATCTCTTAAAACAAAAACGTTGCGTTTTGGCAACAATGAGATTTTAAACTCATTGCTATCAGTGCAACTCTCGTAACCTACACATTCAACCAGAAAAATTTCAAATTTTTAAGCATAAATACATCCTTTTCAATGCTCGTTTCACTTTCTTGATTTTTCTAAATTTTCGAACGTTATAGAGAGCGCATTTTAAACTTTTGGGAGCTTTGGAAAGCGTGGAATCGCAATATTTCATCAGTACCTATCTAACCCAGAAAGAATCTTTATCTAGGAAAATAAAAAAGTCTACAGACAGTCACAAGACAAAGTCAAAACCTTATGTCATTTCCTTTTAAAACGAGATAAAAAATAAATAGCTTCCTTTAAACTCCGAATAAATTACCTACTATGCAATAAATCAAAATCAAATTCCCTATTAAAAACTTCTATTATTTCGTTATCATTTCTTCTTTTATTTTGTTCCATTTGAAGAGATTGTTATTAATTATTGAATTCATCGCTATCTTGGCTATTATTTGATACCAGTTTCTAAGAATTACGAAAGACAAAAAAATTTATTTTCAACTTGGAATTAACCCAAGTACTGTTCGGCAGACACTGCTGACGTCATCGTGGACTGCATTTACTGCTCAATCACCATTTTCAAAATTGTCTTCCAGACATTATTTAAGTCAGGGATCCTCAACGTGGGGTACGCGGTAAAAAGTTTTTTGGGTACGCAGTGAGAGCTCAAAAGTCGCTAGGTGTAGTAACAAAGTCACTAAGTTGGCAACACTGCTGTTTAAAAATGTCATTATTGGTGTTTATCGATATATGTAATTTATGAATACAAAATTTAATGTGTATATATATTTATGTTTTATTTTATTCCCATTGTTATACTAAAACTATAGTTTTATCTATCTATACAAGGAGTACGCCAGTTACATACACATTTCCAGGGGGTACGTGAAGCATAAAAAGTCGAGAACCACTGATTTAAGTAAAGAGTCTCTGTCTGTGTTAGTGGTGCCATCTGCTGCTTGAATAAATAAACTTTATTTTATATTATTTTTCATTTAAAAATATAATTTTGCTTTCTTCTTCAAGATTATAAGATAATTGTATTTTTTTTTAAATCATTTCCTAATGTTATGTACTTATTTAATACCAATTTAGTTTTCTTTTTATTGCTGCTTTGTATTCTTTTTGCTCCAATGCATGGTAGTTTGCAATCACAGATGGCATTATAGTTACACCATTTTTTTTATCTGTGTATATTTGTTTCCGTTTCTTACAAACAGGTAAAACAATTATTATTAACCAATTATTATTAACGATTGGTACCAGTCTAATGCATTGTTATCAAAATATTAGAGAAGTACCATGTTAAGTCAAATAGTATCTAACTTCAAAGATCTATAACTTTTAAAATATGGATTTAAAAGAAAATAAAAATAAATATCCCTCATATCGCTGTTCTCTGCTTGGCACAGAGGTCTGATAGGAGTCTGGCAGCTTATACGCCATATTAGAAGAGGAAGGCGTTATCTTAGTAGAAAAACATCAGAAACATGCAAATATGACTAAAAATAAAATCATAAATCTATTGAAATCTCCATTTTCTGCAATGTCTGTTCATTATGGTATGGAAAGTGGAATATTTAAATCATAAATTGCCTTTAATTTTTTCCATAACTTTTTTTAGTGGAACATTAAGTCCCACGAAGCTAAGAAGCTTGTCTGCATGAATACAAATTAAACAATAAATAATCATGTTTTATAAAGTCTGAAATTGTATAATATTAAAATAATCGTTAAACCTGCTTCTAAAATATATATTTCTTGAATGGTTTTAACCAGGCCCGGATGTAAATTAAGCAAAAGGCAAGGGAGGGGGGGGGGGGAGCGAGAGCAAGTCGAAATGAACAGGAAAACCGTTCTAATATATATTTTCTCTATCGCTTTTCTGGCTTTTAGTGAATTTCCTGAAAAATGCCTTTGTGATTGTAGGTTTAATGCTTTTTTTTTTTCCTTTGTTCCATTTACTAAATTATCAAAAGTGGAGGGGAACGTGTAGGAGTTAATAAGCACATAATATTAATAGAACATAAATAAAATAATCTTTGAAATCTTTAAAAAATTGATATCTGAAAAAATATTTAATTTTTCCAGAGATACACGAGTCTACTAATCCAACCAACAGAGGGCGGCACCATTAACGAGCACTTCATTCCTGAATAATGCCTTGAAACACGAACTTCCGTTTAAAAAGGACAATCTCTGCTCAACTTAAGAAAATGTGTTTGCTACTTCTATGTTAAAATAATGCGAAAATAGAGAGAAACTGAAAAATTGAGATTAACATTTTATATAATTCTTTAAAACGATATCGGGTATTTATAGGTGAATTTAAGATCTCACAACCTTGCGCGATTCGATTTGCCTGTAACTAAGTTTTGTAGTTAGTCATCAAAGTTTATGTGAATAAGTCAGTGGTTCTCAACCTTTTATGCTGCACGTACCCCCTGGAAATGTTTATCTAAATGGCGTACTCATTATGTAGATAGATAAAATTATAGTTATAGTATAACAATGGGAATAAAATAAAACATATATATTTAACATATATCTAGCGACTTTTGAGCTCTCACGGCGTACCCCAAAACATTTTACCGCATACTCCACGTTGAGAACCCCCTAGTATAAGGTATAAAAAGGTATTTCCTGTGTCAAGTGGATTCCTAGTTATTGAAAAAGTCATAAATATTTGATGTTCAACCAAAATTAAAATACTTATATCTCAATTACTAATCAGCTTAGAGATTTGTTGTTTGGGCCATTTTGAAAATTTTAGTACAACCTTTAAGGTAATAAAAATCCAAACGAAAAAAAAGAAGGAGAGTCTTTAATTAAATCTATTTGCTTTTACTTTATTGAAATAAAGTTGGATCTTGAATATTTTAAAAGACTGCGCGTCTAAAATTATGCAAAATATTTATGACACACTTCAATCTTTGAGCCGAAATTTAAACTTGGAAAAGACTTTTTCTAATGTTTATTTTCACCTTATAAATGGCTTTTATTAATTTGCAGGGTTAATGATAGTCGATTAATTTCTGATTAATAATTGACTTAATAATAAACCTCATAGATAAAACCATCTGACCAGGGGCTTAGCGAGGGAGGGAAGGAAATCGAAAATTTTCCAACTCGAAAATGAGATTTTGCCAACTGACAAAATAATGTCTCTGTCAGGTTCGTACCTAGATTTTCGCTCCGCAGGGGTTGGGAGGGGGGAATTTTCACGAATCTCCTTCATTTTGTCATGTAACTTCAAATTCTGCCAACTATTTTCACAGAAATAATCCCAAAATTTATATCTCGCTTGAATTGTAGCAATTTAGTGTGAATTTTTCCAACTCCCCTAGATTTGGCCAACTTTTCTTAATTACACAGAACCAATCCCAATCTTTACATCTTTCCTAAATTGGCCAAGTCACTTCAAATTTTTCAAACTCCCCAAAATTTTGCCAAGTTTTCCCTATTTTGTCAGCTCTCCTTAATTTCATAAAACAATCCCAATTTTCACATCTCGCCCGTATTTTATAAAGTGGATTCGAATTTTGCCAACTACCCTAGATTTTGCCAAGTTGTCTCGATCTCGCCAACTCGCCACAATTTTACAGAGAAAATCCCAATTTTCACATCTCACCTGATTTTTGCAAAGTCACTCTGAATTTTGCCAACTCTCCCAAGATTTTCCAACTCTCCTAGATATTGCGAAGTTGCCTCGATTTTACCAACACGCCATAATTTTACAGAAAAAAGATTTCAATTTTTACATTTCACCTGAATTTTCCCAACTCTCCACGATTTTCGCAAGTCACTCTGAATTTTGCCAACTCCCAAGATATTGCCAAGTCACTGCGGATTTTCCCAACTGCCCCTAGATTTTGCCAAGTTTGCTTAATTTTCTTAACTCGCCATAATCTTACAGAAAAAAAAAAAAATTTTAACATCTCACCGATTTTTGCAAAGTCACTCAGAATTTTGCCAACTCCCCAAGATTTGCCAACTCTCCTAGATTTTGCCAACTCGCCATAACTTTGCAGAAAAAAAAAATCCCAATTTTTATATCTCACCAGAATTTTGCCAACTCCCCACGATTTTGCCAAGTCACTCCGAATTTTGCCAACTGCCCCTAGATTTTGCCAAGCTTCCTCAATTTCTCCAACTCTCCATAATTTTACAGAAAAAAGATTACAATTTTTACATCTCACCAGATTTTTTCAAAGTCACTCTGAATTATCCCAATACTCCTCAAGATTTGCGAACTCTCCTAGATTTTGCGAATTTGCCTCGATTTTTCCAACACACCATAATTAATAATACTTTGGGGGGAGCCTCCATATCCCTCCCATAGCTACCCCCCTGCATCTGACTACACAACAATTCTATAAATAATAATGAGCTCAATAAGAAATATTAAATTTAAAGAAATTAAACTACAACCAACTTAGGTTTGTTGATGACAAAATGCTTACAGACATTAACCATGCGCCTGCCTCGCAATCTGCAGTTCCCAGGTTCGAGTCCCAGCTGGGTCAGCTTTGAGATTTATCTCGGCAAAACCCCCCACCCTGCCTACACCGATGGGCTTGGAAAGGCAGCCGTCCGTCGGATGGGACGTTAAGCCGTGTCTCCGTGTGCGGCGGTGCCATACCCTGTGCACGTTAAACACGCTGGATGGCCTTGACGGAAGGCTACCATCTGTCTCACAACAGCTGTTCCAGTGGGTCCCCTCCCCCAAACTTCGGTGTCACTGTGACCTGACCATTTAGCCCATGGTGTGCCGCTCAGAGGTAACATGCCGTTCAGAGGTAAAACTACCCAACCTTTAGGTATGAAAGGAGATATTAATTATATTTCATATAATCTCTGCGGATAACACTAATACGGAATGCTACGTTGCCCAGAGATTTGTTTTTAAACTTTAGGAGCTCCTAATTATGCAAATTTAAATCAACGGAAGACCTTAAAAATGCGAATAATAATGTTTACTAGTTTATTAATCAAGTGTGTTAGAGAAGAGGAGATGGTGAAGTTGCCCCGGGTAAGGCATGGACATTGATGTTTGTGTTGCTTTTCTGCTGAGGTCTCGCCGTCCTCACAGGCATTCCGCTATGGCTTGCAAGCAGCTGCTCGAGGAGCTATACAATTATTTTTATTGGTTGCAATTTATATTAAAAGTTAAACGTTTCTCAATAACAACAAAGAAAAAAGTTCGTTTTTAAATCCTCGACTTTAGTGGTTAACAAAATAAAGTTCAAATAATTCAAATGGGAAAGGTTAGCAGTTTTAGCAGTCCCGTGGCCGAGTGGTTAGCATACTGGGCTACTTGATCTAAGGACCTGGGTTAGAGCCCCGGATTTAAGGCATGGATGTAGTAATGTTTTTCTGCTGAGGTCCCGCCATCCTCTCAGACCTTCTACTATGGCGTATTAAACTGACAGGCTCCTGTCAGACCTCTGTGGCAAGCAGCTGCGTGAGGGGTATATATTATATTATTAGCAGTTTCAGGTGCATCTGTACAAATTGAGATTAGGAAAAAAAATAGGTTTCTGCAATGCAGGGACTGCCTATAGGTAAATAGACATTCGAAGCGAATGGTAAGACAAGACTTAGAGCCAACTAACTATTTGAATAAGACTATTAAATAAAATACGACTTCAGGAAAACTATCTATCTTAAGAAAGTGCATAATTTGCAGGCTCGGATATTGGAAAAATCTAGTGGCGCGGGGATAAGAAATGCAAAAGAGGCGAAAAATCCAAAAGGGAAGATGAAAGAGGCAGGATTGTCAATGAACTCTATTATTTTCATTTCCATTTTAAAGGAATTCAAAAATTTATTTTAAAATGCATTAAATTTAAATAACTTTAAAACTCTTCCTGAAGCAATGGCGATATTCCGTATATTACTATATATTTTAAATATGAAATAATATTTGTGTAATATTCGGATAAATTAGTTTATTCTTTTCACGAAGAAGGGTCATGGGAAACATCAAAGCCAGGTGAAGAGGGGAATCACTCCCCCCCACTTTCAATAAATAATGCAATTAATTTTTTATTCATGGTGATTGAAAATAAATATTTTTATTATTGGTGATTGTAAAAGAAATATTTTTATTCAAGTTGGTTACTTGTAAATATTTCAATGAATTATTATTTGAGTACAGTAGCTCAAAAAAGTATCCGAACACTATCATTGATTACAGAATTCAGAAAAAAATCTGGCAACGATTTTTTTTAGAAATTAGTGATCTCGCTAAAACTACAGGTCCTGTATAGTTAGAGTCTAACAACCTTCTATAAACACTGGACCATTTTGTAAAAGGGACCTTGGCCCCTTTATCATCTGGTCCACGAGAAAATTTTTTTTGTGTGCGTCACCAGTACAGTGAAGTGCTAGCGACCCTACATGTTGGCGATAGGCTTTTGGCCGCAGGCCGCCTAAAAGTGAAGGAGATGGTTGAAGTTTCGTGCCAAGGAAGTACTGCGTCGTAGTTTTGTGGCAAGGGGGTGGGGAGGGGAGAGGTTTGGAGTAAAATTCTTCTGGGAGTGAAAATTGTAGCGTGTGTGATCACTGTGTGGCACATGTTGGCCGGAAGTTGGTAAGAAGGGTGCAAGGTAAATATTCAAAATCGCCCCGAATCTCTTACAACTAAGGATGGCCTAAAATGGTCGGCAGATCTTGAAATTTCTGATTTAGAATATGCTGATAATTTAGCTCTTTTGGCAAATGATGTTCATGAGATGAACTCTTTCATTCCAGCTGTTGATGAGACTGGTAGTATAGTAGGTTTGGTTATAAACAGAGAGAAAACTAAAGTGATGAAAATTGGTCAGGCAGATGGTTTGCCACCACTAGTAATTATTTTTGAAAAAGGGTACTTTGGGAGTTGTAGTTTATTGTTACAGAGTATAATTATGTATATATATATATTTTTCAATTTTTTTTGAAAGCATCAATACAATTGCACTAGGTAAATAAGGTGGTGAAGTAATGTGTCCAAAATGCTCCTTTTTTGTCCCTGTACTGGATCTTTTTGTCCCTTTGGATCTTTTTGGCATCTGGATCTTTTGATGTCCAATGGATCTTTTGAGTAGGAGGTGTCTGCAGGGAGGAGAGTCGTATTTCATATATTGAGATGGAGAGTCTGCAGGAAGTTGGAAGGTTAAAGGATTTTGTCAGTACTTTGTATAAAATGGGCCAGGGCCCTAAAATGTGAATTTACCTTTGCATGGGTGGGGTTTAGGATGGTCTGTAAGGTGAATGTGGTGACTCCAAGTGTAGCAAGTTTGTGATAGAGGGTGTGTCTTTGTGTGTTGTATATTTGACAGTGTAGTAGGTAGTGGGGGATATCCTCTATCACTTGGCAGTTTGGGCAGAGTGCAATATTTATTTTTCTAATCATAAATAAGTCTTTGTTGATGTTCGCTCTGCCAGTTCGGAGTCTGTGTATTGCTCTTTGGGCCCTTCTGGATAGGAAGTTAAGATGTAGTGTGTTTGGAGAGGGTGCTATTGTGGCTCTGAATGTGTTTTTATCTGTAGTGTGTTGTACCCAATTCTGGGTCCATGTGTGATAAAACATTTTTGTGTATTCTCTTATGTGATGTTTGCATGTAGTGACAGTGTGCTAATTTGGGGTTGTGAGTGTGAGGCCTTGTTTAGCAAGTGAGTCAACAGTCTCATTATGGATGATGTTGCAATGGGAGGGAATCCAGTAAAATGTTAGGGTGTTTCCCTTGTCTATAACGTTGTGTGCTATGTTTTGTATGTGGAAAAGGGAATGGTTCTGTGATGGATCTACTGTTAGTGTGTTAATGAGTTGTAATGCAGGCCTTGAGTCTGTGATTATGTTAATGTGTTGTTTGTTGAGGTGGGTGGCCCAGCCTAATGCCATATGAATTGCTGCTAGCTCTGAAGAGGTGCTATTTTCAGCATGATTTAATTTTATAACATAAGAAAATTTGGTGGAAGGGGTGTAAAAAGCAGCAGAGCCAGAGGTGGGGTGTGGAATATGAGATCCTTCAGTGTAAATTGTATGGTCAGTGTCTGATTGTTGTGTGATTAAGTTGTCTGCAGCAATTTTTAGTTCAATGGGGAGGTGAGCTTTTTTTTTTTGGTGATGTGTGGTAGAGTGAGGTGAATGTTTGGTTTTTTAAGTAACCAATAGGGAAGTGTTTGTGTGGGTTTATAGGGTTTAATTTGTTGCCAAGTCGGGTAAAGTGTGTTTTTTTTTAATTATTTGTGCTGTGGTAGTAGAGTTAGTGGTGGATTCAATTCTAAGTATGGCTGGGTGAGTGGGATTGTAGTGTTTAAGTTTGATGTAGTGTTTGCATGTGAGGAGGTGTCTTTTGATTGTTAGAGGTGGCATGTTAGCTTTTGCCCAAGTGGCGAGGTTGGGCAGCCAGCTTTAAGACCCAGGGCAAGTCTGATGGGGCGTGTTTGCATAGTTTCAATTTTATTGATTTGTGTGTTTGAAGCAGTGTTAAGTGCTGGGAAGCCATACTCTAGTCTACAGTTGATAAATGCTTTGATGAAAGTAAGCATTACTTTATCGCTGGCCCCCCATGACACTCTTGTGATGGAATTTAATATGTTGTATGCTCCAATGCATGTGGATTTTATTTTATTAATGTGTTGTTTCCAGGTAAGCTTAAGGTCTATTGTTAGCCCTAAATATTTGCAATGGGTGACAGTGGGAATGGTGCAATTGTCAATTGTAATATTTGGTGAATTGGTAGGTAAGTGTTTACGTGTAATGGGTAAAACCGCAGATTTAGGTGCTGAGATGGCAAGTCCCCATTTTGTAGTAAAGTCAAGAACCTGGTTGCCTGCATTTTGTAATGTGGTTTGTATGCTGTTGATGTTAGTTCCAAAGGTCCAGAGCACTATATCATCTGCAAAGATGGAGAATGTGATTTTATTGTTAAAAATAGTTGGGAGGTCATGTAGTAAGATGTTGAATAATGTGGGGTAAACCACACTGTCCTGTGGTAATCCTCTGTTGAGTTTATGTGGGTCAGATAGGGTAGTCCCCAGCTTGACTTTAATTTTTCTGTGTGTGACGAAATTTTTAAAGAATTCAAAAATTTTTCCTATGATGCCTAGTTGATGTAATTTGTAGAGTATGTTGGTGTGTGATGTATAGTTAGAGGCTGGCCTTCTCGCTGATTCACTGCCATTGGTTGATTGAGTCACATGGTTTATGGGCGCCATGTTTTGTCGTTCCGTGAGACGAAAGCTTATGAGTTAGTGTGTGTACCAAGTTAAATCTCAGTTGTTATAGTTTTATACATTTCTACCACTTTTTTTTGTCTATAAAAGCTGTCATATTTTATGAATACCTCACTGCGATGCATTTGGGTGTAAAAATTTCACTCAAAGAAATAAATTAATGAATATTTTTTTTCCAAGAAACTCCATCAGAAGACGTCAACAGTGAAAATGCTGCTAACAGTGAAATGAGCTAACTGAAAACAAACAATTTCTTTTAAGGTTCGTTTGAAAAACGAGCTAATGTTTCCACTTTGTCATCTGCCTATGCCAATATTTGTTCTTCTTTCTCTCTGTTTACTGTTGTCTGTCCATCTGTCTTTACACCTGTCTGTCCGTCTATAGACAATCATTTTTTTTTTTTACTTTTAGAGCTAAATGAAAACTTTTTTTGTGTTGGATAGGTGTCGAACAAATATTGTGATTCGCAATTTTGAAAAAATTCAATGGCTTTAATAGCGCCCTCTAGCGATTGGAAAAGATGGAAAATGTAAAAATTTCAAACGAATATTACAAACAAATGTATACTGGAATTCTGAAATTTTGGTAGTAGAGTGTTATGGTCAGAAGCTTTACAATGGGAACAAGGCCAAAAGGGGATGCGAAATTGAAATTTCTTAGCCTAAAGGGGATGCGAAAATGAAACTTTTGATTTTCAAAAGATAAAGGAAGCAATATATATATATTTTATTTAAAAAAAAAAGAAATTATTAAAATATTAATAGTTTATTTTCTCATTTATACGAAAGAATGGAAAGAAATTCCATTAAAAAGGCGATTAAAAAGGCAAAGCGAAATTGTCTTTAAAAAATAAAAGACAATTTCGTTTTGCTTTTTTAAATCGCCTTTTTAAAAAAAAGACAATTTCGCTTTGCTGCTGTCCTTCTGTAGACGTCGAACTTTTTTATTTATACAGATAAATAAAAAATTATTTTTGTGTTAGATAGACATTAATGATGTATTATGATGTGTATTTTTCGATTCTCCCAAAAGTTATAATTGCGCCAAAAGTTATAATTGCGCGTCTAACGGTGAAAAAATTTAAAAATTCCAAATTTTCAAACGAATATTCGAACCGATGTAATTATGTTAGAAGTTTGAAATTTTGATGTTGAAATGTGAAGGTTACGAAGTTACCATTGATAACAATCACTTGACCCCTTAGACCCAGGGGGGAGGTAAATGCAATTTTTTTTTTCTTTTAGCAGAAAAGTTTATGTTTTTAGAGATAAATTAAAAATTCTTCTTGGGTTGGACAGATATTGATGAAATATTACAATTTGCATTTTGCGAATTTCCCAAAAGCTAAAAATGTGCACTCTAACGGTGGAAAAATTGAAAAATCTCAAAATTTAAAACGAATATTGCAAGCGATGTAGTTATGGTGAAAATTTAAAATTTTGGTGGTGGAATGTGAAACTCTTAAAATTTCCGTTGACAATAATGAGTTGATCTTAAGCCGAAGGCAGGTAAGAAACGGAACGATTTTGTTTTAAGAGATAATTGGAAATCTCTTTTTTTAGTTGTTTACTAATGAAATGTAATTCGCATTTTCAAAGGTAGTTTTAATTTATATCATTAGAGAACACTAAATATCGAAACTGCAAAACTTTTATTGAAAGTTTTATGTGATCTGTTCATCGTAGAAATTTTGTCGTGTACAGTTCTGTTATGGTAGAAATTCTAATGACAGCAATTATCTGCCCACTGTTTTCAGAGGAGCGAGAGAAAAGCAACTTTTAAAATTTAAGAACTAAAAGACAAATACTTTTTTATGTTTTATACTAATAAAATACTGCTAGGTGCATTTCCTCCATCGTATAATAAAAAATAAATAAATAACCCTTCAAGCAGCTGCTTGTACAGAGGTCTGACAGAAGCGCTTGTCAGTTTATATGCCATAGTAGAAGGTCCATGAGGATGGCTGGATCTCAGCAGAAAAACAACACATACATCCATAATTAAAACTTCTAAGGAGTGAAAAAGTAGTCAAAGGAAGAACTTCCTACTCTTTGAAAATGAGATTCCCATATGCGACAGAGGCGATATTCGTTCTTCTAATTATCTTACATTTTCACTACCTTCTGACAGTGGAAATTAGAACTACTGTATAAATGAGAAAATGAACTATTAATATTTTATTAGTACCTGTAATGTGCAAAAAAAGTTTTTCATTTATCTATTAAGCAGAAAAGATGCATTTTACCAACAGGACAAATCATTATTATTAGTGTAAACCACTTGATCATTACACTATATGACTAAAAAATTTAAGTTTCTAGAAAAAATAGGTGGTTTGCCATATTTATTTAAAATTTGATATTTTCCAGCTTTTTTTCACTACTAGAGGTCGCATTTCGAGTTTTCATTTACCGCCTTTAGCACTCTCTAACACTGGAAATTCCACTGATGGGTATTCGAAAAACGTAAATATTAATATTTTTGTGGAAAGAAATTCGCCGACATATGCGATTCGAAACCGAATCTCTCCAGAAACATGTCAGAGTATTTATTCTAACCTGTTGAACTAACGCTGGCATTTTTCACAAAAAATATTTATTGATTTATAGACGTTTAAACGTCAACATGTAACGCTGAGATTATCAAATAATGTTTAAATCATTACTAATTTTTTAGTGCCTGTAAAACAAAATATATATATATTGCTTCCTTTATCTTTTGAAAATCAAAGTTTCATTTTCGCATCCCCTTTTGGCTAAGAAATTCCAATTTCGCATCCCCTTTTGGCCTTGTTGCCATTGTAAAGCTTCTGACCATAACACTCTACTACCAAAATTTCAGATTTCCAGTATACATTTGTTTGTAATATTCGTTTGAAATTTTAGCATTTTCCATCTTTTCCAATCGCTAGAGGGCGCTATTAAAGCCATTGAATTTTTTCAAAATTGCGAATCACAATATTTGTTCGACACCTATCCAACACAAAAAAAGTTTTCATTTATCTCTAAAAGTAAAAAAAAAATGATTGTCTATAGACGGACAAACAGGTGGAAAGACAGATGGACAGACAACAGTAAACAGAGAGAAAGAAGAACAAATATTGGCATAGGCAGACGACAAAGTGGAAACATTAGCTCGTTTTTCAAACGAACCTTAAAAGAAATTGTTTGTTTTCAGTTAGCTCATTTCACTGTTGCAGCCGTTTGCCGTCTTCTGATGGAGTTTCTTGGAAAAAAAATATTCATTAATTTATTTCTTTGAGTGAAATTTTTACACCCAAATGCATCCCAGTGAGGTATTCATAAAATATGACAGCTTTTATAGACAAAAACAAGTGGTAGAAATGTATAAAACTATAACAACTGAGATTTAACTTGGTACACACACTAACTCATAGGCTTTCATCTCACGGAACGACAAAACTTAAATAAAATAATAAATAAATACCCCTTCAAGCAGCTGCTTGCCACAGAGGTCTGACAGGAGCCTGTCAGTTTATATGCCACAGTAGGAGATCTGAGAGGATGGCAGGACCTCAGCAGAAAAACGACACACACATCCATGCCTAATCCGGGACTCGAACCCAGGTCCCTTAGATCAGTAGCCAAGCGTGCTACAAAAGGCGCCCATAAACCATGTGACTCAATCAACCAATGGCAGTGAATCAGCGAGAAGGCCAGCCTCTAACTATACATCACACACCAACATACTCTACAAATTACATCAACTAGGCATCATAGGAAACATTTTTGAATTCTTTAAAAATTTCGTCACACACAGAAAAATTAAAGTCAAGCTGGGGACTACCCTATCTGACCCACATAAACTCAACAGAGGATTACCACAGGACAGTGTGGTTTACCCCACATTATTGAACATCTTACTACATGACCTCCCAACTATTTTCAACAATAAAACCTTTGGAACTAACATCAACAGCATACAAACCACATTACAAAATGCAGGCAACCAGGTTCTTGACTTTACTACAAAATGGGGACTTGCCATCTCAGCACCTAAATCTGCGGTCTTACCAATTACACGTAAACACTTACCTACCAATTCACCAAATATTACAATTGACAATTGCACCATTCCCACTGTCACCCATTGCAAATATTTAGGGCTAACAATAGACCGTAAGCTTACCTGGAAACAACATATTAATAACATTAAATCCACATGCATTGGAGCATACAACATATTAAATTCCATCACAAGAGTGTCATGGGGGGCCAGCGATAAAGTAATGCTTACTTTCATCAAAGCATTTATCAACTGTAGACTAGAGTATGGCTTCCCAGCACTTAATACTGCTTCAAACACACAAATCAATAAAATTGAAACTATGCAAACACGCGCCATCAGACTTGCCCTGGGTCTTAAAGCTGGCTGCCCAACCTCGCCACTTGGGCAGAAGCTAACATGCCACCTCTAACAATCAAAAGACACCTCCTCACATGCAAACACTATATCAAACTTAAACACTACAATCCCACTCACCCAGCCATACTTAGAATTGAATCTACCACTAACTCTACTACCAAAGCACAAATAATTAAAAAAAAATACACTTTACCCCAATTGGCAACAAATTAAACCCTATAAACCCACACAAACACTTCCCTATTGGTTACTTAAAAAAACAAACATTCACCTCACTCTACCACACATCACCAAAAAAAAAGCTCACCTCCCCATTGAACTAAAAATTGCTGCAGACAACTTAATCACAGAACTATCAGACACTGACCATACAATTTACATTGATGGATCTCATATTCCACACACCACCTCTGGCTCTGCTGCTTTTTACACCCCTTCCACCAAATTTTCTTATGTTATAAAATTAAATCATGCTGAAAATAGCAGCTCTTCAGAGCTAGCAGCAATACATATGGCATAAGGCTGGGCCACCCACCTCAACAAACAACATATTAACATAATCACAGACTCAAAGCCTGCATTTACAACTCTTTAACACACTAACACTAGATCCATCACAGAACCATTCCCTTTTCCACATACAAAACATAGCACACAACGTTATAGACAAGGGAAACACCCTAACATTTTACTGGATTCCCTCTCATTGCAACATCATCCATAATGAGACTGTTGACTCACTTGCTAAACAAGGCCTCACACTCACAACCCCAAATTAGCACACTGTCACTACATGCAAACATCACATAAGAGAATACACAAAAATATTTTATCACACATGGACCCAGAATTGGGTACAACACACTACAGATAAAAACACATTCAGAGCCACAATAGCACCCTCTCCAAACACACTACATCTTAACTTCCTATCCAGAAGGGCCCAAACAGCAATACACAAACTCCGAACTGGCAGAGCGAACATCAACAAAGACTTATTTATGATTAGAAAAATACATATTGCACTCTGCCCAAACTGCCAAGTGATAGAGGATATCCCCCACTACCTACTACACTGTCAAATATACAACACACAAAGACACACCCTCTATCACAAACTTGCTACACTTGGAGTCACCACATTCACCTTACAGACCATCCTAAACCCCACCCATGCAAAGGTAAATTCACATTTTAGGGCCCTGGCCCATTTTATACAAAGTACTGACAAAATCCTTTAACCTTCCAACTTCCTGCAGACTCTCCATCTCAATATATGAAATACGACTCTCCTCCCTGCAGACACCTCCTACTCAAAAGATCCATTGGACATCAAAAGATCCAGATGCCAAAAAGATCCAAAGGGACAAAAAGATCCAGTACAGGGACAAAAAAGGAGCATTTTGGACACATTACTTCACCACCTTATTTACCTAGTGCAATTGTATTGATGCTTTCAAAAAAAATTGAAAAATATATATATATACATAATTATACTCTGTAACAATAAACTACAACTCCCAAAGTACCCTTTTTCAAAAATAATTACTAGTGGTGGCAAACCATCTGCCTGACCAATTTTCATCACTTTAGTTTTCTCTCTGTTTATAACCAAACCTACTATACTACCAGTCTCATCAACAGCTGGAATGAAAGAGTTCATCTCATGAACATCATTTGCCAAAAGAGCTAAATTATCAGCATATTCTAAATCAGAAATTTCAAGATCTGCCGACCATTTTAGGCCATCCTTAGTTGTAAGAGATTCGGGGCGATTTTGAATATTTACCTTGCACCCTTCTTACCAACTTCCGGCCAACATGTGCCACACAGTGATCACACACGCTACAATTTTCACTCCCAGAAGAATTTTACTCCAAACCTCTCCCCTCCCCACCCCCTTGCCACAAAACTACGACGCAGTACTTCCTTGGCACGAAACTTCAACCATCTCCTTCACTTTTAGGCGGCCTGCGGCCAAAAGCCTATCGCCAACATGTAGGGTCGCTAGCACTTCACTGTACTGGTGACGCACACAAAAAAAATTTTCTCGTGGACCAGATGATAAAGGGGCCAAGGTCCCTTTTACAAAATGGTCCAGTGTTTATAGAAGGTTGTTAGACTCTAACTATACAGGACCTGTAGTTTTAGCGAGATCACTAATTTCTAAAAAAAATCGTTGCCAGATTTTTTTCTGAATTCTGTAATCAATGATAGTGTTCGGATACTTTTTTGAGCTACTGTACTCAAATTATAATTCATTGAAATATTTACAAGTAACAACTTGAATAAAAATATTTCTTTTACAATCACCAATAATAAAAATATTTATTTTCAATCACCATGAATAAAAAATTAATTGCATTATTTATTGAAAGTGGGGGGAGTGATTCCCCTCTTCACCTGAGGAAAGAGATTTAAAGCTTCAGGAAGAGATTTAAAGTTATTTAAATTTAATGCATTTTAAAATAAATTTTTGAATTCCTTTAAAATGGAAGGGACAATAATAGAGTTCATTGACAATCCTACCCTCTTTCATCTTCCCTTTTTGGATTTTTTCGCCTCTATTGCATTTCTTATCCCCGCGCCACTAGATTTTTCCAATATCCGAGCCTGCAAATTATGCACTTTCTTAAGATAGATAGTTTTCCTGAAGTCGTATTTTATTTAATAGTCTTATTCAAATAGTTAGTTGGCTCTAAGTCTTGTCTTACCATTCGCTTCGAATGTCTATTTACCTATAGGCAGTCCCTGCATTGCAGAAACCTATTTTTTTTCCTAATCTCAATTTGTACAGATGCACCTGAAACTGCTAATAATATAATATATACCCCTCACGCAGCTGCTTGCCACAGAGGTCTGACAGGAGCCTGTCAGTTTAATACGCCATAGTAGAAGGTCTGAGAGGATGGCGGGACCTCAGCAGAAAAACATTACTACATCCATGCCTTAAATCCGGGGCTCTAACCCAGGTCCTTAGATCAAGTAGCCCAGTATGCTAACCACTCGGCCACGGGACTGCTAAAACTGCTAACCTTTCCCATTTGAATTATTTGAACTTTATTTTGTTAACCACTAAAGTCGAGGATTTAAAAACGAACTTTTTTCTTTGGTGTTATTGAGAAACGTTTAACTTTTAATATAAATTGCAACCAATAAAAATAATTGTATAGCTCCTCGAGCAGCTGCTTGCAAGCCATAGCGGAATGCCTGTGAGGACGGCGAGACCTCAGCAGAAAAGCAACACAAACATCAATGTCCATGCCTTACCCGGGGCAACTTCACCATCTCCTCTTCTCTAACACACTTGATTAATAAACTAGTAAACATTATTATTCGCATTTTTAAGGTCTTCCGTTGATTTAAATTTGCATAATTAGGAGCTCCTAAAGTTTAAAAACAAATCTCTGGGCAACGTAGCATTCCGTATTAGTGTTATCCGTAGAGATTATATGAAATATAATTAATATCTCCTTTCATACCTAAAGGTTGGGTTGTTTTACCTCTGAACGGCATGTTACCTCTGAGCGGCACACCATGGGCTAAATGGTCAGGTCACAGTGACACCGAAGTTTGGGGGAGGGGACCCACTGGAACAGCTGTTGTGAGACAGATGGTAGCCTCCCGTCAAGGCCATCCAGCGTGTTTAACGTGCACAGGGTATGGCACCGCAGCACATGGAGACACGGCTTAACGTCCCATCCGACGGACGGCTGCCTTTCCAAGCCCATCGGTGTGGGCAGGGCGGGGGGTTTTGCCGAGATAAATCTCAAAGCTGACCCAGCTGGGACTCGAACCTGGGAACTGCAGATTGCGAGGCAGGCGCATGGTTAATGTCTGTAAGCATTTTGTCATCAACAAACCTAAGTTGATTGTAGTTTAATTTCTTTAAATTGAATATTTCTTATTGAGCTCATTATTATTTATAGAATTGTTGTGTAGTCAGATGCAGGGGGGTAGTTATGGGAGGGATGTGGAGGCTCCCCCCAAAGTATTATTAATTATGGTGTGTTGGAAAAATCGAGGCAAATTCGCAAAATCTAGGAGAGTTCGCAAATCTTGAGGAGTATTGGGATAATTCAGAGTGACTTTGAAAAAATCTGGTGAGATGTAAAAATTGTAATCTTTTTTCTGTAAAATTATGGAGAGTTGGAGAAATTGAGGAAGCTTGGCAAAATCTAGGGGCAGTTGGCAAATTTCGGAGGGACTTGGCAAAATTGTGGGGAGTTGGCAAATTTCGGAGGGACTTGGCAAAATTGTGGGGAGTTGGCAAAATTCTGGTGAGATATAAAAATTGGGATTTTTTTTTCTGCAAAGTTATGGCGAGTTATGGCTCTGCAGAAGTTACAGTAAAAGCACTAGAGTAAAAACTCAGACCCTGATTCTCAGATTCTTGGAGGAAAGTTCTTTAATAAACAGAATCTGAATTTACCCTTTGCTGGGTATTTCGCTCTTAAAAAAAAGGACGAATTTATCTACAATGTGTAATATTGACTGTTGAAAAAAAAATGAGTTTTATACAAACTTTCTCTAGTGGCAAGCATCACAAGTGATAACCTCACGGTTATTTTTGGTGGTAGAAGTGAAAAAAAAACTGTTATTCTATTACTATTTATTCTTTGTTATATTTATTGATTTTTGTTTCTGAAGTCCATTTTGGTGCAGAAAGTAAAGGTAATTGAGATCCAAGAGTATTGGACCATAGAAAGATTTACTCTTCACAAGTGGGAACTTTTAAAAATTAAAACAAAAAACAAAATCATTTACATTTTCCTACATTGTGATTTACACCTCCTATTCTTTGTTTGGGATAGCAGGGAGCCAAAAGTTGAAGGGTTTCTAGCCTTCCCACCATATTTTCTTTATCTATTAGAAACAGCTTCCATAGCCATGGGGGGCGGGGGGCTCAGTCGGTAGCGCGCTAGGCTCGTAATCTGTAGTTCCCAGGTTCGAGTCCCAGCTGGGTCAGCGTTGAGATTTATCTCCGCAAAATTCCCCGCCCTGCCCACGGTCAGTAGGGGACACCGATGGGCTTGGAAAGGCCGCCGTCCGTCGGATGGGACGTTAAGCCTTGCCCCCGTGTGCGGGAGAGCCATACCCTGTGCACGTTAAAGAACACGCTGGATGGCCTTGACGGGAGGCTACCATCTGTCTCTCAACAGCTGTTCCAGTGGGTCCCCTCCCCCAACCTTCTCTGAGCCTTCGGGGTCCATGTGACCTGGCCATTTAGCCCATGGTGTGCAAAAAAGTGCCGCTCAGAGGTAAAACAACCCAACCCATAGCCATGGGCTACGGAGGTCCAACCAAACCGCGCCATTTAGTTCTCCAAGCATATCTGCCCTAAGCTATATCTGATGCATCTCGCCACTGCACATCAATTCTAACAAGGTCCTGTTTGACACTGTCTGCCCACCGCATCCTAGGTCTCCCCCTCTTTCTGAGGCTTTTAGGCACACTGTTCATAACTCTATTCGCCAATGTATAATTATCCATACGGGCAACATGGACAAACCAGCGTAGTCTCTCTCTGTAAAATATGCTGCTTAAAGGGGGTTGCCGACTCCTTTGCCTCACCTCATCATTAGTTACAAAGTTGAACCACCTAAAGCCCAAGATACTGCGTAAGCATCTAGAATGAAAAGCATCAAGTTTCCTGCAATATTGTTTACAAAGTGTCCAAGTTTCACTACCATAACTAGCCCTAGAGAGAACCAAACTATTATACAGTCTAATTTTAGTCTTTAGGTGTATACGCCTAGTTCTCCACACTTTTCATAGATTCCTAAAATTCCCAGAGGCAATCCCTATTCGTCTGTTAATCTCATGTCGCACATCACCAGTATCTTCGCATAACTCCTAAGATAATTAACTGAAGCACTTGCTAAAGGGCGCAACCATTCAGAGCGACTGAAGCACTAACCGCCAGACCACTTTTCATCACTTTATTTTCATCTCTGTTTATCACCAAACCAACTCTATTACCAGTCCCATCAACAGTTCTAATGAATGAATTCATCTCATCAACAGCCCTAATGAAAAAATTCATCTCCTCAACATCATTAGCCAACTAGGCCAAATCATCTGCATTAACCTAAAACCTAAATCAGAACTTTTGGAATCTCTAGACCATTTAAGGCCAAAATCTTTCCCTTGAAGTGAATTTCGCATAACTTAATCAATAACCAAGCTAAAGAGAAAAAGAGACAAAATGCACCCTTGTCGAACACCAGAAGTAATGTTAAACCAATTGCTACAAGCCTTACCAACTCTCACACACGACTCAGTGTTATTATAGAGAGCTTTCATTAGGTTAACTAACTTGTCTGATATACCATATGATTTCACAATCAAATACAAATTATGACGATAACAGCCTTTTTGAAATCAACAAAGCTAGCAACCAAATGTTTCTGAAGCTCTAAACATTTCTCAAGAATCTGCCTGAGTGATAATATGCGATCAACATATCCCCTACCACTTCTGAATCCACATTGTTCGCCATGCAATTGACTGTCAACCAGATTCTTAAGTATAAATTCAAATATTAACATACTTAGTGAAACACTTTGTATATTTTATTGTATTTAATAAAATATAGGCGTCACTTTTGTTCCATCTCTTAAACATTGGAACGAAGCTTTTAGAAGCGAGCAAGGCTACAACTCGTATAATTTTGACTAAAAGGTTGGGATTATACCTCTAAGCTGAACAGTTTTTACCCACAAAAGCGCTAAAAGACGGATGAAATGGAACGGTTTCGTGGACAGCTGTTAGAAGACACAGGGAAGCCTCCTGTCAACCAAATGTTATTTAACATGCATAGCCTGAGTACCGGTTTAAGCCACATCTGACGAATGCCGACATTTTTCAATCCATCGGTGTCCTCTTCCTTATCATGAGCAGGGATTTAGAGGAGAAAAATCTTAGTGCAGACACAGTGGGGACTCGAATCTGGGAACCATAAGCAGGGTCAGACGTATGCATCAGCTAACTAAGCTACAGCTTAGGGCCTGATCATATGAAGGGCCTCAAAGAAATGTATTTTAAGTTTTACTACATTACAATTTCTTTTTAATATTTAATCTATTTTGCAAACTTTTGTTAGCAATGATAGAATAATGTTTCCATTGATTCCCTCAATCAGAATAATTATAAATATATTTCGACTTTCTAATTTTTTGGGCCCCTTAAATTTAAATCTCTTAGCGCCTCAGAAAGTCAAAGTGCGGCCCTGGGTTTGTTCTACTCCCATTCTTTGTAATGATGTTAGATGCATTACGGCTCTTAATGTGGCCAGAATATCATAGTCTTATAGAATTGGCTAGTTCTAAATTTAAACTACATATATTCGCAGAGTCGGATTGTTTTACCTCTGAGTGCTACTTTTTTGCACACCATGGGCTAAATGGCCAGGTCACAAGGACCCCGAAGGCTCAGAGAAGGTTGGGGGAGGGGACCCACTGGAACAGCTGTTGGGAGACAGATGGTGGCCTCCCGTTAAAGCCATCCAGAGTGTTCTATAACGTGCACAGGGTATGGCTCTCCCGCACACGGGGCCACGGCTTAATTCACATCCGACGGACGGCGGCCTTTCCAAGCCAATCGATGCCCCCTACTGACCGTGAATTTTGCGGAGATAAATCTCAACGCTGACCCAGCTGGAACTCGAACTTGGGAACTACAGATTACGAGCCTGGCGCGCTACAAACTGAGCTACCCCCGCTCCTATATCCGCAGGGGTTGACGAAATTGCTACTGAAATGATTCTATATCCTGCAGATAAGCTTTAAGTTTTGCGGATCACCTGTAAATGATAAAATTTACTTAATGCAAGTAAATTTTATTGTTTACAACAAATTATCAAAGCAATTGATTTTATTATTTATCAATTACAGCAAATTATCAAAGCAATAAATTTTATTGTTTACAGCAAATTATTGCAAATTATCAAAGAATAATAATTTAAAAAATGCTTAGTGATGGGAACGCATGGTTTCTGTTATCATATGGCTGAAGGCAATTTTGAACATCTTTTATGACACAGGCATTGTGCCTAAGGATTTTGCCAGAAATATTATTATCCCAATATTTAAAAAGGTGATCGTAGTTTTTGTGATAACTATAAGGGTATAAGCCTACTTTCTGTTCCAGGTAACGTACTTTGCATGATTGTGCTTAATAGAATTAAGAATCTGGTTGACAGAGAATTGCGTGATGAGCAATGTGGATTCAGAAGTGGTAGGGGATGTATGAAGATATGCATTATTATTTTCCTGGGAATTAAATTGAAAAATGTGATACATAATTTTAAAATTCTTTTATTATCGAGAATAATCAGAAATTTGGGTACAGCAAATTTGTAAAAACAAATGCAGCAATTTTGGAATATTTTATTATGTGTCAATTGAACAGATCCCACAAATACCACATTTCTATTCTGAGAAAATCATATTTATCATTGAGTTTGAAGTGCTGTTTGACATGTTTTCGAATGTAAAAATATTATATCCTTACATAGTTATAAATCATCAGTAGATATTTTACTGCGATTTTTATGTGTACAGTGCATTGTACTGTATATTATGTAGTAAGGAATACAATTTGTAAAATTCTTTTGTGATTCTTTATAACGATAAGAAAGCAATGTCTTAATATTAATCGAGTTATATTAATCAAGATTTAAGTACCAATTTAACAAAATTGAAGAGTGCGCCCTGTTTGCCTTGCTCATAACGTTCTGTATCACAATTACACTTTGTTTTGTAATGTATTATTATATGACGAAAGTGAAATATATATATATATATACACCGAAGAGCCAAAACATTATGACCAGCGTGTTTTTATGCAAATCGAAGCAACTGCAGGTAAACGACAGTGCGTGTGAAGGTCATGAAACGGTATAAATAACACCTGATTCTGATCTCTGTTAATCAGTGTTTTCTTGTTTCTCAGATGAGAAAAGCAGTGACTTCAGTGAGTTTGACAAAGGCCATATTGTAATGGTCAGACTTCTGGATCAGAGCATCACCGAGATGGCAAGGCTTGAGGGGTACTCACGGACAGCCGTGGTTAGTACCTTCAAAAAGTGGTCCGAGGAGAGAAAACCCACGAATGCCAGCAAGGTTTGGGCAGACGGCTCAGCGATGCTAGAGGTGAGCGAAAGCTATCCCGTATGGAACGAGCCAACAGAAGGGATGCTGTGTCGCAACTCGCCCGTAATTTGAATGCTGGTGATGTGTCGCAACACACAATACCTCGAACCCTGCTGAAAATTGGATTGCATAGCCGCAGGCCTCTACGAGTGTCTATGCTAACCTCGGTTCACCATCGAAAGCGCCTACAATGGGAACGCGAGCATCAAAACTGGACCTTAAATGCTTGGAAGAAGATCGTCTGGTCCGATGAATCTCCTTTCCTGTTGCAGCATATGGATGTCCCGGAAAGTGTGTGTCATTTACCTGGGGAAGTGTTGGCACCAGGATGCACCATGGGACGAAAAGAAGCCGGTGGAGATAGTGTAATGGTTTGGGCAATGTTCTGCTGGGAAACCCTGGCTCCAGTCATTCGTGTGCAAGAAACTATGACGTCTACCACCTACCCAAACATCATTGCAGACCAGGTATATCCTTTCATGGCAACGGTATAACCCTTCTGATAGTGCCTGCTTTCAGCAGTATAATGTGCCATGCCACACTGCCCAGATTGTTCGAGAATGGTTCTCGGAACATGAAGACTTCCAGGTATTGCCCTAGCCTCCAAATTCCCCAGATATCAATCCAATCGAGCATCTGAGGTTTGTGTTGAAACAATAATAAGCGATCTGCGGCGGCTCAACCACGCATCTTAAAGAGTTAAAGAATCTGCTGGTAACGTATTGGTACCAGATCCCACGAAACACTTTTAGAAATCTTGTAGTGTCCATGCCTCGCCGGGTAAGAGCTGTTTTGGATGCACGTGGAGGACTAACATATTATGCAGGTGGCCATAATGTTTTAGCTCTTCGGTGTATTTTGTGGTTTTAAATTTTCTTCACATTGTTTAAAAAATATAAGTATAGTTAAGATTCTGAAAATTTTTTTAACATTCACCTAGAATAAAAAGATATATTATACAAAATTTTGCGGTAGTCACGTTATTTAGCTCTTGCACAAAATGGTACATTTAATTTTCCTTAAAAGTTAATTTCAAAGCTCTGTTTCTAATAATTTTGAGGAGAAAAGTTTCCATAAAAGTTACATAAAAGTTATTCATATCGTATTCTTCCATATGATTATAAAACTGCAAATGGTTCTCAAATATACAAAAAATTGAAATAAGATTTTTAAAAAATCTTTGCTCTGAACAGAACTAAAGGAACAGCTCAAAAATGAGAAAAAATATTTGACAAAGTGTGAGCTAAGAACTAACTAGGGTGACGTCATGGTTCGGTCGACTTGCCTTCCGTTATAGGAAGTGATGGCTGACCAATTGGTCTCCTTCCTGAGCCTTCTCTGAGCCTTCGTGGTCCTTATGACCTGCACAAGTCAGCCTGTTGTGTGTTAAAAATTTGCCGTTCAGAGTTAAAACAACCCATTGAATCAGGGAACTCTATATTACGAGCCTGGAGCAATACCGACTGAGCTACCCAGCCACGAAACTGAATCCATCCCACAATGATATTATGAACAACGAACACAAAATAACGATTGAGATAGTATCTATAAAACAATGTTCAATATTTATTAAATTAATTGATACAAATATTTTATGCTTAAATTAATGACATTGACATTATTTACACAAATATTAAAATCCTTAACCAGTATTCCTTCTAGCCTTCTTGCCCTAAAATTCGCACAGAAGCAATCGTCCTTTATATCTGATAAAACTCAAAAGTAAACGTAGTGGCCTTCGAAGTCGTAGTGCTCAGTGCACCGGCACGATAGATCTGCAGATTCTGTCTCGGTATGTAGAGAGTTGAAGGATTCGTGATGTTCCGTGGATAGATGGGTTTGCAGTTCACTAGAATAAAAGTCCCCTCTCATCTTCTTCAGCTCACCAATTGCGTTCGTGGATGTCTCCACGTGGAACAAAAAGGGTAATTTCGCAACTTCTGCAACTGCAAAAATACATTATAATATCGATAAAAAACTATATCTTAATCGAAAACTGCATTTTTTCCCCACCACTAGCCATTCCAGCATAGAAGCAGATAAGGGTCCCTTCAAGAAATTGACCCTTCCAATGCTGGGGGGGGGGGGGGGCTGTTTTCCGAGCCAACAGAATCCTCGCTTCTGTGACTATATTCAACTTTTAAGGATTGATCAATGATGGGACGTTTTTATTAGAAAATCAAGAAAATTTAATAAAGAAATTAAAAAAATTAGCAAAGTCGAATTAAAACAGTGGTAGCTACGAGACGTATTTGTAAGAAAACAACTAGAGAATGTATTGCCAGCTCTAAGAGATGAGTAAAGAATAAATAAATCTAAAGAAAGAAAAAATTATATTTTTATTACCAATCCTACTACCGAGAGCTACTTCTGCTTAACCATAAAAATCACTCGTATTTTGGCTACGCTCAAAGTGATGTGCAAGAGCCCTGCTTTTGTTAATTATTCTATAACTTTTACTTATTTTCCCCTGGAGTAGCTGTTACCGTCTACTAAATTAGCCTTAACTGGAAGAGTAGTTGGTAGTCAAATTATTGTTCCACAGAGCAAACGTTCTGTACTGAGTCAGTGATCAAATGTATCGCATCTAGAGGTCCAGGGACCTGACGTAGAAAAAAAAAAGGAGTCCTATGGTATATAGCTCAAACGGCCTCTAATATTGCGAAAGCAATTCCTTAACAATTGAGCGCCAAGGGGCCATTTAGTACAGTTAAAAATAAATCTTTCTACTCAGCAAAAATTTCGATATTACAATGACAGATACTCATATGAGAAGGCATGCTAAAATAGAAACAGCTTCCAGGATTCTTCTCTATCTTATTTATTGAAATGAAAAAAAAAAGCAAAATAATTACATGTTCGTTGAATTGAAGGAAGGTCCAGTAATATTTCGACTCCGGAAATGAGCTACAGAAATTCCCCAGAGGTATTTCTATTAAGATTATATCTTCCCAATATTGTCCATACTACTCAAGTTACCTGCTTAAGCACTGATAGTTTTCATCCGGAATTATCAGGTACAACACACACATCGGGAGAGATATGTAAAAATTTAATTTTTTCATCGTTTGTTCATTTGGTTTTAGTTTACTTTAAAAAATATATTTTATCACAACATTAAACCTCCAAACCTGCAATTCGAATTCTGTAAGAAATAACCTTATAGTCATTGAATAACAGTTTATGTTATTTCAACAGCCCCATAATCTCTAATCACATTTATACATTTTTTTTTACATAAAGAACCTATTTCTGAAATCAAACAATCTCCATCCCCTTGCAAGCGTTGCTTTGTGTCCATACTTGTTTTCTATACGACCGGTTTCTGGAGTGTGGCCCCACATTCTCAGTCGCTTTCGGTAATTTTTACCTCTTTCACTTTTCAGAGGACAGATTTCTGAAGCCCCGTAATCTCGATCCCTTTCTAGCCATTTTTTTCTTTTCTTTTTTTCACTTTATATACATTTTTTTAAAGGACCGATTTCTGGAGCCTCATAATCTCGATCCCCTTGCACGCATTGCTTTGTGTCCATACTTGTTTTATATACGACCGGTTTCTGGAGTGTGGCCCCACATTCTCAGTCGCTTTCGGTAATTTTTACCTCTTTCACTTTTCAGAGGACCGATTTCTGAAGCCCCGTAATCTCGATCCCTTTCTATCTATTTTTTTTTTTCACTTTATATACATTTTTTTAAAGGGCCGATTTCTGGAGCCTCATAATCTCGATCCTCTTGCACGCATTGCTTTGTGTCCATACTTGTTTTATATACGACAGGTTTCTGGAGTGTGGCCCCACATTCTCAGGTGCTTTTAGTAATTTTTACCTCTTTCACTCTTCAGAGGACCGATTTCTGAAGCCCCGTAATCTCGATCCCTTTCTATCTATTTTTTTTTTCACTTTATATGCATTTTTTTAAAGGATCGATTTCTGGAGCCTCATAATCTCGATTCCCTTGCATGCGTTGCTTTGTGTCCATACTTGTTTTATATACGACAGGTTTCTGGAGTGTGGCCCCACATTCTCAGTCGCTTTTGGTAATTTTTACCTCTTTCACTTTTCAGAGGACCGATTTCTGAAGCCCCGTAATCTCGATCCCTTTCTAGCCATTTTTTTCTTTTCCTTTTTTCACTTTATATACATTTTTTTAAAGGACCGATTTCTGGAGCCTCATAATCTCGATCCTCTTGCACGCATTGCTTTGTGTCCATACTTGTTTTATATATGATAGGTTTCTGGAGTGTGGCCCCACATTCTCAGTCACTTTTGGTGATTTTTGCCTCTTTCACTTTTCAGAGGACCGATTTCTGAAGCCCCGTAATCTCGATCCCTTTCTAGCCATTTTTTTATTTTCTTTTTTTCACTTTATATACATTTTTTTAAAGGACCGATTTCTGGAGCCTCATAATCTCGATCCCCTTGTACGCGATGCTTTGTGTCCATACTTGTTTTATATACGACAGGTTTCTGGAGTGTGGCCCCACATTCTCAGTCGCTTTCGGTAATTTTTACCTCTTTCACTTTTCAGAGGACCGATTTCTGAAGCCCCGTAATCTCGATCCCTTTCTATCTATTTTTTTTCTTTTCTTTTTTTCACTTTCTATACATTTTTTTAAAGGACCGATTTCTGGAGCCTCATAATCTCGATCCCCTTGCACGCGTTGCTTTGTGTCCTTAATTTTTCCTATATGAGGGGTTTCTGGAGTCTGCCGCCCATTCTCAGTCGCTTTTGGTAATTTTTACCTCTTTCACTAACTACCAATAAAGGTGACGAGAACAACTAAGAAAAAAATAACTTCCCAGAGCAATTAGTAATAAAGTCGACAAGAAAAAATTAGGAATAAAGTTGACAGGAACGAATAATTAAAGGGGACAAGAAGATCTACTGATAAATGTCACAAGAAAAACTAGCAATAAAGCTGACAAACACAAATAAGACGTTTTTCAATTAAAAAAATCCTGACTTGCTAAGCGTCATGTGCTCTATAGATGTGCATATGAGAAATTTTAATTGTCTTTCCGAAGCACAACGCTGTTTACGCCAATTTTTCTCAACATTAAAATGACTTCTGTTAATACCCAGGAACTACCTTAAAGGCAATAAACATTAAACTCGGCGACGTTAACTTCTATGCTCGTAGTAGTAGTATGTTGCAGTGTTTTCATGAATGCGAGCATCACCTGTAATTCCCTTATCTAATGTGGCGTGACACATTCCGTCACACCATTCCCCTTTGATAATATTCCGATTTATAAATACCAGTGGAATGTTAATACTTGCTAAAGAAAAAATTCGCTCTTGTGAAACCCGAATTAGTAAGTGATGAATATAACTGGTATCATTTTGGTACTACATCCAAATACAAATTAAAATAATTATGAGAAGCTATTTCTATTAAGTAATAATTAATGTGTAGCATGTTTAAATTAATCTTTTCAACATTCTTTAAGCTTACGACTAAATATTGATAAACCATCTTGTTTGAGAAATTGAAATAATTAACTGGATTCAATTAAAACATTTTAAATTTTTTACAGTTTATTCAAATATTCTAATTACCATTACAACTGCTTCAAAAGAAAAAGCCTTCACTTCTCAAACAATAATGGCGAAAAAAAACTAGCAATGGACCATTAATACTAATAATTAGTCAAATCAACATTATAATTCTAAATTTTTTAATGTGTTTTTCATAAATATATTCGTACCTCTTAACTCCCTGCGTTCGTTGCCTTCCTCCAATCATTAAATAAGTTCTATCTGAGGAAACACTCAACATGTCTGCCGTCAGCAATGGATGGATCAGAACGGAAATGTTTAGGAGAAATGCTGGACAATGTTTCTTTCGATAATAACGGAGACAGATACTGTTGCGTGAAACAGATATTGTTTGGTAGTTTTCTTCTAATGTGATTTCATTCTTTGTTCTTCATTCAAAAAATTGCGTTTGAAATTTAACTATTGACATTTGGCACTCAAATTATTTATTAAAATATTTACAAGTAACCTACTTGAATAAAAATATTTCTTTTCCAATCACCATGTATAAAAAATTAATTGCATTTTTTATTAAAAGTGGGGGAGGAGTGATTCCCCTCTTCACCTGGCTTTGGTGTTTCCCATGACTCTTCTTCGTGAAAGGAATAAACCACGTTATCCGAATATTACATAATTATTATTACATATATAAAATATATAGGAATATGCGGAATATCGCCACTGCTTCAGGAAGAGTTCATTTTTTCGTGGGTGTGTGTTTGTGTAAGCCTGTGATTTACACAATTTCAATTTATTTACAGAGTAACAGAGTAAATATATTTTATAATGTAAATTCAACTGTGAAGAAATGTTTTGGGGATTTTTTTCTAATACAATCACCTAAAACCTGTTTATCAAATTCTTTTACTCAGTTTCAATTCCGATTTTGAGAACTTAACCTTTTTGGTTGTTTAAGCAGAAAATCCCTGAAAAATGGGTGTTACGTTAACGAAATTCAAAGAATTTGGGTAACGATTTTAATACGCTAAAAATGTAACAAATCAACCGCAACAATTTATTTTTTACTCGTTTTTGAAAAAATACCAATTGCTTTCACCTCGTCATCAATCTCTAGACGTCTCTCAACGTCTCTATTTATAGCGATAGACGAAAAATCGTTTTTCATTTGGATATGCATTGGGTTGGGTTGTTTTACCTCCGAGCGGCACTTTTTTTGCACAGCATAGGCTAAATGGCCAGGTCACATGGACCCCGATGGCTCAGAGAAGGTTGGGGGAGGGTACCAAGTGTAACAACTGTGGGGAGACAGATGGTAACCTCCGGTCAAGGCCATCTAGAGTGTTCTTCAACGTGCACAGGGTATGGCTATCCCGAACACGGTGCCACGGCATAACATCTCTTCCGACGGACGGCGGCCTTTACAAGCCCATCGGTGTCCCATACTGACCGTGGGCATGGTTGGGTGTTCTGCGGAGATAAATCTCAACGCTGACCCAGCTGGGACTCGAACCTGGGAACTACAGATTACGAGCCTGGCACACAACCGACTGAGCACCCCCGCCGCCATGGATATGAATTAAAGAAATATTAAATTTCGTGCTTCCCTAATTTCTCAGTAGTTTTAATGTCATTCTCTAACGGACGGTGGAAAATTTTGAAAAATGACAAAATTTTAAAAGGTATTGGAAACAATCTGTGTATGCGAGGAATTAAGAATTTGGACAGTTCCCACAAATACCACATTTCTATTCTGAGAAAATCACATTTATCATTGAGTTTGAAGTGCTGTTTGACATTATGTTTTCGAATGTAAAAATAGTATATCCTTAAAAATAAATAAATAAATACCCCCTCAAGCAGCTGCTTGCCACAGAGGTCTGACAGGAGCCTGTCAGTTTATATGCCACAGTAGAAGGTCTGAGAGGATGGCAGGACCTCAGCAGAAAAACGACACAAACAGCCATGCCTTGTAGTAAGGAACACAATTTGTAAAATTCTTTTGTGATTCTTTATAACGATAAGAAAGCAATATCTTAATATTAATCGAGTTATATTAATCAAGATTTAAGTACCAATTTAACAAAATTGAAGAGTGCCTCTGTTTGCCTTGCTCATAACGTTCTGTATCACAATTACACTTTGTTTTGTAATGTATTATTATATGACGAACGTGAAATATATAAATATATACATCGAAGAGCCAAAACATTATGACAAGCGTGTTTTTATGCAAATCGAAGCAACTGCAGGTAAACGACAGTGCGTGTGAAGGTCATGAAACGGTATCAATAACACCTGATTCTGATCTCTGTTAATCAGTGTTTTCTTGTTTCTCAGATGAGAAAAGCAGTGACTTCAGTGAGTTTGACAAAGGCCATATTGTAATGGTCAGACTTCTGGATCAGAGTATTACCGAAATGGCAAGGCTTGTGGGGTACTCACGGACAGCAGTGGTTAGTACCTTCAAAAAGTGGTCCGAGGAGAGAAAACCCACGAACTGCCAGCAAGGTTTGGGCCGACGGCTCATCGATGCTAGAGGTGAGCGAAGGATATTCCGTATGGAACGAGCCAACAGAAGGGATGCTGTGTCACAACTCGACCGTAATTTGAATGCTGGTGATGTGTCGCAACACACAATACCTCGAACCCTGCTGAAAATTGGACTGCATAGCCGCAGGCCTCTACGAGTGTCCATGCTAACCTCGGTTCACCAACGAAAGCGCCTACAATGGGAACGCGAGCATCAAAACTGGACCTTGAATGTTTGGAAGAAAATCGTCTGGTCCGATGGATTGGATAATGATGCCGTAAGGCTGTTAGCGTCCCAGAGACCCTAACGGTCTTATGGGATGGCTCCACTTTGATCACCTGGGATCCCTAAGAGCCTTATGGGATTGCACACTTTTGCATCTAGGATCCCTAAGAGCCTTACGGGACAGCACCCGTAAGGGGTTGCGCTCCTGGGAGACCAAAGTTTGCATTCCCATAACGCTCTTAGGGACCCGAGATGCAAAAGTGTGCGATCCCGTAATGCTCTTAGGGACCCGAGATGCAAAAGTGTGCGATCCCGTAAGGCTCTTAGGGATCCCGGGTGACCAAAGTGGCGCCATCCTGTAAGGTCATTAGAGACTCTGGGACGCTAACGGCCTTACCGGATCACACACTTTTGCATCTCGGGTCCCTAAGGGCCTTACAGGACAGCACCCGTAAGCACGTTATGGTTCCGGGAAACCAAAGTGTGCAATCCCGTAATGCTCTTAGGGACCCGAGATGCAAAAGTGTGTGATCCGTAATGCTCTTTTAGGGACCCGAGATGCAAAAGTGTGCGATCCCGTAAGGCTCTTAGGGATCTCAGGTGACGAAAGTGGTGACGTCCCGTAAGGCCATAGGGTCTCTGGGAGGCTAACGGCCTTACGGTATCGCACACTTTTGCATCTCGAGTCCCTAAGAGTCTTACTGGATGGCACCCATAAAGGCATTACGATCCCAGGAGACCAAAGTGTGCAATCTCGTAACGCTCTTAGGTATCCAAGATGCAAAAGTGTGCGATCCCGTAACGCCCTTAGGGACCCGAGATGCAAAAGTGTGCGATCCCGTGAGGCCGTTAACGTCCCAGAGACCCTAACGGCCTTATGGGACAGTGCCACGTTGGTCACCTGGGAACCCTAAGAGCCTTATGGGATCGCACACTTTTGCATCTCGGGTCCCTAAGAGCCTTATAGGACATTGGTGTCCTGGGTGCCTAAGAACCTTACGGGATTGCACACTTTTGCCACAAATGGGTTGGGTTGTTTTACCTCTGAGTGGCACTTTTCACACTATGGGTTAAATGGTCGCAAGTACCCCTAAGGTTCAGAAAAAGGTCCCACTCGGGACAACGTGACGGCAGGTCACAGAAACACATTCAGGTGGAAAAGCGAAACCAGATTCAATAAATGTTCCCCCTACCTTATCAAGTCAGACGTCTCTAGGGAAGATATCGCTGGCCATTCGCCGCTGGCAAGCTGAAGACACGGGCTGCGTAGCGCTCTCTCTGCACATTCATTGTTCATACTCGGGTCACTGGAGAGTATCATTGCTGTCGACCACACAGCCCGGAAGAGAAGAAGAGACTCAACTTTTTAAAATGTTTTTTTTTTGTTCCTTTTCGCTGGCCCCCTCGTGGAGGTCATCTGACCCGGCGTGGACAATGCCCATTGGTCGGGCTGGCCGAGGTGTGAAACATGCACGCCAGCTGTTGTTTTGCTGTTTTCCACACCGGGTCACGTTGCTCCAGTTCTGATACCTGAGGGGACCAACGGATCCATCGCGAATATTCTATGCCAGTGGCAAAGGCTTTTCTCAGCAAGAGCTGAACGCAGAAAAATGTCACAATATTGTGGTCAGTTGAAAATCTCACTATTAAAATGGAAGGCAATGTTTGCAGCCAGTCCTCCCTTCATAAAGTCTTGTCCACGTGATAATCGAATCCCACTCATGGAAAAATCAATTTTTTTCAACTTATTATTTCATGAGTTCCATGTCTACAGGACATATCCTGTAATTCTTTACTACTGATTTAAAGTAAGTTTTTTCATTACTTTGTAGACGTATGATGAACTTTGCCTATACTTTTACGCTGCATGTATGTAGCAATTGCAGGGAAAATATTGCTGTCCCACCCTACTAATAATTAATGATATAGAAGTCAGACATTGTTAGAATTGTGCATACTTAACGCATTTTTTAAGATTTTTTAAAAATATATCTGTGAAACGGAGGAGTAAATATTATTAAAACTAGATATCTCCTCTGGCGCATATGAGAATCTCGTTTTCAAAGAGAATGGAGTTTTCCTTTACCTACTGTTTCATTTCTTAAAAGTTTTAATTTGAGATAATGGAAAAAATGCAAATAGTATTTCATTAGTAATTATACAATATAAAAGTAGTCTTCTTTTAATTCTTAAATTCAAAAAGTTGCATTTCCCACACCTCTCTCAGAAAAGTGGGTACATTATTTCTTAAAAACTATCATTAATTTTTTAAATTCTTATTCTATAAATGTATATTATTTGTAATTCAGTAAAAGCTGTGCTTTTTCATTATTTCAGTGATCTGCAAAGAACAACTGAAATTTTGAAAAGGGGCAAATTATATTTCATTAGTACCAATCAAATTAAAAGTTTTCTAATTATCATTTTAATTGTTTCCAATGGAAACTTCATGGCATTCACATTCCACCATCAAAATTTCATATTTCTATCATTAATAACATCGTTGCAATATTCGTTTCAAATTTTTGAATTTTCAAAAATTTTCACCGTTAGAGGGCGTAATTATAGTGTTGGAAAGATTCCGAAAGTATGAATCATAATATTTTATCAATTCCTATCTAATCCTAAAAATATTTTTTTCATTTATCTCTAAATACAAACAATTATCTGCTAAAACAAAAAAAAAATGTGTCCCCCCCCCCTGAATCTAAGAGGTCAATTCACTGTCGCCAATAGAAACACCATGGCGTTTACATTTTACCACCATTAGTTAAAATTTTTTAGCTTAAATACGTCGTTTGGAATATTTGCTTGAAATTTTGAAATTCGCAAATATTTCCACCGTTAGAGGACGCATTTATAGTTTTTGTAAGATTTAAAAAACGTGGATCATAACATTTTATAAATTCTTATCTAATCCAAAAAGTGTTTTTCATTTATCTCTAAAAACAAACAATTATATGTTAAAACAAAGAAGGTGTGTTTTCCCACACCCTCTGGGTCTAAGGGGTCAACTCATTGTTGTCAATGGAAATTTCGTGACCTTCACATTTCACAACCAAAATTTCAAATTTCTAGCATGAATACGTCGTTTGCAATATTCGTTTGAAATTTTGGAATTTTCAAACTTTTCTACCACTAAAGGGCATAATTATAGCTTTAGATAAATTTGGAAAGTGCATATCGTGATATTTCATCAATACTTATCCAACACAAAAGGAATTTGTAATTTATCTCTGTAAACAAAAAAGTTCGATGTCTACAGACGACAAAGCGAAATTATTATCTCGTTTGCTTTGAAAACGAGATAAAGACAATTTATATACGCCATAGTAGGTCTGTGAGGAGGGAAATGCCTCACGAGAAAATCAGCATTGAAGTCTGTGGCCACTCGATTACGGACTGGAATGGAAAACAATTCATTTCTTGTTCACTTATCTTTCGTGAATTCAGGTTTTTCGTCGTTCGTCAAGTCTAGGATCACCAAGTGTAGAGTCTGATCACTTTTTTTACATACAATGAGATAAATGGTCAAGTCACAAGGACCCCGAAGTCTCTGAGAAGGTTGGGGGTGGATAGCCACTAGACAACTGTTAAGAGACAGATAATAGCCTCCCGTTAAAGTCATCAGGCATATTCTTTAACTTGAACAAGGTATGTCTCTCCCACACACAGAGCCACGGCTTAACGTCCTATCTGACTGACTGCAGCCTTAACAAGCCCATCGGTGACCGATGGCAAGGCGGGGAGTTTTGTGGAGATAAATCTCACCGCTTGCCCAGCTGGTAAGGTCTGATGGTGAATACCACACAGTTTTGCACTACAAGTCCAAAAAAGGAAAAATCCTCATTTGGACTAGTAAGGTGAATTCTTAAAAATTTTCGAGAAATGCCAAAAGAGAGCTGATGATGTGAAGGTGTATGAAATTTCACCGAGTTCTTTATCTTTGATTTAAACAAAAGTAAAGTCCACTGCTTCAGGCAAATGGAAAAAGCAGTGCACATTAGATGCATCATGCATGGCTTGCTAAAATATAAATAAGTAGTCGCTATTATATGCGTTTAAAGTAGTGTCATTATTCTCACACTTTAGTCTTTATTATCTGGGGGGCGGGGGTGGCTCAGTCGGTAGCGCGCCAGGCTCGTAATCTGTAGTTCCCAGGTTCGAGTCCCAGCTGGGTCAGCGTTGAGATTTATCTCCGCAAAATTCCCCGCCCTGCCCACGGTCAGTAGGGGACAACGATGGGCTTGGAAAGGCCGCCGTCCGTCGGATGGGACGTTAAGCCGTGGCCCCGTGTGCGGGAGAGCCATACCCTGTGCACGTTAAAGAACACGCTGGATGGCTTGACGGGAGGCTACCATCTGTGTCCCAACAGCTGTTCCAGTGGGTCCCCTCCCCCAACCTTCTCTGAGCATTCGGAGTCCATGTGGCCTGGCCATTTAGCCCATGGTGTGCAAAAAAGTGCCGCTCAGAGGAAAAACAACCCAACAACCTTTATTATCTGGATTTAAATTCATGGTATATTTCTGTTTAGATAACATTCCAATCAATATTTCTTATAACGAATTTGCAGATATAGAGCTAAATGTTCCGGCTGTGTCTTCAAATTCATTATAAATGTGTTCGAATTTACAGGGTGGTTATAATTAAACTGATAGTACTCAGAGCGATGTAGAGAAGGATCTACTCGACGGATCACAGCGAAAAGTGGTGGATACCTTAATAAGAACATGGGGTAGAGAATTTGAGAATTAAAAAAAATAGTTAGTGTTAGTGCCACCAGGTGGCGGGGTGCGGTAAAAACTTTGTAGAACATACTAATTTCTCGTGGCATTGCAGCTAATCACATGTGAGAGTCTCATGAGGCACAATATAAAATGTGATGTCTTCCCTGTAATTACTGGAAGGAACCATGGGACTCTGCAAGAAGGACCGGGCTTTGCTAGTGAAACTCTTTTACCAAAACGGCAGTAATGCCGCCACTGCATTACGCGAATATCGTTGTCTGAAAGATATAAGGAAAGGACCTTTGCCGCTAAATGGACTAAAGAATATGATACAGAAATTCGAAGAAACAGGCGAGTTGGGTGTAGCTCCTGGTAGAGGCCGGGGGCCTGTTGCAGAAAACAATGTGGAAGACATCGCACTTACCGTTGCAGAAAACAATGTGGGAGACGTCGCACTTACCGTTGCAGAAAACAATGTGGAAGACGTCGCACTTACCGTTGCAGAAAACAATGTGGAAGACGTCGCACTTACCGTTGCAGAAAACAATGTGGAAGACGTCGCACTTACCGTTGCAGAAAACAATTAGGAAGACGTCACACTTACCGTTGCAGAAATCCAGTCGCAATCGGGGCTACCCGAAATTAGTGCGAGACAAGTATCCCGGCAATTGCAAATTCCGTGATCAACTGGCTGTAAAATTATTCGTTCATCCTGAAATAGTATCCTTATAAAATTCATAGCGTGCAGCAGCAGCAACCACGTGACCCTGAACAGCGCACCGACTTCGCTTTGCGATTTCTGTCGAGGATATAGCTCGACGACATGTGGCCTTCGGAAGTCTTATGGACCGATGAGGCGCATTTTTCCCTACATGGAACAGTGAATACGCACAACTGCCGAATATGAGGACCTAGACATCCGCATGATGTGCCCCTACACTCCTACTATGTACTGTATGGTGCAGGTTTCCCACAAACTTTATAATCGGACCATTTTTCATTGAGGAGATCATGCCTCAAGGTCCCGTGAATCGATCGGTGAATGGACCACGTTACTCAGATCTTTTCCGAAGCAAGATTATTCCGGTTTTGAAAGAAAGAAATTGCTTAGACTCCATAACCTTCATGCAGGATGATGCGCCACCCCATAATCCACCTACGGCAACGCAATTGTTGCGTACATTTGGTGAGGACAGAATGATTTCTCGAACGTTTTCCAATGGTTGGCCACCACGTTCCCTCGATTTAAATCCATGCGATTTTTGGTTATGGGGTTATTTGTAAAGCCGAGTTTACTAAGGCAATGTTGAATCGCTTGCTGAACTTAAGGCAAAAATAACACAGTAGGTTGCAGCCATTCCCCAAGAAATGTTTCAAGCAACTGTGGACTATGCCGTATTACGTTTCCAGCACATTTTGCATACGAATGGTTCATATATTGAGAATCTTGATTTGTAAAATAAAGGTTATGTTTGTTCTACTTGGTATTTTCTTTATTTTAGCGCACCCACGCCATCTGGTGGCACTAACACTAACTAATTTTTTTATTCGCAAATTCTCTACCCCATGTTCTTATTAAGGTATCCACCACTTTTCGTTGTGATCCATTGAGTAGATCCTTCTCTACATCGCTCTGAGGGCAGTCGCTCAAAAAAATATCCGTACACTATGGTTGATTACAGAATTCAGATAAAAGTGATCTGGCAACCTTCTTGCCACGTGACACGAAAATTTCATAATTTGTTCATTCCCGGAGCAAAAAAAAGAAGTAAAATATTTAAACATTAAAATGCTATTGAAATGGCTATTTATATTATAAATCGGCTTTTTTCCAGATGTTGAAGAAATGGATTACCCTAATTTTGAAGCATTGGTAAAAAAAAACTTTTCAAAATAACTGGAATTGCCTATTTACGTGGATGTTAACTTAAAAAAAATATATTTTTTCTAGAAAAGTTCAGAGCATAGCGGATAATTGAGCCCTATTGCGCTTTGTGCCTAGGGGAAGCTTCAGATGTAAATTCAGTCTCTGTAGACAAGAAATTTTCTTATATAATGAAAAAGATAACAATTGTAATCATAATAGGCAATAAAATTTTTCATTAATAAAAAAGTTTCGGGGGGGGGGGGGAGAGCTGATATTGCTTTTCTCCCGTTATCATATTTGCTATCGCGCCGTCATTGACTACCGCCAACACTAGGGTCAGTTGGGATGGGATAAATGGCCAAGTCACATGGACCCCGAAGGCTCAGAGAAGGTTGGGATAGGGGACCCACTGGAATAGCTGTTGGGAAACAGATGGTAGCCTCCCGTCAAGGCCATCAGCGTGTTCTTTAACGTGCACAGCGTATGGCTATCCCGCACACTGCACCACGGCTTAACGTCCCATCCGACGGGCGGCGGCCTTTCCAAGCCCATCGGTGTCCCCTACTGACCGTGGGCAGAGGCGGGGAATTTTGCGGAGATAAATCTCAACGCTGACGCAGCTGGGACTCGAACCTGGGAACTACAGATTACGAGCCTGGCGCGCTACCGACTGAGCCACCCCCGCCCCCACTAGGGTCAGACTTTGACCTTTTGAAGCTCTAAGCTACAATAAGTTTAAGAAACCCGAAAATTTCCGAAATAAGTTATATATTTATTATTCTGATTGCAGAGAACATTAAAAACTAAACATGAAATAGATGTGGTGAAAACATTATACTTATCATTTGTATACAATAATGACTCTATCAAACTGCGATAAACTGATTTATTTCAATATAAAAAAGACGTGATAGTATACTTCAAACGTAAATTTTTGAGGCCCGTAATAATCGTGGTGCCGTCCCATGGCCGAGTGGTTAGCGCGCTTGGCTACTGATTCTAAGGGACCTGGGTTCGAGTCCCGGGTAAGGCATGGCTGTTTGTGTCGTTTTTCTGCTGAGGTCCTGCCACCTCTCAGACCTTCTACTATGGCATAACACTGACAGGCTCCTGTCAGACCTCTGTGGCAAGCAGCTGCTTGAGGGAGTATTTATTAATAATCGTGAAGTCCTAAGCTGTAGCTTAGTTAGCTTATACCTAAGTTCCGTGGCCAATACAAATGTCTTGACCACGCTTTTGTATGTGGGTTGTAATATTTTTCTCCAAGACTATTGAAAGAAAAATTTTTAGTTCATCACTTCAACCTTCTCTGAGCCTTCAGGGTTCTTGTGACCTGGACATTTAGCCCAGTGTGTGCAAAAAAGTACCTCTCAGAGGTATAACAATCCCTCTGAACAAAATCCTGAACACCCACCTGTATGGTACAGTCAAATAATATAAACGATCATAGAGATGCAGTAGAGAAATCGTTAGAAGCAGCAGAAAATGGTAAATTGAAAGACAGCAGTGTTAGTCGAAAACTATTCGTAATTTAAAATCGTATCAGAATTTATGTCAGTTGGGGATTGGGTGTATTTTATTCATTTTGCAAAAACCTTACGCGGCTGAGGGAAGTGGCGCCATCTATGGGTAAAATAATAAATTTAAGCTGTCAGTTCCAATTGTGAAAACTATCAGACTGCTACGTGTAAGCAACCCAACATAAATTACGTAACTATTGAAAGGGTGATAGATTGTTAAGCGTTAAAAGGTAAATAGTGGAAATGGTAAGTAAAGCAACTAAATTATGCCAAGAATCATTATTTTTACTGTACACCTGTTGCGTTATCTTCAAGCCAGTAGTGTAGCTATAATGGTGCAAAGCGTGCGATCACCACACCCGCACTTTTGGGTTGGGTTGTTTCCTTCTGAGCGATACATTTTTTGCATACAATGGTCTAAATGGCCAGGTCACAAGGACCACAAGGGATCAGAGTAGATTTGGGGGAAGAGAACCACTTGTTGGGAGACATGGTAGCCTGCGGCCAAGGCCATTCAGCGTGTTTTTTAACGTGACAGGTTATGTCTCTCCGGCACACAGATCACGGCTTAGCCTCCCATTAGACGAACGGCGGCTTTTCCAAACCCATCGGTGTCCCCTACTTTTGTGGAGATAAATCTCAAAGCTGGCCCAGATGGGACTCTAACCTGGGAACGGCAGATTTCGAGCCTGACGTGCTACCGACTGAGTCCCCCCTCCCAATATTTTGGAATAGTTCATGGGTTGGGTTGTTTTACCTCTGAGCGGCACTTTTTTGCACACCATGGGCTAAATGGCCAGGTCACATGGACCCCGAAGGCTCAGAGAAGGTTGGGGGAGGGAACCCACTGGAACAGCTGTTAGGAAACAGATGATAGCCTTCCGTCAAGGCCATCCAGCGTGTTCTTTAACGTGCACAGGGTATGGCTCTCCAGCACATGGGGCCACGGCTTAACGTCCCATCCGACGGACGGCGGCCTTTCCAAGCCCATCAGTGTCCCCTACTGACCGTGGGCAGGGCGGGAATTTTGCGGAGATAAATCTCAACGCTGAGACTCGAACCTGGGAACTACAGATTGCGATCCTGGCGCGCTAACGACTGAGCCACCCCGGATAGTTCATGACTAACGAAATTATTCATATAACAAATAATTCATCGTCACACAAATTCACTTCTCAGGGATATAGAAGTTATAGTAGAATTTTTACTATTGATAAAACTCCTGAAATCCATATCTATTTATATTTTCTTACATAGTTAATAATGTACCTGTAAAATAATATCAGTTAGTACCGACATAAGAATGTTATGAACTATCTCAAAAGAAAATGCCTTCTTTCCTTCTTAAGAAGGTCGTAATTTATATGACTTGTTTTAATCACAATCCTACTTAGCATCTTAATTTTTTTAATCACATACCTTAAACCAGGGGTGTAAGTACCAAATATCCTGGGCCATAGAGCCTGGACCATTTAACCTCGGCCCTGAGCCTTAGGGATTCAAATGTACCTCTATAATGTAATTATCGTTTTATCTATGCTGATTTCAGAATGTATTTTACATTTACATGTTGGATGATATATTTATCCATCGTTTCTTATTCAATGTAGTTCATGAGTCATGACTGCATGAGGGAGGAAGAGGATGCTTTTATTAATCTACACTCGAGCTTTTTTAAACTTTTTTACTCTTCTGCTCTGAGCAACACTTTTACGACAACAACGTCTTAATGACCAGGTCACAAGGTTTCCAAGGATTCAGAGAAAGTTGGGGGTTGGGTTGGGTTGTTTTACCTCTGAGCGGCACTGTTTTGCACACCATGGGCTAAATGGCCAGGTCACATGGACCCCGAAGGCTCAGAGAAGGTTGGGGGAGGGGACCCACTGGAACAGCTGTTGGGAGACAGATGGTAGCCTCCCATCAAGGCCATCCAGCGTGTTTTTTAACGTGCACAGGGTATGGCTCTCTCACACACGGGACCACGGCTTAACGTCCATACGACGGACGGCGTCCTTTCCAAGCCCATCGGTGTCCCCTACTGACCGTGGGCAGGGCGTGGAATTTTGCGGAGATAAATCTCAACGCTGACCCAGCTGGGACTGGAACCTGGGAACTACAGATTACGAGCCTGGCGCGCTACCGACTGAGCCACTTCCGCCCCCGAAAGTAGGGGGAAGGGGGATTCACGTACAATTGTTAGCAGATGGAAGCCTCCCGTCAAGACCATCCAACGTCTTCTTTAACATGCACCTGTAAAAGGGTATGGATCTCCCGCACAAGATCGCGCGGGGGTGACTCAGTCGGTATGGCGCCAAGCTCGTAATTTGCAGTTTCCAGGTTCGAGTCCCAGCTGAGTCAACGTTGAGACTTATCTCCGCAAAACTCCTCGCCCTGCCCACGGTCAGTAGGGGACACTGATGGGCTTTGAAAGGCCGCCGTCTGTCGGATGGGACGTTAAGCCTTGGCCCCCTGTACAGGAGAGCCATACCCTAGGCATTCGACGAATAATAAAGAACACGATGGATGGCCTTGATGGAAGACTTTGTTCTGTCTCCTAATAGCTAACAGCGTCCAGTGGTTGCCCTCCTCATAACTATCCTGAGCCCTTGAGAGTTTTTTTATTTAATCCATTGTGTGGAAAACTTGCCATTTAATACATTGTACGCAAAGAAAGTGCCTCTGACAAGTAAATCAACCAAACACTGATTAATATGATCATTCCATTGTATGGATTCCATTGATATAACACACTGGATGGCCTTGACGGGAGGCTACCATCATCTCTCAACAGCTGTTCCAGTGGGTCCCATCCCTCAATTTTCTCTGAGTCTTCGGGGTCCTTGTGACCTGGCCATTTAGCCCATGGTGTGCAAAAAAAGTGCCGCTCAGAGGTAAAACAACAACCCAACCCGCACAAGATATACGGCTTAAAGTCCCATCCGACGGACTGCCTCGTTTGCCAAGCACATTAGTGTTTCCTACTGAACTAGGACAGAGAGGAAGTTATTGGATATAAATCTCAACTCTGTCCCGGGGGGGGGGGGGGGGATCGAACCTGGAAACTACAGATTACGAGCCTGGCGCACTACCGACTGAGCCAATCCCACCCAAGAGGCATAATCCACCCCAAGACCCCCAGAGGTCATAAAAGGCATTCCCAAATTGAGCTTCCAAGTATGTTTCGCAGCATAAAGGATGGGAATGAACAAGTGCCAATGGGGAGTACTTTGATGAGAATAACCTTTGATTTTATCAATATTTCAATAATAAAAGTGTTATTGACGTAATATTATTTTTTTTTTGTTACACCTTGTATGCAAGTATACATCTATGAAGAGTTATTGGTCGAGTGATTAGCACGCTTGGCTACTGATCTAAGGGACCGGTTCGAACCCCGGGTGTGTGTGTTGTTTTTCTGCTGAGGTCCTACCATCCTCACAGACCCTCCACTGATGGCATGTAAACTGACAGACTTCTGTGGCAAGCAGCTGCTTGAGGGGAGCCTCATAAATCGTTCAATTATTATATGGCATATATTATTATGTGTCACATATTACACTAATATTAAAAAATTAATTGTAACTCAAAACAGAGTGATAAAGTGCATATTAAAGAAAAGAAAATACGAATGTCAAACACTTATATAAGGACATTGGGATTTTACAGGTTATAGAATTATATATTCATCCAGTTTTAATATATTTGTTCAAAAATTGGTCGGACCAAACTATAAAAATTGCTATTAACACAAGACATAGTTACTCTGTAAATCTCATTGAATTGTTTACCTAGAAAGGCTCCATTTAAAAAATTATCTCTTTTCACCTTGCATTAAAATTATTTAATTTTTTGCCAGATAATACAAATATGAAGAAAAAAAAAATACATAGATTTACTTTAAAATCTCTATAAATGAACAGCGTATTGAAAAAGATTGAGTTAATTTTTTTGTAAAATAATTTTTTTTTTCGATTGCCTTTCAAACTTTTCGTTTTTGATTGTTGATCAATATTTTTGTTTTTGATTACTTTAAAAAATGCGTCAAATTCAGACTGTTATTGAGAAAATGATTGATCAGGTTTATATAAGCTTAATGAAATTTGCAGAAAAGTTTTTAAACTGTCGCGAATTTCAATAAATTTCCATTTGGAATATTTGTGCTCATTGGGTTCGAGGAACATAATCAAATGTATTATTTATTGAGGAAACAAATATATTGTATTAGGGTATACAATTCATAAAACCCGACTGCTTAGAATAAGGGTTCTCAACGTGGGGTACGCGGTAAAAGTTTTGGGGGTACGCCGTGAGAGCTCAAAAGTCGTTAGATCTGGTAACAAAGTAAAAATAACCATTGTTATAATTATAGTTTTATCTATCTATACAAGGGGTACGCCAGTTACATATACATTCCAGCTTTATGACGCCATCATCAGACCGGTGATCTTATATGAATCGCCTATTTGGACGAACACCACCACCAATATTCGTAAGATCCAGGTCTTACAAAACAAAATTCTGAGAGCTGCGGTCGATGCCCCATGGTTTGTTACTAACAGACGACTTCATACTGACTTGGGCATCGACCACATTTACACCCACATCAAGCGCACCTCGAAAAAGTTCTTCGAGGGTGTGAATCAAAATCCTAACGAGATTATTTCTCATTTGTTATATTATGATCATTCTGTTTTGAATATGTACAAGAGGCCTAAGATGATGGCCTTCTCGCGGGAGAACTTCACATTTTAGTTCCCTTGTGTGTTTTGATCTAGCTTTTTGCTATTTTAGTTACTTGCCCTTCGGGGCCCACCCAAGGGTGGTTTATATTCTGTTTATACCTATGCCAATTGGGCACAGCTTTAGATGGAGATGGTCAAGGACACTGTACTGCCCTTACATCATAAATCCTTTTACGATCTACGTTCTATACACATTTCAGGGGGTACGTGAAGCATAAAAGGTTTAAAACCACTGCTCTAGAATAGGGGTTCTCAACGTGGAGTACGCGGTAAAATATTTTGGGGTACGCCATGAGAGCTCAAAAGTCGCTAGATATATGTTATATATATGTATGTTTTATTTTATTCCCATTGTTATACTACAATTATAGTTTTATCTATTTATACAAGGGGTACGCCAGTTACATACACATTTCCAGGGGGTACGTGAAGCATAAAAGGTTGAGAACACTGACTTAGAAATTTCTGATTATCTCTACTTTATATCGTCTCAAATTCGTAAAAAAAAATAAGTGACAAACAAAACAAATTTTATATTCTTTTTCTAAATAAATTTTTTTGTTTTATTTCTCTTCAAATGTAACATCTAACTTTTTGAAAAATGCCAGCAAAATAGCAAACGTAACAATCACCACTCCAGAAATATTGTACGAATCAGGAAGGTCATCGAAGTAAACAATTTGCCATAAAAAAGCAAAGATAATATCTCCAGCAGCTCTGGTTGTTGCTATAGGTCCTGAATTTTCTAACTGGAGAGCTCGCACTATGCTAATCATACCAATAAACTGGATAATTCCGAAAGAGAGTGGAAGATATTCTTTTCTGCATGGAAGTGTGAAATTTCCAAAGATTACGACTGAAACAATGTTCACAATCAGGGCAGAAATGCTGCTGATAATGATTACAACAGAACAGTTTACATATTTCAGTTTTCGGGTAATAAGATTAAGAGACGAGTTGCCTAATAAAGCTCCTAAGGCTATTAATATACCAATAAAATACTGCCCGGAAAATTTGCTGTTAGGTTTAAGAATTTCTTCTGGAAGCTTTGAAATCAAGATTAGTCCGCAAATTGTGAAAATAACAGTCACTACGTCGATTTTTCCTATTTTCTCTTTGAAGAATACTCTAGCAAGGACTGTCACAAACACAGGTGTACAATAAATTATGACGGAAGCAACGCCCAGCGGAAGATAATGAAAACTTTCGAAGATGAAGATTGAAGTTACTCCTGATATAGCACCTCTTATTATAATGAAAAACCACGTAATGGCTGGTAAATTAAAGCTTTGTTTTTTGTAGATAGCTATGGGTAAGTTAAATACAAGACTCCCCATGTTGGAAAACATGGCAACATTTTCAGCTTTAATATTACTCTCTATTTTTGCTAACACCGAACTCGCGGAAAATACAAATGCAGATAGCAGAGCATAAATGAAAGCCCTGTAAGCTCTTTTCATCCCTTTACTCGCTTTAGCGGTGCTAATCTTTCGAACGGCTAAGTAATTCTTTCCAAGTTGTCTTCCGGATAAGGAATAACTGTAACTAATCGTAGACATTTTTCTTCTTCCGTAAGTGTAGTCATCGGGTATCGTTTTGTTGAACATTGAAATATTCGTGGTCTTGTAACTCTTTTGAATGTCTTCCATCACGATTTCCTTTGTTGCTATCTTGGTGGTAGGATGATTTTAGATCCAATTACGGAAGATTATTGCAAATCACCTGAAACGAAAATAATGAAACGAGTTACCATGAAATCAAACGATATGAGAATTATTTGAATAAAGATTCTTTAAACCAAATTATGTGGAATTTGGAAATACATTAATTTAGTTTGGAATGATCATATTAATCAATGTGTTTGGTTGTTTTACTTGTCAGAGGCACTTTCTTTGCATACAATGTATTAAATGGCAAGTTTTCCACACAATGGATTAAATAAAAAAACTCTCAAGAGCTGAGGAAAGTTATGGGGAGGGCAAACACTGGACGCTCTTAGGAGACAGATCAAAGCTTCCCATCAAAGCCATCCATCGTGTTCTTTATTATTCGTCGAATGCAAACAGGTCTAATGCCGATTCATGATATGTCAATAAGTCTAATACCGATTTGTCCAATGCCGATTGGCTGATACAAATTCGTCCAAAGGACAATAAGTCCAAAGAGACGATTCTTCCAAAGTCGATTCACCCAATGAGACAATTCGTCCAAAACCAATTCGTCAATGAGACAACTCGCCCAAAGTGGATCCATCCAATGGGACAATCGTTCAAAGTCGATTGTTCCAATGAAACAATTCGTCTAAAGTGGATTCGTCAAATGAGAGAACTCATCCAAAGCTCATTCGCCCAAAAGTGCTATTGACAATAAAACAATGTTATATTTCATGGGAAATTTCAATATCCCACTACTTATAACTGTAATTAAAAACCTTATCAACAAGAAACCTACTGACAAAAATGAAATTATGCAAATAATCGAAAAATTAAAAAAAAATTACCAAAATAGAAATGGAAAATAAAAATTATTGCTGTTCATTACAATGGAATACCAGAATATACATATAAGTACAAAAAAAAATCATTAGTCAACTGTACAACACCTGTAATATCTCTATTGTGGTTCTGCAAGAAACCAAGGCAATCAAAAAATAAAGATAAATCTATTTATAACATATCAAAGAACAATAGAGCTAAATCTGGTGGATTGGCAATACTTATAAATAAGCATTTATCACAAAGAGAAATAAACTTACAAGTTAACCATCTACCCTTTGGAGTAAAGGCCTAATAGGTGAATATTGGCAACAAACATACACCGAAGAGCCAAAACATTATGACCATATGCCTAATATGATGTTGGTCCTACACGTGCCGCCAAAACAGCTCTGACCCGGCGAGGCATGGACGCTACAAGATTTCAAAAGGTATCTTGTGGTATCTGGTACCAACACGTTACCAGCAGATCCTTTAACTCTTGTAAGTTACATGGTTGAGCCGCCGCAGATAGGATATATTGTTCCAACACAAACCACAGATGCTCGATTGGATTGATGTCTGGGGAATTTGGAGGCAAGAGCGATATTTGGAAGTCTTCCTCATGTTCCACGAACCATTCTCGAACAATCCAGGCAGTGTGGCGTGGTGCATCATCCTGATGAAAAGACACTACTAGAGGGATATACCGTTGCCATGAAAGGATGTACTTGCAATGATGTTTAGGTAGGTGGTAGATGTGAGTTTCCTGCACATAAATGACTGGACCCAGGTTTCCCAGACGACCTTCTTCCAATCATTCAAGGTCCAGTTTTGATACTCGCGTGCCCATTGTAGGAGCTTTCGATGGTTAATCGAGTTAGCATGGGCACTCGGATTGGCCTGCGGCTACGCAGCCCCATTTACAGCAGGGTTCCATATACTGTGTGTTGTGACATAATACTCCCGTCACCAGCATTCAAATTACAGCGAGTTGCGCCACAGTATCCGTTCTGTTGGCTCGTACCTTACGGTATTACCTTACTCACCTCTATCAACGATGAGCCATGGTTGGCCCACACCTTACCAGAGGTTCGTGGTTTTTCTCTCCTCGGACCACTTTTTGAAGGTACTAACAACGGCTGACCATGAGCACCCCATAAGCCTTGCCGTCTCTGAAATGCTCTGACCCAGTCATCTGGCCATTACAATTTGGCCTTTGTCAAACTCACTTAGGTCCGTTGCCTTTCCCATCAAAAGAACAAGAAAAACAGAGCTCGGTATCAGGTGTTATTTATACCGTTTCATGACCTTCACACGCGCCGTCGTTTACGTTTCAGTTGCTTCGATTTGCATAAAGACGCGCTGGTCATAATGTTTTGGCTCTTCGGTTTATATCTATGATAAACTTCTACAACCCGGGAAAAAGGTCTTAACCCGGGTAAAAGAGGAACATTTTCCAGATATTTTGGGCCAATGCCCCAAACCACACCTCGTCTGTAAAGACTTTAATGCCCATATCCCCTCTACGGCTCTCATCAAACAGATAAAAGAGGCACAAATATTGAAAATTTATTAGAGTAAAATAACTTAACCGTTCTTAACAACTGCTTTCCAACTTATCACATATTTGGGGTTCAAGAATCTGCCACAGATCTAATTACGACTGACCTCGGCCTTCACAATAGCTTCAAATGGGAGACTTAATTATCTGACACCATAAGGAGTGATCATTTCCCCATATTGGTCACTCTTCTCGAAAAACGTAAATTGCAAAGCAATTATGTAAACATCAAAATCACAAACTGGAACAAGATCTATAAAGAAAGGAATTTCACTAACATAGATGAAGTTAATTTAACCTCTGAGAAACTACCAGAAGAAATTTTACAAAAAAAGATAACCACACACTTAATACTTCAATTATTATCATGTTAATAATCCTATTGAAACCAAAAACCCAATAGCCATCGGAAGGAGAAAGGAAAGAGAAGCAAGAAGATCCAGAAACTTCTTCGACACCATTGATGCCAAATTTACTAATGACAAAACACAAAAAATATCATTAGTAATGATGGGTGTAGCTGGAAACCTTTCACTGATAATCTCATCCTTTTCCCACCTAGTTCTAAAATCTGAAAAATCTATTATAAAATGACAAAAAAAAGTAAGCACTCTTACACAAGCCTGGCAACATATTTGTCTACAAAACAATATCACAACTGGAGAATTAACAAATCTGTTCTTGGAAAATCTCTTCCTCAATTTAGAAAATCGCTCACAATCTAAAGACACAGACATCAAAGATGAATTGAAAGAATGTGAAAATTTACGCTGTACAGAAACTTGGCCTATCAATTATCCATTCTCTATGATAGAACTTTTGTTTGACATGCAAAATGCAAAAAATAAATCAGCCACAGCACCTGATGCTATTTCCTACACCACAATAAAACCTACCTCACAAAATTCCTGCACAAGCTACTTCACCTTCATAATGATGCACATATCTTGACACGCATCTTGACTCAACTCATAATGTTACACATTTCTTGACACATAATGCTATACATAACTTGACACATATGATACAGATATCTTGACACATATGCTACACATATCTTGACACACATCTGGACTCTACTCATAATGTTTAAGAAATATATCGAAATAGGGAAGTATTGTTTAGAAAAAAAGAGCCAATGGGGAAAAAAAAACGATTTATGCATTGAATCGCACGAAAAACCTATTGATTACTTTTATGGAAATATTTTGTTCTCTTTCTTTTTAAGTTCCCCTGGCCGAGTGGTTAGCGCGCTTGGCTACTAATCTAAGGGACCTGGGTTCGAGCCCCAGGTAAGGCATGGATGTTCGTTTTGTTTTTCTGCTGAGGGCTTGTCATCTTCACAGACCTTCTACTATAGCATATAAAACTGACAAGGCTTCTGTCAGACCTCTGTGACAAGCAGCTGCTTAAGAGGATATTTATTTATTATATACTAGCTGAGCAGTACCTGGCGCTTCCCGGGTGTCATTTTTGATCTGTATCCGCTGTTTGCACGGGGCGTTGCTGACGTCATCGTGCTCTATCATAGCGCGTAGCGTAGTTTCTACCTAAACTATCGCGATTTTTATTTCCGTTACGACAGATTTCACTGCTCTATGGCTCCCATGACACTTGACCCCATGGTCCAAATTTCCTACACTCCTTCCCCTGTGTCCCCGGTGGTTGGTTTAAAAATCAGGTTCCTACTTAGCTCGTTGCTTCTTTTCTACACAAATTGTCACTTCTCGGGTCTCACCTTTAATCTGCATATTCTGTTTTTTACTACACTAAATTTTAGCAGTTTCAACGCGGAGAATTTCTTGGTATTGCAATGGACATTGCTGACTCAGCGCACGTTCTCATAGCCCGTGGCTTCGTCCAAACTATGAAGATCTTCATTTCGACAGATTTTGATGTTCTGTAATTTCTCACGTACTCGACCGATAGGTCCCAAATTTCGTAGACTGATTTCTTCCGCCTGACCCAGTGTTGAGTTAAAAATTCGACTCTCTAGCTGCAACGGGTCGCCTTCGAATAATAATTCCTTTGGAAATGTGGGGAATCTGGCAATAGCAGCAATTTAAATGTTGACTCTTACATTCACAGTTAAAATAAAAATAAATACCTCCTCAAGCAGCTGCTTGCCACAGAGGTCTGACAGAAGCCTGTCAGTTTATATGCCATAGTAGAAGGTCTGAGAGGATGGCAGGACCTCAGCAGAAAAACGACACATACATCCATGCCTTACCCGAGGGAGCGATATATGGCAACAATAAATTTCATAGCGATCATCCTTTCACGTAGGAATAGCATGGTAAATATCTTTGATTTTAGTTCCCTTTTGGAACTTTTGACTTGAAATTTGGCATTGCAATCCGGACCACAACCAGAAACATTCTCGGAAAATTTGAAGCTTTTACTATGATTTCCGGATGAGTTATGGTTGCCACACACACACACAGACATCTATTATTATATACACCCAATTTTGTTTTTACACGGTAGATACGTTTCCGAAAAAAACGTGTAAAAAAATACAGTGCATATGAATAAACAGAAAATTGGTTCCAGATGTGAAAACCCAGTACAAATAATAAGTTGTTTTCAAATAAATCATATCAGAGTCTTTAATTAAATCTTAATTTGTTTTTTTTTTCATTTAAACACTTTTTTCATTTCATAAACTTATAAAGATAATTATATGTACATATATAAAGTAAATTATCCTTCATAAAGAAAATAATATGTCACTTATTCAAGAATACAAAAGTGCAAAAAATGACATATATGCTTATTAACTAGATTTTTTTCGTTGTCACTTTCTGACAATAGACGCATTCGTTTGCGTAAGACTGGAATTAAATCACTTTCATCGTTTGAAACATTTTGGCCGTCGTCTTCATACTCCAATGGTGAAATGCTCTCTTGTTCACACTCCAATGGTGAAATGCTTTCGTGTTCATACTCCAATGGTGAAATGCTCTCTTGTTCACACTCCAATGGTGAAATGCTCTCGTGTTCACACTCCAATGGTGAAATGCTCTCTTGTTCACACTCCAATGGTGAAATGCTTTCGTGTTCATACTCCAATGGTGAAATGCTCTTGTGTTCACACTCCAATGGTGAAATGCTCTCGTGTTCACACTCCAATGGTGAAATGCTCTCGTGTTCCCACTCCAATGGTGAAATGCTCTCGTGTTCCCACTCCAATGGTGAAATGCTCTCGTGTTCCCACTCCAATGGTGAAATGCTCTCGTGTTCCCATTCCAATGGTGAAAAGCTCTCGTGTTCCCACTCCAATGGTGAAATGCTCTCGTGTTCACATTCCAATGGTAAAATGCTCTCGTGTTCCCACTCCAATGGTGAAATGCTCTCGTGTTCCCACTCCAATGGTGAAATGCTTTCGTGTTCAAACTCCAATGGTGAAATGCTCTCGTGTTCCCACTCCAACGGTGAAATGCTCTCGTGTTCACACTCCAATGGTGAAATGCTCTCGTGTTCACACTCCAATGGTGAAATGATCTCGTGTTCCCACTCCAATGGTGAAATGCTCTCGTGTTCCCACTCCAATGGTGAAATGCTCTCGTGTTCACACTCCAATGGTGAAATGCTCTCGTGTTCACACTCCAATGGTGAAATGCTCTCGTGTTCACACTCCAATGGTGAAATGCTCTCGTGTTCACACTCCAATGGTGAAATGCTCTCGTGTTCACACTCCAATGGTGAAATGCTCTCGTGTTCCCCCTCCAATGGTGAAATGCTCTCGTGTTCACACTCCAATGGTGAAATGCTCTCGTGTTCATACTCCAATGGTGAAATGATCTCGTGTTCATACACCAATGGTGAAATGCTCTCGTGTTCACACTCCAATGGTGAAATGCTCTCGTGTTCACACTCCAATGGTGAAATGCTCTCGTGTTCACACTCCAGTGGTGAAATGCTCTCGTGTTCCCACTCCAATGGTGAAATGATCTCGTGTTCCCACTCCAATGGTGAAATGCTCTCGTGTTCATACTCCAATGGTGAAATGATCTCGTGTTCATACACCAATGGTGAAATGCTCTCGTGTTCACACTCCAATTGTGAAATGCTCTCGTGTTCACACTCCAATGGTGAAATGCTCTCGTGTTCACACTCCAATGGTGAAATGCTCTCGTGTTCACACTCCAATGGTGAAATGCTCTCTTGTTCACACTCCAATGGTGAAATGCTCTCGTGTTCACACTCCAATGGTGAAATGCTCTCGTGTTCACACTCCAATGGTGAAATGCTCTCGTGTTCACACTCCAATGGTGAAATGCTTTCGTGTTCAAACTCCAATGGTGAAATGCTCTCGTGTTCACACTCCAATGGTGAAATGCTCTCGTGTTCACACTCCAATGGTGAAATGCTCTCGTGTTCACACTCCAATGGTGAAATGCTCTCGTGTTCACACTCCAATTGTGAAATGCTCTCGTGTTCACACTCCAATGGTGAAATGCTCTCGTGTTCCCACTCCAATGGTGAAATGCTCTCTTGTTCACACTCCAATGGTGAAATGCTCTCGTGTTCACACTCCAATGGTGAAATGCTCTCGTGTTCACACTCCAATGGTGAAATGCTCTCCTGTTCCCATTCCAATGGTGAAAAGCTCTCGTGTTCCCACTCCAATGGTGAAATGCTCTCGTGTTCACATTCCAATGGTAAAATGCTCTCGTGTTCCCACTCCAATGGTGAAATGCTCTCGTGTTCCCACTCCAATGGTGAAATGCTTTCGTGTTCAAACTCCAATGGTGAAATGCTCTCGTGTTCACACTCCAATGGTGAAATGCTCTCGTGTTCACACTCCAATGGTGAAATGCTCTCGTGTTCACACTCCAATGGTGAAATGCTCTCGTGTTCACACTCCAATGGTGAAATGCTCTCCTGTTCCCATTCCAATGGTGAAAAGCTCTCGTGTTCCCACTCCAATGGTGAAATGCTCTCGTGTTCACATTCCAATGGTAAAATGCTCTCGTGTTCCCACTCCAATGGTGAAATGCTCTCGTGTTCCCACTCCAATGGTGAAATGCTTTCGTGTTCAAACTCCAATGGTGAAATGCTCTCGTGTTCACACTCCAATGGTGAAATGCTCTCGTGTTCACACTCCAATGGTGAAATGCTCTCGTGTTCACACTCCAATGGTGAAATGCTCTCGTGTTCACACTCCAATGGTGAAATGCTCTCGTGTTCCCCCTCCAATGGTGAAATGCTCTCGTGTTCCCCCTCCAATGGTGAAATGCTCTCGTGTTCACACTCCAATGGTGAAATGCTCTCGTGTTCATACTCCAATGGTGAAATGATCTCGTGTTCATACACCAATGGTGAAATGCTCTCGTGTTCACACTCCAATGGTGAAATGCTCTCGTGTTCACACTCCAATGGTGAAATGCTCTCGTGTTCACACTCCAGTGGTGAAATGCTCTCGTGTTCCCACTCCAATGGTGAAATGATCTCGTGTTCCCACTCCAATGGTGAAATGCTCTCGTGTTCATACTCCAATGGTGAAATGATCTCGTGTTCATACACCAATGGTGAAATGCTCTCGTGTTCACACTCCAATTGTGAAATGCTCTCGTGTTCACACTCCAATGGTGAAATGCTCTCGTGTTCACACTCCAATGGTGAAATGCTCTCGTGTTCACACTCCAATGGTGAAATGCTCTCTTGTTCACACTCCAATGGTGAAATGCTCTCGTGTTCACACTCCAATGGTGAAATGCTCTCGTGTTCACACTCCAATGGTGAAATGCTCTCGTGTTCACACTCCAATGGTGAAATGCTTTCGTGTTCAAACTCCAATGGTGAAATGCTCTCGTGTTCACACTCCAATGGTGAAATGCTCTCGTGTTCACACTCCAATGGTGAAATGCTCTCGTGTTCACACTCCAATGGTGAAATGCTCTCGTGTTCACACTCCAATTGTGAAATGCTCTCGTGTTCACACTCCAATGGTGAAATGCTCTCGTGTTCCCACTCCAATGGTGAAATGCTCTCTTGTTCACACTCCAATGGTGAAATGCTCTCGTGTTCACACTCCAATGGTGAAATGCTCTCGTGTTCACACTCCAATGGTGAAATGCTCTCCTGTTCCCATTCCAATGGTGAAAAGCTCTCGTGTTCCCACTCCAATGGTGAAATGCTCTCGTGTTCACATTCCAATGGTAAAATGCTCTCGTGTTCCCACTCCAATGGTGAAATGCTCTCGTGTTCCCACTCCAATGGTGAAATGCTTTCGTGTTCAAACTCCAATGGTGAAATGCTCTCGTGTTCACACTCCAATGGTGAAATGCTCTCGTGTTCACACTCCAATGGTGAAATGCTCTCGTGTTCACACTCCAATGGTGAAATGCTCTCGTGTTCACACTCCAATGGTGAAATGCTCTCGTGTTCCCCCTCCAATGGTGAAATGCTCTCGTGTTCACACTCCAATGGTGAAATGCTCTCGTGTTCATACTCCAATGGTGAAATGATCTCGTGTTCATACGCCAATGGTGAAATGCTCTCGTGTTCACACTCCAATGGTGAAATGCTCTCGTGTTCACACTCCAATGGTGAAATGCTCTCGTGTTCACACTCCAATGGTGAAATGCTCTCGTGTTAACACTCCAATGGTGAAATGCTCTCGTGTTCCCACTCCAATGGTGAAATGCTCTCGTGTTCATACACCAATGGTGTATCTGTAGCTCATTTTCAAAGTTAGAACTACTTCGAAAAATGTGACCATAAAAGTCCATCTTTATTATAAATGCAAATTCTAGGAATTTTTCCTTGAATAGGAATATTTTTTCAGATCACCTTCGTGTCACGTGACACGAAGGTTGCCAGATCACTAATTTAAAAAAAACCGTTGCCAGATATTTTTTCTGAATTCTGTAATCAACCGTAGCGTTCGGATACTTTTTTGAGCGACTGTATATATCGGAGCTTTTTTCGCCACACACATACGCAATGCTTGGGAATGGCGCAGCCATCTCGGACGCTTTTCAAGAATGGCGTATGACATGCCGAATACAATGTTTTTTTTCATCTTCGGGACTAACGGGACGCCGATCTATCGCCCCCCCCCCCAACCACCACCACCACCACCACTCCATTCCCACCACTGCACGATATCACAAGCCTCCATCGATATAAAACTTATTTTGGTCGGTGCTGCATTTGAGCAGATAGAGAAGAATAACAATTTACAAAAATCCCATTCGTATCCATTTTATGAGGACGAGGATTAACTGTGTCGGTAATGTTAAGTTCTCAATCTAATGTTTCCGATTCGAGTCCTCACTGTTGTGATTTTATCAGCTAATAAGGACTGGGGCTAAGGCGGCTCTATCGGTAGCGCCCTAGTCTCCTAATCTGCAGTTTCCAAGTTCGAATCCAACCTGTGCCAACATTGAGATTTATCTCCGTTAAGACCCCACCCTGCCCTCAGTCAGATAAGGGGCACCGATGGGCATGAAAAGGTCTCCGTAGGAAGACGTTAAGCCTTGACCCCCTGTGCAGGAGAGTTATGCCCTGCGCATTTTAAAGAATACGCCTTGATGGGAGGCTACCACCTGTCTCCTAACAGCTGTTCCCGTGGGCCCTCTTCCCATATCCTTCTCTGGATAATTCCCCGCCCTGCCCACGGTCAGTAGGGGACACCGATGGGCTTGGAAAGGCCGCCCTCCGTCGGATGGGACGTTAAGCCGTGGCCCCGTGTGCGGGAGAGCAATACCCTGTGCACGTTAAAGAACACGCTGGATGGCCTTGACGGGAGGCTACCATCTGTCTCCCAACAGCTATTCCAGTGGTCCCCTTCCCCAACCTTCTCTGAGCCTTCGGGGTCCTTGTGTCCTGGCCATTTAGCCCATGGTGTGCAAAATAGTGCCGCTCAGATGTAAAACAACAACCCAACCTTCTCTGGATTCTTGAGGTCCTTGTGATCTGTCCATTTAATCCATTGTGCCTGCACATTTTTACTAGTGTAGGGAGCCCCTCATTGGAGGCTAATTTCATCACGATCTTACTATACCTTGAACCTTAAACTTGCACAGTCCTATCGACCACTTTCGGAAACCCTGATCTAATACGTTATGACTTTCATTGCATTTTTGATTTCCAAAATGCTAATAGAAAGCTTAATTGTTTCATATTCTCCGCACTCGATTCCTGCAAACATTTGGCAAAAAAATATATATTTCGAGTAGGAATGGGTATATTTTACCTGTGTAGTAAATTGCTCAGCATTCTTTCTCTTCTGAAGCAATATTTGCAGTAGCTTCGAAGGGAAAAACACTATTCAAGAAGAATTTTATTCTCTGCTTTAACTACTTTAATATATGAGTGAACAAACATAATCAAGCGATCAGTTCTAAAGTTACGAGTTTCCTAATTTATTTCTTAAACATAAACTTTTGATTCACTTGCCCCTCGGTATTGTTAATACGCTCAAAATATGAAATATTTCAAGATAAATCACATCAAAAAGTTGAGAGCAAACTTTCAGAATGGGGCGACTGTCAAAAGAGCGAAGTTCAAACATACGCGCAAGCGTGAAACGTAATTCAAGTCACACTCCAGCAAGCGTAGCCGACGTACAATGATTTTCTTTAAAAGTATATCACAGACAAAAGATATCACTCTGAATGGAAAACAGTGCAACTACAGGAATATCGTTTAACAAAGGGAAGCAAGCTCAGTGGCTGGCTACTAGTTCCTACTACTAGGAAGCTGGTAGAAGGACAACACGAGAGTGTAATGCAGGACTATTTTGTTGCGATCTTATGCAACCACGGCAATTCCCGGTTCCGTCTTACGACACTACCTAGTTATGAAAAGCCATGACTATCTAGAGACGGGGGCAAGAATGCGCCATATAGACGCACCTCAACCCGGACCTCACATGGCAGCAGTCCTATAGGCGGAAAGCTAACCACCGGAAGAAACCTAACTTTAATCTGTTCCCCGGTTATCCATGAACAAGGATATGTAAATCCAAGTTCGCTCGGCGTCCGGTGTGGAGACTCTTAGTGAGGCCCAGACTTTGGTGAGGGCTCGACCTACTGGGCACAAATCTTTTCAGAAGAGCCCTAGAACTGCTCACCCAGAGCACCTGATAGGTGAGGTCTCGGACACCGTCACCGTCCAACCGGCACGCCCAACCGGTCGGCGGCATCCTCAACCTCGGTTGGTCTTGGCCATGTCCAACCGGTCCAACCACTCCGGTCGGCACAGCCTTCGACCAGGTTGCTGGGCCGAAGCCCCCCCACCACGCCAAGGTGGTCCCCTATCGAAGGGGGGGGGGGGGTTGCAGGACTGTTGGCATTCAGTTAATCCTATAAGAAGGAATTTATTTTTCACTTTAAATTCATAAAATCAGATTTTGTTTGGTATCTAATGGTCGCGCCATCCTCACAGACCTTCTACTATGGCGTATAAACTGACAGGCTCCTGTCAGAACTTTGTGTCAAGCAGCTGCTTGAGAGGGTATTTTTTTAATTCCTAATTTAGTTATATTCTCAACATAATATTTCGCTTAACATTCAGTCTTCAACAATTTCATCCATACTGAAGAGATTTTAACACATAATAAAAATATGCTTGTAAATCAACCAACTTTTGATTTAGATCGATGAAATTATTGGAAAAATATTGTTCGAAATAAGGTGTATAATGTAATTAGCAACTAGCAGTTTGCAAAATTCCTGCTGTTGTAAAATTTGCTGTAACCGAAAAAAATGTCTTGTTCCAGGGTTCGTGGCCTGCTTATTCCGTTCCTGAGCAAGTTAAATGCATAAAGTAAGTTAATGCGCTACTCACAATTATGAAAATGGCAGTATATTGGATATTCATCATCGACTCTTTTTTTTTTGCACACATTAGGGTAAATGGGCAGACAATAAGGACCCCGAGCGCTCAGAGATGGCTGGGTGAAGGGGATCCACCGGCCAGATGTTAGCAGACAGCTGGTAGCCTCCCATCAAGACCATCCACAGCACTCTTGAAAATGTAACCACAGTTTAACATCTCATCCAATGGACTGCAGCCTTTCCCAACCCATCGGTGTCACTTACCGAGAGTACGGCGAGGAGTTTTGAGAAAATAAATCTCAGTGTAGCCCAGGATGAACATGAACCTGGGAACTGCAGTTTACGAGCCTGACTCGCCGTTATAGTGATGCAGGAGAAACTCCTGTGTGGCATTTCTGATCGGTGAGCAAGTACAGGTAAATCCCGTTAAAACGCGATCCGATAGAACGCGATGCAAGCGATGCTCCCATTTTTTTTTTTGTCGTATGAAACGTAATTTTTCACTCAAAACTACATATTGGATTCCTTGTGTAGTTTTGTGTACACGTGGGCGATATTTTCACTCCAGCACGAATCCGCGACACTTTTATCGTTTGATATCCGAAAGAATACCGTCAGTTGATTCATTTATTTGTAACCTTTTGTTAGCAACATCCGTTTGATTTGTATTTCAAATGAACAAACTGACAAGATGTTTTGCTACTGAATTTTAGATAACGCAATCCCGTTTATATCGCGATGCGATTCTTTGGCCTCCGAGCACCGCGTTAGCGGGATTTACCTGTATTTGGGAAATTACATAAGATCAAAATCTCAAAAAAAAAAGCAATCTTTTCAAAAGTCAGCCAAGCGGAAGCGTGACTCTATTGGACGTATCCCGTGTGGAACCCGCCAAGCATTATGTCAACATGCACAGTTGGTGAGTCGGATGGCATCTCCCGCATGGATGAAATTATCGATATTATTTATACTAGATTACCATAAAGGTCAAAGTGTTTTTTGTGATTATTAGCTTTTGTGATTTTAGAGATTGCTTACCTTTGAAAAGTCACGATGCATCACTAAGAAGTGAGACTGGCAATTAAATCGCAATTAGTTTCTAGGACCATAAGATATAGCGACTAATTGCCTAAAAATACTTTGACTTTAATGGCAATCAAATATAAATATTATCGATAATTTCATGCATGCAGCGAGCGCTGTACAGACAATACGTGCTGGCGTAATGTTTTCGCAGTTTCCACATGGAGCATACTATTCGAGTCAAATTGAAATTTATTTCCAATCTATCATCTATACAATTATTTTACATAAAAATTTCCACTGAGCCGAAGCTTATCAGCGGGTTGGGTTGTTTTACCTCTGAGCGGCACTTTTTTGCACACAATGGACTAAATAGCCAGATCTCAAGGACCCCGAGAGCTCAGAGAAAGTTGGGGGAAGAGGACCCATTGGATAGCTGTTAGTAGACAGAAGGTGGCCTCCCGTCAAGGCAATAAAAATGTTCTTTAACGTGCACAGGGTATGGCTTTCCCTCACACGGGGCCACGGTTTAACGTCCCATCCGATGGAAGGTGGTCTTTCCAAAACCATCGGTGCCTGGCACACGATTACAGCCTGGCACACTTATCAGAATGAATATAAGATTTTAGCAAATATGAATTAGATGACATCAGTTTCATGACATAAAATTAAGAAAAAATAAAATAACGAAAATCAATTAGACGCAAATGTTTCCTATTTAAAACATTGCAACATTTATTTTTATCAATCAATCATTTTCTTTTAACATCAGAAATTTTTGATAAGTTTACAATTTCTCTAAGAAGCAATTTAATAGGCGCGGAATTTAATATTTCTTGGGATTTCGTCCATAACTTTATAGAATAGCACTGATAGCAAGAGTTTTATCCTGGAAAAGTATCAGCATCAGCAAGATCTTATCCGCAAAACTTTATCAGCATCTTTGAGGTCTTCGCAAAACTTATCCCCATCCTTGAGGTCTTATCCGTAAAACTTCTCCGCATCTTTGAGGTCTTCGGAAAACTTATCCCCATCCTTGAGGTCTTATCCATAAAACTTCTCCGCATCTGAGGTTTTATCCGCATCCTTGAGGTCTTATCCGCAAAACTTATCAGCATCCATAAGGTCTTATCTGCCAACTTTATCAGCATTCATGAGGTCTTATCCATAAAACTTCTCCGCATCTGAGGTCTTATCCGCATCCTTGAGGTCTTATCCGCAAAACTTATCAGCATCCATAAGGTCTTATCTGCCAACTTTATCAGCATTCATGAGGTCTTATCCATAAAACTTCTCCGCATCTGAGGTCTTATCCGCATCCTTGAGGTCTTATCCGCAAAACTTATCAGCATCCATAAGGTCTTATCTGCCAACTTTATCAGCATTCATGAGGTCTTATCCATAAAACTTCTCCGCATCTGAGGTCTTATCCGCATCCTTGAGGTCTTATCCGCAAAACTTATCAGCATCCATAAGGTCTTATCTGCCAACTTTATCAGCATTCATGAGGTCTTATCCATAAAACTTCTCCGCATCTGAGGTCTTATCCGCATCCTTGAGGTCTTATCCGCAAAACTTATCAGCATCCATAAGGTCTTATCTGCCAACTTTATCAGCATTCATGAGGTCTTATCCATAAAACTTCTCCGCATCTGAGGTCTTATCCGCATCCTTGAGGTCTTATGCGCAAAACTTATCAGCATCCATAAGGTCTTATCTGCCAACTTTATCAGCATTCATGAGGTCTTATCTGCCAACTTTTCAACATCCTCAAGGTCTTCGCTATATTTTATGAGCATCAGCATATATTGGCTACTTAATAAGCGTCGAGGTTTTGCAAATACTTGAAATCTGATGTAGGTTTGTGAGTAACAGAAATCAGTCTAATGGTTTATAAATGACTAATAATTAACTGAGATAAAAAAATGTGCTGCACTAAAAAAAAAAACCCGGAATTTCAAAAATAATATGCCTCCCAATTATTAAATAAAAATGTCTAGAATGTAATTTTCAAAGTTTTCTGAGTAAATTTGATTCTTTTAAGTGTAGTTATCTACGATCATGGGAAAACACTTATTTTTTATTAACCAATAAATATCCTCTAAATTTCCCTCTGTAAAATTCGTGATTTCCACGACTGAAATTTTCACAGGTTTAATTGATGTTCTCCATGCAACATTGGAATAATTGTTTGAATTTATATTCTGCTTTGTTAGCAAAACAACCTGTCCATTACATGAAAGAAGTTCACTTTTAAAGTTGTGGCTTTATCCGAAATTCATCTGCACTTCTTTTCAAAGAAAAAAAAAATATTTACTCCCATCAAACAGCAGTCTGTTAGTTTTATACACCATAGCGATGATCTGTGAGGAAAGTGAGACCACAGCAGAAAGGCAACACAAACATCCATGCTTTACCCGGGGCTCGAACCCAGGCCTCTTCGATCAGTAGTTCTATCAGCAACTCTTCGTTATCTAAAGTAGCTTATTTCATCCATATCAGCATTCAAAAATGCATTAATATTTGTTCATGTTCCTTTTAATCCGCTACCACATTAACTTCAATTTTATATCAGCGGTTTTATATTCTCTATCCGCATTAACTTCAATTTCATATCAGCAGTTTTATATCCACTATTCGCATTAATTTCACTTCTATACCAGCGGTTTTATGTTCTATATCAGCATTAACATTACTCTTCTATCCAAGGAGCGCTTTCTAATACTGAATTCCGCATCCGTTCAGGACTGTATTTATGTATATTTGAATATGTATTTGCTTGTGCACATGGAGTTGGGTTTGGCTCAACCAATAGTACAGTCGCTCAAAAAAGTATCCGAACACTATGGTTGATGAGAGAATTCAGAAAAAAATATCTGGCAACGATTTTTTTAGAAATTAGTTATCTGGCAACCTTCGTGTCACGTGACACGAAGGTTGCCAGATAACTAATTTCTAAAAAAATCGTTGCCAGATATTTTTTTCTGAATTCTCTCATCAACCATAGTGTTCGGATACTTTTTTGAGCGACTGTACACGCAAATGCGCTACAACTGTGCCTGATTCAGAATTTTCGTTGACAATCCCCACCATGCGCTCAATGAGAAATGCCGGTATCCATCGGACGAGTAGTTAAACTGCGGATCCTAGTGGAAGAGAACCATACTCTGTGCACTTTAAGAACACGCTGAATAGCCTTGATGGGAGATTTCCATCTGTCTCCTAACATATCTACATAGTGCAGTGAATTTTTCCCCCAAATTGGGCTCGGGCTCTAAAAATTGAGAGAGAGAGAACTCATCTCTGGTGGGTATAAACAGCACATGGTCGCTCCAACATTTCAAACTGGATGGCTGAACTTCGAGAGAACATGATAAAGCATAAAAACTTTTTTCTTAAGGAGACCTGAATTGCTCCAACTTTAGCTCACCTAGTGGAGTAGCTGAAGCGTAATAAAGAAGTCGAAACTTGGAGGTGGATGGATTAAAGTTTTAACATTTGCGTAATTACCACGAAATAACTCCGCAAAATTCCCCGCCCTGCCCACGGTCAGTAGGGGACACCGATGGGCTTGGAAAGGCCGCCGTCCGTCGGATGGGACGTTAAGCCGTGGCCCCTGTGCGGGAGAGCCATACCCTGTGCACGTTAAAGAACACACTGGATGGCCTAGACGGGAGGCTACCATCTGTCTCCCAACAACTGTTCCAGTGGGTCCACTCCCCCTACCTTCTCTGAGCCTTCGGGGTCCATGTGACCTGGCCATTTAGCCCATGGTGTGCAAAAAGTGCCGCTCAGAGGTAAAACAACCCACCCCAACCACGAAATATCTCATTCTTTTAGGACGAAACTGAATGTATTAACACACTTACCTGAATGGAAGATAGAGTGAATATTACTTCCCTTTATAAGCAACAAAAGAAGTTTTTTGAATATTTTTGCACAAGTGGTCTTTTATAAGCTGATGCGGGAAAAACGAAAAGGAATTGATTGACAATGATGTCGTCTCATTTAATGTGTTGTTGTGCCATACATCTGGAATCCACTCATTGTTCAAGATACATCCACATCCAGTAAGGGAAATAACACTTTTATAAAATACCAAATAAAAAGATTTACGTGATGGAATCGTGAGAAATCGACTGTAAAATGTGCTTTGTAAAGAAACCCGTTCTGTTTTCCAGAAGAAAAATTTATTACTGATTTAGACGACGACTTCAAAGACATAAAGAAGGAGTATGTTGATCGGAACAGTTCGTTTGTGAAAATGAACACAATGCATAATAAACATACTTGACGTATTTGGATGGGGAAAAACAGTAATATTCATTTCAAATAGAAGTTGTTTTTGCATTTGTTTCGATATTTTTCGAATTTGTTTTTGCTTTAAAAAGGTGGATCATTGGAATATCTAGTTTTCAAATTTTGAGCAAATTTCGGAAACCTTGATTCAATTTTCGAATTAAATTTATTTTCTTAAATTTCATTTTAATCTCAGTGTGCGAAAATTCGGTTACGTTTATTAAAGTAATATTTTTGCGGAATTTCTGTAAAAATTATTCATATTACTGTGTAGTTGTTTCGAAATAATCACGCTAATGTGAAATGAACTTTTTTTTTAGCTAAAACAGGATGTTATTTACAGAAGTATGAATAATTTACTTAATAAATAAGTGATGAAACTACACTCATACTAACTGATTAACCTTTTCCAACAAATGGAAAGTGAAATAGTATTCGAGACTTCTGTAAAGCACACTCAAACCAACAGTTAGATCAACACACCTTAGTTGTGGTTCAACACCTTAAGAAATGCTTAATAATAAAACATCTCACTGATTTTTAATTAAGAACGTACTATACTAAAAGCATACAAAATAAGCATTCTTAAAATTAAAATCATTCTTTAAATACAGCCCTGTATCTAAATTATAGTTCTTTTGTCTTGGGCGAAACTTACGACAAGTACATACAGTCGCTCAAAAAAAAAATCCGAACACTATGGTTGATGACAGAATTCAGAAAAAATATATGGCAACGATTTTTTTAGAAATTAGTGATCTGGCAACCTTCGCGTACACGAAGGTTGCCAGATCAATAATTTCTAAAGAAATCGTTGCCAGATATTTTTTCTGAATTCTGTCATCAACCATAATGTTCGGATATTTTTTGAGCGACTATACAACAATTGCTCCGTGTCCAAAATCATGTTATTAGATGTGTATTTAATAAAAGAATGAGAGAAATTATAAAATGTCAAGCTTAATGCAAATATAGAAATTATATGCTTTTAGAGTCCTAAAGAAATATGAGTCAAAATTCGAATATGAAGGTTATTAGAAGTTTTAAGAAAAATATAAGTTTATTCAAAGACCTCCTCTTAACTGAAACATTAGCTAAAAAGAATACATGTTCGAAACATTTTATTTATATGTCAAGAAAGTAAAGCATTCTTAAAATACGCTCCTATATGTGAAAAAAATCTATTGTTATGTAACAAAATTTTTCAGTTATAACCAATTTTTGAACAGTGCGAAAGATTAGATTTTTGACAGTTCCGAAATTGAAAAATACTTCAGCATTTTAAATTTTTTTATTCCTCATATTATTTTAATAAGCATAACGAATGCAATGCAGATTTTGTATTGCAGCCCATACACGAGTATACTTTCTCGAGTGGGATAATTGTAATATTAGTGTTAAGAATATTGTGTTTTTCTTTCAATTTCAGGATCTTTATAAATTTTAAATCAGAAGTAATAGCAAATAACATAAATGTATATTTGCGTTTGTGCGGTTAAATAATCTGAACTCAAATGAGTATCATTTGCAGAGGTCGGCTCAAACTTTTTCCCTGTTTTCTCAAATAAAAAAAAATATTTTTCTAATTTGGATTTCACGTCATTTAAATTTCACATAATTTTAGTATACACAATTAATTTATTGCAATCGTACAATTTATATAAGCCGATTTTTCAGTTTGTTCAATTATACATTTATGAATAATCCATTTATAAGATAGTAAGAAAATTTCACATTACACAAATATATTAAGTTCACGTTGTTAACTTTTCGAACTTCAACCTTTTTAAATATTACTTATGATGACACAAAAAAGACTGTCACTGAAGTTAATATATATGGATTTAACTTCATGCTGTGCTTTTACATAGACAATATAAATGTTTTACATATATTTCTATATATGTATATACTGTATATACTTAATATAAATGTTTTACATATATTTCTATATATGTATATACCGTATATACTTAATATAAATGTTTTACATATATTTCTATATATGTATATACTGTATATACTTAATATAAATGTTTTACATATATTTCTATATATGTATATACTGTATATACTTAATATAAATGTTTTACATATATTTCTATATATGTATATACTGTATATACTTAATATAAATGTTTTACATATATTTCTATATATATATATACTTAATACAAAATTTTACATTAGTTTTCAATATTTAGCGTTGAATTTAATGATATTTGGAATACCAACTATCCAGAAGAGTTTCAAACTCATCTGTGAATTTGCAAATTTTCAAAAACAACACTATCATTCAAATGTCGTTTTATTTGTAAATGACAGCTTTAAATTATGTAATTTATAATGTCTAGTGATAATTATTTCCACTACTCTACTCAGAACTTCCTCGAAGGTAATAACGATAATCACAATTTTCTGTGCTTTCTGAATCTATCTGAGGCAAATTTTGTAGGTTTTATAAACAGCATTACGTTTTCAGCTTTTTAAATTTCAACACAGCATATATTTCTAAAATCAATTATATTGAACTACACTTATAGTTTATGTGAGAGACGGATAGACAAACTTTCTACAATATATAATAGATCCATAGATACAGTTCTAGCACCTATACATAATCATCCTATTATCTATAATTTCAATTTGAACGCCGAAATTATTTTGAACAACCTGTATTCTGTCACATAATCTTATCTTCGCTTTTCATTTTATGTAGTAAATTCAGCATCAATTCCATTAATGATAAATTGCTTCTTGAGTTTGGCTCCTTTACCTCTGAGTGGCACTTTTTTGCACACAATGGGCTAAATGGCGAGGTCACAATATCCCGAGGGATCAGAGAAGTTTTGTGGAGGAGACACATTGGACAGTCGTAGAGAGACAGATGGCAGCCTCCGTCAAGGCCATCCAGCATGCTCTTTAACTTGCACAGAATATGGCTCTTCAGCAACACGGGGTCACGACTTAAACTCCCATCCGAGGGACATCGGCCATTCCGTGGCAGGGCGAGAAGTCGAAATCTAGACACCCTACCATAACTAAAACATACAGAAGTTGGGTTGGGTTATTTTACCTCTGAGCGGCACTTTTTTGCACACCATGGGCTAAATGGCTAGGTCACATGGACCCCGAAGACTCAGAGAAGGTTGGGGGAGGGGACCCACTGGAACAGCTGTTGGGAGACGGATGGTAGCCTCCCGTCAAGATCATCCAGCGTGTTCTTTAACGTGCACAGGGTATGGCTCTCCCGCACACGGGGCTACGGCTTAACGTCCCATCCGACGGACGGCGGCCTTTCCAAGCCCATCGGTGTCCCCTACTGACCGTGATCAGGGCGGGGAATTTTGCGGAGATATATCTCAACGCTGACCCAGCTGGGACTCGAACCTGGGAACTACAGATTACGAGCCTGGCGCGCTACCGATTGAGCCACCTCCGCCCCGCATACAGAAGAGTGGACTCATAAACAATATTATCTACTATACTCTGTATGAATATAAATTACCCTAAATTAATTAATTTCTTATGCCTCATATTATTTAAGAATATATCGCTTGTTAATAAATAAACCTTGTAAATAATTAAAATGTAAAGATATACATATGATAAGCATATCTTAGGTCAGGCCTGGACAAACTACTGCTCGCGACCTATTTTTGTGGGGCCTGAGAGCTTTTTGTTTGAGAATTTGAAAATGAGAAAAAGATCTTGTAGGCGACAAGAAGCCTAGCATTGGGGAAGCAAATTCTCACTAAAATAATTAATTTTTAAAAATTTTGTTGTTCATGTTTCATTTTAGATTTTTTATTTTGGCCTTGGTTATACGTACAATCGCTCAAAAAAGTATCCGAACACTATGTTTGATTACAGAATTCAGAAAAAATATCTGGCAACGATTTTTTTTAGAAATTAGTGATCTGGCAACCTTTGTGTCACGTGACACGAAGGTTGCCAGATCACTAATTTCTAAAAAAATCGTTGCCAGATATTTTTTCTGAATTCTGTAATCAAACATAGTGTTCGGATACTTTTTTGAGCGACTGTACATTATTGATTATATTTTCTTTTCCGCACTACCCTTCCATAACTGTTTTCCATACGGCCCGCCATTCCATTTTAGTTTTCTAATTGGCCATTCAGCTAAAATGCTTGCCCAAGCTTGGCTCAGATAAAAACACCTGGCTTTCCACTTCAAAATCTACTCTACTTATAAGAACCAAATATTACAAATTACTTTCTAATTTTTCATAACACTTATTTGTTGTTTCATAATTTTGGATATACAATCATTTTGAATTACGATATGTATGATTAATTTTAACAAATCTTGCGAAAAAAATTAAACTTAAATAAGTTTTATTTCTTTATGCTACTGGGATTTGTTTCGTTTTTTAAAGAAAGGAATAATCCAAGTTTTTAAACCAGTGAGCAAAATAGAAAACATAACAGCAGAAACTCCAGTAATGTTACATGTATCAGGAAGATTACCAAAGAAAGCAATTTGCCATATAAAGGCAAACACGATGTCTCCAGCAGCTCTGGTCGTTGATACAGGACCTGCTCTATCCAACTGGAGTGCTCGAATTATACTAATCAACCCAATAAACTTACTAAGTCCAACAGAAACAGCAAAATATTGCTTGTCACATGGATTGGTAAAGTTTCCAAATCCAGTTATCAAAATAATGGTCAAGAACAGGCACGTAACAGAACTGGTATTGGTTACAATTGAACAATCCACCGATTTCAATTGACGAGTAACGAGGTTATTAACAGAGTTGCAGAGTAAAGCCGCTAGAGCAAATAATATACCAATATAGTATTGTCTGGAAAAGCTGTCTTGTGGTTTCATAATTTCTTGTGGGAGCTTTGCAATTAGGATTAGTCCAAATATTGTGAAAACAATACTTGCTACATCAATTTTCCAAATTTTTTCTTTGAAGAAAATTCTGGCCAAGATTGTCACGAACACTGGTGTGCTGTAGATTATAGCTGAAGCGTCCCCTAGAGGAAGATAATTGAAGGACCGAAACGCAAAGATATTATGCACACACGATAAAATACCTCTTAAAATAAGAAAAAACCACGTAGAGTACCGAAAACTCAAACTCAAATTTTTGTAGACCATTACAGGTAAATTCAATATAAAAATCCCTAAGTTGGTATAAAGAACGACGTTTTCAGCTGGAATAGCGCCATCGTTTTTTGCCAACACCGAAGTCACAGAGTAACTAAACGCAGAGATCAGCGCATAAATAAATGCCACGTAGATTGCTTTTCTTCCTTTATCTGCTTTGATGTTGATTATTTTTCGATCGTCAATATTATCTTCTTCAATCTCTTTTGAGCTAAAGGTATAACTTTGTCTCTTCCTTGAGTCTTTCCTTTTTCCGCAAATGTCATCATCTGGTTTTGTTTCCATCAACACTGATATGTTAAAGACATCGTTATCCCTTTGAATAGCCATGATCACGTTTTCTTTTGACTGTGTGTTTACTATCTGGAAGCTGGTAGCAGCGGTTTAGGATTATTGCTGGAAGACTCCTGAAACGTAATAAAGAGCAATTACTTTCGAATGAATATTATGAAGAGTATTTTAAGCAAGGAGAAATTTCTGCTTTAACACATATAAATATAACTTCCTCTTTGTATTAAAAGGAATAGAACTTCGAAGCCAATATTTAAACAGTTATGGAAGTCAGAATATTTTACAAAAGTAATTCGTGAAAAGAATATACTTCAGAAATTAATTAAAACTTACACTGAAATGTATTATTACAGCTCATCACCCCTCAGTTTCATTAGGCTCGGTTTTATTACGCTCACCACTCCTCAGCACATAAATGTTTCATTCCAACTCGTAATACCATAAGAAACGAACGGTCCCCGACTACGGTGTGCGGTATACGAAAAATTACGTCACCACGTTATACGTCACATTACCGCAGTGTGTGGTATAAATCAGGCAGACCAGATCTTCGAGCATCAGATAGAGTTGGATTGGGCGTCAGAATGGGCAAAACGAGCGACCTGAGAGACTTTGAACGTGGCATGATATTGGTGCTAGGCGTGCTGGCTCTAGCATCTCCAAATCTTCTGGGCTTTCTCACGCAAACCATTTCAAGGGTTTACCTAGAATGGTGCAAAAGAAAAATACTACCAGTGATTGATGATCCTGTAGACGAAAATAGCTTTGGATTAGTACCATCAAAGACCCCTTCTTTAGTGAAATTTAGAAATCCTCCTTCACTGAGGATTGGAAAAACTTATGCTCAAACAGTGGCTCTTACACTTGAACATAAGCCAGGTACCTCATCTTCCGCACTCCCAGAGCTCATCTATTGACCTACTGTGGAAAAGACTGCATTCAAGCAATCTCTAAAGGGGAAGGTTACCCCTAATGTACCAGTGAATAAAAGAACTTCCAGCAAAGAGACAAACTTTGAATTTTCAAAAGAATTTGGAAAAAAATCTTGGGATTTTTCAGGAAACTGAACCTTGTCAGCATCATTAAAAATGTCAAAGAGCTATATACTAGGTTTCGTCAGGCTAAGGATTGGATAGACAAGATCACAGTTTCCTTCGAAGCCTTCGACTACTTAACTACCCTTCTGCCCTGCGATGGATAAATCCTATTTCAGGCGTAGCATCCTCCGCATTGTTGATTGGAACTCCAACGGTCTCAAAAGTCACCTGTTGGAGTTCAGAAATCTTCTGTCTATCTATAAAATTGATGCTGCGCTGCTCTGTGAAATCCACCTCAGAGCATGTGACAGTATCAAAATTCCTAATTACAATCTTTTCCGCAATGATCAGGAACACAACCGAGGAGTAGGCACAGCAATAGCTGTCCGGAAGGGGATTCCTTACTTCTGTTTAACAGAATCTTGAAGTAACTATGGTGATTATTCATAATACGGATCTGGGGGATAATTAGGCCAGTAGTTGCTTATAAGCCCCCAAATGCCGACCTCCTGATTAAAGATCTAGACTTAATTTTCGGACTCAAAACTCCAGTTATTCTTGCTGGGGATCTCAAATCCAAACACCAAACCTGGAACTCAAATAGAGGAAACAAGAGTGGCCGTCCCTTACTAGAATACTCCACAATGAATGGACTGATTGTGGATGCTCCAAGGGAGCCCACCTATTTCCCCTATAACCCCCTACACAAGCCATATGTTCTGGACATCATTATTTTTGCCCAATTCTGTCCATCTTTCAAACTCCAAGTACTACACGAGCTCAGCTCTGACCATGAGTCAGTATTCATTAAAATTCATAATGAGGTATCTGAAACCCTCATTTCACCCACCATCACCAACTGGGAGGGTTGGGTTGGGTTGTTTTACCTCTGAGCGTCACTTTTTTGCACACCATGGGCTAAATGGCCAGGTCACATGGACCCCGAAGACTCAGAGAAGGTTGGGGGAGGGGACCCACTGGAATAGCTGTTGGGATACAGATGGTAGCCTCCCTTCAAGGCCATCCAGCGTGTTCTTTAACGTGCACAAGGTATGGCTCTCCCACACAGGGGGCCACGGCTTAACGTCCCATCCGACGGACGGCGGCCTCTCCAAGCCCATTGGTGTCCCCTACTGACCGTGGGCAGGGCAGGAAATTTTGCGGAGATAAATCTCAACGCTGACCCAGCTGGGACTCGAAACTGTGAACTACAGATTACGAGCCTGACGTGGTACCGACTGAGCCACCCCCGCCCCTACCAACTGGGAGGGGTACAGGTTTTTAATCAATGAGACTATCAACTGCTGTGCCTCTGCTTACTCCCCTCTGCTCATTGACAGAGATATCTCCAGCTTTAGTGACCAAAATTAGCCCATGTCTTGGCGAGCAAGCCGAAACCAAGATTAGCGGTTCCTAATAATCCCACTAAGGACATCCTGGAGTTAATCTCACTTAAAAACAAAATCAGACGAGGTTGGCAGAGCTACTGGATGAGCTACTTAAAGAACTGAAAAACTGTCCTTGAGAAAAGATAATAACTGAAAAACTCTGTCCGTGAGAATATAGTACGACTCATAGGACAGAAAACTGTTTTCTATGACGACAGAAGGCAACTCTATCTGGCAGATGACAACAGCCCAGAAAATACCTCATTGTGATTATCCCCCCCCCCCCCCCATTCATGGAATGAATGGACTTGTGTATAGCAATGACGATAAGGTGGAAGCGATCGCTATTACACTAGAAAATCAGTTTCAGGACAGCTGTGATCTGTCATGTGAAAGTACCTCAGAGGTGGTTGAAAACACTCTCAATCGATTCTCCCAGATGGTAATATCACCCATTAGATTTACAACCACACTTGAAGTTCGTGAGGCCATTAAAAACCTAAAACCAAGAAACGCCCCTGGATATGATGGCATTGCAAATGCCATGCTTCAACAACTTCCTCCTAGAGCCATAGTTAGCATCTGCACTATCTTCAGTGCTCTTCCGAAAATCTAGCATTTTCCATGAATTTGGAAAAAAAAACCATGTTTAAAATTGTTCCTAAACCTGGGAAAGACCAAACCTTCCTTCAGAACTACAGGCCCATCAGCCTACTTCCATGCATGAGGAAACGTTTTGAAAGGATCATCCTTAATTGTATATCAGAACATATCGAGCTTAACAACTTGATTCCAGAAGAGCAATTTGGCTTTAGGCAGAAGCATTCTACACTCCACCAGATACTCAGAGTAGTAGGAAAAGTGACTGAGGCTCTTAACAAGAATTAGACCGTCGCATCCACCTTTCTCGATGTCGCAAAAGCCTTTGACAAGGTATGGATCGACGGCCTCGTTTTTAAAATGATCCAAGCCAAATTTCCAACGGGTTTGACCACCGTAACACAAACCTATCTTAACGAAAGAACGTTCATCGTCCAGATAAGTGATACTTTCTCTTCTGTGAGAAACATTGAAGCAGGAGTCCCATAAGGCTCCCTGTTGGGCCCTACTTTATTCAATCTGTCTGTGCAATGATCATCCTGAGCTTCATCCCACTAGTCTGGCCATCAAGAGACTACAACTAGGGATGGACAAGGTGGAACAATGGTACTCCAAATGGAGGATAAAGATCAATCCAGAGAAGTGCCAATCAGTACTCTTCTATTGGAAAAGAATCAAGGATCCCGATTGAAACTCAATGGCAATCTACTGTACAATACCTATGAGTGGTATTGCACTGTAGATTGAAATGAGATGCTCATATCGCCCATGTGCTATCCAAAGCTAACGTTATAAAATATAAGCTCAGTCCACTGATGAGATGGAGCTCCAAACTGCCTCCGATGAAGAAACTCTTCTTTTATAAGACAGCTCTGCAAAATATTCTTACATATGCCTCACCTATGTTGGGTAATACCACAGACACGAACATCAGAAAGCTCCAAAGCTTCCAGAATAAGGTCCTCAGATCAGTGGTCAGTGCTTCATGTTTGTCAAAAACAAAGATATCCCCAGAGATTTGGACAGTGACCACATTTATACTCATATCAAGAAGCTTGCGAAGAACTTTTTCGATATAGTGGGAGATCATTCATATGAGATCATAAAATCGCTGATCAACTACAATCCACTGGTCATGAACGGGATTAAGAGACCAAAGTTAATGGTCTCTGAGGACCGCTCTTTTGTCCTCTAGTAGTGTTTCTTGAACACTTGCTATTGCAACAGCTCCTGTGGCCACTCTTGCGATCATCTCTTGGATTTCCGTCATTGGCCAATCATGCACTAAATTATGATATTAAGAGGTACTCTTAACTTGGAAACTCGTATGGTTAAGATATAAGATATCAGCAATCGCTAGAAGAAACCATAGGAATCTGCAAAGAGGATCGAGCGTTGCTAGTGAAACTCGTTTACCAAAACGGCAGTGATGCCGCCGCTGCATTACGCGAATATCGTTCTCGCAAAGATATAAGGAAAGGACTTTTGTCACTAAATGGACTTAAGAATATGATACAGAAATTCGAAGAAACAGGCGAATTGGGTGTGGTTCCAGGTAAATGCCAGCGGTCTGTTGCAGAAAGTAATGTGGAAGATGCTGCACTTACCATTGCAGAAATCCAGTCGCAATCGGAGCTACCCGTAGTTATTGTGAGACTGATGTCCCAGTAACTGCAACTTCTGTGGGCAACTGTCGGTAAAAATTATATGGTCCACCCTGAAATGGTATCCTTATAAAATTCATAGGGTGCAGCAGCTACACCACGCGACCCTGAACAGCGCACCGTCTTTGCTTTGTGATTTCTGGTGAGGATGCAACTCAACGATATGTATGTAGCCTTTGAAAGTCTTATGCACCGATGAGGCGCATCTTTCCCTACATGCAGCAGTGAATACGCACAACTGCCGAATATGGCGACCTGCACATCCGCAAGCGGTGCATGATGTGCCCCTTCACTCCGATTATGTAATTGTACGGTGCGGGTTTACCACAAACTTTATAATCGGACCATATTTCATTGAGATCATGCTTCAAGCCCCCGAGCATCGAGATCGGTGAATGGACCACGTTACACAAATCTTCTCCGTCGCAACATTATTCCGGCTTTGTAAGAAAGAAATTGCTTAAACTCCATAACCTTCATGCAGAATGGGGAGCCACCTCATATTGCACATACGACAACGCAATTGTTGCATACCACATTTGATGAGAACAGAATAATTTCTCGAACGTTTTTCAATGCTTGGCCACCACGTTAACCCGACCTAAACCCTTGCGACTTTTGGTTATGGGGTATTCGAAAAGTCGAGTTTACCAAGGCAATGTTGAATCGTTTGCTGAAATGAAGACAATGGACAGACAATGTCAAGCAAAAATTCGGTGGGCAGACAATGTCAAACAAAAATGTGGTGGCAGACAATGTCAAACAGAATCTTGTTAGAATTGGACATTGTCTGCCCACCACATCCTAGGTCTCCTGCTCTTTCTGAGGCCTTTAGGCACACTATTCATAACCATATTCGCTAATCTATAATTATGGCCAAACCAATGGAGTCTCTCTCTACACAATATACTGCTCAGAGGAGGTTGCGAATCCTTTGCCTCACCTCTTCATTACTTACAATGTTGAACCACCTAATACCCAACATACTGCGTAAGCATCTAGTGTTTTACCTCGAAGGTAATAATAAACTTATTACGGAGTTACTCTTACTAGAGCACCAATATTTTATAGGGGGGATGTTGTTTTTACAATAAAAGTTCCTTGCTCGCTGTGCCAACAGTTATAAGAGAATAACTTATGATAAACATTTCTCTCAATATTGTGGATTTTCTTAACCCCCTATCTTTGGTTTTTTACCGTGATCGTATAGTTTCGATCACGGGATAAAATCACGGGATAAGATCTTTTAGGATAAACCAAGGTAAGGTTATAGAAGGGGAGGATTCTGTCATGGCTAGGTGGGCTGAGCATTTCAGTGATATTCTAAACAATATAGTTAGTTCTACTCCCATTGTTTGCAATGATGATAGATGCTTTGGTGGCTTTAATGTTGGCCCTATAACACAATCTGAAGTTATTTTGGCTGTTTCTAAACTTAAACTTCATAAATCCCCAGGGGTAGATGAAATTACTACGGAAATGCTTAGAGCTGGGAATGTTTCGGTTACCACTTGGATGACTGAAATTCTGAATATCTTTTATGATAAAGGCATGGTTCCTAAGGATTTTACCAGAGCTATTGTTATCCCTATTTTCAAAAAAGGTGATCACAGTTCTCGTGATAACTATAGGGGTATCAGTCTACTCTCTGTTCCAGGTAAAGTTCTTTCCATGATTGTGCTTAATAGAATTAAGAATCTGGTTGACAGTCAATTGCGTGATGAGCAATGTGGATTCAGAAGTGGTAGGGGATGTGTGGATCAGATATTTTCACTTAGGCAGATTCTTGAGAAATGTTTAGAGTTTCAGAAACCTTTGGTTGCTAGCTTTGTTGATTTCAAAAAGGCTTTCGACTCTGTTGATCGTCATAATTTGTGGTTGATTGTGAAATCATATGGTATACCAGACAAGTTAGTTAACATTATGAAAGCTCTCTATAATAACACTGAGTCGTGTGTGAGAGTTGGTAAGGCTTGTAGCAATTGGTTTAGCATTACTTCTGGTGTTCGACAAGGGTGCATTTTGTCTCCTTTCCTCTTTAGCTTGGTTATTGATTATGTTATGCGAAATTCACTTCAAGGGAAAGATTTCAAGGGGAAGATTTTGGCCTTAAATGGGCTGGAGATACGAAAATTTCTGATTTAGATTATGCTGATGATTTAGCTCTTTTGGCAAATGATGTTGATGAGATGAACTCTTTCATTCGAGCTGTTGATGAGACTGGTAGTAGAGTAGGTTTGGTTATAAACAGAGAGAAAACTAAAGTGATGAAAATTGGTCAGGCAGGCTGTGATTCAGTTAATCTGAATGGTTGCAGTCTTGAGCAGGTGTCACAGTTTAATTATCTTCGGAGCTATGTAACAGATAATGGTGATGTGCGGCATGAGATTAACAGACGAATAGGGATTGCTGCCGGGACTTTTAAGAATCTATGGATAGTGTGGAGAAATAGGCGTATACACCTAAAGACTAAAATTAGACTGTATAATAGTTTGGTTCTTTCTAGGGTTAGTTATGGTAGTGAAACTTGGACACTTTGTAAACAAGATAACAGGAAACTAGATGCTTTTGATTCCAGATGCTTAAACAGTATCTTGGGCATTAGGTGGTTCAACTTTGTAACTAATGATGAGGTTAGGCAAAGGAGTTTGGAACCTCCTTTAAGTAGCATATTGTGCAGAGAGAGACTCCGTTGGTTTGGCCATGTTGCCCGTATGAATAATTATAGATTGGCGAATAGGGTTATGAATAGTGTGCCTAAAGGCCTCAGAAAGAAGGGGAGACCTAGGATGCGGTGGGCTGACAATGTCAAACAGGACCTTCTTAGAATTGGTGTGCAGTGGCCAGATGCAGTAGATAGCTCAGGATAGACTTGCTTGGAGAACTAAATTGCACGGTCTGGTTGGACCTCCGTAGCCCATGGCTGCTTGATGATGATGATGATGATGATGATGATGATGATGATGATGATGATGATGATGATGGTGATGATGATGATGGTGGTTTCAATTAATAAAATTAATGGCCCAGTATCCCACTAGGAGCCAAAGTCATCCTCCCCAGACAAAAGGAGTCTGCAAAAGCAGTTAAAGACATTTTCTTAAAAACACAAAAATACATTTATTTACAAATTAAAACATCACTGATTCGGTTCCAATAATTCAATTATTTCATAATCAAATATCTCAATTCCAATACAAGCTCAACAGACTTACATATTCAGTAGGTTGGCGTGATCACATCGCTTTGCTCAACTGCCCCATTCTCTACTAATCTAAACTCTTACGGGTCCATCATAAGCCAACTACCTACCCTCCTCGCTCAAGCAGGAGAAGTGACTCTCTCACAAGTCTCAGACGTGCATGACTGACTCCCACAGAAGAAGTAAAAGACTGGCTCAAAAGTCTCCTCTCTCACCTCATAGTCACCAAGGAAGCTATCGTGGGGAATTCTCATTGGCTCTCTCAACTCTCCACCAGGGTGGTGGGATAGGGTGCGATAGGGATTTACGCGGAACGAAATTTAGAAACTTCTAGAGTCCATGTCCTTGGCCACAACCACGTGATTGTCCTTCATGAGTCCGTTTTGCCGAGAGCTGGGGGAATTCTCTCTCAGGGCTGTGAGACAGGAGCAGTTCTGGCGTTATACTTCCTTCCTTCAAAGGAGACTCTCTGATGCGTGGGCGCTCCCCTTAGTAACCGCTGTCCGGGATTACGCTGGCTGCCGACAGTTAAGTGGTCAGTTTAGCTAGGTGGCGCATCAATGGAGTGGTCCTTCGTGATAATCCCTCGCATGACGCCGCTTCCGATGGAAAGGAAACTGCTGTCTGGAACTTGAATTCCTTTCTGCGTGAACTATGAAAATTCACGCAGAACACTAGAATAAAAAACATCAAGTTTCCTCTTATGTTATTTACAAAGCATTCACATTTCACTACCACAACTTACCCTAGAAAGAACCAAACTTTTAAACAGTCTAATTTTAGTCTTTAGGTGCATATGCTTATTTCTCCACACTCTCTATAGATTCCTAAATGTTCCAGAGGCAATCCCTCTTCGCCTGTTAATCTCATGCCGCACATCACCAGTATCTGTTACATAACTCCCAAGATAATTAAACTGAGACACTTGCTCAAGGGTGTAACCATTCGGAGCGATAGTCGGTAGCGCGCAAGGCTCGGACTCTGCTAGTTCTCAGATTCGAGTTCCAACTGTGCCAGCGTTGAGATTTACCTCTTCTGAACCTTCCACCTTGCCCTAAGTCAGAAAGGGGACACCGATGGTTTTGGAATTGTTGCCGTTCGTTGGATGAGATGTAGAGAAGAACCATAATCTTTACACATTAAAGAACACTTTGGATGACTTTGACGAGAGTCTGTCTCCTAACAATTGTCCTCTGTGTCCCTTCCATCAACATTCTCTGAGCACTCGCGGTTCTTGTGAGCTACCCGATTGTGTGGAAAAATAAGAACCTCTCAGAGATGAAACAACCCTACTAATACTCAATCTCTTCTTATAAAGACATTTAACAATTCAGCCAACGCTATTAAACTTGAGGTTAAATATTTATATAACATCTATCAGATTAAGCCCGTTGAAACGTACCATGTTTTTTGGTTTGATTAAATTTGCAGTCAGTATTTAATGAAGAAGAAAAATACTTTTTTTAAAATCTTATTCTAATTCGCTGATCTTTGAAGTCTAATATTCCGCTATCCTCACGGAAAAGCTCACTAAGAACAATATTCCGCGTAAACAATCTGTGATCCTTAATACGTGCCCCTTTTAAGCCTTTCAATTCTGTTCGAAAAAGAGTCCTAGAATAGTATCTTCTGCTACCAAAATTTATATATGTGCATTGTGATAATCATAAAGAGAGTCTATGTGAAAAATGTGAGGTCGATAGAATTCAAAATGGCTGAGATAGATAGCGTTACATAGATAATAACGAAAAGATAGAATAAGCGTTTCAGTTTTTATTTTGCTCATGAAAAGACTGTCACTTCAAGTATCAATTCATAAAGAATTAAAATAAGACTTACAACTTTTCTTCTGTAGTAAAAGATTAACAGATGCCGGTGTTCTAAAAGGAGGACAAAAAAACTAGAAATGAAGGACAAAAGAAAACATGCTTTCAATTTGTGAAATGAAATATTTTTTTCCTAATAAGCCTTTATTTCAAGTACCAACTAACAGTTTAATCAGAAAATGCCATTTCCAATTATTCAGTACATTTCAAATATATCTATATGACATGAGCCGAGTTTTATTCATACTTGATAAGCAATCAAGAGTTATTTTGCTTTAACTGTCGGAACAGTTAGAGAGCTAGCTCTCGTACAGTATATTTCAGGTATCATTAAGGGAGACTATTTAGGAACGATGAAAGCTAAAGAGAATTTTCGAAAAGAAGTTATATTTTGTACCTTCAGTAGAGGTTGAAGAAAACAATTTCTATTGTGGTCGAGGATCTAGTGTTGCAAGAAAGTTCATCGCCAGTCAATGTTAGGTTTAGCAAGGCTGCTGTTAAACAACATACGTATATACCAGATTTCATTTTTTTGTTAAAAACATTCCAGTTCACAACGTTACTTTAAATGATGTCTTCGACATAAATGAGGTTAATCCTGGTTTATGAAGTTGAAGATATGCATTTCAGCTTTTATATTTACAGAGTTGTTGAGCAAAGTCCAATTCGCAAATATTCTTTTAGATTTCGAAAATTTGGTTGCACTTTCTAATGACCTATAGGGACATTTCTTCGACATGATGAAATACCCAAGTGAGAAGAACCAATATGAAAATGCAGGTGAGGAATTTCGGTTTCCATCTCTTTGTTTTGTGTTGGCCTTGAATGATGAGAATAAAAATTATCTTTCATATCCTTAAGCATTATTTTCTAGTTTATAAACATAAAAAGTGTGTGTTAAATGCTAAATATTATCCATCTTAATATTTTAAGAAAATTTCTTTATTTCATTTCAGAAGAGACAATCGTATGAAGAGTAGAATAAAAAACTCATTAGATATTCAAATTAGCAGAAACGACACAGAAGATTCAGCTCTGAAGGAAACTCTGTCAGATGAATTATTTTTCTTTTGTGAAAAATGATCAAGAATGAGACAGCATAATACTGTGGCATATTTCTAGCTATTTTTGTTTGGTAACACCGTGCATGAATTCGAAATAACAGAACATAAATGAACTTATTTAATAAATAAAGCAATTAATTTATAAGATGTAAGTAAAATCTGCAGTATTCATCACCTGACATAAAAACAGACTAACTGAACTAATGGCTGATTACTATTGTTAATTGTCAAATATTGAAAGAATATAACACTCCAAAGTTTGGATTACAAAGTTATCTATATAACAAATCATAAAACAACTCTTAACAAAAATATTTCTCATTATCTACACAGTATTTTTGTTGGTAACTGTTTTCCCTAACATAACCAAAGATGATAGTTTCACATAAAAACTACTAATAAATAAACTACGGCAATCTGAGCCAAGAACGGGTACACTATATACAAGTCACTCAAATACTACCAACTTTTGTTTTCTTCTGTATTCGGACTTAATTGTATTCTATCCTCAACACGACGTACTTCAAGACAATGACGTACAAAGGGGGGGGGGGGGGGGGTTACTCCCCTTAAATCATGTCGTCTTCTACGAAATCACAAACTTGTCTACTTGCTTCGAAATTCAAAAGAGTTGTATTTGTATAATTTTATTTTAGCCCATATTCTATATCCGACACTAAAAATACATTAAAAAAAACTGTAGAGTCGTATTCCATATAGAATATAATTTTCACCTTTTCTGCTCGATGGAATATTTTAGTAGTTGGGAAATCCTACTCAGATGTTAGGAGAAAGATGGTAGCCTCTGGTCAAGGCCATTCAGCGTGTTCTTTAACGTGCACGGGGTATGGCTCACCTGAACATGCCTTAACGTCCAATTCGATGGAGGGCGGTCTTTCCAAGCTCATTGGTGTCCCCTACTGATGGAAGGCAGGGAGTTTTGCGGAGATACACCGAAGAGCCAAAACATTACGACCACCTGCCTATTATGATGTTGGTCCTCCACATGCCGCCAAAAAAGTTCTTACCCACCGAGGCATGGACGCTACAAAATTTCTAAAGGTGTCTTGTGGTATCCGATACCAACACGTTACCAGAAGACCCTTTAACGTGGTCGAGCCGCCGCAGATTAGATATGCTGTTTCAACATAAACCACAGATGTTCGATTGGATTCATGTCTGGGGAATTTGGTGCCTAGTGCCAGTTTTGATGCTCGCGTGCCCATTGTTGACGCTTCCGATGGTGAACTGAGGTTAGCATTGGCACTCGGCGGGGCCTGCGGCTATGCAGTCTCATTTTCAGTAGGGTGCGATGTACTGTGTGTTGTGACACATTGCTCCAATCACTACCGACTGAGCCACCCCCCGTCCCAATCTTCGCAGTTATTTGAGGTGTAATTTTTTTTCATCGTGAGAAAAACGTAAAAGAAAAATGCACTTTTGTTTATCATTAACAGATTAAGTTGGTTTACTTCAGAGTGGTTTGAACTTTTGTGTCCGCAAGGATCAATTTGTCAGGTCAGAAGGGTCAAATGTCCATGTCAAATGCTCAGAGAAGGATTGGGTAGGGGATAAAATGGACAGCTGTTAGGAGACAGATGAAATATTTTCGTCAAGACCATGCAGCGTGTTCTTTAACAAGCACAGATATGGCTCTCCTGCACACTGGGCCTAGGCTTAACGTTTCATCCGAGTATTTCATTCCCAACAATATTTCTTTTCATACCGAAGGCAGAACGGCGGGAGTTGGAGAAAAGTTTGAAAGCAAGCACACTTGAAACTCGAACCTAGTAATTGCAGATTACAAGTCTGGCGCGCTAACGATTATCACCCTCCCTCCCTGTAATGTATCTATGGAGACATTTGATATTTGTGAAGATGTTTATGGCCGTAGGTACTACTCACTACCGTTATAGAGTTCCTATTGGTTCTTATCATCTCTGTGGTTTTATACTTGAAGCTATCGAGCAGAGGCGGAATAGAAACTTAACAATTTATTGAATAACAATACAGTATGAATACCTGGCTGTATTGCAATCTAGGCGGCGAACCATCTTATATTCTACAAGCCATAGAGGACGCATAAACCATGCGAATATGTACGGATCTTCATCTTCAGTTCTCACGAGAGAAGTGGCATATATGACATCAGAGCACGAAACAACTGAACAGACACCTTCCATGATGCTCTTTGGAAAACTTTACCTTTAACTTTTATATGGTTGTCCTGAAATAATGCCTGTATCCACACCAAAAATCGTACAAGATCTGCAACAACGACTAGAAGTAATCCACCACTCCGTCAGACATAAAATCAACCTGGCGAGAGAGAAACGATAGTAAAACAAATGGAACTTTCTTCAATCGAGGAAATCTTCTCTGGATATACAATCCACAAAGAAGGAAAAGGCTTTCGACAAAGCTTCAGAAACCTTAGGAAGATCCATATACAATAGTTAACAGGAATAACGACCTAGCGTATCACATTCGTCTACGTCCGACTACAAAGTATAAAGTGGGTCATGTGATTGGGCTATATCGTGTTGGGCTGTATCGTGATTTTCATGGAAGAAGTCAAAACCTTCGGATTCCAGGACTGTTCAGGACGAGCGAAATCTAAGGAGGTGGGGGGGGGGGGGTATAACGAAAGCAGAACGTGCAAAGATGAAGCCGGGACTATGGTATTAGAAGGAACTCTAGATAAACACGTGAACGTGATTTACGTCGGAAATCTGTTCGAACGAGTATTTAACTTCAAAAAAGGTAGAGAATTCCAGTTGTTGTTCTCAGCTGGCTTGTAATAGTTGAATGGATTAGTTTTTCGGAAGAATTGTTGTGAAGCAATAATATTTGACTTTGTTCGCGATAGTCTAAGAAGAAATATTTTATTTCGTGTGTACGCGAAAGTATTGAAAGATTTTATCAATGTAGATCTTGCTAGTGAATTGGAAGGAAAAAGGGTAAATTGAAAATAAAAAGCATTGTACCTATATCGCTGATATTTTTTGTTGTATTTGGCTAAACAGATAGTCTGGTAACTGTGTTTTCCTAGATCATTTTTTTGCTGATATATAACATACTGGTGTTTTGAGTAAATAGTAAGAAATTGTTTATGATTGAGGTAGTTTTTATTGCTTTAGTTATTAAATCAGTTCATTTATAGTTAAATTTTCCATTACATTTTCAGTGTTCGATTCAATGTCAGGCATCTCTCCAATTTTTTTTCCTACGCCCTGACCTGCTTGTGGGGCGGGGGTGGCTCAGTCGGTAGCGCGCCAGGCTCGTAATCTGTAGTTCCCAGGTTCGAGTCCCAGCTGGGTCAGCGTTGAGATTTATCTCTGCAAAACTCCCCGCCCTGTCCACGGTCAATAGGGGACACCGATGGGATTGAAAAGGAAGCCGTCCGTCGGATGAAACGTAAAGCCGTGTTCCCCGTGTGCGGGAGAGCCATACCCTGTGCACGTTAAAGAACACGCTGGATGGCCTTGACGGGAGGCTACCATCTGTCTCCCAACAGCTGTTCCAGTGGGTCCCCTCCCCAAACCTTCTCTGAGCCTTCGGGGTCCATGTAACCTGGCCATTTAGCCCATGGTGTGCAAAAAAGTGCCGCTCAGAGGTAAAACAACCCAACCCAACCCAGACCTGCTTGTGCTAATCAGAGTACACTACCAAATATTTAGTGACCAGCCACTACTGCAGAATAGTCGTGCTTCCTTCTGGCTTAAGCACATCCAACTGCCAAATCCATGCTACTCCAATGCGTTCCGGTGGAAAAAGACTTATTTGTGTTAATTCTGGAAAAGAAGACAAATTTGCCGATGGTACTTTGCAGTTGTATGAGTCAAAAAGGATTAGAAACTATCGTTAAGAAATGGATGGGGACTACTTTTAAAAATGTGATATAGAAATATTGATACTACTGCCCAATGGCGTACCCAAACAGGTTGGAGTTGGGTTGTTTTACCTCTAAGTGACGCTTTTTGAACACAGTGGCATTAAATGGACAGGTCAAAAGGACTCCGTGGACTCAGAGAAGGTTAGAGAAAGGGATCCACTGGACAACTGTTAGTAGACAGATGGAAGTCTACGCCAAAGCATTCCCAGCGTGTTATTTCATCTGCACAGATTATGGCTCTTCCCTACTTGAATACGAAATATGGTGATGGGATGTGTTCGGTTTCACATCCCATCACCATATTTCGCTATTACGTTTTCTATTCAAAAAGAATTTTTATTAATCTCTCAAAACAAAAGTTGCTTTTTATCACCCACCTTGGATGTGAAGGGTTGGGTTGTTTTACCTCTGAGCGGCACTTTTTTGCACACCATGGGCTAAATGGCCAGGTCACATGGACCCCGATAGCTCAGAGAAGTTTGGGGGAGGGGACCCACTGGAATAGCTGTTGGGAGACAGATGGTAGCCTCCCGTCAAGGCCATCCAGCGCGTTCTTTAATGTGCATAGGGTATGGCTCTCTCCCGCACACGGGGCCACGGCTTAACGTCCCATCCGACGGACGGCGGCCTTTCCAAGCCCATCGCTGTCCCCTACTGACCGTGGGCAGGGCGGAGAATTTTGCGGAGATAAATCTCAACGCTGACCCAGCTGGGACTCGAACCTGGGAACTACAGATTTCGAGCCTGGTACGCTACCGACTGAGCTATCCCCGCCCCAGGATGTGAAGGGACAATCATTGCTGTCATAGTAAACCCCTTGATCATCACACTACACTACTAAAATATCAGATTTATAGCGCAAATATGTCGTTGGCCATATTCGTTCGAAATTTTGAAATTTTCAAATTAATTATTTTTTAAAAATTCCCACGTCTGAGGGCGCAATTAAATTTTTAGGGAAATTATAAAAGTGTGAATCATGATAGTTTATCAATACCTATCCAACCTAAAAAAAAATTGCAATTGATATCTAAAAAATTTATGTTAAAATGGTTACAAACTTGAACTACATGAAATAAAAAAAAATGCATCACTTGCAAGAAGTTATGCAAATATGACGAAATTTAGAGGTGGTAGTATATGGAAATGCATGGAAATAATTGTAATTGAGAATGCATGGAAATAATTGTAATTGGGAATGCATGGAAATAATTGTAATTGAGAATGCATGGAAATAATTGTAATTGGGAATGCATGGAAATAATTGTAATTGGGAATGCATGGAAATAATTGTGACGAAATTTAGAGGCGGTAGTATATGGAAAAGATGGTAGAATTGTATTGGGCGACTGATCCATTGTCAGATAATCCTTCCTCGCTCTCGGGTGCGAGGAAGGTTGGACAGGTGCGAGGTGACGTCACAGGTGCGAAGCAGTCAAACACAGATAAAGGCAACCAAAGCTCCCTGGTTGACAAAATGTTGTGGAAATTGTTCTAAACTGCTAAAGATTGCCCTTAAGCAGATGTCAACAGACGTTTCAACAGTTAACAGACTTTGTGTGGAAGAATCATCGAGCTTAGAGAAGCTGGTTTGTCGTACAGAGATTTTTTTTTTCTGAACGTGATGTTTCTCGATGTTATTGAATATTAACCTAAAGGTATGATTGTTTGAAGCGTGGCTTCGTTGCTCGTTGGTGTAGGGGTATTATTTTTGCTTAGGGTGCGAGAAGTCACAGGTTCAAGTCCCGGATGAGCTCTGCTACTTACACTTCGAAAGAAAAATATTTATTGTGAAGGTGATATTTCTCGATGTTATTGAATATTAACCTATAGGTATGATTGTTTGAAGCGCTGCTTCGTGGTTCGTTGAACGAGGGGTATTATTCTCGCTTAGGTTGCGAGAGGTCCCGAGTTCAAATCCCAGACAAGCCCTACTACTTACACTTTGAAAGAAAATATTTTTTTGTGATAATTATGTTTCTCGAAGTTATTGAATTTTAACCTAGAGGTATGATTGTTTGAAGTGATGCTTCGTGGCTTGTTGGTCTAGGGGTATGATTCTCGCTTAGGGTGCGAGAGGTCCCGGGTTCAAATCCCGGACGAGCTCTCCTACTTATATTTTGAAAGAAAATAATTTTTAGTGAAGATGATGTTTCTCGATGTTATAGAATAGTAACCTAGATGTATGATTGTTTGAAGCGACGCTTAGTGGCTTGTTGGTCTAGGGGTATGATTCTCGCTTAGGGTGCTAGATGTCCCGGATTCAAATCCCAGACGAGCCATCCTACTTACACTTAGAAAGAAAATAATATTTTTGTGAAGATGATGTTAATCTATGTTATTGAATATTAACCTAGAGGAATGATTGTTTGAAGCGGTGCTTCGTGGCTTGTTGGTCTAGGGCATAGATTCCCAACGGGGGCGATACCGCCCCCCAGTGGGCGCTGGAGCCTTCCATGGGGGCGATAGCGGATCCAGAGGCAAATGGGGGGCGTTGATGTAGTCAAGAGGGACGGTCAAATAAATAAATAAATTTAATGGAATTTTCTGTGACAACCTTTTTATCTCTTCTATTCTGTGGTGTCTTCCTGGTGATTCTGGTCATCCACTACCTCATCCGTCATGTACAGCTTTTCAACTGCAGCTTGGACAATATGTTCCCTGCTACCGCCTACTAGCGTACTGGTACGTCTGAAGTCGACTGAGATGCTCTCAAAAGTTCTCTTCAAGATCACACAAGGATATAAGCTTCAATATGTTTTCCCACTCCAAGTCGCTTTGAGTATGCTTTATGGTACGTAGTTACAATACCATCCCACGTCAGAACATAAGGTATAATATTAACATTACACTTGTGAATTAGGCTCAACTCATTAACCAGCAGATCATACTTCCTCTTCTTTTCAACCTCTACTGTCTGCAGGTTATCCTGAGATGTTATTCCTACTTCAATGATTGTAATCTCATTCAATACCTTTGCATGCACTATATCAGGCTTATTATGTTGGACATGTGTGGCCGTCCTGATAGTCAAATCAACCTTGATGCAATAATAATATAATAATAATAAATTTATTATATTTAATATTTTTTTATAATTATTTTTTAATACAATAAAATACTTTGAAAATACCTGTTTTCATGAATAAATATTTTATCTAGCTATGTAAATTATCTTATTGTTATCGTGTTAATAAGCATTTTTAAATTAGCATTAGGTATACCTATACCTAATTTGTTTTAGTTTAGAATAGATTGACGGTGACAAGTCCTGGCAAGTTGGTAGGCAAACACGCGGTTCATGCAATTTAACATGTTTCGACAAGAATATGGGAGCTTGAAATTACTTGTTTACGGAGCAAGTGCGCCGGCATCGCAAACATACAAGTTAATGCGTGCACAAAATCAAATCTATAAAAGCGATAGCTCTAGGAATGTTTTATTATTTTTATGTGCTTCGCCGTGATAAATAGTCGTGAGTGATAAGTGTTAGAAGTCATTATAAACATTATTTTTATAACTATCTCTAAATCTGTTGAGAAGTTAATTTGTATTTGAAAATGTCTGAATCTACATCTAAAAAGAAATGCCGGCAGTACAGTATTGAGTATTTGAAATATGGATATACGTACTCTCCTAGAAACCAATCATTACCTATGTTTTTAATTTGCCGAAAAGTTTTTTCAAATGGAGCTATGAAACCTTCTAGGCTACAAGAGCATTTAAATAAAATGATGCTGATAAGAAGAACAAAGATTTATCCTATTTTCAAGAACTGGAAAAGCAATATTTAAAACAGCCAACTATGTCAAACCTTTTTGCGTCGTCTTCTAAACAAGATGATGATGGACTACGAGCCTCATATAACGTTTCATTGTTAATCGCAAAAGCAGGAAAATCACACACAATTGGCGAGGAATTAATTTTGCCGGCAGTCAAAGAGATATTAAAAACTGTTCTTCATCATAAGACGCCGTCAGATATCATCAAAAAAATTTCTCTCAGTAATAATTCAGTGCAAAGAAGAATAGATGAAATGGCAAAAGACGTTGAAATATCATTATGTGATTAATTAAAGACTTGCAAATTTTCCATTCAACTCTACCAAATAACGAAGCTCTACTCTTATCATACGTACGATTTATAAAAGAAGAAAAAAATCATAAAGAGTTATTATTTGCTAAAAATTTGGAATCTGATACAAAGGGAGAATCTATATTTAATACCATGCAAAAGTTTTTCAAGAGAAAGAAATTCCTATTTAAAATATTTTGTCTCCTGCTACTGATGGTGCTCCAGCAATTACAGGGCATCATAAGGGTTTCATAGCGTATTTGAAACAAGCAGTACCAAATGTACTCGCTGTACATCGTATTATTAATCGTCAGCATTTGGTTGCAAAAATTTTGAATGAACGTCTGTATACGTCGCTCCATTACGTTATTAAAGCAATCAATAAGATTAGAAGCAATTCATTGAATGACCGATTATTTGGTAAGCTTTGTAATGAAAATGATGAAGATTACAATCGCTTGCTGCTGCACACAGAAGTACGTTGGCTCTCTAAAGGTGTTTGTCTGAATCGTTTTTTCAATCTATTTGACTCAGTACTGGACTTTCTTGAAGACAGAGGCGAAAAATTGCGCGAAAACCTGATTACGTCAAAAAATGACATCACTTATTTGACAGACCTGTTTGAAATATTTAATCAAGTTAATTTACAATTGCAAGGTGATGAGTTGAATTTAATTAAAACAAAAAACGTCATAGCTGCTTTTGCGGGAAAACTTCTTCTATTCAAACGAAATCTAGGTAGAGGTGAATACAACCACTTTCCCACATTATAAGTAGTCTCTGCAAAACCAGAAGATTTACTTACTTACTGCCAACACTTGGAAGTTCTTCATGTTGATTTTACGGAGCGTTTCCAAGATATTTTAAACATGAATATACCGAGTTGGGTTTTAGATCCTTTCGCAAACACAGATACGGAGGAATCATCAAATTTGGAAGAGGAACTCTTAGAACTCACGACTAACGAAGCAGTCAAAGTAAAATTCAAACATGGATACCAAGAGTTCTGGCTTCAAAAATCAATACCAGTTCTCTACCCTGGATTGTGGGCAATAGTACAGAAGTTTTTAATCGCATTTCCTTCGTCCTATATGGCTGAGCATGGATTCAGTGCAGTAGCTAATTTACTATCAAAGAAAAGGAACAGACTACACATCACTGAACGTGGCGATCTGCGATTGATGTTAACGAACTTGGAACCCGACAGTAAAAAATTGTTAACACTCAACCATCTCATTAATTTTGTGTATATCTCATTATTTTTTTATTTCTTATTGATTCTGTGTTTATTTTTAAAATTTTAATAAACAATTTTATTGTACATTTGGTTGTCGTTTTATTAATTTCTGCTTTATGATTTTTAATAGATAAATAAACAGATAAATTAGGTACAGATAATATGCAACAATATTTTAATATTTCGTATAAAATTAACTATTATGGACTAGGGGGGCGTTGAAATTTTTATTCTCTTCTAAAGGGGGCGATGGTCCAGAAAAGGTTGGGAATCACTGGTCTAGGGGTATGAGTCTCACTTAAGGTGCAAGAGGTCCTGGGTTCAAATCCCGGACGAGCTCTCCTACTTATATTTTGAAAGAAAATAATTTTTAGTGAAGATTATGTTTCTCGATGTTATTGAATAGTAACCTAGAGGTATGATTGTTTGAGGCGATGTTTCGTGGCTCGTTGGTCTAGAGGTATGATTCTCGCTTAGGGTGCGAGAGGTCCCGGGTTCATATCCCGGATGAGCTATCCTACTTATATTTTGAAAAAAATAATTTTTAGTGAAGATGATGTTTCTCGATGTTATTGAATAGTAACCTAGAGGTATGATTGTTTGAGGCGATGTTTCGTGGCTCGTTGGTCTAGGGGTATGATTCTCGCTTAGGATGCGAGAGGTCCCGGGTTCAAATCCCGGACGAACTCTCCTACTTATATTTTGAAAGAAAATAATTTTTAGTGAAGATGATGTTTCTCGATGTTATTAAATATTAACCTAGAGGTTTGATTGATTGAAGCTTTGCTTCGTGGCTCGTTGGTCTAGGGGTACGATTCTCGCTTAGGGTGCGAAATGTCCCGGGTTCATATCCCGGTCGAGCTTTCCTACTCATATTTTGAAAGAAAATAATTTTTAGTGAAGATGATGTTTCTCGATGTTATTGAATAGTAACCTAGAGGTATGATTGTTTGAGGTGATGTTTGGTGGCTCGTTGGTATAGGGGTACGATTCTCGCTTAGGGTGCGAGAGGTCCCGGGTTCAAATCCCGGACGAGCTCTCCTACTTATATTTCGAAAGAAAATAATTTTTAGTGAAGATTATGTTTCTCGATGTTTGAATAGTAACCTAGAGGTATGATTGTTTAAGGCGATGTTTCGTGGCTCGTTGGTCTAGGGATATGATTCTCGCTTAGGGTCCGAGAGGTCCCGGGTTCAAATCCCGGACGAGCTTTCCTACTTATATTTTGAAAGAAAATAATTTTTAGTGAAGATGATGTTTCTCGATGTTATTGAATAGTAACCTAGAGGTATGATTGTTTGAGGCGATGTTTCGTGGCTCGTTGGTCTAGGGGTATGATTCTCGCTTAGGGTGCGAGAGGTCCCGGGTTCAAATCCCGGACGAACTCTCCTACTCATATTTTGAAAGAAAATAATTTTTAGTGAAGATGATGTTTCTCGATGTTATTAAATATTAACCTAGAGGTTTGATTGATTGAAGCTTTGCTTCGTGGCTCGTTGGTCTAGGGGTACGATTCTCGCTTAGGGTGCGAAATGTCCCGGGTTCAAATCCCGGACGAGCTCTCCTACTTATATTTTGAAAGAAAATAATTTTTAGTGAAGATGATGGTTCTCGATGTTATTGAATAGTAACCTAGAGGTATGATTGTTTGAGGCGATGTTTCATCGCTCGTTGGTCTAGGCGTATGATTCTCGCTTAGGGTGGGAGAGGTCCCGGGTTCAAATCCCGGCCGAGCTCTCCTACTTATATTTTGAAAGAAAATAATTTTTAGTGAAGATGATGTTTCTCGATATTATAGAATAATAACCTAGAGGTATGATTGTTTGAGGCGATGTTTCATCGCTCATTGGTCTAGGCGTATGATTCTCGCTTAGGGTGGGAGAGGTCCCGGGTTCAAATCCCGGACGAGCTCTCCTACTTATATTTTGAAAGAAAATAATTTTTAGTGGAGATGATGTTTCTCGATATTATTGAATAGTAACCTAGAGGTATGATTGTTTGAGGCGATGTTTGGTGGCTCGTTGGTCTAGGGGTACGATTCTCGCTGAGGGTGCGAGAGGTCCCGGGTTCATATCCCGGTCGAGCCTCCTACTCATATTTTGGAAGAAAATAATTTTTAGTGAAGATGATGTTTCTCGATGCTATTGAATATTAACCTAGAGGTTTGATTGATTGAAGCTTTGCTTCGTGGCTCGTTGGTCGAGGGATATGATTCCCGCTTAGGGTGCGAGAGGTCCCGGACGATACTTACACTTTGAAAGAAAATAACTTTTTTTTGTGAAGATGATGTTTGTCAATGTTATTGAATATTAACCCAGAGTTATGATTGTTTGAAGCGATGCTTCGTTGCGCGTTGGTCTAGGGGGTATGATTCTCGCTTTAGGTGAGATAGGTCGCAGGTCAATTTCCAGGCGAGCCCTCCTACTTATGTTTTAAAAGAAAATAATTTTTATTGAAGATGATGTTTCTCGATGTTATTGAATAATAAAGTAGAGGTATACAGTATATATAGAAGTTTCGCCTAATGAAGGAAAAAACATATTTTGGTCATTTTTAAGGCAAAAAAATTATTATGGAATTATTAAAAATAAATACAAATATATCATTATTATGTTTTGTTTTTAATATATATATATTATAATAAATATATATTATTATAATTAAAATATATATTATAATAATGTAAGTTATATATTAAATATAAATAAATCTGTTTCATGTTAATTTCAAATGTATTTTTCGGGAACGACTGATTTTCGAATTTGGGCAGTACTCACTACTCAGAAGACGCCTAATATTAGAGAAGAAGTTTTGAGAGGATTTTTGGCATATAGTATCTTAAATATTAATATTGGCGTTGAATAATTTATAAAATATTAAATCTTCTTGAGGGGAGGATTTCTCCCCTCAAGAAACTGCTTTGCCACAGAGGTCTGACATGAGCCTGTCAGTTTAAAACGCCATAGTAGAGTGTCTGTGAGGATGGCGGGACTCTGAAAAACAGCATACACATCCATTCTTTACCCGGGGCTGGAACCCAGGTCCCTTAGATCAGTAGCCAAGCGTACTATCCACTCGGCCACTGAAGGGTGGCAAAATACCTGGAGCAGACGCTGAAGCCAGCTGTAAAGAAACCAGTAGAAGTCACTTCTCAGAACCATTCTATCATGTTCATTAACAATCGCAGGATATAGATTTCCTGAACTTAGATAGGCTTGGGTTGTTTTACCTCTGAGCGGCACTTTTTGGCACACCATGGGCTAAATGGCCAGGTCACATGGACCCGGAAGGTTCAGAGAAGGTTGGGGGAGGGACCCACTGGAACGGCTGTTGGGAGACAGATGGTAGCCTCCCGTCAAGGCCATCCAGCGTGTTTCTTTAACGTGCACAGGGTATGGCTCTCCCGCACACGGGGCCACGGCTTAACGTCCCATCCGACGGACAGCGGCCTTTCCAAGCCCATCGGTTTCCCCTACTGACCGTGGGCAGGGCGGGGAATTTTGCGGAGATAAATCTCAACGTTGATCCAGCTGGGACTCGAACCTGGGAACAACAGATTACGAGCTTGGCGCGCTACCGACTGAGCCACCCCCTTAAGAGAGGCAAAGTTATCTGGATAATGAAGACCATGACAGCTGTTTTGATGCAGTCACGTATGGAGGAAATTATTTATAATTTTTGGAATAATATTATTGCAGGTTGCTTTAAGTTATACCATATAAACGAATGAAACAATAATTAATTACAATAATTGAGTAGCAATACTCAAATATGTGTTCAGTTAAGAATTTTTAAATTTTTTATATTATATTATTGATGAAAGAGAATATATTTAATATTTTATTCATTTGTTATATATTTTCTAAACTACCTGCCATAATATAATAGAAAAAGTGTTTCTCTTGACGACGTCATAAGATAGGTTTCATGGTTTTGACCATCGATGGAGCTTTGCTTAATTGGCAATAACTTAATTACGAACGTCAGCTGTTTTCTCACCAAGGGCAGAAGGATTGAGCAATGGATTTTGTTTAGCGGAAAAAAAAATCAAGACTGGTGTTTAGAGCTCAACACCCTGTTCGGGTGTATTACCTCTCAGTGGCACTTTTGCACACAATGTGTTAAATGTCCAAGTCACAAGGACCCCGAGGGGTCAGTTGTTGTTTGGGTTGTTTTACCTCTGAGCGGCACTTTTTTGCACACCATGGGCTAAATGGCCAGGTCACATGGACCCCGTAGACTCAGAGAAGGTTGGGGGAGGGGACCCAGCGGAACAGCTGTTGGGAGACAGATGGTAGCCTCTCGTCAAGGCCATCCAGTGTGTTCTTTAACGTGCACAGTTAGGTTGTTTTACCTCTGAGCGGCACTTTTTTTGCACACAATGGGCTAAATGGCCAGGCCACAAGGACCCCGAAGGCTCAGAGAAGGTTGGGGGAGGGAACCCACTGGAACAGCTGTTGGGAGACAGATGGTAGCCTCCCGTCAAAGCCATCCAGCGTGTTCTTTAACGTGCACAGGGTATGGCTCTCCCGCACACGGGACCACGGCTTAACGTCCCATCCGACAGACGGCGGCCTTTCCAAGCCCATCGGTGTCCCCTACTGACCGTGGGCAGGGCGGGGAATTTTGCGGAGATAAATCTCAACGCTGACCCAACTGGGACTCGAACCTGGGAACTACATATTACGAGCCTGGCGCGCTACCGACTGAGCCACCCCCGCCCCTACCCCGAGGGGTCAGAGAAGGTTGGGTATAGGGGACTTACTGGACAGCTGTTAGGAAAAAGATAGTTGTGGACGTCCAGTTTTTCCTTGAATGTAAACAACGTATGGCTCTCATGCACATGGGACCACGGCTTAACGTCCCATCGCGGACGGCGGCCTTTCCAAGCCTATCGATATCTCCTACTGATGGAGGGCAGGGCGAGGGATTTTGCAGAGATAAACTATAACACTGACACTCGAATCTGAGAACTACAGATTACGAGTCTCGCATGCAACCGAATGAGCCACTCCCACCCCATTTAACACTAGGTTACGAGCATAAGGTACACACTACCGATTAAGTCACACTTTCCCCGCTGGCGGGGGTAGCTCAGTCGGCATTGCACCAGGGTCATAATCTGCAGTTCCCAGGTTCAAATCCCACCTGTGCCAGCGTTGCGATTATCTCTGTAAAACTTCCTGCCCACGGTCAGTAGGGGAGACCGATAGGCTTGGATTAACACTAAGTTACGAGCATAAGGTACAAACTACCGATTGAGTCACACTTTCCCCGCTGGCGGGGGTAGCTCAGTCGACATTGCACCAGGGTCGTAATCTGCAGTTCCCAGGTTCAAATCCCACCTGTGCCAGCGTTGCGATTATCTCTGTAACACTCCCTGCCCACGGTCAGTAGGGGAGACCGATAGGCTTGGATTAACACTAAGTTACGAGCATAAGGTACAAACTACCGATTGAGTCACACTTTCCCCGCTGGCGAGGGTAGCTCAGTCGACATTGCACCAGCGTCGTAATCTGCAGTTCCCAGGTTCAAATCCCACCTGTTCCAGCGTTACAATTATCTCTGTAAAACTCCCTGTCCACGGTCAGTAGGGGAGACCGATAGGGTTGGAAAGGCCGCTGTCCGTCGGATAAGATGTTAAGCCATAGTTCCGTGTGTGGGATAGCCACACATTATGCAGGTTAAAGAACACTATAGATGACCTTGACGGGAGGCTCCATCTGTCTCCGAACAGCAGTCCAGTGGTTCCCCTCCCCCAACCTTCTTTGAGGCCTTGGTACCTGGCCATTTAGTTCATGTGTGCAATAAAAGTGGAGCCAGTGGAGTCGGAGTACTAAGCAGTTTTGGTGCGGCTGGAATAAGAACATTTTTACCGACTCCGACCTCAATATAAATTTTAATAAAATATGTTTTGGGTGTGGTATCACTGGCAAGTATGGTGCTTAAATCACTTATATAATAAACACAATGTTTTCCATTTCAGACATCACTATCGTTAATTCTTTTCAGATAATATTTTAATGCTTATTTAATTTCGAGTTCTTTCTAAATTTCATAATTTTAAACTTTCAATTCTAAAACCTCTTTTAGAATGGGTTGTTGTTGGGTTGTTTTACCTCTGAGCGGAACTTTTTGCACACCAAGGGCTAAATGGCCAGGTCACATGGACCCCGAAGGCTCAGAGAAGATTGGGGGAGGGGACCCACTGGAACAGCTGTTGGGAGACAGATGGTAGGCCTCCTGTCAAGGCCATCCAGCATGTTCTTTAACGTGCACAGGGTATGGCTCTCCCGCACACGGGGCCACGGTCCCATCCGACGGACGGCGGCCTTTCCAAACCCATCGGTGTCTCCTACTGACCGTGGGCAGGGTGGAGAATTTTGCGGAGATAAATCTCAACGCTGACCCAGCTGGGACTCGAACCTGGGAACTACAGATTACGAGCCTGGCGCGCTACCGACTGAACCACCCCCGTCCCTTTTCAGAATGGCAAAGAGAATTCTAGCGAAATCTGTAGTTTTTAAATATTTTACAATAACCACAGATGGAAAACATTTCGTGTGTCAATATATGATAAAGATGATGATGGTGAAAAATTATGTCAAGCACAAATCAGTGGTTTTAGTGGCTCTGGTAAATGCCCTAAGAACAAATTATTCGCAAACTTTTAGATTTCACCCTCGGTCTTAGTTTAAAACATTTTTTGCAGGAAACTTTTTATATTTTTGATTGTATTTAATGAAGAAATTTTTATTTTGTCATAGTTTCAAATTTAATTTTTTTGATTTATGCTCAATGAATTTTGTTTTTTCATGAATCAGAAAAGCAATTATGGGCATAGTTACAACCATTAGACTCAAACTTTGCATGGTATGGGTTTAAAAACTAGCCTGATGTTTCACATGACGGTTGGGTTGTTTTACTTCTGAGCGGCACTCGGGGCCAAAGCTTAACGTCCATCCGACGGACAGCGGCCATTCCAAGCCCATCGGTGTCCCTTACTAACCGTAGGCAGGGCGGGGAATTTTGCGGAGATAAATCTCAACGCTGGCGGTAATGAAATGCATCTTGTGTAATTATTATCACAGCAGATTTAGAAGTAATATACCTATGTAGTTGGATAGGAAAAAACAAAACGAGCACTCGGAGTTTTTGTGTGCCGACTCCATAGCCCTGAATACAACCCAACCTTACCCGCTATCAGGTTGTTGAGTTAGGTTGTGTTACTTCTCAGCTTAAAGTACCGGGCACGTCCTAGACAGGGCTACTCCTTAGTGAAGTCTGGTTCGAGTGCAACACTGCTCCCAATATAATAAGAACCAGGGAAGATTTGCGACGAAGGCAAGACCACAGAGAATGACAACAAGAAAAAAAGGAACTTCGGCATTAATTTCGAAAAATGAAACAACATTTTGATGCACTATTTGTTTTTGCTTTAAAAGGCATTTTTTAATTGAGGAATTTTTGTTTCAAATATTCGCACTTTTATAATTTAATAATATTTACTATTAGATTTATGAGTTGTGATATGTTGTCTTACATTCTTCCAATTAGTTGTTAGTCACCAAATTAAAATATATTTGATGTTGGAGAGTTATTGATTTGCAACTTAAATTTTACAAACTATAATGTGTATTCAACTGCCTGTACACTTGTTATTGAAATGTTCCTATTCTAAAAATTATCTCTATAAATTTGTTTCCCATTAAAAACATTTTTTTTCTTAAAAGAATGAAATTTAGGCACCCTACTTTTATTAAAAAAAACTTTGCCCTAATTATTAACCTTAATAATTTGTGTTGCCACTTTTCATTTGAAAGAAGGTCCTACGCCAAATAAGGAGAGAGGAAATTTAGAACCATTATTGCTAACTTGTTCTGTTTCCTCTTATAAACACACTGGCATAGCAATACGCATATTCGAAGTACTATACCAGGTAACGGTTGATGTTAAGCTTTTCTTTGCTGCTTTATTGAAACTGAAATAAAATGTTTCGAAATATGTATAACATATGTACCTAGACACATTACCTTGAAAATCGTAATTCAGCAGAGATCCTGTTCAAAAGTTTACGAAACGTACGAGAAACCCAAAACTTTTGTGCTTCTTGAACACATAGAAAGTAGTAATCTGAGTTGACCGATACTCGTTCTCTTATTAGTCTTTTCCAAACTCGTAAGAAGCATTCATCGTAATCATTATCCTGAGAGTAATAGTAGCTTCATCCAACGAGATTTCATCTCGCTGGTTTCAACATCTCGACTACTGCTGCCATCTAGGGGAAAGAAAAGTCAATATATACTTTGAATAATTAATTGCCTACGATCCTCGGTTTACATGGTAGATAGGTTCGGAAGAAAAAAAAGTGCAAATCGAGGGAAAAGGAGGGGGGGGGGGGCGGAGGTATAGGTTCCAAAAGTGTCCTTGTTATTAATAAAGCGTAGTTGTAGTATTTTTATTTCGTATAATGTTTAACAACTAAAAAACATATTTTGAGGTCTCACAAGAGTATATTTCTTCGTAAGATCTCCATACAGAAAAAAATTAAATTGGAGACATCACATTGAAGAAATACTCAAAGAAATAAAATAAAAAACTCTTTGGAAAATTAAAAGTGCTACTGGTAAGACAAAATTCTAAAGAAAACAGAAATTTGACTGCAATTTAAATCTGTAGCAAATGGCTTCACAGCTAGCATTTCCATATGTAATATCCACCTCATACTTCATTAAATTTTTGTATTACCTGATATTAATAATTTGCCTAGATCATCACAAAGAAAATGTAATTTTGCATTATTCTTTCTTATTGGAAAATGAAGAAAAATAATTAAAATTCCCCCCAAAAAGTCTTGGTAGGCTTCCAAGTGCAAAAAACACAACGCTCCTGCGAGTTTAGTATTAAATACATACCCTTCAAATACCTATTTGCCACAGAAGTCAACCGCGATAACCACCCCAGCATAGTGGGCACGGAATAAATACATATATAGGATACAATTAATTTCCAGGCTTTAACGAAAGAAAGACTAGGCTAATACCTTGTTTACTGCGAAAAAAAATATAGTCTAGTATTGTGTTAGATCAGTGTCTCGCAAACTGTGTGCCGCGAGAAATTTTCAAATTGACACTAGATATTCCAAAGATTTTATTTTGACTTGACTTGTGTTATCGACGTGCTTTAATATCGAAGTGCTATCGACGTGCTTTAATAAAAATCTTTCAGATTTTATCAATTGGCATCTTGTAAGTATTTATCAAGCTTTTTCCAATTTTTGGTATTAATTTTTGATTATTTTGATTATTTCAAGCAATATAGAATGGACAAATATTTAAAACAAACACCGAGTTATGATTAATTATATTTATTATTATATTTATTTTAAATAAAATGCATTTAACGAAACTTCAATTTTCCTCTTTTTACGTAACCATCAAAAATTCTTTTTTAGGTGTGCCGCGGAAAAAAAATTAGATTCAGTGTGCCGCAGAGTAAAAACGTTTGCGAGACACTGTGTTAGGTGAAAACAGAAATCCAATTATCAGAAATATAAACCTCCAAAGACATAATATTTTAAAAATAGATGCCAAATCACATCAGTACAAATTTGAAATAAAATGAAACCTGGAAAAGGTTTATGAGTCAGGGAGAAAAATAAATAGAAAACAAACAGAATAAATTATTTTTCAAATATATTTGTTACGAATTAAACGGCTGGAAATGAGCGTCAGTTCTAAAGTACGTTTTACCAAACCAAAGTATGAATGGAGTAATTTATTACAAACGCACAATATCATAAAAATAAAACAATCTTATCTAAACACAAGTATTTTTCTTCCTCTCATACCTTCTTCTATGGCATATAAACTGACAGGCTCCTGTCAGTTTATATGCCATTGAAGCTGCTTTTTAATGCCAAGCAGCTGCTTGAGGGGGTATTTATTTATTAATTTTTTAGTATAAAGTCAAACCATAAAAAGAACGATTTACTATGCTTAACTAATTATCAATGTTTAAACTACAGTGTTGTCAATATTCATCTTATGAAAAATAGACCCCAACAAATAAACCAATTTATATGGAATTTCATTTGTGATATAAGATTACCTTAACAATACTTTATACCTTATAGATGCGGAAATCTAACATTGATCTCCCCTGATAGAGGACCCAAGAGAACACTTTGCTATTACGCTGAAGCAAACGCGAGCATTCGTAACATCATCTACCATAAGTTCATTGTAGTACGTTCATCTGCCAAAATAATATAATAATCTTAACACTGCTTTAATTACAGTTCTATCTCTGAAGACTTAATTTGGTAGCTCTTTAATTTTGCAAATTTTGGAAAATTAGCGTGATAATGTTTATAAATATTGTTAATAGTCTAAAAATGAATATATTGTAGTTCAATTTTAGTCAAATGAAACCACTTATATTTTTCAGAAAATATTTAATATCCTTGCTTTCTTCTTTTGTTCAAATGCTGTCTTGCTCTTGGTGGCTCTGGTATTATCAATTTCTACCTAAGGTGGTATTACCCATTTCCATCCAATCTAAGGTGTCTCTGGTATTATCTATTTCTATCTAAGGTGGTATTTCCATCCAACCTAAGGTGTCTGGTATTATGCATTTCTATCCAATTTAAGGTGTCTCTGGTATTATCCATTTCTATCTAAGGTGGTATAATCCATTTCTATTCAATTTAAAGTGTCCTGGTATTATCAATTTCTATCTAAGGTGGTATTACCCATTTCCATCCAATGTGTCTCTGTTATTATCCATTTCCATCTAAGGTGGTATTATCCATTTCTATCCAATCTAAGGTGTCTCTGGTATTACCCATTTCTATCTTTTTTTTTATTTTTGATTTGCGACATATAGGACAGAGAAGAATCCTGGAAGATACTCCTAGCTTAATACAGGCCTTCTCATACAAGGACATGCCCTACTAAGACCGAAGTCACTGCTGACCACTGCCTTAGTTAGAGCTAACACAACACACAAAGTTTGCCTTGCTGGAACAGTCGCTAGCTGCCTAACCACTATGCCAGTTAAGGCTATCTAAGGTGGTATTTACATTTCTATCCAACCTAAGGTGTCTGGTATTATTCATTTCTATCGAATCTAAGGTGTCTCTGGTATTATCCATTTCTATCGAATCTAAGGTGTCTCTGGTATCCACTTCTATCGAATCTAAGGTGTCTCTGGTATTATCCATTTCTATCCAATCTAAAGTGTCTCTGGTAATATCCATTTCTATCTAAGGTGATATTATCCATTTCTATCTAAGGTGATATTATCCATTTCCATCCAATCTAAGGTGTCTCTGGTATTATCCATTTCCATCCAATCTAAGGTGTCTCTGGTATTATCCATTTCTATCTAAGGTGGTATAATCCATTTCTATTCAATTTAAAGTGTCTCTGGCATTATCAATTTCTATTTAAAGTGGTGTTTAATTTCTGTTCAATCTACGGTGTCTCTGGTATTATCCATTTCTATCAAATCTAAGGTTGCTCTGGTATTATTCATTTCTTATTGCACCATGGGTGAGTTCTCGAAAATTGAATTATTAACGTGGATCTTATTCTGATTAAACAAAAAATATTATAATTTTATCAATACCCACAGCCATTTTAAATCTTCCTTGGCATATTTTATAACAGAGATAATATAAAGCTTGTAGGTTATCACTCAATAATTAACTCTTCCTTAGCATATTTTATAATAGAGACAATACAGTATAAAGCTTGTAGATTATCACCCAATAATAGAATAAAACAAATTAAAATTTAATTAGCAGTAGTTACTATGTCAAATCCACACCGGTTCCCAAAAATTAAGGAACAAACCGAACACCTGGTTCCTGTCGAAGACCAGTTGGATCTGTTGCATGTGAATCGGAAGATGTATGCAAACACTGTGAATAAGAATAGCAGTTATAAATGATATAACACTTTTAATTCCCAACGGATACAATTATATTTTAAAACGTTGACGGTCAAATGAGATTGCCCATTGGCTCCAACATGAAGTGTGATCATCTCTTACCGCAAAGAAAGCCTCACCGCGAGGTCTCATGCAGTTGATATGATGGTCCAGCCCCTCTTTCGATAGTACTCCATTGCTCCTCCAAAGCTCGTCAAAGCTTCAGGAGTTAAGATTCAGGATTCAGGGGAGCAAGTAGTGTAGTAAATGAGAGTTCTGGGCCAATATTAAAGTATAGGAGATCACATGTTAACCTATGGGATACTTTTGGGGAGATGAGCTTTAAACCAATTTTTGGGAAGACGCTCTGCGTAAAAGACAGGACACGAGGGGATTTTGTTGGGAAAATGTTGCAGTTATCAACACTTCACTGAATTATTGGGTTTTTGGGTTGTAAAAATCCGGTTAAATCGGAAAAATCTAGAAAAGCAAGATCGTTTTGGGAAATTATTTTAAAAAATATGACAGTTCAAAATCAAGAGGTAAAATGAGATTTTCAGGGGCTCTGGGGAAAAAAATATGATGGAAAGATAGATTTTGGAGTGCTATCTATGAATATGTTACCGCTAAAGTGCAGAAATCAGTTATTCTGCAGATTATCTAGGTATTGTGCAGATTAACTAGGGTGATCCGTTAACGTGCGGAAAATTGTTTCATTTCTCAAATTACCTGGATAATCTGCACTTTACCTACTAGGCACTCGTTAAAGCGAAAATAAGATCTTTGCTGGAACAACAGGAACGTTTCTGTACGCTTAAATTAACATAATGTTATTTATCTAGTGTCCGAGAGTAGAGTTGAAACCAGGGTCATCCCTCTGTCAACATGAATCAGTCGTCCGAATTATAAAAAACGCCCCCAAAATGAGCAGGCCAAGTGAGAACGAATCATTTTAGTGATTCGTTATCAAGAATGAATCACTTTACCGATTCGTTCTCACTTGGCCTCCGCTCATCCGGGGCGTTTTTTATAATGCGGACGAGTGAATCACGTGACACGAAGATTCATATTCAAGAGATTCACCACTATGAGAGAAACAAACTTTTGAACTTTAACGATACGGAAGCCGTTAATGTGCACATTACCTAGGTAAAATGCGGAAAACTCTTGATTCCGCACGTTAACGGAACAAATCAGTTAATCTGCAGATTAGCTAGGGTAATGTGCACATTAACGGCTTTCGAGCTTTAGCGGTAACAAATATATGGATTTCTTACGTTCCAGTGAGGATGAGTAGATATGAGAAAAGCCCCCCCCCCCCCCCCCGTTGTCGGTCAAGAGGGTCCATCTCATTGTTGATAACTGCAACATCTTCCCACGAAAACCCTCTCCTGTCCTGTCTTTCACGCAGAGCGTCTTCCTAAAAATTAGTTTAAAGCTCATCTTCCCAAAAGTCTCCCATAGGTTAACATGGGATTCCCTATACTTTAACATTGGCCCAGAACCCTCATTTACTACACTACTGGAGCAATTCATCTTCCGAGAGCACCGGATGTATGTTCTGTAGGGATTTTGGTCGGGAGATTGGGCTGGACCATTTATACAGTTGTCATAATAATGCCATCCTCCAGACAGCAATCGACAAACAACATCTGTGAGGGAAAGTGTTATTCTCCCACAAGAGGAACTTTATTGCAACCGCATATATTCGCACAAAGCAGTGGAAGATTTCATCCCTGTAACTGCAACCAGTGACATAGCCTGTTGGAAGCATGCACAGATCTGCGCGGTATCCCTCCTCCAACCATGACACCGGAGGTGTCCAATGCGCAGATATTTATGATATGATACCATGTTTCTCCATAACAACTGCCGCGAATCGCTATGGAGAGCAATTCTCGGTTCGTCGTAAAGAGATGAACTTCCATTGCTACTGCATGCATTTGACATGATGCACAGATCCTTCCTGTGACGTTGGGTCAGGGGAACAAACACCACTGGCAGCCAAAGCACATAAGCACACTACACGAAGAATGAACACTTTGCTATATAGTGTTAGCGAATATTGTCGTTTCACTTCCTGCTGCAAGGTCGATCGCAGTTCACACAGCGTTGACATTCTGTTCCTCTGGTTACATAACACAAGACAGAGGGCCTCTCTTGATGTTGTTGTCCTTCGTCATCCACTACTGAGTCATTTGGATATGCTCTGTCCTTGGAATCTCTGTCAAAGTCTATTCACCACTGAGTTGGGTTGGGTTGTTTTACCTCTGAGCGGCACTTTTTTGCACACCATGGGCTAAATGGCCAAGTCACATGGACCCCGAAAGCTCAGAGAAGGTTGGGGGAGGGGACCCACTGGAACAGCTGTTGGGAGACAGATGGTAGCCTCCCGTCAAGGCCATCCAGCGTGTTCTTTAACGTGCACAGGGTATGACTCTCCCGCACACGGGTCCACGGCTTAACGTCCCATCCGACGGACGGCGGCCTTTCCAAGCACATCGGTATCCCCTACTGACCGTGGGCAGGGGGCTTTTTCGGAGATAAATCTCAACGCTGACCCAGCTGGGACTCGAACCTGGGAACTACAGATTACGAGCCTGGCGCGCTACCGACTGAGCTACCCCCGTCCCCTATTCACCACTGAACAACTCATATTAGACTATCTGGCAACATCTGCTTGACTTCTTCCGATAAATGATGTCTGGTACAATCAACAAATTTGCTACTTGGAAAACCCCACCTCGCACTTTTCAAGAAAACTGGAGAACAGCTTCGAAACACCTGATTTTAAAGCAGCGCCATTCATTTGCATAGTACCTCAATAATGCGTCGAATTTTACATAATATACATGACTTTCGCGCGTCGGTGTTTTACAATATCGCGTTGTTTCATTTATTCCTTAACTTATGGGAACCGATGCAAATAATCGGAAGAAATACATTTTCACAAATGGAAATAAATTTAAATATAAGTCATAACTTTCAGAAAAATATTTCCCAACCATCATGAAGTAGCAACCAATTAATATATATATAGGTCTCATTAATTATTAATATATATATAGGTATTTATTTAATCTTTTAGATCAGAGGACTTGGAGCTCAGACATCGAAGGAGATGGTCCCGTTTTTGCTTAGCTTGGCAAAATCTTGAGGAGTCGTCAAAATTCGGAGTGAGTTAACAAAATCTTGGGGAGTTGACAAAATTCGGAGTGACTTGGCAAAATCGTGGGGAGTTGGCAAAATTCAGGTGAGATGTAAGAATTAGGATATTTTTCTGTAAAATTATGGCGAGTTGTCAAAACTTAGGGAGTTGGCAAAATCGAGGGACAGTTGGCAAAATTCGGATTGACTTGGCAAAATCGTGGGTAGTTGGCAAAATTCAGGTGAGATGCGAAAATTTGGATTTTTTTCTGTAAATTTATAGCGAGTTGGCAAAATCTAGGAGAGTTGGCAAAAACTAGGGGCAGTTGGCAAAATTCGGAGTGACTTGGCAAAATCGTGGAGAGTTGACAAAAATTCAGGTGAGATGTAAAAATTGCAGTCTTTTTTCTGCAAAATTATGACGTGTTGGCAAAATCTAGGCAACTTCACAATATCTAAGAGAGTTGGCAAATCTTGGGGGAGTTGGCAACCTTCTCTAAACCCTCGGGGTCCTTGTGACGTGGCCATTTAGCCCATTATATGCAAAGCAAATTGCCGCTCAAGGGTAAAACAACCAACCCACAAGTCTTTCAATATCTCCCATTAAAATTATTGTTAGCATTTTACCCCCGATGTTGCTCAGGTCTCAAACTCTCTCTAATGTATATTATCAGTGCCGGATCTGGGGGGTGGGGGCAAGGGGGTCATGCCTCCCCCTTCAGAATGCTAATAATGGTAAAAGAGGCAAAATTTATGAAACTCCTTTATATTTCATGCATTTTTAAAGAAAATTGTTTAAAGACTTGTAAAACGGAGGGAAATTGTTATACTGCATTAGAAATTCAGTCTCTTGCAATCTTGTCTTATAATCAATCCCCCTTGTAATTTTTCAATTCAGTTGTGTTTCTTGCCCCTCTCCCCTAGATGTTTTTCTAGATCCGAGCCAGTATATAGTAGATTATATTTACCACATCACAAGTACGGTAATGCCAAGAAGCATTATTCTGTATTCCATCGATAGGAAGGGCAGCTAGGACTCGAACCTCGGATTTCATTTTAAATAAAAGTCATTACGATTGATTCGATCTCATACCGACATAAATTTTTCCGTCTATTAGCGGAGGAAAGGGATAGATGTATTTTGTGGTACCGCATCAAACTCCCCACATCAAAACTTTCTCAACAGAAAAATGGTATTGTCTCACTCAGAAAATCGAATTTTAGAAACCATTTACTATCCAGCAGAGTTGATCGGATAGAATTATCAACGCATATGTAACTCTATAGCGAAAGGAAATCCAATTATTAAAAACATCTGAAAAAATATTATTGCTGACGCGACGGGAATCGAACCTGCAACTCTCTAGATGCATACTAGCACGTTCTATCTGTTAAACCACACATCAAAAGCTAAACCCTTCCAGAATAAAACCTATAAATCTTTCACTGAAATATGGGGGACCTTGCGCCATCTATATACTTCAGGAGATGTAACGCTCAAGCGTAAATGACCTCCTCATTAACATCTAAATCATTAGCACCAATTGGAAAAGTTGCCTCTCCTGAAGAATAGATGGCGCAAGGTCCGCCACATCACATTGAAAGATTTACATGACTTATTCTGGAATATTTTAAAGTCTGATGCGTGTTTTAACAGGTAAATGCAATTATTTTGACGTCTCACGTATGTACCCATCCGCCCAGGAATTATACTCTTATAAAATATGATGATAGCAGTAGAAACTGAAATTTCGTGATTAGCATCATTTTAAATTCAAAAAGTCATTCATTTATTAAAGATAATATGCAAACAAAAATCCAGAGTCGCATTGTGCTTATTTTTAAATATTAAAGAGTGATTAAAAGGAAAATATTTATATTACAACAGAAAAATATTTATATTTTTCTTCTTTTCACAATTACAGAAATATTCGAGATTTGAATTATTCAGAACCCGAAGTCGTCCTTACTATTTTGAATCTTACATAACCCAAACTCATCTCAAATACATAATAAATATGATTTGCCTAACAAAGTTATCTTTCCTAATAATGAGACAATAAGATAAATCGTTCTGGAGATGCTGATAGGAAGAAAGACCATCAAAGAGACTCGTGCACAAAATAAGTAATAAAGGACGTGAATGTCACTTTTTATAATGAGCTTGAGAATATGGCGAAGGACAATAAGGTACAGGTGGGATACTATTATTAACCAATTCATGAATTGATAAATGAGAGAGATCCAAGGCTATGAAGAACGGATCAGATAAAATTCTGAAAGATTACAGGTACAGTAAACAAGATTATCCATACGTATTAGGAATGCAACAGTTTGGTTTATATTACTACCAATGGTTATCCATCTTTAAGTAAACTTTTTGATTTACACCTGCCTATCAACGAGATTAATATTAGCGGATGTTGTATTGGCAGTCGGAGACAGTTGGCCTTTCAAGATTGTCACTAGAACTGGTATGATGCAAGCTGTTGGGTTGTTTTACCTCTGAGCGGCACTTTTTTACACACCATGGCTAAATGGCCAGGCCACAAGGACCCCGAAGGCTCAGAGAAGGTTGGGGACCCAGTGGAACAGCTATGGGAAACGAATGGTTGTCTCCCATCAAGGCCATCCCAGTGTGTTCTTTAACGTGCACAGGGTATGACTCTCGCACACACTGTATTTTGTTGATTCACTCCTGGCTTCAAGTGTTTCTTGCTACAGGGCATTTTCTTGTAATATTTTTTTTACTAAACAAGCGCTCCTTCTACCATTCAAAGTTCCGTGGTGGCAGCAAGCGTTTACCTATCAGGTGACCTCCGCTGACCTCACCAATTATCTGCCAACGAGACTACCAGAGTCAGACCTGTCAGACCTCTATGGTCTGACAGGAGGGGTGTCTAAGGGAGGGGTGACCATAGAGGTCTGACAGGAGCCTGTCTACCAGACAGGCTCCTGTCAGACCTCTATGGCAAGCAGCTGCTTGAGGGGGTATTTATTTATTTTTTTTAATTATTTTCTATATTCGACATATAATTTACATGAAACAAAATATTTGAATTTAGAAATTTCATCATGAAACGTTGGCATTTTTAGCAAACCAATCTCCCTTTGGGGCATCGTGAAATAATTTCCATTTCTCGGCTAAATGAGGGGCGGGGGTGGCTCAGTCGGTAGCGCGCCAGGCTCGTAATCTGTAGTTCCCAGGTTCGAGTCCCAGCTGGGTCAGCGTTCAGATTTATCTCCGCAAAATTCCCCGCCCTGCCCACGGTCAGAAGGGGACACCGATAGGCTTGGAAAGGCCGCCGTCCTTCGGATGGGACGTTAAGCCGTGGCCCGTGTGCGGGAGAGCCACACCCTGTGCACATTAAAGAACACGCTGGATGGCCTTGACGGGAGGCTACCATCTGTCTCCCAACAGCTGTTCCAGTGGGTCCCCTCCCCCAACCTTCTCTGAGCCTTCGGGGTCCATGTGACCTGGCCATTTAACCCATGGTGTGCAAAAAAGTGCCGCTCAGAGGTAAAACAACCCAACTCTGCTAAATGAAGTATTTTCCATGTCTGGGCTAATTTCCATGTTAGAGCTATTTTCCAGTATATTCCATGTTTAGTAGCTATTTATTCATGTTAGTAGCTATTTTCCAGTATGTAGACACCCCAGACGACATTACTATGTATGTCGTCTATATTAAATCCACCATTGCCTTCAATCTAAATCAACAAGCATCACAACACCGCGTCATATTAGAGATGACACTACTACGGTCTCGAGCTGTTCAGCTCTTATAAACATCTTGCCATAGAAAAATAACTAAATTATGAGTTGGGTTGTTTTACCTCTCAGGGGCACTTTTTTGCACACAATGGGTTAAATGGCCAGGTCACATGGACCCCGAAGGCTCAGAGAAGGTTGGGGGAGGGGACCCACTGGAACAGCTGTTGGGGGACAGATGGTAGCCTCCCGTCAAGGCCATCCAGCGTGTTCTTTAACGTGCACAGTGTATGGCTCTCCCGCACACGGGGCCACGGCTTAACGTCCCATCCGACGGACGGCAGCCTTTCCAAGCCCATCAATGTCCCCTACTGACGGTGGACAGGGAGGGGGGGGGGGAGTTTACGGAGATAAATCTCAACGCTGACCCAGCTAGGACTCGAACGTGGGAACTACAGATTACGAGCCTGACGCGCTACCGACTGAGCAACCCCAACTAAATTATGTTTTTTCCCACAATCTGAAGAGTACTTAGAAAAAGTCTGAACTCGCAATAATTTTAGTTTTTAATTGAGTTGTGATAATCCTACTTTATTATTTATTTCATCTCCAAAGGGTCATTGCATAAAATATAACCAGATTTTGCTATTGCACTATTATATAGTTTCTTCATATATTTCTCTTACTGGTGGAAAATAATCTACAAATTATGCAACGCTGTTTTAACGCTTTTTTTCTTTATGAAAAATAATAATATATTTTCAAATTTGGTTTACGTAAGATGTGCTGCGATAAAAAAAAATTAAGACAATATTAGCGTTTATCAAATATCTCATGAAATCTCAATTAATGACCAAATGTAACAAATCCCGTCTTCTATAGGTTTTGGTTCTTCAAATTCAATTTTTTTCCTTAGACATCGTTTATATAGTAAAAAATAAAGCGAGATTCACAAAGGGTGAAAAATATTTCATATCATAGCATAAATTCCGATCAGAGTTAAAAAAAACGAAGACAAAACAGCAAAAAAATGAGTCTCTTGAAAGAAATCGAAAAGTCGAGTATTTACCTGTATGCTGCTTGTGTACTTCTGGTTGTCTGATTCCACCAGTATAATTATTATACAATATGATTATTATGCAGATTCTCCTGTATAATGTTGACTGACTGTCGGTTCGCTACGTGGGAAGAAAAAAGATCTTAAATTAAAATCATCACCACCTCGGATTTATATCTAACTCTGCTGAAAGAGTTAACAGCTACTGCAACTGAAAGAGTATTTATCCTATTTCAAATATCTTAAGGATTAATGACTCAACTCTACGCCGTCTTCCACACCTCTCAACTCGCTCCACAGTCTCTTATGCGCAATAAATAATCATTCATTTAAAGTCATCGTCATTTTGCCTGTCATCTGCTATCTGTTGAGCAAACGTCCCCCATCAAGGAAAGCAATTTCTGGAATTGAAGGTTACCATTTAGTGATATCACTTTGTCATTCAAGATTGAAGTGAACCGCTATCGACAACTTCTGACAACAATCAGGGTGTTTCACAAAACAACATGGTTTCATCCTGTCATAAAAAATCTAATAAGTTCATTCTCCATGTATCCAGATGGGGTGGCTCAGTTGGCAGCGCGCCAGGCTCGTAATCTGTAGTTCCCAGTTTCGAGTCCCAGTTGGGTCAGCGTCGAGATTTTTCTACGCAAAATTCCCTGCCCACGGTCAGTAGGGGACACCGATGGGCTTGGAAAAACTGCCGTCCTTCGGATGGGACGTTAAGCCGTGGCCCCGTGTGCGGGAGAGCCATACTCTGTGCAGGTTGAAGAACACGCTGGATGGCCTTGACGGGAGGCTACCATTTATCTCTCAACAGCTGTTCCAGTGGGTCCCCTCCCCCAACCTTCTCTGAGCCTTCGGGGTCCTTGTGACCTGGCCATTTAGCCCGTGGTGTGCAAAAATTGCCACTCAGAGGTAAAACAACCCAACCCAAAAACGTCAACTGTGCAGTTCGCCGACAGAAAAATCGCGAATTCATAAACGCTAGTGGGAAAAACGCCGCGCGACATTCCCGTCAAGGCCATCTAACGTTCTTTTTATCACATTTTTTTATCAATTTAAGAAACCGCGAAGTTTTAGAAACCAATTCTTTTGAGCATTTACTAGTTTTAATCCTGTTACTTTTCGATTACATGTCATTATAAACTTTACCACAGACAAATTACGAATATTGGCAGTTCGCAATATCAACAAAAGTTATCAGACCCTTCCATGCTGGGGAATGGAGTGGCTCAGTCAGTAGCGCGGCATAATCGTAACTTGCAGTTCCCAGGTTCGAGTCACATATGGACAAGCATTGAGATATATCTCGGCTGAACTCCCTCGGTCACTAGTGGACACCGATGTACTTGAAGAGGCCGCCGTTCGTCTAATGGGACTCTAAACACTGGTTCCGTGTCGCTCCCGCACTAGCTATTATATCAGTGCACACTAAAGAATGCACTACCATTTCTCTACTAACGTCTGTTCAGTGGGTTCCCTCTCTCAACCATTCCTCGCCCGGCCCACGGTCAGTAGGGGACACCGATGGGCTTCGAAAGGCCGCCGTCCGTCGGATGGGACGCTAAGTCGTGGCCCCGTGTGCAGGAGAACCCTATGCACGTTAAAGAACACGTTGGATGTCTTTGACGGGAGGCTACCATCTGTCTCCCAACAGCTGTTCCAGTGGGTCCCCTCCCCCAACCTTTTCTGAGCCTTCGTGGTCCTTGTGACCTGGCCATTTAGCCGATGGTGTCCAAAAAAGTGCCACTCAGAGGTAAAACAACCCAACTATAACATGCTAACTGAAATATACATATTATGTGAAATAAAAATTTCCTACATATATATATATAGGAAATATATATATATATAGGAAAATATTGTGGCTTATGTCAGTCACGTACCCCAGGACTTTGTTTCTGAGGGGGGAGGCGATAATTTAGAATAGGGGGGGATCTAAGAATAAGACTTGAGTAGAGTTTCCCAAATACTAAAATATTCCACAGGAACAGAAAAGGTTAAAATGGTATTCTGTATGGTATAGCATTTTATAGCTGTTCTTTGTAAATTTGTTTTTAGCGTCGGACATATACTATGGGGCTAAAATAATATTTATAAAAACAAAAGTTTCGGATTTAAAAGCAGGTACAAAAGTTCATCATTTTGAAAAGCACTGTCCTAATTCATCCAATTCCGTGGGTGCTGGTGGGATTATCAGTAGTTTGATAAAAAAAATTGAAATGTTTTTGGGAATTAATTTTATTTTTCTTTTTTCATTAATATTCGTCTATCAGAAACGAACCTCATTTTCTTCTTTCCACAAAGTGTGTGTCTCCTCTATCATTCTTGTTGGCTTAAAACAATGTTTTAAAAGGTTTGATTCTTCTTCAGCCTATGTAGTTATCGGTTGGGTTGTTTTACCTCTGAGCGGCACTTTTTTCCACACCATGGGCTAAATGGCCCGGTCACATGGACCCCGAAGGCTCAGAGAAGGTTGAGGGAGGGGACCCACTGGAACAGTTGTTGGGAGACAGATGGTAGCCTCCCGTCAAGGCCATCCAGCGTGTTTTTTAACGTGCACAGGGTATGGCTCTTCCGCATATGGGGCCACGGCTTAACGTCCCATCCAACGGACGAGGTCCTTTCCAAGCCCATCGGTGTACCCTACTGACCGTGGACAGGGCGAGGAATTTTGCGGAGATAAATACCACCGTCAAGAAGACATGGAATGATTTTTAAAGAATTTGTCACCCTTTAGTTCTATCATACTTTATCGTTCTCATTAGGATTCAGGTTCAGTTTCTACGTTTGTGGAGACTAATTCATTTCGAATAAATAAAAGAACATATTAGTTACTCGTCTTGTTTTTAAACTACCGTAATATCATCAATATCTTGTTTTTGAAGTTATTGAAAGAGCTTAAATGAATGAAACATTCTTCTATTGCAACAGAATCTAGACACCCTGCTTTAATTGCCAATTGGTTATCTTTCTTCCACTATATTGTATCCCTTTGAAAACGTAAACTCTTATCTCTTTCATTTTCCTTACCTTTATTTATTGTTAATTATATGGGGCGGGGGTGGCTCAGTCGGTAGCGCGCGCCAGGCTCGTAATCTGTAGTTCCCAGGTTCGAGTCCCAGCTGGGTCAGCGTAGAGATTTATCTCCGCAAAAATTCCCCGCCCTGCCCACGGTCAGTAGGAGACACCGATGGGCTTGGAAATGCCGCCGTCCGTCGGATGGGACGTTAAGCCGTGGCTCCGTGTGCGGGAGAGCCATACCCTGTGCACGTTGAAGAACACGCTAGATGGCCTTGACTGGAGGCTACCATCTGTCTCCCAACAGCTGTTCCAGTGGGTCCCCTCCCCCAACCTTCTCTGAGCCTTCGGGGTCCTTGTGGCCTGGCCATTTAGCCCATGATGTGCAAAAAAGTGCCGCTCAGAGGTAAAACATTCCAATCCAATTCTTAATTATACTGAACAACGATATTTGGTGTATTACGGAAATGGAAACAACCGTTTCTCATGTAAATCGAGGTGCTAAACATTAAAATGACAACAGAAATATTTGATTAGCTACGATTTTCGAGATACAGTCACTTACCTGTATTGCTTCATTCACTGAAGGTTGTATATCTGTCTAAAGCAACCGCCGCCTCTGTGCCTTCCCCTTACATACCAAATCTTAAGAATCTCGCATCCCATTCCAGCAGTAATCTGCTAACATTTAAGGGATCCATCTTCCTCTATATCTCTTTTCCACTGTAGAAATTCCTTGATGAAAACGTTCTCCGTGCTCATCACTCATATCGCCACAGTTTTCCGGAAAGAAATCCAAATGAGAACTTGAGAAATATACCTTCAAAGACATACTGCATCCCAGTTTGTGATATGAGCACAGCAGTTCTTCCGTAAGGTGCTTGAAATTTTATGCTTTTTTTATTCTCAAAGAAGCTTCCTTCTTGCTATTCCTGTGAAGAAGAAATTGCGATGTTATGGCAATAGGCTTTATCTCGAAAAGTCTATTACTAACTTGTTCAGACCAAGATCTGTGCTACGGTGCCTGGAGCTTGGTGGAAAAACACTGCCGAGCATCGATGTATGGAACGAGCAATGGAGCGTCAGACAGAGGCATGGCAGAATTGGCAGCAGCATCTGACAAATCATTGTCCCTGATCCTAATATGGGTTGTGGGTTGTTTTACCTCTGAGCGGCACTTTTTTGCACATCATGGGCTAAATGGACAGGTCACATGGACCCCGAAGGCTCAGAGAAGGTTGGGTGAGAAGACCCAGTGGAACAGCTGTAGGGAGACAGATGGTAGTCTCCCGTCAAGGCCATCCAGCGTGTTCTTTAACGTTCACAGGGTATGGCTCTCCCGCACACGGGGCCACGGCTTAACGTCCCATCCGACGGACGGCGGCCTTTCCAAGCCCATCGGTGTCCCCTACTGACCGTGGGCAGGGAATTTTGCGTAGATAAATCTCGACGCTCACCCACTGGGACTCGAAACTGGGAACTACAGATTACGAGACTGGCGCGCTACCGACTGAGCCACCCCCACCCCATATCCTAATATGACTGGGCACCCAGCAAAAGACGATGGAGCTGATGGTAGATATTAGAAAGAACAGAATGAGGCCGATGCCTCACTAATACCAAAACCTGTAGCAAGCAAAGCGTTGTTGGGTTGGGTTGTTTTAACTCTGAGCGGCACTTTTTTGCACACAATGGGCTTCAATCGGCCAGGTCACATGGACCCCGAAGGCTCAGAGAAGGTTGGGGGAGGGGACCCACTGGAACAGCTGTTGGGAGACAGATAGTAGCCTCCCGTCAAGGTCATCCAGCGTGTTCTTTAACGTGCACAGGGTATGGCCCCTCCCGCACACGGGGCTACGGCTTAACGTCCCATCCGACGGACGGCGCTCTTTCCAAGCCCATCGGTGTCCCTTACTGACCGTGGGCAGGGCGGAGTGTTTTGCAGAGATAAATCTCAACTCTGACCCAGCTGGGTCTCGAACCTGGGAACTGCAGATTACGAGCCTGGCGCGCTACCGACTGAGCCACCGCCGCCCCCGCAAGCAAAGCGAGTCGGTGTAGAAGACACACTGACAGTGATGTTAGCCGCTATGTGGTCCAAGACAAAGCTGATAATGAGCAGCTCTGAAGTGGAGATGAATACTGCTGTGGGATATGGTCTGCAATGATAGTGCCAGAGCAGACCATGGCTGATCCCACTGAAGTGCCGGACTTCCAGCCATCTGTGAAGATAGGCAAGGAGCCCGAGTGCTCAGTATGGTGACTGGCAAAGAGTTGCTGGTAGAGTTGAATGTAAAGGTCTCCCTATTCTGTAAAGTGAAAGTTGCAGGAATGAGAAACAGTGAGCACGGTGGAAATGGCTCGGCTGTCAACTGGGCAATGCTATCGAGACTGATGTTAATGTTTTGCAGGTACTCTTGGACATGCAAACTGAAAGAACTGTGGTGACCACCACTGTATGTTTTGGGGGTAGCTAAACTTTAGGGGCGAAAACAAGGCGCTTTGTTTCATCAGGTCCAGCATTCCAGAGAAAGTGGTCATGATGCCGCAAATTTTAATCATGAAAGGTAGGGTCTTCCAATCCCCAGCATAGGCTGTCCATCAATTTCAAGTGCAGGAGCTAGGCCAACAGACAAAACAAATAAGCAGTTCAATGCGTGATCATTCTGTGGGAACACATTTATTTAACTTTATAACAATTCGTAATTATAGTCAATTTACTTCAACTCAAGTTGATTTCACACAAATGCAAAATTTCATCTTCCGTGCGCTGCACCGTTATTGGGAGTATAACAATTTACGGCTCAAAAAGGTCGAGGGCAGCGTGGCGGCGACAATCATTTAACATGGGGTGAGACCAGATCAGAATAGAATGACCCTACCTCGTTCCTTTGCCGTTGTTGGGCAGAAGAAAATAGCTTTCACTCGTTCATATCACGCTGTCGTCCCTTTTCAGTCTCAGGCATCTACGGCTCATCAGCAGGATTGTCTCTAGAAATTGTGCCTAGATGAGTACCTCGACTCCAGGAAGAATATCTGAAATCTTTGTTCGTGGATCAAGAAAGAAAGGACTGAAGTCGACCATTTACACCACAAGTCAGAAACAGAGTGTACAAGTGCACGCTTCCCTCCGCACTCTCCAGCTTCACTGCAGGTTGAACAAAAAACCATATTGGTTGCCCTGCGAGGCGGCGATTGGTCCACATTGAGCAGAATCAGATGTCGTCCATCCATATGGTCCTGCTGGGCACGTTGTTTGTTTCGTTCGAAAGATCCTTGTAGATGGAATACCTTTTTGGGCGTGTTTCCTTGTTCAGTGTAGATGAGGATTCATCGATTATCAGGCTGCAAGCTGAACCGCAACTGGTCATTGAATAGAACTGATCGCCATTGGCCACTGCTCCAATCGCAGCGTTCTACATCCTTCTCTGTGGGGGCGGGGGTGGCTCAGTCGGTAGCGCGCCAGGCTCGTAATCTGTAGTTCCCAGGTTCGAGTCCCAGCTGGGTCAGCGTTGAGATTTATCTCCGCAAAATTTCCCGCCCTGCCCACGGTCAGTAGGGGACACCGATGGGCTTGGAAAGGCCGCCGTCCGTCGAATGGGACGTTAAGCCGTGGCCCCGTGTGCGGGAGAGCCATACCCTGTGCACGTTAAAGAACACGCTGGATGGCCTTGACGGGAGGCTACCATCTGTTTCCCAACAGCTGTTCCAGTGGGTCCCCTCCCCAACCTTCTCTGAGTCTTCGGGGTCCATGTGACCTATCCATTTAGCCCATGGTGTGCAAAAAAGTGCCGCTCAGAGGTAAAACAACCCAACCCAACCTTCTCTGTGAGTGCTACGGGTCGTCGAGTTAGAGGAATGCATGCCATCGGTCGCAGAGCATTAAGCCCTGCATGGTGTGGGCGATCCGTAGCGTTCAGTCGGGGATTTCGACAGAAAATCAAAAACAAAATAACGATATCTCTTGGTGTCGTTGATGGTGGACGACCTTGATGAGTCTTTCAAACTGTTCCTGTTTCTCGGACACAACTCCACAATCTGCTTATGACACTTTGTGACCCTCGAAAGTTCTGTGACACGGCCTCCTGCTGTGTCTAACCATCTTCCAGTCTTCCTATTACCCATCACGCTGTAGATTTCGACAACTCATGCTGACATGACATCATTATCTTTCAACCACTGATAAACAACCGAATTTTCTCATTCGTAGTGAAATGTGCACGAACAATCGAGTTCTGCACTTATACCAAGTTTTCTCCTAACATAAGTCACTTGTATAAAATCGTCACTAACGATAATTTGCTTATCCCCTGCTGCATTTGCAGCATACACGTCTCACTTACACGTCGATCCTTATATCCACGTTAACAGCGTTCTGATTTGGAACGTCTTGAAAAATATTTTCTACATCGCATTATCCTGTAATTGTTTTTTAAGGCGGTGATGACTCAGTTGGTATCACGCCAGGCTCGTAATTCTGCATTTCCAGGTTTTAGTCCAGCCTGATCCAGCGTTAATATTTCCGTAAAAACACTCCCCCCTGCCCTCGGTGAGAAGGTGATACTGGTGGGCTTGGAAAGGCCGCTGTCGGTATGATGGTACGTTAAAACGTGGCACAGTGTCGGGAGAGTCATACCGCGTGCACGTTAAAGAACACGCTGGATGGCCTTGATGGGAGACTGGCATCTGTCTCCCAACAGCAGTCCACTGGGTCCTCTTCTTCAACCTTCTCTGAGCCCTCGTGGCACTTCTGACCTGGCCATTTAGCCCATTGTGCGCTAAAACATGCTGCTCAGAGGTAAACCAACTCAACCCTAAACGTTTTGAGCAATCTAGATGGTGCCATTGCTCCAGCTATGGGTTTGACAAACCTAAAGAGTGAAATAATGTTTCCAAATGCGCATTGTTAAAGTAAAAATACCCACTTAATATGAAACAAAAAATGTAAAGTACACATAAATATTGCAGTATTAAAGGAAATTCAAAGGTCATTTAAAAGTTCATTTTTGAACCATTATTTGTCTTTTTTGAATATCTTCATAAAAAATTACTTGATTGGAGGATACCTCTTTGACTGCGACAAAAGATGCCGTTTTACTTCCTCCGATTGGAAAGCTGGAAAATCCCAGCATCGGTAAGTAAACCTTAGTGACGTGAGAATTAAAACCGTGGTATTTGAACATTTTAATCGTGTACAATAAATCAGTAATAGTATTCGATAATTGTGAAAGGAATGGACGATATTGTGAAGCTTGTATCAGATTCCACGGCTGTAAGAAGAGTTAATGTATTTCCTTGTGAGTGAAAACCTATCGCTTTTTTTTTTTTACCAAACGAATGAAGTTTTTTATTTTCCGATTTTAATGCTCTCTAACAGTAGAAATTCTAACTAATGAATGACTGGGAAAATGCATATAATAATATTTTATCAATATCTTTTGCAAAATATAATTAATTTTTTATTTTTTTTTCTTAAAATAAAAAAGTTGCATTTTTTTCTATCCCCTATTCTTTGGATAGTGAGGCAAATTAATAGTAATAACTGTTAATGTAAATCTCCTGACCCTCACTCTCTACCAACTAAATTTCACATTTCTACTATTAATAGATCGTTCGAAATATTTGGTTAAAGTTTTCGTTTTCCTTTATTAGACGACACTAATTAAAACGTCTCGGAGATTTAGAAAATGCGAACAGTAATATTTCGTCAATATCTATCCATCCCGAAGAGAATTTTTTTCTTAATTTTCTCTAAAAGCAAAAAAAGTTAGCATCTACAGAAGGACAAACAGACAGATGACAAAATGAAAACATTAGTTACTTTTTTATTGACACAAATAAAAATTATCAATTTCGAGTCATGGTATAACATCATCATCCTCAAGCAGCCATGGGCTACGGAGATCCCTCCAGACCGTGCAATTTAGTTCTCCAAGCATATCTGTCCTAACCAACATCTGTACATCTGGCCACTGCACACCAATTCTAACAAGGTCCTGCTTGACATTGTCTGCCCACCCCATACTAGGTCTCCCACTCTTTCTGAGGCCTTTAGGAACACTGTTTATAACCCTATTCACCAATCTATAATTATCCATGCGAGCAACATGGCCAAACCAATGGAGTCTCTCTCTGCACAATATGCTGCTTGAAGGAGGTTGCCGATTCCTTTGCCTAACCTCATCATTATAATACTTTTACGAATATATCCTTATTCCATATATCTTAGTCCCCTTGGAATATAATTGGAAAAATAATAACTAATATAACTTGGAAAAATAATGATGGGGGTTTCGAGAACCTCACCATTATTTTTTGTTCATTGCAGCATTCATTACGTTTAATTTATATTAAATATGTAGGGAAATGATATACATATTCAGGATAGTTAAAGTTTAATTGAAAGCATTTCCTCAAATAATTTTGAACATACTGAATTTCCAAAGAGATGTTAAGACGTTCTTAGTGTAACATTTCTAAACAGATATTAAGGGTGGTCCAATTCTATGGCCAACAAGAAGCCCTAATTTAATACTCTTGTTTTTTTTTTTGTGTGTAACTTTTTAAAGGTTTACATGGGCTAAATTCGAGATCTGAATCATTTGAAAGACAGAATACAAGAAGCAACTGAGTAAAAAAAATATTCCTTAAAGCAGCTGCTTGCCACAGTGGTCTGACAGGTTGGGTTGTTTTACCTCTGAGCGGCACTTTTTTGCACACCATGGGCTAAATGGCCAGGTCACATGGACCCCGAAGGCTCAGAGAAGGTTGGGGGAGGAGACCCACTGGAACAGCTGTTGGGAGACAGATGGTAGCCTCCCGTCAAGGTCATCCAGCGTGTTCTTTAACGTGCACAGGGTATGGCTCTCCCACACACGGGGCCACGGCTTAACGTCCCATCCGACGGACGGCGGCCTTTCCAAGCCCATCGGTGTCCCCTACTGACCGTGGGCAGGGCGGGGAATTTTGCGGAGATAAATTTCAACGCTGACCCAGCTGGGACTCGAATCTTTGAACTACAGATTACGAGCCTGGCGCGCTACCGGCTGAGCCACCCCGGCCCCACTAACGGATTGAACATATGCAAGGTCTCGAACGGTAAACATGTGGAAGCTCATTAATTATGTCGAAAACTATTTGAGGTACGCTATGAATTGAAATGTTACTTTCTTCAACATGTATGTTTTTTTCCTACATATTGCTTTTCGAAACCAAGTAATTTTTTATCGGACACCCTGTGGAGAGATTTCCGATTCAGGACAACCTGTTGACCACGTGCAGCATGGGGTTCCCTTCATCTTTGCAGCTCGCGGAATATATTCTGGATAAAAGTACTTTTGTTTCGTTGTTGTTTTTATGTATGACTAGTTCCGGTACGTCAGCTGCAAATTGACGGGGTTACACTTTCATCTCTGTATACATCATTCTGATATATTTTCATGAAATATGAGAATATACTGTCGTTATCCAATTTGACACCGAATGACCCATATAAAAGTGCTTGTCGATAAATCTCCCAGTGCCAGAGTGATTACCACTCATGGATTGCGGAGGTAAATGACTTGGGTTCGAGTCCCAGATGAAATGGTTTTGTTTTCCTATCACTGCCGGATTTACATCTCACGCGCCCCGCGCCCCGTAGGCACATGAAGTGGTAGTACGCTCCTACCTACAAAAAGACCATTTCATTTCGCATTATTTTTTTTCTGCTTTCCCAACCACGAAGAAATAAATAACATAATTGAAAAGGATATAGAAATTATAACGATAAGTAATACAGTTTTTTTTAATAAATAGCAAAATTAATGCAATAGCTTAATATTATATATATTATACTTATTACTTGCAATGTTCAATATACATTAACATTTAATGATCAAATTATTAATTTGAAATTTAAACATTTTTCTTCCTCTTTTTTGCTCTGAGATTATACAAATTCACCTAAATTATCGACTTTACTTGTTGTGTAGATTAACAATTACGGTAAAAATACCCGAACCAATTACGGTAAAAATACCCCAATTATCATTTATTTATTTTTAATTCATTGCTACAATAACAATTAAAGCTTAAAAGATGTACCACTATCAAAAATAAAACAAAAAAATGGTTATTTGAAAACGTGGAAAAACAATATTTCGATTTTTATATTTTACAAATGAAATGTTTGTTTCCATATTTCTCTACTTATTTTTATTTGATAATCATCTACATAGTGTGAAATCACGTAGAATTTGTGATTGTAAATTATTTCATTATATACAATAGAACTGGTTCATGTAATGTAAAATTTCCTGCAGATAATAGCCTTTGCTTTGTAGGATTATATTTATTATGTATGCATTTTTTCATTGTTTTAAATATGATGTAACTGTGATGTAAAAAACAATAAAGATTATTATTATTATTAACTATTCAAGCTGCCTAACTTTGAATTAAGCATTTTGTAGCTAAATGCCACGACAAATGGAAAAAATCTCAAAAAATTTCCCAAATCTAGATTTTGAGCAATATTGGTTTACTATTTAAAGATTTCTGGAAATTGAAACATTTCATAAGTTTTGTTACTCATAAGAATTTACTTAAAAATTTATAACATATAGTTTACCGAAATTAATGTCATTTTAGAAGTTTGGATAATTCACTGCAACAATATCTATTAAAGCTTAAAAGATATGCATATAAAACAAAAAGGGTTATTTCAAAACGTGGAAAAATAATATTTCGATTTTTATATTTTACAGATGAAAATTTCTCATTTTGCGCCAATTTTGGGATAGTGCTTAGGACAAGCATAACAGCAGTATCTGCTGTCAAATATTTCAGCTTCAATAACTCTTTAAATATTAAACGATTTTTTTTAATCGAAATTCCAAAAAATTTGATTCAGACCTGTAATTTATCTTTAGACACATCATTCTGAAAAAAAAAAGATTATTTCCAAAGTTAGGTAGCTTTGAACAGGGTTTTTACTTTTATAATCACATTCCATATTCTTTAAAAGGTTCATTTTCGACTGTCAGGAGAGGTTGGGTTGTTTTACCTCTGAGCGGGAGTTTTTTGCACACCATGGGCTAAATGGGCAGGTCAAAAGGACCCCGAAGGGTCAGAGAAGGGGACCCACTGGAACAGCTGTTGGAAGACAGAGGATAGCCTCCCGTCAAGGCCATCCAGTGTGTTCTTTAACGTGCACAGGGTATGCCTCTCCCGCACACAGGGCAACGACTTAACTTCCCATCCGACGGACGGCGGTCTTTCCAAGCCCATCGGTGTCCCCTACTAACGGTGAGCAGGGCGTGGAATTTGGCGGAGATAAATCTCAACGCTGACCTAGCTGAGACTCGAATCTGGGAACTACAGATTTCGAGCCTGGCGTTCTACCGACTGAGCCGAAGAGAACAATCGTTCTCCATGGACTTGCAACTAGTTACAATTAAAAAAGATGCAATTTTGTTGCTCCTGAAATAATCAAATTGTAGCATTTAAATGATGACAATCCCTATTTTTAGTGCCCCTAAGCTAATGCCTAACGTGCCGACTGGGAATTATGGGCCTGTTTCCTAGATTTCTCTGCTGCAGTCTAGCCCCTCACAGATTACATAAAGTGTCATACTGAGAGACTAATGTAAGAGATATCTAAGAAAAATTAGCATCTTGGCGAGACATATATACATATCAAATCCTGGCTCTACATTTTTTGGTATACAACCTTGTAAAATACACTCTGTGACACGGAAATCAATCGCCCAGGAGAAGTAGTAGTTCGTTTTCTATTGAGATTTTAGGTGAGAGTAACATGATAGATATGCACAGCATGAATCTAGAAAACAAATCGAGGGGGGAAGCAAAAAACACAATCGAGCCGAAAAAAAATATAAAAAGTGGAGCCAAGAGACTTGCTTTTCAATGCACTCTAATATATCTCTCTCCGTTTTAAGAGTTTAAAAACAAATTCTTGAAAAAAATGCATAAAATACAAATATGTTTAAAAATTTTTTTGTCTCTTTTATCCTTTCTCGCATTCTGAAACACGAGGGGGGGCATGGCCCCTTTGCCCCCGCTCCCTAATCCGGCCCTGGATATGCAAATGATTCCATTGTCAAACAAATCAGGCCTAGAGGATTGGCGTTATAAAGCAAAATATCCCACGCCATGAAGAACGGAGACCTATCTAAGCCTCCTGTTGACCGAGAGCAGGGCGAGGAGTTTTGCGGAGATAAATATAAGACTGACCACCCACTGAGCCACCTTCGCCCCCTCTTTCAAGTGGGAATCTAACCTGTGTTCCGTATTACTCGGCGAATACTCGTGTATCTACGTTTCGATTTACATGGTGATTTACCGGAACCTATCTATTGAGTAAATCGGGAAAGGGGCGTAATATTTTAGCCAGCATATAGCAGAATTTGCCATTTGCAATCATTGACAGTCATTCGATGCTGGAGACGGTGGTTCTGAGAAGCCAAACACACTCGTCAACAAGAATGTGGTGCACTCCAGAGGACAACACTACGAGAGGACCGATTAAATTTTTCACAGGTGTCCACCACACCAACAGAGATCCTGGTCACCATCAACGAAACAGTTACGCCAGTCTTGAGTCCTGGGTACCCATTTGTCTCTCATAACACGACCAAAGATTTGCTGAAGACTTGCAGAGGCAGAGCTACATGAACGCTTACCATTAATATCATCTTCCACTGATTCTATGTTGCTATCGTCAACAGCGCGGTAGTGGTGCCGACTTCGAATAACTTGAGATACAGAATTACATCGTGTCATCTGTAAAGATGAACTACGGCTTTGTCTAGGACCAGATGATAGCTTTACTCACATGGATGCAACCAATGCTTTGATCCAGGTGTGACGGATGAACAACACATTGTCTAAACAGCGGTCATAATGGTCCCATAATTGCATAAGAATTCCATAATGGTCCTTAATGGGCTAAATGATGAAGGTCCCATAATGGGCTAAATGATGAAGGTCCCATAATGGGCTAAGAAGTTATGATAACTGGTCTTTTCTGGTGTGTCTCCAAGGTACGTTAACCACTTAATACTATGTGGATGGCCTTCTGCAACACTAGCACTCCTCTTCATCTAAAGCAATGTCTCGCAAACTTTTTAACTCTGCGGCACACTGAATCTAATTTTTTTCCGCGGCACACTAAATCTAATTTTTTCCGCGACACACTAAAAAATCTAATTTTTTTCCGCGGCACACTAAATCTAATTTTTTTCGCGCGGCACACTAAATCTAATTTTTTTCCCGCGGCACACCTAAAAAAGAATAAAAACAAACTCTATATAATCGTCATTATATTTGCGCTTTGTTGACGTCATCAGCCTGGTTTTACTTGAAGATTTGCTCTCTTTCTTTAATTCATAACTCGGTGTTTGTTTCAAATATTTGTCCATTCTATGGCTTGAAATAATCAAAAATTAATACCAAAATTTGGAAAACGCTTGATAAATACTTACAAGCACGTCGATAACACAAGTCAAGTCAAAATGAAATCTTTGGAATATCTAGTGTTAATTTGAAAATCTCTCGCGGCACACTTGGAATCTCTCGCGGCACACAGTTTGCGAGACACTGATCTAAAGAGTGCTTGGTGCCTTGTTTCAGCAAGATAACCCAAGCCACATAACGGGGAATCACCGGGAAACACATATGACTTGTTGACATTCTTCCGTAGCTGGCCAGATCTCCGGATTTATTTACCAGCGAATTTGTTTTCTGCTGAGGTCCTGCCATCCTCTCAGATCTTCTACTATGGCATATAAACTGACAGGCTCCTGTCAGACCTCTGTGGCAAGCAGCTGCTTGAGGGGGTATTTTTTTTTATGTTTGAGACTTAGTAGGGCATCAACTTCAACTCATCTGCAACCAGCGCAGAGCAACCCCCCCAGACACCAGCTGTAAGAGTCATGGGGTAAATGCCTCAGGATGCTATTTGGTGCATGTGAAACTCCATACTGTAACATCTAGCTGTGTTGTTGGGTTGTTTTACCTCTGAGCGGAACTTTTTTGCACACCATGGGCTAAATGGCCAGGTCACATGGATCCCGAAGGCTCAGAGAAGGTCGGGGGAGGAGACCCACTGGAACAGCTGTTGGGAGACAGATGGTAGCCTCCCGTCAAGGCCATCCAGTGTGTTCTTTAACATGCACAAGGTATGGCTCTCCCGCACACGGGACCACGGCTTAATGTCCCATCCGACGGACGGCGGCCTTTCCAAGCCCATCGGTGTCCCCTACTGACCGTGGGCAGGGCGGGCGAATTTTGCGGAGATAAATCTCAACGCTGACCCAGCTGGGACTCGAACCTGGGAACTACAGATTACGAGCCTGACACGCTACCGACTGAGCCACCCCCGCCCCCATCTAGCTGTGTGTTGTGAATTGTGCGGGAGTTTCAAAGTATTGACTACTGAACATGTAATCGATTTTTGTGCGAAATTATATTACTGCCTTTGAAATAATGAGTTGAAAAAACTGATTTATTGATTTAACGCCCTGAGCGTGAGTTAGAAAAATTAATTTCATCTATATGGAGGTATCAGAGTTGTCCACTTCCCGGATAGATGGCGCCACTGCGCGAATCAAATAATAAATCCGGAAAGTTTATAACGTCACACAAGCTGAGAAAAGGTTAGTCATTGCTGGTATAGTGATTAGCATAGCAGGCATGTTTCCTGGAGACGTGGGTTCGAATCCCACTCTATGACAAAACCAATTATTTCATGAGTTCCATGTCTACAGGACTTACCTGTGATTCTTTGCAACTGATTTACTGCCTTTGCTCTGTAACTGTAATTATGTCTTCATCTCCCAACTTCTCTTGTCCTCTGATTTTCATCCGATTTCAATTTCAACCACTCCTTGGTGGTGTAATTTCCGTGTTACATAGCAGATGACATTCCCCACGTCGCAGGCTTTCATTTGACTTAAAACACATTACTATCAACCTTTGTTTCGAAAGGGACAGTGTGATATGACTCTTTTACACGGCTAAGTATAAACTTGTTCTTCCTCATTTTTAGCAACAAGTTTAATTTTATAGAGCAATGGTTCCCAACCTTTTATACTTCACGTACCCCCTGGAAATGTGTATGTAACTAGCATACCCCTTGTATAGATAGATAAAATTATAGTTATAGTATAACAATGGGAATAAAATAAAACATATATATAAGTGGTTCTCAACCTTTTATGCTTCACGTAACTCCTGGAAAGTGTATGTAACTGGCGTACCCCTTGTATAGATAGCTAAAACTATAGTTATATTATTACAATGGGAATAAAATAAAACATATATATCAGTGGTTCTCAACCTTTTATGCTTCACGTAACTCCTGGAAATGTGTATATAACTGGCGTACCCCTTGTATAGATAGATAAAACTATAGTTATACTATAACAATGGGAACAAAATAAAACATATATGTCAGTGGTCCTCAACCTTTTATGCTTCACGTACCCCCTGGAAATGTGTATGTAACTGGCATACCCCCTTCTATAGATAGATAAAATTATAGCTATAGTATAACAATGGGGATAAAATAAAACATATATATCAGTGGTTCTCAACCTTTTATGCTTCACGTAACTCCTGGAAATGTGTATGTAACTGGCGTACCCACTGTATAGATAGATAAATCTATAGTTATAGTATAACAATGGGAATAAAATAAAACATATATATAAGTGGTTCTCAACCTTTTATGCTTCACGTAACTCCTGGAAATGTGTATGTAACTGGCGTACCCCTTGTATAGATAGATAAAACTATAGTTATATTATAACAATGGGAATAAAATAAAACATATATATCAATGGTTCTCAACCTTTTATGCTTCACGTAACTCCTGGAAATGTGTATGTAACTGGCGTAACCCTTGTATAGATAGATAAAACTATAGTTATAGTATAACAATGGGAAAAAAATAAAACATAATATATATAAGTGGTTCTCAACCTTTTATGCTTCACGTAACTCCTGGAAATGTGTATGTAACTGGCGTACCCCTTGTATAGATAGCTAAAACTATAGTTATATTATAACAATGGGAATAAAATAAAACATATATATATCAGTGGTTCTCAACCTTTTATGCTTCACGTAACTCCTGGAAATGTGTATATAACTGGCGTACCCCTTGTATAGATAGATAAAACTATAGTTATATTATAACAATGGGAATAAAATAAAACATATATATAAGTGGTTCTCAACCTTTTATGCTTCGCATAACTCCTGGAAATGTGTATGTAACTGGCGTACCCCTTGTATAGATAGATAAAACTATAGTTATATTATAACAATAGGAATAAAATAAAACATATATATAAGTGGTTCTCAACCTTTTATGCTTCACGTAACTCCTGGAAATGTGTATGTAACTGGCGTACCCCTTGTATAGATAGATAAAACTATAGTTATATTATAACAATGGGAATAAAATAAAACATATATATCAGTGGTTCTCAACCTTTTATGCTTCACGTAACTCCTGGAAATGTGTATGTAACTGGCGTACCCCTTGTATAGATAGATAAAACTATAGTTATATTATAACAATAGGAATAAAATAAAACATATATATAAGTGGTTCTCAACCTTTTATGCTTCACGTAACTACTGGAAATGTGTATGTAACTGGCGTACCCCTTGTATAGGTAGATAAAACTATAGTTATATTATAACAATAGGAATAAAATAAAACATATATATAAGTGGTTCTCAACCTTTTATGCTTCACGTAACTACTGGAAATGTGTATGTAACTGGCGTACCCCTTGTATAGATAGATAAAACTATAGTTATATTATAACAATAGGAATAAAATAAAACATATATATAAGTGGTTCTCAACCTTTTATGCTTCACGTAACTACTGGAAATGTGTATGTAACTGGCGTACCCCTTGTATAGATAGATAAAACTATAGTTACATTATAACAATAGGAATAAAATAAAACATATATATAAGTGGTTCTCAACCTTTTATGCTTCACGTAACTACTGGAAATGTGTATGTAACTGGCGTACCCCTTGTATAGATAGATAAAACTATAGTTATATTATAACAATGGGAATAAAATAAAACATATATATCAGTGGTTCTCAACCTTTTATGCTTCACGTAACTCCTGGAAATGTGTATGTAACTGGCGTACCCCTTGTATAGATAGATAAAACTATAGTTATATTATAACAATAGGAATAAAATAAAACATATATATAAGTGGTTCTCAACCTTTTATGCTTCACGTAACTACTGGAAATGTGTATGTAACTGGCGTACCCCTTGTATAGATAGATAAAACTATAGTTATATTATAACAATGGGAATAAAATAAAACATATATATCAGTGGTTCTCAACCTTTTATGCTTCACGTAACTCCTGGAAATGTGTATGTAACTGGCGTACCCCTTGTATAGATAGATAAAACTATAGTTATATTATAACAATAGGAATAAAATAAAACATATATATAAGTGGTTCTCAACCTTTTATGCTTCACGTAACTCCTGGAAATGTGTATGTAACTGGCGTACCCCTTGTATAGATAGATAAAACTATAGTTATATTATAACAATAGGAATAAAATAAAACATATATATCAGTGGTTCTCAACCTTTTATGCTTCACGTAACTCCTGGAAATGTGTATGTAACTGGCGTACCCCTTGTATAGATAGATAAAACTATAGTTATATTATAACAATAGGAATAAAATAAAACATATATATCAGTGGTTCTCAACCTTTTATGCTTCACGTAACTCCTGGAAATGTGTATGTAACTGGCGTACCCCTTGTATAGATAGATAAAACTATAGTTATATTATAACAATAGGAATAAAATAAAACATATATATAAGTGGTTCTCAACCTTTTATGCTTCACGTAACTCCTGGAAATGTGTATGTAACTGGCGTACCCCTTGTATAGATAGATAAAACTATAGTTATATTATAACAATAGGAATAAAATAAAACATATATATCAGTGGTTCTCAACCTTTTATGCTTCACGTAACTCCTGGAAATGTGTATGTAACTGGCGTACCCCTTGTATAGATAGATAAAACTATAGTTATATTATAACAATAGGAATAAAATAAAACATATATATCAGTGGTTCTCAACCTTTTATGCTTCACGTAACTACTGGAAATGTGTAGGTAACTGGCGTACCCCTTGTATAGATAGATAAAACTATAGTTATATTATAACAATAGGAATAAAATAAAACATATATATCAGTGGTTCTCAACCTTTTATGCTTCACGTAACTCCTGGAAATGTGTATGTAACTGGCGTACCCCTTGTATAGATAGATAAAACTGTAGTTATATTATAACAATAGGAATAAAATAAAACATATATATAAGTGGTTCTCAACCTTTTATGCTTCACGTAACTCCTGGAAATGTGTATGTAACTGGCGTACCCCTTGTATAGATAGATAAAACTATAGTTATATTATAACAATAGGAATAAAATAAAACATATATATCAGTGGTTCTCAACCTTTTATGCTTCACGTAACTACTGGAAATGTGTATGTAACTGGCGTACCCCTTGTATAGATAGATAAAACAATAGTTATATTATAACAATAGGAATAAAATAAAACATATATATAAGTGGTTCTCAACCTTTTATGCTTCACGTAACTACTGGAAATGTGTATGTAACTGGCGTACCCCTTGTATAGATAGATAAAACTATAGTTATATTATAACAATGGGAATAAAATAAAACATATATATCAGTGGTTCTCAACCTTTTATGCCTCACGTAACTCCTGGAAATGTGTATGTAACTGGCGTACCCCTTGTATAGATAGATAAAACTATAGTTATATTATAACAATAGGAATAAAATAAAACATATATATAAGTGGTTCTCAACCTTTTATGCTTCACGTAACTACTGGAAATGTGTATGTAACTGGCGTACCCCTTGTATAGATAGATAAAACTATAGTTATATTATAACAATGGGAATAAAATAAAACATATATATCAGTGGTTCTCAACCTTTTATGCCTCACGTAACTCCTGGAAATGTGTATGTAACTGGCGTACCCCTTGTATAGATAGATAAAACTATAGTTATATTATAACAATAGGAATGAAATAAAACATATATATAAGTGGTTCTCAACCTTTTATGCTTCACGTAACTACTGGAAATGTGTATGTAACTGGCGTACCCCTTGTATAGATAGATAAAACTATAGTTATATTATAACAATGGGAATAAAATAAAACATATATATCAGTGGTTCTCAACCTTTTATGCCTCACGTAACTCCTGGAAATGTGTATGTAACTGGCGTACCCCTTGTATAGATAGATAAAACTATAGTTATATTATAACAATAGGAATAAAATAAAACATATATATAAGTGGTTCTCAACCTTTTATGCTTCACGTAACTACTGGAAATGTGTATGTAACTGGCGTACCCCTTGTATAGATAGATAAAACTATAGTTATATTATAACAATGGGAATAAAATAAAACATATATATCAGTGGTTCTCAACCTTTTATGCTTCACGTAACTCCTGGAAATGTGTATGTAACTGGCGTACCCCTTGTATAGATAGATAAAACTATAGTTATATTATAACAATAGGAATAAAATAAAACATATATATAAGTGGTTCTCAACCTTTTATGCTTCACGTAACTCCTGGAAATGTGTATGTAACTGGCGTACCCCTTGTATAGATAGATAAAACTATAGTTATATTATAACAATAGGAATAAAATAAAACATATATATCAGTGGTTCTCAACCTTTTATGCTTCACGTAACTCCTGGAAATGTGTATGTAACTGGCGTACCCCTTGTATAGATAGATAAAACTATAGTTATATTATAACAATAGGAATAAAATAAAACATATATATAAGTGGTTCTCAACCTTTTATGCTTCACGTAACTCCTGGAAATGTGTATGTAACTGGCGTACCCCTTGTATAGATAGATAAAACTATAGTTATATTATAACAATAGGAATAAAATAAAACATATATATCAGTGGTTCTCAACCTTTTATGCTTCACGTAACTACTGGAAATGTGTATGTAACTGGCGTACCCCTTGTATAGATAGATAAAACTATAGTTATATTATAACAATGGGAATAAAATAAAACATATATATCAGTGGTTCTCAACCTTTTATGCTTCACGTAACTCCTGGAAATGTGTATGTAACTGGCGTACCCCTTGTATAGATAGATAAAACTATAGTTATATTATAACAATAGGAATAAAATAAAACATATATATAAGTGGTTCTCAACCTTTTATGCTTCACGTAACTCCTGGAAATGTGTATGTAACTGGCGTACCCCTTGTATAGATAGATAAAACTATAGTTATATTATAACAATAGGAATAAAATAAAACATATATATCAGTGGTTCTCAACCTTTTATGCTTCACGTAACTCCTGGAAATGTGTATGTAACTGGCGTACCCCTTGTATAGATAGATAAAACTATAGTTATATTATAACAATAGGAATAAAATAAAACATATATATCAGTGGTTCTCAACCTTTTATGCTTCACGTAACTCCTGGAAATGTGTAGGTAACTGGCGTACCCCTTGTATAGATAGATAAAACTATAGTTATATTATAACAATAGGAATAAAATAAAACATATATATCAGTGGTTCTCAACCTTTTATGCTTCACGTAACTCCTGGAAATGTGTATGTAACTGGCGTACCCCTTGTATAGATAGATAAAACTGTAGTTATATTATAACAATAGGAATAAAATAAAACATATATATAAGTGGTTCTCAACCTTTTATGCTTCACGTAACTACTGGAAATGTGTATGTAACTGGCGTACCCCTTGTATAGATAGATAAAACTATAGTTATATTATAACAATGGGAATAAAATAAAACATATATATCAGTGGTTCTCAACCTTTTATGCTTCACGTAACTCCTGGAAATGTGTATGTAACTGGCGTACCCCTTGTATAGATAGATAAAACTATAGTTATATTATAACAATAGGAATAAAATAAAACATATATATAAGTGGTTCTCAACCTTTTATGCTTCACGTAACTCCTGGAAATGTGTATGTAACTGGCGTACCCCTTGTATAGATAGATAAAACTATAGTTATATTATAACAATAGGAATAAAATAAAACATATATATCAGTGGTTCTCAACCTTTTATGCTTCACGTAACTCCTGGAAATGTGTAGGTAACTGGCGTACCCCTTGTATAGATAGATAAAACTATAGTTATATTATAACAATAGGAATAAAATAAAACATATATATCAGTGGTTCTCAACCTTTTATGCTTCACGTAACTCCTGGAAATGTGTATGTAACTGGCGTACCCCTTGTATAGATAGATAAAACTGTAGTTATATTATAACAATAGGAATAAAATAAAACATATATATAAGTGGTTCTCAACCTTTTATGCTTCACGTAACTACTGGAAATGTGTATGTAACTGGCGTACCCCTTGTATAGATAGATAAAACTATAGTTATATTATAACAATGGGAATAAAATAAAACATATATATCAGTGGTTCTCAACCTTTTATGCTTCACGTAACTCCTGGAAATGTGTATGTAACTGGCGTACCCCTTGTATAGATAGATAAAACTATAGTTATATTATAACAATAGGAATAAAATAAAACATATATATAAGTGGTTCTCAACCTTTTATGCTTCACGTAACTACTGGAAATGTGTATGTAACTGGCGTACCCCTTGTATAGATAGATAAAACTATAGTTATATTATAACAATAGGAATAAAATAAAACATATATATAAGTGGTTCTCAACCTTTTATGCTTCACGTAACTACTGGAAATGTGTATGTAACTGGCGTACCCCTTGTATAGATAGATAAAACTATAGTTATATTATAACAATGGGAATAAAATAAAACATATATATCAGTGGTTCTCAACCTTTTATGCCTCACGTAACTCCTGGAAATGTGTATGTAACTGGCGTACCCCTTGTATAGATAGATAAAACTATAGTTATATTATAACAATAGGAATAAAATAAAACATATATATAAGTGGTTCTCAACCTTTTATGCTTCACGTAACTACTGGAAATGTGTATGTAACTGGCGTACCCCTTGTATAGATAGATAAAACTATAGTTATATTATAACAATGGGAATAAAATAAAACATATATATCAGTGGTTCTCAACCTTTTATGCCTCACGTAACTCCTGGAAATGTGTATGTAACTGGCGTACCCCTTGTATAGATAGATAAAACTATAGTTATATTATAACAATAGGAATGAAATAAAACATATATATAAGTGGTTCTCAACCTTTTATGCTTCACGTAACTACTGGAAATGTGTATGTAACTGGCGTACCCCTTGTATAGATAGATAAAACTATAGTTATATTATAACAATGGGAATAAAATAAAACATATATATCAGTGGTCCTCAACCTTTTATGCTTCACGTACCCCCTGGAAATGTGTATGTAACTGGCGTACCCCTTGTATAGATAGATAAAACAATAGTTATAGTATAACAATGGGAATAAAATAAAACATATATATCAGTGGTTCTTAACCTTTTATACTTCACGTAACTCCTGGAAATGTGTATGTAACTGGCGTACCCCTTATATCGATGAATAAAACTATAGTTATAGTATAATAATGGCAACTTAGCGTTCTTACTAGATCTAGCGACTTTTGAGCTCTCACGACGTACCCGAAAAACTTTTACCGCATACCCCACGTTGAGAATCCCTGTTATAGACTACTTTTTAGGTTAAATATAGATGATTCATAAATACAATGTTTCAAAAACTATTCCAGAAATGCTTTATGTTGTAGAATATATTTTAATATATTGGTATAAATGATTAATTTAAAATTTATATTCAGTTCATAAACATCCGTCTTTCAAAATCGCTGGTGCACGTATACGTTAACTATGAGTATTTTCCATAACCAAAAGGAAAAGTAATATATGAGATATTAATCTGAGCTTATCTCAGTTAATACAAATAAAATAATGTTGCATTAATATTTATTATTGCTGCTGAAATGAAATTTGTGATAAATGTTTGGTTATTAATCACATTTTTTAACCTTCCCCCCCTTTTTTCCATAAGCTGTAGATTTTGATTTGCAACGTTTCGGTAATATTACATAATAATATTATAAATATATATAACTATATACAATATTATAATAATATTATAATATATATAATTGCTGCCAAACCACTTGACCAAGATATTGAAATTTCTTGCCTTAATGAATCGTTTGCAATATTCGTTAAGATTTTGTCATTTTCTTCCTTTTCAACTGTTAGAGAGCGCAAATAAAGATATCTATTGAGAGATTTTGAAACTGTGAATGATAACGTTCTATAAATATCTATCCCACTCAAAATGAATTTTTCATTTATCTGTCAAAATAAAAAAGGCTGAATATCTATAGATGAATAGAGGGAGAGAAAGACAGACGGACAGATAGAAAAGAAAGAGTAAACAGCAAAAGAATTAGCTGAAATGCGTTGGAATGTTTTACTTCTGACATGAACTATTTTTAGAACACAATGGGCTAAATACCCTATGTCACAAGGACTCCGAAAATTTTGGGGGAAGAGAACCCACTGGACACTGAGAGAAGACAGATGGAAGACTCCGTTTAAAGCCATCCAGCGTGTTCTTTAACGTGTCCTGTGTATGGCTCTCCCGCATACTGGCCACGGATTAACGTCCGATCCAATGAACCGAAATTTTCCAAGCCCATCGGTGTCCCCTACTGACCGAGGATAGGGCAGGGAGTTTTGCAGAGATAAATCTTAACGTTGGCCCAGAGTTGAATTGTTTTAACCCTGAGCGGCACTTTTTTTGCACTCAATGCGTTAAATGTCCAGGTCACAAAGACCCCGAGAGCTCAGAGAAGGTTGGGGGAAAGGGACTTTATACAGCTGTTACTATATAGATGATAGCTTCCCGTCAAGGTTTCGTCAACGTGCAAAGGTTATGACTCTCCCGTACATTGGGCCATTGCTTTTCGTTCCAGCCGACGGACGGCGTCATTTCCATGGCCATCGGTGTTCCCAACTGATCGAGGGTTAGTAAAGTTAAACCTCAATGCAGACACGGTTGGGACTCGAATCTATGAACTGCAGATTATGAATCTGGAACGCTACCGACTAGCTAACCTTCCCCTTCAGCTCCAATAGAAATTAATCCTAAATTATACTACAAGAAAAACAATTGCAACACATGGAGTGATTAATGCCATTTTATTGAAACGCAGGCAGCTGTTAGCATACATTAAGATGTGCGATTGATTATTATTCAAAAAAAAAGAGGAAAATCATCACTTTATCTATCCAGTAAAATGATATAATTAATATGATGTTGAACCGCCCCGCGCAGCAACGCATTTATGAACAAGGCGGGGAAGGTTATCGTACAGTTCTATATAGTCCTCCTGAGGGATAGAACGCCAAATACGGCGAAGTCGCTGTTCCATTGCAGCGACAGTGTTTTAGCGCACCTCAGGTATTGTTGGAGCTGTCGGCCCACATGTCCCAGACGTGTTCAATAGGTGAAAGGTCCGGCTAACGTGCTGGCCAATGGTAGTACCTGAACGTTTGGCTCGTGTAGATACTGCAGACTAATACGGGCTGTGTTAGGACGGACGTTATCTTTCTGGGAAAAGGTTCCGTGCTGCTGAACAAATGGAAAAGCCACTGGCTGCAAAATGTTGATAACATATCGTTGGGCAGTTAGAGATCCACTTATGACGACCCGTTCTGACCGAGATGTCCGATTAATGACACCTCACATCAAGACACCAGGTACTGGCACTGCGTGACGACGTCGCACGCAGCTCCAGCACCTCCTCATCTAGGGGAAAGGATTTCATTCCTTTCCCCTGGATGACGGCGAACACGTTGTCTACCGTCGTGCTGACCAAGACAAAAACGAGATTCGTCACTGAACATCATGGTACTTCACTCTTGTTCATTCCAGTTCTGTCTGAGGCGGGACCACTGAAGATGTGCTTGCATGTGGGCAGATGTCAGGGGTAAATGCAGTGCCGGACGATAGTCTCGCAATGAAAATTGTAAAAGTCTATTGTTTATCGTTCGCCTGGTAGGTATACGATGTGTTACCTGTTGCTTGTCCCTTTGCAATTGCACGCAATACCGTACGTCGCAAATGACGATTCTGTCGCTCCATGGTCATACATCATCTTCCTGATCCTTGTCGGCGTGTGCTGGATCCTTTTTGAACCCACTGGCGCCATATGTTTACGATGGTGCTGGGATTGCGGCCAATAAATTTGGCCACATCTCTGTACAACAAACCAGCTTCTCTAAGGTCGATGATTCTTTCACTCTCAGAGTTCTGTTAACTATTGAAACGGCTGTCGACGTCTACATAAGGGCATCTTTAGCGGTTCAAAACAATTTCCACAATGTTTTGTCAACCAGGAAGCTTTGGTTGCCTTTAACTGTGTTTGACAGCTCCGCACCTATGACGTCAGCCGCGACTGTCCAATCATTTCGATTGTCTTGCAAAACTAATCATTTTCGTGCATTTCCATATACTACCACCTCCATAAATTTCGTCATATTTACATAATTTCTTGCAAGGTTTACAATTTTTCCCCTGTAATGTATTTTCACGAACCCTGAGAAAATGTAGCATATACACCACTTTAGACAATATCTGATTTATTTGAAATTTTTAAGTTTCAAATTTCAAGTTTCAATTCAAGGTTTCTGACATCGAAATCAGAAAATTTAAAGACATAACAAATAAAAATAAATAACCCCTCAAGCAGATGCTTGCCACAGAGGTCTAACAAGACACTGTTAATTTATACGTCATAGTATGAGGTCTGTGTGGATGGCGGGGCCTTCCATGACTTACCCGGGGCTCAGGAAATTCCAGCAAAGATTTATTTTCTAGTGTTCCATAACTCGAATTATTTATTTAGTGATTTGTTTAAAACATTTTGTTGAGAATTATTCAAAATGAAGAGAATTCTGAAATAGTCTAAATTATAATATATTAGAAAATCCAAATTTTACAAAATAATAAGAATAACTTATCACATAATAACCATCCCAATTTCATATATACCAGTTTTATTGATGAAAATTATAAAAATATATGTATATATAAATTAAATCATAAATAATAATAATTAAAGTTTTGAAATAATTTCGAACAATAAATATATAGGTTCTCGATTCTTTTAAACTAAATGAAATTTGCTACCTTGAGAAATTTCGAAATTCTTTCTTGTTTGGTTTCTAGGATATTTTAAAGAAAGAGCTGTCTTGTGGTGCCATCTGTTGACAACTGACGAAATGTTTTCACACATATTCTCTAAAGCCAAAGTTTTTCAAACTATTTTCTAGATCCCCGCCCTTCCCCACTCAAATCCCCCCCCCCCCCACACACACACACCAAAAAAAAACTATTTATTGTGCCTCTTAGACAACGAAAAATCTGAAAACGTAGATACAAAAAATATGAAACGAGTTTCGGTTTCTGTGCATTTTATTTAATTTAGTATATTTCATATTTAATATTATTAGATTTAACTTCAAAGATGCATTCACAATGAGTGAATAAGCCTACAAAATACAAATTATTTCAGCATTCGTTAAAAAATTTCGTTTCTTTCAATTTCCACAAAATCGAATTATTTAATAATTCGTTAATTATAATTAATTTATTACACGAATGCATTTGAATTCAAAGCTAAAAGCCAAAAATATAAGGGTACTGCTGACTTTTTTAAGACTTTAGGGACCATACTTTAAAGAACCCTGCTTTCGATCTACAAAAGAAAAAATTCTGTCCAATGTCAACGATAAGTAACCTGCGTTTTTATTTTCAGAACGATGTATTGAAAGCATTTGATAGATATTAATGATATCTTTGCCAAACTCGTCCCCAATGAATGTTTCAAAATCGTGGAGTCTTTTTTTACTTACCTTGCTATTGCTTTCCTTTCGTCATTGGATGGTTTGTGTGTCTGTCAAAACGATTGTTTCATTGTATCTTCGACCCCGTTGACATATATATACTAGCGAGTTATGTCAGATGTATGTTTTGTGAAATGGGAAGTGTCAGAAACAAATTGGGAACCTTGGGGGTTTGCCACTCCTCAGCAATGGATAAACTAGATCGTGATGGGCCGGTGCAAAATACTCGAGTGGACTTCTATCATATTGTATAAAATGGTGGTGTTGGGGGATAAATCCCAGATGGGCACAACCGGAACCAACAACCGATTCCAACTGAACTAACCCTCTCCCCAGCTCCAATAAGAATTGATCGTAAACTATTTTCTGGAACCTTGAGAAAATAAAATACATGGACACCAAAACCTTCCCAATTGCTAAAATATTCCACCGAACAGGAAAGTTTAAAATGATATTCTACATGGAATGAGATTTCATAGTTATTAATTTTTTTTAATCTTTTTTTAGTATCGGACATAAAATATGGGACTAACATTATACAAAGATAACTGCTCCGGACTACCCGAATCGCCCCCTATCTGGATACGTCCCCGTTCTGTGGTAGATGGTTTATAAACTCCCGTGTCAAAAGGTTCGCAAGTTCCCGAGCTATGAAAATGGGAATCCGGATTACACACATCAGTATCTTAATTTTAGACAGTAAGTTTTTTATGCGAATAAGACTGAATTAAGTTAAAGATAAAAATCAGCTTCGGATATCATGACTTGATAGAACTGAGTACCGGGTTTCCAATCTTAAACTCATCCATCTTACTTACCCACTAATGGCATTTAATTTTTTCTGTTGCGTGATGAACGAGTTGGGTTGGGTTATTTTACCTCTGAGTGGCACTTTTTTGCACACAATGGGCTAAATAGCGAGGTCACAAGGATCCCGAGTATTCAGAGAAGGTTGGGGACCCACTGGAAAGCTAGTAGGAGATAGATAGTAGCCTCCAATCAGTCATCCAGAGTGTTCTTTAACGTGCTCATGGTATGAATCTCCTGCACACGAACCACGGATTAACATTCCATCCGATGGGCGGCGACCTTTCGTAGCCGATCAGTATTCCCTACTGACAGAGGGCAAGGAGGTTTACGGAGATAAATCTCAACGCTGAGCCCAGCTTCGACTCGAACCTGGGAGCTGCAGATTATGAGCCTGGCGCACTGCCAACTGAGTCACCCCCACCCCTGATATTTGACAATAGGTCTGATTATATTCATATACAGGGTGTCCCTGACAGGGTATCACATACAGGGTGTCCTGGGTTTGGTGTGTACTACCATCCCTCTCACCAAACGTGAGGGGATGGTAGTACACACCAAACCCACCAATATTCGTCATAGAATATGCGGCCGCAAACTCAGTGAGGAGTAGGAAATGAAGGACAGACATTTTGAGCAGACAGACATTTGACATTTGAGCATTTGTTGCAATGAACAACAAATGCTCAAACGTCCGCCCACCAACGTTGATACAGGTGGCACAACGGCGGAGTAGTGATCGGCGTACCTGCTCGTAAACACCTGACTTGGCGCGCACATCAGTGGCTGCAACAGACAGTCGGGCTACCAGATCCTCCGCGGACTGCACGGTCGTTTCGTACATGACACTCTTCAAATGTCCCCACAGAAAGAAATTGATACAAGAAAGATTGGGAGATCTCGGGGGCCACGGGATAGAACCACCGCACCCAATCCATAGATTCCCAAATGTGGTATGAAAATGCTGACGCACGTCCATGTTGAAATGGACGGGTGCCCCATTGTGCTGGAACCACATACGGGTGCGGATTGTATCTGGAACATTCCGGCAAAACCTGTTGCCGGAATTGTTGTTGCAGAAAAATATGGTACGTTCGCACATCGAGGCAGTTTGGCAGTAGGTAGGGTCCAATTAAATAGTCATGCACGATCCCCGCCCAGACATTTACGGCGAACCATTGCTGGTTCGAATTTGAACTTGTACCATGGGGGTTCTGGACCATCCACAAATGCGCTTATGGACATTCAATACGCCTTCACGTGAGAATGTTGATTCATCCGTAAATAGCACATGTGCAGGGAAATCGGAATGTGCGGCACTTTGCTGCAGGAACCACTGGACGAAATCCATGCACAGGGGATAATCAACAGCTGTCAATGCCTGCACTCGCTGCAAGTGATAGGGGTGTAGCCCTTCTTCATGTAGTACTCGCCAGATATTGTTCCGATGTACACCCAGGCTCCGAGCGGAGGATCACGTACTTGTACCTGGGTTATCTGTCACCTTACGCAAGATGTCTTCTGTCATAGCTGGTGTTCTGACCGTCCATGCTCGTCCAGCATCATGTCGACTGACGTGGACGGTGACTGCCTCAGACAGCTGGTGGTGCAGTCGCGCAAACATTTTATGATCGGGCACACGGCACATAGGATATCGCTCACGGTAGTCTTTGCGCCTCTTACCATTGCCTTCGGCTACGCCGTACATCAGGTGCATAGTGGCTTTCTCTGCGTTCGTAAACTGCTCCATCTCGGGTCCGGTCGACGCTGAGAATGCTGGGGTTTGGCCGATCCAGCGCTTTTAAACCGTGACGCCTCGTCTGCGCCCCCTACCGGCAACGGGCTGCGTTTGTTGCCGCATATTCTATGACGAATATTGGTGAGTTCGGTGTGTACTACCATCCCCTCACGTTTGGGCAATGAATTCAGGGACAGGTCTTGAACGGTCTGTAAATGGTAGCTAGGTAGTCACTGAAAGGAGAGCTATGCACCAATCCCCTGTGATGATGCATAGAACGGGCCAGGCTTAGCACCTAATATCCGACCCCGCCTTCTCGTGGTGCAGACCGTTAGTACCTTTCAAAAGAGATACTCTCTTGTGGAAGTGAAAGGAAGGGGAGGACTGCCAAATTAGTGTGGCCTTCTGATCTGGACAACTCTGACTACTTTTCTTTTTTTTCTACCCTGCTGAGGAGTGGTCAACCACACAGGGTCCTGGTGCTGACCATATGGCTCTGAGCTTGATTATGGATCCTGATTTTGCTGCACTGGTGGGCTTCTGTGGAGGGAAAAATCTTCCGCTGTGTTTTCTGTTTGTTTGTGGGTTTACAGCCCCAAGCGAATAGATTCACAGGATATGTTTATCAGCTGGTGGATAATCCTGAGCAGAAGTCATCGCAGGCACCTGAACTCTTTGCTTCTATTGGCATCGTCAAATTCTACATTGGAGGAAGTCTTCCAGTGTAGATGGCTTCAGCCTTTAGTAGTGGGGGAACGGGTCTTTGCCCCATGTCTGCGATTAGGGGGCTGTCTTTCATTCGAGCTGTTGATGAGACTGGTAGTAGAGTAGGTTTGGTTATAAACAGAGAGAAAACTAAAGTGATGAAAATTGGTCAGGCAGGCTGTGATTCAGTTAATCTGAATGGTTGCAGTCTTGAGCAGGTGTCACAGTTTAATTATCTTGGGAGCTATGTAACAGATATCGGTGATGTGCGGCATGAGATTAACAGACGAATAGGGATTGCTGCCGGGACTTTTAAGAATCTACGGAGAGTGTGGAGAAATAGGTGTATACACCTAAAGACTAAAATTAGACTGTATAATAGTTTGGTTCTTTCTAGGGTTAGTTATGGTAGTGAAACGTGGACACTTTGTAAACAAGATAACAGGAAACTAGATGTTTTTGATTCCAGATGCATACGCAGTATCTTGGGCATTAGGTGGTTCAACTTTGTAACTACTGATGAAGTTAGGCAAAGGAGTTTGCAACCTCTTTTAAGCAGCATATTGTGCAGAGAGAGACTCCGTTGGTTTGGCCATGTTGCCCGTATGAATAATTATAGATTGGCGAATAGGGTTATGAACCTAGGTCCATCCTAGGTCTCCCTTCCATCCTAGGTCTCCCATCCTAGGTCTCCCCTTCTTTCTGAGGCCTTTAGGCCTCAGAAAGAAGGGGAGACCTAGGATGGCCTTCTTTCTGATCTGGATGGCCTTCTTTCCTTTAGGCCTTCTTTCTGAGGCCTTTAGGCCTCAGAAAGAAGGGGAGACCTAGGATGCGGTGGGTAGACAATGTCAAACAGGACCTTGTTAGAATTGGTGTGCAGTGGCCAGATGCAGTAGATGTAGCTCAGGATAGACTTGCTTGGAGAACTAAATTGCACGGTCTGGTTGGACCTCCGTAGCCCATGGCTGCTTGAGGATGATGATGATGACGATGATGGTCTTGAAGGGATCTTTGAGTTGTCCAATGAAAGTTCAAACTGTACCTAGCTGTCTGAGATTTATTAAGTACTTTTGGATGAGCTCCTTCTGCTTTAATTTTTGGTGCAGAACAATTCAAAGGTTTGTATTTAAAACGTTAATGTTTGCAGTTCCCTTCCTGTTTTAAGCTCAAATATTTTATTCTTCATCTGGTAAACGAATTCTGCATTATGTCCAGTCCTTGGAAACTTTAGACTTCCGAGTCAGCACTGCGGGATGGCGGCACTACCCCCAGAGTCATCAGCTTATAATTGTGTTTTGACTCTGCTAAGTGAAGGATATATTATGGAGAAAAATCAATATCAATCCTATATAAATCTTGAATTTCCTTAAAATTCTCTCTTATTTTAAGTGCAAATTTAGGCACCGTTATAATTCAATCTTTAAATTGTCGTGATGCTTTTCGAAGCTACCTGGAATCTTCAATATATTTGAAATTGTGAACTCAGAAAAGTCTTTGCCAATTGAAATGATAGCTCAAATGTTTAACACAAAGTCAACCCTCCTTTAAAAATTCATCAAAACCAATGAAAGTTAAATAAATATTAGACGAACTCTTAAACGTACAATTGTTTTAGTAGACAGTTTGGAATAACGCCTTCCATGTGGACGAGTGGTTAATGCGCTTGACAACTGATCAAAGGAAGCTATATTCGAGCACCGGATTAAGGCATGGAAGTTTGTCTATCTGCTGAGGTCACTGTTACCTCACAGAAATTTCCCTATGGCGTTATAATCTGACAGACTCCTGTAAAATCTGGGGCGGGGGGGGTGACTCAGTCGGTAGCGCGCCAGGCTCATAATCTGTAGTTCCTAGGCTCCAGTCCCAGCTAGGTCAGTGTTGATATTTATCTCCGCAAAATTCCCCGCCCTGCCCACGGTAAGTAGGGAACACCGATGGGCTTGGAAAGGCTGTCGTCCGTCGGATGGGACGTTAAGCCGTGTTCCCGTGTGCGGGATAGCCATACCCTGTGCACGTTAAAGAACACACTGGATGGCCTTAACGGGAGGCTACCATCTGTCTCTCATCAGCCGTTCCAGTGGGTCTCCTCCCCCTACCTTCTCTGAGCCTTCGGGGTCCACGTGACCTTGCCATTTAGCCCATGGTGTGCAAAAAAGTGCCGCTCAGAGGTAAAACAATCCAACCTGTAAAATCTCCATGGAAAGAAGCTGCTTGAGGGTTTTTTTTTTATTATTTGGTATAACAATTGCCATTTAGTGATTTGATTAGCTTTTGAGATAAATTATTATGCTTGGCGACTTTCGATATTAAATAATTCAGCTTCCATAATTTTTTAAACACTGAACGAATATTTCTTAAATTCAAGATTTAGATAAATTTGATTAGATCTGTAATTTATTTTTAGTCTCATTCCGATGAAAAATTTATTTTCAAAGGTACTGAGCGTGGCTTTCCATTGGCATAAAGTAGGAAATATGTAATATTTTGGTACTGCAGTGTATATCTCTCGTTTGGTAAAAAAAAAAATTAGATAATATGTTAATTTTGTCGTCTGACTACTGACGTTCGATCCGTAACTACACATCGAACTTTTTTGCTTTAGATCGAATTTTAAAATTCTTTTTGGATTGGATTGACGAAATTTTGCGATTCACACTTTTTCTGAATATCCCAAAAGCTATAATTACGCCCTCTAGAAGTTGAAAAAGCCGAAAATTTAATTGAATATTTCAAACGATCCATTTATACTAGAAAGTTGAACATTTTGGTAGCGAACGTTGGTTGTTTGGGTTGTTTTACTTCTGAGCGGCACTGTTTTGCATAAATAATAAATAAATACCCCCTCAAGAAGCTGCTTGCCACAGAGGTCTGACAGGAGCCTGTCAGTTTATATGCCATAGTAGAAGATCTGAGAGGATGGTAGGACCTCAGCAGAAAAACGACACATACATCCATGCCTTATCCGGGGCTTGAACCCAGGTCCCTTAGATCAGTAGCCAAGCGCGCTAACCACTCTGCCATGGGACAGACAAAATAATAAATAAATCCCCCCTCAAGCAGCTGCTTGCCACAGAGGTCTGACAGGAGCCTATCAGTTTATATGCCAGAGTAGAAGGTCTGTGAGGATGGCAGGACCTCAGCAGAAAAACAACACAAGCATCCATGCCTTACCCGGGGCTTGAACCCAGGTCCCGTATATCAGAAACCAAGCGCGCTAACCACTCGGTTTTGCATACCATGGATTAAATGGCCGGGCCACAAGGACCCCGATGGCTCAAATAAGGTTGGAGGAGGGACCCACTGGAACAGCTGTTGGGAGACAGATGATAGCCTCCCGTCATGGCCATCCAGCGTGTTCTCTAACGTGCAAAGGGTATGGCCTTCCCACACATGGGGCCACTGCTTAACATCCCATCAGACGAACGGCGGTCTTTCCAAGCCCATCGGTGTCCCTACTCCAGTCCGGTCCATTGGTGACCGTGGGCAGGGAGTTTTGCGAAGATAAAATCTCAATCCCTAACTGACCATGGGCAGGGGGGGAAATTTTGCGGAAAATCTCAATGGTGACCCAGCTGGACTCGAACCTGGGAACTGCAGATTACGAGCCTGGCGCGCTACTAACTTCCTTTGCAACAATAAGTTGATTCCTTAAACCCAGCGTGAGTGAGAAACGCAGCTGTTTTTCTTTTAATAGATTTTTAAAATACTTTTTTAGGTGGATTGGTTCTAATGAAATATTATAATTCGAATTTTTCAAATCCTTATATAGGTTTAATTTATATCTTTAGAGGTCAATAAATATGGAAACGGCGAAACTTTTAACGAATGTTGAAAGTGATATATTTACAGCAGAAATTTGAAATTTCGGTAGTAAAGTATCAAGCCTATTCCATTGACAACAAGTCCTCCCCTTTTTGGGGCGGGGGTGGATCAGTCGGTAGCGCGCCAGGCTCGTAATCTGTAGTTCCCAGGTTCGAGTCCCAGTTGGGTCAGCGTTGAGATTTATCTCCGCAAAATTCCCCGCCCTGCCCGCGGTCAGTAGGGGACACCGATGGGCTTGGAAAGGCCGCCGTCCGTCGGATGGGACGTTAAGCCGTGGTCCCGTGTGTGGGAGAGCCATACTCTGTGCACGTTAAAGAACACGCTGGGTGGCCTTGACGGGATGCTACCATCTGTCTCCCAACAGCTGTTCCAGTGGGTCCCCTCCCCCAACCTTCTCTGAGCCTTCGGGGTCCATGTGACCTGGCCATTTAGCCCATGGTGTGCAAAAAAGTGCCGCTCAGAGGTAAAACAACCCAACCCTTTCCCTTTTTCTCAGAGAGGTGCGAGAAAAACAACTTTTAAAATCGAAGGAATAAAAAAAAATACTTTTTATTTTCTATAAGTATTAATAAAATGCTACTATTTGCATTAGTTCGAATTAAAACTTTTAAGGAGTGAAAAAGTAAACGAAGAACTTCATTGCCTTTGAAAACTAAGATTTCCATATGTACAGTCGCTCAAAAAAGTATCCGAACACTATGGTTGATTACAGAATTCAGAAAAAATGTCTGGCAATGATTTTTTTTTTAAATTAGTGATCTGGCAACCTTCGTGTCACGTGACACGAAGGTTGCCAGATCACTAACTTCTAAAAAAATCTTTGCCAGATATTTTTTCTGAATTCTGTATTCAACCATAGTGTTCGGATACTTTTTTTGAGCGACTGTACCAGAGGCTCTAGGAGTTCGTCTATACTTTTTTACGTATCTCATCATTGAAGACAGCACCAATTCTTTCGAAACTTTCTCCCTTGATCTAATTTCCTCTAAATCATTCTGTGTCACCGGCTGAAGACAAAAACTCTACCAAAGAGAAAGTGGAATGTAGGAGAGAACGTACACAATTGATTTAGCCTTCTAAGATCAACGTGGTGTAACACACTGATGGCGGTGATTAGGACAGATGAGGAGACTTCTTTCCCTTTGGGACTGGAAGGCTAAGGACACGTCTTCCCCAATTCTCGTTGGGTCTAAAAATAGAGCGAAAACGTCGCTAGAGAAAAGACACCTCTGCGGGGTGGTGTTAAAGCAACTCCCTTGAGGAGGGGTAAAGTTGAAATTTGTTGTGTTTGCAAAGATTGGTCAGAGCTGTTTCGAAGTTTTGAATTTAGATTTCAGACGGAAATTAGAGATATGGGAAGGTTTTTATATGATTTGTTCTAGCAATAAATACTGTTGTTCATTTTTAAATTAATTTTATTGTGAAAGCCTAAACTTTGAATCGGGCTTGATATATATATATATACAGGGTGTCTCAAAAATATGGGTACAAACTTTTAGGGGAGGTAGATAACATCTAAAGGAATGAGAATTGCATAAGAACCCATAACCGGAAACGTCATGGGAAAGTGGTAGCAGAGGTACAAGATCTGAAAGGACACAAGACAGTGATTAATGGGAAAACATTTATTGGACATAATTATTACAAATGGCGTACTAGATGATACATTTCATAATGTTACAGCAGATGCTCGAAGTTTCCACCATGAGACGCGATGCATGCGTGACACCGACGGAGCATTGATTGATGGACACGGTCGAACACACCTGGAGTTTCTTTGATAGCAGCAGCAGCGCAGACGAGCCTTGCCACGAGATCCATGTCAGACTCCACAGGCGATTCATACACGGTAGCTTTGAGGGCACCCCACAGAAAGAAATCAACGCTCGTTAAATCAGGTGAGCGTGGGGGCCAGGCAATTGGTCCAGCACGCCCAATCAATCGTTGCCCAAAAGACATGTTCAAATGCGCAAGAACACACCTTCCATAATGGGGAGGCCCCCCACATCATATTGAAACCATATGTTGCGTCTCACATTTGCTGGAACATGGGCAAGTAAACCTGGTAGAACCTGTTCCAGAAAGATCAGATACTTCGCGGAGGTCATGCGGGATGGTAAAAGGTATGGCCCGACTAAGCAATCGCCGACCAAAATTACCCACGCATTTTACTACGAAACGATGCTGTGCCGCATGGATGCGCACACCGTGGGGGTTCTCGTGAGCCCACAAATGCGCATGGTGCTGATTGAATACACCATCCCGAGTGAAACTGGCCTCATCAGTAAACAAAACATAAGCTGTGAAATTCATTTCTTGGGCACTTTCTTGGAGATACCACTGCGCAAAACGCACATGTACAGGATGATCTGTGAGGAGAAATAACTGAACCCTTTGGAGATGAAAGGGGTGTAAGGACTCACCGTGCAAAATACGCTGTACACTGCAGCGAGACACTCCTAAGGCAGAGGCAACGGCACGTATGCTGGTACTAGGATTAGTCTCCACGGCATCGAACACACTTTCTTCCATGGCGGGAGTACGCGTCGATCGTGGCCTGCCCTCACTTCTGCTACCTCTTAATGACCCCTACTCGCACAAATTTTGATGCTCACGCGCAAACAAACTGTGGCCCGGTACATGTCTGTGTGGGAAGCGTTCTTGATTCATTCGTTGAGCGGCTCGTCCGTTGCCCTCAGCTATTCCATACACTAAGTGCATGTCTGCCAGCTCCCTGTTCGAATACCTTTGCATGCTCTTCGTAAGCCGACTACCGCTCGAATGAGGAAATCCGAAATTTCCCCTCTAGGGCACTGATGAACAGCGCCGCCTATTGACTTACGGTGACGTTTCCGGTTATGGGTTCCTATGCAATTCTCATTCCTTTAGATGTTATCTACCTCCCCTAAAAGTTTGTATCTGTATTTTTGAGACAACCTGTATTTGAATAACAATGTATATATAAACATATATACAGGGTTATTAAAAAAAAGTATACAATTTGAAAAATTATTTTTACAAGAAAAGTGCTATGTTTGGATGGAAAGAAAATGTCTCAAAGTTCTGAATCTCCTGCCAGGTGTCACACAATAATTTTGTCCAATAAACGAACGTGTTTAAAATGGTGGCAAACGCCTAGGTTGTGTTGGTTTATTTTACCTCTGAGCAGCACTTTTTTGCACACAATGGGTAAAATGGCAAGACTACAAGTCCCCGAGGGCTCAGAAAAAGTTGGAGGAGGGGACCGATTAAACAGATGTTAGCAGAAGGTTGGGGGAAGGAAATCTACTGGACAGCTGTAGGACACATCGTAGCATCCAGTGAGGGCCGTTCAGCGCGTTCTTTAATGTGCATATGGTATGGCTCTTCAGCCCATCGGGCAATGGCACAACATCCCACCTAACGGATGGCGACTTTTCCAAGCCCATCATTGTCTCCTACTGACCAAGGGCAGAGGAGATAGTTTTGCGGAGATAAATATGAACGCTGGCTCAGGTGGGACTCGAACTTAGGAACTGCGGATAATGAGTATGCGCACTACAGACTGAGCGCCCCCCCCTACCCCCTCCTAGGAAAAAAGCTTTCTGCGTAATTGGAATTCGCCACGACAACGGCATTGTGAAGTGGTCAATAGAATTTTCGTACACGTTATGGAAAGAATCTTCCAATCAAAAAGTCTATCTACGACTTGTACAATCTACGACTTGTACAGATTATGAGCCTGACGCGCTACCGACTGAACCACCTCCGCCCCGACTTACGCCAGTTCATAAAGATTTATGATCTCACGAAAACACCTTCTGACAAAATTATAGTTAAGAAAGAAACTAATATATGTAATCTTTATTACCATTTTATTAGATAACTTCTTAAATAAGCTTTTTATATATAAATTGTGATTCAAGATAATTTAAAGATTTCAATGAAATCTATTTAAATCTCGATTTTGAACAATATCCGATGTTTAGAGCGTTGGGGAATTGGAGTATTTAATAGGCTTAATGCCAGCTTAAATAACAGCTCTGAAAAGTTAATAACAAAAATGGTTAAAACGTAAGCAATAACCGTTATACCTAAACCTTACCAGCCCATGTAAGAGTACTTCCAGTGGTTCGCGTAATAATTGCGTTACTTTTTTTTTCGACAATTTTAAATGATTTTTTTTTTGCAGGACGAGCGAACTTGCTAAATGTTTCAATTACCATAACTGTTTAAATACCGAATCCATATATTTGGAAATCGCGATTTAAATAGATTTGACCGAGATCTTTAAATTACCCTCAGTCACATTATTTTTAGAAAAACCATGTGTAAAAAATTACTGTTTTCTCTATATGAGTCACTACTGAAATAATGTAGAGAACAGTACCTAATAACTAGGGTATGACTTTTCCGGAAAAAAAAAATTCCATTGGTGGTAATAAGAGGTGCGTTTTTTGTTCCGAATTCGGGTTAAAAACGCTTTCAAAAAATAATAATCCAACATTGTTCTTTAATTTCGGGTTGAAATAAAAATTAGCCAAATTATAACGATTTGAGAATTGCCTCTATTATTCTAATGTAATGTGGCGTCCGAAATCTTGTATCGGTAGTATGCATGCACTGCCACATAACATGAAATAATTATTGACTTGGAAAGGGACGCCATCTGTCGGATAGGACGTTTAACCGTACAGGAGAGCCATACTCTGTGCTTGTTAAAGAACATCATGGAAGCTTTGACGGAGACTACCATCTGTCTTCCAACAGCTGTCCAGTTGGTCTCCTGTCCCCAACCTACTCTGAACCCTCGCGATGCTTGTAATCTGGCCATTTAGCCCATTGTGCGAAAAAAAGTGCCGCTCAGAAGAAAAACAACCTAAAAAGTAATTCTTTCTCCTATCTTTGCTTAGGTAGTGTTGACAAACTTGTACATATCGACAGTATACTAATTTAATCTTTTGTTTTTATTAACAAAAAAAAAAAACGTTATGAAAGATATATTTTTTGGGGGTTTAACCCGAATATTTAAATCTGTTATTCGGAGGTGGGGGAAGGTACAATTTGGTGAAATCTGGTAAAACCGAAAAAAATCGTACTCTAACTAAACACGTGGCCGCTGAGTGCATAACTGCCATTTATATAATACGGCTTCTATGTATTACCAGCTGATGCTTCTCTGCTAAACTGAAACTTGAAATGGTTCAAATGTAATCGAGAATACTCTTTGATTTCCACTAACCCTATATTTCTCTCTCTTTCTGTTGCATGAATCATCGCATCTCCATCTGTGATGCCATGGTGATGATAAGAAGGAAACGGAAGAGGTTTCCAGGGAAAGATGAGAAGACGAGAAAAAAGTTCGACTGTGTGTTATGAGTGATGGATGAATCGGATTTCAGTCACTCTGGGATCTCATTCTTCAAGAAGCCTGAGAGAGAAATTCCACCATTCATCTCTATCTCAGAGACGATCTTTTCAGCTCAGGCATCTCGGTTTCCTTTGACATAAATAAATTGTTCGTTTATAAATAAGTCATGAAACTTTTGCTTTTTAAAGTGTTCTGGGGAAAGAGTGAAACGTGGCCTAAAACAACTTTTTATTCTGGTTTTTTCAGAGACTTTTGTCATATCTTTTTAGAGAGTAATCTTTAAATGACTTATGGTTACGGAACTGATATTTGATTAGAATTAGAAGAATAACATATAACTACTGGTGGACAGGAGATGCCAATTTTCAAAGTGAATGGGGTTATTTTTCGCATTTATCATCCCCTAATAGCGAAAATTCGAAATAATGAGTGGTTTGGAAAAATACAAATATTTTATTAATATCTATACAAACGGTTGGGTTGTTTTACCTCTGAGCGGCACTTTTTTGCACACCATGGGCTAAATGGCCAGGTCACATGGACCCCGAAGGCTCAGAGAAGGTTGGGGGAGGGGACCCACTGGAACAGCTGTTGGGAGACAGATGGTAGCCTCCTGTCAAGGCCATCCAGCGTGTTCTTTAACGTGCACAGGGTATGGCTCTCCCGCACACGGAGCCACGGCTTAACGTCCCATCCGACGGACGGACGGCGGCCTTTCCAATGCCCATCGGTGTCCCCTACTGACCGTGGGCAGGGCGGGGAATTTTGCGGAGATAAATCTCAATGCTGACCCAGCTGGGACTCGAACCTGGGAACTACAGATTACGAGCCTGGCGCGCTACCGACTGAGCCACCCCCGCCTTCTTACCGTGATTAATTTAAGACCAAAAAATGTGTCGGTAAGCGAATTTCATGGTTGACGCGCAAATACGTTTCTATTATAATGGTATGCAAATGGTGTTTTAATAAAGAAATGTAAAAAAATTATATTCATGAGCTTTTCTTTTTCAAGAAAATATTATGTTAAAATAAACACCTGTAAATTACACTTTAATAAAAAAAAGAAAACTTTCAAAAATTTAACAAAAGATTTAAATGAAAAATTCCTTTTTTGGAAACCTGCTTGAAAAAAAAAGAATGCAAGCAGCGCTTATAAATTCGACTATTCATTTCATTTTTATAAATAAAAAACCCCCCTAAAATTATAGCACAAAACATTTAAATGAAAAAAAAGTTCTCTTTGGCAGACTGTTTTAAAAAAAATACCCAACTCCATCTACAAAATGATAGTTCATTAATTCGATGAAAAGTGAAAATATTTTGGAATCCTGATGAACATTCTTCTGAAAACAGGGAAGGAGTCACATTCTTCTGAAAACAGGGAAGGAGTCACATTCTTCTGAAAACAGGGAAGGAGTCACATTCTTCGTAAAGAAGGAATCAGTTTTCTCCTATTTCGTCTCTCATTCAGGATAAATGCATATGACTCAATATGAGAGTCGATTCCTAAACAAGCGTTGAATGTTCTGTCATGGTAATGTTTCACTCACTTAAGATGAAAAAAAAAATTCCGCCTGCCTCGAAAAATCACGGTCAAGAGTATTTGATTCTAGATTTTGTTTCGTAGTATTATCCCATGGCCGAGTAGTTAGCGCGCTTGGCTACTGATCTAATGGGACCTGGATTCGAGTCCTGGTTAAGGCATGGATGTATGTGTCGATTTTCTGCTGAGGTCCTGCCATCCTCTCAGACCTTCTACTGTGTTATATAAACTGACAGGTTTCTGTCAGACCTCTGTGGCAAGCAGCTGCTTGAGGGGGGATTTATTTTAATAGGGTTGAGTCGTTTTATATCTTAGAAGCTCCAGCCGATTCCCATAATCATAGCCAAAATATTCTTACCTTCCATCTATTCATTTTTTTTTATTTCTTCCGTCGGAGATAAAAATGAATTCAAAGAACTGAACCCTTTTCTATCGATATATTTTCTTCCTAGGTTTAGATTTTCAAAATACTTCCTGCAATGCTGTCGCTCCAGTTGTTTACATCGCCCTATTCGCTTCATTCTCCATAGCCCAACCTCTCCCACTCCTCTCTGTCTTTTAGGTTGCACTGTCATTCATTTCGTGATCAGTGCTTCTTCTCGGAGGCCGAAAGAGAAAAAGGAAGGAGCTCTTGGTTTTTGCGATAAATCTGATTCTCCTCTTCTGTAAAGACAAAAGAACAAAAAGAGAAGAGAAAAAAATATGCCGATGGTCGCATGACCAACAAGAGAGGGAAAAAAATGGCATCTCCATCCAAAAAACTTCCTTTAGCCTTAGGCATCCATTCGATCGTGTATTCGCTTTGATTCCACCTTTAAGGAGTTGTCAGATTCCAATCCCAGGGGACTCTTGTCCTTCATTCGGATTCCTGGATGTTGTGAGCCCAAGACGCAAGCGAGAGAACGAAGACGAAAGCGAAGGAGGGAAAGCTCAAAGTGAGGTTGAGGTTGTCATCCTTTCCACCGTGATCTGACACCTTTTTTTTTCCTTCGCTTTAGAATCACCGTGATCAGCATCCCTCATCAATTTCTTTCTACCTCCAGCTCCATCATCATGGAATGCTGTTGTCATGGGAACAGCAAACTGTAAAACTCGTTCCGAACCTCCAGGGTAGAGAAACAACTTTAATGCAAGAGCTAGGAGATTGAAGGATAGAGAGAGAAAAGTTGATGTTAAATGTGTTAGAGGACTTTGATGTAGTTTCGAAGACTCTCCTCTCAATCAGACTCGATGGCGTCTTGCTTCTAACTGACACACGAGGCCTGTGAAATGAATTTCTATCAACTTTCTTCCACTTCTTCCATTTCGCGGTTTCCAGAACCCATATACTCATATTTTGGTCACTAGATTCACTTTCGTAATCGCTTCTGCCTATCATTCGCATTTGTTTGGAGAGAAAATTCTCCTTTCTAAAACTTTTCGTGATTTTTTAATGGATGTGTCTGTCACTCCATATTCCTGTCTGTCAATTTCTTCTTCCTGAAACAAAAGAAAGAACGATAAGAATTTTAGATAATAAAGTCAAAAACGGTGAAATAAGACGATGTTCAGTTTATATTTGAAAATCCCGAATTTCGGATCACAGGGCCAATATTCTGAAAGGAAGAAAGGTACATTTTAAAAAACAGTCTCTTATTCAGAAATATTTTAAATTACGTCACTTCATAAAAAATACGAGTTGCGTATAACTTTTTTCCCGAATATTAGTAACAAAATTTAAAAAAAAACGAATAAGTTCTTCTTCAGGATGACAAATAGAAATTAATCACATTATTCCTTTGCCAGTGAATATTAAGACAAATTTTCAATACATACATGAGCTTCAAACAGCTCTGGACTACGGAGGTCCAACTAGACAATTGGTGCACAACCTTTGCCTGTTAACCCTTTCAGGACCATAAGGTTTCTAAGAGTAAATATTAGTATGTAACTGTTTATTTTAGTTTGTTTAGACGTAAAATAAATAAAAATCATAAGAAAAATACATAACAATGTGTAGTTTTTTTGGAATTTTATGGGAAATATTTTTCCCAATGGACTATAAAGGTAACACAAATTATAGTTAGGCTTATTATGCAATGTCTTTTATTTATTGGTTTATTAGAACAAAATGTTAACTAAAATAATACAAAATTATGAAATAAAATTACTATACAAAATGATGTGCTAATTATGATATTCTGCGAAGCAATTTCTTTTGGTAGTGAGGCAAAGATGGACATTGCACATAGTACATATATTATGCGTCCTGACAGTTCTGTTTTTGTTTTCTAAACGTTCCCGTTTACGTAATTGCGTTCGGCATACGTTCTATTTTGATATTCTGTATAAAAAAATGCAGATAAGGTTATAATTAAATACGACAATCACCAATTTTAAAATGGGAAAAATGTTTCCCTTAGTCGTGAAAGGGTTAACAAGTCTCCCAAAATTTTCGAATCTGTGGACCACAGCAAGAATTATTTTAACGCGTAGAACACACTGAAGGGACAGATTTACACATAAACACAATACTTCACCGAGAAATTCTAAAAATAAATACATTATTTACAGAGTTGTAACAATAACAAAATTAATGTCTAGAATAAGATAGAGTAAAAACTGTCGTTAGCCGGGTGGGATCTGAACCCACGATCTCCTGATAACTTGTCAAATGCTCTGACCGCTGAGCACCTATTGCTGGTTTTAAACTTTATACCGTAGAATAGTCATTGGAAATGTAGTTGACTGTAATTGAAGCTGCGGTGCAGCAGGCACATTCCAGTATAGTGCATACGGCCAAACAGCGTGGTATTTAAGCCAACACGCCGAGTATCAAGCGTACGCATTGTTGTTGAAATAATAAAATTTCTCAGATATATACCTGGTAGTAATTTGTTTATAATAATATAGTTGGGTTGTTTTACCTCTGGGCGCTACATCTTTGCACACCATGGGCTAAATGGCCCGGTCACAAGGACTCCGAAGGCTCAGAGAAGGTTGGGGGAGGGAACCCACTGGAACAGCTGTTGGGAAGCAGATGGTAGCTTCCCGTCAAGGCCATCCAACATGTTCTTTAACGTGCACAGGTTATGGCTCTCCCGCACACGGAGCCATGGCTTAACGTCCCATACGACGGACTGCGGCCTTTTCCAGCCCATCGGTGTCTCCTACTGACCGTGAGCGGGGCGTGGAATTTTGCGGAGATAAATCTCAATGCTGACCCAGGTGGGTCTCGAAGCTGGGAACTACAGATTACGAGCCTGACGCGCTACCGACTGAGCCACCCCCTAGAGATTGCCATACATTAATTTTAGATTACCAGAGGCCAATGCTCTAAAAGGTGGACAAAAGCTCGAAAGGAAGGATAAAGGAGGACATATTTACAATTCGTGAAATAAAGTAATTTTTTCTTACTAAGTTTATTTCAAGTACCAATTAACGATTCAGTCAAAATGTATAATAATAATTGTTCAGTACACTTAAAAATGCATATATGATATGAACAATGTTGGGTTGTTTTAGCTCTGAGCGGCACTTTTTTTCACACCATGGGCTAAATGGCCAGGTCACAAGGACCCCGAAGGCTCAGAGAAGGTTGAGGGAGGGGACCCACTGGCACAGCTGTTGGGAGACAGATGGTAGCCTCCCGTCAACGCCATCCAGCGTGTTCTTTAACGTGCACAGGGTATGGCTCTCCCGCACACGGGGCCACGGCTTAACGTCCCATCCGACGGACGGCGGCCTTTCCAAGCCCATCGGTGTCCCCTACTGACCGTGGGCAGGGCGGGGAATTTTGCGGAGATAAATCTCAACGCTGACCCAGCTGGGACTCGAACCTGGGAACTACAGATTACGAGCCTGGCGCGCTACCCACTGAGCCACCCCCGCCCCTATGAACAATGTTTAGTCATATTTAATAAGCAATCAAGAGAGCTATTTACGAACTAATTACAATCTGGCCTGCAAATTGATGATATTGAGTATTACAGAAATTAGCAACCTTTTACGGCAGAATGACTTTAGCATTCACGATTTGTGTTTACAGTAAATTATTTAACGGTTAACAGTAAATTGTATGATGCAAAAGGGTTCAACAACTTTAAAAAATGAAAATAACAAAAAAGTGTAAACTAATTTTAAAACTAGTTTTTATGTTATGAGCTTGCACAAAAAGGAGGACATTTCATATTTTTTTCAAAATGCGGGGAGGACATGTCCTTTAGGAGGACATATGGTAACCCTAATTAAAACTCTCGTTAAAAGTTTGCATTTCTTAGAGAATAATTAAAGTAATTAAGAAAGTATATGCAGAGCACATTAAAGATAAAGTGCTGGTTATCTTATAGAGTGTAACATTTAAAATGCAACGGAATACTGTGTACCATATATTTTCAAAGTTAGTAGGGATATAAACGAAATAATCAAGTTTCAGCAAAATTACAGCAGATGCTGAAAATGTCCATCACCTTCTTGAAGACTAGCATCCTTTCTTTTAGAGCGTTTTGCAACTTTTCAAAGTTTTTTTTGTCAATGCCGACAACAATTTGTTCAATGAAATATTTAAATTCTTAAAGGTTTCGTCGGTAATTGCGATAGATTCTACCAGTAGCATCCTACCAGTAAGCAGTTGTCATATTCACAGTATGGGAAGTCTCCCCATCATGATGAAACTTGGTATTTTTAGTAGGTTCCCCTAAAAATACCATGTTTCTTTTTTTTTTCATTGTTTAAATAGCTTTGCTCTTTAGATTGAGTTTTAAATCGTAACACCATATTGGGGGTGGAAGTACATTTATATTGTACAAAGACACTATTTTTTTCTTTTGGAATTTGCAATTATTTTTTTTAGCATGTAGAATATTCTCTACAATTCATTATGTAAATGGTGCTGCAGGTGTTCCACAGTTTTTAAAACATACTTCTTTTTACTGGCAGTGCTGTCTCGCGAGGAATTTTCATTTCAAACAGATCTGCAGCATCAGTAGAAGAAATATATGAAACATGTCATTGTGGCCGTTTAAGTAGAGCATAGGAATGTCCATTATTTCTTCGTTACGAGAATCATCGATGATGTACTCGTTGATCGCTAGTTATTCACACATCATCTTTGAAACTGTAAATAGTTAGATTATTTTTCAAAGAATAGTAGAAAAGATATTTATATGTTCCTCTATTATTCAATGAGAGATAATCATATTTGGTTAATTTCTGATATTTTTACTCTTTTCTAAGTATGGATATTTATTCTCGTTTTAAGGATAGATATTTATGCTCTTTTATAAGGATAATTATTAACTCTCTTTTGCTAATCATTCCCTTTTCTAAGGATAGATATTTTTAAAACATTTTTCCGTAAAGAAAAATACATTACTCATATCTCTTCTTGAAAAATAGAATAAATATCAATCCTTCAAAAGATAATAAAATATCTATTCTTAGAAAAGCAGAATGAATGTCTATCCTTAGAAAAAGAATAATATACTATCCTTGCAAAAAAGAGATGAAATTATCTATCCTTGCACAAGGATGTAAATGCCTATCCTTACAAAAGATAATAAAATTAATTCTTGTAAATATTGATCCCTCAACGTTTGTAAAATAAGTATTATTTATGCTTATTTTACATTTCTTAGAGCCATTTCATATTAGATGCCATTTCATACATAGAAATGGCAGGCTGAGAAGATATCTCTGGTCCATTTATCGTAAAGCATTAAACTTGAAATATGATGATGACTTCAGATGCAATCTACTGCTGAGAAACTGCTATGCAATCTACTGCAATCTACTGCTGAGAAACTGCTATGCAATCTACTGCTGAGAACAGTGATAATGATGTTATTTACTGCTATGCAATCTACTGCAATCTACTGCTGAGAACAGTGATAATGATGTTACTCGATCCATTGTCAATGCAATCGTAGTGAATGATAATAAGCCTTTTTTGAAAATTGTACAGTTTTATTTTCCTGACCATAGAATTGTTGTTTCTAACACCTAGATTTGTGTAGAAAGGATGAATAACTTGCAATTATATTTGTTACTGTAAAGCAGTGTCTCGCAAACTTTTTTACTCTGCGGCACACTGAATCTAATTTTTTTCCGCGGCTCACTGAATCTATTTTTTTTTCCGCGGCACACCTAAAAAAGAATAAAAGCAAACTCTATATAATCGTCATTATATTTGCGCTTTGTTGAAGTCATCAGCCTGGTTTTACTAGAAGATTTGCTCTCGTTCTTTAATTCATAACTCGGTGTTTGTTTTAAATATTTGTCCATTCTATGGCTTGAAATAATCAAAAATTAATACCAAAATTTGGAAAAAGCTTGATAAATACTTACTAGATCCCAGTTGATAAAATCTGAAAGATTTTTATTATAGCACGTCGATAACACAAGTCAAGTCAAAATGAAATCTTTGGAATTTGAAATGAAAAAATGTCAATTTGAAAATCTCTCGCGGCATACAGTTTGCGAGACACTGCTGTAAAGGTTAAAGCAACTATAAATTCGGATATCACATATTTTTTTAAATGAAAAGAAGCAATTATATATCAACATAATGTTTTGTTTATTTTGTTTTCAATTTAATCTCATCCGTCCCAACTTCCCCTTTTTATTCACAGGATTTTGATTCGTTGTCTGAAGATTTATCTATTGCATAATCTCGTGTGCAAAAGCATCTCGGCTATATAAAACTGGTATCAAGGGTATGTGAAGAACACTTTATTCATCTGAGATTTTTGGCAGTTCTGTCATAAATTCATGGATAAAGAAGTACTTGCTGTTAACGTTGATGGATTTGAAATCAAGGAAAAATTCTTAGTAAGAGAATCCGGATATGTCAGTTTGCGCGCGAAAGAACCAAATTCTATCCATTTCAATTCGAATGAATGGGGAACTTATTTCTCCAAAGGACACGTGGACTGTGAAATTTTGTCCAAACTACGTTCAGTCTTCCTTTGTATTGTAGAAATGTAACGGATGCTGTGTCAGATACTTCCTACATAGAGTGAAGGGAATCTGCGAGTGACATTCCACACCTAATCTACTTATCACTGCATACAAAGAAGGACTTTTCAAAAAAGATGCTCTAAATTCATCAAAATTTCATTATGGGGAACTACATAGTACAACATACGTCACCAAAAGAGAATTAACAGCATGAGAACTAAAGTAAACAGTGTTGCATATGTCAGTGAATCAGGTTTACTAACGTTAGAATCTGCATTTAATTCTTTTCAGTTGGCGCGAAATAATAAGCTTTTCATTTCGGGTTGCGCGAATTTTGATTCACTTTGTACATTGATGTCAAAAAAATCCGTTTAATTGTCTATAAAACAAAATTTATCATTTAATTTTAGGAAAAGTGATATATTCATCACCCTAAAATAACATGACATTAATTGTGATAATTCTGTGATTCTTCATACACAGAAAGAGAAAGTAACTTCAAATACCTGGGTGTAACTATAAACTATAGATCATAATTTAAAATGAAAAATTCATGCAAATCTCTTAACTACAAGGTTTGCATACTTAGGTACTTAACTAGGTTTGCATTGTACAGATTTTATTTTTTGAAAGAAAATAATTCCTGAAATAATCTTGCTCATGCTTTATCAAACATGTGTTTTCTCTCTTGTACAACATGAAATTTTCAGTTGTGGTGGTGGCTGTGAAAGTAATTTAAGGTTGAGGAAAGAGGACCCACTGGACAGATGTTAGGAGACAGATGGAATCTTCCATCAAGGACATCCACAGTGTTCCTTAACGTGCAGATGGTTTGGCTATCTTGTACCAAGAAGTCATGACTTAACTTTCCATGCAGCGGAGAGCAGACTTTCTAACGTTGGGTTGTTCTATATCTGAGCGGCACTTTTTTTCACACAGTTAGTCAAATTTCCAGGTCACAAGGACTCCCTACGGCTCAGAGAACGTTAAGGAAAGGGGACTTGTTGAACAGCTGTTAGTTGACTCCAGTCAAGTTAATCCAGCGTGTTCTTTAATGTGCACAGGGTACGGCTCCCTCTCCGCTGGGTTGAGTTGTTTTACTTCTGAACGGCACTTTTTTGCACACAATGGGCTAAATGGCTAGGTTGCCGGCTCAGAGAAGGTTGGGGGAGGGGACCCACTGGAACAACTATTGAGAGATAGATGGTAGCCTCCCGTTAAGGCCATTCAGTGTGTTCTTCAACGTGCACAGGGTATTTCCCCCCGCGCATGGGGCCATGGCTTAACGTCCCATCAGACGGACGGCGGTCTTTCTCAGACTATCTGTCTCCTACTGATCGAGGTAGGTTGGCGAGTTATGCAGAAATAAATCTCAACACTGGCCCAGGTGGGACTCGACCTTAGGAACTGCAGATTACGAACCTGACTCCCTGCGTAATGAACCAATTCCACCCCAGGCTTTCTAAGCCCATCATTGTCACCTTTCTCACCAGGGTAGAATAGGGTAACATGAGATAACCATCTAATCTAAAACCTACCCATCTAAAAAATGTCAGCCTTTTGAAGCGCATTGCTGGTAATTTCCTGGACTGCAGCGGGAAACAGATAATATTTTAAAAGCTTCAAACCTGGTGTAGTAAAAAATTGGTATTTCTTCTCTTAGGTCGCACAGGTTGGGTTGTTTTACCTCTGAGCGGCACTTTTTTGCACACCATGGGCTAAATGGCCAGGTCACATGGACCCCGAAGGCTCAGAGAAGGTTGGGGGAGGGGACCCACTGGAACAGCTGTTGGGAGACAGATGGTAGCCCCCGTCAAGGCCATCCAGCGTGTTCTTTAACGTGCACAGCGTATGTCTCTCCCGCACACGGGGCCACGGCTTAACGTCTCATCCGACGGACGGCGTCCTTTCCAAGCCCATCGGTGTCCCCTACTGACCGTGGGCAGGGCGGGGAATTTTGCGGAGATAAATCTCAACGCTGACCCAGCTGGGACTCGAACCTGGGAACTACAGATTAAGAGCCTGGCGCGCTTCCGGCTGAGCCACCCCCGCCCCAGGTCGCACAGGACTCGAAACTGACAACTTCTAGTAACGACTGATGCATTATCCACTGAGCTATCGTCGCCGAGAAGAGAATTCGCTGAGAATCGTGTCCCAGGAAAAAAAGAAAAAAATCTTAACATGACAACTCCAAAGGGAAAAGAAGATAAAAGAAAAACAGAAATCGAAGAAAGAAAGGACGACTTTCGTTTCCCGTTAAAATGTTTCCACTGACGTGACTGATCGCTGTTTCTGGTCTACGCGCGTGGTAAATCGTGAGATCTGCCTCGATCTGTCACTGTGTTCATGCACTGGGCCCGTGTCTCTGCGAGCCCAGCCATCAATCACGCAACGCGAAAAACAGATTTAAAAACCTCCTGACGTCACTGAGGCATGCTTCGGCGCATCACGTGACTCGTTCTGTTATTGTCACACGTCGGAAGGATGTAGATCGTTCGTCCCAGAGCAAATGGACGCTTGCTCACTCGTGATGCTCCATCAGACAAATGGACGAACTGCTACTATTGCTAGATGCAGAGATTTTTTCCCTCTTGTAGGCTACTTGCTCTCTTCATGTACCTAATGCTTAACCATCGTTTCGCTTCTCTGACTGCAGACAAGACCAGACTTTCCTTCTCTCTGCGGTCGGCGGTGGCATCTTTAAATGCGATTCTAAATGTTACTATTCTAGAAAGAATTTTTTTATACACTTTCCGGTCAAAATATTAGAGAATTTCCATGTTTATATCAATGAGAATCTAACTTCCAATCTCTATAACATATAAAGTATGTATTTAATGGCTTGGGTTGTTTTACCTCTGAGCGGCACTTTTTTTGCACACCATGGGCTAAATGGCCAGGTCACATGGACCCCGAAGGCTCAGAGAAGGTTGGGTGAGGGGACCCACTGGAACAGCTCTTGGGAGACAGATGGTAGCCACCCTTCAAGGCCATCCAGCGTGTTCTTTAACGTGCACAGGGTATGGCTCTCCCGCACACGGGGCCACGGCTTAACGTCCCATCCGACGGAAGGCGGCCTTTCCAAGCCCAGCTTAACGTCCCATCCGATGGACGGCTGCCTTTCCAAGCCCATCGGTGTCTACTGACCGTGGGCAGTTTTGCGGAGATAAATCTCAACGCTGGCCCAGCTGGGACTCGAACCTGGGAACTACAGATTACGAGCCTGGCGCGCTACCGACTGAGCCACCCCATGTATTTAATGGAAAAATGTAACAATATAAATAAAAGATCATAGTAAAATCTGTTTTATTCTGAGTTTTTCAACAAAATCGTTAAGGAATTAAAATGTTATGGAAGCTGGAATATATCACAAAAATAATGCTTCATAAGAATATTAAAAAAAATTAGTAAAATCTTAAATAATAAGTATTTTTTTCAAAACATTTAGTAAAATAAATTTACATTTTTGAATATTGCATATTGATTAATTTACTTTTAGACTGAGTTTTGCTTGATTTCATAAACTAACCAAGGGAAAATTTCGTTTAAAATATTGTTAGAAGTACAATAAAACCTGATGAATTCGAAATTCAAGCGACTGAAAAAAAAAGAAACTCGAATTACCGTAAGCCTTGTTAAATTCACGAAAACAATAGAACTATCTATTATATTAAATCACAAATATAAAATGCAAAATAATAGATAGGGCTTACCTTATGATGTGATATTAATTCCGAAAGATTGTTTTTAAAATTGAACACAAAATATTATTTGGGCAAGGTCTGGTTGGACCTACGTAGCCCATGATTGCTTCAGAATGAGACAATAGAAATGGCAGGCTCCTATCAGATATATGTGGCAAAGCAGCTGCTTGAAGGAGCATTAATTCTTGTGAAATAGTCACAAAAACAAATAATTTAAATTGTGTTGGGTTGTTTTACCTCTGAGCGGCACTTTTTTGCACACCATGGGCTAAATGGCCAGGTTACATGGACCCCGAAGGCTCAGGAAGGTTGGGGGAGAGGACCCACTGGAACAGCTATTGGGAGACAGATGGTAGTCTCCCGTCAAGGCCATCCAGCGTGTTCTTTAACGTGCACAGGGTATGGCTCTCCCGCACACATTAATTCTTGTGAAATAGTCACAAAAACAAATAATTTAAATTGTGTTGGGTTGTTTTACCTCTGAGCGGCACTTTTTTGCACACCATGGGCTAAATGGCCAGGTTACATGGACCCCGAAGGCTCAGGGAGGTTGGGGGAGAGGACCCACTGGAACAGCTATTGGGAGACAGATGGTAGTCTCCCGTCAAGGCCATCCAGCGTGTTCTTTAACGTGCACAGGGTATGGCTCTCCCGCACACGGAGCCACGGCTTAATGTCCCATCCGACGGACGGCGGCCTTTCCAAGGCCATCGGTGTCCCCTACTGACCGTGGGCAGAGCGGGGAATTTTGCGGAGATAAATCTCAACGCTGACCCAGCTGGGACTCGAACCTGGGAACTACAGATTACGAGCCTGACGCGCTACCGACTGAGCCACCCCTGCCTCGATATCGCCGGAGTATGTCTAAAACTGAAAATACATTTTCATTAGACGAGAGTGACTTAATCGATATCCAATCATTCTCTCTCTAGATATGTTTTTTTTATATAATTGTTTTCACAAACACGTCACCATTACATTTTTTTAAAATGTCGGATTTATTTTTTAATATTCAGGCACAAATACTGTATATTTGCTGCTGGGACCAAAGGGCTAGTTTTTTTTTTTTTTTTTTTTTTTTTGAATTGCGAATTAGCGAAGGTTACGAATTATCCAGTTACTTCTGTGTGAAATTTGATGATTGGATCTTAAGATTAAGGAAAATATATGAATTATACGGAAATTTCGAATATACCAGGTTTTATTGTATTAGCATGGTCAAGAAATATTCTGTTATAATAACATGAAGAATAATAAAAGAATAATGATGAATACAATAGTTACTATAGAGTTATGACTTAATTTTGAAACGTACCTTGCTTGTTTTTTGGAGTAAAATTAATGCCACATTCGTGTAAGATGAAATAATAATATAAATGGAATTTTCCTTGGAAACCACATTACTGAATGAATCCTATCTATTAACTCTTTAAACGACTTAAGCTCGAAGAATATGAGAAACAGTCACAAAAAAGGGGCTTATTTGCCTCACTATTTTATGTTTACGTTTCCATAACTCTTGAAATGCAGGGCGCGGGGGTGGCTCAGTCGGTAGCGCGCCAGGCTCGTAATCTGTAGTTCCCAAGTTCGAGTCCCAGCTGGGTCAGCGTTGAGATTTATCTCCGCAAAATTCCCCGCCCTGCCCACGGTCAGTAGGGGACACCGATGGGCTTGGAAAGGCCGCCGCCCGTCGGATGGGACGTTAAGCCGTGGCTCCGTGTGCGGGAGAGCCATACCCTGTGCACGTTAAAGAACACGCTGGATGGCCTTGACGGGAGACTACCATCTGTCTCCCAACAGCTGTTCCAGTGGGTCCCCTCCCCCAGCCTTCGGGGTCCATGTGACCTGGCCATTTAGCCCATGGTGTGCAAAAAAGTGCCGCTCAGAGGTAAAACAACCCAACTTGAAATGCAGTGTATTGGATGAATGTTGTTAATAATCAAGAAATGAGCGAACTTCCACTCGAATATTTTACACCGAGACCTAAAACGATCTAGTTTTGCCACACAATCAAGATTTACGTTCACTTATATATTTAACTCACCTGTCATATTTTTTTTACAAAATGCTTATTTAAAAATTTATATTACCTTGAACGTAAGAAAAGGCACCATACTTATAATTCGTATCTGTACTACAATTTAAACGGTTTTTTTTTTTGCAAGGTAGGTCGTAACTTTTTTTTATTTTTCAGATTTTAAATGTTACCGTACGATATAGGCTCATGTTAAATTTAAAGTAGAAATATTTCTGATTTTTTTTTTCCTTTTTACCTATCTACCTCTTCCGATGGGCTTGAAAAGTCGCCATCCGTCGGATGGGACGTTAAACCGTGGCCCCGTGTGCGGGAGAGCCATACCCTGTGCATGTTAAAGAACACGCTGGATGGCCTTGACGGGAGGCTACCATCTGTCTCCCAACAGCTGTTCCAGTGGGTCCTTTCCCCCAACCTTCTCTGAGCCTTCGGGGTCCATGTGACCTGGCCATTTAGCCCATGGTGTGCAAAAAAGTGCCGCTCAGAGGTAAAACCACTCAACCCAACCCCCCCTTCCCACTTTCAAACTGCCATTTTTAACAGACAAATATTTCAACCACTGCATGCAGAACCGTAAAATTCAATTGCAAATGATTTCTAAGAATGTAGAAGAAACTGTGAGATTTCTTCTAATGCTCAAAAATAAATTCAAAGTGTAAGAAGTTCCATAAAACTCCTCACAACCAACTAATATGAGTTTTTCAACTGAAAAGACAGCCTCTATATAGGTGGTATAATAAGTCGTTTCCTTTTCAGATGAATGCCCCTTATATGTTTCGTAGCCGACCTGGTGGCCGAGTGGTTAACGCTCTTCGGGTTGGGTTGTTTTACCTCTGAGCGGCACTTTTTTGCACACCATGGGCTAAATGGCCAGGTCACATGGATCCCGAAGGCTCAGAGAAGGTTGGGGGAAGGGACCCATTGGAACAGCTGTTGGGAGACAGATGGTAGCCTCCCGTCAAAGCCATCCAGCGTGTTCTTTAACGTGCACAGGGTATGGTTCTCCCGCTCACGGGGGCATGGCTTAACGTCCCATCCGACGGACGGCGGTCTTTCCAAGCCCATAGGTGTCCCCTACTGACCGTGGGCAGGGCGGGGAATTTTGCGGAGATAAATCTCAACGCTGACCCAGCTGGGACTCGAACCTGGGAACTATAGATTACGAGCCTGGCGCGCTACCGACTGAGCCACCCCCTAATGCTCTTCGTTTTACGTCTGGTGATATAAGATGGCCAATGGTCAGCAAGCTTTCTTCTGTGGTTTAACGAAAGAACATCAACTTCTTAATGCAGCAACGTTGAATTTCTATTTTAAATGCACATTAAAGGAGAAAAAAAAAACATTTTCCTCTCACGTTGGTATATGACTGTCATAACTTGTGGTAAAAATTAGCATTACCAAATATTGCCATTTGTGAGTGTCGTTGCAATAAAATGTTAATCATACTTTTTAAAGTTTTAAAATTGCTTTGTTAATGTGCAGAAGTGTTGAAATATTTAATAACAATTCTACTAACAGGTCTGATGAGAATAGTGCTGAGTGTATGTCATTTGAAATATTTCCATTTTCTGAGCAATCATTTCTGTAGATCAGCCGGCAATCCTTTGATTCTCAAAATATGTTCTCACATGTCTTACAAAAAATATTTAAATTAGATAAGTTTTTAAATATATATTCTTTAGAAAGAAAAAAAAAACTATAAAATGGCAGAGATATTATATATTTATTTTAATTCAATATCGAAATTAAATTACAGGCTCAATGACTCTTTTTGGTGTCGCTTGTGTTCAGTAATATTCATGAAAGGGGCCGCTATTTTTTTCTGAAATAGCTACACACATGTCATCACTAACATTTAAGAGTCAGTGGCTTTTCTTTTGATATGTATGAGTGATGAAAATTCCATCTCACAGAAGTGGAAATGGAAGAATTAAAATATTTGCACTTATGTCTCTGTATTTTATTATTGATCTTAAAATTATGTGATAATGTCTCGTACCTCCAGTTAAGAACCACTGCTGTTTGCCTAACCTTTCAAAGATTGATTGGATTGTTTTACCTCTGAGCGGCACTTTTTTGCACACCATGGGCTAAATGGCCAGGTCACATGGACCCCGAAGGCTCAGAGAAGGTTGGGGGAGGGGACCCACTGGAACAGCTGTTGGGAGACAGATGGTAGCCTCCCGTCAAGGCCATCCAGAGTGTTCTTTAACGTGCACAGGGTATGGCTCTCCGCACACGGGGCCACGGCTTAACGTCCCATCCGACGGACGGCGGCCTTTCCAAGCCCATCGGTGTCCCCTACTGACCGTGGGCAGGGCGGGGAAATTTTGCGGAGATAAATCTCAACGCTGACCCAGCTGGGACTCGAACCTGGGAACTACAGATTACGAGCCTGGCTCGCTACCGACTGAGCCACCGCCGCCCTCACTTTTCAAAGATAGCTGGGCCTGTCTGAGAGATATATGAAAGGTTTTATTTTGCATTCCATGCCTATTTAGATTCCTTTACAACTTGCGAAACAAATCATAGAATCCTTTCTTCCTTTGAGAGGAAATGTTTCTGTCCATCTGGTAAAGGTTGAATAGTTTTCCCTCTAAATGCACTTTATCGCACATAATGGGCTAAATGGCACTTTATCGCACATAATGGGCTAAATGGCACTTTATCGCACATAATGGGCTAAATGGCCAAGTCAGTAGGATCCCAAGGGCTCAGAGAAGGTTGGGGAAAAGGGACCCAATGGACTAGGGCCGAACTTTGACTTTTTGAGGCCCTTCAGATATGTCAAGTTTAAGAGGCCCCAAAAATTCAAAAGTCGCAATATATATTTATTTTTCTAACTGAAGGAAACATTATAAATACTACTGAAAGGTATAATTTATAAATACAATACAAATACACAACTACAACACAGTAAAATTTGAAAAGCATTTTTTTTCCTTGAGGTTCCTAAATGCCTAAGTGTTCAGGCCTCTAAGTGCCTAAATATTGAGGCCCTTAACTGTCTAAATAATGAAGCCCTAAGTGTCTAAATATTGAGGCCCCTAAGTGTCTAAATACTGACCCCCCAAAGGGTCTTAAGTATTGAGGCCCCTAAGTGTCCTAATTATTGATGCCCCTAAGTATCTAAGTATTGAGGCCCCTAAGCTGTAGGGGGCGGGGGTGGATCAGTTGGTAGCGCGTCAGGCTCGTAATCTGTAGTTCCCAGGTTCGAGTCCCAGCTGAGTGAGCGTTGAGATTTATCTCCGCAAAATTCCCCGCCCTGCCCACGGTCAGTAGGGGACACCGATGGACTTGGAAAGGCCGCCGTCCGTCTGATGGGACGTTAAACCGTTGATCCGTGTGCGGGAGAGCCATACCCTGTGCACGTTAAAGAACCCGCTGGATGGCCTTGAAGGGAGGCTACCATCTGTCTCCCAACAGCTGTCCCAGTGGGTCCCCTCCCCCAACCTTCTCTGAACCTTCGGGGTCCATGTGACCTGGCCATTTAGCCCATGGTGTGCAAAAAAGTGCCGCTCAGAGGTAAAACAACCCAACCCTAAGCTGTAGCTTAGTTATCTGATGCGTAAGTCCAGTCCTGCACTGCACAGATAGTAAGCGTGTCGTCAAGACCATCCAACGTGTTCTTGAACTTGCACAATATACGTCTCTCCTGTAAAAGGGCCGCGACTCAAAGTCCAATCTAATTGATGTCGGTCTTTAGAAACCGATCGATATCCCTTTTCTCACCGAGGATAGAACTGGGGCTAGCGGAAATAAACCTCAACGCTGTAGGACTCGAACCTGAAAACTGCAGATTGCAAACTTGGCACGCTGCCGACTGAACCACCCCATCCCCATCTGGTAAAGGAAGAAACGAATTTGCCGATCATATATATTATCATTACAGAAAGTGTAGAAAACACAATTTACTGCCTGTTCATTCTTTATTGAATCTAACGTTTGCTAATAACTTACTGATTAGTGATTACCAAAACACAACCTATAGGTAAAATAGTTGACAAACATATGGATATTCAGTTTCTATCATTTATTTATTAACAAAGATAACCGTATACAATATAAACATAGGTAATGTACAACAGTTTTTGATACAAAGATTATTATACATTTGTTATACAATGATACAAAATAATTAAAATTGATAGGTACAATATTTCAATAAAATTCAGGCACAACAGTTTTCGAAGCATTTTTGGACATAAATAATATGATGTGTTTCTGAATTATTTCCAGTGGGTGTGGTCCATGATGTCACCAACAGTTGGTGTGATCTATGCTGTAACTTCCGAGTAAATACAAATGGAGAGGAAACAAACTGAGGCAGAAGAAAGAGAACGAAGGAGAGAGACTAATGTCGACGGCTTCAACAACACTACTCAGGACACTGGATTGAAAGAGGGATGCTTCCATCTCTGACGTCACCACTAAAGAATCTCGTGCGATGCTTCAGATTGGGATAGTTATCGCTGTCAGATCATCTGACTCTTAATCTTGAGAGCTTTCATTCTACTTGTGTTTTCTTTGCAAACCCTTTTTGATTGAGATTTAACAACAGATTCGACAGAATCGGACTACAAGGATCTTTGTACCCGTGATCAAATGACGGACTCCGGATACAAAATATCCTATTGATCACGACCGCCATAGTCTATCTGACGAGTTCAATCCAGGATTAAAATAATCCTTGTGATCAACCGCATCACGAGGAACTGAATCCTCGTATGACTCCAAAACACGAAACCAAAAGCCCTGGATTCGAGGGATCATCTTTCCTTGTTCGAATTCCATTTTAATATGGTCCTTTTCGTGTTGCCAGAAAAATCGTTCATGTGAATGCTCTCGCGAAATTATTAAATAAGCGAGTATTCCTACACTTTTCAGACAATTGGTGAAATGTTCTATTAGTAGTAATCCCAAAGCAGTTTCGCCTGATGCAACTTTTCGAAGATGGTTTCGACTAACTGTAGTGCGAAGTGTTGGGAGTTCAAAAGAAGATGGCACAAAGAGTAGTTAAAGAAATTGCTTTTGAATATTTGCAAGTGGTGATCATTTCGAAGTGAGAGTAGTGGAAGATGATCCTATTTTGTGAAATGATGACTCTGAGGTATGACCCGAACTAATGATTGTTTCCAGATCACGTGACTGTTATTCTTGAGCGCTTTCATTTTACTTGACTTTTCTTTGAAATCTCGTTTTCATTGAGATTTAACAACAGATTCGACAGAATCGGACTACAGGGATCTTTGTACCCGTGATCAGATGACGGACTCAGGATATAAAATATCCTATTGATCACGACCGTCATAGGGGTGGCTCAGTCGGTAGCGCGCCAGGCTCGTAATCTGTAGTTCCCAGGTTCGAGTCCCAGCTGGGTCAGCGTTGAGATTTATCTCCGCAAAATTCCCCGCCCTGCCCACAGTCAGTAGGGGACACCTATGGGCTTGGAAAGACCGCCGTCCGACGGATGGGACGTTAAGCCATGCCCCCGTGAGCGGGAGAACCATACCCTGTGCACGTTAAAGAACACGCTGGATGGCTTTGACGGGAGGCTACCATCTGTCTCCCAACAGCTTGTTCCAGTGGGTCCCCTCCCCCAACCTTCTCTGAGCCTTCGGGGTCCATGTGACCTGGCCATTTAGCCCATGGTGTGCAAAAAAAGTGCCGCTCAGAGGTAAAACAACCCAACACGACCGTCACAGTCTGTCTGACGAGTTCAATCCTGGATTAAGATAATACTTGTGACCAACCGCATCACGAGGAACTGAATCCTCGTATGACTCCAAAACACGAAACCAAAAGCTCTGGAATCGAGGGATCATCTTTCCTTGTTCGAATTCCATTTTAATGTGGTCCTTTTCATGTTGGCAGAAAAATCGTTCATGTGAATGCTCTCGCGAAATTATTAATTTTTTTATTTAGGAATCATTCCTACTGTATTTAGTGCATCAGTGATCTGATAAATTTAATATCCTAAAAAAATTTCTCTAGGCGATTTATTTTAACGTGATAAATATTCTTTTTGATATTACAATAGGCTTAATTCATTTAATATGCTATGCGCGAATTCAGTCTATCTATCGCATAATGGGAACAGTGAACAAAAGTAACGTATATTTTGGTTCAACCTTTTACAATACGTTAAACATCCAGAAAGGCAATAATAAAAATAATTAATTGGATCGCTATTAAATAATAACAAAATACCTCAAATGTTAAATTTCTGAATGCTAAAAAGCACTATAAATTGGCTTTACTTACTTCTAAACTTGTGATTCAAGAGAAGAAGAGGATTGGGTTGTTTTACCTCTGAGCGGCACTTTTTTTGCACACCATGGGCTAAATGGCCAGGAAACATAGACCCCGAAGACTCAGAGAAGGTTGGGGGAGGGGACCCACTGGAACAGCTGTTGGGAGACAGATGGTAACCTCCCGTCAAGGCCATCCAGTGTGTTCTTTAACGTGCACAGGGTATCGCTCTTCCGCACACGGGGCCACGGCTTAACGTCCCATCCGACGGACGGCGGCCTTTCCAAGCTCATCGGTGTCCCCTACTGACCGTGGGCAGAGCGGGGAATTTTGCGGAGATAAATCTCAACGCTGACCCAGCTGGAACTCGAACCTGGGAACTACAGATTGATTATATCCACCGATTGAGCCACCCCCGCCCATAGAAGGAGAGGAAATGAGCGTCCAACATTTGCTTTTGTGCTATTACGAACAATCCCAAGAACATCGAATTAATTTGAATCTTAGCAAGTTTATTCTTTCAACTTCATTGCTGAACAATCAAATATTGTGATAATTTGAATTTGGAATTGTTACCTTTCCAACGGAATAAATGACGTCATGGTTACATTTTATGTAGCAATGAATGTACAGTGCCGAAAAGGAAATATACAATCTTTTGCATTTTCTATCAAAGAGCAGATTTTTATGAATTAAACACAAAGAAATTATGACTCCGATATTAAAAATTATCTTTCGCAAAAAATATTCTGGGTCTGTAAATGGTAGCTAGGTAGTCACTGGAAGGAGAGCTATGCACCAATCCCCTGTGATGATGCATACAACCGGCCAGGCCTAGCACCTAATGTCCGACCCCGCCTTCTCGTGGTGCGGACCGTTAGTAACTTTCAAAACAGATACTCTCTTGTGGAAGTGAACGGAAGGGGAGGGCTACCAGATTAGTGTGGCCTACTGACCTGGACAACTATGGCTACTTTTCTTTTTTTTCTACCCTGCTGAGTAGTGGTCAACCACACAGGGTCCTGGTGCTGACCATATAAACCTACTGGACTGGACAGATATATGGCTCTGAGCTTGATTATGGATCCTGATTTTGCTGCACTGGTGGGCTTCTGTGGAGGGAAAATCTTCCGCTGTGTTTTCTGTTTGTTTGTGGGTTGACAGCTCCAAGTGAATAGATTCACAGGATATGTTTATCAGCTGGTGGATAATCCTGAGCAGAAGTCATCGCAGGCACCTCAACTCTTTGCTTCTATTGGCATCGTCAAATTCTACATTGGTGGAAGTCTTCCAGTGTAGATGGCTTCAGCCTTTAGTAGTGGGGGAACGGGTCTTTGCCCCATGTCTGCGATTAGGGGGCTGTTTGATATTGTCGGCATTCCCTCTCTCAATAAACATAGTTTCTTTAAACATCCCACTAACCATTTTCTCTCCATAGGTAGTTGGAATGTGAGGACTCTGCACAGAACTTTTTCTCTTGATGTCCTCACACAAGAATTCCACCGTTATAATTTAGATATTCTCAACTTGCATGACACCAGATGGACAGAAAAAGGTCAGATTCTTAAAAATAATTCTTAAATTTCTCTTTTCAGGGAGGGACGACAATAAGCATCACCAAAGCGTGGGTCTGCTTCTCAGCAGACACGCTAGCGATGCTCTTCTAGGATATGAGTGCATTAATGAAAGGTTTCTTACAGCAAAATTTCAGACAAGCATTAAAGACTTGAATGTTATCTGCTGTTATGCCCCCACTGAGGATGCCGATGAGGATGAGAAGGATAGGTTTTATGAACAACTTCAGGATATTTTGAATTCTATCAAGAAAGGAGATATTACCCTTGTTCTTGGTGACTTCAATGCCAAACTTGGTACTGACTCTGACCTTTGGGGAGGAATAATACCCTTTTGGTATTGGTAGCTGCACTGGCAATGGGCAACGTCTCCTACAGGTAAGTAAACTCAATGGATTCAGAATAACTAACACTTATTACAAACACCGCGACAACATAAGTACACATGGGTTTCACCTGATGGGCTGCATAAGAATATGATTGATTACATATTAATTAACAGCAAATGGGCAATTTCTGTTAGGAATACCAGGGCATATAGGGGAGCTGAAATTGGATCTGACCATTACCTTGTTAAAAGTGTGTTGCAACTTAAACTTAAAAAGTGTTGTGCTAGGGTTAAAAAATTTACTTTTAATACTGAAGCTCTGAAAGATCCAGTTATAGCCAAAGCTTACCATGATAGGTTACTTAGTCATTATGACAGTCATGGTTTGCTTACTACTGAAGTTGAGGAAGAATGGGATCATTTTAAACAGGCGTTTTTGGACACTAACAGTACTCTTTTAGGAAAAAAGGAGCAGAAGAGGCAAAATTATCTGAGTGATAAGATACTTGAGCTTATTTCGGAAAGAAAGAACTGCAGGAATGCCCTTAATCAATATCCTACTAGTCCTAATAGAAAGCATTACAGAGACCTTAATAAACTTGTAAAGGATCAGTTAGCTGCTGATAAGAATCTTTGGCTTGATGGTTTGGCTGACAAAGCCGAGGAAGCAGTTAGACAGCACAACAGCAGAGAGCTGTACCAGAAAGTTAATGTTTTGTGTGGTAGAAAACGGACAGGCATACAAGGATTGAAGGATAAACAAGGTAAGGTTATAGAAGGGGAGGATTCTGTCATGGCTAGGTGGGATGAGCATTTCAGTTATGTTCTAAACAATGTAGTTAGTTCTATTCCCATTGTTTGCAATGATGATAGATGCATTGGTGGCTTTAATGTTGGCCCTATGACACAATCTGAAGTTATTTTGGCTGTTTCTAAACTTAAACTTCATAAATCCCCAGGGGTAGATGAAATTACTACGGAAATGCTTAGAGCTGGGAATGTTTCGGTTACCACCTGGATGACTGAAATTCTGAATATCTTTTATGATAAAGGCATGGTTCCTAAGGATTTTACCAGAGCTATTGTTATCCCTATTTTCAAAAAAGGTGATCGCAGTTCTTGTGATAACGATATGGGTATCAGCCTACTCTCTGTTCCAGGTAAAGTTCTTTCCATGATTGTGCTTAATAGTATTAAGAATCTGGTTGACAGTCAATTGCGTGATGAGTAATGTGGATTCAGAAGTGGTAGGGGATTTGTGGATCAGATATTTTCACTTAGGCAGATTCTTGAGAAATGTTTAGAGTTTCAGAAACCTTTGGCTGCTAGCTTTGTTGATTTCAAAAAGGCTTTCGACTCTGTTGATCGTCATAATTTGTGGTTGACTGTGAGATCGTATGGTATACCAGACAAGTTAGTTAACATTATGAAAGCTCTCTATAATAACACTGAGTCGTGTGTGAGAGTTGGTAAGGCTTGTAGCAATTGGTTTAGCATTACTTCTGGTGTTCGACAAGGGTGCATTTTGTCTCCTTTTCTCTTTTACTTGGTTATTGATTATGTTATGCGAAATTCACTTCAAGGGAAAGATTTTGGCCTTAAATGGGCTGGAGATACGAAAATGTCTGATTTAGATTATGCTGATGATTTAGCCCTTTTGGCAAATGATGTTGATGAGATGAACTCTTTCATTCGAGCTGTTGATGAGACTGGTAGTACGTTTGGTTATAAACAGAGAGAAAACTAAAGTGATGAAAATTGGTCAGGCAGGCTGTGATTCAGTTAATCTGAATGGTTGCAGTCTTGAGCAGGTGTCACAGTTTAATTATCTTGGGAGCTATGTAACAGATAATGGTGATTGCGGCATGAGATTAACAGACGAATAGGGATTGCTGCCGGGACTTTTAAGAACCTATGGAGAGTGTGGAGAAATAGGCATATACACCTAAAGACTAAAATTAGACTGTATAATAGTTTGGTTCTTTCTAGGGTTAGTTATGGTAGTGAAACTTGGACACTTTGTAAACAAGATAACAGGAATCTAGATGCTTTTGATTCCAGATGCTTACGCAGTATCTTGGGCATTAGGTGGTTTAACTTTGTAACTAATGATGAGATTAGGCAAAGGAGTTTGCAACCTCCTTTAAGCAGCATATTGTGCAGAGAAAGACTCCGTTGGTTTGGCCATGTTGCCCGTATGAATAATTATAGATTGGTGAATAGGGTTATGAACAGTGTGCCTAAAGGCCTCAGAAAGAAGGGGTCAGACAATGTCAAACAGGACCTTGTTAGAATTGGTGTGCAGTGGCCAGATGCAGTAGATGTAGCTCAGGATAGACTTGCTTGGAGAACTAAATTGCACGGTCTGGTTGGACCTCCGTAGCCCATGGCTGCTTGATGATGATGATGATGATGATGATGATGATGAAAAAATATTTCGTAATTAACACAATACTACTATTTGATTTCAATCTCAGATAAACATTGGCAATCAAAACAATATGTCCATCTTTATGTCAGCATTTCCTAAATTGCTTTATGCAAGTTTAATGCCAACATCCATTCACATATGGATTTGCACGGCATTGTAGCATGATAAATGAAAGAAAATGCAATCACTTTTCAGTGCTACTTACTTTAATCATATATCTTGTTTGAAAATGCCTATTTTCTTTAGCAAAACGATGTTTTCTAAATTCACATTTACCTAGTACTGGTACGAAACTTTGGGTTGTTTTACCTCTGAGCGGCACTTTTTTGCACACCATGGGCTAAATGGACAAGTCACATGGACTTCGAAAGCTCAGATAAGGTTGGGAGAGGGGACAAACTTGAGCAGCTGTTGGGAGACAGATGGTAGCATCCCGTCAAGGCCATTCAGCGTGTTCTTTAACGTGCACAGGGTATCGGCTCTTCTACACACGGAGCCACGGCTTAACGTCCCATCCGATGGACGGCGGTCTTTCCAAGCCCATCGGTGTCCCCTACTGACCGTGGGCAAGGCGAGGAATTTTGCGGAGATGAATCTCAACGCTGACCCAGCTGGGACTCGAACCTGGGAACTACAAATTACGAGCCTGGCGCTCTACCGACTGAGCCACCCCCTGGTACAAAACGAAAAGTTAGGTATTTGGTGGCAAGCAAAAACAAAAAGCTTGGGACTGCTGCTCTATACGCAGTATTGTTAAATGGCTCTTAATTAAATGATCCAATTTTGCTATATAGTATTAATATTATAAGTTCTAATTATTATTTTCCTAAAGCGCATATTTTTACCTTTAGTACAAATTAAATAAATTGATTTAATTTCAATGCAGGATAAACCTGAGGAAGAAATTCGCAAATAATTGAATTACCGTCTTAAGTTTATCCTACATTAAAATTTAAATACTTAACACATTCATGAATTCAATTTTATTTGAATAACTTTTTTATGTTACTTTTATTCAAATGAAAAAGGATTTTTTTTCTTTTTTTAATTTCTATTTTAAGTAACAGGACAAGATGCAAATATTCAGCTCTAAAGTTTTATTTAAAAATCTATAAATGCTTAAAAAACATATCAGATGATTTTGAAATCAGTTTTTTTCCTTTAGTTGATGGATTTTGCTATCTAAATTGTTTAACTTTTGATATAGTCTTAATTTTCATATTCTGCATTGAGGTTGATTATTGTGGAATTATATCGACTTTGCAGAATACTCCCTAGTCCAGGGGATTAGCGACGTTTTGTGGCTCGAGGAGTTCTTTTACATTTTTCAATTTTGTTTTATGAATCTCCATGGGAATCATTAAGTGCAAAAGACATTTAGTGATCAGTTACATTTTAGAAGGAGATTTACTTGACGTTGCTCAGAGCTTTAATTCAGTCAAACTGTCTAAAATACATAGGTGAATTATTTAATTCGTGGACTGCAGTCTCCAGCAATTAGCAGCGTTTCGTACGAGTTAATACATGATATATGGCAACACAGAAAATTTAAGAACACTTCTTAATAATTATCGATTGCGATCAGACCCTCCTCCTTTTGAAAATAGAAAAATAACAGGAATGGAGGCGAAGAAATTCATTAAATATATATGTACGTAGGGCGTTCAAATATAAACGAGAATTCAGTTAACTTTCGAACACAAATCAATGTTCAAACTTTTGAACACTAGGGAAATAAAGACATGTTCAAACTTGCGAACAGCACTAGTCGTGCCTCCCTCCCCTCCCCTCCACATTACTAGTCAATAGTAATCAATATGTTTGACCAGCAGTACGGAGCAGTGTCGCGCAACGCATAATTATCAAATTTCTGCTGGAGGAAGGTGTCGTTACCAGGCTTCGAGCCCAGTTGGGGGAAGATTGTTTGCCACAGGCAAGAGTGTACAGTTGGGCTAAATCATTTAGAGAAGGACGAGATCGCGTCGAAAATGAACCTCACGCTCGGAGACCAAAAACTCTTATCACTCCCGACAATATTGTCAGAATTGAGAAACTTATCCTAGGCAGTCGTCAGATAAAGCTGTTCGTGAACTCTCACAGGAGACTGGGTTGTTTTACCTCTGAGCGGCACTTTTTTGCACACCATGGGCTAAATGGCCAGGTCACATGGACCCCGAAGGCTCAGAGAAGGTTTGGGGGAGACCCACTGGAACAGTTGTTGGGAGACAGATGGTATCCTCCCGTCAAGGCCATCCAACGTGTTCTTTAACGTGCACAGGGTATGGCTCTCCCGCACACGGGGTCACGGCTTAACGTCCCATCCGACGGACGGCGGCCTTTCCAAGCCCATCGGTGTCCCCTACTGACCGTGGACAAGGCGGGGAATTTTGCGGAGATAAATCTCAACGCTGACCCAGCTGGGACTCGAACCTAGGAACTACAGATTACGAGCCTGGCGCGCTACCGACTAAGCCACCCCCGCCCCGGACTTTTAATAGACTTGGAGCTGAAAAGCATAGCTTCACTCTTTTCAACATTGATTTTGGTTTTCCACTTATCATACCAGAGCTCAACCGCATTCAGGCTCCTTTGCAATCTATCTACAGCGAAAGAGGGACCTAGAGAGGGAGAAATAAGGACAAAGTCATCAGCATATAAGGCATTTACCACACGGTCAGTGGTTGGCATATCATAAAGGTAAATGGAAAATAGAGTAGGGCCCAGAAGTTAGCCTTGTGGCACCCCTGCAGCCATTGTTTCGTTAACTTAAGCCTGAAAGGTTCTATTTGTCAGATATGACTGAAGTAGTCTGATGAGACTACTAGATGCCTCAATCTTGATGAGTTTCTAGATAAGGCCTTCTACCCAAACGCGGTCGAAGACTTTAGTTATATCCAAAAATCTTATGCAACCGTCTCCTTCTTGTTTAATGCATCAGTTATTTTCTCCACAACCCTGATAATCTGATCTTCAAGAGTAGTTATCGTCGTAGATGCGATGTTCCAAGGTGAAGAATTACCCATTACCAACTCCATCTGAGAATATGCCAGTTGGCATAAGTAAAAACATATAGCCAGTGAACCACCCATGGGTAAGCCCCTAGAAGCTGTTTACAAATAATGTGTACAGAATAGAAATTTGGAAAATTAGTGGTAGTTTTTAAAAGTTATTCCACTGACAGTAATAATCTACCCACTTTTCTGAGAGAGGTGTGGGAAATGCGACTTTTTACATTTAAGTATTAAAAGACGAATACTTTTATGTTGCATAATTACTAATAAAATACTATTTGCATTTTTCCCATCATCCACTACCTCAAATTAAACTTTTAAAGAATGAAACAGTAGGTAAAGGAAAACTTCATTCACTTTGAAAACGAGATTCTCATATGCGCCAGAGGCAATAACAGTTCTTCTAGTTCTAAACTTGCTATTTAGTTGTTTCCCTCGGTCAGGTAAACAGTACAGTTCATCAGAACATGAATCACTGTTTCGTTTACTTTACACATCTGACAATTTGGGGAAAGAATCTTACTCTTCTTGAAAAGTAAGTCGTTCAAGAATGATGCACCTGTTCTGAGTCTGCTGATGCACACCAAATTTCTTCTTGAAAGGTGTAAATTATTTAGTGGAAGGATCTTATCCTCTATTAATTGCCGATGATTGGTCTTTCTTTCAACAATGACTTGGAAGTGGTGTATAAAACTCTTCTTTAGTTTTACTTTATTTAACTTAGAAACATATAAAATCCCATTTTGCAATTGGAGGTATTTATCATTGTTAAGAGCCGTCTTTGCTAAACAATCAGCAATTTCATTTCCCTGGATACCTACATGTCCAAGGATCCATTTCAAAATAATTGTAGATCCCTGGATTGCAAAATAATTGTGGATCCCTGGATTGCAAAATAATTGTGGATCTCTAGATTGCAAAATAAACGTGGATCTCTGGATTGCAAAATAAATGAGGATCCCTGGATTGCAAAATAATTGTGGATCCCCAGATTGCAAAATAAGTGTGAATCCCTGGTTCGCAAAATAATTGTGGATCCCTGGATGGCAAAAAATGTGGATCCCTGGATTGCAAAATAATTTTGGATCTCTGGATTGCCAAATAAATGTGGATCTCTGGATTGCAAAATAAAATGTGGATCCCTGGATTGCAAAATAATTGTGGATCCCTGGTTTGCAAAATAATTGTGGATCCCTGGATGGCAAAAAATGTGGATCCCTGGATTGCAAAATAATTTTGGATCTCTGGATTGCCAAATAAATGTGGATCTCTGGATTGCAAAATAAAATGTGGATCCCTGGATTGCAAAATAATTGTGGATCCCTGGTTTGCAAAATAATTGTGGATCCCTGGTTTGCAAAATAATTGTGGATCCCTGGATGGCAAAATAATTTTGGATCCCTGGATTGTCAAATAAATGTGGATCCCTGAATTGCAAAATAAATGTGGATTCCTGGATTGCGAAATAAATGTGGATCCCTGGATTGAAAAATAAATGTGGATCCCTGGATTGAAAAATAAATGTGGATCCCTGGATTGAAAAATAAATGTGGATCCCTGGATTGAAAAATAAATGTGGATCCCTGGATTGAAAAATAATTGTGGATCATTTCTCACATATTTGATCGATGGTCTGAAGGGTATTTAGGATTATATCAAAAATACAAGCTTGCAATTACTATATCTAAATATTTTATAAACTTTGTTGTGGATAGAGACTTTTTATATCATGCGAACACATAAAAATAGACATACCTATAGTAGATAAGTTCATTAATTGTCATGCTAGTTAAGTCTTTGCAACGTTAGTACATAGTTGCAGAATACAAGGTTCTAAAAATTGGACTTGAAGTTTTAAAAATCGTTTCAGACTATGTTAAAAGGCTTGGTTCTTTGATATGTCAATCAAGGTTTAAATATTTAATTTTGAATTCAGTTTTCTAAGAGAAAATAGCATTGCTTTAACGTTCACTTGAAATATCTATGGAAACATGACAAAGCGCAATGGGCACACCATCTCTGTAATAATGGAGTGACGTCAAACGAACGTAGAAATACATCAAAGTGTATTATTGTGTCACTGAAATACGCAAAAATCGATTTCATTTAAAATGGTGAAGAATTCATAATACTGGTTATAATATACGTATTAATAAATCGTATTCACTCGTATTCACTCTATGTAATTAAAACTCCCATAAACTCTCCTTTCAAAGTGAAAGATCAATTTCAAACTCTTCATTTAGAGTGTGACTGGTGGCAACACTGTGAGGTAAGTGATAACAATAGCTCTCTTTTATCCTCTTACAATCTGTCACTATGCTATATCGAGATCCGATACGGCGTTGTCATGGCAACAGCCCTATCTCCCGGTTCTACCGTCTCTACAATAGCCTCTCATCGAATAGCATCGTTACCGAAAACAATGAGGAATCAGTAGCCGAAAGACTGAGGACGCTGACGGAATGCCTGATCTGGGGTGACCAAAACGCACGCGCCATTTTAGACTGTTTCTTTGAGAAAGACGGTTTCACCCTATTGCTTCATTTTGCAAGCGTTGGCAACCTATCACTCGAGCTCGAAGTACTCAGTTCCTTAAACATCCTCTTTCAAAATATCGACTACGATCGGTTGATGAGGCACGTTATTTCCAACGGAAGAATAAACGACATCGTGACTGGCGCTTACACCTTTGGTCACGAGGAGGTTCTCTCCTATTACGTCACACTACTTAAGACGCTGGTGAGAAAACTGACGCCGAGTTCGGCTTTGGAGCTGTACGACAACTTCCCGTCGTCATTTCCGGTACTGACGGAAGCGCTGAAGTTTGCCGACCACCCGGAGAGTATGGTGCGCGTAACGGTGCGTCAGGTTGTACTCTGTACGTTCAGTTTTGTCGGTGGTCGCCTTCTGGAATACGTGAGGAACAGCGTGACGTCAGTATATTTCATTCATTTGACAGACACACTAAGAGAGCAGGCAATTGGAATCGATATTTGTCTCAAGCAGAGCAGGACTACTAGTCTGACGAAGCTCCATAAAGAACATGTTGAGCTTTTAGAATACATTGGAGATTTGTTTGGCACTAATGTTCAGCTACTGAATAAACAGCTGTGCTGTTGTCTGATGCAGGGGTTGATATTGCCTTGTTATTTATCGTCTCTGTTAAGGGGAAATCTTCTATTGGGCGAAGCAGACCATCGATGTAAAATTTTAAGACATCTTGCTCTCTTTATGCTCTCTACTTGTCTGTTAACAATCAGTCATCAGTGCCTAAGAGATTCGGTTGTGGTGTTGATTCTGTCAAGTGGCGATGACGATGAAGATAACGCTGCTGGTGAGGATACGACAGTTCGAGGCATGCATTCGAGTAGTAGTTGGTCTTCTCTATCCGTAAATAACTGTCAGAATCAGCAGGAGGGATGGAAGGTCGGGACGAGTAGGACCGTCGTCCCAAAAATGGCATCGTCTTCAAACTGGGCAGGAAATTCAGCTTCCTCTTCTGAAGCAATCCACGTCGAGAAAAGGAAGCAGATATCACATAACCGGAGACGAAAGTCTGCTCTTGCATATGAGTGGTATAAGCAGTCTAGCATTACGGACGATCAGAAGTTGTCTAACGAGAACATTCCTATCGACGATCATTACGTTACAACCATCGCTCGTAATAGAAGAGTTCGTGAGGCGTTTATCCGAGCCCTCGATGGCTCTCTCAAGTGTCAGAAAAGCGACAGGGGTGCGTTGTGGACCCTTTGTTTTCTGGACATCCTCATCCAGGGAAATCACAATAGCCCTCATCTCAGAAATTCCCTTTCGCGATCAGGTATAAGCATCTGTGAAAAGTTCATCGAGAGAATGCTAACTATAGTAAACCTGAGTTGCCAGTACACCAATCAAGTGAGACTGGTGACGTTAGAGGCGACCGTATCCTTAATTAGACACGTGCTCACATCCAAAGATGGCGACAGGTCAACGTTTAACTACCTCAAAGTCCGTTCGATTCAAATGGTGATGGAGTCCCATCACACAAACACCATTTTCTTGGCTTCTGTTTACAGGACAGATGATTCGTTCTATGAGTTGTTCGATGACGTATATCGCCAACAACTTACCTGTACACAACGGTTTGACATTGAAAAGCTTCTCAAAGACGTGAGTCTCCTATTGAAACCTTCAAATCCTGTTTTCGCTAAAAAATATCTCAGTTACCGAATTCCTGCTGACGACAAAGACAGAGTGGTATATGCCATTCGAGTATTTCTCATTCTCCGAGAGTTCCTACTAAATGTGACGGAACAAAGTGAAGATATTCTCCCTCTAGAAAACTTCACTCATTGCTTTGAAGTCGGCGACGTTCTGCCGGTGGATGAGACCATCCCTTGCGATATACAGGACCAGCATCTCAACTTACATTCACGTCACTTCAAAGTCAACGACGATCAGGTGATGCTCCTTAACCACGAAAGGATGAAGGAAAAGGATCTCGGAATGGTGGAATTCTCTTCTCTACTGAGAGATGTGAAGATGGCTGAAGATGCTGATAACGACTGCTGCCTTATGCTCTTCGTTATCTGCAGGGGTGATAAAGATCTTGCCAGCAAAGGAAGAAAGAAATATGAACTCACTGTCCAGCTTCTATTTGAAAGTCCCGACTTCTGTTCTCTTGCTGCTTGGCTACTTTCAAGAGCCCAGTTGAAAGAGAGAAAAAATGTTTTGAGGAAGCTCAGAGAGCTTCTGGAACTTCCCGAATACTGTCGTCCGTATTATTCGTTATTGTCCATGCAATCTGACGCATGTAGCGAAAATGTCAAACACACTAAGTCAAAATCTGCTTTTTCTCAAAGAAAGTCCCCTATATGGAGTCCTATATCACAAGCACGAGATGAACAGAAGCAGAAGCAACAGAAAGGTGACACGAGTATTGGAAATGACGAACTTCACAAGCGTAATTTATTTCCTGTTTCAGAGGATGAAGAAAAGTGCGGGCCATTCGGTGATGTTTCCATGGATACGAGCAAAAATGCTTTCTGCATTAGATCGCCAACTTGCCTTTCTGTCGGAGAAACTCATGTAGCTCTCTCAATAAATCGATCTCTAAATAAATCGCAAAGTGCGAAATTACCCCCACTTGTGGGTTCTGAAATCTCAATGAATGAGACAAAATGTAAAAACGCTTCGGGTTTTCTATGCAATGCTTCTTCAGTAGACGAAGCCACTGTAGATGATAAAAACTCGAATACTGATTTCCATATCCAAGAAAATGAAGCAGTTGAAACGGAAATCTCACTAACTGTATCAGGATCGCTCTTGAGGAATATATCAGAAGGACTACGATCGCCAAACGCTAAAAACACTGAACCAGCAAGTGTAGCAATGTGCATCTTGGAAAAAGAAACAGGGGATCAAACAAATCCTTGTAGTACTACAGGATTAAGCATTCATATTGATCCAAAAGCTGACAAAATTGAAGATGGTGAAATTCTTCCGTCAAGTGTAACCAAATCAGTCGTCACTGAGTTATCTTGTGAGAAAATGCTGGGCTCTGATTCACTAGAAGCTGCAAAGTCATCAACTCGTTCCGCATCACCTTTAGCTTCAACTGCGGGAAGACGAAAAACCAAAAATAAGTCAAAAAGAAATTTCAAGACACTCTGTTCACCTCAGCAGCCTCGAGAAAAGCGCTCGAAGGAATTACGCTTATGGTGCTTCGGAAGACGACGGGTCAAAGGACGTAAACTTCAAAACAATCTGTCAACACCTGAGAAGTCAAAACTGTCATCGATGTATACAGTTCTGAAAAAGTGGACGTCAAGTGTTCGAGCTAAGTTAAAATTTAAAAAGCAAAATTCCTCTCTACAACGAGTCGAAAAGTCTTCGGATGCTGAATTCAATGGAGAAAAATTCCCGATTCGCATTACACCATCTGCGGGGAATATGGCGGACTCTAGTACACAAGATGCTTTAGGAGAGGTATCAATTGAGAATCATTCCGTTAATCTGGTACGATCGAGTTCGGACTCGCTTGTAAACTATTCGAGGATGAGGTCGACTTCAAAAATTCCGAGAAAGAATGAAGTTCAGATAAATTTAGTAATGAAGGAATCAACATCGGCGATCAAATCTTTTGCCATTCTGACTTCTGTTGACAAAGAGAATTCTCTCAAAATGTCGCCAATATGTTCCATTCCTTTGAATATCTCTTCTGTAAGCAAACATCTGGCATCTCAAGTCTCGATTGCTGAGGAAAGAAAAACCTTAGATAAAGAGACAGAGCAAATAGAAGAAGCGACGAAAACTGATCTTCCTGTTCTCGCAGTCGATGACACGGGCGATTGTAAAGTTTCCTCTCCTGCGACTGTTTGCCGAATTTTTCAATATTCGCTAGCACCGCAACCGCAAGAGTTTTCTAGAAAGGCAAAGTCGTGCTTTACCATCAACGCATTTAGAATCGACCAATACCCACAAATGACAATGGACAGGCAAATAGAGATGGATTTGGGAAAGCATTGTAGAAAAAACTTTTCCATCTCAGGAGAAAGCTTCCACATCCCAGAACAAGCCCACAACTTTCCTCTGACGTCATCTCCTACTCTATGGAATTCAAAGTGCTGTGAGGAGAAAATGAGTAGTGGTGTCAGTAGCGATGCAAAAAGTGATTCCAAAGCAATGAGTCTGATGCCTGTAAGAAGTACGATTCAAAACATAAAATCAGCCATCTTAACTCTTAAGAACAGTTGGCCAAACATTTGTGAAACAGTGTCAGCACCTTTTGTAAGGGGCAGCAATAAAGTGCCTACTCCTCAAACAGAGTGGTCTCCTCAAATGATGCATCGTGAATTGGAAAACAGCATGGCGAAGACTCAATTTAGAATCAGCCACGGTGGCACTTTTTCGAATACGAGACCCGAGAACTTTATTTCTAATAGCCCAAGGAAAGATTTATATAAGGCTCACTCAATGTATCTGTATCCGAATAATGACAGAGATTTCTATGAGAGTCAGGAACTAGACAAGAATCAGTTTGCTACGAGAAACCTTCGAAAGCAAATCGCAGATAGTACTTGTAATCCATTAAGTGGTCAAGGCTTTTCTTTAAGCAATGATATTCAAATGGTCCAACGAATTAATCCTCCATATTCGATTGCTCCTGAAGATAACAGTCGAACCGATTCACATATCTCGAGGGATGCTTTAAGTGTCACGTTTCCTCAGCTCCCCAATTTTAACAGACAAGGTGCAGAGACCGAGAGCGAATTGTATGCGAGTGAGATATCTCCATACTACTTTACCTCGTCTCCTTCAAGAGAAAATTCCACAAGGCTGGTGAGCAAAAGGAGCTCTCGCAATTCTCTACAGCCATCAATCATCACAACTTACTCTCCAGTCTCAAGAGACGATCTCAGCATTGCCTCTTTCAACAGAATCCGAATGCCTCAAGTCTACAGCAAACTCTCAGAGAGAGAGAGACCTTCTCTTACTGTTGATAACGATGTCTCTAGAATGTCAGGTCCCTTGCGTCCGGTGCATTCACGAAGAAATCTTCGTCTCTCCACGGAGTCTCAAGCATCCACCAGAAATGCAGAGACTACTTCGGCGATAAGGAGATTCAGGAGTGACGATCGCCAAACGTTCTCTCCTCCTGAATCAGGAAAAGATGGTTATCCTTTCCAACGATCTCGGAAGGATGAAGAAGATGCCAGCTCTGTTGTGGATTTATTAGCTAAAACCTACTACAACGATATATTGACTCTGAAAGAGACCTTTCGAGATGCGCTGCAACGGCCTGCATCTAATTCCAGTGATGTCACGGATGACGTCGTCGAAAACATCGCAGAATCTGTGTCGTTGAGTTCACTCTCTAGCCACTTGACTCCCGATGTCAAAGATGCATCTCGTTTCGTTTTCAATCCTGTCATTGTTCCTTACAGCGGAGAAGAGTCTCGTTCATCGAATGATCAGAGCAAAATGAGAGACGAAGACCTCTGTTTAAAGAATCATTTTAATAGATATCTCGATAAGGCAATGAATGAGGACAGCACGAATCAGTCTAATTACTTAAAAGACTCATTCCAGAGCTACGATGGATTTGCTAGAAATTCTCAATTATTTGCGAGGTGCGAAAAAAGGAAGGAAGAGGATGATTCCTTTAAAGATAGAAGTGCAAAGAAAGAAAACTATTTTCTTGTCTCGGAAGAAACTGAATCAGCGAGATCTAAAGACATGATCGATGCGGAAATGATCCCTGCTTTTAAACCGGTCGAGAGCAATCAGAAGCAAATCTCAGAAGCCTTTCATTCTGCAGAAGAAATGAACAGAATTAAGATTCGAAACGCACACTCCACACAAACTATTGCACCAGATGGAAGAAGAAAGCGGATGTCAAATGTGGTCGAAAATAAGCAGAGAGAGTTCTTAAAGGCAAACAGTTTGTCATCGTTACTGGCGAATAATTCGACGTTATCAAAAACATTCCTGACCTCTCTTAACGGTAACACATCACCACGAGAAAAGGATGCCTTCACAAAAGCGGAGAGTTTGACCTTTCTTCTGGATCCTGAAGCAGTAGAGCTTGCAACAGTTGTTGAACATCGCAGTAAGATCAATATTGCCTGCGGATTCCAAACTGATGAACAAAGTCAGTTCGATGTCAACACTTTGCAGAATGACACTCGGGCATGTCAGGGTCGTATGCAGTGCCCGAGACGTAAAGTTGAGAAAAAGAATTGGCGATTTTATTTAGAACAAGAAGAGCAATCAAAAATGTCGAGTCAATCTACAGTTAGACCATCAGAGGATTCTCTAGGATTTTCACATAGCGACTTAACAGAATCTCGATCGTGCAATAAGGTATGGAGACCACCAATGTATGCATCAAGTGAGAGCCAGCAACAACGTGATCAGATACCACATCACACAGTTGAAATGACTGTGGGAGCACAACCGATGATGAAATGGCGCAAAGATCAATCACAACTGAAAATGCCACAAAACGAAATGAAACCGAAAGAAGAAAATCGGGAAATATTTAACAAAGTTGAAGAGTTCCAAAACTTTACTTTTGCGCCTTCGAGTGTGGAGCCACTAACCAAAGACGCATCGACAGATACAGACTGCTTGATTCCGTTCTTAGACCATAAAGAATCTTCTTCGTCTCCGGCAGAAAGAAATATTTCTAAGAAGACATTTAGAGATCAGTCAGCCTTGACGTCACCTCTTCTCATGGAGGAGATGATGAACGTTCTGGGAGTTCAAACATCGTTTATTAACATGCCAGTGATAATGAGTAAGACCCGTGATTCTGGGGAAGCGTTTCTACTACCCTGTGGAAAAGAAGAAAGGAATTTCTCCTCTCGTAAACGAAAGAGAATTTCGAGATCCAGAGAGGCTAAGTGTGGAGAGAAAAGGTTATTCTGTTTCAGCCATCCAATGCTTATTGTCGAACGTCACGTTGCCGACAAAGGCACCAATACTGAGATGTTGAATTTCGCGATTCCACTTTGGGAAGGAGAGACAAAAGGTACTTACGAATCGAAGGGTGAAATTGGGCACGACGAACCGAAGAGAAGATTGCATTTCTTGAAAGGGATTCACCCAACTATCGGCCGCCTCGATGCTGAGAAGAAAGCTCGCTTATGTCGCTCATCTTTCACGAGCAGCTCTTCATCACTTGACAGAGAGTTCGAGTCTTCGTGTGTCACAAGCTCCGTGCCGTTGGACGACGAGATGCGCGACTGCTCATGCAGCACAAGCTACACCACAAGTCCCGAAAAAGATCTCTTTGTTGAATCCTCTGAAGACTGGAAAGGAAAAGAATGTATTCTGGATGATAAGAAGAGATCCACATTTGATGTGGACGTTGGTTATGTGCACCAGCCAGTGGACCATGCACGAACGGCAAGTAAAACATTGTCTCCTACCATTAGGTACATTCCTAAATTGGATGATACAGACGTGTCATCTGCCAGTTTGCATGACGTAGTCTATAAGTCATTCCTAAACGCAGAAATTTTATCGAGAAAGATCAGAGACAATGATCTATGCAGGGAAATCGCAACAAATTTGATACCGGAATGTCATACTGTAGATAATGGTTTAACTGAAGATTTCCGAAAAGACAGGAGCAGGTTCCATCTTAGTGAAGGAAAAGTTTTAAAGGAAGAGAAAAATAAGAAGCCAAAGGAGGATAAGGTGGAAGAAAAGTCATTGCAATTCATCGTGAGGAGTCAGAATAGAAGAGAAACTGAAAGAAGAAAAGTCAGCAGCAATGTGGGATGTGATGCTAAAACAGATTTCGGGTCTTCTCAATGCGATGCATCTCTTTTGTCTGTAAAAGAAGATGCTCCCTCGATAACATCGCCCGTAAAAATGAATGGGAAAGAATGTCATGTTAGCGAAATCAAAAATGAAGATGCAAATGTGACTGACGAGGTTAAATCTCTTAGTTCAATGTTCATGGATCAGCTGCCGTTGTTAATGACAGATGAACAAGATCAAAGTGATGCAAAATTCTCCGCTAACACCACAGATTACAATAGCCAACAAGATGAACTTTATGTTCCTGCTTTTCTCAAAGATATTCTGAGTGAGATATCGTTTGAAATAACTGTAAAGAAGGACATTTAAAAAACTAGTTCTAAAATTTCTGTTGACGTCCAGAATCTTGATCGGTATCTTAAACAAACCTTACGTTGAGACGAGTAATCTGAAAGGCTGAAATAAAAAAAATCATGTAATTTGAATTATAAAGTCGTGTAATAAATAAAAGATAACTTTCTTTGTCCTGAAACTCTGAATGTTGCTTTACCTACTTTTGCAATTTCTGGCTGTACTTCCTGGCTGGACTGAAGCTTTTAAAAATCGTGCTTTTGAACTTCCTGGCTCGATTGAAGCTTTTAAAAATCGTGCTTTTGAATTTCCTGGCTCGACTGAAGCTTTTAAAAATCGTGCTTTAGATCAGAAATCGAATGTTTCATTTGCGATATCTAAAACCTGCAAATATTTCTACATGGAATGCTTTCGAAAGTTTATCAGAAGCTTTATTTGTTGCTGAAAATGTTAAAAACTGCAATATAAATCTTGGAAGATAGAAATTTTCATCTTTCATTTTATCATTTAGCACTTTAAATGATCAGCATATCGCAAATACACTTAATTGGACGGACATATTTAGAATTATCCAGTTATCTCCTGACAGTGGTTCTTCATATAGCAATCGGTAGATGATGATATCTATACATCATCTACCGATTGCCGTGATTTAGTGTAAAGTCATTGCTATATGAAGAACCACTCTCAAGAGATAACTGGATGATTCTAAATATGTCCGACCAATTAAGTGTGACAGAATTGAAAGAAAACGATGCTGACACGACATGGACACAGCACATGGACAAAATTCCAGTGCTGGAATTGAAAGAAAACGATGCTTCACTTGCTATTCATACACGGATACAGATCATCTGAATTTGGGAGCTGTTTCTTTTGCATCGACCAAAGTAAAGGGGAGCATGAAATTGCAAACAAAGCTTACAAAAGAGATCTACCCAATTACAGAGACATGTACGAAAAAAAAAGAGAGTCCAAGAAACAAATCTCAGTTAAAGAAAGAGAGAAAAAATCTTTGAGAATGTGGATAAAAACTGAAACATTGAAAACCAAATGCAATTCTAAATACATATGTCTGATTAAATGTGATAGAAATCTGTTTTTGCCGGAACGCTGTCCGTTTAAAATACAGGAAACTGACATTTAGCTCTTTTTTCAAAAATGAAATATTTTTCAAAATGTATGAAAATAATTCCTATTTTTGTTTCACTAAAATTGGTTTCATGAATGTATTCATTACTTGAGGGTTTTACAGTTGCATGTAGGCTGAAAAGTGTAGACGATGGTGGTTTAAGTAGGCAGAGTAAATCACAGTGACTAATGCGATCATGATGGATGAGATAAATAAAAAAAAAGTGATCAATGAAGCACTAGAATACATATTACACAAATTGCATGTAATGATTTAATAATGCGTCATTCTTCATGAGTTTATCTCATCCACCACGATCGCATCATCACTATATGAGACTTAAGTAAGTAAATAATCATTGTGATTTATTCTGCCTACTTATTCAACCATCACTTTTGCACTTCACAAGATCACAACATACACTTTTGAAACTAATAGCTTAATATATTTAGTATGGTCAGGCAGGCTGTGATTCAGTTAATCTGAATGGTTGCAGTCTGGAACAGGTGTCACAGTTTAATTATCTTGGGAGCTATGTAACAGATAATGGTGATGTGCAGCATGGGATTAACAGATGAATAGTGATTGCTGCCGGGACTTTTAAGAATCTATGGAGAGTGTGGAGAAATAGGCGTATACCCCTAAAGACTAAAATTAGACTGTATAATAGTTTGGTTCTTTCTAGGGTTAGTTATGATAGTGAAACTTGGACACTTTGTAAACAAGATAACAGGAAACTAGATGCTTTTGATTCCAGATGCTTACGCAGTATCTTAGGCATTGGGTGGTTCAACTTTGTAACTAATGATGAGATTAGGCAAAGGAGTCGGCACCTCCTTTAAGCAGCATATTGTGCAGAGAGCGACTCCGTTGGTTTTGCCATAGTTGCCCGTATGGATAATTATAGATTGGCGAATAGGGTTATGAACAGTGTGCCTAAAGGCCTCAGAAAGAGGGGGAGACCTAGGATGCGGTGGGCAGACAATGTCAAACAGGACCTTGTTACAATTGGTGTTCAGTGGCCAGATGCAGTAGATGTAGCTCAGGATAGACTTGCGTGAACTAAATTGCACGGTCTGGTTGGACCTCCGTAGCCCATGGCTGCTTGAGGATGATGATGATGATGATGATGATGATTCATCAAACTCATTTTAGTGAAATAAAAACGGAACTATTTTTATACTTTTTAATTATTTTTTTATTGAGAACTTTCTGCATCATTTGATGAGATATTCTTTTCCCTTTATTATCTGTCTTTTTGTTTTCCGATTGAATGAACGTTTTTGGGAGTGATAGGTTCTAATGAAATATTAGGAGTCTCATTTTCGAAATCATCCAATTGTCCTGGCAACCTTCGTGTCACGTGACACGAAGGTTGCCAGATCACTCATTTCTGAAAAAATAGTTGCCAGATATTTTTTCTGAATTCTGTAGTCAACCATAGTGTTCGGATACTTTTTTGAGCGACTGTACACACAAGATCTAAGTTATTAGATAATACATACTTTAACAATCATTGAAGTCAGTGTAATTGTTCGAAATTAGCGTCACATTCAAGTAACATTGACCTCCCGATGTCATACCAATGAGACGTTAATTTCGAAGCTCTATAACTTCTAAAATAAGCATTTTATAAGAAAATCTGGCTGAGGATAATTTAAAGCTCTGAATCAAATCTAAATCTCGATTTTTAACAATATTGTTGCAATTTTAAAACGGATGAGCACTGAGCGTGAATATAAGTAAGTATATTTTGCACTACAATTTATAAAACAATGCAGTTTATTACAAAAACATGGATGAAATTACTTATAAACAAACTAAACACTATCGTAAATAACGTAATAATCTTTTCCTACAGAGCAGTTAAAATTAGCTCTGTCTACTCAATTGATCAACGCTTACCTCTTAATTTTTATAATCAATGCCCCTCTTTTTATCCTTCACTTCAGACGCAAACCATTAATTTTCTGTGTTAACTCATTAAAATTTACACTAATGAAACTAATCAACCTCCCACGCACTCACCACATAAAATGATTCTTCTTTTTAAACACTTATCGCGTATATATTGAGACTAACTGCGTCCTCTTTCACATATCCACAACTCCAATATTACAATTCTATCATTCTTATATTTCAAATCGGTTCTATGTTCTAATTCGTTGGTTACGTAAATCTCACGCAAAAGCATAGGCGAGCGTTCATGTCACGTTTTTCATAAACTCACTGCAGCGCGTTCATCTGTCGTAACACTTCCTCCTCCTTAGGAGTAAACACTTCCTCCTCCTTAGGTCTTGTTCGTCCCGAACAATTCTGGATTTCGAAAGTTCTTCAGTTTTCGATGAAACGAGGCCAAACTATCCACATGAACCACCTTGCACTTTGTAATTGGACGTTGACGAATGCGATACACCACGTCGTTAATCCTGTTAACTTCCGTATACGGACCTTCCCAAAGTTTCTGAAGTTTTGAAGAATGTCTCTTCATTCTATTTGGATTATACAGCCGAACAAGATCTCCTTGATTGAAAACAGTTCCATTTGTTTTACTGTCATTTCTCATTTTGGTTCTCTCGCTTGCTAAGTTAATGTTATGTCCGACGGAGTGATGGATTTCTTCTAGTCGTTATTGTAATTCTTGTACGTATTGTGGAGTGGATACAGGCATTGCTTCTGACCGACCACATAAAAGGTCACAGGGAATACGTAACTCTCTTCCAAAGAGCATTATGGAAGGTATGTGTCCAGTTGTCTCGTGCACTGCTGTTCTGTATGCCAACAAAAGGAGTGGTATATGGCGATCCCAGTCACGTTTATGGTCGTCGACAAACATGCTAGATGCTGTGCAATTGTCATAATAAATCCTTCAACCATACCATCCGACTGAGGGTGTAGGGGTATTGTTCTGGTTTTCTTAATGCCTAATAGTTGGCAGATGCCTTTGAACACATTGGATTCAAAATTCCGTCCTTTGTCAGAGTAGAGTTGCAAAGGTACTCCGTACCTACTAATCAAGTTATTCACTGGTATCTCTGCAACTTTTGTTGCTTCCTGGTCTTGAATGGGATAGACCTCAGACCACTTCGTGAAATAATCCATTACCACTAATAAATAGCGATTTCCATCGTCAGTCCTAGGAAACGGACCTATTGCATCAATGGCTATTCTCTCAAAAAGGACACCAGCGTAATACGTCTGCAGCTTACCCCCGACCCTAGTTTTAGGGCCTTTCTTTGCTGCACAGGCTTCACATTGCCCATACCATCTTTCAACGTCTGCCCTACTTTTCAGCCAATGAATTCGTTCTCTGGCTTCAGCTAATGTGACTGAGTGTGTCACTGAAGTGTCCTCCAGTGGCACTATTATGCACATCTTTCATCACTAGTTCCACTCGGGAACGAGGGAGGATTATCTGCCAACGGATCAGCCGTCCACTGGGATTCTCCCATCTTCTGTATAATACACCGTCTTTCACTTCTAAGGAGTCCCACTGTGCCCAGTAACTTTTGTTAGTTGGGCTATACCTCGAGATTTGTTCCCCATTAGGTCTTATATCAGATTTTTAATCAAATCCTTTATTGGTCTTCATCATCTAGTTGGGCCTTTCTAATTTCTATTGGGCTTCAGATGTTAGGAGTATCACTGTTTGCTTGTGTCGATGTTATTTGTCTTATGGAGTCTTATGTCTCTTTAGTTCCAAATTTCAACTCTGCATTATAACAATGCTTAAAGTTGTCAAATACATGGACGTCTTGAAAGGGCATCTGCATTAGTATGCATTTTGTCACTTCCATGCTCGATGGAGAAACTGTACTCTTGTAACCGCTGTATCCACCTAGCGATTTGTCCTTCAGGGTGTTTAAAGTTGTAACCACCTGAGTGCAGCATGATCAGTGCATATAAGAAATTTCTGGCCAAAGAGATGATGATGAAAATGCTCTATTGCTTTTACTATTGTTAACAGTTGTTTTCGTGTGACACAATAATTTCTTTCTGGTTTGGATAGAGGTTTGCTAAGGTATGCAATAACTTTTTCTTGTCCGTCTTGTTGTTGTGAAAGTACAGCACCAACTCCTATGTTACTTGCGTCATTATCTATTATGAGCTGTTTTCCAGGTTGTGGATATGCTAACACTGGTGTTGCGGAAAGAGACTGCTTCAACTGTTGGAAAGCTACGTCACATTCGGTGGTCCACATGAACCGTTGGCCCTCCTCTGTCAGATGATGTAATGGTCTTGCGATGTTGGAGAAATCCTTGACAAATCTTCTATAGTAGGTGCAAAGTCCAATAAAACTACGAAGTTGATGAACATCTTGTGGTGGAGGCCAGTTTCATGCAGCTTCCATCTTACCAGGATCAGTCTTCATCCCTGATGTAGTGATGACATGACTAAGATAATGAACTTCTTGCTGGAACAGTTTACACTAGTCGTTCCCAATTTTAACTTGCCTGGCCTAAGTTTTTCAAACCCTTGGCGAAGATTTCTCTAACGTTTTTAAAAGTCTTTCCAAGAACGATGATGTCGTCCAAGTAAACCGGACAGACCTCCCAAGACAAACCTTTGAGCACCGACTCCATTAGTCGTTCCAACGTTGCAGGTGCTTTGCAAATTCCAAATGGCATCACTTTAAAAATTCGATTTCCTGCAGTGAAAGCTGTTTTCTCATGGCCTTCAGGATGTATACCAACTTGCGAATAACCGCTCTTCAAATCTAATGTCGAGAACCATTTTGACTCAGATAGAGTGTCCAGTATATCATCAATCCTGGGTAAAGGAATGCAGTCTTTCTTTGTTATATCACTCAATCTCCAGTAATCCAAACAAAATCGCGTAGTTCCATCCATTTTCTTGACAAGAGCCACTAGTGATGTCCAGGGACTCTGTAATGGTTCTATAATGTCTTGAGTTTCCATGTCCCTTATGAGTTGTTCTGTCTCCTCCCCTTTTGCAAATGGAAGCCTTTTTGCTGTAGATGAACTAGAGGAGAATCACCAGTGTTGATCTTATGTTCTGTCAGGTTATTATGGCCATAATCAATTCATGTAGCAGCAAAAATATCAGAAAATTCTTTCACTAAGTTCTCGGCCTTAGCAGCTTGGTCTTCAGTTAATATTCTTCTTGTTTCTCTCCATAAGTCAGTAAGATGAGATGGGATGTCTGTATGGTGTTGGTTTGAGTAAGTAATTTCTATTGTGTTTATATTTGTTACCCAAGCAACAGTTTCATATATTGCTAATTCTTCACCCTTTTTCAATATTCTATTGGATTTGTTACAGTTCATCACTCTGATAGGAATCTGTTCTTTATCTATACTTACTAAAGTCCTTGCAACCAGGATACCATGAGCCAAAGCTCCTTTAACCAGGGGCATCAGTGACCGCCAATCGGAAGGCCCCAGAAGTCTCCGCCCGATGTCCACGGACTATAATTTCACTTTGCACTGGGATTTCTGTGTCTTCCGTCACTAATACTGTGGTCACACTTGATAAAGAATCAGATGTTAGGCTAAGCAGATAGATCTCTTCTGTCTTATAGATGAGTAGGTTGTCACTGGATCTAATGCTGAATTCATGTCTCTTTAGGAAATCAAGACCTTAATATGCATTCATCGTAGATGTCAGCGATGTAAACAGGATGGCGTACCAGAAAGCTACCGACTCTAATATTGAGTTCTATCTTTCCATGGTCTTTAGCACGATCTCCAGTGGTTGTTTGTAGGGTTATATTAGACTGTGTAGCATTCCAGTTTGGGTGAGGTATTATTTTCTTTATTTTGTCTGTTCTGAGTAAATTTACATTTGCACCAGTATTTACGGCAAGCTAATAATAATTACGGCAAGCTACTCCATTCATGGTTCCATCAGCTACTAATTCGTTTTCTTCACCATGTAGTCCTGAAACGTGGACGACTTCCCCTGGGACCAACCAATCAACAGCCAGCCTTTTACCTTCAGGTTGCTTTTGCTGGTTCTGTTGTCTGTTAGACGTGTTTGAACTTTGTACCCACCACCTTTTGCAGTTGGCTCGAATGTGTCCAGTCTTGCCACAATTACAACACTGAATGTTTGTAGAGGTCCTTGGAGAGGAACCTTTAATCTCTTTCAAAACGAATTTTTTGGCTTTGGTTAGTTCTTGTATTTCACTATTTTTACTACAGTTTCTTCTGCATTTACAAATCTCACTGTGCATTTGTTCGATCGGGAGGAAAGCCTAGAGCACTCATAATTCATAGCATGCATCACAGCTGATTTTAAAGTTTCACCTTCCAGCATCCTCAGAGATTGTTGAGTCTTAGGATCAGCAATATCATCAATAAATTTTAATTGAGCTAAGTTGTCTTGAATTTCTGGTGGACAGTTACTATAAGCCAATCTAGCTAGACACTCAATATCATTAGAAAGTTCTTGCAAAGTTACGCCACACTTCTATATACGATGTTTAAATTGAGTCATATAGTATTTTTTAAATAACTATCGCCAAACCTGAGTTCTAATACAGAAACCAGACTTTGATAATCAAGTCGTTTCTTCTTCTGGAATAGACTGTAAAACTTCCGCAAGAAAAATTCTTAAGGAAGCTGCAAGAAAACTGGCCTTCTGGAATTCATTCCACTCATTAGCTCTAGCGATGACTTTAAACTGTGTTTTGAAGACTGTCCAAAATGACTGACCATCATATGTGGATGTATTAGTTGTATTTCTATCGCTATGTGTAAAAACATTATTGTCACTAGAATTACCATTATCAGAAATGTTGGGTTGTTTTACCTCTGAGTGGCACTTTTTCGCACACCATGGGCTAAATGGCCAGGTCACATGGACCCCGAAGGCTCAAAGAAGTTTGGGGGAGGGGACCCACTGGAATAGCTGTTGGGAGACAGATGATAGCCTCCCGTCAAGGGCCATCCAGCGTGTTCTTTAACGTGCATAGGGTATGTCTCTCCCGCACACGGGAACACGGCTTAATGTCCCATCCGACGGACGGCGGCCTTTCCAAGCCCATCGGTGTCCCCTACTGACAGTGGGCAGGACGGGGAATTTTGCGGAAATAAATCTCAACGTTGACCCTGCTGGGACTCGAACCTGGGAAATACAGATTACGAGCCTGGCGCGCTACCGACTGAGCCACCCCCGTCCCATTATCAGAAGAAGAAGGTAACATTTCATTTCTTAAAATCTGAACTGGCGTTCACAATCAGTTTTTACAATTTCAATTTCATATTTATAATCTAACTTAACACTATCAATATCATCTTTTACACTACCAATTTCAACCTTTAAATTATCACATTGTCTGTTAAGTTCGGTTTTAATGTCCTTACATTGATTAGTGATTTCACTGATTTTTTTATTCAGATCATTATTCTGATCAATAATCTTACCAATTTGAGAAGCCACTTCAGCTCTCAACTCAGCTCTCAATTCGTTACTTTGTATAGCTATTTCGGCTTCCAAGTCCTAACATTGTGTAGCAAGGTCACCAATTTTGCTGCTTTGGGCAGCCATATCACCTTTAATGTCATTAGCTTGACTAGCACGTTCACCAATTTCACCTCTTATATCAGTCATCAGCTTTCCTAATTCATCCATACGTCTAGTAAAAGGCATTAAATAAATTATCTACACCCCTGGAACCAATTGTTGCAGTTTTAAAATGGATGAGCACTGAGCGTCGGTGTAAGTAAATATATTTTACAATACAAATTATAAAACAATGCAAAATATTATAAAAGCATGGACGAAATTACTTATAAACAAACTAAATAATATCTTACATGGAATAATAATCTTTTCCTACAGAACAGTTAAAATTAGCTGTCTACTCAATTGATCAACGCTTACCTCTTAATTTTTATAATCAATGCCCTTCTTTTTATTTTTCACTTCAGACGCAAACCATTAATTTTCTGTGTTAACTCATTAGATTTTACACTAATAAAACTAATCAACCTCCCACGCACTTAACACATAAAATAATTCTTCTTTTTAAACACTCATCGCGTATGTACCGAGACTAACTGCGTCCTCTTTCACATATCCGCAACTCCAATACTACAATTCTATCATTCTTATATTTAAGATCGGTTACTCAAAAACTATTTCTGAATGAGTCTGCATTTTGTCCTCACTTTATGCAGGAATATTCATCTGTTGATGTCTTTACTATTTCACTATTTCAGATCGGTTCTATGTTCTAATTTGTTGGTTACGTAAATCTCAGGCAGAAGCATAGGCGAGCGTTCATGTCACGTTTTTCATAAACTCACTGCAGCACGTTCATCTGTGGTAACTATATTATCACGGTCTTTCAGCAGGTATGGAAGTTAAAACCTTTCAGAACAGCAGTCTGTTCTATGAAATTTATCAATATAAATAACATTGAAGAAAATTTTTTGCGCACACTTTTATAATATGCATAACCAAAAAATGGTCTGCATATTATAATATGATAACCCAAAACTGGTTTGAAATAATATTTCCTATTAACCCTTTGAATGCCAGTCCGTCTCTTTGCCGGCCATCATGCAAAACGCCAGTTCGGTCCACTGCCCCCTCAACTCTCTCGTGCTTGTTTCCTTCCCCCCGATAAGAGGCAGCTGCTAATTGAACAAACCGCAACTCCTCTCATTGTGTCCGACCTTCAGTCTCCGAGAATAGCAGGGGCGGGGGTGGCTCAGTCGGTAGCGCGCCAGGCTCGTAATCTGTAGTTCCCAGGTTCGAGTCCCAGCTGGGTCAGCGTTGAGATTTATCTCCGCAAAATTCCCCGCCCTTCCCACGGTCAGTAGGGGACACCGATGGGCTTGGAAAGGCCACCGTCCGTCGGATGGGACGTTAAGCCGTAGCCCCGTGTGCTGGAGAGCCATACCCTGTGCAGGTTAAAGAACACGCTGGATGGCCTTGACGGGAGGCTACCATCTGTGTCCCAACAGCAGTTCAAGTGGGTCCCCTCCCCCAACCTTCTCTGAGCCTTCGGGGTCCTTGTGACCTGGCCATTTAGCCCATGGTGTGCAAAAAAAGTGCCGCTCAGAGGTAAAACAACCCAACCCAACCGAGAATAGCAATACCACCTGTATGGCTTCAAAACTGCTCTGATGTGTTCAATAGTTTTCTGTTTTAAAACCTTTTCTTGCTAAGGTAGATCTAAGTGCTTATTTCAGAAATATTTTCATATTCAAATTTTTATTTGACAAAATCAAATAAGTGATTATCCCTATGTTATGACTTTTAAAACGGAAAACAGGTTTATCAGAAGTTTAGATTCATAAATTATTTTTTATCATTCTCATACGTCAGATTGCTGTGCTAGATAAATCTCAAAAATATATACAAAGATTTTGGCAATTTAGTAAGTTACCGGTATATTTATGAACCACAATTTCAATGAGATAATAGTGATCAAAATTATCCATTTTATTTATAATTTATTTGTAAATGTTATATTCTTATGTCCACTAGTTTTTTTAATCAGTCATTTGTGACAAAATTTGAAAAATAAATTAAATATTTTTATTCACAAAGAGTAAAAAATATGATGCATTCGTTTCGAATTCCATAATAATGGGGACAAAATGCCTTAAAAAATCGTAATTATCATTCACCTTATCCTAAGCAACTAGAAATGTACCAGGAAATCGTTTATGAAGGACTTAGAGATTTACATCGAGAGGGGGATGGAAATAAAAATATACATTGGATTAATAAATTTTATTTATTTTACGTAGGGTTTATATTATAATGACTTGTAATGGAATCATCATCATCATCCTGAAGCAGCCAAGGGTTACGGAGGTCCAACCAGACCGTGCAATTTAGTTCTCCAAACATGTCTGTCCTGAGCTACATTTTCTGCATCCGGCCACTGCACACAAATTCTAACAAGGTCCTGTTTGACATTGTCTGTCTACCGCATCCTGGGTCTCCCCCTCTTTCTGAAGCCTTTTGGCACACTGCTCATAACCCTATTAACATATTCGCCAATGTATAATGTAACATATTCGCCAATGTATAATTATCAACATGGCCAAACCAACGGAGCAACAACGGAGCAACATGGCCAAACCAACGGAGTCTCTCTCTGCACAATATGCTGCTTAAAGGAGGTTGCAGACTCCTTTGCTTAACCTCATCATTAGTTACAAAGTTGAACCACCTAATGCCCAAGATACTGCGTAAGCATTTAGAATCAAAAGCATCTAGTTTCTTCTTATCATGTTTACACAGCGTCCAAGTTTCACTACCGTAACTAACCCTAGAAAGAACCAAACTATTATACAGTCTAATTTTAGTCTTTAGGTGTATACGCCTATTTCACCACACTCTCCATAGATTCTTAAAATTCCCTGCAGCAATCCCTATTTGTCTATTAATAATAATAAACTTCTTAAAACTAATTAATACCCATGAGGTGAGAGGCAAGTGTGTAATCCTCCCCTTTCAGAAGGGTAACAGAGGCAAAATTAAGGGTATAAGAGATAAAAAATAATGATTAAAATTTTTTATTTCATATGTTTTTAAAAACCTCTAAAACGGAGGGAGAAATTTCATACTGCAACGGAAATCCTGTAGTCTTGCTTTTCATATTTTCCCAGTTCGATTGAATTTACTCCCCCTCCCCTTCCCCTCGATTTTTTTTTACATTCAGGCATGCTCACGAAGAGTGGATTTCAGGGATGGGGAGAAGAGAGGAAGCCGCCATCCTCTTCAGGATCGTCAATATCCCGAATGGACAGAAAAATATAGTAAATCTATAAATATCACACAATTTTTGAAAGAATATTTTTAATTCTTCCTTCCGTTTTAAAGAACTTTTATGTACTGGCAATCTCCGTTCTAAAAAAGTAGCGAGGGGGAGAGGAGAGATACACAATCGAACCGAAAAAATATAAAAAGGAGGGTAAGGGGCAAGATATTTTATTTACAACGTTTCCCCATATGTTTTACAGGTTTTTTTAAAAAAATGTTGAAAAAGGAATCGAATATAAAAAAGTTTTATTTTTTGCCTTTTTAACCCTTACACCCATTCTGAAAGAAAGAGCCACCCCCCCCCCCTTCTCTAAATCCGACCCATGTGCACTGGGATGATGTGTTCGATCAGTTGCAGGTCAATCCAGTCACCTCCTATTGCTTAATTTTTGAAGATTCACGGAATTTCGAATTTTCTTTCATTTAAACTTCAAAATACTTTTGCTAGTACAAAACGTTCGAAAAGTTTTTTTTGTTGTTTTATGTCTGAGTGACACTTAGGAGCACATAATGGATTCGAGGCTTAGAGTTCCGCAGACGAAAGAGACCCATGGATAGTCATCCAGGCCGTTCTTCGAGGAGGGTCCTAGTGTGTGGATCTCTTGCTCAAAGTATTTCAGTTTTTTTTAATGTATTTGCGGCAACCATCCGTGGACTAATAAGTCTTTTGAAAGCGTTATAGTGTATTAAATCATTACTTCGAAATTTCGCACTGAAAAAAAAAGCGATAAAAGTTCATGTTTTCAAAAGTATTAATCCCGTAAAATAAATAATTTCTAAGATCGATTAAATGAAAGTCGAAAAAAATTAGAAAAACATGTTTTTTTTCTTTCAAATGGTGAACTCCATGTCACTTTTATTCCATTGGCACTTGTCGTTCATCACTGTGAGTTTCTCTCTGAAATTAAATCTAATTACGTTAAGCAATAAATAATGTAAATTAAGTGCAATGCATGAATACTAAAATTTTGTTTCATCTTTAGTGCACACAGTAGTAGTTACAGTGATTTCACATCTCTGTTGTCATTCTGGATGTTATCCAATATAATCACAAAATGTCTGGACTATCATGGGGAAAGAAATATTCGTAAATTTATTAATATGAAATTCTCACTTCGAAGCATATTGAACCCACCTTCGGTTAATTCATCTACAAGAATATGGGCTGAATTATTAAAATTTCTGAGAAGAACGTCATTACTCAAGATAATTTAGCTTCCACATAAACCAAGAAAAAAAATGTATTCCTGAACGATATTTTAGTCTCCTCAAATGAACTTACACCCACTACCGAAAACCCTTAGGGCCCAAGCAGTCCCCATACACAGAAATTACACAAAATTATCAGTAACTATTAGAGAAAAATAAAGAGAATAACCATAAAATCCTAGTCATTCAAATAAACGACAAAGCAAAAATACAGAGAAAATTCTTGTCTCCAAAATGATATTAGTTTCAAGAGGGAAATTAATATTAAAAACTAATCGCCTGTTTACTTCTCAACTTGAGAACTCACAAGAGCAAACTTTACTCCCTGTCACTGTCTGTGTCCCTGTCCCTGCATGCCTCAAGCTACCTATTCGAATGATCACGTCCTTCCCCCACTACGGAACAAGACTGCGGCTCAAAATAGCTTGGATTGGATTGTTTTACCTCTGAGCGGCACTTTTTTGCACACCATGGGCTAAATGGCCAGGCCACAAGGACCCCGAAGGCTCAGAGAAGGTTGGGGGAGGGGACTCACTGGAACAGCTGTTGGGAGACAGATGGTAGCCTCCCGTCAAGGCCATCCAGCGTGTTCTTTAACGTGAACAGGGTATGGCTCTCCCGCACACGGGGTCACGGCTTAACGTCCCATCCGACGGACGGCGGCCTTTTCAAGCCCATCGGTGTCCCCTACTGACCATGGGCAGGGCGGGGAAATTTTGCGGAGATAAATCTCAAAGCTGACCCAGCTGGGACTCGAACCTGGGAACTACAGATTACGAGCCTGACCGCGCTACCGACTGAGCCACCCCCGCCCCTATCTCAAAATAGCTCTCAGTAAGCAACGATACAGCGGAAAAAAATAGAAGCAAACAATAGAGGAAAAGGAAATGGACTCAAATACCATGACCTGCATTTAAAACTAAGTCCTACAGAAAATACGAAGCACCTCACCTTCCATGAGCAAGAAAAGGACTACAAACAGCTCTTAGTTTGTTTCTTATGAATAAAATTGTTTATGAATGTCAAAGTTCTATAGGCGTAATGTATATGTATAGGATGCATCACGCCTATAGAACTTTGATAATCATAAACAGTTTTATTCCAATTCTGATCTTTCTATCTTTCAAATTCTCTCTTTTCTTTCCGAGATAGAAGGTTCTATAGGACTAAATTTTGGTATTGAATGGATAAAAAAAAGTCTGAAGGCTTCGGGAAATGTTTTTATTTATTTTTTATGGGGAGGGTAAAAAAAGTTTGAAAAGCTTATTCGAAGAGGAAAGAAAGTGAGTTAGCTTATAAAATTCTAAAAGCTGACTTTAAGACTTGAACATCAAATAACGAGTCTTGCGCTCAACCGACGGAGACAATTCCTGCCGATTTCGGAGAGGAGGGCTCTCATACTGCAAATAAATTATCAATGAAGAAAGGATACAGTTTGCTTTGGTGGGAAGCAGCATTAGATATGAAATATTCCTAGTGAATATTTCGTTTTAGAACCAGCGACGATCCAGAGATATGGGGGGTGGGTAGGTTCAATCCATGTGTTTGAAAATTGTATGGTTGTATTGAATTTTTATTAAAAATATTTTTGAGTTTAAATTGTTAATGTTATTCAATGAGACAAACGAAGTTTCTATATGGTATAACTGAAATAATTAGAAAAAAATCAGTCATCCCGAAATTTGGAAAATTAATTGCTGATGTATATGATAATAATATATTCAAAAATGGTGGGAACGTAATAAGTATTTGTTAAGTAAATATCCCAAGAAATTCAATCAGTTATGTAACTCACTGGTAAAGATTTATATAGTTTTCTAAATAATATAACTAAAAATATCCTGAAACTTTGAATAAAAATTTCTGGTGAATATTTCATATTTCGAAAATGGGGAGAATGGGAAAATGTTTATATTATTTTTAGAGAAAAAAAGATTAGGTTTTAAAACTGATGAGCGCCTTTTGTTGTCGCAAAGTGCTAAATCAATGGTTAGGAACAGAGTGACTGCAGAAGAAACGTAATCACCTATTGAAAGTTAATATAGATAATGGTATTTCCAATCGTTATTATTATAAAGCAAAGTGATGATCGAAATTTTGCTTTAACAATCAGGAATATGTGAAAGTGGTGAAAACGATTTATAAAATGATATTTCGGATGTCGACTATATCTCAATAAATTGGACAGACACAGTTAATAAATGACGCAGTCTCTTGTTCACAGAGAAATGGCATAAGCTTTCCAATCGAGGGACGGCGGCTTTTCCAAGTCCGTCACTTCAAAGTATGGGAACCTGATTTCCAATGGTCAAAGAACTCTTGCAAAAGTGCCGCAACACATTAACTTGTAATTTGAGCCTTTTTCATAGCGGCTGGGACACTTTTGTAACTCCTCATGGAAGAAAGGAAATCAAGATGTTCTGCCTCGCGCTGATGAGTAGAGGCAGAACACATTGAGGGAGTGGGTTACCCTTACCGCCTGCAGTGCAGTGGTGGTGTGGACAAAAATAAAAAATAAATAGCCACGGAGGTCTTTCAGGAACCTGCCAATTTAAAACGCCATAGTAGAAGTGAGGATGGCGGGACTTCAGCAGAAAGACAACACGCACAACCACGCATTACCCAGGGGCTCGAACCCAGGTCCCTTAGATCATAGACAAGAGCGCTAACCACGCGGTAGGCCCCGACCAGAGATACTGTTTCCGGTTGCATTGAAAGCTTGAAGAGGAGTCACATCCGAGCAATTAGGTTCATTCCTTGAGTTTGGTTACTTGCTTCTCAGCATAGAGATTTAGCGGAAGTAGAGGATCTGTAGGAGTAGAGGTTCTGATTCAGCGGCGACTGATAACCGATGCGACTGTAAAAACAACGAAGAGACTCCCATGCACTCCTTGAAGGGTTGTAAAGACGACGCATTATATTTTTTGCTGCTGTTATCAGGAACAGATCCATTTGCAAAAAATATTCGCGATGAAACGGCGCTACCCAATGATAAGATGTATATTTTAAAACAATATAACGACTTTCACCCATTGACGAAATACTTTCTGGAAAATTACTCATCTCTACAAGAAATAATTGTAAATTCTGAGAGGAAAAATGCAAAGTTGAATTTGTGTGATCTCACTTTTCCCCCAAGGTATCATAATTATATAAACGTATGTAAATTATACGTAATAATTATATATACGTATCGCAATTACGTAAAACGTTGTGTCGTTTTTCTGCTGAGGGCCTGCCATCCTCTCAGACCTTCTACTATGGCATATAAACTGACAGGCTCCTGTCAGACCTCTGTGGCAATCAGCTGCTTGAGAGGGTATTTCATTTTTTTTATTTATAACAGTAAAAAAAACCTTCAAGTGAATCCCAAAACAGATCTATCTATCGGAAAATTAATGATTGCCTATTTAAAATTCCTTAGTGTTATTAAATTACATTTGACAAAACTGACGCCAGATTGACAACACTACGATTGGTCGCCAGAAAATTGGTAGCCAGATTGACTGTCTGTGTTACCAACTGATATTTCAAAAAACTTTATATCAAATTATTACAAAATTTGAGTTACAAGATGTTGCCGAATTTGCATTTCTACAAGTTGGCCAGACTAAAATATCTGAGATGCCAGATATTTTTTCTGAATTCTGTATTAGCTATAATGCTCGGATATTTTTTGACGGACTGTATTGATTTGTCGGACGTTCAAAAAAGGAATGATCATCGGCTACTGCGCCACAGGTGGAAGCATCTCGGAAACAGTAGACTTCGTGGGCTGTTTGCGAGGTACTGTAGTAAAGGTGTACCAAGAATGGACCACTGGCACACCGAGTACCTCCAGACGTCATAACTGTGGAGACGTCATAACCCAGAGCAGAACGTCGCCTCCGTCGACTGGTAAAGAGCAATCAAAGCGCAACAGTGCAGCAATTGACCACTCAAATGAATGCTGGAGCACCCAGAAACATGTCTCCAAAAACAGTAGAGCGAACCCTGTTACGCATGGATCTCTGGAGTCGGCGCTACGTAAAGGCGCCCTTATTAACCGAGGTCCATCGGCAACAACGCCTACAGTTCGTACGGGACTATCGTCATTTGACAGTGGAAGAGTGGAAAATGGATTCCTTCAACGAATCGAGGTTTCTACTCCATAGATGCGAAGGCGTTGGCAAATACGGTGTCAGACACATGAGAACCAACACCCGGACATGCTTGTCAGTCACGTACAGGCCGGCATGGCAGTTTGCATGTCTGGGAAATGTTTCCCCGGTATGACCTGGGGCCGCTGGTATCACTGGATGGATCCCTGAACTCCAATGGCTACCTGTCCATCCTCACTGACCACATGCATACCTTCATGTTGGACGTTTACCCTGGTGGTGATGTTGTCTACCAACAGGAGAATGCGCCCTGTCATGTCACTAAGGTGGTGAGTTATTGGTTTCAGGAACACAACAATGATGTCTCCATTTTCCCTTGGCTGGCGAAATCGCCCGACCTCAGTCACATAGAACACTTGTGAGACCATTTGGATTGACAGGTTCGGCGTACGGACACACAACCACGTAATCTCTGGAACCTCCGTGCTCTGCTGGAGTCCGAATGGGAATATGTGCCTCTGGCAATCTTCCAGGACCTCATTGCGTCCATGCCACACCGTCTCGCCGCCGTCATCCGGGCAAAGGGTGGTTATTCCCATTATTAGGTAGGTGGTCATATTATTCTGATACGACTGTGTATGTAAATTATGATGTATTAGAAAGATAGTGTCAAATGCATTTATGCTGAAGTTATACTACGCATCGATTGGATGCAGTACAATATGGTGTAATTGCTTGGGGAGGAATCTATTTAACATCAATTAGTGGTATCGAAGTTTTGCAAAGGAAGTTCTTGAATATAATGACTTATAACAAAGACAGAAGAAAGAAATTGGTCGGAAACAATAAGATAATATATTTAATAAAGCTGTATACATATCAAAGAGTAATGTATCTAGCGTTTAGAAAGCATAATACTTTAAAGAAAAGGTGTTGTAATCTGCGAAATGGAGAATGTAAATTATTCCACTGGCTAAAAAGGAAATTTCACATACACATTTTACGTTTTATGGACCGAGAATCTTTAATTCATTGGTCATAAATATACGAATGGAAAAAATATGTAAAAAAATGGTGTAGAAAAGCTAAAGACATACTATGTCATGGAAATTGAGGATATAGAATTACTACTAAAATAATCAAATGATAATCAAAAGCAGTGGGAGGGGAGGTTAAAAATATTATTAATCAGAATTTGTTTTGTTCCTTTGTACATTTTTGTGAGATTTTCTTAGTGTTAGAAGTTTTTGTTCTCATATAAAAATGGAATATAGATGAATGAATTGCTGCAGGACAGGAAAGAGACTGATGTCTCATTGTACCTGCCAATATGGGTATATGCCTAAGAATGTGTATATACTCTATTTTTGTGTTGTTGATTACTGTTGTTGTTGTTAAAGTTCTTGTTCATTTTTGTATGTTCAATTTGTTCAATGTTCAGATTTCTTGGAAGCCTTTTTCACAGGTTCAAGACTTTGCAAAATGTATTCATTCAGAGTTGCAAAGTATTCTCCAACAGCAGTACAAAAAGGCGCTCTGGATTTGGCGTAGACATCCACAACTTTGCATATATGCTGGAGGGGACAGTAAAAGTTTACTTTTACTGTCCCCTCCAGCAGGGGACAGTAAAAGTAAACTTTTCAAGTACTTTCAAACTTTTCAAGTACTTTCAAACTTTTCTTTTTAAAGTAAACTTTTCAAAGTACTTTTACTGTCCCCTCCAGGAGGGGACAGTAAAAGTACTTTGAAGGACAGTAAAAGTTTTGTTGAGGTAAGTACAATGGTATTTGTGTTACAGATGGATGTCAAAACATTTTGAATGCCCCTCGTACTATAGATTGGTTTTTGATTTTTTCATTAATAACGCTCAAACGTGACATTCTCTTTTAAATCTTATTCATTAACAACAATTGAAAAATTAAGTTTGCTCTTCCTTATTATAGACGGCACCATGTCCAGCGAAACTTCTTCAGCGAAAGATATGATGGTCACATGGCGCAAACAATTTATGGAACTGACGGTTGGTTTAGAGCAGTGTCTCGCAAACCTTTTTACTCTGCGGCACACCGAATCTAATTTTTTTTCCGCGGCACACTGAATCTAATTTTTTTTTCCGCGGCACACCTAAAAAAGAATAAATGCAAACTCTACATAATCGTCATTATATTTGCGCTTTGTTGAAGTCATCAGCCTGGTTTTACTTGAAGATCTGCTCTCGTTCTTTAATTCATAACTCGGTGTTTGTTTTAAATATTTTTCCATTCTATGGCTTGAAATAATCAAAACTTAATACCAAAATTTTGAAAAAGCTTGATAAATACTTACAAGATCCCAAATGATAAAATCTGAAAGATTTTTATTAAAGCACGTCGATAGCACGTCGATAACGCAAGTCAAGTCAAAATGAAATCTTTGGAATATTTAGTGTCAATTTGAAAACCTCTCGCGGCACACAGTTTGCGAGACACTGGTTTAGAGATATTAGAGCACTCTGACAAGTATCTAGAGAGCAGTCGGATCGAGTTCAGCAAAGTCGGCAAAAATAATTTTTTCCGCATAAATATTTATTGAATTTTATATCTACAGTCACTAGTAGTATGGTACTATCACTGTAATTATTATGGATTGATTTATTTTCTACTCCGTTTATTTTTTTCTAGAACTGCCTGATTTATGATACATATGCTTGATGACTGATTTCATTGTTAGCAGTTAATAATTGTTGAGTCTGAAACTCAACAATTATTAACTCAAGGGTGCGAGAGGTCCCGGTTCAAATCCCAGTCTAGCTCTCCTACTTATATTTTGAAAGAAAAAAATTTTTAGTAAAGATGATGTTTCTCAATGTTATTGAAGAGTAACCTAGAGGTATGATTGTTTGAGGCGATGCTTCGTGGGTCGGTGGTCTAGGGGTATGATTCTCGCTTAGGGTGCGAGAGGTCCCGGGTTCAAATCCCGGACGAGCACTCCTACATTATTTTGAAAGAAAATAATTTTTGGTGAAGTTGATGGTTCTCGATGTTATTGAATATTAAACTAGAACTATGCTTGCTTGAAGTGGTGTTTCGTGGCTCGTTGGTCTAGGGGTATGATTCTCGCTTAGGGTGCGAGAGGTCCCGGGTTCAAATCCCGGACGAGCCCTCGTACTTATATTTTGAAAGAAAATAATTTTTAGTGAAGATGATGTTTCTCAATGTTATTGAAGAGTAACCTAGAGGTATGATTGTTTGAGGCGATGCTTCGTGGGTCGGTGGTCTAGGGGTATGATTCTCGCTTAGGGTGCGAGAGGTCCCGGGTTCAAATCCCGGACGAGCACTCCTACATTATTTTGAAAGAAAATAATTTTTGGTGAAGTTGATGGTTCTCGATGTTATTGAATATTAAACTAGAACTATGCTTGCTTGAAGTGGTGTTTCGTGGCTCGTTGGTCTAGGAGTATGATTCTCGCTTAGGGTGCGAGAGGTCCCGGGTTCAAATCCCGGACGAGCCCTCCTACTTATATTTTGAAAGAAAATAATTTTTAGTGAAGATGATGTTTCTCAATGTTATTGAAGAGTAACCTAGAGGTATGATTGTTTGAGGCAATGCTTCGTGGGTCGGTGGTCTAGGGGTATGATTCTCGCTTAGGGTGCGAGAAGTCCCGGGTTCAAATCCCGGACGAGCACTCCTACATTATTTTGAAAGAAAATATTTTTTGTTGAAGTTGATGGTTCTCGATGTTATTGAATATTAAACTAGAACTATGCTTGCTTGAAGTGGTGTTTCGTGGCTCGTTGGTCTAGGGGTATGATTCTCGCTTAGGGTGCGAGAGGTCCCGGGTTCAAATCTCGGACGAGCCCTCCTACTTATATTTTGAAAGAAAATAATTTTTAGTGAAGATGATGTTTCTCAATGTTATTGAAGAGTAACCTAGAGGTATGATTGTTTGAGGCAATGCTTCGTGGGTCGGTGGTCTAGGGGTATGATTCTCGCTTAGGGTGCGAGAGGTCCCGGGTTCAAATCCCGGACGAGCACTCCTACATTATTTTGAAAGAAAATAATTTTTGGTGAAGTTGATGGTTCTCGATGTTATTGAATATTAAACTAGAACTATGCTTGCTTGAAGTGGTGTTTCGTGGCTCGTTGGTCTAGGGGTATGATTCTCGCTTAGGGTGCGAGAGGTCCCGGGTTCAAATCCCGGACGAGCCCTCCTACTTATATTTTGAAAGAAAATAATTTTTAGTGAAGATGATGTTTCTCAATGTTATTGAAGAGTAACCTAGAGGTATGATTGTTTGAGGCGATGCTTCGTGGGTCGGTGGTCTAGGGGTATGATTCTTGGTTAGGGTGCGAGAGGTCCCGGGTTCAAATCCCGGACGAGCACTCCTACATTATTTTGAAAGAAAATAATTTTTGGTGAAGTTGATGGTTCTCGATGTTATTGAATATTAAACTAGAACTATGCTTGCTTGAAGTGGTGTTTCGTGGCTCGTTGGTCTAGGGGTATGATTCTCGCTTAGGGTGCGAGAGGTCCCGGGTTCAAATCCCGGACGAGCCCTCCTACTTATATTTTGAAAGAAAATAATTTTTAGTGAAGATGATGTTTCTCAATGTTATTGAAGAGTAACCTAGAGGTATGATTGTTTGAGGCGATGCTTCGTGGGTCGGTGGTCTAGGGGTATGATTCTCGCTTAGGGTGCGAGAGGTCCCGGGTCCAAATACCGGACGAGCCCTCCTACTTATATTTTGAAAGAAAATAATTTTTGGCAAAGTTGATGGTTCTCAATGTTATTGAAAATTAAACAAGAAATTAAACTAGAATGGGGACACCGATGGGCTTGGAAGGCCACTGTCCTTCGGATGGGACTTTAAACCTTGTTCCCGGGTGCATGATCGCCATACTATGTGCACTTTAAAGAACACGTTAGGTGACCTTGATGGAAGGCTACGATCTGTCTTCTATTAGCTATCCAGTGTGTCCCCTCCTCCAACCTTCTGAGGGTCCTTGTGACCTGGCCATTTAGACCATTGTGTGAAAAAAAGGTGCTGCTCAGAGTTTAAACAACTCAACAAAAAACATTTTTTTAAATGCTGCATACCTTTCGGAAAGAGGTGGCTTAATTCCAAGTTTCAGTCTCAACTGTTCTGGCGTGGAGATTTTTCTTCTGCTAAACCTACCCTGCCCTCGGTGAGAAAGGGGAAAGAGATGAGCTTGGAAAAGCTGCCGTTCGTGGAATAACATGTAAAGCCGTGTACATGAGAGCTATACTCTTGCTTACATTAAAAACCTGTTCCAAGGCCACCTAGTTACCATAGACCTGGACACTACAGTAACAGAAGACCTAATTTTCAGAAATAGAGTAGATTTAAATATATATTATTTCTTAAAACTCAACTCGTAATTATTTATTTTTAAGAATTTAGTAATTAATTTTATAATATTCTCAAATATCTTAATTAAATTATTTTATTTCAACTGGTTTTAAAATAAATGGCTTATACTTAAATTTTACAACAATTAAATCAATTACATATTTATTCAAAAATTAATTTCCCTCCTTTCTTTCCTTTTTTTGTTCAAGGCTGTCCAGGGTTGTTGTACCTCTGCGCGGCACTTTTTTGCACACCATGGGCTAAATGCCCAGGTCACATGGACCCGGAATGCTCAGAGAAGGTTGGGGACCCACTGGAACAGCTGTTGGGAGACAGATGGTAGCCTTCTGTCAAGGCCATCCAGCGTATTCTTTAACGTGCACAGGATATGTCTCTCCAGCACACGGAACCACGGCTTAACGTCCCATCCGACGGACGGCGGTCTTTACAAGCCCATCGCTGTCCCCTACTGACCGTGGGTAGGGCGGGAAATTTTGCGGAGATAAATCTCAACGCTGACCCAGCTGGGACTCGAACCTGGGAACTACAGATTACGAGCCTGGCGCGCTACCGACTGAGCCACCCCCGCCCCTGCTGTCTGGGCCTGATGTATCAAGGCTGCCTTGCTTGGTCACGCTTTGACGGGAGGCTACCAGATGTCTCCAAATATCTGTTCAATAGATCCCTTTCCCCAAACCTTCTTTTAGTCTTTGGGGTCCTTGTGACCTGGCCAATAAACCTATTATATTGAAAAAGTCCCTCTCAGAGAAAACAAAACTCAATGCTAAATACTTTTAATATAGAAAAAACGAAAAGAAAGTTAAATCCGAAGTTTCATTTATAGTGGTTTACTGTATTGACTATTGTTAATTTTTTTTTATTACTCACTTTATTGACTATTGTTAACTTGTTCTGTGATAAATTTTGAAAATTGTAAGTTCAGTTTATGAGAGAACAAAGTAAAAATAAAAGAATGTTTATCTTTCTTATTTTGAATTATCATTCGAATTATATTTAAAATAATTCGAATGTGATTTTGCAAGAAAGTCCACCCAGCGTGTTTGTTAACGTGCATAGGGTATGATTCTGACGCACACGACTTAACGTCCCACCCGATGACCTTTTTAAGCCAATCGGCGCCCATTATTTACCGAGGGTAAGGAGTTTTGAGGAGATAAATCTCATCTCTGGCTTGTGTGGGACTCGAACCGGGGATTACAAGTCTGGCGCGCTACCGACTGAACCGTCCCCTGCCAAATAAGTTTTATATCTTGACGTGACAATAGTTCAGCATACCAAAAAACCAACCAAATTTGCCCTACCGAAATAGATAATTACCATATTATGTCAATGCGAATCTAATTCAAAGATCTATACCTACTACTACTCTATATGCATTTAATGGGAAAAAAGAGAGTGATTTTAAACTAAAGAATAATATCAAATTTTTTTAAATCTCAATTTTTCAACAATGTTTGTTCAGTACTTAAGAAACACTTAAGCTGGAATGTTTAACAATAATGATTTTCATAAAACCATTAACGACTGGCTGATATTTATATAATCATTACGCAAGCTTTTATAATGCATATTTTATTAAATGTCCTACTCTATACCTTGTTATGCTTCTTATGACGAGCCACGAAACATCGCTTCAAACAATCATACGGCTACGTTAACATTCAATCACATCGAGAAACATAATCTTCAATAAAAATTAGTTTCTTTCAAAAAATAAGCAAGAGAACTGATGTGGGATGAAACCCAGGAACTCTCGCACCCTAAGCAAGAAACATCCCCAAGACGAAAGAGTCACGAAACTTCGATTTAAACAATCATACCTCTAGGGGTTAATATTCAATCACATCGAGAAACATCATCTTCACCAAAAATTAGTTTCTTTCAAAATATAAATAGAAGGGCTCGTCCGAGATCTCACGCATCCTAAGCGAGAATCACACCCCTATACCTGGGGCGGGGGTGGCTCAGTCGGTAGCGCGCCAGGCTCGTAATCTGTAGTTCCCAGGTTCGAGTCCCAGCTGGGTCAGCGTTGAGATTTATCTCCGCAAAATTTCCCCGCCCTACCCACGGTCAGTAGAGGACACCGATGGGCTTGGAAAGGCCGCCGTCCGTCGGATGGGACGTTAAGCCGTGGCCCCGTGTGCGGGAGAGCCATACCCTGTGCACGTTAAAGAACACACTGGATGGCCTTGACGGGAGGCTACCATCTGTCTCCCAACAGCTGTTCCAGTGGGTCCCCTCTCCCGACCTTCTCTGAGCCTTCGGGGTCCATGTGACCTGGCCATTTAGCCCATGGTGTGCAAAAAAAGTGCCGCTCAGAGGTAAAACAACTCAACCCAAACAACACCCCTATACCACTGAGCCAGGAAACCTCGCTTCAAACAATCATACCTCTCGGTTAATATTCAATAACATCAAGAAACATCGTCATTACTAAAAATTAGTTTTTTCGAAATATAAGAGGGCTCTTCCGGGAGGCGTATTACCAAAGGCGTCACTGATTCAGAGCAGTAAAGAAATCCGCTGCTCTGGGTAGTTCACACTTTTGTATGTGCTATAGTTGCGCATAACGCAACAAAACCGTCAGCAGTTCAGACACAATAGATTTATTTTGGTTTTGTTCTAAAATTCTGGGCTTCAGTAGTTTCTTTTGTGAGATGAAGGTTAGGTTGTGCATGTTTTTATGTGGAATTAGCACTTACAACATATGCTGCCAAATTCCAAAAAGTCAGCGAAAAACGACAGGTCACTAGCATGGAAATACATTGGACATAGAGTAAAGTGAAATACTAGTATCTTGACTTGATTTTGACAACTTCGAATAGTGATCACTTTACTGATTCGTTCTCACTTGGCCTCCGCTCATCAGGGGCGTTTTTATAATGCGGCAGGCAGTTTTTTATAATATTGTCATATAGATACGTTCAGAATATCATAAAGGAAAAACGAAAAAGTACAATGTATTGGCTATTCCAATTCTGAAAAAGCCAATACGCCATAATTTTCTATGGGCTACAGTTCGACCAGCGCTCGCCAATGTTGCCTGCTCTCGATCCCAAGGATAGATCTATTAGATCTATTGTGTCTGAACTGCTGACGGTTTTGTTACATTATGCGCAACTATAGCACATACAAAAGCGTGAGCTACTCAGAGCAGCGGATTTCTTGACTGCTCTGAATCAGTGACGCCTTTGGCAATACGCTTCCGGGAGTTAATAACTCCTATTTGTTTTTTCAAAGAACCTAATTTTTGGTGAAGATGATATTTTTCGAAGTTATTTAAAATTAACGAAGAGGTACGATTGTTTCAAGCGGTAAATCGTGCCACGTTGGTCTAGGAGTATGATACTTGCTAAGGCTACGAGAGATTCCGTGTTTAAATTCCGCGAATCGTACTTTTTTTTTTTCAAATCAAAAACTGAGTTTTGGAGAAGATGATGCTATTGAATATTAACCTAGAAGAATGATTCTTTTAAGCGATGTTTCGGGGCTCGATGGTCTAAGAATATGATTTTTGCTTAGGGTGCGAGAGATTCCGGGTTCAAATCCCGGTCGAGCTTTCCTACTTATATTTTGAAAGAAAATAATTTTTGGTGAAGTTGATGGTTCTCGATGTTATTGAATATTAAACTAGAAGTCTGATTGCTTGAAGTGGTGTTTCGTGGCTTGTTGGTCTAGGGGTATTATTCTCTCTTAGGGTGCTAGAGGTCCCAGATCCAAATCCCGGTCGACTTCTCCTTCTTATATTTTGAAAGAAAATAATTTTTAGTGAAGATGATGTTTCTCGATGTTATTGAATACTAACCTAGAGGTATGATTGTTTGAGGCGATGCTTCGTGAACACTGGTCAAGGGGTATGATTCTCGCTTAGGGTGCGAGAGGTCCCAGGTTCAAATCCCTGACGAGTTCTCCTACATATATTTTGAAAGAATATAACTTTTGGTGAGGTTAATGGTTTTCGATATTATTGAATATTAAACTAGAAGTATGATTGCCTGAAGTGATGTTTCGTGGTTCGTTGGTCTAGGGGTATGATTCTCGCTTAGGGTGCGAGAAATCCCGGGTTCAAATCCCGGACGAGCCCTCCTACTTATATTATGAAAGAAAATAATTTTTAGTGAAGATGATGTTTCTCGATGTTATTGAATATTAAACTAGAAGTATGCTTGCTTGAAGTGGTGTTTCGTGGCTTGTTGGTCTAGAGGTATGATTCTCGCTTAGGGTGCGAGAAGTCCCGTGTTCAAATCCCGGACGATCCCTCCTACTTCTATTTTGAAAGAAAGTAATTTTTGGTGAAGTTGATGGGTCTCGATGTTATTGAATATTAAATTAGAAGTATGCTTGCTTGAAGTAGTGTTTCGTGGCTCGTTGGTCTAGGGGTATGATTCTCGCTTAGGGTGCGAGAGGTCCCGGATTCAAATCCCGGACGAGCCCTCCTACTTCTATTTTGAAAGAAAATAATATCTAGTGAAGATGATGATTCTCGATGTTATTGAATAGTAACCTAGAGGTATGATTATTTGAAGCGATGCTTTGTGGGTCGCTGCTCGAGGGGTATGATTCTCGCTTTGGGTGCAAGAGGTCCTGGGTGCAAATCCCGGACTATCCCTCCTGCTTATATTTTGAAAGAAAATAGCTTTTGGTGACGTTAATGGTTCTCGATGTTATTGAATATAAACTAGAAGCATGATTGCTTGAAATAATTTTTCGTGTTTCGTTGGTCTAGGGGTATGATTCTCGCTTCTGGTGCGAGAGATCCCGGGACCAAATCCCCGACGAGCCCTCCTACTTATATTTTGAAAGAAAATAATTTTTAGTGAAGATGATGTTTCTCGATGTTATTGAATACTAACCTAGACGTATGAGTTTTTAACCCTTTCAGGACCATAAGGTTTCTAAGAGTAAATATTAGTATGTAACTGTTTATTTTAGTTTGTTTAGACGTAAAATAAATAAAACTCATAAGAAAAATACATAACAATGTGTAGTTTTTTTGGAATTTTATGGGAAATATTTTTCCCAATGGACTATAAAGGTAACACAAATAATAGTTAGGCTTATTATGCAATGTTTTTTATTTATTGGTTTATTAGAACAAAATGTTAACTAAAATAATACAAAATTATGAAATAAAATTATTATACAAAATGATGTGCTAATTATGATATTCTGCGAAGCAATTTCTTTTGGTAGTGAGGCAAAGATGGACATTGCACATAGTACATATATTATGCGTCCTGACAGTTCTATTTTTGTTTTCTAAACGTTCTAGTTTACGTAATTGCGTTCGGCATACGTTCTATTTTGACATTCTGTATAAAAAATGCAGATCAGGTTATAATTAAATACGACAATCACGAATTTTAAAATGGGAAAAATGTTTCCCTTAGTCGTGAAAGGGTTAAGGCGGTGCTTCGTGAACACTGGTCAAGGAGTATGATTCTCGCTTAGGGTGCGAGAGGTCCCAGGTTCGAATTCCGGACCAGTTCTCTTACATATATTTTGAAAGAATATAACTTTTGGTGAGGTTAATGGTTTTCGATATTATTGAATATTAAACTAGAAGTATGATTGCTTGAAGTGGTGTTTCGTGGTTCGTTGGTGTAGGGGTATGATTCTCGCTTAGGGTGCGAGAAATCCCGGGTTCAAATCTCCGACGAACCCCTCCTACTTATAGTTTGAAAGTAAATAATTTTTGGTGAAGTTGATGGTTCTCGATGTTATTGAATATTAAACTAAAATTATGATTCTTGAAGTGGTGTTTTGTGGCTCGTTGGTCTAGGGGTATGATTCTCGCTTAGGGTGCGAGAGGTCCCGGGTTCAAATCCCGGACGAGCCCTCCTACATTTTTTTGAAAGAAAATAATTTTTGGTGAAGTTAATGGTTCTCGATGTTATTGAATATTAAACTAGAAGTATGGTTTCTTGAACTGATGTTTCGTGGCTTGTTGGTCTAGGGGTATGATTCTCGCTTAGGGTGCGAGAGATCCCGCACGAGCCCTACTACTTCTATTTAGAAATAAAATAATTTTTGGTGAAGTTGATGGTTCTCGATGTTATTGAATATTAAACTAGAATTATGCTTGTTTGTAGCGGTGTTTCGTGGCTCGTTGGTCTAGGGGTATGATTCTCGCTTAGGGTGCGAGAGGTCCTGGGTTCAAATCCCGGACAAGCTCTCCTACTTCTATTTTGAAAGAATTAATTTTTGGTGAAGTTGATGGGTCTCGATGTTATTGAATATTAAATTAGAAGTATGCTTGCTTGAAGTAGTGTTTCGTGGCTCGTTGGTCTAGGGGTATGATTCTCGCTTAGGGTGCGAGAGGTCCCGAGTTCAAATCCCGGACGAGCCCTTCTATTTTGAAATAATCTGTGGTGAAGCTGATGGTTCTCGATGATATTGAATATTAAACTAGAAGTATGCTTGCTTGAAGTGGTGCTTCGTGGCTCGTTGGTCCACGGGTATGATTTTCGCTTAGGGTGCTAGAGATCTCGGACGACCCTCCTACATTATTTTGAAAAAAAAATAGTTTTTTGGTGAAGTTGATGGTTCTCGATGTTATTGAATATTAAATTAGAAGTATGCTTGCTTGAAGTGGTGTTTCGTGGTTCGTTGGTGTAGGGGTATGATTCTCGCTTAGGGTGCGAGAGGTACCGGATTCAAATCCCGGTCGAGCTCTCCTACTTATATTTTGAAAGAAAAACATTTTTAGTGAAGATGATGTTTCTCGATGTTATTGAATACTAACCTAGAGGTATGATTGTTTGAGGCGATGCTTCTTGGGTCGGTGGTCTAGGGGTATGATTCTCGCGAGGGGTTCCGGGTTCAAATCCCGGACGAGCTCTCCTACATATATTTTGAAAGAAAATGATTTTTAGTGAAGATGATGTTTCTCAATGTTATTGAATATTAACCTAGAACAGAGGTTCCCAAACTTATTTGTCCTACCGCCCGTTTTGAGAGAAAATATTACTCAGCGCCCTCCTGGAAATTTATCTTCTTTAAGCGAACAAACAGAAAGATGCACATATTCCTGTCGATCCATGCTGGACTTCCCGGGAATGCGCGACACGCTCGTTTGATAAGACCTGTCGGCGGACTTGACCATTGATCGGTTATAACTTGCATTTAATGAGTTTATTTGGAAAATAAAATGATCACTACGACTTTAACTCTATGTTACACAACAGATGAAACATGTACGAAGGGTTGTTCAAAAATTACTTGTCTTCCCTTCTTTCTTTATATTTCCACCGCCCCCTAATTTCACCCGAGACCACTACCGACCCCCTGGATCGTTCCAGCGCCCTCCAGGGGTCGGTATCTCCCATTTTGGGAAATATTGCCCTAGAAGTATGATTGCTTGAAGTGATGTTTCGTAACTCGTTGATCTATTGAATTGTCGCATTTGGTGCGAGAAGTCCCGGGTTCAAATCCCGGACGAGACCTCCTACTTTCAATTTGAAAAAAACAAACAAATTAGTTTTTAGTGAAGATGATGATTCTCGATGTTATTGAATAGTAACCTAGAGGTATGATTATTTGAAGCGATGCTTCGTGGGTCGCTGCTCGAGGGGTATGATTCTCGCTTTGGGTGCAAGAGGTCCTGGGTGCAAATCCCGGACTATCCCTCCTGCTTATATTTTGAAAGAAAATAGCTTTTGGTGACGTTAATATTTCTCGATGTTATTGAATATTAAACTAGAAGCATGATTGCTTGAAATTATTTTTAGTGTTTCGCTGGTCTAGGGGTATGATTCTCGCTTATGGTGCGAGAGATCCCGGGACCAAATCCCCGACGAGCCCTCCTACTTATATTTTGAAAGAAAATAATTTTTAGTGAAAATGATGTTTCTCGATGTTATTGAATACTAACCTAGACATATGAGTTTTTAACCCTTTCAGGACCATAAGGTTTCTAAGAGTAAATATTAGTATGTAACTGTTTATTTTAGTTTTTTAGACGTAAAATAAATAAAAATCATAAGAAAAATACATAACAATGTGTAGTTTTTTTGGAATTTTATGGGAAATATTTTTCCCAATGAACTATAAAGGTAACACAAATAATAGTTAGGCTTATTATGCAATGTTTTTTTATTTATTGGTTTATTAGAACAAAATGTTAACTAAAATAATACAAAATTATGAAATAAAATTATTATACAAAATGATGTGCTAATTATGATATTCTGCGAAGCCATTTCTTTTGGTAGTGAGGCAAAGATGGACATTGCACATAGTACATATATTATGCGTCCTGACAGTTCTGTTTTTGTTTTCTAAACGTTCTCGTTTACGTAATTGCGTTCGGCATACGTTCTATTTTGACATTCTGTATAAAAAATGCAGATCAGGTTATAATTAAATACGACAATCACGAATTTTAAAATGGGAAAAATGTTTCCCTTAGTCGTGAAAGGGTTAAGGCGGTGCTTCGTGAACACTGGTCAAGGAGTATGATTCTCGCTTAGGGTGCGAGAGGTCCCAGGTTCGAATTCCGGATCAGTTCTCTTACATATATTTTGAAAGAATATAACTTTTGGTGAGGTTAATGGTTTTCGATATTATTGAATATTAAACTAGAAGTATGATTGCTTGAAGTGCTGTTTCGTGGTTCGTTGGTGTAGGGGTATGATTCTCGCTTAGGGTGCGAGAGGTCCCGGGTTCAAATCCAGGACGAGCCCTCCTACTTCTATTTTGAAAGAAAATAATTTTTAGTGAAGATGATGATTCTCGGTGTTATTGAATAGTAACCTAGAGGTATGATTATTTGAAGCGATGCTTCGTGGGTCGCTGCTCGAGGGGTATGATTCTCGCTTTGGGTGCAAGAGGTCCTGGGATCAAATCCCGGACTATCCCTCCTGCTTATATTTTGAAAGAAAATAGCTTTTGGTGACGTTAATGGTTCTCGATGTTATTGAATATTAAACTAGAAGCATGATTGCTTGAAATTATTTTTCGTGTTTCGTTTTATCTAGGGGTATGATTCTCGCTTATGGTACGAGAGATCCCGGGACCAAATCCCCGACGAGCCCTCCTACTTATATTTTGAAAGAAAATAACTTTTGGTGAAGTTGATGGTTCTCGATGTTATTGAGTATTAAATTAGAAGCATGATTGCTTGAATTGATGTTTCGTGGCTCGTTGGTCTAGGGGTATGATTCTCGCGAGAGGTCCCGGGTTGAAATCCCGGTCGAGCTCTCCTACTTACATTTTGAAAGAAAATCATTTTTAGTGAAGATGATGTTTCTCGATGTTATTGAATACTAACCTAGAGGTATGATTGTTTGAGGCGCTCCTTCGTGGGTTGGTGGTATAGGGGTATGATTTTCGCTTAGGGTGCGAGAGGTATCGGGTTCAAATCCCGGTCGACCTCTCCTAGTTATATTTTGAAAGAAAATAACTTTTGGTGAAGTTTAAGGTTCTCGATGTTATTGAATATTAAACTCGAAGTATGATTGCTTGAAGTGATGTTTCGTGGCTCGTTGGTCTAGGGCAGGGGTGTCAAACTGAATCTTTTAAAGTGGCAATTTTTCTTTCAAAGTATATCAGCCGGCCGGGATTCAATTAAACACTAATTTTACATAAAAAAACCTTTTATTTAAATTTAAAGTATACATCAAAATTAAAATGTCATTAAGTCATAACGGTTAAAAAACAGCGCATTAATTCCAACTTCCAGATACATGACATCTTTTCAGTTTCTTTTCTTTAATCTGTACATATTTGTTCAATGTATAGAAAAACTATTCATGAAATTCGAGTATTTACTAATTGAGGTCGCGGGCCGCATCTAAATACCCCGTCTCGCTTAGGGTGCGACAGGTACCGTGTTCAAATCCCGGTCGAGCTCTCCTATTTATATTTTGAAAGAAAATCATTTTTAGTGTGATTTTAGTGAAGATGATGTGTTCAATGTTATTGAATACTTACCTAGAGGTATGATTGTTTGAGGCGATGCTTCTTGGGTCGGTGGTCTAGGGGTATGATTCTCGCGAGAGGTCCCGGGTTCAAATCCCGGACGAGCTCTCCTACATATATTTTGAAAGGAAATGATTTTTAGTGAAGATGATGTTTCTCAATGTTATTGAATATTAACCTAGAATAGAGGTTCACAAACTTATTTGTCCGACCGCCCCTTTTGAGAGAAAAAATTACTCAGCGCCCTCCTGGAAATTTATCTTCTTTAAGCGAACAAACAGAAAGATGCACATATTCCTGTCGATCCATGCTGGACTTCCCGGGAATGCGCAGCACGCTCGCTTGATAAGACCTGTCGGCGGACTTGACCATTGATCGGTTATAACCTGAATTTAATGAGTTTATTTGGAAAATAAAATGATTACTACGACTTTAACTCTATGTTACACAACAGATGAAACATGTACGAAGGATTGTTCAAAAATTACTTATCTTTTCCTTCTTTCTTTATATTTCCACCGCCCCCTAATTGCACCCGAGGCCACTACCGACCCCCTGGATCGTTCCAGCGCCCCCCCCCCCAGGGGTCGGTATCGCCCATTTTCGGAAACATTGCCCTAGAAGTATGATTGCTTGAAGTGATGTTTCGTAACTCGTTGATCTATTGAATTGTCGCATTTGGTGCGAGAGGTCCCGGGTTCAAATCCCGGACGAGACCTCCTACTTTCAATTTGAAAAAAACAAACAAACTAGTTTTTAGTGAAGATGATGTTTCTCCATGTTATTGAATACTAAACTACAGATATGATTGTTTGATGCGACGTCTCGTGGCTCGTTGGTCTAGGGGTATGGTTCTCGCTTAGGGTGCGAGGGGATGCCGGGTTCAAATCCCGGACGAGCCCTCCTACATTATTTTGAAAGAAAATAATTTTTAGTGAAGATGATGTTTCTCGATGTTATTGAAAAATAACCTAGAGGTATGATTGTTTGAGGCAATGCTTCGTGGGTCGGTGGTCTAGGGGTATGATTCCCGCTTAGGGTGCGAGAGTTCGCGGGTTCAATTCCCGGATGACCCCTGCTACTTATATTTTGAAAGAAAGTAATTTTTGGTGAAGTTGATGGGTCTCGATGTTATTGAATGTTAAACTAGAAGTATGATTTCTTGTAGTGGTGTTTTGTGCTCGTTGGTCTAGGGGTATGATTCTCGCCTAGGGCGCGAGAGGTCCCAGGGTCAAATCCCGGACGAGCCATCCTACTTATATTTTGAAACAAAATAACTTTTGGTGAAGTTGATGGTTCTCGATGTTATTGAATATTAAACTAGAAGTATGATTGCTGGAAGTGATGTTTCCTGGCTCGTTGGTCTAGGGGTATGATTCTCGCTTAGGGTGCGAGAGGTCCCGGGTTCAAATTCTGGACGAACCCTCCTACTTATAATTTGAAAGAAAATAATTTTTAGTGAAGATGATGTTTCTCGATATTATTGAATATTAAACTAGAAGTATGCTTGCTTGACGTGGTGTCTCGTGGCTCGTTGGTCTAGGGGTATGATTCTCGCTTAGGGGGTATGATTCTCGCTTAGGGTGCGAGAGGCCCCGGGTTCAAATCCCGGACGAGCCCTCCTACATTATTTTGAAGGAAAATAATTTTTGGTGTAGTTGATGGTTCTCGATGTTATTGAATATTAAACTAAAAGTATGCTTGCTTGAAATGGTGTTTCGTGGTTCGTTGGTCTGGGGTATGATTCTCGCTTAGGGTGCGAGGGGTTCCTGGTTCAAATCCCGGACGAGCTCTCCTACTTATATTTTGAAAGAAAATAATTTTTAGTGAAGATGATGTTTCTCGATGTTATTGAAAAATAACCTAGACTTCTGATTGTTTGAGGCAATGCTTCGTGGATCGGTGGTCTAGGGGTATGATTCTCGCTTAGGGTGCGAGAGTTCGCGGGTTCAAATCCCGGATGACCCCTGCTACTTATATTTTGAAAGAAAGTAATTTTTGGTGAAGTTGATGGGTCTCGATGTTATTGAATGTTAAACTAGAAGTATGATTTCTTGAAGCGGTGTTTTGTGGCTCGTTGGTCTAGGGGTATGATTCTCGCCTAGGGTGCGAGAGGTCCCAGGGTCAAATCCCGGACGAGCCATCCTACTTATATTTTGAAACAAAATAACTTTTGGTGAAGTTGATGGTTCTCGGTGTTATTGAATATTAAACTAGAAGTATGATTGCTGGAAGTGATGTTTCCTGGCTCGTAGGTCTAGGGGTATGATTCTCGCTTAGGGTGCGAGAGGTCCCAGGTTCAAATCCCGGACGAGCCCTCCTACTTATATTTTGAAAGAAAATAATTTTTGGGGAAGTTGATGGTTCTCGATGTTATTGAATGTTAAACTAGAAGTATGATTGCTTGAAGTGGTGTTTTGTGATTCGTTGGTCTAGGGGTATGATTCTCGCTTAAGGTGCGAGAGGTCCCGGGTTCAAATACCGGACGAGCCCTCCTACATATATTTTGAAAGAATATAATTTTTGGTGTAGTTGATGGTTCTCGATGTTATTGAATATTAAACAGAAGTATGATTGTTTGAAGAGATGTTTTGTGGCTCGTTGGTCTAGGGGTATGATTCTCGCGAGAGGTCCCGGGTTCAAATCCCGGACGATCCCTCCTACATATATTTTGAAAGAAATTAATTTTTAATGAAGGTGATGATTCTCGATGTTGTTGAATACTAACCTAGAGGTATGATTGTTTGAGGCAATGCTTCGTGGGTCGCTGGTCTATGGGTATGATTCTCGCTTAGGGTGCGAGAGGTCCCCTCCTTATATTTTGAAAGAAAACAATTTTTGGTGAAGTTGATGGTTCTCGATGTTGTTGAATATTAAACTAGAAGTATGATTGCTTGAAATGATATTTCGTGGCTCGTTGGTCTAAGGCTATCGTTCTGACTTAGGGTGCGAGATGTCCCGGGTTCAAATCCCGGAGGAGCCCTCCTACTTGTATTTTGAAAGAAAATAATTTTTGGTGAAGGTGATGGTTCTCGATGTTATTTAATATTAAACTAGAAGTATGATTGCTTGAAATGATGTTTCGTGGCTCGTTGATCTATTGAATTGTCGCATTTGGTGCGAGAGGTCCCGGGTTCAAATCCCGGACGAGACCTCCTACTTTCAATTTGAAAAAAACAAACAAACTAGTTTTTAGTGAAGATGATGTTTCTCCATGTTATTGAATACTAAACTAGAGATATGATTGTTTGATGCGACGTCTCGTGGCTCGTTGGTCTAGGGGTATGATTCTCGCTTAGGATGCGAGAGGTCCCGGGTTCAAATTCTGGACGAACCCTCCTACTTATAATTTGAAAGAAAATAATTTTTAGTGAAGATGATCTTTCTCGATATTATTGAATATTAAACTAGAAGTATGCTTGCTTGACGTGGTGGCTCGTTGGTCTAGGGGTATGATTCTCGCTTAGGGTGCGAGAGGTCCCGGGTTCAAATCCCGGACGAGCCCTCCTACATTATTTTGAAAGAAAATAATTTTTGGTGTAGTTGATGGTTCTCGATGTTATTGAATATTAAACTAAAAGTATGCTTGCTTGAAATGGTGTTTCGTGGTTCGTTGGTCTAGGGGTATGATTCTCGCTTAGGGTGCGAGGGGTCCCTGGTTCAAATCCCGGACGATCTCTCCTACTTATATTTTGAAAGAAAATAATTTTTAGTGAAGATGATGTTTCTCGATGTTATTGAAAAATAACCTAGACTTATGATTGTTTGAGGCAATGCTTCGTGGGTCGGTGGTCTATGGGTATGATTCTCGCTTAGGGTGCGAGAGGTCCCGGGTTCAAATCCCGGTCGAACTCCCCTCCTTATATTTTGAAAGAAAACAATTTTTGGTGAAGTTGATGGTTCTCGATGTTGTTGAATATTAAACTAGAAGTATGATTGCTTGAAATGATATTTCGTGGCTCGTTGGTCTAAGGCTATCGTTCTGACTTAGGGTGCGAGATGTCCCGGGTTCAAATCCCGGAGGAGCCCTCCTACTTGTATTTTGAAAGAAAATAATTTTTGGTGAAGGTGATGGTTCTCGATGTTATTTAATATTAAACTAGAAGTATGATTGCTTGAAATGATGTTTCGTGGCTCGTTAGTCTACGGGTTTGATTCTCGCTTAGGGTTCGAGTGGTCCCGGTTTCAAATCCCGCATGATCCCTCCTATTCATACTTGGAAAGAAACAAATTTTTAGTGAAGATGTTTGTCGATGTTACTGAATATTATTCTAGAGGTATGATTGTTTGAAGCGATGTTCCATGGCTCGTTGGTCTAGGGGTATGATTGTTGCTTCGTGTCTGATAGGTCCCGGGTTCTAAATCCTGGACGAGCCTTCCTAGTTGTGTTTTGAAACAAAATAATATTTCTGATATGTCTTAATATTAATATAGAGATACGATTCTCTGAAGTGATCAATTGTGGCTCGTTGGTCAAGGGGTATGATTCTCGTTTTGTGCGATTAGTTGGGCTCGGTTTCTAAAACTAGGACGGATCCTCCTGCTTCGTTTTTCAAATCAAATAAATAATTATTTGGGAAAGGTGATATTTCTGGAACACACTTTATGACCTTGACGGGAGTCTACCATTTGTTTACTAATATCTGTTCAGTGGGTCTCCTTCTCCGAGAGTTCTCCTGAGCCTTCGAAGTCAAGGGTGACTTGACCATTTAGCTCATTGTGTGGTCATGTTCGCGCCGTTCAACCCATGTTGCTTTGCTTTGGGAATCGAAGTTCCGTTCTGTTATTCTCCTTTCAACGGAATCACTGTAATTACTATTAATCTGTCGTGCATAAGCGGTTTTAAAGACAAAATTTCTAAGTCCGAAAGTAGAATAAAATCTTATTTTTGCGCTGGATCTCAACATTATCCACTTTTAATAATTTATTCCAAAGTAACTTACATACACTATGTTACAAAAAGTAATCGGGCGCTTTCATGTTACATGAAAGTAAAGCCAAATTCAGGGGTCCCTAACTTCTACAAAACGTTTTGTACGAAAAAACATTACCGGAGATATATTAAAAATTTCATTCAAATCTCCGTTTTCCCCAATATTCGTTTAATATTTAAACAAATACGGAATCTGAAACATTTAATTGTAACTTGGCTACTTGTGGAAATTTTCTCGAGAAGATAAAGCTCAACCGTTATAACAAATCGTTCACTTCAAGATAAAGCTCAACCGTTATAACAAATCAACCGTTATTAACAAATCGTATAAATGTAATATTTGAAGTGTAACGTTTTTTTGGTTTTCATAAATTTGTGGGGAGGAAATGTTTAAGAAGTTGGAAGAAAGTACCCCTGAGAGGAACATTTTTGCACACAGTGAGTTAAATGGCCAGGTCATAAGAACCCATTATAGGGTTCAGATAAGGTTGGGGAAAGTAACCCACTGGACAGCTGTAAGGAGACAGATGATAATCTCCCATTAAGATCATCCAGTGTGTTCTTTAAAGTGTACAGAGCATGCCTCTTCCGCACACGGGAGCCACAGTTTAACGAGTTGTTTTACCTCTGAGCGGCACTTTTTTGCACACCAAGGGCTAAATGGCCAGGTCACATGGACCCCGAAGGCTCAGAGAAGGTTGGGGGAGGGGACCCACTGGAACAGCTGTTGGGAGACAGATGGTAGCCTCCAAAGCGTGTTCTTCAACGTGCACAGGGCCATCTCGTCAAGGCCATCCAGCGTGTTCTTTAACGTGCACATGGTATGGCTCTCCCACACACGGAGCCACGGCTTAAAGTCCCATCCGACAGACGGCGGCCTTTCCAAGCCCATCGGTGTCCCCTACTGACCGTGGGAAGGGCGGGGAATTTTGCGGAGATAAATCTCAACGCTGACCCAGCTGGGACTCGAACCTGGGAACTACAGATTACGAGCCTGGCGCGCTACCGACTGAGCCCCCCCCCGCCCCCCACAGTTTAACGACTCTGGCTCTCGTGAGACAGCTCTTCCAAGACATCAGTATCCCTTACTGACGAAGGGCAGGTTTTTAGTGGAGGCAGGGCCGTCTTAAGTCATGGATTCACTGGGCAGTTGCCCAGGGGCCCCACGATTCTAAATTTCGCAAATGTTTGTGTTGATTAATCCTCGCTTTACCAGCCTGTTTTTTATGTTTAAACATTGATTATGTTAAACGTACCAATAAATCTATATGCTTAATTTTATTGGCCGTTTACATTTTTATTCCCGTAGGTGGGTGGGTAGGGGCATCAGTGCATTGCTTTGCCCAGGGGCCTGCAGTACTGTTAAGACGGCACTGAGTGGTTGGGGGAGTTGCGAGAAATAAGAGTTGCTGGCCCAGATTGGATTCGATGACGATTTTCTAAGATTTTATTATTTCGAGGCAATGTGAAAGTGTCGTCTGCTGTTAAATGGTTCCACTTCAATGATCCTTTAAATATTGATCGAAGATCGTTAAAAATTGACACTGTCACATTGCCTCCAAATTGATGAAATCTTAAAAAATCGTCACACAAATTTCAGATATTTAATTTATGTCAGTGAACAAATTGTTTACAAGAGTTGTGTTTTATTTATTGAAGTATTTTTTCACAAGTGTCAAAAGTTGAAGATAAATACTTCAGTTTCCATTCATTCTTTAAATATTAAACGAATATTACGGGAAATATATTTAGAGATTTTTGAGTGACATCTACAATTTATCGCCAATAACAGTTTTTGCGTAAAGGTTTATTTCCAATGTTAGAAAGCTTTGAAAGTGACCTTCCATTCAGATAACATGGAAGTGTCCGGACACTTTTTTCAACATAATGTAGTGTACGGGGCGGGGGTGGCTCAGTCGGTAGCGCGCCAGGCTCGTAATCTGTAGTTCCCAGGTTCGAGTCCCAGCTGGGTCAGCGTTGAGATTTATCTCCGCAAAATTTCCCCGCCCTGCCCACGGTTAGTAGGGGACACCGATAGGCTTGAAAAGGCCGCCGTCCGTCGGATGGGACGTTAAACCGTGGCCCCGTGTGCGGGAGAGCCATACACTGTGCACGTTAAAGAACACGCTGGATGGCCTTGACGGGAGGCTACCATCTGTCTCCCAACAGCTGTTCCAGTGGGTCCCCTCTCCCGACCTTCTCTGAGCCTTCGGGGTCCATGTGACCTGGCCATTTAGCCCATGGTGTGCAAAAAAGTGCCGCTCAGAGGTAAAACAACCCAACCCAAACAATGTAGTGTACTGGAAGTTTTCAATAACGTACCGATGTATCAAAAATTGTGCGTTGATGAGCAAGTGATAGGTATGTCGTGTGTGAAACAGTAACTTCCAAAGAAACCCCACTGGTAAGAATACAAATCATTTATTTATCTGATGTGAAAAGAATAATCTACAATTTTGATGTGTACTGTGGGAAGATTGTGCCAGTACCATGTGTGCCAGACATTGGCGTTAGCTCAACTATTTCGCTACAACTGTCTCAAATTATTCCAATGTAGATGAACCATTTGTTGCATTTTAATAATTGGTTTGCTTCTCTTTCTTTGATGGCTAAGCTAGCACAAAAAATTATACTACCTTTGGATTATAAGACCAAATAATCTAGAGCAGTGTTTCTCAATCTTTTATGCTTCACGTACCACCTGGAAAAGTGTATATAACTGGTATATCCCTTGTATAGATAGATAAAACTATAGTTAACAATGGGAATAAAATAAAACATATATATATAACATATATCTAGCGACTTTTGAGCTCTCACGGCGTACCCCACGTTGAGAACTCCTAATCTAGAGCAGTGGTTCTCAACCTTTTATGCTTCACGTACCCATTGAAAATGTGTATATAACTGGCGTACCCCTTGTATAGATAGATAAACTATAGTTATAGTATAACAATGGGAATAAAATAAAACATATATATCAGTGGTTCTCAACCTTTTATGCTTCCCGTACCCCCTGGAAATGTGTATGTAACTGGCCTATAACAATGGGAATAAAACATATGTATCAGTGGTTCTCAACCTTTTATGCTTCACGTACCCCCTGGAAATGTTTATGTAACTGGCGTACCCCTTGTATAGATAGATAAAACTATAGTGATAGTATAACAATGGGAATAAAATAAAACATATATATCAGTAGTTCTCAACCTTTTATGCTTCACGTACCCCCTGGAAATGTGTATGTAACTGGCGTACCCCTTGTATAGATAGATAAAACTATAGTTATAGTATAACAATGGGAATAAAATAAAACATATATATCAGTGGTTCTCAACCTTTTATGTTTCACGTACCCCCTGGAAATGTTTATGTAACTGGCGTACCCCTTGTATAGATAGATAAATCTATAGTTATAGTATAACAATGGGAATAAAATAAAACATATATATATTATATATGCACATTAAATTTTGTGTTCATAAATTACATATCTCGATAAACACAAAAAATGACATAAACAATTTAACAAATCGTATAAAATTATAAATTTTCACTTTGTTACTAGATCTAGCGACTTTTGAGCTCTCACAGCATACCCCAAAAAATTTTACTGCGTACCCCACTTTGAGAACCCCTAGTCTTGAGGAATGTACATTGGCCACAGAGAAGTTTTTTAAAGAAAGAGGGTGTATTGTTTTTGATGAAAAAGAAGGTATAATTGAACATTTTCAGAGTGGTAAAAAAAAGGTTTTACGGACAATCATCCATCGCGATTTCCGTAATTTCGTGATTTTACTTTATACTATTAGCACGAGAAACATTTTATCGAGTTGAATCGCTACACGAAGGAGAAATACAACATTTTTGCCTACATTCATCTCACTGCGAGGAATACGGAACAGTTATACTTTGAATAATGAATTGCCAATACGTGCTGCCATCTAGGGACTATCTCATCATTCATTTTACAAATTTTTTTTTCTTAAATTTCTAAAGCAATAATTATCATATTTTAACTTTAGCTCATTTAAAAAAAAAGATCTAATATTTTCCCCTTGTTGTATGTATGTCTATCCACATATAGATATTCAAAGTTTTGTGCTTTTAGAGATGAATCAAAAATTAATTGTGTTGGAGAAAGGTTTAGATGTCGGTGAAATATTACGATTATCGCATATCCCGAATCTTCCAAAGGCTTTTGGTTTGCAAATTCTCGGTTTGCAAGAGACCAGACGGACGGATAAAGGTCAGATTATGAAAAATAATCTTAAATTTCTCTTTTCAGGGAGGGAAGATAAGAAGCATTTCCTAGGTATAGGTTTGCTTCTAAAGCAGACACACTAGTGATGCTCTTTTAGTATATGAGTGCATTAATGAAAGGTTTCTTACACTAAATTTCAGACTAGCATTAAAGACTTCAATGTTATCGGTTGTTATGCCCCCACTGAGGATGAGTAAGATAGGTTTTACGGACGGACAACTTCAGGATATTTTAAATTCTGTCAAGAAAAGAGATATTACCCTTGTTCTAGACCAATATTTCCCAAAGTGGGCGATACCGCCCCCTGGGGGGCGCTGGAACGATCCAGGGGGTCGGTAGTAGCCTCGGGTGCAATTGTGGGGTGGTGGAAGCATAAAGAAAGAAGGGAAGATAAAAAAATTTTGAAAAAAAGTAGAGGTGTCTTATTTACAACAACATCTTTCATTAGTATGTTGTAGGACGTAGGTAGAAATATAGATAGATAAAAGAACGCAAATTTGTCACTGCGTCTTTCTGTTTGTTCGCTAAAAGAAGGTAGATTTCCAGGGCGCGCTGAGTAATTTTTTTCTGAAAAGGGGGCGGTAGACAAATAAGTTTGGGAACCTCTGGTCTAGACGATTCCAATGCCAAAGTTAATACCGATTCTGACTTTGGAGAGAGGTAATAGATCCCTTTGGTATTGCAATGGCAATAGGCAACTCTCCTACAGGAAAGTACGCTTAATGGTTTGAGAATAATTAACACTTATTACAAACACTGCGACATACATAAATACATCTGGGTTTCACCAGTACCCCCTGGAAACCATTAACCATAAAGGGATGGGCTGCATAAGAATGTGATTGATAATATTGTTACGAATTAAAATGGATAAGCATTGAGCATGAGTTCAAGCAAATATTATATATGTATACCAAAGTATGAATGAAGTAACTTATTATAAAGGCACAAATGTTATACAAATTAAACAATCTTATCTAAACACAAGTATTTCTATTCCTCGTAATATAAAGTCAAACCATAAAAAGAATGATTTACTGTGTTTAACTAATTTTCAATGATTAAACCACAATGTTGTCAATATTCAGTTCCTATGACAAAATAGAATATAATACTTTGTAACATCCAACAAACAAACCAATTTATATTGAATTTCTTTGTGTTAGAGGACTACTTTAATAATGTTTTATGCCTTATAGATGCGAAACATCTAATGTTGATCTCTCCTGATAGAAGACCCAAAAATAGCTTTACTGTTGATTCCGTTTCACCACCGGAACCAGGCTCATCTTGACTCCAATAATAACAGTCTTCTTACGTAGTATCACACAACACTAATTTAATAAAATTTATCCTTATTTCTTCACTACTCCACTACACCTCTTTGTATTTCCTCTACCAATCTTATTATTCAAAGCCTCTCTGTTCTAAACAGTTGATAACGTAATTTTCACGCATAAGCATAGGCTAGCATTCATGATACGTTTATCATAAATTCATTGCAGCATGTTCATCTGTCGTAACAATATATTAATTAGCAGCAAATGGGTTAGTTGAGTTAGAAATACCAGGTCATATAGGGGAGATGAAATTGGATCTGACCATTACCGTATTTAAAGTGTCTTGCAAATTAAACAAAAAATGTGTTGTGCTAAGTTTCAAATAATTACTTTTAACACTGAAGCTCTGAAAGACTCAGTTATAGAAAAAAGCTTACCATGATAGGTTACTTAGTCATTATGATAGTCATGGTTTACTTACTACTGAAGTTGAGGAAGAATGGAACCGTTTTAAGCAGGCTTTTCTTGAAACTAGCAGTACTCTTTTAGATAAAACGGAGCAGAGGAGGAATAATTATTTGAGTGATAAGGCATTAGAGCTTATTTTGGAAAGAAATAACTTCAGAAATGTTCTTAATAAAAAACCTACTAGTCATAACAGAAAGCATTGTAAAGAGCTTAATAAATTTCTAAAGGATCAGTTTAGCAGCTGATAAGAATCCTTGGCTTGAAGGTACTTGGCTGACAAAGCAGAGGAAGCAGCTAGATAGCATAACAGCATAGAGCTGTAACAGGTAGTCAATGTTCTTTGTGGGAAGAAACGAACAGGCATTACATGCATTGTAAAGGATTGCAGGACCAAGGAAAAGAATTATCATTGCTATAGAGGATTGCACACCCAAGGTAAATGATTCTCATTTTATAGGTAAAGGATTGCACATCCAAGGTAAATGATTCTCATTTTATAGGTAAAGGATTGCACATTCAAGGTAAAGGATTCTCATTGTTAAAGGTAAAGGGAAGAGATTACACTACTGGAAGCGCTCATAACGTTTCCTTTTACAAAGCAGATGTCATTTCCGTCATTGTACAAGGTATAGGCTTGCTGTGTAAAATATTTTGTATAGATTGATGTGGTAGATTTGGAAGAAGATTATAGGTAAAAGATTTGCACCACTGGAAGGATTACATCACTGGAACTCTCATAATCTTTCTGTTTAAAAAGCAGGATTCGTTTCCATCTTTGTACAAGGTAAAGGATTTCAGGTCCAAGATGAAGGATTCTCATTGATAATAGCAAAGGATTAGCAAATGACCGGTGGAAGGAATGCATCACTAGAAACTCTCATAACCTTTCCCTTTACACAACAGGTGTCATTTCCGTCATTGCATATCCAAGGTATATGATTCTCATTGTTATTGGTAAAGGATTTGTACCACTCGAAGAATTACACCACTGGAAGCTCTCATTAACTTTCCGTTTACAAAGAAGGTGTCATTTCCATCACTGTACAAGATAAAGGATTTCAGGTCCATGATAAAGGGTTCTCTTTGATAACAGCAACGGATTTGCACCACTGGAAGCTCTCATTGCTTTTCCGTTTAGAAAGCAGGCGTCATTTCTGCCATTGTACAAGGTAAAAGATTTCATGTCCAAGATAAGGGATTCTCATCGATAATAGCAAGGGATTTGCACCACTGGAAGTTCTAATAATCTTTCCCTATACACAGCAGGTGTCATTTCCATCATTGCACAAGGTAAAGGATTGCATATCCAAGTTATAGGATTCTTATTATTATTATTGGTAAAGGATTTGCACTATTTGTAGGATTACATCACTGTAACCTCTCATAACTTTTCCATTTACAAAGAAGTTGCCATTTCCGTCACTGTACAAGGTAAAGGATTGCAGGTGTAAAGTAAAAAATTCTCATTGTTATAGCTAAAGGATATGCACCACTGAAAGTTCTCATAACCTTTCCCTTTATAAAGCAGGTGTCATTTCAGTCACTAAACAAGGCAAAATATTGCACATACAAGGTAACGGATTCTCATTGTTATAGGTAAAGGTAAAATATCGCGCATCCCAGATAAAGTATTATCATTGTTAGAGGTAAAAGTAAAGAATTACGCACCAAGGTGAAGATTCTCATTGCTAAAGGTAAAGGATTGCACCGCTGGAAGCTCTCATAACCATTACATCTAGAAAGCTGGTGTCATTTCCGTCTTTATACAAGGTAAAAATTGCGAGTCCAAGATAAAGGATTCTCATTGTGAAAGATAAAATTTTGCACATCCAAGGTAAAGCATTCTCATTGTTAAAGATAATGTAAAGGTTTGCACCAATGGAAGCTCTCATAACCTTTCTGTTTAGAAAACAGATATCATTTCCTTTATTGTTAAAGGCAAAGGATTGCACCTTTAGAAGCTATCATAAACTTTCTTTTTACAAAGCAGGTGTTATTCTTAAAAGGGTAAGGATTGCAGCACTGGAAACTTTCATAACCTGTCCGTTTGCAAAGCAGGCGTCATCTTTTAAAGGTTAATAATTGCATCAATGAAAACTTTCATAACCTGTCTGTTTGCAAAGTAGGCGTAATTTTTAAAGGTTAAGGATTCCACCAATGGAAACTTTCATAACCTGTCCGTTTGCAAACCAGGCGTCATTTTTTATAGGTTAAGGATTGCACCAATGGAAACTTTCATAACCTTTCCGTGTGCAAATTAGGCGTCATTTTTTAAAGGTTAAAAATTGCACCAATGGAAACTTTCATAACCTGTCCGTGTGCAAAGCAGGTGGCATTTTTTAAAGGTTAAGGATTGCACCAATGGACACTTTCATAACCTGTCCGTGTGCAAAGCAGGCGGCATTTTTTAAAGGTTAAGGATTGCACCAATGGCCACTTTCATAACCTGTCCGTGTGCAAAGTAGGCGTCATTTTTTATAGGTTAAGGATTGCACCAATGGAAACTTTCATAACCTGTCCGTGTGCAAAGCAGGCGGCATTTTTCAAAGGTTAAGGATTGCACCAATGGAAACTTTCATAACCTTTCCGTGTGCAAATTAGGCGTCATTTTTTAAAGGTTAAAAATTGCACCAATGGAAACTTTCATAACCTGTCCGTGTGCAAAGCAGGTGGCATTTTTTAAAGGTTAAGGATTGCACCAATGAAAACTTTCATAACCTGTCCGTGTGCAAAGCAGGCGTCATTTTTTAAAGGTTAAGGATTGCACCAATGGAAACTTTCATAAGCTGTCCGTGTGCAGACGCACTAGTGATGCTCTTCTAGGATATGAGTGCATTAATGAAAGGTTTCTTACACTAAATTTCAGACTAGCATTAAAGACTTCAATGCTATCGGTTGTTATGCCCCCACTGATTCCAAGCACTGATCCCAAGCAGGCGTCATTTTTTAAAGGTTAAGGATTGTACCAATGGAAACTTTCATAACCTGTCCGTGTGCAAAGCAGGCGTCATTTTTTAAAGTTTAAGGATTGCACCAATGGAAACTTTCATAACCTGTCCGTTTGTAAAGCAGGCGTCATTTTTTAAAGGTTAAGGATTGCACCAATGGAAACTTTCATAACCTGTCCGTGTGCAAAGCAGGCGGCATTTTTTAAAGGTTAGGGATTGCACCAATGGAAACTTTCATAACCTGTCCGTGTTCAAAGCAGGCGTCATTTTTTAAAGGTTAAGGATTGCACCAATGGAAACTTTCATAACCTGTCCGTTTGTAAAGCAGGCGTCATTTTTTGAAGGTTAAGGATTGCACCAATGGAAACTTTCATAACCTGTCAGTGTGCAGACGCACTAGTGATGCTCTTCTAGGATATGAGTGCATTAATGAAAGGTTTCTTACACTAAATTTCAGACTAGCATTAAAGACTTCAATGTTATCGGTTGTTATGCCCCCACTAATTCCAAGCAATGATAACAAGCAGGCGTCATTTTTTAAAGGTTAAGGATTGCACCAATGGAAACTTTCATAACCTGTCCGTGTGCGAAGCAGGCGTCATTTTTTAAACGTTAAGGATTGCACTAATGGAAACTTTCATAACCTGTCCGTGTGTAAAGCAGGCGTCATTTTTTAAAGGTTAAGGATTGCACCAATGGAAACTTTCATAACCTGTCCGTGTGCAAAGCAGGCGGCATTTTTTAAAGGTTAAGGATTGCACCAATGGAAACTTTCATAACCTGTCCGTGTCCAACGCAGGCGTCATTTTTTAAGGGTTAAGGATTGCACCAATGGAAACTTTCATAACCTGTCCGTGTGCAAAGGAGGCGTCATTTTTTAAAGGTTAAGGATTGCACCAATGGAAATTTTCATAACCTGTCCGTGTGCAAAGCAGGCGTCATTTTTTAAAGGTTAAGGATTGCACCAATGGAAACTTTCATAACCTGTCCGTGTGCAAAGCAGGCGTCATTTTTTAAAGGTTAAGGATTGCACCAATGGAAACTTTCACAACCTGTCCGTTTGTAAAGCAGGCGTCATTTTTTAAAGGTTAAGGATTACACCAATGGAAACTTTCATAGCCTGTCCGTGTGGAAAGCAGGCGTCATTTTTTAAAGGTTAAGGATTGCACCAATGGAAACATTCATAACCTGTCCGTGTGCAAAGCAGGCGTCATTTTTTAAAGGTTAAGGATTGCACCAATGGAAACTTTCACAACCTGTCCGTTTGTAAAGCAGGCGTCATTTTTTAAAGGTTAAGGATTACACCAATGGAAACTTTCATAGCCTGTCCGTGTGGAAAGCAGGCGTCATTTTTTAAAGGTTAAGGATTGCACCAATGGAAACATTCATAACCTGTCCGTTTGCAAAGCAAGAGTCATTTTTTAAAGGTTAAGGATTACACCAATGGAAACTTTCATAACCTGTCCGTGTGGAAAGCAGGCGGTATGTTTTAATGGTTAAGGATTGCACCAATGGAAACTTTCATAACCTGTCCGTGTGCAAAGCAGGCGTCATTTTCTAAAGGTTAAGGATTGCAAGATTGGAAACTTTCACAACCTGTCCGTTTGTAAAGCAGGCGTCATTTTTTAAAGGTTAGGATTGCACCAATGGAAACTTTCATAACCTGTCCGTTTGCAGAGCAGGCGGCATATTTTAAAGGTTAAGGATTGCACCAACGGAAACTTTCATACTGTCCGTGTGCAAAGCAGGCGCCATATTTTAAAGGTTAAGGATTGCACCAATGGAAACTTTCATAACCTGTCCGTTTGTAAAGCAGGCGTCACTTTTTAAAGGTTAAGGATTTCACCAATGGAAACTTTCATAACCTGCCCGTTTGTAAAGCAGGCGTCATTTTTTAAAGGTTAGGATTGCACCAATGGAAACTTTCATAACCTGACTGTTTGTAAAGCAGGCGTCATTTTTAAAGGTTAAGGATTGCACCAATGGAAACTTTCATAACCTGTCCGTTTGCAAAGCAAGAGTCATTTTTTAAAGGTTAAGGATTGCACCAATGGAAACATTCATAACCTGTCCGTGTGCAAAGCAGGCGTCATTTTTTAAAGGTTAAGGATTGCACCAATGGAAACTTTCATAACCTTTCCGTTTGTAAAGCAGGCGTCATTTTTTACAGGTTAAGGATTGCACCAATGGAAACTTTCATAACCTGTCCGTTTGTAAAGCAGGCGTCATTTTTTAAAGGTTAGGATTGCACCAATGGAAACTTTCATAACCTGAAGGTTTGCAGAGCAGTCGGCATTTTTTAAAGGTTAAGGATTGCACCAATGGAAACTTTCATAACCTGTCCGTGTGCAAAGCAGGCGTCATTTTTTAAAGGTTAAGGATTGCACCAATGGAAACTTTCATAACCTGTCCATTTGTAAAGCAGGCGTCATTTTTTAAAGGTTAAGGATTGCACCAATGGAAACTTTCATAACCTGTCTGTTTGCAAAGCAGGCGTCATTTTTTAAAGGTTAAGGATTGCACCAATGGAAACTTTCATGACCTGTCCGTGTGCAAAGCAGGCGTCATTTTTTAAAGGTTAAGGATTGCACCAATGGAAACTTTCATAACCTGTCCGTGTGCAAAGCAGGTGGCATTTTTTAAAGGTTAAGGATTGCACCCATGGAAACTTTCATAACATGTCCGTGTGCAAAGCAGGCGGCATTTTTTAAAGGTTAAGGATTGCACCAATGGAAACTTTCATAACCTGTCCGTGTGCAAAGCAGGCGTCATTTTTTAAAGGTTAAGGATTGCACCAATCTAAACTTTCATAACCTGTCCGTTTCTAAAGCAGGCGTCATTTTTTAAAGGTTAAGGATTGCACCAATGGAAACTTTCATAACCTGTCCTTGTGCAGACGCACTAGTGATGCTCTTCTAGGATATGAGTGCATTAATGAAAGGTTTCTAACACTAAACTTCAGATTAGCGTTAAAGACTTCAATGTTATCGGTTGTTATGCCCCCACAGATTCCGAGCACTGATCCCAAGCAGGCGTCATTTTTTAAAGGTTAAGGATTGCACGAATGGAAACTTTCATAACCTGTCCGTGTGCAAAGCAGGCGTCATTTTTTAAAGGTTAAGGATTGCACCAATGGAAACTTTCATAACCTGTCCATTTGCAAAGCAGGCGTCATTTTTTAAAGGTTAAGGATTGCACCAATGGAAACTTTCATAACCTGTCCGTGTGCAAAGCAGGTGTCATTTTTTAAAGGTTAAGGATTCCACCAATGGAAACTTTCATAACCTGTTTCCACCAATGGAAACTTTCATAACCTGTTTCCACCAATGGAAACTTTCATAACCTGTCCGTGTGCAAAGCAAGCGTCATTTTTTAAAGGTTAAGGATTGCACCAATGGAAACTTTCATAACCTGTCCGTGTGCAAAGCAGGCGTCATTTTTTAAAGGTTAAGGATTGCACCAATGGAAACTTTCATAACCTGTCCGTTTTTAAAGCAGGCATCATTTTTTAAAGGTTAAGGATTGCACCAATGGAAATTTTCATAACCTGTCTGTGTGCAAAGCAAGAAGCATTTTTTAAAGGTTAAGGATTGCACCAATGGAAACTTTCATAACCTGTCCGTGTGCAAAGCAGGCGTCATTTTTTAAAGGTTAAGGATTGCACCAATGGGAACTTTCATATCCTTTCCGTGTGCAAAGCAGGCGTCATTTTTTAAAGGTTAAGGATTGCACCAATGGAAACTTTCATAAGCTGTCCGTGTGCAGACGCACTAGTGATCCTCTTCTAGGATATGAGTGCATTAATGAAAGGTTTCTTACACTAAATTTCAGACTAGCATTAAAGACTTCAATGTTATCGGTTGTTATGCCCCCACTGATTCCAAGCACTGATCTCGAGCAGGCGTCATTTTTTAAAGGTTAAGGATTTCACCAATGGAAACTTTCATAACCTGTCCGTGTGCAAAGCAGGCGTCATTTTTTAAAGGTTAAGGATTGCACCAATGGAAACTTTCATAACCTGTCCATTTGCAAAGCAGGCGTCATTTTTTAAAGGTTAAGGATTGCACCAATGGGAACTTTCATAACCTGTCCGTGTGCAAAGCAGGTGTCATTTTTAAAGGTTAAGGATTGCACCAATGGAAACTTTCATAACCTGTCCGTTTGCAGAGCAGGCGGCATTTTTTAAAGGTTAAGGATTGCACCAATGGATACTTTCATAACCTGTCCGTGTGCAAAGCAGGCGTCATTTTTTAAAGGTTAAGGATTGCACCAATGGAAACTTTCATAACATGTCCGTTTGTAAAGCACGCGTCATTTTTTAAAGGTTAAGGATTGCACCAATGGAAACTTTCATAACCTGTCCGTTTACAAAGCAGGTATCATTTCGTCCATTGTCGAAGGTTAAGGATTGCACCAATGGAAACTTTCATAACCTGTCCGTTTGTAAAGCAGGCGTCATTTTTTAAAGGTTAGGATTGCACCAATGGAAACTTTCATAACCTGTCCGTTTGCAGAGCACGCGTCATTTTTTAAAGTTTAAGGATTGCACCAATGGAAACTTTCATAACCTGTCCGTGTGCAAAGCAGGCGTCATTTTTTAAAGGTTAAGGATTGCACGAATGGAAACTTTCATAACCTGTCCGTTTGTAAAGCAGGCGTCATTTTTAAAGGTTAAGGATTGCACCAATGGAAACTTTCATAACCTGTCCGTTTGCAAAGCAAGAGTCGTTTTTTAAAGGTTAAGGATTACACCAATGGAAACTTTCATAACCTGTCCGTGTGCAAAGCAGGCGGCATTTTTTAAAGGTTAAGGATTGCACCAATGGAAACTTTCATAACCTGTCCGTGTGCAAAGCAGGCGTCATTTTTTAAAGGTTAAGGATTGCACCAATGGAAACTTTCATAACCTGTCCGTTTGTAAAGCAGGCGTCATTTTTTAAAGGTTAGGATTGCACCAATGGAAACTTTCATAACCTGTCCGTTTGCAGAGCAGGCGGCATTTTTTAAAGGTTAAGGATTGCACCAATGGAAACTTTCATAACCTGTCCGTGTGCAAAGCAGGCGTCATTTTTTAAAGGTTAAGGATTGCACCAATGGAAACTTTCATAACCTGTCCGTTTGTAAAGCAGGCGTCATTTTTTAAAGGTTAAGGATTGCACCAATGGAAACTCATAACCTGTCCATTTGTAAAGCAGGCGTCATTTTTTAATGGTTAAGGATTGCACGAATGGAAACTTTCATAACCTATCCGTTTACAAAGCAGGCGTCATTTCGTCCATTGTCGAAGGTAAAGGATTGCATCAGTGGAAGCTATCAAAATCTTTTCATTTGCAATTCAGGTGATATTTACGCCGTTGTGAAAGATAAGTATTGAACCAGTGGAAGCTCTCAATATCTTGTGGTTTGCAACGCAGATGTCATATCCGTCATTGTCGAAAGTGAAAGCTGTCATAGCCTTTTTATTTACTAAGAAGGTGTCAGATCGAGCCTGAATAAACTGGGACGCCTTATCGGTGTAAATATTTCCCCTCAGTTCTAGGTATCTTAAAAATTACATTAAAACTAAATATTTGTGCACTGATGTCCATTCCTTTTTTTCCCTTTTTCTAGAATGAACTGTTTTCCACAACGAAATTTTCAATTCTAGGACGTGCTTTCACTGCACAGACTTAATCATTAACATCTTTCTTGTTTCATGTGACATTTGATGGGAAAAAAGTCATTAAAAATATTTGTAATGGGAATGCAATCAGATTTAATCATTTTGCGATACAGGGAAAATGTCCTTTCAGAATATCTTTACAGCAATTTAATATTAATTATTTTAAAATAAGTGATTAAAAAAATCTCTGCAAAGTATTTTTCGTTTAAATAATACACAAAATAGTTGAAAATATAATAATTTTTGATGGATTTCCTAGGTGTCTCCATCGTGACCAACAGGTAAAAACCATTTCTTGCACCTAGGAATAACGCAGCTTGCACAATCCAAAAATCTGACTTGAACGTAAAATTTTTCCTCAACAGGAAATTAAAATTTATTTAAAATTGTTACTTCCAGTTTATATTGTATTTAAAATATTATACAGTTATACTGAAATTTAATACGATATAGTAATATTTGAGTTATATATATTTTTTTTGCGAAACTACAAGAATAATCTTTCAGCCCCTAAATATCACTTTTTTTCATTTCATACTTTCATAAATTTAACCACCTGCAAGAAGATAACGTACCTTTTTACATATTATTATTTTTTTATAACACAATATTAGCATCGGAAACTCCAAGAGCAACTCTAGAAAATTTCTGCCCGTGCGGAAATTAATAACTGTGTTAATAGAAGTTCAATTGACTATAATAAATTGATTAAATTAATAATCTGAAGTATGTTAGTGGTTTTTAGTTGTATTTTTATTTCACAACCGTGCATGAATTCGTAATAAACAAACAGACAGTAAAATGAACTGATTTAATAACTGAGGCAATAAATTTATATCAATGACGTCTAAATACGTATTAGTCGCTTGAAATACCGATATGCAAATCAACTATAACTAATCAAATATTAGGCACATTTCTTAGCAATTATCTTTCCACTGGTTATAGAACACGTATGAACGAAATGGCACTCTCCAGAATAATTAAAAATGCACTCTTGTTCTACTACCACACAAAACAACTTCTACCACACAGAACAACTTCTACCACACGAAACAACTTCTACCACACAAAACAACTTCTACCACAAATATAGCGACAATTTTAAGTTGTCACTGCGCACACATTTGTACAACTCTCTTCTCTATTCTCATATCCTTTTTTAAATCAATCGTATTCCAATCCATTCATGACGAAATTCACTCCATGTGCTGTATATCGCTTGTTTCGTAGTAAGACAGTCTCGTTTTCACTGCCGTAAGTGCAGATTCCGATTCAGTACAGTAAATCCCTAGTTAATGTGGATGAATTGAAGGAGGCCGGGAAGATTAGTGAATCAAAATATGGCTCTAAAAGACACAATACCCAGAACACAAATAAATGGGTTGGGTTGGGTTGTTTTACCTCTGAGCGACACATTTTTGCATACCACGGGTTAAATGGCCAGGTCACATGGACCCCGAAGGCTCAGAGAAGGTTGGGGGAGGAGACCCACTGGAACAGCTGTTGGGAGACAGATAGTTCTCCAGCGTGTTCTTTAACGTGCACAGGGTATGGCTCTCCCGTACCCGAGGCCACGGCTTAATGTTCCATCCAACGGACGGAGGCCTTTCCAAGCCCATCAGTGTCCGAGTATTATGATCGGACGTAGGTCTTTCCAACCCATCGATGTCCGAGTTATTATACTGACCGTGGGCAGGGCAGATCAAATCAATGGGAAATTTAGTGACATAACTCTAATCTTATACGTAAATATGTATGTAAATGTATAGTCACTTTCTATTTTATAATGTTCAGTTTCTGTTTCAAACAAATACTGCAATTTGAGTCTTTATATAAAAGTAAGGAAAAAAAATATCAAACAGACATGCAATTTTTGAGCCTTTATTTAAAAAAAATTAAAAAAAAATGAGACACATTTATTCTTCAACAGATGACTCAAAAATATTCGAAGGCCGTTCAGGAATAATGACAATCAAATCGCAAAAAAAAATTGCCAAGTGTGAACCAGAAGTAAAAATTGTTCTTAACCTAGTAATGAGGCTTGAACAAACTGTCAAGCTATGTCTGGATCAGACCTCCGCAGCTATTCTTTAATTATGATCTCCCTCAAAACTCTTAGGTGCTAATAATAGGCCTGCAACTCTTGATTTGATGAAGAGGCCACTTAATTGATCAATGCATCAGTGCCATTCATACCCGCATCTAGAAAACAATAAGAGGGCGGGACTGAATTTCCATTGCAGTGTAACATTCCCCCTCCGTTTTAGAGCTTTTCAAAAACAAATTCTTTGAAAATGCGTAAATATGCAAAAGTTTCATAATTTTTCTACGTCCATTACCCTTACTAACATTCTGAGGGGCGTATCTGTATGTGTATGTGTGTGTGTGTGTTGGGGGGCAAGAATAATGGAGGAACTCCAGACACTACAGACCCCCAAGATCGGACTCTAGCGCCATCTCTTGCAATTCTTTATTATAGATTCTTCTGATTCATCAGTTTAATACATCTCTTCACTATCTGATTCCTATTCCGTAGCATGATTAGCAGTAATTTCTTTCTCCTTTAGCTGCTGAAATTTAGAGTCTCCTTGATCTAGTTCAAGACATTCTTGGGCTCAGATCAATCCTGGTTGAGCTGAATTCCTCCATTTGCTCTGAGCACAGTCTGAAAGTCATCTAGCTCAAATACTTCAAAGTCTCTAATTGTGTCATGCAAGAGTTTATTAGAGCAATTAACTGAAGTTTACACTTTAATATTTCTCTACGCACTGTCCCAGTTTAAAATAGCAGATTTGATATATGATCATCTGATATTTTCTACCGTTCTTCATCATCTGCTCTTCCCTCCAACAATACCATCAGCTCATCAAGATACTTGCGCTTGTAGGTAGAGCACTGCGCTGATACAGAGATCAGCATTTTAAAGCTCTCAGAGGATAAAAAGTTATCCTTAACGCGGATAGCGGATCAAACCACAGATAAAAAAAAGTAATGTTAACGTGGATGGTGGATAAGGTCTCGCATTTGATATATGCAGAAACTTGACCAAATATTATTGCATTGTTAATGACTGACATGAGTGAAAAAACTACTTGAGATAATGTTAAAAGAAATATGATTTGAAAATTTAATGATGATATTCACTCTAAAAAATGAAAAAATAAAAATAAAAAGTCCATTGGGAAAAAAATGATGCATCCGATAAAATAATCCATGAACTGTGAAAGCTGGTATTAATACCTATTGGCCAGCAATGCAAATAACTAAAGTTTCACCGCCAATGAACGTCCAGGTCGTTCCCAGAGCGAATTTGAATGAGGGCTGTCAGAAACTCGCTCTGTATATTCTGGTTGTGTTATCGGATGCATTCACTTCAGTTGCCGTTAATCATGCCTCGACGACGCCATAGAAGACCCTACGAACAACTGAGCGTATTTGGGAGGGCTGCGATGTTGGGCTGTGGGAAGCAGGCTGGTCATGTCGGCAAATCGCCCGCCATCTGAGCCATAGTGATGTTGTAGTGAGACGGGTTGGGTTGTTGGGTTGTTTTACCTCTGAGAGGCACTTTTTTGCATACCATGGGCTAAATGGCCAGGTCACATGAAATCCGAAGGCTCAAAGAAGGTTGGATGAGGGGACCCACTGAAACAGCTGTTGGGAGACAGATGGTAGCCTCCCGTCAAGGCCATCCAGCGTGTTCTTTAACGTGCACAGTTTTTCCCGCACATGGAGCCACGGCTTAACGTCCCATCCGACGGACGGCGATCTTTCCAAACCCATCGGTGTCCCCTACTGACCATGGGCAGGGCGGAGAATTTTGCGGAGATAAATCTTAACGCTGACCCAACTGGGACTCGAACCTGGGAACTACAGATTACGAGCCTGGCGCGCTACCAACTGAGCCACCCCCGCCTCAGTAGTGAGACGGTGTTGGCAGCAGTGGGTACATGAGGCATGAATACATGTTGAAAAGGTTCCAGTCGGCCCAAGTGGGCAACTGGTAGAGATAATCGGCTCATTGTCCGACAAGCATGAACCTTTCCGATGGCTTCTCTTTCTACCATACATCAAGATGCAGCAACCTCTGTGCAGCATCCTGTATCCTTGGTCACCATTGCGAGATGACTTGCCATGGCAGGATTCCATTCTCGTCATCCTTCCGACGTCTTCCATTAACATCCTACATCAGAGACTCCATCTAGAATGTTATCATGGCCGACCTCTGACTGGCATATCATGGTTTTTAGTGACGGATCCCGCTTCAGTTTTTTGGGCTGTGTTCATAGCACTGTTGCATTGATTTTAGAGTGTTCTGCTTTGGAGCAGATGACCACTGCAGCCGCATATGGAGGAGGACTGGGCAGCGTTGACATTCGAACTCAGTTGTGGAGCAGCACACCGCCACCACCAGTGGTGTTATGGTGTGGAAAGCCATCTTCTATGACAGCTGATCATCCCTAGTCTCAATAACAAAGACATTAACAGCACAGTGATACGTTCAAGATATTCTGCGACCTGTCATCTTCCTTTCATGTCACGTCTTCCAGCAGCCATTTACCAGCAGCCATTTTCACATCTCCTGGGAGGGCCACCGTAGTGTTGGAACCCTCCCTTGGCTAGCCACGTCAGCGGATCTTTCTCCTATCGAGCATGTCTGGGACATGCTGGGACATGTCAGGGATGTCAGCTGCAGCCATCACGGAATATACAAAATCTTGTGCAGTAATTGCAGGACTCTTGAAACAATCTCTCATATGAGAACACCAGAGTTTTGTTTGACTTCATGACACACCGAATTAAGCGTGCATCGCCGCCAGAGGTAGCTTTACGAGGTACTAATCTGTAACAATCATGCTAATACTCTTCTGAAATAATGAGTCATTTTGCAATGATATTGTAATCACTTCTTATCTCTTCCTCCACATTGCACGTGCTACATTTCATTACGATTGTATGTTTGCTTTGAGGTACGTCGATTAATTTGTCTAGTGTATATTCTAAGAAATCTTTATCTTGTACAAATATTATCTCATGATCTGCAAAAAAAATAGGGGATAAGTTGTCTTACACTTTGTACGAAACTTTCTCCTCATTTCCCTTTCTATCACAGACTTATAAATGTAGAATTTAAACATAGTTCGTAGCGTTCAACATCCCTGCTTTAGATGTTTCAAAATCTCTTAATATTATACTGCATTTCCCCCTTCCTCTAAACTTTAGAGGATTGGATTGGATTGTTTTACCTCTGAGCGGCACTTTTTTGCACATCATGGGCTAAATGGCCAGGTCAGATGGACCCCGAAGGCTCAGAGAAGGTTGGGGGAGGGGACCCACTGGAACAGCTGTTGGGAGACAGATGGTAGCCTCCCGTCAAGGCCATCCAGCGTGTTCTTTAACGTGCATAGGGTATGTCTCTCCCGCACACTGGGCCACGACTTAACGTCCCACCCGACGGACGGCGGCCTTTCCAAGTCCATCGGTGTCCCCTACTGACCGTGGGCAGGGCGGCTAAACTTTAGTGCATAATGAAATTTATTACATTTCTCGTGCCCAAATTTGTTTTATCCTGTGGACACGACTTTTGGCGTGGAGGATCATGGACGCCTTATCCTCGTTCCGATAGTGCCTTTCCATATTGCCTCCATTTTTGTGTCCAGTTCGACGAAGAGGAACTCGGCCACAGGCACAGAACGTTTCAGATTGAGCCTGAAACCCCACAGATGGCAGATGTACTACTTGACATGCCTGGTAAACAACGTTGGCCGGAAGGGAACTGAGATTCGCACCTCGGCTACTCTGGCCAATCACGTACAGCCACGCATGAACTTAGATGACCTCTGCCAGGGGGACCGGGCAGTGTGCCTCGAAAAAAACAAGCGAAAAAGGATCAGTTGTTGTGGGTTGTTTTACCTCTGAGCGGCACTTTCTTGCACACCATGGGCTAAATGGCCAGGTCACATGGACCCCGAAGGCTCAGAGAAGGTTGGGGGAGGGGACCCACTGGAACAGCTGATGGGAGACAGATGGTAGCCTCCCGTCAAGGCCATCCAGCGTGTTCTTTAACGTGCACAGGGTATGGCTGTCCCGCACACGGGGCCACGGCTTAACGTCCCATCCGACGGACGGCGGCCTTTCCAAGCCCATCGGTGTCCCCTACTGACCGTGGGCAGGGCGGGGAATTTTGCGGAGATAAATCTCAACGCTGACGCAGCTGGGACTCGAACCTGGGAACTACAGATTACGAGCCTGGCGCGCTACCGACTGAGCCACCCCCGCCCCAGGATCAGTTGTTATTCATCGCTCTGAAAGGAAGGAAGTCTTGTGCTGTTGCCAATGGAAAGATGGAAACGAGGAGAATTGTTGTTAGCGCCCTGTGAGACACAGCGAACGGTTGAGGAGGGAAAGCCTGTGGCCACAGAAAGCAGCTAGACAACCTGCAATGTCGTCCCCTGGGATAAGCCTACAGTGAACGAGGAGGTAGGGTCGAATTCAATTATTCTGGTATTAACTTTTCCCACTCAATTACATTACTACCGCCGTCACACGACCTGTATGGAACTAATACATGGTGTCGTCAGCTCATCTTTTGAAAATGAATTTGAGTAACCCATGAACTGTGCTGTGTAATCGCTGGGGTAAGCCCCGGAAATTGAGAAGTGTTGCGCTGAGAACGCCTGATGAAATTGTCCGATGAGTTGATCTACATGTATGAAATGTCTAATAGTAAATTTTGTTAATAAATGTTGTGTTTTTGTTAACTGTAAAATTATCTCAGTTTTCATTATTGCAATTGTCTGTTAATTTGGTTGTGGGTCCGGGAATTTGCCTTGGATTTGGCAGCAAGTAACGCATCTCGGCCTAAGTGTTTGTACCGCCCTAAATATACACGGGGGTGGTCATAACACATTTTCCAAAAACAAGGAGACGTGTTCATTTTGTCGTCTGTCTATTTGTCTGTAGACATCGAACTGTTTCTTTTTAGAGATAAAATCTCTATAACAGAAATTTCGTTTGGATAGGAATTGATGAAATATTGCGATGCGAAGTTTCGCACTCTCCAAAAAGTTTTAATTGCACCCTCTACCGGTGGAAAATTTTGAAATTTCCAAAATTTTAAACGAATATTACGAACTTTATTTATATTTTAAATTTGAAATTTTCGTGGTGGTAGGTGAAGGTCATGCAGTTTTCATGAGCAGCAATAATTTGACCCCTTATGCCTAGGGGACGTCGAGGCTTAGTCCGCAGCTCGCCAGACTCGTAATCTGCAGTTCCCAGGTTCGAGTCCCAGCAGCATTGATATTTATCTCCGCGAAACTCCCTGCCATGACCTCTGTCAGTATGGACACCGATGGGCTTGGAAAGGCCACCGTCCGTCGGATGGGACGTTAAGCAGTGGCCCCGTGTGCGGGAGAGCCATACCCTGTGCACGTTAAAGAACACGCTGGATGACCTTGACGGGAGGCTACCATCTGTTTCCAAACAGTTTTTCCAGTGCCGTCCAATGGCCGAGTGGTTAGTGCGCTTGGCTACTGATCTAAGGGACCTGGGTTCGATCCCCGGGTAAGGCATGGACGTATGTGTCGTTTTTCTGCTGAGGTCCTGCCAACCTCTCAGACCTTCTACTATGGCATATAAACTGACAGGCTGCTGTCAGACCTCTGTGGCAAACAGCTGCTTGAGGGGGTATTTATTTTATTTATTTACCCTCCCCCAACCTTCTCTGAGCCTTCGTTGTCCTTGTGACCTGGCCATTTAGCTTATTGTGTGCAAAAAAAGTGCCGCTCAAACGGTAAACAACCCAACCCTTATGCCCCATGTGGGTGGGAAATACAACAGATAATTTGAAAACACTTTGTTATTTGGATTTGGTGCCAATGTTTCTTTGTTAATTGGATTTGGTGCACCATCGTGGTGCAAAATTATAATTCGCATTTTTCAAATACTTAATACTTAGACAGTTTAAATTTTGTATCTTTAGAGATCACTGGTGAAAAAAATGGCAAGAGCAAAACTTTTAACGAATGCTGCAAGCGATCTGTTTATGGTAGAAGTTTGAAATTTTGATAGTGGAGTGTGAAGAGATATTCCAATGACAGCATTAATATGCACACTTTTCTCATATAGGTGTGAGAAAAAACAAGTTTTAAATTTAAGAAATTAAAAACAAATACTTTTTATGTTTTATAATTAGTAATAAAATACTACTACAGGTTCATCGACCCCCGTTCATCGCGAAGGATACGTTCTGGACATGGTCGCGATAAGCGAAATTTCGCGATCAACGGGGGATTTTAAAAAAATATTTTAAAATTCGAAAAAAACACTTTGTTAATAAAATAAATATTATTAATTCTATTAAAAAATATCCGAACGCTATGGTTGATTACAAAATTCAGAAAAAATATCTGGCAACGATTTTTTTATAAATTAGTGATCTGCCAACCTTCGTGTCACGTGACACGAAGGTTGGCAGATCACTAATTTCTAAAAAAACGTTGCTAGATATTTTTTCTGAATTTTTTTAATCAACCATAGTGTTCGGATACTTTTTTGAGCGACTGTACATGTGTATGATGTGATTGAGCGAGAAAGAAAGTTAGCACGCACGTGCAACATTGGTTTTGACTTTTCCTGGCATGTTTCAAAGCCACGCAAGTGCCGAGATAAAAAAGATCGCGATATAACGAATCCGCACTCGCCGGGGTCGCGATGAACGGGGGTTACTTGTATTTGCATTTTCCCCATAACCCGTTAACTCAAAAAACTTTTAAAGAGTTTTAAAGAGTAAACGAAAAGCTTCATTCTCTTTGAAAGCGATATCACCATATGTGCCAAAGGCGATATGCGTTCTTCTAGTTTTAAGGTATAGATATATCCAGTAATTTGGGTAATTTTTCGATATGCGTTAAAAACATTTTATCCGAAATGTGCCGATAATTTCCTCCAAATACTTTTCAGATAAGGATTAAAGATTTAAATCTGAGGAGCAATATTATGATTTATTTAGAATTATGAAATTAAAAATTCCATTATTTAATAAGTAATAAGCTACAGTGGGAAATAGTCAGTTTCACCTCTAAACAGAGTGTGTTATTGGAATATCAGATTAGATAATTAGCGATCATATGCTCACATCTCATTTGAATCTTTATAGTCAATTTGAAATTTTACTAATATTTCTTCTTGAACATTCATTAAAAGTAACACTTAATAACAAAATTAATAGTCATCATTTATCTATGTTAATTCTACATTACTAATATTCATTTTACATTCTTTAAATTTATTTTTTTAATGCTACCGCCATGGAAATAAAAACCGTGGTTAAATATATTATAATATGTTTAAATAAAAACACCTTTTGAGCACATTAAAATTAATGAGATGTTTCTTACACGTAGAAACAAACGTAGAAACGTAGAAACAAAAAAAAATTTCTCGCTCTTGCCCCGACCCTCGATGACTCTAGTACTGTGTAGATTTTCATATATACGCAGAACGATATCAAAAGTGCTCCGTTGTTCTCTGTGAAGCATTGTCGGCACAGGGACCAAAGACTTGCGAGCCATTTCCGGTGGGTTCTGGCTGGCTGATCCAGAATTTAAGTCCACGTCAACCTATAGTTATGCATCCTGGCAACATACCTACATACCTAATCCAAAGAAGTCGCTCTCTCATAATATGCTGCTCAAAGGAGGTTGCCGACTCTTTTCCCTAACCTCGTCATTACTTTTAAAGTCGAATCACTTAATGACTGCATAAGTATCTAGAATCAAAAACATCAAGTTTCCTATTATCTTGTTTACAAACATCTAAATGTCCAAGAATAATAAAAGGGTCCAAGTTTCCTTACCATAACTAACTCTAGAAAGAACCAAACTATTATACAGCCTTATTGTAGTCTTTAAGTGTAAACGCCTATTTCTCCACACTCTCCATAAATTCTTAAAAGTCCCGGCAGTAATCCCTATTCGTCTGTTAATCTCATGCCGCACATCACCAGTATCTGTTACATAGCTCCCAAGGTAATTAAACTGAGGCACCTGCTCAAGAGTGCAACCATTCAGATTAACTGAATCACAGTCTGCCTGACCAATTTTCATCACTTTAGTTTTCTCTCTGTTTATCACTAGAACCTACTCCACTACCAGTCTGATCAATAGCTCTAATGAAAGAGTTCATGTCACCAACATTATTTGCCAAAAAATTCCAAATCATCGGCATAATCTAAATCTGACATTTTCAGATCCCTAGATCATTTAAGCCCAAAAAACCTTTCCTTGCAGTGAATTTCGCATAACATAATCAATAATCAAACGAAAGAGGGAAGGAGACAAAATGCACCCTTATCGAACACCTGAAGTATTGCTAAACCAATTGCTACAAGCGTTACGAACTCTCACACATATGACTCGGTGCTATTATAGTTTCATTACGTTAGCTAACTCGTCTCGTATCCCATAATATCTCACAATCAGCTACAAATTATGACGGCCAACAGGGTCAAAAGCCTTTTCGAAATCAACAAAGCTAGTAACCACAAGTTTCTGAAACATTTTCTCGAGCGAAATCTGATGCAGCCTAATCATACGTAGGTATCGTCTGAATTGCTTCCACAATTGCAGAAACCGTTCTTGAATATGACATTCAGAACCTAATTCATAGGATTAGGATAACTATAGAGTAGATACACATTGATTATCAAGTACACTATGATTATTTCTTTAATTTCTTTGTCGGCAGCAATTAAAGAGAAGAACAGGAAAATATTTTTTCACACTTTCTGATTACTACAAATGAATATCACTGTAGTGAGATTGATTCCTTCCTACCTTATAATCATCGATAAAAAAAATTAGGAGCTGTGTCTTCTTACAGTCTGCATACAGATTTCTTCGCATTCTCCGATCCGATTAATTTCTATCTTTTTAAATATTGATCTTAAACGAGAAACGAGCGACATGCAACAATCCTCCTTTAATCCTTTAGATCAGATGTTCCCAAACTTATTTCTCCTACCGCCCCCTTTTCAGAAAATAAATTACTCAGCACCCCCCTGAAAATCTACTTTCTTTAAGCGAACAAACAGAAAGATGCAGTAACAAATTTGCGTTCTTTTATGTATCTGTATTTCTACCTACGTCCTACAACAGAGTAAAGAAAGATGTTGTTATAAATAAGACATCTTGAAGCTTGAAATTATAAAATTATTTATTAAAATCAATTATAGTAACATTCGCATTACACACAGAAAATTAAGATAACGAAGGATAATTTTATGTGTTTATTTGGAAAATAAAGTAATCACTACGACTTTAACTCTATGTTCCACAACAGATGAAACATGTACGAACGGTTTTTCAAAATTTTCTTATCTTCCCTTCTTTCTTTATGCTCCCAACGCCCCCCCCCCAATTTAACCCGAGGCTACTACCGACCCCCTGGATCGTTCCAGCGCCCTCCAGGGGGCGGTATCGCCCACTTTGGGAAACATTGCTTTAGATGTTTCAAATTCTCTTAATCTCCTTTTTGTTTCTTTCATCTAATAAACATTGTTATAAATCAAGTGTTATTAATGACTACTGTTTCTTCTCAACTTTACTACCTAATGAAATCATTTGATTTTAAAATATGGATATTCCCAATCTTTGACATTTTGAAGGTTTGAAGTATTTTTTGATATTTATTGAAAAATATTTTATTAAAAATGTATCAAATAATTTCCTCCAAGTGCATTTTTGTTAAAGAATACTTAAGGCTGAGGATCATGGATAATAGTCTCTTTCTTCTGTTGTTAAAACAGACAATGTTCTTTTAATGTTCAACTAGAAGAATAAACAATTTTATTATGTTCACAACTTGACTATATATAGCTATATACAACATTTGAATGTTGCTATAGTTATATATAGACGATATTATTATATATTGTTTTGATCTTATATAAACTTCTCTGTTACGTTAAACTCGGTTGTATCTAAATGGTTCTGGCGAGCTAAAGAAATATGTTTGATGACATTGACAATTTTCTAACACACCATTTTCCATAAATTAAGGAAAAACGAGAAAAATCGCGATAATTCGCCAAACAACGCGATCCTAACCAAATTTGTTCCTGTAACCGGTAAAGTAATGCCGAGTGAGCATATCGTATGGAAATTTGTCTAGGTTGGGTCAATTTGCGTAATCGGATAGCGGCATAAAAACGAGTGTTTTGGAGTGGATCGTTATTTTGTGTTGTAAATGTGAGTAAAAGAAATCGAAATGGATACAATCGAGACATCATTTGCCAAATGAGCTGCGGTGAGGTGCTATTAGCCGAATCGAAGCAGGCCAAAGAAGCAGGCCGAATCGAAGCAAGCCAAGAGGTGGCACGATGACTGAATGCGATTCCTTCTGTGGTCCATAGAGTGTGAAATCAATTTCTTAGCACGGATTCCACGTCTCGGAGGTTTAGCAGAGGAAGGGCTAAAGTTGCGATCCGATATCTGAGATTAACAGCACGAAGGAGCAGGACATCTACTCCCTCTCAGCTGTGATCCTCTCTTGCAGCAGCCACTGAGAGGGTTGTATCACCTTCTACTGTGCATAGAAGGCTTCATGAGGGAGGTCTGTACGCTAGAAGGCAAGTAATTTGTATACCCCTCACGTCACGTGACAGGAGAGAGTGGTTGAATTGGGCATGCACACATGTTAACTGGACAGAGGAACAATGGAAGTTCGTACTCTTCACAGATGAGTCCAGATATTGCTTGCAGAGTAATTCCGGACGTTGTTTGATATGGAGAGAACGAGGTACCCGCTATCATCCCAGTAACATCCGTCAAAGAGACAGTTACAGCGGAGGTAGCTTGTGTGTTCGGGTGGCATTTCCTTAGGTGGATGCACAGACCTCTATGTGTTGACGAGTGGGAACCTCAATGCTCAAAGGTATAGAGATGACATCCTCGACGCTTATGTACGTTCTTATGATGGTGTAATTGGTGAAACATTCATCTTACAAGACGATAACGCTCGTCCACACAGAGCTCGACTAGTGGAACAATACCTTCAAGAGGAGATCATTATGCGCATGGAGTGGCCAGCTCGATCTCCCTATCTAAATCCGATTGAGCATGTGCGGGATGCTGTAGGGAGACGTGTTGCTGTCCTCAACCCGCCACCTGCAACAAAGGGTGCAACAAAAACACCTGCAACAAAGGGTGCAACAAAGGGTGAGCTAATTATTGCTTTAAAGGAACAATGGTCGCTACTCCTACTGAGCTGATTCACAACATCATAAACAGCATGGAACATCGCTGTCGTGTCTGCATTGCTGTAAGGGGTGACCACACTTCTTATTAAAGAACTTTGCCCATTGCATTCTGACACCTCATTTTTGGACAAATTCCTGTGTTATATTTTGACAAAAAATCTTTCTAGTGTAAAATATTTTATGCCATTCTGAAACTAGCATTGTAATTCATGTTTTCAATCAAATTTCATTAAAATCATTCATATAGTGTTTTGTTTATTATAATTTTTCTGAGTTTTCCTTAATTTACGGAAACCAGTGTATATGCCTTCTAAATAAGATGCCCAGTGGCTCTTTTATGGAACAAGATTACTATCCATGGATTCCTCACGAAATACCAATCAATCATGCTGTGCGCCAATATGCAGGACCTGATTTCCTATTAGGCACGTTAGACACTAGTTCAAGGGCGTCATCATTTAACTACTACAGTGTGTTTAACAAAAAAAGATTTTTTTTTAGATTTTACTAGTTTTAACAAGCTACGGAGAGCGATTACCCTCTTTTCACAATACTTTCGTTCCTAGAAATTAGAAACAAACTTTTAAACGATTGGATTGGATTAGTTTTACCTCTGAGCGGCACTTTTTTGCACACCATGGGCTAAATGGCGAGGTCACATGGACCGCGTAGGCTCAGAGAAGGTTGGAGGAGGGGACCCAGTGGAACAGCTGTTGGGAGACAGATGGTAGCCTCCCGTCAAGGCCATTCAGTGTGTTCTTTAACGTACACAGTTAGGTTGTTTTACCTCTGAGCGGCACTTTTTTTGCACACAATGGGCTAAATGGCCAGGCCACAAGGACCCCGAAGTCTCAGAGAAGGTTGAGGGAGGGGACCCACTGGAACAGCTGTTGGGAGACAGATGGTAGCCTCCCGTTAAGGCCATCCAGTGTGTTCTTTAACGTGCACAGGGTATGGCTCTCCCGCACACGGAGCCACGGCTTAACATCCCATCCGACGGACGGCGGCCTTTTCAAGGCCATCGGTGTCCCCTACTGACCGTGGGCAGGGCGGGGAAATTTTGCAGAGATAAATCTCAACGCTGACCTAGCTGGGACTCGAACCTGGGAACTACAGATTACGAGCCTGGCGCGCTACTGACTGAGCCACCCCCGCCCAACTTTTAAAGGAATATGAATTGTGATGTTATACTATATATTACTAAATGTATAGGATACTTGCATGTTAATTGAATGTAAAACGACATTCAAAATTCCCTAACTTTAAAAGCAACTTTCCACAGAAATATGTTGTAGAAGTTAAATTGTATAAACACAATCAAACTTAGCCATATTTAGATTTTTAGAAAATATTCGTTTAATATTTAAAGAGTTATTGAAGCTGGAATGTTTGACTGCCATATTGGTATGATGCTTGCTTGTCCTAAACGCTGTTTGGAAACTGATACAATACGAAAAATATTACTCAAACTTCTAAAATTACATTTATTTTAGTAAACAATGTTTTAATTTTAAGCTAAATTCTTTCGAGTGAAACCACTGATGTTCAATGTTTCAGTTTCCAGAATCTTTAAATAGTAAGCAAATATTGTTGAAAATCTAGATTAAGGGAATTTTCGTGTCTTCTATTTTTATTGGCATTTGGCTACAAAACGTTTAATTCGAATTTGAGGGAGCTTTGACTACAGTTTTCCATTAACACATAAGATGGTAGTATCCCATTTTTCTTTTGATAATTTAGCGGATTTTTTTTCGTTTTCAGAACAATACAAGAGGAAATAAAAGTGTTTATATTTTAAATGAATAATTTGATTTTTAACTATTACTCCATGTTAAATATTATAAGTTATATATGCTATGAATAATATTAATTTATTACATTCGTTTTGCTATTTATTAGCAAAATTTTATTACTAATCATTAAAATTCCTACATACATTTCAAGGGCGGGGGTGGCCCAGTCGGTAGCGCGACACGCTCGTAACTGAGTTCCTCCTGGGACAGCGATGAGATTTATCTCCGCTAAACTTTCCGCTCTGTCGACGTTCAATAGGGAACACTAATGGACTCGGAAAGGTCATCGTCCGTCAGACGGGACGTTAAGTCGTGGCCCCGTGTGCGGGAGAACCATACCCTATGCACGTTAAAGAACATGCTGGATGACCTTGACCGGAGGCTATCATCTGTCTTCTAACAGCTGTCCAGTACCCCCCCCCAACCTTCTCTGAGCCCCCGGGGTCCTTGTGACCTGGAATTTAGCCCATTGTGTGGAAAAAAAGTTACCCTCAGATGTAAACCAACCTACATCCATTTCGATTGCATTAATTCACTTTTTTCATGGTTGAGAAAGCAACAAAAGTACTTTTTTTTATATGAAATGAAAAAACAATTGAATATAAGAGCGCTCTACCACTTCGTGTGCCTAGAGTCGCATGAGGTGCAAATCGGGACAGACTCATATGTCTTTCTCGGACGACACAACCCCTTTCCAACTGATATTCTAAAATAACAACTCCTATGCGCCGAAATATTTCATTGTAAACTACAGTAAAGGACGCTACAAATGAACTCAAGAACTACTTTCAATACATATCAATTTATTTTACAAAAGACACAATTATCTAGAAAACATACAGAGACAAACATATTATTTATAAAGATTAATTTTGTCCTTTTATCGTTTCGAATATGTTTTGAATTTTACAGAAAATAATTAAAATTTGCTTGAATTGACAACTGACTAAAATCACAATCATGTTTTGTACGATAATATCACAACAAAAATCGTAATTTTAAGTGCATCTATATACATATATTTAAGACAAAAAAAAACATAAATATTTAAAACTTTAATATTTATATATTACTGTTTATACATGATATAATATTAATTTCCCTAATTTAATGTCTTTAAAAAACGCTTCTGACAAACATATTTTTATTTACAACCAAAATCAATATGGTTCTTAAAAATAAAGGTTTCGTGAATTGATATTTTTGCCATGCCTAATAACTGAGTTTTAAGCAAATTACTTAAACAGAATGTTAGAGATTGATGAGATATATTACTCCAATTACATGTTATAGTTTCATTCATTGTAGTATAGCTTATTACCGTGAAAATAGTGCAATTAAGTTACTTAGAGTCGATATCAATTTTTAATTAATTAAAAGAGGTAAAATCGAAAAAAAAAATGGAGATGTGATTTAATATTCAAACGAAGGTGTTAACATTACTCTATCTACCTCCCACAACTGAAAAAAATAAAAAAAAAAAATAAAAATAACTAATAATTGAAATTAGTTAATTGCTTTGAATATACACAAATAGAAAAATGATAAAAAAAACCAAGTGTAACTGCCACTGAAATAAATAGAAATTAAAAACTTTTGTTTATTTATAATAAAAAACATACACTTAACATTTTTGAGAATTCAAAATAATCTCGGCACACCATAGAAAAAAGATACATAGCTATTTTTTGAAAAATAATAATTTATTGATTGATATAATTTGCTATTATTTTGCAATATGAATATTTCATATTTATCTTAGAAGACCGACCAACTAAAATATATATGGATAAGTCAATAATATAAAAACGAAAAAAAATATATCTTTTTCTTCACATTCAATAAAATTTGCAAAGGAATTAAATAAATTTTTCTAAAAATTCTCCTTTTTCATAAGTTTAACGAAACTTTCGAAACGTTTTCCTAAACATAAATAAAAACGATATAATTTACAATGAAGTGACTAAGTGATTAAATTCTTACCCAAATATAAATATTTGGCGACAAACCTGAAGCTCTTTCACAACATAGTGATTGAGAAAGACTGGTACGCAATTAGCTTCAAAATCATTACTGATTTTTTTCAATTAAAAAAATTGGTGTAAAATTACTTTTTTTTTCTTATTTAACAGTTCTGAAGTTATTTATATCTGATTTAATACTCAGCAAACGTGGTACAGTCGCTCAAAAAAGTATCCGAACACTATGGTTGATTACAGAATTCAGAAAAAATATCTTGTAACGATTTTTTTTAGAAATTAGTGATCTGGCAACCTTCGTGTCACGTGACACGAAGGTTGCCAGATCACTAATTTCTGAAAAAAAACGTTGCCAGATATTTTTTCTGAATTCTGTAATCAACCATAATGTTCGGATACTTTTTTGAGCGACTGTACAGGGATCCCAATTTCAATTCATTTTTAATAAATGAATAATGGATATATAATTAAATTTTATGAAAAACTAAAATGCAATAAATCAATAGTTCAAGTCGAAATAATTAAACGTTTGTATGCAATTAAATCTGCAATTAGAGATTTTTAACTTTAAACACATAGCATATAGAAACTATTATCAGCTCTATACTCCATCCATTCATTTTGTACACTCTCCATCACATTCAGTGTCGGCTTCAGCCGTTTCTTTGATTGTGAAACATATCCAGTTATAGTAAAAAATGACGCTTTTAGACACGGAACCACGGCTTAACCTTCTAACTTACGGACCGCAGCTTTTCTAAATCCACAGTGTCCCCGTTCTCAACGAGAGAAGAACGGAAGTTAGGGAAGAGAATTCTTAGCATAGGAAAAGTTTGGAATCAACCTGGGAAGTTCAGGTTACAAACCTGGCGCTCTAACGATTCCTATTTGTATTAAATGTTTATTCCATGAAAACAAATACTGTGTTTAAACATTCATGCAAGCTGTCCAATCGCTGTATTCATATTAGATATATCTTTGTTTTTACGCGTTTTATCTTTAATGAGCAATTAATACTATTTTGTCCCATTTAGTTCTTCATAAGTATCTGCCTAGAAGCATTTTGCTTCAGAATTAGGACAAATGACAAGTTAGTATCAAAACTCAAACTGCTTTTTTCCTTATTTAGTTATATATTTTTAATTTTCAAGCGGTAGTGAAACTTTAACAATTTTATTTAGTTTGATAATTTATAAAATTATTCATTAAATATAATTTCTTGGTTTGTACAGAATTAAATAGAATTTTTTATTATTTTCTCTTTTTTATTATATTCTCTTATTTAACACAAAAATTTATATTTTATATTTATCTTTAGGATGGTAATGAAATCAATGCTTTTAAAATTCAATAATTTTAACATTTGAAATTTTCCTTTATGCTAAAGGCATCAAAATTCCTGATGTAAATAAAAATCAGCGAAAAAAAGTCAATTATATTTACTACTAAAACGCTAATAATTTTGGAAAGATTACTTTAATATAAAATATTAGCCTATAGCATTAGTAATTATCAATGTGGATAATAGCATACTGCTAACATTAATATTAATAAAACAATTAAAAATATTCCAAAGAGTTATTTGCTACAAAGATTTAACAGTTTAGCCTAGCATAGGACTGGGGAAACATTTTAGCTGAAGGGCCACAGAGAGAACAGATATGAAATGGCAAGTCGCATAAAAAACTAAAATGGAATGGAGGGTCTCATAAAAAACTATAAAGGAAATACGGGCCGCCGAAGAAATATATAATGATTAATAAATATATAACCAATGGAAAAAATTCTAAAGTTAAATTAACAATATAATTTTATTAAAATAATTAAAAGTTATTATTAATAGAAGAAAAAGTTAAAGTTAGACAAGTTGATTCGACTGACTGCATCCTAATAAACGGCCCTTGCTCTTATCTCTGGTATTGTACAGTCGCTCAAAAAAGTATCCGAACACTATAGTTGATTACAGAATTCGGAAAAAATATCTGGCAACGATTTTTTTAGAAATTAGTGATCTGGCAACCTTCGTGTCACGTGACACGAAGGTCACTAATTTCTAAAAAATCGTTGCCAGATATTTTTTTTGAATTCTCTAATCAACCATAGTGTTCGGATATTTTTTGGAGCGATTGTAGGTGGTCATATTATTTTGATACTAGATCGTGTGGGCTCACTCACGGAAATATTGAGCGTGTGCAGTTACCGTTCACAGCAAACTGTAACTGGAGCGTGTACAGTTGCTGTACACGCTCCAGATATTTTTCCTGAATTCTGTAATCACGTGACACGAAGGTTGCCAGATCACTAATTTCTAAAAAAAATCGTTACCAGATATTTTTTCCGAATTCTGTAATCGACCATAGTGTTCGGATACTTTTTTGAGCGACACTAGGTGGTCATATTATTTTGATACTAGATCGTGTGGGCTCACTCACGGAAATATTGAGCGTGTGCAGTTACCGTTCACAGCAAACTGGAGCGTATGCAGTAACTGCACACACTCCAGTTTGCTGTGAACGGTAACTGGAGCGTGTACAGTTGCTGTACACCCTCCAGATATTTTTCCTGAATTCTGTAATCACGTGACACGAAGGTTGCCAGATCACTAATTTCTAAAAAAATCGTTGCCAGATATTTTTTCTGAATTCTGTAATCAACCATAGTGTTGGGATACTTTTTTGAGCGACTGTACGTATATCTCTGCTTTGTCCTTTCTCTCAAATGGTAGAATATTACCTTTCTCAAGAACTCAAGGAACATAACGATTCAAATTAAAATATACGGTAACTGATACTACAATAATCGAAGGTGATTTTTTTCCGGTAGGAAAACTTTCATTTTTTTCCCACGTGCCAAATAATTTAATATTTAAAAATAAAACAGATCCTTGGAATAAAATATTAGAAATGTTCTTTCTACATATATATTATGATACAAAAAGTAACCTGACACGTCCATGTAAATGGAAAGTCACATTCAGAGTTCCCTAATTTTGAATTTCCCTCTCTCTAAACTCATTATTTAATAATGTTCGCTTCATATTTAAAGAATTATCGAAACTGAAACAAAATCTTTACGCAAATTACAAATATTTCATTATGAAACAAAACCTTTATGCAAACTACAAATATTTCATTTACTAGTTAATCCTCCCCCAAAAGTATATGAATCGAAAATTTCATTCGCAGTTTTCCATTGTACTACTCACAACGTATTACTCCATTCATAAAGTAGACGACGGCATCGCCCCCAAAATATTTCGGACGCTTTTCGAGGGATCACTCCCAACCCACGGCAGCTGGTAACCCAATTTATTACCTCAACAGGCTTAAAACTAAGTGGAACCGCCCCACCAAATTTGGGACCGATTGCTCAAGTAGCCGCGGAATCACATGAAACCGAAAATTTCTCCCACCGATGACGTCACACGCGTCCGCTCGTAAGAAATTATGTCTGTTATATAAAACGAGGAAACGATTTGTCATAACAGTTGCATTGTAATTTTTCAGGTAAATATTCACGATTATCAAAAGTTACAGTTAAATGTTTCCGTTTCCATATTTTTTTAAATATTAACGATTATTGCTGAAACATAGTTATTAAAAGAAATTCGAATGATATCTTCGATTCATTTCCAGTAAATTTTTTTCCTGTTTTCCTGAACCTTATTTTCAACGTTAGGTAGATTCAAGGGTCTAGCGAAGGAATAGTAGCGTCGACAGGGTGTAGCACCAACACAGCCTGCCTCACGGCGCCAGTGTTGGTCCACCTATTTACTTTTCCTTAACCAGTTTTGCTTAATTTACGTTATATTTATCATTTTGGTGATTATTATTTCATTTTATGGACATTGCAAAATTCGTTCCGAGCGTAGGAGTTGCGGAGTTGCGCATTCGCAACTCCGAACTTTTGAGGGGCGATATTTAATTATTTGCCTCACGGCGCGTTCTAATCTGGCGACGACCCTGCGAAGGAGTATGGTTGTGGGGGAAGATATCGAAAATTTTCCGAGTCAAAAATCAAATTTTGCCAACTTAGAAAATAATATCTCTGTCAGGTTCGTAACAAGATTTCCGCTCCGTTGGTGGGGGCAGGATAGGCAGTTTTTACAACTTTCCTGCATTTTGCCAGGTAACTTCCAATTTTGCCAACTAGCCATAATTTCACAGAAATAATCCCAATATTTACATCTTGCCTGAATTGTAGCAAGTCAATATAAATTTTCCTAACTCCCCTTCATTTGGCCAACTCTTCTTATTTTCTCAAAAACAATCTCAATTTTAACATCTCTCTTGAATTTACCGAGTCCTTCAAATTCTTCAAACTCCCCAAAATTTTACCAAGTTTTCTCGATTTGTCAACTTTCCTTAATTTCACGAAACAATCCCAATTTTCACAACTCGCCCATATTTTACCAAGTGGATTCGAATTTTGCCAACTGTCTTAGATTTTGCCAACTCGCCACAATTTTACAGAAAAAAAAATCAAAATTTTTACATCTTACCTGATTTTTGAAAAGTCACTCCGAATTTTGCCAACTCCCCAAGATCAACTCTCCTAGATTTTGCGAAGTTGCCTCGATTTTACCAACACGCTATAATTTTACCAAAAAATTCCAATTTCTACATCTCACCTGAATTTTGCCAACTGCCCCACGATTTTGCCAAGTCACTCCGAATTTTGACAACTCCCCAAGATTTGCCAACTCGCCATAATTTTAGAGAAAAAAATCCCAATATTTTCATCTCATCTGAATATTGTCAACTCCCCACGATTTTGCCAAGTCACTACGAATTTGGCCAAGTCACTCCGAAATTGACCAACTCCACAATATTTTGCCAAGTTGTCCCGATTTTGCCAACTCACCTGTATTTTGCTGAGTAGCTTCGAATTTTGCTAACTGCTCTAGATTTTCCCAACTGCCCTAGATTTGCCAAGTTGCCTCGATTTTGACAACTCCCCTTAATTTTACAAAAAAAAGATTACAAATTTTTACATCTCACCTAGATTTTACGAAATCGTTTCGAATTTTGCCAACTCCGAGTTACTTTGGGGGAGGAGCCTCCCCCCATAGCTACCCCTCTGGGTAGATTTGAATATGGCTTCCTATTTACAGCCGTCCCTTGGCCGAGTGGTTAGCACGCTTTGCTACTGATCTAAGGGACCTGGGTTCGAGCCCCGGATTAGGCATGGATATGTGTGTGTGTCGTTTTTCTGCTGAGGTCCTGCCAACCTCTCAGACCTTCTACTGTGGCATATAAACTGACAGGCTTCTGTCAGACCTCTGTGGCAAGCTGCTTGAGGGGGTATTTATTTATTTTATTATTCCTATTTACATAACATGGAAGCGCCTGGCCACGTTTTGTAATATAATATAATCCAATGGTGATGTGAAACACTGATCACATGAAACTTACGTATCCACGTCTCCACTTTCCCTGTTGTTCTGTTCATTTCCTACACAGATTAAGAGCTAGTCGCTATGCGTAAAATAACAGTAGTGCAAAGGTAAAGTAGTAGGACATTGCAAACATCAACATTTCTTTGATTAAATATGTCTGTTGGAAAGACCTTACAAAAAACATAAGGACTAAGTTGATGAATCACTCAGTAAAGTAGAAATGGTGATGGATTTCTAAAAAATGACTCTACATTGTACAAGTTACATTATCACCTCAGACGTAGTTTTCCACTTGCTCTGAATTTTCCACGATATTTCTTATGTACAGAAAAGACTAAAAACACTTTTTCCGGTCCAGTTCTGGTCGTTTCTGTCTTTGTATTTTCATCAAACCAATTGTTTAGGTCTTACATCAGTCGCTTGTTATGGCGAAAACACCGTGACATATTTTTTGAACATCACTTCTCGTAGTTACTTTACATCCTCTAGTTGCTCTTTTAAATTGTGACGTCAACAACGAAGAAGATTACATCCATACTCTATTGACGATTAATCCCAAAAGTTGGGAAGACCTCAATCAAAGAAGTTTACCAAACGAAGTTATTGATCGTTATTACTCCGGGAGATTTCTGCTTATTTTGCCATGAAACGTATCTCGTCAGCTTTTACAAAACGTGATAAATGATTTATTTAATTGTCAGAGAGCTATTTTGCATAGGCATTGAAACATTTATGACTTTCGATTTTAGAACCTTGTTTTAAATACATCAACACTTAAAACTTGTCTAAGTAATTTCGTTTTCCATGATGACTAGAATCATATATTTAACAAGATTTCTTTATTTCCATTATGAATAAACATCCCACATAGCTTTTTATTCCTATATAAGTTATTCCCAATTATATATTTCTCTACAAGGTATGTCCAATCATATATTCCTATATAAGGTATTCCCAATCATAATATTCCTGTGTGTGTGTGTGTGTGTCCTATCTTCCTTCCTTATGAGGCATTCCCAGTTATATGTTACTGAATAAAATATTTCCAATTACTCTCTCATTTATTGCTTATCGTTTTCATTTTACCGAAATTCTTTAAATACTCCTTATACATAATTCATCCTTATTTTATATTTAGAGCTGTATTCTTGGATCGTTGAACATTTAAATATTTCTTTTCAGAATTTCTGATAAATTCTTGGAAGATCTTAATTAACCATTTGATATAAAAAAATTACCGAAAATGCAGAAATCTTCGTTTGTATCTGGATATTGAATTCTACAAATAGTTTGTTTCTGTGGTGCATTACCTCATAACGTGTAAATTTATTTATCACTGTGATATAATTGGAATAGATAATTAGAAAGACAGTAGTTTTCTTGAATATTAAAACTTCAAGAAGTATGATAATTGAGAGTATTCAGCAGAAATCATTCACAGACCTGATTTCTTTATTTCATTCTTGAAAAAACGGATATATTCGTAATGAATGATGAACAATGAGATGATGGCGAAACACTGTGAAATTCGTTTCCTACGCTATTTCATGCTCGAAAGTTAAAAAGAATGCATTTTGGAATTGTTGGTTTCCTTTAAGTATTGTAATATATTTAAGTCATTTCTTGTCATTATAAAGTCAGTTTAAGTTTCCCATACATTTGACTAGCAAATATCTAGACTTGTATTTCGATTCCAGTCTTCTTTACGATTTTTTTTTCTTTTAGGTTAGGGTCACTCACTATATGAGAAATAGAATCAATTCGTGATATCATATTTAACTTTCATTATCTTCGTTATATCGTCTTTGGCTTTCATTACCAATTCTTATATCGATTTTTGGCTTTCATTATCAATTCGTTATATGGTATTTGGCTTTCATTATGAACTCATTTACAAAACGTGTCACTTAAAATATTCAATAAATCTTATCGTGATTATCACATGCGAAGATAATTATACTTTGGTGGTCAATATACAGAAAACTGTAGCTAAGTGAATAAAGTTAAATTTCTACCTTGGTATAATTCTGGACTGTAATTCGAATTATCATCAACAGATGGCGCAACTAGACGTTTCTCGAAATCAACCTTAGGTCTTGAAATTTGGCTGCTCTCGGAGAAAAACTCCGAAACCTTTTATTACCAGTGACGTGTTGTTCTCCCGACAGATGGCACCACCAACAAAGAACTCATAGTTCTGCTGTGCGCTCCTCCTGTTTGTGCTGTTGGTGGAGGCGGAATTCCAGCACGCTATAAGGGGTAATAGCCAGCAACAGCACACCTGCCAGCACGTATATCTTTATCTCTGTCACCAGAATGGAGCTGTAGCTGAATGCGACTGTGAGACCGGCTGCCTGAGCCATGAAATATGCAGCGAACGGAGCTTGCCAATCATCGGTGTATGTAGTGGCCATGTAAGCTGCAAGAAAAACAAAGATATATCATTCTTTGAAATATTATTCCTTCAAAGATACGATAGAATAAGATATACGAGAATCGTACATTATACACATGCACACAAATCAAAAGTCATGCACAAAAAATCATTTTTAGCCATAAAGAAAATATAACAATTTAGTGATACTCAGACCAAAACATATCTTTGTCATGTGAATGTAAAAACTTATCCGATGTTTCATGACTTCTGAAATACAGTAAAACCTCACTCATACGACATGTTTTTAAATTGCACTCTCGATTAAACTAATTGTACTTTCGATTAAATTAATTACACTCTCGATTAAATTAATTGCACTCTCGAATACTAAAAACCGTAGTTGATTTTAATTTTTTTTTTTTTTGAAAATCTTGTAATCAGCATTATTGGAGACGCGACTGTCTTTTGCTCACCGTGGATTATTAGAACTCTGCACATTTGTCTCTCTGTAAATCATGGCAACGGATTTAAATATATCAAAAAAATATAATTATTTTCAAAAATATCAGGTGTAATAAATATTAATGCAATGTGTTCCTTAATGGAACATAATATTTGTTTTTTTTTACTTCCCTTTTGTTTTCAGAAGCATATCAATTGTATTTATTCATTAATATGAAAAACAATTACTCATGCTTCCAATAATAGATAAATATTAAATCGTTTTTCGTTTTGGGCATCCTTAATTGTATTATGGTATGCATATGCATGATTGCTGTGTTCGCAACTTCGCTCATTAATGAAAGGTTTGGCCTAAATATTTCTATCTTAGACAATGTTTTTTTTGCACCACCTTCCACCGAGGGAAAAAAAATTCCCTGCGATTCCCATGCTGTAAGCTGGATTGTTTTACCCCTGAGTTATATTTTTTGACATACAATGGGCTAAATGATCAAGTTACAGCGACCCCAAAGTTTCAGAGTTCGCTAGAAGAAGGAAATCTACAACTAACTTTAGATGGCAAATAGAAGCATAGAGTAAGACTCCTTAGTATGTGGGTGGAAGCATAGAGTAAGCCTTCTTATTATGTGGACGGAAGCATAGAGTAAGCTTCTTTATTATGTGGGAGGAAGCATAGAGTAAGGATTCTTATTATGTGGGTGGAAGCATAGAGTAAGGATTCTTATTATGTGGGTGGAAGCATAGAGTAAGCCTTATTATTATGTGGACGGAAGCATAGAGTAAGCCTTCTTATTATGTGGACGGAAGCATAGAGTAAGCTTCTTTATTATGTGGGAGGAAGCATAGAGTAAGGATTCTTATTATGTGGGTGGAAGCATAGAGTAAGATATTATTATTATGTGGACGGAAGCATAGAGTAAGCCTTCTTATTATGTGGACGGAAGCATAGAGTAAGCTTCTTTATTATGTGGGAGGAAGCATAGAGTAAGCATTCTTATTATGTGGGTGGAAGCATAGAGTAAGCCTTCTTATTATGTGGACGGAAGCATAGAGTAAGCCTTCTTATTATGTGGACGGAAGCATAGAGTAAGCTTCCTTATTATGTGGACGGAAGGATAGAATAAGCCCCCTTATTATATGGGCGGAAGAATATAGTAGACCTCTTTATTATGTGGGTGAAATCATAGAGTGGTCTTTTTATATGGTTGGCAGTTGGCATAGAGTGACATCCTTATTATATGGGTGGAAGCATAGAGTGTCTCCTTACTATGTGAGTGGAAGCATAAAGTAATCTTCCTTAATATGTGGGTGGAAGCATAGAGTAAGTCTCTTTAGTATGTAGACGAAAGCACAGAGTACGCCTCCTTATTATGTGGGTGAAGGCATAGAGTAATCTCCTTAGTTTGTGAGTGGAAGCATAGAGTAAGTGTATGGCTGGAAGTCTCCCGTCAAATTCGAAAACATTCTTTAATGTACAAAGGAAGTAGATTTTTCTGCACAAGGAACCGATGGACAGCTGTATTTTTCGAGGCCATCGATAATTCCTTTCACCCCCAAAAAAAATTTAATCATGCAAAGTGTGGACTTGAACCCAACAACATAAGTTTGGAAGCCGAACGCATTACTGACTCTTCTGAACCCAGCTACCATCTGTGAGTTTAAAATTCGGTTTTACGTCGTCCTTGGAAATATGTGATATGATAAAAGGTTTGACTTTTGTTTACCATTCAAAGATTAACGTGAATGATTTTGACAATTTGCATTTAAAATCATATTATTGTTTCAAAACATCCTTGATATGTAGAAAAATGAGAATAAATGCAATCGATATTAATATCTACCGTCCGAAAGTTAGATTAAAAGTTTTCAAAGTAATTATCCAGTTTTATTAAATGAAATCGATGAAAGATGTTTTATTATCTTGTAAGTTTCTCGCATATGTGAGAAATAAATACGTTTAAAATTATTTTGTTCTGATTTTCACAAAGCTGCTAACGAAATGCTTATCACCTGAAGACATAATTGACCTCGCAATCGTAACAGCTTTGGTTATAAATAGCTCCTAACTGTGTCTAGTCATAGTGACTTTAATACTGATGATGTAAAATTGGGATTTTTTTTCTGTAAAATTGTGGCGAGATGGCAAAATTCGAATCCACTTGGTAAAATACGGGCGATTTATAAAAATTGGGATTGTTTTTGCGAAATTAAGGAGAGTTGAAAAAACCAAGAACTCTTGGCAAAATCGAGGGGAGTTGGCAAAATTCGAAACCACTTAGTAAAATACAGGGAGTTGTGAAAATTGAGATTTTTTTGTTAAATTAGTAAAACCACCGTTTTACTAATTTAACAACGGAACGGCATTTTTTGTTGTTTTTTTTTATGTTTATAGTTCACTGTAAAGAGAGATTTCAAAGGCCCAAATTGTATTTTTAGCAGGGGATAGACAGATAGATGTTATATTTCCGCAGTCTACAAGCTCAATTAATTTCTAAGTTTTCAAATCATGACATAATTTTAATAATATAGTTATTTTATAACGTTTCTTCATCGTAAATAGATAGTAATGCAGCAAGGATATAATAAATAATCTTATTTAACAGTCGAATTTAATGCATTCAAAATGACATTTTAACAAACACTTTCAAGAATCTATATTCAAAAGCGATTAATTTACAGATTATAATAAGAAAAAGGTGAAAAGATGAGGGTCTTCCAGAAGGGAAAATATTTTTTTTTTATAAAAAGGTTTATTTCTAATATGGTCACTGCAAACTTTTTAGTTCAGATATATAACAAAACTAGAAATCAAACGCATTTCTAGACTGTAATATCGACCTCTATCTGACCTTGAACCTGACACAAGATCTCAAATTTGTTAACATTTCTGCGATGAATGAGCCGAAATACCTCTAGGAAACAATTTTTAGCTCTCTAGCACAGTAATACTAAAATTTGACATTTAACCTCGAATAGCCCACTGAATCCGAAATTTGACATTTCTGAGATGGGCGGTAGCGCGCCAGACTTATAATCTGCAATTCCCAGGTTCGAGTCCCGCCTGAACCAGCTTAGAAATTTATCTCCGCAAAACTCCCCGCCATGCCCACAGTCAGTAGGGGATACCGATGGGTTTGGAAAGGCCGCCGTCCATCGGATGGGATGTCAAGCCAGGGACGTAGCTCATGGGGGGATGGGGGGAGTCTCCACCCAAAGTAACTCAGAGTTGGCAAAATTTGAAGCTACTTCGTAAAATCTAGGTGAGTTGTGAAAATTTGTAATTTTTTTTTGGAAAATTAAGGGGAGTTGTCAAAATCGAGGCAACTTGGCAAATCTAAGGCAGTTTGGAAAATGGAGAAACGGCAAAATTTAGAGCAGTTGGTAAAATTCGAAGCCATTTAGTAAAAACAGGTGAGTTAGCAAAATCTTAGGGCGTTGGCAAAATTCGGAGTGACTTGGTTAAATCTTGGGGAGTTGGCAAAATCGGGACAACTTGGCAAAATCTTTGGGAGTTGGCAAAATTCTGAGTGACGACAAAATCTTGAGGAGTTCATAAAATTCGGAGTGACTTCGCAAAATCGTGGGGAGTTGGCAAAATTCAGGTGAGATGTAAAAATTAGGATTTTTTTCTGTAAAATTATGGCGAGTTGGCAAAACTTAGGTAGTTGGCAATATCTAGGGACAGTTGGCAAAATTTAGGTTAGATATGAAAATTTTGAATTTTTTTCTGTAAAATTATGGCGAGTTGGCAAAATCTAGGAGAGTTGGCGAAACTTAGGGAGTTGGCAAAATCTAGGGGCAGTTGGCAAAAATTAGGGGCAGTTGGCAAAATTCGGTGTGACTTGACAAAATCGTGGAGAATTGACAAAATTCAGGTGAGATGTAAAAATTGCAACCTTTTTTCTATAAAATTATGGCGTGTTGGCAAAATCGAGGCAACTTTTCAAAATCTAGGAGAGTTGGCAAATCTTGGGGGAGCTGGCAAAATTCAGAGTGGCTTTGCAAAAATCAGGTGTGATGTAAAATTGGGATTTTTTTTCTGTAAAATTGTGGCGAGATGGCAAAATCTAGAGCAGTTGGCAAAATCTAGAGCAGTTGGCAAAATTCGAATCCACTTGGTAAAATACGGGCGATTTATAAAAATTGGGATTGTTTTTGTGAAATTAAGGAGAGTTAACAAAATCGAGAAAACTTGGCAAAATCTAGGGAAGTTGGCAAAACTGGAAACCACTTGGTAAAATACAGGTGAGTTATAAAAATTGGGATTGGTTTTGTGAAATTAAGGAGAGTTGGAAAAACCAAGAACTCTTGGCAAAATCGAGGGGAGTTGGCAAAATTCGAAACCACTTAATAAAATATAGGGGAGTTGTGAAATTGAGATTTTATGTGAAATTAAGGAGTGTTAGACAAATTGAGGAAACTTAACAAAATGTAGGGCAGTTGGCAAAATTCGAAGCCACTTGGAAAGTAAGAGCGAGTTGTGATAATTGGGATTGGGTTTGTGAAATTCAGGATAGTTGACTAAAATCGAGAAAACTTGGAAAATCTTGGGGAGTTTGAAAAGTTTGAAGTGATTTGCCAAATTTAGGAGAGATGTAAAGATTGGGATTAGTTTCGTGAAATTACGGAGAGTTGACCAAATCAAGAGAAAATTTATTTATTAATACAGAGGAGAGATTTATTACTGTGAAATTATGGCCAGTTGCCAAAATTAGAAGTGAAAGGGAAATTACGGTTAGTAAAATTGTGTTGGAAAGTTGTGAAAATTGCCTCAACCTCCCCCCCCCCTCCCCCGCGGAGGCGAAATCTAAGCAAGTTTGCTCAAAATTTGAATTTCGAGTTGGAAAATTTTTGATTTCTTCCCCCCCCCCCAACCATAGTCCTCCGCTACTCCTGTGTGTCAAGCCGTGATCCCGTGTGCAGGAGAGCCATAGCTTGTGCTCATTAAAGAACACGCTGGATGGCCTTTACGGGAAGCGATCATCTGTCTCCCAACAACTGTGGAGTGGGCTTCCTCCCTCCAACCTTCTCTGAGCCCTTGGGGTTCTTGTGACCTCGCCATTTAGTGCTATTGCGTCTACTAACAATGGAAATTCGAACTAATGGATTATTGGGAAAATGAAATCAGATTTTACAGCACCTATAAACACAAAATGAGTTTTCATTTATCTCTTAAAATAACAGAATTTCCTTTCCACCCCCTTGGGTTAAGGGGAAAATCTTTGCTGTCAGTGTAAATCTCTTATCGACATCGCTTCACCAGCAAGATTTCAAATTTCTGGTATAAAATGATCTTTTACAATGGAAACCCTGCTTGCCGAAACTGAAATTTATGACTTTCGTCAAATTTCACTCATCTATATGATGTTCATAACCCCGCCCTGACCACGGTCAGTAGGGGACACCGATGGGCTTGAAAAGGCCACCGTCCTTCGGATGGGACGTTAAGCCGTGGCCCCGTGTGCGGGAGAGCCATACCCTGTGCACGTTAAAGAACACGCTGGATGGCCTTGACGGGAGGCTACCATCTGTCTCCCAACAGCTGTTCCAGTGGGTCCCCTCCCCCAACCTTCTCTGAGCCTTCGGGGTCCATGTGACCTGGCCATTTAGCCCATGGTGTGCAAAAACGTGCCGCTCAGAGGTAAAACAACCCAACCCAAAATGATGTTCATGTCTGACATACTTGTAACGTTTATTATAGTACAGTATTGTGGGACGTTTCTTGGGCCTTAATATAATGACTCCCAAGTAGCACGTTTACAGGCGTATTGAGAATAAGTGGGCTGTCATTGGTTTACCTCTGGGGGGAGGAGATGACGTCATCGATGGAAGGTTTCGGCTCTCCTTAACCTGCAGGCACGCGACCGATCGGTTCCGAATTTGGTGTGGGAAGTCTCACTTACGTCTTGGTGCGTGAGGTTTAGAGATCGGGTTTCTAACTCTGATGGGTCGGAATTAAACTCGCCACGCACCTTTTGACTGGAGAATTTAAAGTTATGAATAAATAAATACCCCCTCAAGCAGCTGCTTGCCACAGAGGTCTGACAGGAGCCTGTCAGTTTATATGCCACAGTAGAAGGTCTGAGAGGATGGCAGGACCTCAGCAGAAAAACGACACAAACAGCCATGCCTTACCCGGGGCTCGAACCCAGGTCCCTTAGATCAGTAGCCAAGTGTGCTAACCACTCGGCCACGGGACGGCTTGTACATTATCCATGCGACAAGGTATCAATGGAGAGGTGTTTCGCGTCCAACTTTTGGGGGAAGGCCTAATTTTCTGGGGTGGAAAACATTACAGTGCACTAAGTTACGATGAGTTGGATTGTTTTACCTCTGAGCGGCACTTTTTTGCACGCAATGGGCTAAATGGCCAGGTCACAAGAACCCAAATGAATCAGAGAAGGTTGAGGGGAGGGAACCCACCGGACAGCTGTTAGGAGACAGATTGTAACCTCTCGCTAAGGCCATCCACCATGTTTTTTAACATGCACAAGTTATGTCTCTCCCACACATGGGGCCATGGCTTAACTTTCCACTTGATGGACAGCGGGCTTCTCACGCTGACCCAGGTGAGACTCAAACTTGGGAATTGCATATTACGAGCATATTATGAGCATGAAGCGCTACAGATTGAGCAGGGTTGGGTTGGGATGTTTTACCTCTGAGCGGCACTTTTTTGCACATCATGGGCTAAATGGCGAGGTCACATGGACCCCGAAGGCTCAGAGAAGGTTGGGGAAGGGGACCCTGGAACAGCTGTTGGGAGACAGATGGTAGCCTCCCGTCAAGGCCATCCAGTGTGTTCTTTAACGTGCACAGGGTATGGCTCTCCCACACACGGGGCCACGGCTTAACGTCCCATCCGACGGACGGCGGCCTTTCCAAGCCCATCGGTGTCCCCTACTGACCGTGGGCAGGACGGGGAATTTTGCGGAGATAAATCTCAACGCTGACCCAGCTGGGACTCGAACCTGGGAACTACAGATTACGAGCCTGGCGCGCTACCGACTGAGCCATCCCCGCCCCACTGATTGAGCAATCCCCGCCCCTAAGTTACGTGAGAAGAAGCTGGGGATAACTTTGTGGGTGAGAAGAAGCTGCAGGATAACTTTGGTGGTCCTAGTTCCGACCGTCTAGGAGGAGAGAAACAAACTTTCGAAAATATATAATAGATAAATAAGCTTATACTTCAGCAAAAACGTTCATACTTCATACTCACATATAAATAAATGTGAAGAATTTAAAATCTCCATATATATATACATCGGAATATTAGAAACGGTTTTTTATTTTCGTAAAACAAGATACTTTTATTTCTCACCGAAACTAAGATATTTTTTTTCATTCGAGAGTTAAAAATACTTTTGAAATAAAACATCTTCATTACTATTTAAAATTTGCGTTTAACTCTTAGTTGCAGAAATATGTAAAGCCATTATATGTACAGCCTTTTTCACTTTAATTAAAAAGTGAAAAAAGATCTACATATAACGGCTTTAATATCTGTGACAAATAAATGATTCAATTACAGTAGTTCCGATATTTTAGTAAGAGCAAATCCAAGCATAATTAAATGGTCCTATATGTGATTCGCCAGAATCAGTCGTGCATTCAGAAGTAATCAATCACCAGGTTGGGTTGTTTTACCTCTGAGCGGCACTTTTTTGCACACAATGGGCTAAATGGCCAGGTCACATGGACTCCGAAGGCTCAGAGAAGGTTGGGGGAGGGGACTCACCGGAACAGCTGTTGGGAGACAGATGGTAGCCTCCCGTCAAGGCCATCCAGCGTGTTCTTTAACGTGCACAGGGTATGGCTCTCCCACACACGGGGCCACGGCTTAACGTCCCATCCGGCGGACGGCGGCCTTTCCAAGCCCATCGGTGTCCCCTACTGATCGTGGGCAGGGCGGGGAATTTTGCGGAGATAAATTTCAACGCTGACCCAGCTGGGACTCGAACCTGGGAACTACAGATTACTAGCCTGGCGCGCTACCGACTGAGCCATCCCCGCTCCATCAATCACCAGAATGGATCACCTTTATTCATTCAATGCTTCCACTTGTATTCAATCTGCTGGAATCAAATTGCATTTTCATTTGATTTTTTCACTTACACTATAAGCAACGAACTTTTTTATATATCATTTAGAATCAGCTTTCATCCATATATCCATGAATCATTTTCAAAAATGGGCTTGGAAAGGCCGCCGTCCGTCGGATGGGACGTTAAACCGTGACCTCGTGAGTGGGAGGGCCGTACCTGTGCACTTTAAAGAACACTCTGGATGGCCTTGACGGGAGGCTACCATCTATCTCCCAACAGCTGCTCCAGTGTGTTTCCTTCCCAACCTTCTCTGAGCTTTCGGGGTCCTTGTGACCTGGCCATTTAGCCCATAGTGGGCAAAAAAGTGCCGCTCACAGGTAAAACAACACAATCCATCAATTTCAAAAAGTTGTTCAGTAACGAATTTTTAAACCAAACTCAGATTTCCTTGAAAAAAAAAAAACAACAAAACTGCATCTTATAAAAATAAGGCATTCATATTATTTTCTTAAAGCATTTCAAAAAATTTAAATTATATGTGATGTATTATAATTTAGAAACATTTTTATTTTTCTTTATTCCTAATAGTTGTTTATTACATTTTATGTCATTTAAAGTTCTAATAAAAACTACAGCTTTAAAATTCGTCTTGGATTTAACGGCCCACTGTTTTCTAATGGCTAAATGATAGCAAATAAGCTTTTCCAAGGATAAATTGTTACAACCATAGGGTTCTGGGTTGTATTATGTCTAAACGCCTTTTCTTTAAGAGTGGGAGTGGCTCAGTCGGTAGCGCGCCAGGCTCGCAATCTGTAGTTCGCAGTTTCGAGTCCCAGCTTGGTCAGGATTGAGATTTATCTCCGTAAAACTCCCTATATGTCCTCAGTCGATGGTCTTGGAAAGTCAGCCGTCATTTGGATTAGACGTTAAGCCGTGGAATCGTGTGGGGAAGCCATACCCTGTGCACGTTAAAGAACACGCAAGATGGACTTGACCCGGGGAATCTGCCATTTGTCTCCCAACAGCTGTTCCAGTGGGTCCCCTTCTCAAACCTTCTCGGGGTCCTTGTGTCCTTGCTATTTAGTCCACTTGTGAAAAACAGTGTTAATCAGAGGTGAAACAACCCAATCCTGCACACACGACAGGGTTTAATGTCCCATCCGACGGACGGTGATCTTTTCAAGTCCACCGATGTCCCCTTTTTCACCGAGGGCAGAACGGGAATTAGCGGAGAAAGTTATCAGCACAGACACAATTGGGAACGTTGCATTTAAAATCAGAATTCTAAGAATTCTACTCCCTACCTTGTCCACTGTCAGTAGGAGACACCAGCGGTCTTGGAAAGGCCGCAGTCCGTCAGATTAAGCAGTGGCACCGTGTGCGGGAAAGACATACCCTATGCACGTTAAGGAATTATCTCGTTAAGGCTGGATGATCTTGACGGGAGGCTACCATCTGTTGAGGGGCGGGGGTGGCTCAGTCGGTAGCGCGCCAGGCTCGTAATCTGTAGTTCCCAGGTTCGAGTCCCAGCTGGGTCAGCGTTGAGATTTATCTCCGCAAAATTCCCCGCCCTGCCCACGGTCAATAGGGGACACCGATGGGCTTGGAAAGGCCGCCATCCGTCGGATGGGACGTTAGGCCGTGGCCCTGTGTGTGGGAGAGCCATACCCTGTGCACGTTAAAGGACACGCTGGATGGCCTTGACGGGAGGCTACCATCTGTCTCCCAACAGCTGTTCCAGTGGGTCCCCTCCCCCAACCTTCTCTGAGCCTTCGGGGTCCATGTGACCTGGCCATTTAGCCCATGGTGTGCAAAAAAGTGCCGCTCAGAGGTAAAACAACCCAACTCTAAGAATTTCTCCATCTGTGTCAGCTTTGCTGCAAAATCGTGATAAATAGTGAAGGTTCTAAACGGATTATTGAGAGTTTGTCAATCTCGGTATTCCTTGTCAGTTCCTTCTTAGTTAAAGTCGATAACAGGTAATAAAAGTCAGATTTCTCAGCATTTCTCTGAACATCACAATCATGAGACATAATTTCCAAGTGTCGGTACACTAGATTTAAAACAACTACAGAAAACAAGCATTACTGTACGCTTCACAGATCGTCGTAACCATAGAAACCAAAGCAGACAAGCTCTATTAAGCATTCCGCATCCACGCCAAAGTAATCAACAATGATTAGGATTAAATTCAATTAATCTCGTAAAGCACTTACTCATAGTGAGGGTCTCCCAGATGGCGTTGCACAGTCCCCATCCTGCTGCAATGACGTAAAAGACGGCTACGTCATCCCTGACGGGTCTCCAGAGCCAGAGGACCATAAGGAGACCTGCATGGAAAATGAGGCCCGCCGCCATGATGGTCGGTCTCTTGATGTGCTTTGAGAACTGATGGACTGCCAAGGCTCCCAGCGTGTTCATGGCGCCCATCGACATCATTGTATAGCCAACAGCTTCAAGACCAAGAGCACAACTTACGTAGGACTAAGAGGGAAAGAGAAATGGAGGAACATCACCATGGTGATAGATATTTAGCTATAAAACATCACTCTTATTTTATTATATGCATGTCTAGATAGGCATGCTTATTTATCTCTACAGCAGTAAGAAACACATAACAAATGAATGAATGAAAAAAAAAAGTTGTGGTACTTGATTTGATTTCGTGTTTATTAGCTTAGGTTGATTAGATTTAGGTTTAATTTATGGGTTTCATTATTATTTTCTGTGAGAGTTAATAAAATTAAGTTTGAATGTGCAGTAGGAACTAGTTTATTCGGACTGAATGGCACGTTTTGTAATATCGCTCATTGTGCATTTATTTGCTGATTTTATTTGTATAATCACCTGAAATTTAATTAGCTAAATGTTTCTTGTTGTAATACTTTTTTTTAATACGCAAGAAAAAGTTTTATATGCATAATACATATACCTGTTTTGTTCGAAATTGATTATTCGAAATGTTCGCATCCCCAATTAATCCGAATTATCGAGTTTTTACTCTGTTATCTTTCAAATCGGAATGAGAATAAAAGTGTGTTGTTTAAAAAAGATCATCTAATATATACAGATGATTGTGAGGGATAGCAACGTACCCAAGATTTAGTTTCGGTGGTCGGATATTTGCGGGGGGATGTCCCCTCCCCCCTAGAAATTCTGTTCGATCCGGGTACGTTTCTGGTGAAGGATTGACTGACAGGGTATCACGCTAATTCCAACTGTGAAGCAGAAATGGTACAGCTTTGAAAATTTCCACTTATGGGTAATCCGGGTCATTGATCTCGAGAAAAGTTCTCAATTTGACCCCTGACGTGCTCTTCAAGGTCAAACAGAGGTCATGTAGAAATCGAACCATGACCTTCGAGGGCTAGAAATGTGAAAATTGGGCAAAAGGGGTGCAAAGTTTCGGTTGAATGTGTCGGAAACGTTACGAAATTTCGGTAAAATTGAAAGGACACGGCAGAGGTCAAATTGAAAATTTGCATTTGACTTCGAGGTCAAAAGTCAAATTTAGATCTATCAGTGGTAGAGAACTAAAAATTGGTTCCCGGAAGGTATTTTACTTCGTAGATCTCAGAAAGGTTTGTGAAATTTTGGGTACTACAGGTCCTTCTAGGTCAAAGATCAAATATAGACCTATGACGTGCTATCTTAGAAAGCTAAAATTTGTTGCCTTGGGGGTATTTTTAACATCCGATCTCAGAATAATACTAAATTTTCGTTTCGATGGACCTTCGTGGTCAAAGGTCAAATTTCGATATACCTGTGCTTGAGGAATTTGCCTGAATATATGAGGAATTTGCAGTCGCGTTCAAGGTCAAACAGGGGCAGGAATGATAAGCTCCGAAGGAACCGATAGACTTCTAGTCATCATATTAAATAATAGCGGTAATTCCGGGGCGAACGTGCGGGCGGACATGTCTGACGTCATCGGTGGCAATAATTGGAAATTTCCCCGTGGTTCCGTGACTGCTTCAGCTATCGGTCCCGAATTTTGTGGAGTGATTCTGCTTAGTTCTGACTTTCTTGGTGTGATGGACGGGGTTCCTATCTGCCTTGGATCGGGAGTGACATCCGAAAGGCGTCCGAGATTTCTGGGACGGTGCCGTCGCCTGCCTTGCGAATGAAATCATTAATCGACGTGCGATTGTGAGTGAAAACCTGTGAATGAACTTATCGATCCGTTTTCCGACAAATGTTTGGCGTGGGTATTACTATTATTATATAATATCCGTAATTCCAGGGGGGCGGGGGTGGCTCAGTCGGTAGCGCGCCAGGCTCGTAATCTGTAGTTCCCAGGTTCGAGTCCCAGCTGGGTCAGCGTTGAGATTTATCTCCGCAAAATTTCCCGCCCTGTCCACGGTCAGTAGGGGACACCGAAGGGCTTGAAAAGGCCACCGTCCGTCGGATGGGACGTTATGCCGTGGTCCCGTGTACGGGAGAGCCATACCCTGTGCACGTTAAAGAACACACTGGATGGCCTTGACGGGAGGCTACCATCTGTCTTCCAACAGCTGTTCCAGTGGGTCCCCTCCCCCAACTTTCTCTGAGCCTTCGGGGTCCATGTGACCTGGCCATTTAGCCCATTGTGTGCAAAAAAGTGCCGCTCAGAGGTAAAACAACCCAAAACAACCCAACCCGTAATTCCAGGGGACAGCTGCTGGATGGATATGAGTGAAATGATGGGTGGCAGAAATTGTCGATTTTCCTCTGTGGAACCAGGGCTACTTGAGCGATCGGTCCCAGATTTGGTGTGATAGCCCCACTTAGTTCTAGTCAGTTGGGTTAACGGATTGGGTTCCAGGCTGCCGTATGTCGGGACCGATTCCTTGGGACGTTTCAGAAATTTCTGGGGGTGCTGCTGCCGCCTCCGTTGGGGAAGTAGTACGCTTCCGAGGACAGTTGTTACTGGAATAGCACGTTAAAAGTGAATAGCTGTAAATGAAGGGTTGGGTGTTTTACCTCTGAGCGCACTTTTTTGCACACAATGGGCTAAATGGTCAGGTCACATGAGCACCGAAAACTCAGAGAAGATTGCGGGAGGGGACCCACTGGAACAGTTGTTAGGAGACAGATGGTAGTCTCCCGTCAAGGCCATCCAGCGTTTTTTTTAACGTGCACAGGGTATGGCTCTCCAGAACAAGGGGCAACGGATTAACGTCCCATCCGACGGACGGAGGTTTTTTCAAACCCATCGGTGTCCCCTACTGACCGTGGGCAGGGCGGGGAGTTTTGCGGAGATAAATCTCAATGCTGGACCAGCTGAGAACTGTGAAGGAAGTTATCAATGGGAAGTGTTATCAATTGGACATACGTTTCGCGCCAAACTTTTGGCGTGGATTTTAAGTAGTGAAAAATATTACGTGATAATCCTTATTTGCTTGAGTTGATGAGATATTTTTAATTTCTTTAATGATTATGAAATATATGGGTTCAGTTTTATAATTATGAAACCCATATTATTATCTAATTAAGAATGAATATAAAAGTAAGAAATGAAATTTGTTTAGTACGTTTTAAAAATAAATAAAAGAGTAGAGTTTTGATACTGAAAATTTGGAACATTTTTTAATAAATTGAATATATCCTTTTTTTTCTTCAGCTTTCTTTGATTAGCAGAACTGCCCGGCGTATCAAGTGCCTCGATATAATGACTCAAAGGAGAAGGCTTATTCGAAACGGGTGCGCCGACACTCGTTCATTTGCGAAATGACTTCACCAATTACAGAAGTTTTCGGCTTCCGTAATTCCTCAAATACTGGACTGATCACTCCTGAATTTAGTGGGGGGGGGGTCTCACTTAGCTCTGGCTATGCAGGGTTTAGAGATCGAGTTCCTAATTAATGTGAGTCAGGTTTTAACCCACTAATTTCTGGTGACCATAAAAAACCTTGTTTTTATCTTATTTTTAGTAACAAGCTTAACTTTGTAGACTTGTAGACTAAATACAGCTTGTTATAACATTGTAGGCTACATACAGCTTAAATAAACACGTTGTTTCATAGAATATTATATAAATACTAATTTTACAAAATAAAGCTATAGGTACAGTCGCTCAAATATATATCCGAACACTATGGTTGATTACAAAATTCATAAAAAATATCTGGCAACCTTCGTGTCACGTGACACGAAGGTTGCCAGATCACTAATTTCTAAAATAAATCGTTGCCAGATATTTTTTATGAATTTGGTAATCAACCATAGTGTTTGGATATTTATTTGAGCGACTGTATATGAGATTTAATTGTTCTGTTAGTGCCCTGTTTCAGTTCGGTACAATATAGACACCGAATAACTAGCTGCCGCAGATGTACAACTGAACACCAATGTTAGTGTGACCTTTAGCAATCGTCCGTAATTCTTATTTTTTCACTAACTTTCAAGTGTGTGACTATCTTGATTTTCAGTTCCGTATCGGACTATAATTTGTTTTCTTCATTACCCTTCAAAGAGGATATAAAATGTACAAAGTTTATTAATTAAAATATGTTAAAATGTTATAGAATAATCAAAAATTAATTGCTGGATTTCTTTAATACGTTTAATTTTAAAATTGTGATTGTATATTCTTATTGGAACAAAGCTAGTTTGACCCTTGCCGTGCAGAAGAGTTCAGATCTTTTTGTTTTACAACGGACATATAAGTAGACGTCTATCTGTGATTCCTAATTAATATGTGAATATACAGGAATGTCGAATTTCGATATGGAAACGGTTCCGTGTTATCTCAATAGAAAATCACTTTCAGAGCTCAATAACTTCTTCAATTTGATTTTTAATGAAAAACATGTCTCAAGATAAATGAAAGATCTCAATCAAATCTATCCAAATCTCGATTTTTAAGAATATTTGTTCAGTATTCAAAGAGTTATGAACGCTGGAATGTTTAACAGGCTACAAAAAATGACTTCAAAATTTAATTGACATAATTTATTAATTAACATAATTATATTAAAATTTAATTAAGACATAAAATTTAATTAATTAACATAATTATAAGCTCATAATTATAAACAATTAATTTTTGATTATTCTATAATATTTTAACGTATTTTAATTAATAAACTTTTAAATTTCATATCCTCAATCAAGTTACAAGATCAGAGATCAAAGTTGACTCTAATATAACACCGGCAGAATCAATTTTGGTCTCTTAACCTGCTTTAAATTCTTAATTAACTTTTGAGTTCATTTGTTTTGTAGCCTGTTGAATATTCTACCTTTCATAACCCTTTGAATGCTGAAAAAAATACTGTTTAAAATCTAGATTTAGATAGATTTGATTGAGATCTTTAATTTACCTTGAGACATACTTTTCACTAAAAATTATATATTTAAGAAGTTATTAAAGCTTTGAATGTGATTTTCTACCGAGATAATATGGAACTGTTCCCAATTTTCTGTCCAGTACCTGTATGTTGCTCTGGTGGGCTTGAGCTCAATAATTATCACAATTGTTTATAATCAATATTGTCAGTAATGTCAGTAATTATCACAATTTTAGACCGAACTCATCCGTTGAATCCACTTCGTGATGCACCTAAAAGTTTTCTCTGTAACGCGAAGTGTGCTTCATGTTAATTCCTCATCAACAGTTACGAATTAGCACAAAGTACAAACTCTAGTCCAATAGATTATCAAACGCATTGGCGGAGTTTAAGTGACTTTTGTCTTAGATGATACGCTGGAGCTAAGGCCTTTAAATTAGTGTCAATGGGTTACGTTGTCTATAAAGGATTCACCAGAATTGATCGATGTAGTGGTGGGGATTGGGGGTTTCGAGGTTACTGCAAATTGATTGAAACAAGACATTCCTTCTTCGTTTGAATTTCTCGTGGGTATCATTCTCTATCTTTAGTGTCAGATAAAAGGATTGGGTTGTTTTACCTCTGAGATAAACTTTTTTTTTACTCATGATATGCAAGCAGACAGAGTGGTTAGGAAAGTGGCTACTCTCCCATCCAGAAAGCAAACTTTGTGAGTTGTGTTATAGCTCCAACTAAGTAGTAGCACACCCTCCTCCAGAAAATTGACCAGCTGATATTATAGGTGATATTAATTCTTTACTTCATTGGTAGGGTCAAGGGTGGTTCAGTCGGTAGCACGCCAGGCTCGTAATCTGCAGTTCCCAGGTTCGAGTCCCAGCTGAGTCAGCGTTGAGATTTATCTCCGCAAAATTCCCCGCCTCTGCCCACGGTCAGTAGGGGACACCGATGGGCTTGGAAAGGTCGCCGTCCGTCGGATGAGACCGTTAAGCGGTGGCTCTGTGTGCGGGAGAGCCATACCCTGTGCACATTAAAGAACATGCTGGATGGCCTTGACAGGTGGCTACCACCTGTCTCCCAACAGCTGTTCCAGTGGGTCCCTTCCCCCAACCTTCTCTGAGCCTTCGGGGTCCTTGTGACCTGGCCATTTAGCCCATGGTGCGCAAAAAAGTGCCGCTCAGAGGTAAAACAACCGAACAACCCAACCCAGCTGAGTCAGCGTTGAGATTTATCTCCGCAAAATTCCCTGCCTCTGCCCACAGTCAGTAGAGGACACCGATGGGCTTGGAAAGGTCGCCGTTCGTCGGATGAGACCGTTAAGCGGTGGCTCTGTGTGAGAGAGAGCCATACCCTGTGCACGTTAAAGAACACGCTGGATGGCCTTGAAGGGAGGCTACCATCTGTCTCCCAACAGCTGTTGCAGTGGGTCCCTTCCCCCAACCTTCTCTGAGCCTTCGGGGTCCTTGTGACCTGGCCTTTTAACCCATGATGTGCAAAAAAGTGCCGCTCAGAGGTAAAACAACCCAACCTTCATTGGTAGTGGGAAAGTGCCGATGAAAGCAAGGGAAGCAATGATTTCCTTAAAAATCTTATGAATAAAATATATATATTAAATATTTTCATAAGATACAAACGTTTGCAAATAAAATTAAACCATTTTTCAAAACTTCATTCATTCTAACAAAAATTCCATATTTTTCTCAATATTTTTCGAATTTCCCTGTCATATCGCACTGTATAATAAATAAAACTGCCAGTCTGACAGTACGAAAACTTTGAATTATTAACAGGATAACAGGAATACGGGAAAATTGGCATCCTGGATAATTTGATTTGTTAAATATATATATAATAATATATATATATATAATATTTAATTATATTTTTTTTCTCAAAATTCAATTGATAATTAATTAATTTTTTAAATTTAAATTAATACAGTTTGGAAAAATTCAACAAATAATAATTGATTTTTAAAGATCTGGTAGCCAATTTTAAAATAGGCATAAATATTTTAATATAGTCGTAACTAATAAATTATTTTACTTAATTTAGTTTAAAATTTATTCATATTTAATTCCTCCCGTTTCTTCCCTCCTCTTGTTCAACGGAAATCAAGACTTAGTATATTAAGGTGACCTTGCTAAGGTCACCTTCGTAGATCGTTACATCATAAAATGAAGTACCAGGTACAATAGTACCCATAATCTTCTTCATCTGGAAATATGCCTAACTGGCATCAGTTTGAAAAAACAAACAAAAGTAAACCACGCAATGGTGGGCCTCAGAGGGCAAAAGAACGTAAAACAAAAGAATAGTAATGATGCACAAGAAACCTAAAATGGATAACTTTCTTTAGCGAAAGCCATCATCTTAGGCCTCTTGTATCTGTTAAGGACTTCATTGATCGTAGTCCAGAAGGCAGGATATAATCTCGTGCGCGTTTCTCTGCACTGACTCGTAGAAACCTCGCGAGACAAACTTAAGATATGTGTAAATATGATCAATGCCCAGATCTTTATGCAATTGTCTATTAGTTACAAACCAAGGGGCATTGACCACGCATCGCACTAAGGTCACCTTGATATAATTAAGGCTTCTTTGTATAAGAAAGCCTTAAAAAGCTAGTGGTAGCTTCTAGGATTAAAATCTATCTTATGTGTTTAAATAAAAATAAATAAATAAATGGATCTTGGTTTCATCTGCAATTTTAAACCATTACCATTTCCTTACTGAAATTAGCAATTCCAGCATATTGTTGTTAAATCTAATCCCGAGAAAAAATGTAGTCCTCCGAACTAAATAATATTGTTGTTAGCATTGATGTATAAAAAAAAGTTCAAATCCCTCTAAAGCTGGTTTTCAAAGACAAAAGGGATGGATCTTGTCTCAATCGGCAGCGCGCTAGGTTCGTAATCTACGGTTTCCAGGTTGAGTTGTTGGGTTGTTGTTTTACCTCTGAGCAGCACTTTTTTGCACACCATGGGCTAAATGGCCAGGTCACATGGACCCCGAAGGCTCAGAGAAGGTTGAGAGGGAGGGGACCCACTGGAACAGCTGCTGGGAGACAGATGGTAGCCTCCCGTCAAGGCCATCCAACGTGTTCTTTAACGTGCATAGGGTATGGCTCTCCCGCACACGGGGCCACGGCTTAACGTCCCATCCGACGGACGGCGGTCTTTCCAAGCCCATCGGTGTCCCTTACTGACCGTGGGCAGGGCGTGGAATTTTGCGGAGATAAATCCCAACGCTGACCCAGCTGGGACTCGAACCTGGGAACTACAGATTACGAGCCTGGAGCGCTACCGACTGAGCCACCCCCACCCCCCAGGTTGAGTCCCAACTGAGCAAGCATTGAGATTTATCTCCTCTTAAACCCCATTCTGCCCTCGGTTAGAACAGGGATGCCAATGAGCTTAAGATAGTCGTCGTGTATCGATTAGCTAGGAAGTTAAACCGTCGTTCCATGTGCAAGAGAGCCATACCCTGTGCACGTTACAGAACACGATGTACAGACCTTGACAAGAGGCTTCCATCTGTCTCCTAATAGCTGTCTAGTGGGTTCCATCAGACAAATCTTCTCCGAACCCTCGGAGTCCTTTGACCTGGCCATTTATCCCATTGTGTGCAAAAACGTTCTGCCCAGAGGGAAAAACAACTAACCTTTATTCATTTTATTTGTGTCCTCCATTTCAATTGTATCCTTCATAACCTGCATTTGTATCGTTTCTTTATTCCAATTTCTACCTTTATTCATCCCCATTTGTACCTTCATTAATTCCTATTTGTACCTTCTATTTTTGACATTTCTACCTTTTATTCATTCCCATTTGTACCTTCATTTTTTCAAATTTCTACCTTTATTTATTCCCATTTGTACTTTCATTAATTCCTATTTGTACCTTCTATTCTTTGTCATTTTTACCTTTTATTCATGTCCATTTGTACCTTCATTCTTACTTATTTGTACCTTCATTCATTCCCATTTTTGCCTTTATTCATTCCCATTTGTATATTTATTCATTCTCATTTGAATCCCTTATTTTCATTTGCATTCTTCCTCTGTTACAGGGGTGGCTCAGTCGGTAGCGCGCCAGGCTCGTAATCTGTAGTTCCCAGGTTCGAGTCCCAGCTGGGTCAGCGTTGAGATTTATCTCCGCAAAATTTCCCCGCCCTGCCCACGGTCAGTAGGGGACACCGATGGGCTTGAAAAGGCCGCCGTCCGTCGGTTGGGACGTTAAAGATTGGACGTTAAAGAAAGAACACGCTGGATGGCCTTGACGGGAGGCTACCATCTGTCTCCCAACAGCTGTTCCAGTGGGTTCCCTCCCCCAACCTTCTCTGAGCCTTCGGGGTCCATGTGACCTGGCCATTTAGCCCATGGTGTGCAAAAAAGTGCCGATCAGAGGTAAAACAACCCAACCCAACTCTGTTTTCTTACAGTTATCCAATGGATCCTCTTCCTGTAACATTCTCTGTAACATTCTTGAGATGGCCATTGTGTTCATTGTGTGCAATAAAGTGCTGCTCAGAGGTAAAATAACTCAATCTCCCCTCAAGTCCATCTAGCGTGTTTTTATTGTATCACATGGTATGGCTCTCCTGCACGGCTTCAGCACATTGCCTGCAAAAAATGTCTCTTGCTCCGTATAATTATTAAAAAATTATTATTTCTCTAAAACAGGACGCAATATTCAATTTGCGAGATGACCTTACCATTACGCTACCCAACTCTGAACTCTTCGGGTCCTTGAGAGCTGTCATGTTTAGTCATTGTGTGCATAAAATTGTCAACTCGGAGGTAGAAAACAAATTATCGTACTTAAACTTCCGACGCCCATTGTGATTTAGTTAAAAACAACTACAAAAAACATCCTTCAAAAATACTCCAATAATTAATCATTTTTAATTCTTCCTCATCAGCACATTAGTCTCTTCTATTTTTAGCAACCGATCCATTACCTTGTCTTCCCAAACGCCTTCATCACTACTTTTTACCGTCATTTTTCACTTCTTTAAATACAAATTTCCTCTAATATTTCCCCCCCCAAAAAATCAGAAAAGGAAAGAGAGAAAACTCTTCTTTCTGAGAGCTTAAAGCATTAACCTTTTCTTTCTTTTTTTGCTTCATCACCTCTCTCCGTTACCTTTTTACGTCCTCCACATCTTCAGTTCTTCCTTTGATTAATTGCATTCAGTTTCAAGATTAATAACCCCCATCCCCCCGCCAGTTCAGGTTCCAAAACAGTGCAGTATCTCCATAAAGCGAAAAAGAAAAAACTCTGATGAGATTCTTTCATTATTTCCCAGCACTTGAGACAAGATCAGGAGTATTAAAAACACTTTTTTGCTACGAGTTTGGAGTTAAGTGATTTTCCTTGACATCTTTACGTCACATTTTACTCTAAATGCTAGTTTTTTTTGTTGTTGTTTTTTCTCATTTTTTTTACCGCTGTTAAAGGTATTCTGATCTACGTAAGGAGATTAAAAACAACCAAAAACGAAAAAGAAAATTCTTTGAGAGATATCGATTGAAAAATAAACACTCCTATCTTTGACTTTTCCTGCGAAACACGCTAAATATTCAGTTTCATTTTTACTCTCTAAACTGTCGTGGACTGGAGCAGAAGATTAAAGAAATCCCCTTTCAAGTATAAGACATAGTATCACGTAGTTCAAAGTAATTAATAAAGAAAGAAGCTTAACACATGAAGGAAAAAACAAATACAGTGGACCCCCGATATAACGCGCATGTCGGGCGGGAAACAACACCCGCGTTATAAGGTGAACCGCGTTATACCGAGCGGCGCGGTGGCGACACGATAAATTTCACACTGTAAGCTTTTCTTTTACTCATCATGCATACAATAATTAAACACTATTCAAAATACATGCAGGAACTCAATACATACACAATTACTGAATACGCAGTAACAATAAAATGCGATACTCACTAACGCCGCACTGACCTGTATAAACATGTTTGAACTTATCGCGAACATCGCCCGCGCTATAACCGAGTGCGCGGTATAGCGAGTAGCGCTATAACGAAGGTCCACTGTATCTTTGTTTTCCTGTTTTAATTCATAAAGTGAATTCATGCTGCGTAATTTCTAAAAAATTGAAGTATTTGGGCGTTTTATATGGATGGCAGATTAATCGTGAATTTGATTATCGGGAATGTTTTCAGTCATTTTATTCTGAACAATCGATAATCTACTGTAATACAACATCTCAATAAGCAAAGCATTTTGGAGAATACAGTATGCACATCTTTGAGGTACAGTCGCTCAAAAAAATATCCGAACACTATGGTTAATTACAGAATTCAGAAAAAAATATCTAGCAACAATCTTTTTTTAGAAATTAATGATTTGGCAACCTTCGTGTCACGTGACACGAAGGTTGCCAGATCACTTCTTTGCAATGGCATAAGTTTAAAAATATCTGGCAACCTTCGTGTCACGTGACACGAAGGTTTCTAGATCACTAATTTCTTAAAAAACCGTTTCCAGATATTTTTTCTGAATTCTGTAATCAACCGTAGTGTTCGGAAACTTTTTTGAGCGACTGTAGGTGGTCATATTATTTTGATACTAGATCGTGTGGGCTCACTCACGGAAGTATTGAGCGTGTGCAGTTACCGTTCACAGCAAACTGGAGCGTGTACAGTTGCTGTACACGCTCCAGATATTTTTCCTGAATTCTGTAATCACGTGACACGAAGGTTGCCAGATCACTAATTTCTAAAAAAATCGTTGCCTGATATTTTTTCTGAATTCTATAATCAACCATAGTGTTCTGATATTTTTTGAGCGACTTTACATCAAAACACGAGAATTATATTTCTAAAATTAATTATTTTCAATTAGTACAATGCGTTGAAGAATGTTCGATAGGCAATAATGTATTCAATTAGGCAGTTAATGTATTCTGACTAGGCAGTTAATGTATTCAATAGTTGAAGAAAAGCCGGATTGAACAATAAATATAAATTACTGGTATCCAGACTAGGAAGAAGGAAAAGTAAACTGGCAAAGGAGGGGGGGGGGCGAGACTGAATCGAGAAGATAAAATAGAGAGTTGGGGGACATGCGATTGAATCGAGCAAGATAAAAAAAAAATAAGAGTTGGGGGAAAGCTATCGTGCAGGAAAAAAATAAAAAAATAAATATATACCCCCTCAAGCAACTGCTTGCCACAGAGGTCTGACAGGAGCCTGTCAGTTTATACGCCATAGCAGAAGGTCTGTGAGGATGGCGAGACCTCAACAGAAAAACAACACGGACATCAATGCCTTACCCGGGGCTCGAACCCAGGTCCCTTAGATCAGTAGCCAAGCGTGCTAACCATTCGGCCATGGGACGGGCCAAAAATACCCCCTCAAGCAGCTGCTTGCCACAGAGGTCTGACAGGAGCCTGTCAGTTTATGTGCCATAGTAGAAGGTCTGAGAGGATGGCAGGACCTCAGCAGAAAAACACCACATACAACCATGCCTTAACCGGGCTCGAACCCAGGTCCCTTAGATCAGTAGCCAAGCGCGCTAACCACTCGGTCATGGGACGGCGCGGGAAAAAAATAAAAACAAAATAAAAATAATAATAAAAGCTGGGGAGCAAGTGATTGAATGAGAATGCAAAATATAAGTGTTAAAAGGGTAAAAGACTAAATCGTTGTTCCAGAATAAAACATTTCTATCCATTTCATTGTTTTTTTAAAATATTTATTGGAAAATTCGAGAGATATGCGCATGTTCAGCTGGGTTCGAAATCTGCATCGCTTTTGGCTATCCCACCCCTATGAAAAGAAGGTCCCCCACCCCTATAGTGTCCTATTGAAATTCAATTTGAGAATTGGTGAAATTTTATTTTGAAATGTTTGAAGTTCAACTTTTGGATCGTCCGATTGCAGACTATTTCGTGGTGCTCATCAGAATCTAATCCTTCTTTTATTTCTTTCTCTGAGGTTTTGCCAAAAATGATATCTATTTTCCGCACCTGCCTACTAATTTGGAACTGTTTAAAAGTGAAAATAAAAAAGTCCATTGGAGAAATTGGTCGTCATATCCTGAAAAAATATTTCTCAGGAGAATGAATATGGCTTTAATATTGCAGAGTAACAAAAGGAGCAAACATTAAATTCTTAAGGTAACAAACTATTTTTCTTTTTACTTCTTTGCAATGGCATAAGTTTTATTTCAGTATGCCTTTTAGTTTTTTAAACATAAATTTCTTCAACAGCTCAAATAATTTGTATTTATTCCATATATTAGATAGATAGATAGATAGATAATTTATTCTCAGAATATGCAGTACTTTACATATACGTGTTATTTACCTTAGAACTGAAGTTAAAATGAAATATATATAATGTTGAATATCTGAGAAACACAATTTTAAAGTATTACATTTTCTAATATATATTCTTCTTTATACATAGTTTGGGGCGGGGGTGGCTCAGTCGGTAGCGCGCCAGGCTCGTAATCTGTAGTTCCCAGGTTCGAGTCCCAGCTGGGTCAGCGTTGAAATTTATCTCCGCAAAATTTCCCCGCCCTGACCACGGTCAGTAGGGGACACCGATGGGCTTGAAAAGGCCGCCGTCCGTCGGATGGGACGTTAAGCCGTGGCCCGTGTGCGGAGAGCCATACCCTGCGCACGTTAAAGAACACGCTGGATGGCCTTGACGGGAGGCTACTATCTGTCTCCCAACAGCTGTTCCAGTGGGTCCCCTCCCCCAGCCTTCGGGGTCCTTGTGGCTTGGCCATTTAGCCCATGTGTGCAAAAATGTGCCGCTCAGAGGTAAAACAATCCAATCCAAACAATTATACATAGTTTGTCCAATAAAAATCATATATTTATTTCTACCATATATATGGAAAATTTTAATATTATATTTCATTAGTGTTTTATAATTTTACCTACATTTTTCAGTAAAAGTCTGAGAAAAAATGTTGAGTCTTCCACGAGAGTAAAAACTCGCTTATTAATTATATATCGAAAACGTATATTAATTATATATCGAGATTTTGAGACTGGAGTGGCTCAGTTGGTAATCATATAGACTCGTAATTTGCATTTCTCAAGTTTGAATCCCAATTTCCTCATGGTTGAGACTAAGCCCCCACCGTGTCTTCGGTGAGAAAGGTGGGACACCGTTGGGCTTGGAACGGTAACTTTCCGTCGTAAGGGACGTTAAACTGTGTTTTCCTGCGCAGGAGAGTCATACCCTTTGCAGATTAAAGACCACTCTAGATGGCTTTGACGGGAAGCTGCAATATGTCTTCTAACAGCTGTTCAGTGGGTTGGGGTCCTTGTGATCTGGGGGCGCGGGGGTAGCTCAATCGGTAGTGCGCCAGATTCGTAATCTGCACTTCGCAGATTCGAATTCCACCTGGGCCAGCGTTGAGATTCATCTCCGCAAATCTCCCTGCCTTTCCCTCGGTCAGTAGAGGACACCGATGGGCTTGAAAAGGTCGCCGTCCGTCGGATGAGACGCAAAGCCCTGACCCTCTGTGCGTGGATGGCAATACCCTGTGCAGGTTAAAGAACACTCTGGATAGCCTTGACGGGAGGCTACCATCTGCCACCCAACAGCTTCTAGCGGGTCCCTTACCACCACTAACCTTCTCTGAGCCATCCGGGGTCCTTGTGAACTGGCCATTTAGCCAATTGTGTGCAAAAAATGCCACTCAGATGTAAAACAACCAATCTACATCAGAATTTTAATTAATAATATTTTTATCTTTTTTTTATTTCTAGTAATAACCGTCCCGTGGCCGAGTGGTTAGAACGCTTGGCTATTGATCAAGGGACCTGGGTTCGAGCCCCTGGTAAGGCATGGATGTGTGTGTCGTTTTTCTGCTGAGGTCCTGCCATCCTCACAGATCTTCTACTATGGCATATAAACTGACAGGCTCCTGTCAGACCTCTGTGGCAAGCAGCTGCTTGAGGGGGGTATTTATTTATTTTTATTTAGTAATAAAATATTTTTAAGCTTAAACTTCATTTTCGTCACCTTTAAAGCAATTCCTACATCTAAATGACAAATAACAAGACGAAGGAATTCTCTTATTTGCGATGAGATCATAAATTGTGCTTTCATGCTATAATGTGTTCTTTTATTCTTTCCTTAAACACATAGATCAACAGAATTGCGCCGTTAATGTTCGTTCCGCTTTGTCAACAGCAGACAACCTTTTCATAGCAGTAAAACGTGTGGTTTCCCAAATGGCCGCCAAGAGGCCGTGTTGTTATTTTTGTGATGTATAATGTTCCTGTTGATATAGACTACTATGTTTTTCTTGATAATTAAATTTTTTAACTATACTCATTATTCATATCTTAGGCCTTGATTCTTTTCAGCAAACAATTTGTTTAACTAATTAATTGACCAACATGAGGATTATTTTGCGAATTCATTAAACAATTATGGAGTAATTGGCAAACGCAAGAATGATATAATAATGTATGCAATTATTATTTTTTCCCGTGTTTAGCAGCATTGGCGGATTTATTTACTTAATTATATTATTATTTTATTATGTGTTCATTAATTTGTTTACTTAAGGGTGACATTCTTTTGACCATATTTTATTATGCTTGTTCTTTTATTTGTTCTAGCAGCTTTTTCATTAACTAATAAAAGATTAAAAAGCTTTCTACTAATTTTATTTGCTTAATATAGGTTTTAAGAAATATTATTTGTGAAAACATAAGTAAACTGCGTGTGTACTCAAGGTTCATAGGATTCTACTATGATTTTGGTCCAAAAGGAAAGGATAATAATAATACTTCCTTTCCATGTTAATAAATTCTTTGCATGTTTTGAAGATGTTTATTATTAAAGTAAAAGAAGCAAAAATGTTTTAAAAGTTAAAATGATATTGTTTATTATAATATCAGAATATACTATTTCCTCGCCCTGCCCACGGTCAGTAGTGGACACCGATGGGCTTGGAAAAGCCACCGTCCGTCGGATGGTATGTAAAGCCGTGCCCTGTGTGCGGGAGAGCCATACCCTCTGCACGTTAAAGAACACGCTGGATGGCCTTGACGGGAGGCTACCATCTGTCTCCCAACAGCCGTTCTAGTGAGTCCCTTCCCCCAACCTTCTCTGAGCCTTCGGGGTCGATGTGAACTGGCCATTTAGACCATGGTGTGCAAAAAAGTGCCGCTCAGAGGTAAAACAACAGAGGACCCCGAAGGCTCAGAGAAGGCTGGGAGATGGGACCCACTGTAAAGGCTGTTGGGAGAAAGTTGGTAGCCTCCCGTCAAGGCCATCTACTTGTTCTTTAACGTGCACAGGATATGACTCTCCCGCACACGGAGCCACGGCTTAACGTCCCATCCGACGGACGGCGGACTTTCCAAGCGAATCGGTGTCCCCTACTGACCTGGGCTCAGAATATATTACTGGATATTTGAATATCTAGTTCAAGAATAAGTTAATTCAAGTTTCTAGAAGAAATAAATGAACAGTGAAAACAAAAAACTAAATTGTTGAATATTATACGATTTTTTTTAAGTCCATATAAAAAAAGTGCATTGGTTCCCTGGGAGAAAGATTAAAATTTCCTGGACTGATCCTTAAATGCGACCTGTGTATTCACCATTTTTACCTATCTTCCTATTGCTTTTGGCTTAACATATGTTGTCCGATCGGTTGGTCGGTTTGTGGATTTGACAAGTTGTTGGATTGTTTTACCTCTGAGCGGCACTTTTTTGCACACCATGGGCTAAATGGCCAGGTCACATTGACCCCGAAGGCTCAGAGAAGGTTGGGGGAGGGGACCCACTGGAACAGCTGTTGGGAGACAGATGGTAGCCTACCATCAAGGCCATCCAGCATATTCTTTAACGTGCACAGGGTATGGCTCTCCCGCACACGGAGCCACGCGTACCATCCGACGGACGGCGGCCTTTCCAAGCCCATCGGTGTCCCCTACTGACCGTGGGCAGGGCGGGGAATTTTGCGGGGATAAATCTCAACGCTGACCCAGCTGGGACTCGAACCTGGTAACTACAGATTACAAGCCTGGCGCGCTACCGACTGAGCCACCCCCGCCCCTGTGGATTTGACAAAATGTCGTTCCATCATATCTTTCGAACGGTATGGAGAAATTTAATGATTTGTGTATCAAATGAAAGTTTGTGACGCGGGGAATGTCATAGGCTATAAAAAATTGTCTCTCTTCCCCCCCTAAAAAAGGGAAAATGCGAAACATTTCTTCCGCTATATCTCCAGAACGCGAATGCCGAAAGTAACAAGCTACACGTCAAATGAAAGTATTTGACGCCGGGAATGTCGTAGGTTATGAAACATTTATCCCCCTGCTTTCTTCCTCCTTAAAAAGAGGAAAATGTGAAAATGATTGTTCCTCTATATCTCATGAAAGCGAGTGCGGAAAGTAACGAACTATGTGTCGAATGAAAGCTTGTGACGCGGCGAGTGTCGTAGGCTACGGAAAATTGATCCTCGGTGCTTTCTTCCCCCCTCAGCTGGGTCAGCGTTGAGATTTATCTCTGCAAAATAACCCGCCTTGCCCACGGTCAGTAGGGGACACCGATGGGCTTGGAAAGTCCGCCGTCCGTCGGATGGGACGTTAAGCCGTGGCCCCGTGTGCAGGAGATACATACCCTATGCACGTTAAAGAACACGCTGGATGGCCTTGACGGGAGGCTACCATCTGTCACCCAACAGCTGTTCCAGTGGGTCCCCTGCCCCAACCTTCTCTCAGCCTTCGGGGTCCATGTGACCTGGCCATTTAGCCCATGGTGTGCAAAAAAGTGCCGCTCAGAGGTAAAACAAAAACAGCTTTCTTCCCCTCTAAAAAACGGGAATCTGAAAGTTGTTCTACTATATAATCGGAACGCGAGGGCCTAGGGTTACGAGTTAGGTGTCAAATGAAAGCTGTATAATGATGGTTGTAAGCTATTTCGAATTTCGTCCCCACTGCTTCCCTTGATAAAATGTGGGGGGCAGATTTCAGCGGGGTTCGACTTTAACGAGTCGTATTTCAAATTAAAGTTTGTGATGTATTCAATGTCATGGGCTACCTCAAACCTGACTGCAAAAAGTGAGGGGGATGAGCTCGATGTTTATGAGTCATATATCAAGTTTTTGGAAGGTAGAGGTTTTTAGTGATAATAAAAAATATAATAAATTAAAAGTTTTATAAAATACCTATCTTCCTATAGATCCCTAAAATGTAGAAAATAAACCTAAAGCATATCGATGGTGCAATCACTCGTTGAGTTCGTATTCGCTTCGAAGGAAGATAGGTCGCCGATTTACCTACTCGATATGATTGCCGGCTCTCTAGTTTCCTTTGAAGTGAATACGAACTCAGGGACTGATTGCACCATCGATAGGATTTATGTTTATTTTCTACTTTTTAGGACCTTATTAGGCACATAAGTATATATTAATTTTTGGATTTATATTTTTTTCAGCATATCCTTCTATTATATGCGATATTACACAGCGGTTTTGGGTGCAAGAGAAATACGTTTTGAGTTATTTAAGAGACAGACTAGAATGACGTTAGATCCTTAACAGCCATCAGGTGGGTGACATAATGCCGTTTCAAGTTTCGGAACTTTGTGATCTGATTATTTAAACACCTGAGTCCGAAAAAGGTAACTATTTTTGGTAAAAATAAAACAACTAATTTTTTTTCATTTTCATATTTAATACTTCGTCTAGGGACATGAGTTTCAGTTGGTCTAACAAATTAAGTGCAGAATAATCTACATAATGATGTAAATTTGAGCAGGAAGGGGCAGGGGGACAACATTCCCCTCTGAATTGTTTTATCTATCTATATATCAATACCAAATCTGAATCGTTTAGTTTATATACACTACCCTCCAAAACGTATTCGGACATACGTCTATTTCACATTGACGTCACTGCCACCTGCCTCGTGGCCAAGCACCTGCCTTAATAGCGAGTCTGTGCCCCTTTGGACGCTGTGGCATATTCTACCTAACTAGGTAGGCTTTCCACGAACGAACGATTGACTGCAGTTGGTATAGTCACCTATTCCTCCTGCAGCGGGGCGGGGGTGGCTCAGTCGGTAGCGCGCCCGGCTCGTAATCTGTAGTTCCCAGGTTCGAGTCCCAGCTGGGTCAGCGTTGAGATTTATCTCCGCAAAATTTCCCCGCCCTGCCCACGGTCAGTAGGGGACACCGATGGGCTTGGAAAGGCCGCCGTCCGTCGGATGGGACGTTAAGCCGTGGCCCCGTGTGCGGGAGAGCCATACCCTGTGCACGTTAAAGAACACGCTGGATGGCCTTGACGGGAGGCTACCATCTGTTGAGGGGCGGGCGTGGCTCAGTCGGTAGCGCGCCAGGCTCGTAATCTGTAGTTCCCAGGTTCGAGTCCCAGCTGGGTCAGCGTTGAGATTTATCTCCGCAAAATTACCCGCCCTGCCCACGGTCAGTAGGGGACACCGATGGGCTTGAAAAGGCCGCCGTCTGTCGGATGGGACGTTAAGCCGTGGCCCCGTGTGCGGGAGAGCCATATCCTGTGCACGTTAAAGAACACGCTGGATGGCCTTGACGGGAGGCTACCATCTGTCTCCTAACAGCTGTTCCAGTGGGTCCCCTCCCCCAACCTTCTCTGAGCCTTCGGGGTCCTTGTGGCCTGGCCATTTAGCCCATGGTGTGCAAACAGGTGCCGCTCAGAGGTAAAACAGTCCAATAAAATCCTCCTGCAGCAAGTTACCAGCTCAGCTTCCGATATGGGATGTGTAGATCAAGCCCTCAACTGACGTTCTAGCTCATTCCACAGGTATTCTAGGGTTCAAACTGATACTCTGTGCCGGCCATTCCAACTTTTGTACAGTCGTGTCCGTAAAATATCGTGTAACAGCACTTGCAGTGTGGCATGGAACTGTTGAAACAAGCATGGGTCTGTCACATCGTATGGGGCATGGAATTGTCCAAAATGTTAAGGTAGGATTCGGCGTCTATGGTTTATTTATTTACATTCTCCATTATTCGCAGTACAACCACAAGTTCGTAGGCGATATCATGAGAAATAACTCTACACCATAATATTATGGTCTATGAAACAGGGATGTCCAAATACTTATCGGGCATAGTGTAAATTAATCAACAAAAACCATAAATTCGGAACTTCGATATCTTTTATTTAATTAATTTTAAATAATATTATTTAAGCTTAATGGTTTTTCCCATGTGCAAACTCTATTCATTTACTGTCTTTATATCCCCACTCCTTCCCTTCGGCGGGAGTGGCTCAGTCGGTAGTGCGCCAGGCTCGTAATCTGCAGTTCCCAGGTTCGAGTCCCAGCTGGGTCAGCGGGTTCGAGTTCCAGCTGGGTCAGCGTTGAGATTTATCTCCGCAAAATTCCCCGCCCTGCCCATGGTCAGTAGAGGACACCGATGGGCTTCGAAAGGCCGCGTCCGTCGGATGGGAGGTAAAGCCGTGCTCCGTGTGCGGGAGAACCATACCCTGTGCACGTTAAAGAACACGCTGGATGGCCTTGACGGGAGGCTACCATCTGTCTCCCAACAGCTGTTCCAATGGGTCCCCTCCCACAAACTTCTCTGAGCCTTCGGGGTTTTTGTGACCTGGCCATTTAGCCCATGGTGTGCAAAAAAGTGCCGCTCAGAGGTAAAACAACAAAACCCAATCCTCCCCATATTACCTTTACGCAGATCAAATCCAACTGACTGTGAGATAGGCTATCTCTTAACAAACACCAAAATTCTCAAACGTCTTTTTCTTCTTCAGGGTTGTTGTTCAGTGGGGTAGTTTTTCATCTGAGCTGCACTTTTTTTGCATCATCATCATCATCCTTAAGCAGCCATGGGCTACGGAGATCCAACCAGACCGTGCAATTTAGTTCTCCAAGCAAGTCTATCCTGAGCTACATCTACTGCATCTGGCTACTGCACACCAATTCTAACAAGGTCCTGTTTGACATTGTCTGCCCACCGCATCCTAGGTCTCCCCTTCTTTCTGAGACCTTTAGGCACACTATTCATAACCCTATTCGCCAATCTATAATTATTCATACGGGCAACATAGCCAAACCAACGGAGTCTCTCCGACTCCTTTGCCTAACCTCACCATTAGTTACAAAGTTACCCAAGACACTGAGTAAGCATCTAGAATCAAAAGCATCCAGTTTCCTCTTATCTTGTTTACATAGCGTCCAAGTTTCACTACCATAAATAATTCTAAAAAGAACCAAACTATTATACAGCCTAATTTTAGTCTTTAGGTGTATACGCCTCTTTCTCCACAATCTCCATAGATTCTTAAAAGTCCCGGCAGCAATCCCTATTCGTCTGTTAATCTCATGCCGCACATCACCATTATCTGTTACATAGCTCCCAAGATAATTAAACTGTGACACCTGCTCAACACTGCAACCATTCAGATTAACTAATCACAGCCTGCCTGACCAATTTTCATCACTTTAGTTTTCTCTCTGTTTATAACCAAACCTACTCTATTACCAGTCTCATCAACAGCTCGAATGAAAGAGTTCATCTCATCAACATCATTTGCCAAAAGGGCTAAATCATCAGCATAATCTAAACCAGATATTTTCGTATCTCCAGTCCATTTAAGGCCAAAATCTTTCCCTTGAAGTGAATTTCGCATAACATAATCAATAACCAAGCTAAAGAGAAAAGGAGATAAAATGCACCCTTGTCGAACACCAGAAGTAATGCTAAACCAATTCCTACAAGCCTTACCAACTCTCACACAAGACTCAGTGTTATTATAGAGAGCTTTCATTATGTTAACTAACTTGTCTGGTATACCATATGATCTCACAATCAACCACAAATTATGATGATCAACAGAGTCAAAAGCCTTTTTGAAATCAACAAAGCTAGCAACCAAAGGTTTCTGAAACTCTAAACATTTCTCAAGAATCTGCCTAAGTGAAAACATCTGATCCACACATCCCCTACCACTTCTGAATCCACATTGCTCATCACGCAATTGCCTGTCAACCAGATTCTTAATTCTATTAAGCACAATCATGGAAAGAACTTTACCTGGAACAGAGAGTAGGCTGATACCCCAATAGTTATCACAAGAACTGTGATCACCTTTTTTGAAAATAGGGATAATAATAGCTCTGGTAAAATCTTTAGGAACCAGGCCTTTATCATAAAAGATATTCAAAATTTCAGTCATCCCAGTGGTAACCGAAACATTCCCAGCTCTGAGCATTTCTGTAGTAATTTCATCTACCCCTGGGGATTTATGAAGTTTAAGTTTAGAGATAGCCAAAATAACTTCAGATTGTGTTATAGGGCCAACATTAAAGCTGCCAATGCATCTATCATCATTACAAACAATGGGAGTAGATCTAACCACATTGTTTAGAACATCACTGAAATGCTCAGCCCACCTAGCCATGACAGAATCCTCCCCTTCTATAACCTTACCTTGTTTATCCTTCAATACCTGTATACTTGTCCGTTTTCTACCACACAAAACATTAACTATCTGATACTGCTCTCTGCTGTTGTGCTGTCTAACTGCTTCCTCGGCTTTGTCAACCAAGCCATCAAGCCAAAGGTTCTTATTAGCAGCTAACTGATCTTTTACACGTTTATTACGTTCTCTGTAATGCTTTCTATTAGGACTAGTAGGGTATTGATTAAGGACATTCCTGCAGTTCTTTCTTTCCGAAATAAGCTCACAATGGGTTAAATGGTCAGCTCATAAGGACCCCAAGGGCTCAGAGAATGTTAGGGAAAGGGGACCCACTTGAGATACAGGAGACAGATGGTAGGATCCCGACAAATTCATCCAGCATATTCTTTAACGTGCACAGGATATGGCTCTACGGTACATGGGTCCACGGCTTAACATCCCATCCGACGGACGGCGACCTTTCCAAGCCTGTCGGTGTCCTCTATTGACCGAGAGCAGAGTGGAGAGTTCTGCGGAGAAAAATCTCAACGCCTGCCCAGGTGGGATTCGAACCTGGGAACTGCAGCTTACGACTTTCCGCGTTGCCTACTGTACCACATCCGCTTCCCTCCTCCAGTATTCAAACCCACACCTCACAAGACCAAAGGTCACCACTACACAATGCTTCACCACCGAGGGATGGTCGACCGATCTTCATTTCTAAACAATAAACGCAACAAAAGGGAATAGAACGTAAACTAACTTATTTAGAGAAAATCGCAGAAGCAGCATTGAGCAGAAATAATGCTTTTTTTGACGACCAATGCGTAACACCTAAAGCGATTCCAGCCGAAACGCTTCATTTTGAGGCGATTTAATCTGGTGCTTAGAGAGAAGAAGAGAGACACTTCTTTTTACTTTGCATGACCTCACACCGTTCAAATATGCTCCTTTTCTTAAACGGAGCAGAAAGACGCGACCCAGGCGTCAGCGTAATGGAGAGGAGGTTTAAAGATGCTGGGGGATTACACGTACATGACAGTACTTTGCCACAACAGCATCCGTCAATCCTTCTTCCCCTTCCCAACATCACAAAGGGAGCACTCCTCATCTAATGCGAGGGAGAAGATGCATCCTCGCGCGCAGACTAATCACCTCATCATCTCCGGAGTTTGTTCTGCTGACGTGGCAAAAAGTTCTTCTTCGTCGAGCAATGGCACCGCGTTTAATACCCAGTCGTAATTTTTTCTTTCACAAGCGTCTTTTTCCTCCCCTCTCTTTCTGTCCGTTTCCTTGTCTTTTTTATTTTTTTGGCTTTCCTTCTGTTTTTTCGTCTCTCTTATTTTTCACTTTCTGTCTGTTCTCCTCTTCTTTTTTATTTTTTCACTCTCTTTCTGTGCGTTTTCTTTGTTTCGTTTATTTTTTCTCTCTTGCTATCTGTTTTCTTTGTCATTTAAATTTTTTTCTCTCAGTCTGGTTTTTGTTTTATTTATTTTTTTCTCTTTTCCATCTGCTTTTTTCGCCTCTTTTATTTTTCTCTCTCTTTCTGTCTGTTTTCTTCGTCTTTTTTTTATTTATTTCTCTCTCTTTCTGCCTGTTTTTTTTTCTCTCTTTTAATTTTTTCTCCCTTTCTGTCTGTTTTCTTCATCTCTTTCATTTTTTCTCCCTTTCTGTCTGTTTCTTTCATCTTTTTTTTTCTCCCTTTCTGTCTGTTTCTTTCATCTTTTTTTTTCTCCCTTTCTGTCTGTTTTCTTCTTCTCTCTTACTTTTTTTCACTCTTTCTCTCTGTTTTCTTCGTCTCTCTTACTTTTTTTCACTCTTTCGCTCTCCATTGGTCTCAGTGTATTGCTATCAGCAGACACCATATTTGTTTCAGACGACTAAAGAATTGAGAGATACGTCCTCGCATAACAATGACTTCATTTTGATGTTGAGTGAAGGAATTCGAGATTGCTGCATCCTGCTCTTTTAACTTTCCCTTTATTTATTTCTCACTTCTTCATATCTGCCTGTCTTTCCTTTTTCTCTCTCTCTCCGTCAACTAGAAACGTTTTGACAGACAAATGAAAAATTCATAAAAATTCGACCTCTTTTCGCCTTTGCTATTCATTTCAGGGTGTGTGTTTATTTTACGTGAAAACTCTAAAGGAGGTGATGAAGAAAACGAAATTTAAGGTTACGAGAATTGTCTTTATCTTCGTTTGCGATGAATAAAAAATTGCCTCAAGGTCGTCTGATGTCAAGACAAACCACCATTAAGTTGAGAAGGTTCTTTAAGCGGATCAAATCTATTACTGGTTATATTAAAAATAAGGATTTTTTTTTACGCTCAAAACTATTCTTTGAACGCGAAACGTATAAAATGAAAAAATAATCGCTTAACCTGAAAATTTTCTACCGTCAGATGAATAAAATTTTGTTAAAACTTGCTCCCACACACGAAATTTATAGCAGATTAATAGGTGTAATCTCAACAACTGTTTCATTAATTTAGAACAGCTTTAAATTTATTGGTAAAATTAGCTAACTAGTGTGTTTTAAACTCAACACCTGGGACGTCGGCTGGTAGCTCAGCGGTCAGAGCACCTGACATGTTATCAGAAGATCCTGGGGTTCAGATCCCACGCGGCTAATATTAACTAGGGGGCCTCAATAAGTATGGAGCCAGGCTCGTAATCTGCAGTTCCTAGGTTCGAGTCCCAGCTAAGCCAGCGTTGAGATTTATCTCCGCAAATCTCCCCGCCCTGCCCACCGTCAGTATGGGCCGCCGATTGGTTTCGAAACGACTCCGTTCGTCGGATGGGACGTTAAGCCATGATTCCGTGTGTGTGTGAGCCATACCATGTACACGTTAAAGAACACGCTGGATGGCCTTGACGGAATGTTACTATCAGTCTCCCAACAGCTGTTCCAGTGGGTCTCCTCCCCCATCCAATTTCTCTGAGCCTTCGAGGTTCTTATAACTTGGCCATTTAGTCCATTGTGTGAAAAAAGTGCCGCTCAGATGTAAAACAATCCAACCTGGGACGAAGGTTAATAATATTGTTTACCGATTAATAATATTATATCCTATTTTCCATTCAGTAGGAAAATAGGATAAATAGGTCATATTTTTCTATTAGGACTAGTAGGGTATTGATTAAGGACATTCCTGAAATAACGAATAATTTATCCTATTTTCCATTCAGGTTGGGTTGGGTTGTTTTACCTCTGGCGGCACCTCTGAGCAGCAAAAAAAAATAGGCAGAAAGAGAGAGAAATAAATAAAAAAAGACGAAGAAAACAGACAGAAAGAGAGAGAGAGAAATAAAAGAGGAGAAAAAAACAGATGGAAAAAGAGAAAAAAAAAATAAAACAAAAACCATGGGCTAAATGGCCAGGTCACATGGACCCCGAAGGCTCAGAGAAGGTTGGGGGAGGGGACCTACTGGAACAGCTGTTGGGAGACAGATGATAGCCTCCCGTCAAGGCCATACGGAACCACGGCTTAACGGGAAACGCTTAACGTCCCATCCGACGGACGGCGGCCTTTCCAAGCCCATCGGTGTCCCCTACTGACCGTGGGCAGGGCGGGGAATTTTGCGGAGATAAATCTCAACGCTGACCCAGCTGGGACTCGAACCTGGGAACTACAGATTACGAGCCTGGCTCCATACTTATTGAGCCCCCCCCCCCCAGTTAATATCTGAACCGTTAATATCTCCGCGTGGGATCTGAACCCCACGATCTTCTGATAACTGGCGCGCGTTTCCATTCAGATTGTCGACTAGTTAAAACTTGATCAGAAATAGCATTCCTAATAAAGACTGGATCGATTATTGTTAAAGATTATTGTTAAAGATCGATTATTGTTAAGACTCAGATCTTTTATTGTTAAAGGTTTTTCATTCAACCTTCATTTCGATTTTCACTCTATAAATATGGCTGAGGCTATGATAGCTTTAAGAGTCAAACAATGCACTGTATTAATTGCTGTATCGTTAACGCGAAATTCTGTTTAACGAAATTCTATTAACACGAAAAGTTTACACAGAGCCCCTGAATTTCGTGTACCGTTTTGTACTGTCTATATACATGTAAAAGATTCAGCTGAAACGTTTCGAGTCTCAGTAGGAAGGAATACAGCAGCAGTTTCAAAAATATTTCAATGCATTCATTGTTAAGTTTGATTCCATAACTCGAAATTGGTTTCGTGTTTAAGTGTGAACGCCTGAACATCATTTACAATGTATGCAGGCGGACAGAGAGGGTTGAGTTGTATTACCTCTGAGCGGCACTTTTTTGCACACCATGGGCTAAATGGCCAGGTCATATGGACCCCGTAGGCTCAGAGAAGGTTGGGACCCACTGGAACAGCTGTTGGGAGACAGATGGTAGCCTCCCGTCAAGGCCATTCAGCGTGTTCTTTAACGTGCACAGGGTATGGCTCTCCCGCACACGGGGCCAGGGCTTAACGTCTCATCCGACAAACGGCAGCCTTTCCAAGCCCATCGGTGTCCCCTACTGACCGTGGGCAGGGAATTTTTCGGAGATAAATCTCAACGCTGACCCAGCTGGGACTCGAACCTGGGAACTACAGATGACGATCCTGGCGCGCTACCGACTGAGTCACCCCCGCCCCAGGACAGAGAGGGATTTTCTTCGTTCTTTCTAACACAAAACAAAACCTAGGTCTATCAATTTCAACTAGAAACAAAATAAAAGTAACATTAAACTAGAGTACCTCTTTATCCACATACTAACTTTCACAGAAGGTGATTTCCATATATGCGCATTGTAGCGCAAAAAAATAATGCCGAGCAGCGCTGAAGTTTTTGTTTTAAATAATATAAAATTATAATTTAAAATTAACATATAAGTATTTTAAAAAAGAATTAAATTTGGATTATTCTATAATATTCTTAATCCTAAAAAAATTTTAGTTTTATATTTTCCATAAAAGACAAAAAAAAATGGAAATAATAACCAGATACACAACAGAAAGCAAGAAGTCCACACACTTTGAAGTTAGTGTGGAAATGAGAATTAAGGCCGGCCGCTCAAAGGTGTCGCTGCAAGCAGTGGTATTGAGTCTTTCATATGTACCAGTTAGTTATTCTCTACCTCCATCATACCAACCTGGACAGAACAGTAAGAGAAGATTTGCGTTTTTACTCGTGGCCGAGTGTTTAGCGCGCTTGGCTACTGATCTATGGGACCTGGGTTCGAGCCTCGGGTAAGGCATGGATGTATGTGTCGTTTTTCTGCTGAGGTCCTGCCATCCTCTCCGACCTTCTACTCTGGCATATAAACTGAAAGGTTCCTGTCAGACCTCTGTGGCAATCAGCTGCTTGAAAGGGTATTTATTTATTATTTTTTATTTTATATATATATTATTAATTAAAATTTTAGGTCCAAAAATTTAACTAATAGTTATTTGTTTTTAAAAATTTGATAATTTATTTCAAAACATTTATAAACACTTTACTAAAATTGTTGGGTTGTTTTACTACTAAGAGCACTTTTTTTTGCACACAATGGGCTAAATCGCCAGGTCGCAAGGACTTCAAGGGCTCAGAGAAGGTTTGGGAAAAGGGACCCACTGGACAGTTGCTGGAAGACAGATGATAGCATCCCATCAAGGCCATCCAGCGTGTTCTTTAACGTGCACATGATGTGGCTCTCCCACACACAGACAACGGCTCTTAACGTCCCATCCGACGGACGGCGACCTTCCCAAGCCCATCGGTGTCCCCTACTGACCGACGGCAGAGCGGAGTGTTTTGGGACCTTCTTGGGAACCGATATCAGTTGGTTCTGGCCAGACAATATGGGTCGCTTCCACCAAAGAAGTTGAAAGTTCAAATGTCTGCGGAGAACGCCATTTAAGCATCAGTGACGTTCTCTCTTCTTAGAACCCTAAGGACAATAAGAACATTATAGATAACTTCTAACAAATCTGATCTAAAGGGGGGCAATGAGGACTCCACCCCCTATGAGAATACTAGTATGGGTTGAGTTGTTTTACCTCTGAGCGGCACTTTTTTGCACACCATGGGCTAAATGGCCATGTCACATGGACCCCGAAGGCTCAGAGAAGGTTGGGGGAGGGGACTCACTGGAACAGCTGTTGGGAGACAGATGGTAGCCTTCCGTCAGTTCCCACACACGGGGCCACGGCTTAACGTCCCATCCGACGGACGGCGGTCTTTCCAAGCCCATCGGTGTCCCCTACTGACCGTGGGCAGGGCGGGAATTTTGCGGAGATAAATCTCAACACTGACCAAGCTGGGACTCGAACCTGGGAACTACAGATTACGAGCCTGTCGCGCTACCGACTGAGCCACCCCCGCCCCGCTACAGTATGGGTAATGGCGGCTAAAATTATTAAACCTGAACATATTTCGCATATGTTTTAAAAATTTTTAAAGCGAAATAAAAAATGCTATACTGCAATAGAAATACATTTTCCTGGCTCCACTTTTTTATCTTTTCTCGGCTCGATTGCGTCGGTTGTCCCCCCCCCCCCCCCACTCACTAAATGTTTTATAAATCCCATCATGCTTCTAAAACGAAGAGATACATTCATTACACAGGAAGTATTGATAGTGTTGTTGAAAGTGTTCTATGACTTCACAGTTTTAACAAATATACATGTTGGATGTTGGCCATTGCATTCATTTAAAGCGTTAGAGAAGAAATAAGGTAAACGGAAATGAATATTTACTTTTATTAATAAAGAAAGAGTGACTACTAAAAACTCTTTTAATATGCAAAATATTAAGATTTTTAGAGTATATATATATGTGTGTTTAATATCGTAGGCGGAAAAGAATTTGTTAACTACCGCTAGTTTAATAGTAATGAAAAGAATTTGAGAAAAAACGAATAAATGAATTTGTAGTAGGCATAAAAGAAAAAAGGAATACAAAAAAGGAAAAAAATCGTGGACAGAAATAGACACACAAATCGAGCTCTATGCTTTTGATATTTTAATCACATTTTCATTTAGGATGGAAACTGTTTATTCAGCAGATGAAACATTTCTTCGCAATTTTTAGAAACACAGCGTCTAAAACGAGTTTCGAAATAATCCTCCACCGCCAAAGCTGCACGTTTTATCTGCCATGCAACAGATTTCTCGCACTTTGAAATGCTTCTAAAATCAAACTGAACGAAAAATAAAATACGAAGGAAAAAAAAAAGACGAAAAAAGAAAAACCTTTTCAAGAGGCTCCTTTCCGCCTCAAGCGAGGAATAGAGAGAAAGGAAAATAAAAAAAAAACAAATGCTTATAAATTATATATGAAATTAAATTCTAGAGCAAAATAGCCAGGTGAGATTACGACTCAAAACTACATCGCCATGTTCGGTTGTGGAATTTTTCTCTTTCTCTTCGTCTTGTAAACAAACAAACAGCTTTTCTCTTTCTCTCTATCGCAGAAAAGATTCTCCTCTTCGCCAATATAGATAGGCGCAAGAGTGAAGAGAAAGATGAAGATCATTGAGCAAGACGAGAGGCAAAAGCAAAGAAAAAAAAAAGAAAAGAAAATACCGTTACTTCCTGATGGAATTTTAAATTTACAGCCAACGGCGGAAAACAGAAACGGAATTACACAATCCTGCTGCTTCCTTCTTATTCCCTATGACCGAATGCCGAAGGAAGAACGGATGTTTACTCCGAGAAGAGGATTCCTCTTGGGAGCTGATCTCTTGTGAAGGAACGATCTTGGGTTGTGTTGTTGGTCTGATGGAAGCAGAGAGAAAAGCACCTGTGGATAACACCGGTGACGCATGTGTGCATACTGAAACACACACGTGGGGAAAGTGATAAAGTAGATGAAGGAGGAGAGGGAGGCAGAGGAATATGTCTCCAGAGAAATATCTTTGGAAATATCAAAAGATGGACGTTGGGGGAAGGAAGTAGGAGCATTTATTTTCTCTTGAAAAACGGAAACAAGAGTCGTAATGGGATAAGAGTTGGATTGATGTGTTTCAAGACAGAGCACTATGGTCTAAATTGTCGGGTCACGAAGACACATTTTTCTATATCTCTGTCGCTGAGATGTTTCCGTAGTTATGCATTCCTTGTCATAATGGGTAAAGGGTTGTTTTACCTTTCAGAGGCACTTTTTTTCTTTAGCATACAACAGAATAAATGGCAAGGTCACAAGGATTCCAAGAGCTCAGAGAAGGTTCGAGAAAGACTTCTTCCACTGGACAGCTGTTGGGAGACAGTTGGAAGCCTCCTGTCAAGGCCATCCAACGTGCACTGTGTATGGCTCTCCTATACACGGGGAGGGCAGGGGTTAGTCTGTAGCGCGCCAGGCTCATCATGTGCTGTTTCCAGGTTCGAGTCCCAGCTGAGCCAGCGTTGAAATGTATCACTGCAAAACCTCCTGCCCTACACTTGGCCAGCAGGGGCAACCGATGGGCTTGGAAAGACTGCCGTCTATCGAATGGGACGTTAACATTTTGTCCCGTGTGCCGGAGAGCCATACCCTGTGCAAGCTAAAGAACACTGAATGCTCTTGACGGGAGACTACCATCTGTTTCCTAACAGCTATCCAATGGGTTCCCTCGCCCCAACCTTCTCTGAGCCCTCAGGGTTCTTGTGGACTGGCATTTAGCCCATTTTGTGCAAAACACCTGCCACTCATATGTAAAACAATTCAGCCCAATTCTACACACAGCGCCACGATTAACGTACCATCCGACGGACGTCGCCTTTCCAGACGCATTATTACAGTCCATTTTTTTCACCGAGGGTACGATGTGGATTATTATCAGAGATAAATCTGAACTACTGCACAATTGGAACTCAAATCTGGGAACTACAGATTACTAGTCTGGCGTATTACCCAATGAGTAAGTGTATATATAGTATATATATATATAAGGATTCACCCCAACCAAAGTCTCAGAGCTGGTGAAAAAAAAGTAAGGATTCACTTGGCAGCTGTTAAGAGACAGATCGTCGATTCCCTTCAAGGTCCCTCCAACGTCTTCTTTATGATCACAGCGCACGATTTTTCCAACACATTGGGACACGACTTAACTTTCTGTATAATGGATAGTAGAGAATAAATGGATAGAATAGAGAGTTTGTCTGTCTGTTTGTCCGACATCTCCTCTTAGACGGTCAGAGCTAGGATCATCAAACTTCGTCTACAGCTTCATCTCACTGCAATTTAGTGCAGTGTCAGTGTTTCGACCCCACAAAATTAGGCCCATCTCCAGATCTTAGCGCGAAACATCTGTCCATTTATAACTTGGCAGATCGATAAATATTTGTTTTCTTTCATAACTTTCGACTATGACCATTCATAAGTTAGGCTCAGGGATTTTGGACGCTTGCGGCGATTTCAATCCCAACTTACAACAGCTGTGCACCAAGCTCTAAACCTTACTTATCCAGAGCTAACGATAACACCAATTTCGGGACTGATCGCTCCAGTAGATGCGATTAGGTTGGGTTGTTTTACCTCTGAGCGGCACTTTTTTGCACACCATGGGCTAAATGGCCAGGTCACATGGACCCCGAAGGCTCAGAGAATGTGGGGGACGGGACCCACTGGAACAGCTGTTGGGAGACAGATGGTAGCCTCCCGTCAAGGCCATCCAGCGTGTTTTTTAATTTGCACAGGGTATGGCTCTCCCGCACACGGGGCCACGGCTTAACGTCCCATCCGACGGACGGCGGCCTTTCCAAGCCCATCGGTATCCCCTACTGACCGTGCGCAGGGCGGGGAATTTTGCGGAGATAAATCTCAACGCTCATCCAGCTGGGACTCGAACCTGGGAACTACATATTACAAGCCTGGCGCGCTACCGACTGAGCCACTCCCGCCCCCAGTAGATGCGGAATTACGGGCAGAGGTCTGAGGTTTCATTGTAGTACAGTCGCTCAAAAAAGTATCGTCGTGTCACGTGACCTTCGTGTCACGTGACACGAAGGTTGCCAGATCACTAATTTCTGAAAAAATCGTTGCCAGATATTTTTTCTGAATTTTGTAATCGACCGTAGTGTTCGGATACTTTTTTGAGCGACTGTACAGCATTTCCCCCACCGTTTTCGTCTTTAAAACTTTCTTTAAAAACGCTTAAAATATGCACCAGTTTAATATTTTTTATCTTCATTACCTTTACTAGCATTCTGAGGGATGGGGTGGAGCATTTCACCTTCCCCCCATTTCCGGTCCTGTTTTTGTAGCCTGGTAATTTAGCCCATTGTGGGCAGAAAAAGTGCAACTCAAAAGTAAAACAATCGAACTTTATTCTACAGATCAACTTCGCCAAGTCCCTTACGTTACCAAAAAAAGAAGCAGAAAAAAGAAAAAAATTCTAAACGATAACATCGATCGAGTATCGACGACGTCGAATCTTGCCGTTCCTCCTCTGCTCCCTCATCTCCTCCTCCTTCTCCCACTTCCCCCAACTCCCTCCTCTCCCCTTCCGATGACTTCTCAGTCTCTCTTCTGCAATTCACCGACGTCAGCCGGTGATGTTCGTCTTGATCCTCTGCGTCACCATCTGCCGACGCAGAGAGCAGAAGGAAGAGTTATCGAAACAACACCGCCGGAGATTAGCAGCGGGCACTGCGCCTGCCATCCAAAGGAAACACCTGGATTCAGCGGGAGAGGATGAGAGATTGCGCGTGCAAAATGAATTAAGACGGAGCGTTTCTGCTTTCAGGTGCAGGAGAAAGAAAGACGGAAAGAGGGCATCGAGGTGAAAGACGGAATGGCTTTTTAACTGTTTTCTGCTGTTCTATATATGAAGAATTCGCACGCTTGCATTTAAAGACCAACAAGTTATCTTGTTTGACATTTCATGTACAGTCGCTCAAAAAAGTATCCGAACGCTATGGTTGATTACAGAATTCAGAAAAAATATCTGGCAGCGATTTTTTTAGAAATTAGTGATCTGGCAACCTTCGTGTCACGTGATTACAGAATTCAGGAAAAATATCTGGAGCGTGTACAGCAACTGTGCACGCTCCAGTTACCGTTAACAGCAAACTGGAGCGTGTGCAGTTACTTCACACGCTCCAGTTTGCTGTGAACGGTAACTGCACACGCTCAATATTTCCGTGAGTGAGCCCACACGATCTAGTATCAAAATAATATGACCACCTACAGTCGCTCAAAAAAGTATCCGAACACTACGGTTGATTACAGAATTCAGAAAAAATATCTCGCAACGATTTTTTTAGAAATTAGTGATTTGGCAACCTTCGTGTCACGTAATTACAGAATTCAGGAAAAATATCTGGAGCGTGTACAGCAACTGTACACGCTCCAGTTACCGTTCACGGCAAACTGGAGCGTGTACAGTTACTGCACACGCTCCAGTTTGCTGTGAACGGTAACTGCACACGCTCAATATTTCCGTGAGTGAGCCCACACGATCTAGTATCAAAATAATATGACCACCTACAGTCGCTCAAAAAAGTATCCGAACACTACGGTTGATTACAGAATTCAGAAAAAATATCTCGCAACGATTTTTTTTTTAGAAATTAGTGATCTGGCAACCTTCGTGTCACGTGATCACAGAATTCAGAAAAAATATCTGGAGCGTGTACAGCAACTGTACACGCTCCAGTTACCGTTCACAGCAAACTGGAGCGTGTACAGTTACTGCACACGCTCCAGTTTGCTTGTGAACGGTAACTGCACACGCTCAATATTTCCGTGAGTGAGCCCACACGATCTAGTATCAAAATAATATGACCACCTACAGTCGCTAGAAAAAATATCTGGCAACGATTTTTTTTAGAAATTAGTGATCTGGCAACCTTCGTGTCACGTGACACGAAGGTTGCCAGATCACTAATTTCTAAAAAAAATCGCTGCCAGATATTTTTTCTGAATTCTGTAATCAACCATAGCGTTCGGATACTTTTTTGAGCGACGGTACAGTTGCTGTGAAAATGGAAACGAAAATATCACCTTTGTATATATATATAACCCTTTATTTTTTTTAAATATATTAAGGTTCGTGACCTGGAAAACAGCCTTTTCATATCTCTTAGAAGTAATTAAAATTTTTAATTTGTAATATGGAGTAATAATATAAAAAATCTGTAAAGTTCCTGGAGGATTTGAAAACTTTGAGTCATAATATTTATTAGTACCTGGGCTTGAAAAGATAATACATAATATTATTAAAGAGTTATATGTAGTATTCAAATGTTTTTTCTGCTTATAACTTCAGTAAAAAATAAAGAAAGTTTAAAAGTACGGGAGTTTTCTAAATATAATTTATTACTTATTAATTGATGTTTTTTTTGTTAATAATCCACTGGTGTCGATAGCGTTTTAAAGATATCGTTTTGCCAATACCATAGTTTCAAACAACAAAATAAATTTTCAATGAATAAAAGAAAGAAGGCTGGAACAGAAAAATCCCTCCTCAACTTCTGTAAAGATCCAAACCATCCTCATTCCATCTCGTTCTCAGAGAGAGAGAGGAAAAGAGAGATCTGTGATGCTGTGACCCGTAGATGTGGTTCCCGACTGACGAGGCAAGCGAGAGAAGGATCAAGGAGACGGAGCACCTGTCACCCCGGGGACTGACGCCCGCACGTCACGGGTCAGAGGCACGTGCGCGTATAGGAGAGGACACGGAGAAATGCCCCTAGAAGGACGCCATTTCATTAAACTTTACTGGCTCTCGCTCTGTTGCTACTGCCGAGGATCTCCCGCTGGATCTCAGGTGATGCGGGGGATAAAAGCTCTCCAGGCATCGCTCTAATTTGCTCTCGAGTCATCCTCTCTCACTCGGAGATAAGCTCCGCTATCTGTTGTGACAGAATTACCGTTTAGCGTAGAGAGGCGTGGCTCACGTGCTGTGGAGAGATGGGTCGACGTTTGAGGTGGAAAGGTAGGAATTGGAAGATGGCGGGCATCAATTTGGCTGGAGATGATAGAAGAGTAGTTTCAGAAAGGGTTTGGAGGTTTGGGTTTAGTTCATTGAGATCTGAGTGGTATTTTAAGGCTGTATGATGCGGTATTATCCGAGTTACAAACAACATCAAGGTTCGGCTCAATATCCAGGTTGCACACATAACAATGATCAGCGAAATGCTCTTTTAACAAACATCACAATGCTCGAAACAATGCAATGTTAGGTGACTCAAGGCTCAAAGAATTGTACAGTCAATTTTCGATCAAATCATCCAAATGCTCGATCGGGGAAGGCGGTAGCGCACCAGGCTCTTAATCTGCAGTTCCCAGGTTCGAATCCCACTATTGAGATTTATATCCTAAAAACTCCCCCACCCTACCTTCGCCCATTAAGGGACACCGATGGGCTTGAAAAGTCTGCCGTCCGTCGGGTGAGACGTTAAACCGTGGTTCCGTGTAATGGAGAGCCAAACCCTCTGCACGTTAAAGAACACGCTGAATGGTCTTGAAGGGAGTCTACCATCTATTTCCCAACAGCTCTTGCAGTGGGTTCCCTCCCCCAACCTTTCTGAGCCGTCGGGATCCTTGTGACCTTGCCATTTAATCCATTGTGTACAGAAAAGTGTCTCTCAGAGGTAAAACGAACCAACCCAACACTTTCCCCAATCTTTTCTGAGCCCTCTGGGTCCTTTGACCTGCCATTTAGCCCATTGTGGGCCAAAGAATTGATGTTCAGATGTAAAACAACTCAACACAAATGTCCAATCCTTCAGGTCATAAACATCTCAAAATTCATGACAATGTCCAGGTTTTAAGCATTTCAATGGTAAACACCCAAGGGCAGTGTCCTAGTTGCAAAGGATCCCAAGATTCTGACAAACTTTACAAAAAGAGATCTATTACAGAGAGTGATTCAAAATTCGCGAAACACATGTACATTCTCAGTCTCGCGAAATCCTGCAATTAAATGAGATAATTGTAGACTTCTTGGGTACCGGGAATAATCAGTTTCCAGCCTGATTCTCAGTACCCACGAAGTCAACAATATTACGTTTAATTGCACGATTCCTCGAGACGGAATCACTCTGTATATTAGGGCCAGATAGTGTTCTTCAACATTATTATTACTCCTTAACTGCATCAAGATGATTTCGTTCTTATCTTTCGAATAGTGCGGGAGCGAATTTCAAAAATTTCGAAGATCCTGTCCATTGTATGTCACGAGTTACCGATGACTTGTATTGATGAAGTAATTTGAATTCCACTCACTATCAAAGTTAAAAAAAAACTCTTCAAGCTGCTGGTTGAGTCACATAAGTCTGACAGGAGTCTGTCGGTTTATACGTGATATTTTCTGTGAGGAAGACCAGACCTCGGCAGAAAAACAACACAAATATTCATGACTTATCCAAGTCTCGAACCCAGGTCCCTTTGATCAGTATCCAAGCACTCTAACCTTCAGCCACTGAAACTTTTACTGAGAATTATTTATAACGCCCTTTTTACCAAGTATTTTTTCACAAAGTCTCCTTCTTCACACACCGAGCACTGAATTAGAAGGGGCGGGTGTGGCTCAGGCGGTAGCGCGCCAGGCTCGTAATCTGTAGTTCCAGGGTTCGAGTCCCAGCTGGGTCAGTGTTGAGATTTATCTCCGCAAAATTCCCCGCCCTACCCACGGTCAGTAGGGGACACCGATGGGCTTGGAAAGGCCGCCGTCTGTTGGATAGGACGTTAAGCCGTGGCCACGTGTGCGAGAGAGACATACCCTGTGCACGTTAAAGAACACGCTGGATGGCCTTGATGGGAGGCTACCATCTGTCTTCCAACAGCTGTTCCAGTGGGTCCCCTCCCCCAACCTTCTCTGAGCCTTCGGGGTCCTTGTGACCTGGCCATTTAGCCCATGGTGTGCGAAAAAGTGCCGCTCAGAGGTAAAACAACCCAAATGAATTAGAAACCTTTACGGAGATGTATATAACGTCACTTGCGCAGTGTATATGGAAAATACATGGTCACGTGCATCACCACGTGATCTAGGCAACTATTTAAGACTGCTGCTCGTCAGTAGTGTTGATCAAATGGGAAAAACAAAGGATTTTTTTTGGGTTCTATAAAGGGCTTATTGTGGGTGCCCGTCTGGCTGGAGCGACAATTTTGAAAACAGCAGAGCTGACTGGTTTCTCAAAAGGTGAGATATCTCGGGCTTTTATTCAGTGGAAAAATAACCCATATTGCTTGTCTAAAGAGGCGTAAGTGTTACGCGACGACAATCTGTTAGGAACGAGATCGCCGCCGTCTGAGAAGGCTTGTACGGAGAAACAGGGTTGGGTTGGGTTGTTTTACCTCTGAGCGGCACTTTTTTTGCACACCATTTGCTAAATGGCCAGGTCACATGGACCCCGAAGGCTCAGAGAAGGTTGGGGGAGGGGACCCACTGGAACAGCTGTTGGGAGGCAGATGGTAGCCTCCCGTCAAGCCCATCCAGTGTGTTCTTTAACGTGCACAGGGTATGGCTCTCCCTCACACGGAGCCATGGCTTAACGTACCATCCGACGGACGGCGGCCTTTCCAAGCCCATCGGTGTCCCCTACTGACCGTGGGCAGGGCGGGGAATTTTGCGGAGATAAAACTCAACGCTAACCCAGCTGGGACTCGAACCTGGGAACTACAGATTACGAGCCTGGCGCGCTACCGACTGAGCCACCCCCGCCCCACGGAGAAACATGACTTCCTGTATGCAGCAATGACCAAACATTCAATGAAGGCTGTTCCAGACTCATATCTCAGCGAACTATGCACAGGGAATTGAAGAGGATCGGTATTAGCAGTCGCATGCCTATACAGAAATCATGGATTTCTGCGAAGAACCGGAACGTTCGTCTATAGTGGTGTCAGGAACACCGTGACTCGACACTGGAAGACTGGAAAATAGTCGCGACGCACCTTGTTCGTACCGACGGTAGGCAGAGAGTTTCGCGAGAGCCCCATGAAGCATCATCATCATCATCATCATCATACAAAATTAATGTTTCCTCTGGATATTTTCGAGTGTTTTGACCCTCTCCTCCAGATGGCAAGGTTGGACAATGCCAAGAAACTGATGACATTTATGTGACAAAACCTCAATAAAAAATTCTTAAATCCTATGGAAAAGATTCGCATCATTTAAAAATTTGATTTCTAAATTAAACAAAGAAAAGCTGAAGGAGAACTTTATACATCACTTCCAAGTCATCGCTGAAAGATAGATCAATGATCGACAATTAGCAGAGAACAAGATCCTTCCACTAAATGATCTGCACCTTTCAAGAAGAAATTTTGTGTGCATCACCAGACTAAGAACAGGTTTAGGAAACTTTGCGAATAGTCAGATCTTCTTGTTCAAGTAAACTGCGCAGACTTAGTTCAAAGATGTTCTCTTTTCCTAATCTTGCCATTAGGTTGTTTCTCTGGATCGAGTGAGCAGTACAATTCAGCAGAACATGAATCACCGTTTCCTTTACGTTGCACGTCTGGCAATTGGAAGAAAGAACCTTTCTCATCTTGAAAAGTGAATCATTCAAGAGTGATGCACCTGTTCTGAGTCTGGTGATGCACACAAAATTTCTTCTTGAAAGGTGCAGATCATTCAGTGGAAGGATCTTGTTCTCTGCTAATTGTCGATGATTGATCTATCTTTCAGCGATGACTTGGATGTGATGTATAAAGTTCTCCTTCAGCTTTTCTTTATTTAATTTAGAAACATGTAAATTACCAATTTGCAACTGAAGGTATTTTTCATTTTTAAGGGCTGACTTTGCTAAAAAAAATCAGTAATTTCCTTTTCCTGGACACCTACATGTTCAGGAATCCATTGAAATGCAATTGTGGATCCTTTATCAATTATTTGATTGATGGTCTCACTGATGTTTAGGAAAAGCCCATTGTTCTTGGAATGACATGAATCTTCCCGGAGAAAAGACAAATATGAGCTACTATCTGTAAGTACAACAAAATTAGATTTTGGTTGTTTAAAATACCACTTTAGAGCCATTTCAATTGCAATTAACTCAGTAATCATAACAACTGAGCCACCTTGCAACCTGATAGCTTCAAAGTGAGAGATTTGTGAGACCCAGAAAGCTGCTCCAGCTCTTTTTGTTAACTTGTTTAAAGATACGTCAGAGGAAATCTTAATATGATTTTAAAAATTTTATTCTATCTTTTGAACTGAGCTATCAAGTTCTTTTTAGATGAGCAATGGAGCCGGCTTGTCTTGTAACCAAAACTCAAAGTTCTGTAGGCGGTGTCATGGTGTCATGAACGTTCTGTTGGTACGGAACGGTCCCCTAATTGATATTCAGGGGACCCGTTCCGTACCAATATTCGCTGATATTGCTGGAAGATCGGGAGTCCTCCAAGAATTATCTGAACATTGTTTCCGATCAAGTCCACCATGCAAATGTTGACTTTTTATCCAGAAGGTTGACGGCTGTTTCATGGACGAAAATGCTACTGTCCATCGCGCAAGATGTGTTCAGCAGTGGTTCAGCGAGCATGACAGCGACTTCCACCATCTTCCCTGGCCACCACAAAGCCTTCATCTGAACCCCATTGAGAATGTATGGTACATGTTAGAAAAATAGATCCGGAAGAATAGATCTCTTCTGTCAAATCTGAGTCAGTTAAAGGACTGTCTGGTGAACGCCTGGTAATGCTAGAGATGTAAAGGTACTCCAACACCTTGTGGAATCTATGCCAAACCGTATACGTGCTATAATTCGGGCTAAAGGAGGTCCAACTCGGTATTGAATAAAGGTTTCTAATTCAGTGGCCAGTGGGTGTACTAAGAATTATTTTATACTTTTGGCAAAGAATTATTTTTTAACTCTTTTTACGAGTATTACTTTATAATGCCCCCATCAGGGACGTACCCAGGGGGAGGGTTGACCAGGGGTTTCTGACTCCCCCCTCCCCGAAAATCCTGTCGTCTTATACGAAATTTCAAATTTACCTACTATTTTTTCTTTGGAATCCAAAAAAAGTTTGGTAAAAATTTATTTTAACCCCACAATATAAGTCGACTCCAAAAATCGAATTAAAGAAAAACAAGTATAAAACTCTCTATTCTATATAGATAAAACATACATTTTGAAAGCATTACAACAATTAACAATGGGGCGGGGGTGGCTCAGTCGGTAGCGCGCCAGGCTCGTAATCTGTAGTTCCCAGGTTCGAGTCCCAGCTGGGTCAGCGTTGAGATTTATCTCCGCAAAATTCCCCGCCCTGCCCACGGTCAATAGGGGACACCGATGGGCTTGGAAAGGCCGCCGTCCGTCGGATGGGACGTTAAGCCGTGGCCCCGTGAGTGGGAGAGCCATACCCTGTGCACTTTAAAGAACACGCTGGATGGCTTTGAAGGGAGGCTACCATCTGTCTCCCAACAGCTGTTCCAGTGAGTCCCCTCCCCCAACCTCCTCTGAGCCTTCGGGGTCCATGTGACCTGGCCATTTAGCCCATGGTGTGCAAAAAAGTGCCGCTCAGAGGTAAAACAACCCAACAATTAACAATTTTTTTCAGCTAATAAAAAGCATAATCGTAAGTTTTTTTTAGCATTTCCACGCTTATACTTAACATATACTATTCGCCATTAAGACTTCTGCATTCCCGAACTAAATTTTAAATTCATAGCAAAAATGCTTAAATCGTTTGCAATATTTATTAAAATATTTTCCATTTATCAATTTTTCTCGCCCTTATAGAGCATAATTACAGCAGACAACAAAGAGAAAGTATTAACTCTTTTACTTTTAATAGAAAACGAACTAGAAATGATATTGGAAACAAAATGTATCATAGCAAAATTGAAATAATATTTATTCCTTTTACAAATAAGAGAGAGAAAGAGGAATGGTTCGAAAATCATTGAATGCAATTTGCATTTCTCCCATCACCACCCACTCAGTGTACGTAGCATTCCTTTTGTCCTCTCTCGATCTTCCGCCGTACGCTGTCTCGCTCCATCAACTCTCCCTCATTTCGTCTTTCCAAATCCGCGCTGCTCTCAAGTGACTGCACACCCTCCACTGCAAACATCCCCATCATGCTTACTAGGGTAGAGTCATTTGCATCGCCTTTGATTCAAAGCCGACGTCAAAAGCAATCTCAACCAAAATTTTCCATCACATCCTCCTCTTCCCCCATCCTCCTCAGCTTCTCTGATCAAACCCACCCCAACTTTTCATCTAATGGTCCACCAACCAGTACGCGCTTCCCTCCTCCCTCCCTTTCTCCCTCTATCCTATCTCTCTCCTACACCTCCCTATTTATTCTGCAGCATCTCCTGATCCTAACTAAATGACATCTTGGCAGTGTCGTGGCGATAGTGGCCTCTTGCTCCTCTGCATCCTGGGCATCCGTAATGGATGCTTTTAACATTCATTAAGCGGAATCAGACGGGCTTCATGGGGGAAAGCAGCCGCCATTACAATGACAGTAATTTCGCAGCGAGATCGATTGATTGCACGACGGTCGTGAGCCCACACTTTCCTCCTCCCCATCGTACCTGCTCCCATTAACCTCTCCTTCCTCTCTGATTCTCCCACAGCTCCTGCATCACCTCCTCATCACTATCCCGTGCGCTCAATTTGCATATCCCATCAGTTTTAAAGCACACTGTCCGCGCCGTGCGTTAATCGCAATTTCAATTATGGACACCACCTTTCGTCCCTCCTCTTCCCCTCCCTCTTTCAGCATCCCTGGTCCTTCTATGCCCCCCCTCTTTCTGGAGACCACGTGTTTTCCCTTCTATCTTCTTCCTCATCAGTGAAGGGCTGGCTGATTCCACAGATGACAACTCGTTACTTGTTCGACTGACTGTGAAATGCCCATTGAGATCTTACGCGCCAAACTTTTCCCGCCATTTGTGCTGACGAAGTCGAAGAGATTGTGCCAACATTCATGACTATCAATTTCTTAATTTGGTGGATTTAGAGGATGTCAGAAATCAGGATCGATGTCAGCTGTAAATTCATTTTCATTCTCAAACGATTTAATTGTTAATGAATCTTCAAAATTTTTATGATTTAATTGAAAACGTCAGTAAGAAATTTGGGCCTTCGTGTAGAAAAAAAAAATCAACGAGAGAATGTCCTGTAACTTGTAACTTTTCGTTTTTCTATTATTCTAAACAGACCAGGATCTAAAAAATAATAAGGGAAGGGAGAAGGTGGAGTCGAGACGGAAAAGAGTAAAATGGGGGAACAAGGTTGGGTTGTTTTACCTCTGAGCGGCACTTTTTTGCACACCATGGGTTAAATGGCCAGGTCACATGGACCCCGATGGCTCAGAGAAGGTTAGGGGAGGGGACCATTGGAACAGCTGTTGGGAGACAGATGGTAGCCTCCCGTCAAGGCCATCCAGCGTGTTCTTTAATATGCAGAGGGTATGGCTCTCCCGCACATGGGGCCAAGGCTTAACGTCCCATCCGAAGGACGGCGGCCTTTCCAAGCCCATCGGTGTCCCCTACTGACCGTGGGCAGGGCGGGGAATTTTGCGGAGATAAATCTCAACGCTGACCCAGCTGGGACTCGAACCTGGGAACTACAGATTACTAGCCTAGCGCGCTATCGACTGAGCCACCCCGGGGGAACAAGAAAGTAGATTGCCTTTGCAGGGTAACATTTTCCCGCTTTGTTACAAAATGTTTTTTTTTTTGTTTTTTTAATTCTTGAAAAATGCGCTAAATATGCAGAAGTTTCATAATTGTTAGCCTCCATTGCATTTACTAGTATTCGCAGAGAGGAGGGACGGCAGCATGGTCAGCTCCGCCCTAGATTTGGCCGTGATTGTAAAATTATTTTTCTGTTGTTTTTCATATCATTAATATTTGTTGTTGCATTTTTTATTTTATCTGAGATTGTATTACGTTGATCTGTTTTATTAGCTTGTGTTTTGAAAAAACTCATTTTGAAAAAATTAATTTTTTTTTTCTTAACAAAAACCAGCTAATATTTTTACTTTGTCATCTGATGAGCAGACAGACACTTTTCGGAAAGCTTTTTTTTTTTAATTCGTAAATGTAAAGAATACAATGCATTTACCATTAGATAGGCAAATCAAAATAGCTTATCTGCCAGAAAGTGAATAAATTAAGTGGTCAAAAATTAAAAGTCATTCAGCTATGATATCTATTTGCCTTATGGTATTCATCCGTGATATCTATTTGTTTTATAAATATCTCACAAAACGCCACATTATGATATTCAGCTAATTTGTTTCCCCCAAATAATCTTCCAATTTCGATTTTAGTCTGCTATATATATATCGATATTTAGTATTTCACTTAGGACAGCATTAAATATAAGTGACACTTGATGTTCAATCGTAGATTTTCCGCAATTGTTTCAAAAATTTGATTAATTTTAATGACGGCGTCTATGTTTCGTTGTTGTTGATGTTGATGATGATGGTGTGGTGATAATACTGATGATGTGTTGCTGATATTGATGGTGATATGGTGATGATGCTGGTGATTACGAAGTACCCCTTACTCTGTGTTGTTCCCATTGTTCCCTTTTGTCGAATGGGAATAAGAGGGCCTTAAAAGTTTGCCATAGCCCTCACGTAAGCTTGTTGATTCTGTTTGCCCCAAATGTTATCCAATATGTCTGCTACCCGTAGACATCAAGTTTCTAGCATATGTAGATCACGGTCTTTGAATCGCCTATCGCATCTGAAATTTCGCAACGATTCTGAGATCTACCAAACGAAAGATCCCTAAGCAGCACTAGTTTGACCTCTATTTGACCTTGACAAACATCCGGTATCACATCTCGGATTTTGGGGCGGGGGTGGCTCAGTCGGTAGCGCGCCAGGCTCGTAATCTGTGGTTCTCAGGTTCGAGTCCCAGCTGGGTCAGCGTTGAGATATATCTCCGCAAAATTCCCCGCCCTGCCCACGGTCAGTAGGGGACACCATGGGCTTGGAAAGGCCGCCGTCCGTCGGATGGGACGTTAAGCCGTGGCCCCGTGAGTGGGAGAGCCATACCTCATCAATGCACTGCTTCAGTACATCAATGCACTGCTTTCATACATCAATGCACTGCTTTCGTACATCAACGCACTGCTTCAGTACATCAACGCACTGCTTCAGTACATCAACGCACTGCTTCAGTACATCAACGCACTGCTTTCGTACACCAATGCACTGCTTCCATATATCAGCCTACTACTTCCATACATCAACAAACTGCTTCCGTACATCAACGCACTGCTCCTACATCAGTGTACTGCTTTCATACAACAACCCACTGTTTTCGTATACCAACGCACTGCTTCCTGACATCAATGCACTGCTTCAGTACATCAATACACTGTTACCATACATCAACACACTGCTTCCGTAGATAAACGCAATGCTTCTGTACATCAACGCACTGCTTCAGTACGTCAACGCATTGCTTTCGTACATCAACACACTGCTTTCGTACATTAGTGCATTGCTTTCGTACACCAATGCACTGCTTCCATATATCAGCCTACTACTTCCATATATCAACAAACTGCTTTCGTACATTAGTGCATTGCTTTCGTACACCAATGCACTGCTTCCATATATCAGCCTACTACTTCCATACATCAACAAACTGCTTTCGTACATTAGTGCATTGCTTTCGTACACCAATGCACTGCTTCCATATATCAGCCTACTACTTCCATACATCAACAAACTGCTTTCGTACATTAGTGCATTGCTTTCGTACACCAATGCACTGCTTCCATATATCAGCCTACTACTTCCATACATCAACAAACTGCTTTCGTACATTAGTGCATTGCTTTCGTACACCAATGCACTGCTTCCATATATCAGCCTACTACTTCCATACATCAACAAACTGCTTTCGTACATTAGTGCATTGCTTTCGTACACCAATGCACTGCTTCCATATATCAGTCTACTACTTCCATACATCAACAAACTGCTTTCGTATATCAACACACTGCTTTCGTACATTAGTGCATTGCTTTCGTACACCAATACATTGCTTCCATATATCAGCCTACTATTTCCATACATCAACAAACTGCTTTCGTACATTAGTGCATTGCTTTCGTACACCAATGCACTGCTTCCATATATCAGTCTACTACTTCCATACATCAACAAACTGCTTTCGTATATCAACACACTGCTTTCGTACATTAGTGCATTGCTTTCGTACACCAATGCACTGCTTCCATATATCAGCCTACTACTTCCATACATCAACAAACTGCTTCCGCACATCAGTGCACTGCTTGAGTACATCAATGCACTACTTCCATACATCAACCTACTGCTTCCGTGGATCGACACACTGCTTCCGTACATCAACACACTGCCTTCGCACATCAACGTACTGCTTTCAAACAGTTTAGACATGAGATTTCCCATTGAAAAGCAGTTACTAAGATAATTTCTATTAATAAACCATATTTACTCTTGCATCCTTGTACTAATTAACCAACAACTTCGTTTTCACCGTAGTATAACATTGCATTAACGCTCTATCATTGTTATTCATTAAGCTTTAAAATCACCCTAGAGGTGGTGTGCCATATTTAATATTAATAATGTGTACAAATGTTACACGACTTTAGGATTACCGTATATCATCAAGCACTCAAACTAGAAACACATCAGACATAATCTATTCTAATATTAAACCAGATTTTACGACGAACAGCTCCAGAAGCATTACTTCGAGAACACTTTTCACAAAAGCTTGGTAATTATTCATACTCTATCAGTGTTTAAACAACGCTACAGAGATTCCGCTTGGAACTTAGTGATATATTCATCTTGGTCCGTCGAGAGTCTAATAAGTTGTTAGGACTTCATTAATCTTAACGTTGATGCTTACAGAAGAATAGTGGTTTACGTTCTTGGTCGGTATCGTTAACGCAAACACGACTTTTAATTCGTAACCTTGTTACTTCAAGGCAGCAGAAAGCGATACAACATTATTCATTATGCATGCGAGGGGGGGAGGATGCCGTTTTGTTGCGTTTTCTGCCCGAAGCCCAGATTAAGAATTGAACGCAACGTAACAAGAGATTTTCTCCTGAACAACATTGTGTCTTATTTTTGATGAAGTTTTAAACAACTGTTCAATGCTTTCTTCTCTCGTGCAAGGTTTTCAGATATTGCTGGAACTCAGGAGGATTAAACCAATTAGAATGTCGCTGTAACTGTCATTTGGAACTGCTACTTAGTTTCGCAGTTTCTTTGGGTTGAGATTTCATGTTTAGGAGAAACAAATAATGCTTTTATTTCCATTTTCTTTGCAAACACACGGCACCTGCCATCGCAAATTGACATAGAACAGACTTGGGAAGGAAAATGATCATGAAAAAAGGACAATATACCGTCAATCGAAGGGCCGGGGGTGGCTCAGTCGGTAGGGCGCCAGGCTCGTAATCTGTAGTTCCCAGGTTCGAGTCCCAGCTGGGTCAGCGTTGAGATTTATCTCCGCAAAATTCCCCGCCCTGCCCACGGTCAGTAGGGGACACCGATGGGCTTGGAAAGGCCGCCGTCCGTCGGATGGGACGTTAAGCCGTGGCCCCGTGTGCGGGAGAGCCATACCCTGTGCACGTTAAAGAACACGCTTGATGGCCTTGACGGGAGGCTACCATCTGTCTCCCAACAGCTGTTCCAGTGGGTCCCGTCCCCCAACCTTCTCTGAGCCTTCGGGGTCCATGTGACCTGGCCATTTAGCCCATGGTGTGCAAAAAAGTGCCGCTCAGAGGTAAAACAACCCAACCCAACCGTCAATCGAAATTTCTGTTTCTCTCACTCTAAACACTCAGGCTTGAAAGATAAGTGAGTACAAAAATAATCATCACATACAATTATTTTAAAAGAATGATTCGCATTCACCCATCTACGAGATTTGATCAGAAAACAAGAATACCCAGTCTGTACGGCACGAACAGAACTTTATATTCAATCGAAAGTGTTGGGCTGGGTTGTTTTACCTCTGAGCAGCACTTTTTCGCACACAATGGGCTAATTGGTCAGGTTGTTTTACCCCTTAGTGGTACTTTTTGTGCACAATAGACTAAATGGCCAGGCCACAAGGACACCGAGTGTTCGCAGAAGGTTGGGAGAAGGGGACCCAAAGGACAGCTGTTAGGAGACAAGTGGTAGGTTCCCACCAAGGCCATCCAGCGTGTTGTTTAACGTGCACAGAGTATGTCTCTTACACACACAGGGCCACGGCTTTACGTCCAGTCCGATGGACGACGGCCTTCTCTACTGACAGATGATCATTTTCGAATTTAAATCCGATGCAAATTTGCTGCCTGAAATAAGTTTCTTAAGGTGGCCGAATGACTTACACCGATGGGCTTTGAAAGGCCGCCATTCGTCGGATGGGATGTTAAACCGTGGCCCGTGTGCGGAAGAACCATACTCTGTGCACATTAAAGAACGCGCTGGATGGTCTTGACGGGAACTTACCATCTGTCTCCTAAAAGATCTCCATTGGGTCCACTCGCTCCAACCTTCTCTGAGCTCTCAGGGTCCTTGCGATCTGGCATTTAGCCCATAGTGTGCAAACAAAATGCCACTCATAGGTAGAGCAACCCAACTCAGCTTAGCTGTTAATCACTTGTCCTCCTTTCATTCTACTTAACAAAATTCTTGGAGGCAGCAGATTTGCATGAAATGTTCAACAGGATGCTCGAAAATGGTCCGTACAGTCGCTCAAAAAAGTAGCCGAACACTATGATTGATTACAGAATTCAGAAAAAATATCTGGCAACGATGTTTTTAGAAATTAGTGATCTGGCAACCTTCGTGTCACGTGATTACAGAATTCAGGAAAAATATCTGGAGCGTGTACAGCAAACTGTACACGCTCCAGTTACCGTTCACAGCAAACTGGATCGTGTGCAGTTACTGCACACGCTCCAGTTTGCTGTGAATGGTAACTGCACACGCTCAATATTTCCGTGAGTGAACCCACACGATCTAGTATCAAAATAATATGACCACATACAGTCGCTCAAAAAAGTAGCCGAACACTATGGTTGATTACAGAATTTAGAAAAAATATCTGACAACGATTTTTTTAGAAATTAGTGATCTGGCAACCTTCGTGTCACGTGATTACAGAATTCAGGAAAAATATCTGGAGCGTGTACAGCAACTGTACACGCTCCAGTTACCGTTCACAGCAAACTGGATCGTGTGCAGTTACTGCACACGCTCCAGTTTGCTGTGAATGGTAACTGCACACGCTCAATATTTCCGTGAGTGAACCCACACGATCTAGTATCAAAATAATATGACCACCTACAGTCGCTCAAAAAAGTAGCCGAACACTATGGTTGATTACAGAATTTAGAAAAAATATCTGGCAACGATTTTTTTAGAAATTAGTGATCTGGCAACCTTCGTGTCACGTGATTACAGAATTCAGGAAAAATATCTGGAGCGTGTACAGCAACTGTACACGCTCTAGTTACCGTTCACAGCAAACTGGAGCGTGTGCAGTAACTGCGAGCCCACACGATCTAGTATCAAAATAATATGACCACCTACAGTCGCTCAAATATATATATCCGAACACTACGGTTGATTACAGAATTCAGAAAAAATATCTGGCAACTATTTTTATTTAGAAATTAGTGATCTGGCAACCTTCGTTTACGTACACGAAGTACGTACAGATCACTGATTTCTAAAAAAAATCGTTGTCAGATATTTTGTCTGAATTCTGTAATCAACCATAGTGTTCGAATATTTATTTGAGCGACTGTACGTAGAAACCTGGAATTCTGTAATCAACTCTTTGATCCGTTAAGAGGGATCTACTGGATATTTACTGGATCAGTTGCTTGTGTAACAGCTGCATTGGAATGTAAAGTTCTGTTGGTGTAGTATACGTTGCGAATAAAACTAACATGATCCATTCCTGGAAACTACTTGAGCTAGACGTGTAATTCTGCCTTTAATCGTTTCAAAATTGCGCAGAGATAAGTAGTTTTTCAAGAACTTTATCCGCAATGAATATTATACGTATACTAGTTAAACTCACGCCAAAGGTTTGCCCAGCTGGGTCAGCGTTGAGATTTATCTCCGCAAAATTTCCCCCTCCCTGCCCACGGTCAGTAGGGGACACCGATGGGCTTGGAAAGGCTGCCGTCCTTCGAATGGGTCGTTAAGCTGTGGCCCCGTGTGTGGGAGAATCATACCCTGTGCACGTTAAAGAACACGCTGGATGACCTTGAAGGGAGGCTACCATCTGTCTTCCAACAGCTGTTCCAGTGGGTCCCTTCCCCCAACCTTCTCTGAGCCTTCGGGGTCCTTGTGACCTGGCCATTTAGCCCATGGTGTGCAAAAAAGAGCCGCTCAGAGGTAAAATAACCCAACCCAACCCAAGCCAAAGGTTTGGCGCGAAACGTATGTCCATTCATAACTCCTAATTCATTCACAGATTTCTACTTACTACTCACAACGTTCTACTCCATTCACAAGGCAGACGACGGCAGTACCCCGGGAAATTTCGAACACTTTTCGAGGGATCACTCGCGACCCACGGCAACTAGTGATTCGATCTGTTACATCAACATAGATAGGACAAAGTGGGATCACCCCACCAAATTTGGGAACTGTTTCCTAGCAACTATACAGTAGATCCCCTTCCTCCAACCTTCTCCGAGTCCTTGGGTTGGGTTGATGGGTTGTTTTACCTCTGAGTGGCACTTTTTTGCACACCATGGGCTAAATGGCCAGGTCACATGGACCCCGAAGGCTCAGAGAAGGTTGGGGGAGGGGACCCACTGGAATAGCTGTTGGGAGACAGATGGTAGCCTCCCGTCAAGGCCATCCAGCGTGTTCTTTAACGTGCACAGGGTATGTCTCTCCCACACACGGGGCAACGGCTTAACGTCCCATCCGACGGACGGCGGCCTTTCCAAGCCCATCGGTGTCCCCTACTGACCGTGGGAAGGGCGGGGAATTTTGCGGAGATAAATCTCAACGCTGACCCAGCTGGGACTCGAACCTGCGAACTACAGATTGCGAGCCTGGCGCGCTACCGACTGAGCCCCCCCCCCCCCCCCCCCCCCCCGAGTCCTTGGTATCCTACGCGCCAGGCTCGTAATCTGTGATTCCCAGGTTCGAGTCCCAGCTGGGTCAGCGTTGAGATTTATCTCCGCACAATTCTCCGCCCTGCCCACGGTCAGTAGGGGACACCAAGGGGCTTGGAAAGGCTGCCGTCCGTCGGATGGGGCACAAAGCCGTCGTCCCGTGTGCGGGAGAGCCATACACTGTGTACGTTAAGGAACACGCTGGATGGCCTTGACGGAAGGCTACCAACTGTCTCTCAACAGATGTTCAAGTGGGTCCCCTCCCCCAACCTTCTCTGAGCTTTTGGGGTTCATATGACCTGGTCATTTAGCCTATGGTGTACAAAAAAGTACCGCTCAGAGGTAAAACAACTCAACCCAACCTGGTGTCCTTGTGACACAGCCGTTTAGACCGTTGTGTGCAAAAAGATGACCAATTTTATTTCATCATCATATACAATTTATAACATTGAAAAATATTAGTGAACCCAAAAACCACATGGTTTGTATGGGTCACTAAAGGAAATTAATACAAAAATCAATAACGACTTACACACTACAAAGATTACAAACAATATGTGTCATTTTTCACATAAGATGCATTTTTACTTTTCACTTGATTATTTAACATAGGTGCAACATCTTGCAAAAAAAAGAGAAAGCTTTTTAAATTCTGCTGAACATATTAAGATTTTTTTCTCTTCTAATTTCAAGAGACAACTGATTGAAGATTTTAGGTGCGATATACGAATAATGCTTATGAGCAATTTCTTTTTGGTCAAAGGAACTGAGTATTTAATAAAAATAAAGTAAAAATCCGTCTGAATGTGAAAATTAAAGCAATTTTGCTTAAAAAAATATCATCACTCTAAAAACAAATATACAGGGTGTTTCAAAACTCTCGGTACAAATTTCAATGGGAGATTGGGAACACCAATACAAACCTTTTTCGTCTATGAATGTATGTCCGCTGACGTAACCCTTCGGTACTAGAGGGCGTTGTTTGGTGGCGCTGCAATTGGCTAGAGGGGTGAAGTGGAAACGGGGGAACGGACTTGTTTTTGCTGCTGGCATTCATAAATCAGACACATTACGTGTAACATGGAGTGTTTCATGGTTGATGAGATGGCTGACATGCCTCTGGTCTATGGGGCTTGCCAATGAAAACGGTAGAGCTGCTGTGAGGTTGTACCGACAACCCTTCCCAAACAGGCATGTGCCAAACCACCAAACATTTGCGCGTTTGCACCGCAACTGCGAGAAACTGGAACATTCCATGCAAACATGCATGGCACTGGTCGGGAGAGAACATGTGCACTCTTGACATGGAAGAATAGATACTACGGTGGATTGAGGACAATCCAGGCACAAGCACGCGAGCTGTTGCACGTAGCCTCGGTGTGAACCACGCCCTCGTGTGGAGAGTGTTGCACGAGCAGCAGTTACATCCGTTTCATCGTCAAAGAGTCCAGACATTGCAACCTCAGGATTACCCTCTTCGTGTGTAATTCGTGCGCTGGTTTCTGCAGCAGACCGCGATGCAGCCTGATTTTCCGGCTCCTGTGCTCTTCTCAGATGAGGCCTCTTTCACACGTGAGGGTGTGTTTAATGTGCACAATTCTCAAGTTTGGACGCACGAAAATCCACATGCCACAATGGCGCATAGTCATCAACAACGATTTGCTGTCAATGTTTGGGCGGGAATCGTCCATGACATTTTGATTGGGCTATACCTGCTGCCTCCCCGACTCAACGGGCAGATTTATCGGATATTTCTTGAAGAAACGTTACCGGGACTTCTGGAAGATGTTCCCGAGGCTATTCGTCGACGAATGTGGTTTCAACACGATGGGGCGCCAGCACACTTCAGCAATGATGTGTGGGATTATCTGAACGCCACTTTTGGAGGCCGAAGAGTCTGCATCAAGATCACAGATTTAACATATATCGACCTCTTCCGCTGGGGACACCTGAAGAACCTCGTGTACGATACTCCCATTAACTCAGATGAAGACCTCATCACAAGAATAGCTGTCGCCGCTGCAACCGTTCGCGAAATTCCGGGAATCTTTGAACATGTACGCAATCGCTGTTTCGATGCTGTCACTCATGCAATGCTGTCGGCGATCGCAACTTTGAGCACCTTCTTTAAATAAACATGTTGTTCACATTTCTTTCCATTCATTTATATACCAGTTCCACCGATATTTCTGTCAGCGCCCTCTATCACCGAAGGGTTACGTAAGCGGACATACATTCATAGATGAAAAAGGCATGTCTTGGTGTTCCCTATCTCCCATTGAAATTTGTACAGAGAGTTTTGAAACACCTTGTAAGTCCAATAGATAGAATTTTTAGCATAGAGTAACGACTGAAATTGCTTAAAATATCATTGTTAGTTTTTGAAATTAATTTAATAATGTTGTTTTGCAAAGACACCAGAGGTTTAAAAACCGAGACATAAGTTCCACCCCAACAAATTGTACCGTATTGAAATTTCGCTTGTATCCACGAAAAGTGTACAATGTTCGCAGCATATTAAGATTAAATTTGTATTTCAAGCGGTGAAATTTGAGTAGTTTGTAACGTGCTTTACCTGAGATGTAGTCAATACATTTCTTCCATTTTAAATTATTATCTAAGAAAATACTTAAATATTTAATGCTCTCAACCTGTTCTATGTCATCACAACTGCAAGTAGTACGTTTATAGCATTGAGGAGAATGCAGCTTAATGGCAATAGTATTTGCAGCATTTTGGTTATTTTTCAATTTGTAGAAAACAAATTTAGTTTTATTCTTATTAATTGAGAGTTTATTATTTTCAACCCACATATTAACTTTCTCAAGAACATTTTGACATTGGACAATAAATCTGTAATAGTTTGGTTACTAAAGGTTACTGCAATGTGACAAAGTCCCCTATATATTCGTCACTGAAAAGAAGGAAAATACGTATATTTACAATTTAAATGATTTCTCTGCCTGTCCTACTGACTTTTGGAGAATGGACACATCTAAGAGTTTAAAAAAAGCAGCTATCCGTCGGATGGAAAATTAAGCCGTACCCAGGGTTAAAGAGAACCAATCCCGCGCATGTTAATCCGCGCTGAATGCTTTTGACGGAAACTTTCCTTGCCTAAAAACATTGACCATCTCGGTGCAGGGTGGATCAGTCGGTAGCGCGCCAGGCTCGTAATCTATTGTTCCCAGGTTCGAGTCCCAGCTGGGTCAGCGTTGAGAATTATCTCCGAAAAATTCCCCGCCCTGCCCACGGTCAGTAGGGGATACCGATGGGCTTGGAAAGGCTGCCGTCCTTCGAATGGGACGTTAAGCTGTGGCCCGTGTGTGGGAGAATCATACCCTGTGCACGTTAAAGAACACGCTGGATGACCTTGAAGGAAGGCTACCATCTGTCTCCTAACAGCTGTTCCAGTGGATCCCCTTCCCCAACCTTCTCTGAGCCTTCGGGGTCCTTGTGACATTGCCATTTAGCCCATTGTGTGCAAAAAAGTGCCGCTCAGAGGTAGAACAACCCAACTCAACCCCCAAGGGGTACGCGTACCCTACATTGAGAACCCCTACTCTAGAGAAATGCATCAGAGATGCTGTTTGTTCTCCTGAACATCAGCATAGCTCGACTGAGAGAGAACAAAGTCCCACGCGCATCATCCACATTCGTGCTCCGGCAAGGAATCTTCTGCTCTCATGTCCGAAAAAACTCTCATAAACATCTCCAACGTCAATATTTGTTCTCGTCAGTATTTAACCAATGCAGCATCAAGATGGAGGGTTGGTTTGACAACGCATGCGCACAGACCTCGTCAGCGTTTAATCAAGGACGAAAGCAGAGAATGTTTCTTTGTGAGTGGCAGCCTCTCCTGATCTTACACTTTGGGTGTGTGTGGTGATGAGTGTTTTCTCTCTTCTGGCAAAAGGGAGAAAGATCACTCCCATGTTTACTTTTAATTTCTTCTTACCTTGAGAAGGAGATAAGGTCATTGCTATGGTTACCGAAAGGGAGCATCTTAGGAATGTCGAAATGGTTTCTGGCTTTAACGTTGATAACGATTGTACTCTTAACAATAATAAATTCATGATAATGAAAAACTAATAAATACACACGACTTACAGTTTTTTTTAACGAAATGGGCTAAATGGCCAGGTCACAAAGGCCCAAAAGTTTAGAAAAGCGATGGTCAGTTGGGATGTTTTAAATCTGAGCGGCACTTTTTTTCCACACGATGGGCTAAATGGCCAAAACACAAGGACCTTGAGGGATCAGAGAAGGAGACCCACTGGAGAACAATTAGGAGACAGATGGTAGCCTCCCGTCAATGCCATCCAGCATGCTCTTTAATGTGCACAGAGTATGGCTCTCCCACACACGGACCACGACTTAACGTCCCATCCGACGGACGGAGACCTTTCCAAGCCCATTGGTGTCCCTATTGACCGAGGGCATTGCGGGGAGTTTCGCGCAGATAAATCTAAATGTCAGCTGGGACTCGAACCTGGGAATTGCAGATTACAAGTCGGCGCTCTACGGACTGAGTCACCCCCGCCTTAAGTATTTGTTGATTGAGACATTAGTTGAAGATATTAAGGGTTGGGTTGTTTTACCTCTGAGCGGCACTTTTTTGCACACTATGGGCTAAATGGCCAGGTCACATGGACCCCGAAGGCTCAGAGAAGATTGGGGGAGGGGACCCACTGGAACAGCTGTTGGGAGACAGATGGTAGCCTCCAGTCAAGGCCATCCAGCGTGTTCTTTAACGTGCACAGGGTATGTCTCTCCCGCACACGGACCACGGCTTAACGTCTCATACGACGGACGGCGGCCTTTCCAAGCCCATCGGTGTCCCCTACTGACCGTGGGCAGGCGGGGAATTTTGCGGAGATAAATCTCAACGCTGACCCAGCTGGGATTAGAACCTGGGAACTACAGATTACGAGCCTGGCGCTCTACCGACTGAGCCACCTCTGCCCCCGAAGATATTAAGTTTTTCCTCTTCTGTTTTAGTAGATTTTAAAGACAGTTGTTATGATGACCCCTCGTTACCGAACCAAAGTAAAAATTTTAACACCATTTTTAAGGGAAGTCTGAAACTCTCTAAATTGCTAGCAGATGGTAGTCCCCTGGAGAAGCTTTCATTTGGCATAAAATTCATTACAATCTATTCGTCCCCCCCTCGATATAATTTTTCTCCTCCTTTTTTGGGAAAGTCTCAAACTCTTTAAAGTTATATATATATATTTATATACCGCTAATGCTAAGTTAAGTGTGACACTGATTTTCTTTTTAGGGGCAGGTGTGGCTCAGTCGGTAGCGCGCCAGGCTCGTAATCTGTAGTTCCCAGGTTCGAGTCCCAGCTGGGTCAGCGTTGAGATTTATCTCCGCAAAATTTCTCGCCCTGTCCACGGTCAGTAGGGGACACCGATGTGCTTGGAAAGGCCGCCGTCCGTCGGATGGGACGTTAAACCGTGGCTCAGTGTGCGGGAGAGCCATACCCTGTGCACGTTAAAGAACACGCTGGATGGCCTTGACGGGAGGCTACCATCTGTCTCCCAACAGCTGTTCCAGTGGATCCCCTCCCCCAACCTTCTCTGAGCCTACGGGGTCCATGTGACCTGGCCATTTAGCCCATGGTGTGCAAAAAAGTGCCGCTCAGAGGTAAAACAACCCAACCTGGTTTTCTTTTATCTCGTTTTCAAAAAACAACAAGATAATAGTTTCGCTTTGTCGTCTCTGTCTGTCTGTAGACATCGAACTTTTTTGTTTACAGAGATAAATTAAAACTTATTTTTGTGTTGGATAGTATTGATGAACTATTACGATATGCATATGTTTGGTAAATATCCACTTGCGAGTTAAATACTAACTCTTGTGGAACTTGACTATGTATTTAAATATTGTGCAAATAAAAAAATATTGTCAGAAAAAAAACAGAAAAACACTTTCCGAATCTCTCTAAAGCTAAAATTTCGCCCTCTGGCGGTAGAAAAGTACGTATTAGGTTATGGTGGAAATTTTAAATTTTGATGGTGGAATGTGAACGCATGATGCTTCCATTGGCAAAAATGAATTGACCTCTTAGATTCAGGGGGTATAATAAAAAACAATTTGCAGATAATTGTTTGTATTTAGATATCAATGAAAAAAACTTTTTTAGGATTAGATAGGAATTGATAAAATATTATGATTCGCACTTTCGGAATATTCCGAGCACTATAATTGCGCCTTTTAACGATGAAAATGATTGAAAATTCCAAAATATCAAACGAATATTGCAACGATGTATTAATAATAGAAATATGACATTTTGGTGATGGAATATGAAAATCATGAAGCTTCCATTCGAAAGAATGAAAAATCATATTTAGAAAACTCTTTTTTTAATTTGATTGGTACTAATGAAATATTATAATTCGCATATTTCAAATACTTGCTGGTTTTAATTTATATATTTACATATCATTGAAAACTTTTTATATTTAAGATTTAAAAGACGAATACTTTTATTTTGCATAATCGCTAATAAAATACTATTTGCATTTTTCCCATCATCCGCTAGCTCAAATTAAAACTTTTGAGGAATGACACAATAGGTAAAGAAAAATTTCTTTCTCTTTGAAAACGAGATTCTCATATGCACCAGAGGCGATATGCGTTCTTCTAGTTAATCGTTAACGTTAAGTCTATGAAGATTTCGAGAGTTAAGTCTATGAAGATTTCAAGAGTTAAGTCTATGAAAATTTCGAGAGTTAAGTCTATGAAGATTTCGAGAGTTAAGTCTATGAAGATTTCGAGAGTTAAGTCTATGAAGATTTCGAGAGTTAAGTCTATTAAGATTTCTAGAGTTAAGTCCATAAGATTTCGAGAGTTAAGTCTATAAGATTTCGAGAGTTAAGTCTATGAAGATTTCGAGAGTTAAGTCTATGAAGATTTCGAGAGTTAAGTCTATGAAGATTTCGAGAGTTAAGTCTATGAAGATTTCGAGAGTTAAGTCTATGAAGATTTCGACAGTTAAGTCTATGAAGTCTATGAAGTTCTCCGTTATTACAGTTCGTGTCAATAAATGTCGCCAACAGCGATATTTATTGACACGAACTGTAATAAACGGAGCTGCTGATTTTAAAATAGAATTGATGCAGTTCATCAGCTGAGAGCGATAACCTCTAGAAGTACTTCGAAACCATTTCAACGAGAATTGTGCGCAGAGAACTGAAACTGTCCAAGGAGTCTCGACGAAGTCTTTGATTGGTATTCATGATAATTTGGCTAGGCAATTATATTTTAATCATTGGGAAATATTTAAGCATCAGGGTTGGGTTGGGTTGTTTTACCTCTGAGCGGCACTTTTTTGCACACCATGGGCTAAATGGCCAGGTCACATGGACCCCGAAGGCTCAGAGAAGGTTGGGGGAGGGGACCCACTGGAACAGCTGTTGGGAGACAGATGGTACCCTCCCGTCAAGGCCATCCAGCGTGTTCTTTAACGTGCACAGGGTATGGCTCTCCCGCACACGGGGCCACGGCTTAACGTCCCATCCGACGGACGGCGGCCTTTCCAAGCCCATCGGTGTCCCCTACTGACCGTGGGCAGGGCGGGGAATTTTGCGGAGATAAATCTCAATGCTGACCCAGCTGGGACTCGAACCTGGGAACTACAGATTACGAGCCTGGCGCGCTACCGACTGAGCCACCCCCGCCCCATTTAAGCATCAGGAGTAAGAGTCAGTTTAAAAGTGGACCCACGGCTCCATGGCACCTCTCCCAGATAAGAGCTGATGTTTAATTGATCGTACTTATTTAAAGTGTTCTTTATTTTGTTTTTTAAAGGGTTTTTTATTTTGTTTTTCGACGATTTGACATAAAGTAGTACAATTTTTATTATATTGCAATTTAACAGGATATAGGGGGGCACATTTAGAATTTAACCCAGGGCCCCCACTTGATTATTTCCGCATTGACCAACACATATTTACCTACATATACATCGCACTCATAAAAAACATTATTAAAAAGTCACATAATAATCTCAACATTCAAGAAGGTGAACAAAATTCCCGACACTATATTTTCGTTCCTTTGAATGCAAAGAACGATTTATTAGCGAGAAAATGAGAATTTTCTCGCTAATAAAATTGGCATTTTATCTTCTCATGGGAGCAGATGAATATAAATTGGTAATCAATTAATAGCATATTGTTGCACAGAACAGCATTAGAAAAGACCAATACAAAAATCTTACTTCTACGTTTTCGTTATTGTGCATGATGAGTCTAATAGTAAACTGAAGATTTAGATTACACTGGCTTCAAAAAATCTCATGAAGCCCAACACTTTTAAAAGAGTTGCACGATGATACCTAACAATCACGTGATGATCAACTGTCCTAAAAACATCGCATGAAGATCAAATATCTTAGAACGTTGCACGGTGTCTACGGTTGCATGACCAACTGTATTAATAGAACCACATGAAACCCACGTGTCTTAAAAGAGTCGCATGAAACCCAAAACTCTTAAAAGAGTCGCACGAATCCCAAAACTCTTAAAAGAGTCACATGAACCCGAAATCCTTTAAAAGAGCCTTATAATACTTAGCAGTTGTATGAAAACCAACTCTCTTAAGGAACCGCATAATGTGTAACAGTCACAGAAAGCTCACAAAAAAATGCGTAAAAAAAGTAGTCTACTAATTTGGCCAAAAAAAATAGATCCACAGAAAAATAATTTTCTCTGCTCAAAAAAGCATTGACAATAAACATTGGATTATTATATCTACAACTTACTGATCACGCTAACGTACCGTGAGTTGTAGATATAATAATTTTTATGCAGAGGTTCCCTGACAACTGAAAATTATTTCAAGGGCTCCTCCAGGAAAAAGGTTTGAGAAATGCTACTCTTAAAAGAGCTGCATGTTGCCTAACAGTCTGCTAATCATAGCATCTGCTAATAATCTTAAAAGAGCCATATATCCTTAAAAGAGATGCATGTGCTAATAATCTTAAAACAACCATACATCCTTAAAAGAGATGCAAGTGCTAATAATCTTAAAACATCCATACATCCTTAAAAGAGATGCATCTGCTAATAATCTTAAAACAACCATACATCCTTAAAAGAGATGCATGTGCTAATAATCTTAAAACAACCATACATCCTTAAAAGAGATGCATCTGCTAATAATCTTAAAACAACAATACATCCTTAAAAGAGATGCATCTGCTAATAATCTTAAAACAACCATATATCCTTAAAAGAGATGCATCTGCTAATAATCTTAAAAGAGCCATACATCCTTGAAAGAGATGCATTTGCTAATAATCTTAAAAGAGCCATACATCCTTGAAAGAGATGCATCTGCTAATAATCTTAAAACAACCATACATCCTTAAAAGAGATGCATCTGCTAATAATCTTGAAAAACCATACATCCTTAAAAGAGATGCATGTGCTAATAATCTTAAAACAACCATACATCCTTAAAAGAGATGCATGTGCTAATAATCTTAAAACAACCATACATCCTTAAAAGAGATGCATCTGCTAATAATCTTAAAAGAGCCATACATCCTTAAAAGAGATGCATCTGCTAATAATCTTAAAAGAGCCATACATACTTAAAAGCGATGCATGTGCTAATAATCTTAAAACAACCATACATCCTTAAAAGAGATGCATGTGCTAATAATCTTAAAAGAGCCATACATCCTTAAAAGAGATGCATCTGCTAATAATCTTAAAAGAGCCATACATCCTTAAAAGAGATGCATCTGCTAATAATCTTAAAACAACCATACATCCTTAAAAGAGATGCATCTGCTAATAATCTTAAAACAACCATACATCCTTAAAAGAGATGCATCTGCTAATAATCTTAAAACAACAATACATCCTTAAAAGAGATGCATCTGCTAATAATCTTAAAAGAGCCATACATCCTTGAAAGAAATGCATCTGCTAATAATCTTAAAACAACCATACATCCTTAAAAGAGATGCATCTGCTAATAATCTTAAAACAACAATACATCCTTAAAAGAGATGCATCTGCTAATAATCTTAAAACAACAATACATCCTTAAAAGAGATGCATCTGCTAATAATCTTAAAATAACCATACATCCTTAAAAGAGATGCATGTGTAATAATCTTAAAACAACCATACATCCTTAAAAGAGATGCATCTGCTAATAATCTTAGAACAACCATACATCCTTAAAAGAGATGCATGTGATAATAATCTTAAAACAACAATACATCCTTAAAAGAGATGCATCTTAAAACAACAATACATCTTTAAAAGAGATGCACCTGCTAATAATCTTAAAACAACAATACATCCTTAAAAGAGATGCATCTGCTAATAATTTTAAAACAACAATACATCCTTAAAAGAGATGCATCTGCTAATAATCTTAAAACAACCATACATCCTTAAAAGAGATGCATCTGCTAATAATCTTAAAAGAGCCATATATCCTTAAAAGAGATGCATGTGCTAATAATCTTAAAACAACCATACATCCTTAAAAGAGATGCATGTGCTAATAATCTTGAAACAACCATACATTCTTAAAAGAGATGCATCTGCTAATAATCGTAAAACAACAATACATCCTTAAAAGAGATGCATCTGCTAATAATCTTAAAACAACCATATTTCCTTAAAAGAGATGCATCTGCTAATAATCTTAAAAGGGCCATACATCCTTAAAAGAGATACATGTGCTAATAATCTTAAAACAACCATACATCCTTAAAAGAGATGCATGTGCTAATAATCTTGAAACAACCATACATCCTTAAAAGAGATGCATGTGCTAATTATCTTAAAACAACCATATATCCTTAAAAGAGATGCATGTGCTAATAATCTTAAAACAACCATACATCCTTAAAAGAGATGCATTTGCTAATAATCTTAAAAGAGCCATACATCCTTAAAAGAGATGCATGTGCTAATAATTTTAAAAGAGCCATACATCCTTAAAAGCGATGCATGTGCTAATAATCTTAAAACAACAATACATCCTTAAAAGAGATGCATCTGCTAATAATCTTAAAACAACAATACATCCTTAAAAGAGATGCATCTGCTAATAATCTTAAAAGAGCCATACATCCTTGAAAGAGATGCATCTGCTAATAATCTTAAAACAACCATACATCCTTAAAAGAGATGTATCTGCTAATAATCTTAAAAGAGCCATACATCCTTAAAAGAGATGCATCTGCTAATAATCTTAAAACAACCATACAGCCTTAAAAGAGATGCATCTGCTAATAATCTTAAAAGAGCCATACATCCTTAAAAGAGATGCATCTGCTAATAATCTTAAAACAACCATACATCCTTAAAAGAGAGGCATCTGCTAATAATCTTAAAACAACCATACAGCCTTAAAAGAGATGCATCTGCTAATAATCTTAAAAGAGCCATACATCCTTAAAAGAGATGCATCTGCAAATAATCTTAAAACAACCATACATCCTTAAAAGAGATGCATGTGCTAATAATCTTAAAACAACAATACATCCTTAAAAGAGATGCATCTGCTAATAATCTTAAAACAATAATACATCCTTAAAGAGATGCATCTGCTAATAATCTTAAAACAACCATACATCCTTAAAAGAGATGCATATGCTAATAATCTTAAAACAACCATACATCCTTACAAGAGATGCATCTGCTAATAATCTTAAAACAACCATACATCCTTAAAAGAGATGTATCTGCTAATAATCTTAAAAGAGCCATACATCCTTAAAAGAGATGCATGTGCTAATAATCTTAAAACAACCATACATCCTTAAAAGACATGCATCTGCTAATAATTTAAAACAACCATACATCCTTAAAAGAGATGCATCTGCTAATAATCTTAAAAGAGCCATACATCCTTAAAAGAGATGCATGTGCTAATAATCTTAAAACAACCATACATCCTTAAAATAGATGCATCTGCTAATAATCTTAAAACAGCCATACATCCTTAAAAGAGATGCATCTGCTAATAATCTTAAAACAACCATACATCCTTAAAAGAGATGCATCGGCTAATAATCTTAAAACAGCCATACATCCTTAAAATAGATGCATCTGCTAATAATCTTAAAACAGCCATACATCCTTAAAAGAGATGCATCTGCTAATAATCTTAAAACAACCATACAGCCTTAAAAGAGATGCATCTGCTAATAATCTTAAAAGAGCCATACATCCTTGAAAGAGATGCATCTGCTAATAATCTTAAAACAACCATACATCCTTAAAAGAGATGCATCTGCTAAAAATCTTAAAACAACAATACATCCTTAAAAGAGATGCATCTGCTAATAATCTTAAAACAACAATACATCCTTAAAAGAGATGCATCTGCTAATAATCTTAAAATAACCATACATCCTTAAAAGAGATGCATGTGTAATAATCTTAAAACAACCATACATCCTTAAAAGAGATGCATCTGCTAATAATCTTAGAACAACCATACATCCTTAAAAGAGATGCATGTGATAATAATCTTAAAACAACAATACATCCTTAAAAGAGATGCATCTTAAAACAACAATACATCTTTAAAAGAGATGCACCTGCTAATAATCTTAAAACAACAATACATCCTTAAAAGAGATGCATCTGCTAATAATTTTAAAACAAGAATACATCCTTAAAAGAGATGCATCTGCTAATAATCTTAAAACAACCATACATCCTTAAAAGAGATGCATCTGCTAATAATCTTAAAAGAGCCATATATCCTTAAAAGAGATGCATGTGCTAATAATCTTAAAACAACCATACATCCTTAAAAGAGATGCATGTGCTAATAATCTTGAAACAACCATACATTCTTAAAAGAGATGCATCTGCTAATAATCGTAAAACAACAATACATCCTTAAAAGAGATGCATCTGCTAATAATCTTAAAACAACCATATTTCCTTAAAAGAGATGCATCTGCTAATAATCTTAAAAGGGCCATACATCCTTAAAAGAGATACATGTGCTAATAATCTTAAAACAACCATACATCCTTAAAAGAGATGCATGTGCTAATAATCTTGAAACAACCATACATCCTTAAAAGAGATGCATGTGCTAATTATCTTAAAACAACCATATATCCTTAAAAGAGATGCATGTGCTAATAATCTTAAAACAACCATACATCCTTAAAAGAGATGCATCTGCTAATAATCTTAAAGGAGCCATACATCCTTAAAAGAGATGCATGTGCTAATAATTTTAAAAGAGCCATACATCCTTAAAAGCGATGCATGTGCTAATAATCTTAAAACAACAATACATCCTTAAAAGAGATGCATCTGCTAATAATCTTAAAAGAGCCATACATCCTTGAAAGAGATGCATCTGCTAATAATCTTAAAACAACCATACATCCTTAAAAGAGATGTATCTGCTAATAATCTTAAAAGAGCCATACATCCTTAAAAGAGATGCATCTGCTAATAATCTTAAAAACAACCATACAGCCTTAAAAGAGATGCATCTGCTAATAATCTTAAAAGAGCCATACATCCTTAAAAGAGATGCATCTGCTAATAATCTTAAAACAACCATACATCCTTAAAAGAGAGGCATCTGCTAATAATCTTAAAACAACCATACAGCCTTAAAAGAGATGCATCTGCTAATAATCTTAAAAGAGCCATACATCCTTAAAAGAGATGCATCTGCTAATAATCTTAAAACAACCATACATCCTTAAAAGAGATGCATGTGCTAATAATCTTAAAACAACAATACATCCTTAAAAGAGATGCATCTGCTAATAATCTTAAAACAATAATACATCCTTAAAGAGATGCATCTGCTAATAATCTTAAAACAACCATACATCCTTAAAAGAGATGCATATGCTAATAATCTTAAAACAACCATACATCCTTACAAGAGATGCATCTGCTAATAATCTTAAAACAAACATACATCCTTAAAAGAGATGTATCTGCTAATAATCTTAAAAGAGCCATACATCCTTAAAAGAGATGCATGTGCTAATAATCTTAAAACAACCATACATCCTTAAAAGAGATGCATCTGCTAATAATTTAAAACAACCATACATCCTTAAAAGAGATGCATCTGCTAATAATCTTAAAAGAGCCATACATCCTTAAAAGAGATGCATGTGCTAATAATCTTAAAACAACCATACATCCTTAAAAGAGATGCATCTGCTAATAATCTTAAAACAGCCATACATCCTTAAAATAGATGCATCTGCTAATAATCTTAAAACAGCCATACATCCTTAAAAGAGATGCATCTGCTAATAATCTTAAAACAACCATACATCCTTAAAAGAGATGCATCTGCTAATAATCTTAAAACAGCCATACATCCTTAAAATAGATGCATCTGCTAATAATCTTAAAACAACCATACATCCTTAAAAGAGATGCATCTGCTAATAATCTTAAAACAACAATACATCCTTAAAAGAGATGCATCTGCTAATAATCTTAAAACAACAATACATCCTTAAAAGAGATGCATCTGCTAATAATCTTAAAATAACCATACATCCTTAAAAGAGATGCATCTTAAAACAACAATACATCTTTAAAAGAGATGCACCTGCTAATAATCTTAAAACAACAATACATCCTTAAAAGAGATGCATCTGCTAATAATCTTAAAACAACCATACATCCTTAAAAGAGATGCATCTGCTAATAATCTTAAAACAGCCATACATCCTTAAAATAGATGCATCTGCTAATAATCTTAAAACAGCCATACATCCTTAAAAGAGATGCATCTGCTAATAATCTTAAAAGAGCCATACATCCTTAAAAGAGATGCATCTGCTAATAATCTTAAAACAACCATACATCCTTAAAAGAGATGCATCTGCTAATAATCTTAAAACAACCATACATCCTTAAAAGAGATGCATCTGCTAATAATCTTAAAACAACAATACATCCTTAAAAGAGATGCATCTGCTAATAATCTTAAAAGAGCCATACATCCTTGAAAGAAATGCATCTGCTAATAATCTTAAAACAACCATACATCCTTAAAAGAGATGCATCTGCTAATAATCTTAAAACAACAATACATCCTTAAAAGAGATGCATCTGCTAATAATCTTAAAACAACAATACATCCTTAAAAGAGATGCATCTGCTAATAATCTTAAAATAACCATACATCCTTAAAAGAGATGCATGTGTAATAATCTTAAAACAACCATACATCCTTAAAAGAGATGCATCTGCTAATAATCTTAGAACAACCATACATCCTTAAAAGAGATGCATGTGATAATAATCTTAAAACAACAATACATCCTTAAAAGAGATGCATCTTAAAACAACAATACATCTTTAAAAGAGATGCACCTGCTAATAATCTTAAAACAACAATACATCCTTAAAAGAGATGCATCTGCTAATAATTTTAAAACAACAATACATCCTTAAAAGAGATGCATCTGCTAATAATCTTAAAACAACCATACATCCTTAAAAGAGATGCATCTGCTAATAATCTTAAAAGAGCCATATATCCTTAAAAGAGATGCATGTGCTAATAATCTTAAAACAACCATACATCCTTAAAAGAGATGCATGTGCTAATAATCTTGAAACAACCATACATTCTTAAAAGAGATGCATCTGCTAATAATCGTAAAACAACAATACATCCTTAAAAGAGATGCATCTGCTAATAATCTTAAAACAACCATATTTCCTTAAAAGAGATGCATCTGCTAATAATCTTAAAAGGGCCATACATCCTTAAAAGAGATACATGTGCTAATAATCTTAAAACAACCATACATCCTTAAAAGAGATGCATGTGCTAATAATCTTGAAACAACCATACATCCTTAAAAGAGATGCATGTGCTAATTATCTTAAAACAACCATATATCCTTAAAAGAGATGCATGTGCTAATAATCTTAAAACAACCATACATCCTTAAAAGAGATGCATTTGCTAATAATCTTAAAAGAGCCATACATCCTTAAAAGAGATGCATGTGCTAATAATTTTAAAAGAGCCATACATCCTTAAAAGCGATGCATGTGCTAATAATCTTAAAACAACAATACATCCTTAAAAGAGATGCATCTGCTAATAATCTTAAAACAACAATACATCCTTAAAAGAGATGCATCTGCTAATAATCTTAAAAGAGCCATACATCCTTGAAAGAGATGCATCTGCTAATAATCTTAAAACAACCATACATCCTTAAAAGAGATGTATCTGCTAATAATCTTAAAAGAGCCATACATCCTTAAAAGAGATGCATCTGCTAATAATCTTAAAACAACCATACAGCCTTAAAAGAGATGCATCTGCTAATAATCTTAAAAGAGCCATACATCCTTAAAAGAGATGCATCTGCTAATAATCTTAAAACAACCATACATCCTTAAAAGAGAGGCATCTGCTAATAATCTTAAAACAACCATACAGCCTTAAAAGAGATGCATCTGCTAATAATCTTAAAAGAGCCATACATCCTTAAAAGAGATGCATCTGCAAATAATCTTAAAACAACCATACATCCTTAAAAGAGATGCATGTGCTAATAATCTTAAAACAACAATACATCCTTAAAAGAGATGCATCTGCTAATAATCTTAAAACAATAATACATCCTTAAAGAGATGCATCTGCTAATAATCTTAAAACAACCATACATCCTTAAAAGAGATGCATATGCTAATAATCTTAAAACAACCATACATCCTTACAAGAGATGCATCTGCTAATAATCTTAAAACAACCATACATCCTTAAAAGAGATGTATCTGCTAATAATCTTAAAAGAGCCATACATCCTTAAAAGAGATGCATGTGCTAATAATCTTAAAACAACCATACATCCTTAAAAGACATGCATCTGCTAATAATTTAAAACAACCATACATCCTTAAAAGAGATGCATCTGCTAATAATCTTAAAAGAGCCATACATCCTTAAAAGAGATGCATGTGCTAATAATCTTAAAACAACCATACATCCTTAAAATAGATGCATCTGCTAATAATCTTAAAACAGCCATACATCCTTAAAAGAGATGCATCTGCTAATAATCTTAAAACAACCATACATCCTTAAAAGAGATGCATCTGCTAATAATCTTAAAACAGCCATACATCCTTAAAATAGATGCATCTGCTAATAATCTTAAAACAGCCATACATCCTTAAAAGAGATGCATCTGCTAATAATCTTAAAACAACCATACAGCCTTAAAAGAGATGCATCTGCTAATAATCTTAAAAGAGCCATACATCCTTGAAAGAGATGCATCTGCTAATAATCTTAAAACAACCATACATCCTTAAAAGAGATGCATCTGCTAAAAATCTTAAAACAACAATACATCCTTAAAAGAGATGCATCTGCTAATAATCTTAAAACAACAATACATCCTTAAAAGAGATGCATCTGCTAATAATCTTAAAATAACCATACATCCTTAAAAGAGATGCATGTGTAATAATCTTAAAACAACCATACATCCTTAAAAGAGATGCATCTGCTAATAATCTTAGAACAACCATACATCCTTAAAAGAGATGCATGTGATAATAATCTTAAAACAACAATACATCCTTAAAAGAGATGCATCTTAAAACAACAATACATCTTTAAAAGAGATGCACCTGCTAATAATCTTAAAACAACAATACATCCTTAAAAGAGATGCATCTGCTAATAATTTTAAAACAAGAATACATCCTTAAAAGAGATGCATCTGCTAATAATCTTAAAACAACCATACATCCTTAAAAGAGATGCATCTGCTAATAATCTTAAAAGAGCCATATATCCTTAAAAGAGATGCATGTGCTAATAATCTTAAAACAACCATACATCCTTAAAAGAGATGCATGTGCTAATAATCTTGAAACAACCATACATTCTTAAAAGAGATGCATCTGCTAATAATCGTAAAACAACAATACATCCTTAAAAGAGATGCATCTGCTAATAATCTTAAAACAACCATATTTCCTTAAAAGAGATGCATCTGCTAATAATCTTAAAAGGGCCATACATCCTTAAAAGAGATACATGTGCTAATAATCTTAAAACAACCATACATCCTTAAAAGAGATGCATGTGCTAATAATCTTGAAACAACCATACATCCTTAAAAGAGATGCATGTGCTAATTATCTTAAAACAACCATATATCCTTAAAAGAGATGCATGTGCTAATAATCTTAAAACAACCATACATCCTTAAAAGAGATGCATCTGCTAATAATCTTAAAGGAGCCATACATCCTTAAAAGAGATGCATGTGCTAATAATTTTAAGAGAGCCATACATCCTTAAAAGCGATGCATGTGCTAATAATCTTAAAACAACAATACATCCTTAAAAGAGATGCATCTGCTAATAATCTTAAAAGAGCCATACATCCTTGAAAGAGATGCATCTGCTAATAATCTTAAAACAACCATACATCCTTAAAAGAGATGTATCTGCTAATAATCTTAAAAGAGCCATACATCCTTAAAAGAGATGCATCGGCTAATAATCTTAAAAACAACCATACAGCCTTAAAAGAGATGCATCTGCTAATAATCTTAAAAGAGCCATACATCCTTAAAAGAGATGCATCTGCTAATAATCTTAAAACAACCATACATCCTTAAAAGAGAGGCATCTGCTAATAATCTTAAAACAACCATACAGCCTTAAAAGAGATGCATCTGCTAATAATCTTAAAAGAGCCATACATCCTTAAAAGAGATGCATCTGCTAATAATCTTAAAACAACCATACATCCTTAAAAGAGATGCATGTGCTAATAATCTTAAAACAACAATACATCCTTAAAAGAGATGCATCTGCTAATAATCTTAAAACAATAATACATCCTTAAAGAGATGCATCTGCTAATAATCTTAAAACAACCATACATCCTTAAAAGAGATGCATATGCTAATAATCTTAAAACAACCATACATCCTTACAAGAGATGCATCTGCTAATAATCTTAAAACAACCATACATCCTTAAAAGAGATGTATCTGCTAATAATCTTAAAAGAGCCATACATCCTTAAAAGAGATGCATGTGCTAATAATCTTAAAACAACCATACATCCTTAAAAGAGATGCATCTGCTAATAATTTAAAACAACCATACATCCTTAAAAGAGATGCATCTGCTAATAATCTTAAAAGAGCCATACATCCTTAAAAGAGATGCATGTGCTAATAATCTTAAAACAACCATACATCCTTAAAAGAGATGCATCTGCTAATAATCTTAAAACAGCCATACATCCTTAAAATAGATGCATCTGCTAATAATCTTAAAACAGCCATACATCCTTAAAAGAGATGCATCTGCTAATAATCTTAAAACAACCATACATCCTTAAAAGAGATGCATCTGCTAATAATCTTAAAACAACAATACATCCTTAAAAGAGATGCATCTGCTAATAATCTTAAAACAACAATACATCCTTAAAAGAGATGCATCTGCTAATAATCTTAAAATAACCATACATCCTTAAAAGAGATGCATCTTAAAACAACAATACATCTTTAAAAGAGATGCACCTGCTAATAATCTTAAAACAACAATACATCCTTAAAAGAGATGCATCTGCTAATAATTTTAAAACAACAATACATCCTTAAAAGAGATGCATCTGCTAATAATCTTAAAACAACCATACATCCTTAAAAGAGATGCATCTCCTAATAATCTTAAAAGAGCCATATATCCTTAAAAGAGATGCATGTGCTAATAATCTTAAAACAACCATACATCCTTAAAAGAGATGCATGTGCTAATAATCTTGAAACAACCATACATTCTTAAAAGAGATGCATCTGCTAATAATCGTAAAACAACAATACATCCTTAAAAGAGATGCATCTGCTAATAATCTTAAAACAATAATACATCCTTAAAGAGATGCATCTGCTAATAATCTTAAAACAACCATACATCCTTAAAAGAGATGCATATGCTAATAATCTTAAAACAACCATACATCCTTACAAGAGATGCATCTGCTAATAATCTTAAAACAACCATACATCCTTAAAAGAGATGTATCTGCTAATAATCTTAAAAGAGCCATACATCCTTAAAAGAGATGCATGTGCTAATAATCTTAAAACAACCATACATCCTTAAAAGAGATGCATCTGCTAATAATTTAAAACAACCATACATCCTTAAAAGAGATGCATCTGCTAATAATCTTAAAAGAGCCATACATCCTTAAAAGAGATGCATGTGCTAATAATCTTAAAACAACCATACATCCTTAAAAGAGATGCATCTGCTAATAATCTTAAAACAGCCATACATCCTTAAAATAGATGCATCTGCTAATAATCTTAAAACAGCCATACATCCTTAAAAGAGATGCATCTGCTAATAATCTTAAAACAACCATACATCCTTAAAAGAGATGCATCTGCTAATAATCTTAAAACAGCCATACATCCTTAAAATAGATGCATCTGCTAATAATCTTAAAACAGCCATACATCCTTAAAAGAGATGCATCTGCTAATAATCTTAAAACAACCATACAGCCTTAAAAGAGATGCATCTGCTAATAATCTTAAAAGAGCCATACATCCTTGAAAGAGATGCATCTGCTAATAATCTTAAAACAACCATACATCCTTAAAAGAGATGCATCTGCTAATAATCTTAAAACAACAATACATCCTTAAAAGAGATGCATCTGCTAATAATCTTAAAACAACAATACATCCTTAAAAGAGATGCATCTGCTAATAATCTTAAAATAACCATACATCCTTAAAAGAGATGCATGTGTAATAATCTTAAAACAACCATACATCCTTAAAAGAGATGCATCTTAAAACAACAATACATCTTTAAAAGAGATGCACCTGCTAATAATCTTAAAACAACAATACATCCTTAAAAGAGATGCATCTGCTAATAATTTTAAAACAACAATACATCCTTAAAAGAGATGCATCTGCTAATAATCTTAAAACAACCATACATCCTTAAAAGAGATGCATCTCCTAATAATCTTAAAAGAGCCATATATCCTTAAAAGAGATGCATGTGCTAATAATCTTAAAACAACCATACATCCTTAAAAGAGATGCATGTGCTAATAATCTTGAAACAACCATACATTCTTAAAAGAGATGCATCTGCTAATAATCGTAAAACAACAATACATCCTTAAAAGAGATGCATCTGCTAATAATCTTAAAACAACCATATTTCCTTAAAAGAGATGCATCTGCTAATAATCTTAAAAGGGCCATACATCCTTAAAAGAGATACATGTGCTAATAATCTTAAAACAACCATACATCCTTAAAAGAGATACATGTGCTAATAATCTTGAAACAACCATACATCCTTAAAAGAGATGCATGTGCTAATAATCTTAAAACAACCATATATCCTTAAAAGAGATGCATGTGCTAATAATCTTAAAACAACCATACATCCTTAAAAGAGATGCATCTGCTAATAATCTTAAAAGAGCGATACATCCTTAGAAGAGATGCATGTGCTAATAATCTTAAAAGAGCCATACATCCTTAAAAGCGATGCATGTGCTAATAATCTTAAAACAACAATACATCCTTAAAAGAGATGCATCTGCTAATAATCTTAAAACAACAATACATCCTTAAAAGAGATGCATCTGCTAATAATCTTAAAAGAGCCATACATCCTTGAAAGAGATGCATCTGCTAATAATCTTAAAACAACCATACATCCTTAAAAGAGATGTATCTGCTAATAATCTTAAAAGAGCCATACATCCTTAAAAGAGATGCATCTGCTAATAATCTTAAAACAACCATACAGCCTTAAAAGAGATGCATCTGCTAATAATCTTAAAAGAGCCATACATCCTTAAAAGAGATGCATCTGCTAATAATCTTAAAACAACCATACATCCTTAAAAGAGAGGCATCTGCTAATAATCTTAAAACAACCATACAGCCTTAAAAGAGATGCATCTGCTAATAATCTTAAAAGAGCCATACATCCTTAAAAGAGATTCATCTGCTAATAATCTTAAAACAACCATACATCCTTAAAAGAGATGCATGTGCTAATAATCTTAAAACAACAATACATCCTTAAAAGAGATGCATCTGCTAATAATCTTAAAACAATAATACATCCTTAAAGAGATGCATCTGCTAATAATCTTAAAACAACCATACATCCTTAAAAGAGATGCATATGCTAATAATCTTAAAACAACCATACATCCTTACAAGAGATGCATCTGCTAATAATCTTAAAACAACCATACATCCTTAAAAGAGATGTATCTGCTAATAATCTTAAAAGAGCCATACATCCTTAAAAGAGATGCATGTGCTAATAATCTTAAAACAACCATACATCCTTAAAAGAGATGCATCTGGTAATAATTTAAAACAACCATACATCCTTAAAAGAGATGCATCTGCTAATAATCTTAAAAGAGCCATACATCCTTAAAAGAGATGCATGTGCTAATAATCTTAAAACAACCATACATCCTTAAAAGAGATGCATCTGCTAATAATCTTAAAACAGCCATACATCCTTAAAATAGATGCATCTGCTAATAATCTTAAAACAGCCATACATCCTTAAAAGAGATGCATGTGCTAATAATCTTAAAACAACCATACATCCTTAAAAGAGATGCATCTGCTAATAATCTTAAAACAGCCATACATCCTTAAAATTGATGCATCTGCTAATAATCTTAAAACAGCCATACATCCTTAAAAGAGATGCATCTGCTAATAATCTTAAAACAACCATACATCCTTAAAAGAGATGCATCTGCTAATAATCTTAAAACAGCCATACATCCTTAAAATAGATGCATCTGCTAATAATCTTAAAACAGCCATACATCCTTAAAAGAGATGCATCTGCTAATAATCTTAAAACAACCATACAGCCTTAAAAGAGATGCATCTGCTAATAATCTTAAAAGAGCCATACATCCTTAAAAGAGATGCATCTGCTAATAATCTTAAAACAACCATACATCCTTAAAAGAGAGGCATCTGCTAATAATCTTAAAACAACCATACAGCCTTAAAAGAGATGCATCTGCTAATAATCTTAAAACAACCATACATCCTTAAAAGAGATGCATATGCTAATAATCTTAAAACAACCATACATCCTTAAAAGAGATGCATCTGATAATAATCTTAAAAGAGCCATACATCCTTAAGAGAGATGCATGTGCTAATAATCTTAAAACAGTGGTATGAACTTCAAAATTGCTGAAGTAGGAGCTTTAAACCAAGCAATTTTAAAACAGTCGTATTAATCCCAACTCGTTTTTAAAAACGTCACATGAACTAACAATCATAAAAGACCGATATGAATCTAAACAATCGTCAAACAATAAGCCATCGCATGAAGCCAAACCGCGTTAAAAAATGTTCATGATACAAAGCAGTTTTAGATTTTACATTTTGTTCCTTTGTGAAGCAAAAAATGTTCATCGTGGATAAAACAACTAATCCCAACGCAGAAAAATTAAAGAAACAACCGAATAAATTGAAGTTTATAAGGGTGGAAGAGAAGCTCGTAACATGCTAAATATTCTACGACAAAAGACACAAAATCCGTAGGGTATAATAAAATCTCATTTAGTAATCATGGAACAAAAGAACTCGACACTTGAAAAGAAATTTTTGCTCCTTTTGAAGGGAGTTGTTAACGAAAATAAAAAAAAAACTCTTTTGAATATCTTATTAAGAACAAGTATTTATCTGTTTGAAAATCTGATTTAGATTCTTTTACCCGTAGCTATTAGTTCTCAAGTAGCCTAAATAAATCTTTGCTAAAAAGAACAAAACAACCGAGGAAAAATATTCCTTTCTGATGTCACAGCACGTGACGCTGATGTCTCGTGAATCTGTTAACACTCCCACACACACAATACACATCACCAACAATAACAACCACAGTTTCATACACACATAACAGGCTTTGCAAAGTGAGTCCTTTTACATTAACAGTGAATAGCTGCAATAACTCACACGAAAGAAGGGGAGATTTTGATTTGATGTTGAGTTGATCCAGTTGTATTGTGTCCATCAAATCTCGGTCCTCATTTAAGATTGCTACGCTCTCAGATGCGATTGCCTTACATGAATAGTTTATGAGCCGTAATGAATGGAGACAGCTCAGTCGGACCCCTGGAGGAAAGTCATCAAGTGGAAAAGAATGGGGAGGAAAGCCAACTGCGGTGAAAGGAATGTCGGTTGATGATGAAAAGATGAAGAGGAGGAGAATTCAAAGCCGCGATGAAAATAATAATAATCTTTGAAATATTTTCTTTTGAGTTAGCTTTCGACTTGATTAAGGGAAATGTTTTTGTGGGGGGAATCTAGCCAAGTTTTCGGCGTTTTACACTTTGCAGATGCTTTATCGTCAATAAACGTGATGTGTAAGGATAAATATAGTTCAGCCTATATGACATGAAAGTTTTAACCGATGTTTCTAGTTTCAGTAATAAGCAGTGTGATAACAGATTCTAGTGACAATATAAAGATTGTTATCCGTTGTGTGATCTCTTCTGGATGCATTACAAAAATATATAACGTCATGTAAGAATATGGTGGCATCTTTGCTCTTTAATTGCTTTTTCACTGCTCTGCTTTTCACTGCTCTTTAATTTGCAGTGAAAAACACCGCCACTCTCCGATTAAAGTTTGCACTCATAAAGGTATACTTTCTGGTCAAAACGTTATGAACAACATACCGAATGCAGTAAACTCGCGGTTAATAAATATTAAGATTCAAGCATCCGGAATTCTTATGCAACCGGCATAAATTTCAAATTGAAAATTTCAATGTACGTGGTAGTTCTTACGAATGCCGCTGATGTTGTAACGACGCCTGCGGCAGCTGGGAGGACATCCTGTGACACTCCTATACATATGCTTCTTTGACACTCTTGTTATAATGCCTCTTTTTCACTCTTGTTATATGCCTCTTTTGCACTCTTGTTATATGCTTCTTTGGTATTACTGTTATACAGTATGCTCCTGTTACAATAGTACCTGTTAGAAAATAGTGAGGAAATTATCGAAAGTGTTTTGAATCAGGACAAATGTAAGGTTCAAGAAGAGGAAAAAGATGAAAAGTTGGAACTGGTTGAATTAGTTCTCATGACGGACTGCTGCCGTAGGATTTGATAATACACTGCTCAACATTGAAAATGCCCCATCAAGAAAGGCATGTCGTAAACACATGCAAATAGAAGGGTGGTGTGTCGGTTTAGATATGCAAATGACCATAATCCGGAGCCAATGACGTGTCCACACACGTCATTGGCTCCGGTGCAAGAAGGAACAGGGATAGTATTGTGTTTATGCAGGTGGAAGTCGTGCGAATGATTGAGATTAGGTAGTTTTGATTGGAAAATGTTCAGGGAAGGCCGAAATCACCATTTGGATGCTTTTGAGAGAGGAAGAATTATAGGCCTATGTGAAGCTGGATGGACTACACGTGGCGTCGCTGCCTGTGTTCATCGGGATGCACGAACTGTTGGATGCTGTTGGCAACAGTGGCGAAATGAAAGTTCTAGCGTGCGTCGCAGAGGGAGTGGTGCCAGCCAACAGACGTCAGCACTACTTGATAGGCGCATTGCTTGACATGCTTGTTGTCACCACAGAGCATTGCAGGCGATATTCGAAGGGCTGTGTCAGCAGCCTTGGACGTCCCCATAACGGCCCAAAAGGTAAACCGAAAGTTTTATGAGGCGCACTCGAGCTCTAGGTAACTGTTACCTCAACTGTCATTGATTGCAAACCATCGCAGCCCTCGTCTGTTTTGGTGCCGAAGTCGTGCGAACTGGGGTCACGAATGGAACACTGTTGTGTTTAGAGGGGCAGGGGTGGTTCAGTCGGTAGCGCGCCAGGCTCGTAATCTGAAGTTACCAGGTTCGAGTCCCAGCTGGGTCAACGTTGAGACTTATCTCCGCAAAATTCCCCGCCCTGCCCACGGTCAGTAGGAGACACCGATGGGCTTGGAAAGGCCGCCATCCGTCGGATGGGACGTTAAACCGTGGCTCCGTGTGCGGGAGAGCTATACCCTGTGCACGTTAAAGAACACGCTGGATGGCCTTGACGGGAGGCTACCATCTGTCTCCCAACAGCTGTTCCAGTGGGTCCACTCCCCCAACCTTCTCTGAGCCTTCGGGGTCCATATCACCTGGCCGTTTAGCCCATGGTGTGCAAAAAAGTGCCGCTCAGAGGTAAAACAACCCAACCCAACAACACAATCGGCTATTATACACTGAATACACAAATTGTTATAGACACTGCACCCATTCAGAAATCTGCCGTATTCTGTCACAATAATGCTGCCAGGCAAAAACTCTTGTGGGTTATAAATATGTTCATATACCTGCGGTGTGTCTGCGGCTGTTTTTGTGGTTAAAGACAGAGAGTTTAAGGGTCTCCATATCCGTCATATAGAATGTCTCGGATTTTCACTTGTGTACCAGGACCACATCAAAACCAACAAAACTGGCTGTGGGATGTGGGGAAAATTTTGCCATAATTGAACAATTGATGTTCGAGGTGAGCCCTACCTTTCCTCTTTTTTAACGTCGAAACGACTGGGCTAGGGCAGCTGACGTCACACCGAATATCCTTGTTAACAGCACATAAGTGGGCTACAAGGCTGCATTGAGCGAAGTAATATCGCAAATAGACCATGGAATGCTACAAATGGGTAACTTGATCTGATTAATCAAAATTCCAACCACAACTCGCTGATAAGAGGTTGCTTGCATGATGTATCCTACATGAGGCTCTGGACCCAACTGCAAAATCGTGTATTACTTGTCAGTGGAAGCGGTGAAATGTTGTAGGCATGTTTACGTGAGCCACCTTGGGACGTCCTTTTAGCTATTGAGACCACATTACCACACAGGGCTATATTAACATACTCGTAGACCACCTACATCCCCCCCCCTGCCCACGGTCAGTAGGGGACACCGATGGGCTTGGAAAGGCCGCCGTCCGTCGGATGGGACGTTAAGCCGTGACCCCGTGTGTGGGAGAGCCATACCCTGTGCACGTTAAAGAACACGCTGGATAGCCTTAACGGGAGACTTCCATCCGTCTCCCAACAGCTGTTCCAGTGGGTTCCCTCCCCCAACCTTCTCTGAGCGTTCGGGGTCATTGTGACCTGGCTATTTAGCCCATTGTGTCCAAAAAGTGCCGCTCAGAGGTAAAACAACACAACCCAACACCATCCTGTTGCGATAGAAAATTCCCTCTGGAATATTCAGCTTTGCCATAAGCAAGAGAGGGGTCACCGATGGACTTAGAAAGACCGCAGCCCATCCTACTGGACGCTAAGCTGTAGTTCCTTAGGCAAAACAGCCATAGTCTGTGCACGTTAAAAAACAAAACAATGGATGGTGTTGACATGAGGCTTCCATCTGTTTCCTAACAGCTTCGTAGTGGGCCCTTTTGCCCAATCCAACTTTGAGCCCTTTTAGTGTTTCGGTTTTTTTGCTCTGAGAGACACTTTTTTTTTGGCAGTGTGCTAAATTCCCTGGTCACAAGAATCTTTGAAGAAAATTGTAGAAAAGCAACCGCTAAAAATTCAAATGAAAACAGTTTTTCTAAAATAAAAGTAGACAGTTATACTTTTTCTTAAAAAAAGTTGCTTAAAAACCTAAATATTTCTAACATATTTTTTTTCAATCGTGTGTATTATAATATTTATGACTGCATATTTCTTTTTTTTTCGAGAACTAGAGTGAGTTTTTGAGGGATATTTTTGAATTACTGCATACGTTACGTTCATATGAGATTTATATGAATGTTTATTTTTTAACCCAATGAATTATTTATTTATTTATATATACATTTATTTTATCGTATTAATAATTTAGAAAACTGAATAATTTAACCTACTTGAAAAATTACATTTTGGTGGTGTGGGATTACGAATCGAGAATTTATCGAAAACATAGTATCGCAAAGTCATGGATTCACATTCCATTTGCCTAAAGCCACATTTCACTTGTTTTTAAATATGTAGGCAATTTTATATTCTGGAGCAATTAATGGAAATTTCATCTTCACAGGTTTCTCATTCTATCGATGAAAACCGACGTTCTATGTGTTTCGTTAAGATATTAACGGCATACACAGATATTTGAGTTTAAAAAAATAAACACTTTACAAAGAGGGCCTATTAAGGCCACCTGGGGCACTGTCCTACCAAAAAAGAAATTATAAAATATAACAAACGAATTTAATACCTAATATTCATTATTTATCGTGTCTAAATCAACTTAATATAATGTTTATATTCATTTTGTAACCATTTTTTTGCCATGTTACGTAGACTCACAGAATTTATGTTACGAATCAGGGTTACGTTGTCTGCTTTTGTATTGTCGATCAGAATTTACATATTACAGTCACCATCTGAATTCTTAGCATTATCTGTTTATAGTGATAACATAAATGCGCATGCGCTGAACTGCAGGAACCAGGTGAACATGCAGCTACAGGACTGCAACAACAACAAATGCAGGAGCCAGACCACCTTCATTTTTAGAGGCCCATGACACTTGATTGGCTGATTCTACCAAAGCAACCAATAGTCGAAGAATCGGGTTTCTTAGCGAAAATCTTCATTTGACTGTGGCATTCTCAACAAGTCTAATATTTCCTGACAAAATATGTTTGAACTGGGTTGGCAACTTTTTATTTTGCGATGGAAGGGTATTTAGGTATGAAAAATTTAAGAACATTAAATATGAATATAAGCCGTCCCGTGGCCGAGTGGTTAGCACGCTTGGCTACTGATCGAAGGGACCTGGGTTCGAGGCATGGATGTATGTGTCGTTTTTCCGCTGTCAGTCCTGCCATCCTCTCAGATCTCCTACTGGGGCATATAAACTGACAGGCTCCTGTCAGACCTATGTGGCAAGCAGCTGCTTGAGGGGGTATTTATTTTTTTTATTAAATATGAATATATAAAATGTTTTGAACATGGGTTGGGATGTTTTACCTCTGAGCGGCACTTTTTTGCACACCATGGGCTAAATGGCCAGGTCACATGGACCCCGAAGGCTCAGAGAAGGTTGGGGGAGGGGACCCACTGGAACAGCTGTTGGGAGACAGATGGTAGCCTCCCGTCAAGGCCATCCAGCGTGTTCTTTAACGTGTACAGGGTATGGCTCTCCCGCACACGGGGCGTTTTGAACATGTATTTGATCTATAAGAGAATTCTTAGAATATGTTATTAAGATTGCTTGTGGTCAGCAATGTAAGCTAAATACGATGGGTTTTTTTTTCACTTGCAATTTTAAAGGTCGCCGATTTGATCCCAGTCGCTGTCATTATAGTTTTTTTTCACTGCTTTTTATCTCGTTTTTAAAGAAAACGAGATAATAGTTTCGCTCTATCGTCTGTAGACATCGAACTTTTTTGTTTACAGATATAAATTAAATTTTTTTTTCTGTTTGATAGGTATTGATGAAATATTACGATATGCATTTTACGAATCTCTATAAAGCTATAATTACGCCCTCTGGCGGTGGGAAAAGTTGAAAATGCCAAAATTTCAAACGAATATTGCAAATAATGTATTTATGCTAAAAATCTGAAATTTTGGTGGTGGAATGTGAAGATCACGAAGTTTCCATTGCCAACAATGAGTTGACCCCTAAGACCCAGAGGGCGTTAGGAAAACACACTTTTTAGTTTTAGCAGAAAATTATTTGTTTTTAGAGATAAATGAAAAATTCTTTTTGGGTTAGATAAGAATTGATAAAATATTATGATTCACGCTTTTTAAATCTTCCAAAAACTATAAATGCGCCTTCTAAACAGTGGAGAAATTTGTAAATTCCAAAATTTCAAACAAGTATTGCAAACGACGTATTTAAGCTAGAAATTTTAAATTTTGGTGGTGGAATATGAACGTCTTGAAGTTTCCATTAGAAACAATGAAAATGACAATTAGAAAACTCTTTTATAATTTGATTGGTACTAATGAAATATTATAATTCGCATTTTTCAAATACTTAGCAGCTTTAATATATTGTCTTTACAGATTAATAAAATGATGCAACGGCAGAATTGTTATGAAGTTTTATTTGGAAAACCAGTGGTAGCTTTTAAAGAGATATTCAACTGACAGCAATAACACTGGACAGCACACAAAAAGGCTTTCAAATGAAAATAGCCAATCGTTACTAATTTCGAGGTGCTGAACACGAAGCTGACAATAAAATTTGTCGATTGGCTCTTGACAATAAATTTTGCTTGATAATAAAATTGTCGATCGTTTAGGAGAGACAGAGAGGGTCATGTATAAACGACTCAGTCCGAATTGAATACAACATAGGTAACCATTTCGCAACGCTGTATTTTAAACCCCAGATATCAATATATTGCGTTGTATTGCATCAGTCAGCCATGCACACAACCCCGGGAGGTATTGCATCATTGTCTTATGCAATGTAGTTGAGTCATGACATCGCGGCTTTGCGATCGAGGACAAAAGATGATGCAATCGTTAGTTGCAAGCGACGTCTCGTAGGGTGAGCAAGTCTTTTGAGCGACTCCCATTTACCCCTGAGTCACAAGTACAACACAAATGATCCTTGCAGTTTTAATCCAGCAGTAGCGATGCCTTGAATATGCGTTATTATGCGATGCCGTTTGCTGTTACTATGGTTTGGAGAGCGCCAAGCAATCATGCAAATGACTGCTACTTCTGAATGGTTCCACCTGTTTCTGGAGGCATCACAAGGAAACATACAATAGTGTACCCAACGTGGACAATAGTGTACCCGAATATACAATCTGCTCTCCGACCAGTTCCACACTGCAAAGACCTTCCCATACCCGAACCTCCAAAAGAATTTTCCATCGATTCAGATGATGAGGAGGGAGGCGAACCGGTGTCGGGTTCTTCGCAGCCTTCGGTGTCTAATGATGATCCATATGTCTGCCACGGTACGTCATCTGCGCCACACATTCTCACCGAAGAAGAAATGAACGATCTTGTTTGCGAACTGGAGCTGTCCAAGGCCAAAGCAGAGATACTTGGATCAAGACTTAAACAATGGAATCTTCTCAAGGAAAATGTCCAAGTGACTTCGTTTTGAACTCGTCATGAGCAGTTTGTGCCTTACTTCAGAAAGGAAGATGACCTTGTGTTCTGCTCCGATGTAGATGGCCTGATGAATGACCTTGTAATCAAACATGACCCTCAAGAATGACGACTATTCATAGACTCCTCGAAATTGAGTCTCAAGGCGGTGTTGCTCCATTATGGAAATTGACTTCCATCCATTCCGGTCGGACACGCTGTCTACATGAAAGAAATTTACGACAACCTAAAACAGTTGTTGAATTATCTTCAATACAGCAAGTATAGCTGGCATCTCTGTTGTGACTTGAAGGTAGTGGTTCTGTTGATGGGTCCGCAGCTGGAATATACGAAGTACTGCTGTTTAGTATGTGAATGGGACAGCCGAGAAAAGACTGCCTACGTGAAGAGAAACTGGCCTCAGAGGAAATCTCTGAAGGTCGGAGAGAAGAATGTGGAACACCCAGCACTGGCAGTAATGCACAAAATCCTGCTACGGTCCCTACACATCAAACTGGGGTAGGGTTGGGTTGTTTTACCTCTGAGCGGCACTTTTTTTGCGCATCATGGGCTAAATGGCCAGGTCACATGGACCCCGAAGGCTCAGAGAAGGTTAGGGGAGGGGACCCACTGGAACAGATGTTGGGAGACAGATGGTAGACTGCCGTCAAGGCCATCCAGCGTGTTCTTTAACGTGCACAGGGTGTGGCTCTCCCGCATAGGGGGCCACGACTTAACATCCTCTTTTGATGGACGGCGGACTTTCCAAGCCCATCGGTGTCCCCTACTGACCATGGGCAAGGTGGGCGTTTGCAGAGATAAATTTCAACGCTGACCCAGCTGGAACTCAAACCTGGGAACTGCAGATTACGAACCTGGCGTTCTACCGACTGAGCCACCCCCGCCCCACATCAAACTCGGTGTGATGAAAAACTTCGTAAAAGCATATGGACCAGACTGTGTCAGCTTTCAAATACTTGGCTGACAAATTCCCTCGACTCAGTGAAGCGAAAAATAAGAGGGTTTTTTTGTGGGTCTTCAGATCCACGAGCTGTTCAGAGACCAGATGTTCGACAACCTGCTTCAGGGTGACGAGAAATAGGCTTGTGCCGCGTTTCGTCTGGTGTCAACTAAATTCCTCGGGAATGTCAGGGTAGACAACTACAAGAAACTGGTTAAGGACATGTCTCTGTATCACAAACGTGGCTGCAATATGTCCTTAAAGATCCACTTTCTCCATTCCCAGTTAGATTTCTTCCCCGACAACTGCTGCATGGTTACTGATGAGCACGGACATTGCAACGATGGAGAAACGATACCAGGGAAACTGGTCCACTTCAATGTTGGCTTACTACTGTTGGACGCTCGCCAGAGATGATCTTGAGCAGCTATACAAGCGACGTCGGAAGTAGAAGCGGACTATTACAGATTCATGTCATATATGCGTATTACTCTATTATATAAGAAACTATTGCAGATTTCTGAGAAATCCTAGCCAATTTTACATTTTCGTTGTCATATTCGTGTTCAGCACCTTGAAATCTTTAAGAAATGGCTACTTTTATCTCAAAGGCATGATTTTGTGAAAATTTGTTTTCCTGTGTAATCTATTCACTTTCTGAGAGAGATGTGGGAAATGCAACTTTTTAAATCTAAGAATTGAAAGCCGAATACTTTTATGTTGCATAATTGCTAATAAAATGCTATTTGCAATTTTTCCATCATTCGCTGCATCAAATTAAAACTTTTAAGGTATGAACGGTAGGTAAAGGAAAACTTCTCTTTGAAAACGAGATTCTCATATGCACGAGAGGCGATATGCGTCCTTCTAGTTTTATAATTCATTTTACAATCATATTAATTTTTTACAATTCGTTGTAAAAAAGTAATATATGTAATGAAAAATATATAACATATTAATAATGCAAATGAAATTCAATCAAAATAGACAAGTTTTCAAGCAAGGCCCGAAATTCGCAGTTCCAAGGTTCGAGTCCCAGCTAGTTACTCGCAAAACTCACCGTCCTGCCGTCGGTCAGTAGGGGACACCGATGGGCTTGGAAAGACCGTCGTCCGTCGGATGAGACGTTAAGCCGTAGTCCTAGTGCAGAAGAACCATAACCCTGTGCACATTAAAGAACAGGCTGGATAGCCTTGACGGGAGGCTACAATCGCTCTCCTAACAGCTGTCCAGTGGTACTTCTGGCCCCAACCTTCTCTTCTGGCCCCAACCTTCTCTCAGCCCTTGGGTCTTTGTGACTTGGCCATTTCGCTATTTTGTGCAAAAAATGTGCCGCTCAGAGGTAAAGCAACTTAAAACATGATTCAAGCAAAAACAAATAGACCTGAACTGGTTCAAGATTCAAGGAGTTGTAAGATCATGGTGAAATTAGCATCCAATGAGGTGAAGGGAGCCCCTCATTGAGAAACTAATTATTGTTCCCGCGATCTAACTTTGTGTTAGTTAGGTTGGGTTGTTTTACCTCTGAACGGCGCTTTTTTTGCACACAATGATCTAAATGACCAGGTCCAAGGACCACGAAGGCTCAGAGAAGGTTGGAGGAGGGGACCCACTGGAACAGCTGTTGGGAGACGGATGGAAGTCTCCCGTCAAGGCTATCCAGCGTGTTCTTAAACGTGCACAGGGTATGGCTCTCCCACACACGGGGCCACGGATTAACGTCCCATCCGACGGACGGCGGCCTTTCCAAGCACATCGGTGTCCCCTACTGACCGTGGGCAGGGCGGGGAATTTCACGGGGATAAATCTCAACGCTGATCCAGCTGGGACTCGAACCTGGGAAGTACAGATTACGAGCCTGGCGTGCTACCGACTGAGCCACCCCCGCCCCTATACGAGAAGGCCTGTATAAACTAGGAGTAGTTTCTGGAACCTTCTCTACGATGCAAATAAAAATATTTGTAACCTCCTAAATATGTGTTGTTTTCTTGCAATAGACCCCCAAGCACCTCGGTGTCCCCTACTGACCGTGGGCAGGGCGGGGAATTTCGCGGGAATAAATCTCAACGCTGATCCAGCTGGAACTCGAACCTGGGAAGTGCAGATTACGAGCCTGGCGTGCTACCGACTGAGCCACCCCCGCCCCTATACGAGAAGGCCTGTATAAATTAGGAGCAGTTTCTGGAAACCTTTTCAACGATACAAATAAAAATATTTGTAACCTCCTAAATATGTATTGTTTTCTTGCAACAGACCCATTTTTTTTAAATAAATCTTCCTCACTCTGTTCTCCTTTCTCAAAAGGGACTGAATATCCCTACAAAAATCCGTATTTTACAATCGAGCCAATCAATAAACCATATACACTAAAGAAGTAAAAGAATCCTCGTTCCCGCGTTACCACCGATGACGTCATGCACCGCGCGGCTCTTCACTTACAAATGGCTTCACTCCATCAAGACGAAAGAAACTCGCTCTCTTTAGGAACTTCAAAAAGGTGAGCGAGAGAGAGAGTAACTTCTGAGAGCTAAAAGAGATACTGTTGCTTCCTTCTCCGTTCTTCGCTTAGCCTCACCCTCTTGCTTCAAAGACTCGATATAGAAGGCCATGGTGGTGGGGGGGGGGGGGGAGGGGTAACATAGGAGGGAAGATAAGTGACCTACTGAAAGAGTGAGATACAGAGAGCAAAAGTGAGAGATAGAATGAAAGCGAAAAGTTGGTTGAAGGAGGTAATGTGCTGCACAGAAAACTAACGTATCGTTTTAGATGGCATAGAGAGAGAGTAACTTTTCCTTGGTCCATTCCTTAACTGTTTTTTATGCAACTTAATTGATCTTCCCGATTTAATAAAAAGTTATTATGAAAGGGGAAAAAAACGTTAGCAAAGATTCAGTGAAAAATAAGTTGTTTCAATACAGAAAAAAAATTCGAAAAGATTTTCTTCAAAGTCGTAGAAGTTTAGTGGGTGTTTTTAGGTTTGTTTCGATAAACGAAATATTGTTTTTTCTTTCTCGTCTGTCTGCATTATATGTAACTTCTGTTTTCAGAGATTTAATCGGTTGCATAGATATTGACGAAATATTCACTTTCCAAATCTCCCAATAGTTTTAATAGTCCTCTCTACTGGTAGATAAAGATGAAAAATGGGGAAATTTTAAAGGACTATTTCAAATGATCTATTTATCTTAGAACGCTGAAATTTTGGTTGGGTTGTTTTACCTCTGAGCGGCGCTTTTTTGCACACCATGGGCTAAATAGCCAGGTCACAAAGACGCCGAAGGCTCAGAGAAGGTTGGGGGAGGGGACCCACTGGAACAGCTGTTGGGGGACAGATGGTAGCCTCCCGTCAAGGCCATCCAGCGTGTTCGTTAACGTGCACAGGGTATGGCTCTCCCACACACGGGGCCACGGCTTAACGTCCCATCCGATGGACGGCGGCCTTTCCAAGCCCATCGGTGTCCCCTACTGACCGTGGGCAGGGTGGGGAATTTTGCGGAGATAAATCTCAACGCTGACCCAGCTGGGACTTGAACCTGGGAACTACAGATTACGAGCCTGGCGCGCTACCGACTGAGCCACCCCCGCCCCAATGAAATTTTGGTTGTATACCGTGCTGGTCGAGAGGTGACACTGACAGAAACTATTTATCCCCTCCCCCCCCTTAAACTTAGGAGTGGGAGAAAACGTAGATCTTTCTTTGTTTCGTTTTAAGAAATAAATAAGAAATAATTTTCGTTTATTTCAAATATTTTATAGGTGGTTATAAAAAATAATTTTTGCTTTTTCCCAATCATCCATTAATTCGAATTTTTACTGCTAAAGGCTGAAATAGTCTGAAAATAAAAACATTTTTTTTTTTTGTAAGAGCTTTTTGGGTTGGTTGTTTTGCCTCTGAGCGGCACTTTTTTGCACACCATGGGCTAAATGGCCCGGTCACATGGACCCCGAAGGCTCAGAGAAGGTTGGGGAAGGGGACCCACTGGAACAGCTGTTGGGAGACAGTTGGTAGCCTCCCGTCAAGGCCATCCAGCGTGTTCTTTAACGTGCACAGCGTATGGCTCTCCCGCACAAGGCATCATGGCTTAACGTCCCATCCGACGGACGGCGGCCTTTCCAAGCCCATCGGTGTCCCCTACTGATCGTGGGCAGGGCGAGGAATATTGCGGAGATAAATCTCGACGCTGACTCAGCTGGGACTCGAACCTGGGAACTACAGATTACGAGCCTGGCTTTTTGTAAGAGCCTCACATATACACCAGATGTGATATGTTATAATTCTTGTTATTTCATGGTTTGGCACAAATCAAAGGAATATTCTGTTCTTGTTTTCCACACACGTTCCAATAGATCACACTGAACTGTTCCGATAGCTTCACGTCGTCCTCCCATTTAATCCTCTTCATCCTTTGAGTCTGTATTAAGAGTGGATCATTTGTACCAGAAATGACAATACTTTGGTGAAGGGAAGCAGAGCAGCAATTTTATATCCTCAGTATCACAAAAAGAGCATTCTTTAAACTTTGCTGTAATAGCAATATCTTCATTTCCTGTTTATGTTGGGGGCGGGGTGGTTCAGTCGGTTGCGCGCCAGGCTCGTAATCTGTAGTTCCCAGGTTCGAGTCCCAGCTGGGTCAGCGTTGAGATTTATCTCTGCAAAATTCCCCGCCCTGCCCACGGTCAGTAGGGGACACCGATGGGCTTGGAAAGGCCGCCGTCCGTCGGATGGGACGGTAAGCCGTGGCGACGTGTGCGGGAGAGCCATACCCTGTGCACGTTAAAGAACACGCTGGATGGCCTTGACGGGAGACTACCATCTGTCTCCCAACAGCTGTTCCAGTGGGTCCCCTCCCACAACCTTCTCTGAGCCTTCGGGGTCATTGTGACCTGGCCATTCAGCCCATGGTGTGCAAAAAAGTGCCGCTCAGAGGTAAAACAACCCAACCCTGTTGATGTTTCTTAATTTATTAACAATACCGTTTTAAAATCGGGAAGATCATTCGTAATCAACCTGTATAAAAATATAAACATTCCCTCAAGCCGCTACTTGCCACAGAGGTCAGACAGTTTAATACGCCATAGAGAAGATCTGTGAGAGCATCCATGACTTAACCCGGGGCTCGAACCCAGGTCCCTTTGATCAATAGCGAAGCGCACTAACCATTCGGCCACGGGATGGCGAATCAACCAGTTTAGTGACCTGAAAATCAGTAAGGCGGTAAGAAGAGTGGATATCATTAACATTATGAAACATTTACATAGACCATTTGATCTCCTATTATTTAAGACTCGAATCTATGACATGAGCGTCCACATTATTTTTAGTACCGGGCGACATAAGCTGAAATCCATGCATCTGTGAGTGTAATGATCAAAAATCCATATATGTATGGGAAGCATGATTAGAAATCCATTAACGTACGGTACAGTATCAGAAATCTCTATATGTGCTAGTCGCAGGATTAGAAATGTTTCTATGTGTGAGTCGCATGATCAGAAATCTCACTATGTGCGAGTCGCATGATCAGAAATCTCACTATGTGCGAGTCGCATGATCAGAAATTTCACTATGTGCGAGTCGCATGATCAGAAATCTTACTATGTGCGAGTCACATGATCAGAAATCTCACTATGTGCGAGTCGCATGATCAGAAATCTCACTATGTGCGAGTCGCATGATCAGAAATCTCACTATGTGCGAGTCGCATGATCAGAAATCTCACTATGTGCGAGTCGCATGATCAGAAATCTCACTATGTGCGAGTCGGATGATCAGAAATCTCACTATGTGCGAGTCGGATGATCAGAAATCTCACTATGTGCGAGTCGCATGATCAGAAATCTCACTATGTGCGAGTCGCATGATCAGAAATCTCACTATGTGCGAGTCGCATGATCAGAAATTTCACTATGTGCGAGTCGCATGATCAGAAATCTTACTATGTGCGAGTCGCATGATCAGAAATCTCACTATGTGCGAGTCGCATGATCAGAAATCTCACTATGTGCGAGTCGCATGATCAGAAATCTCACTATGTGCGAGTCGCATGATCAGAAATCTCACTATGTGCGAGTCGCATGATCAGAAATCTCACTATGTGCGAGTCGCATTATCAGAAATCTCACTATGTGCGAGTCGCATGATCAGAAATCTCACCATGTGCGAATCGCATGATCAGAAATCTCACTATGTGCGAGTCGCATGATGGGAAATCTCACGATGTGCGAGTCGCATGATCAGAAATCTCACTATGTGCGAGTCGCATGATCAGAAATCTCACCATGTGCGAATCGCATGATCAGAAATCTCACTATGTGCGAGTCGCATGATGGGAAATCTCACGATGTGCGAGTCGCATGATCAGAAATCTCACTATGTGTTAGTCGCATGATGGGAAATCTCACGATGTGTGAGTCGCATGATCAGAAATCTCACTATGTGCGAGTCGCATGATCAGAAATCTCACTATGTGCGAGTCGCATGATCAGAAATCTCACTATGTGCGAGTCGCATGATCAGAAATCTCACTATGTGCGAGTCGCATGATCAGAAATCTCACTATGTGCGAGTCGCATGATCAGAAATCTCACTATGTGCGAGTCGCATGATCAGAAATCTCACTATGTGCGAGTCGCATGATCAGAAATCTCACTATGTGCGAATCGCATGATCAGAAATCTCACTATGTGCGAGTCGCATGATCAGAAATCTCACTATGTGCGAGTCGCATGATCAGAAATCTCACTATGTGCGAGTCGCATGATCAGAAATCTCACTATGTGCGAGTCGCATGATGAGAAATCTCACTATGTGCGAGTCGCATGATCAGAAATCTCACTATGAGCGGGTCGCATGATTAAAAAATCTCTAAGTGTGCGGGTCTCATGATCAGAAATCCTTGTGTCCTAGTCGCATGACCAGAAATCTCACTATGTGCGAGTCGCATGATCAGAAATCTCACTATGTGCGAGTCGCATGATCAGAAATCTCACTATGAGCGGGTCGCATGATTAAAAAATCTCTAAGTGTGCGGGTCTCATGATCAGAAATCCTTGTGTCCTAGTCGCATGACCAGAAATCTCACTATGTGCGAGTCGCATGATCAGAAATCTCACTATGTGCGAATCGCATGATCAGAAATCTCACTATGTGCGAGTCGCATGATCAGAAATCTCACTATGTGCGAGTCGCATGATCAGAAATCTCACTATGTGCGAGTCGCATGATCAGAAATCTCACTATGAGCGGGTCGCATGATTAAAAAATCTCTAAGTGTGCGGGTCTCATGATCAGAAATCCTTGTGTCCTAGTCGCATGACCAGAAATCTCACTATGTGCGAGTCGCATGATCAGAAATCTCACTGTGTGCGAGTCGCATGATCAGAAATCTCACTATGTGCGAGTCACATGATCAGAAATCTCACTATGTGCGAATCGCATGATCAGAAATCTGACTATGTGCGGGTCGCATGATTAAAAAATCTCTAAGTGTGCGGGTCGCATGATCAGAAATCGCTGTGTCCTAGTCGCATGACCAGAAATCTCTATCTGTGCGGGTCTCACAATCAGACATTTCTACATGTGCTGGTAGCATGATCAGAAATTTCTCTCAGTAGAAAAGGAGCATTATTCATACTAATTTTCATTTTGTCAGTTCATCATAATTAAGCAGCTTGATGAGGTAGTGGAACTGAACAATCACAGATCCAATTAAACAGAGGTAGCGATGAGAAGGTGATTATACCTTACTATAATCTGTTTCAGATAAATAATGGAGCGGCGTCGCTCTCAAAGTTTTCTTCTCCAATCGTAGCTTATTACCCTTAACCACGAAAGCCAGTGGAAAGCAAGATTCTACGCCTGAAAATGTATCAATCCTCAAATCATTAAGGAGTTTCTACATCAAGTGTTTTGCATAGCCAATGCACCACCGTAAGAGAAATTATGCTTCGTCATGTGCTTTATAATATTCCGAAATTCAAAACACCATTTTCTGTTGCTCACTTCCATAAATTATATGTAACAATAATTCTCGTGCGAAAATTGCTTATTTCTTGCATAAAACACGAAAATATTCCAATGATGGGATATAACGACCGCGCTCTATTATCGAAACGCAGATATTATGTATCACAAAAACAACCAAAAAACGAGTTGGGTTGGGTTGTTTTACCTCTGAGCGGCCTTTTTTGCACATCATGGGCTAAATGGCCAGGTCACAATGACCCCGCAGGCTCAGAGAAGGTTGGGGGAGGAGACACACTGGAACAGCTGTTGGGAGACAGATGGTAGCCTCCCGTCAAGGCTATCCAGCGTGTTCTTTAACGTGCACAGGGTATGGCTCTCCCGCACACGGGGCCACGGCTTAACGTCCCATCCGACGGACGGCGTCCTTTCCAAGCCCATCGGTGTCCCCTACTGACCGTGGGCAGGGCGTGGAATTTTGCGAGATAAATCTCAACGCTGACCCAGCTGGGACTCGAACCTGGGAACTACAGATTACGAGCCTGGCGCGCTACCGACTGAGCCACCCCCGACCAAAAAACGAAAGCTTCAGGGAAATATATATATATATATCACGAAGGATAGAGCGAATGGTTCAAAAGCAAATTGATGCATGTGGAAGATATAAAGAAGGGCGTTTTGGCAGAGTGTGGCAGTGAATCTGGATAATTTCCATCAGCTTTGATAAAATAATTTAAAACAGAATTTTTGACAGTCCGCTATGGCATCATTAAAAAACATTTGATAAGATTAAACAAGATTTCCTTGAGATCACAGGTTTTTACAACAGGGGAAAAAATGGGAAGCCTTTCTGATAATTAATGGCTTCTGAAGATTATATTTCTTTCTCTGTTTCGCTTTAGGCTGGAGGTTTTAAATATCCTCTTGAGATTATCTTAAAACGAAAACTCTCTTTTATCAAATATTTAATCAGAGTTATAACATAGAAAGTTTTTTTTTTTTGTTATTCTGACAGCGATTGGGGAAATATTAGGAAGCAGCTAAGTAGAACTTTTAGCTTAAAGCAGGTCTCGAAAAATACTCGCACCCAGTTCGACGTGGCGCTTAATTTTTTTTATCTTTATTTCATTACATTTTTCAGAGATAAATTCTCTGCTGTGAGGTTTTAAAACTTCTAGTTTCTAAGTACAGGAAAATCGCCTAGATCCTACCTCATACAATTTTTTTGTCTTGGCTTTAAAGAAATATAAAATTTTAGGGTGACATTAGAATATGTGAAGAGAATATGAAAATGGGATTAAAGTAGATGCAGAAAAGAAAAATTAATTAGAAATGTTTTTATATCTAATTTAAAATGAGTTGGGTTGTTTTACCTCTGAGCTGCAGTTTTTTTTCACGTAATTGGGCGAAATTGCCAGGTCATAATGACCCCCAAGGTTCAAAGAAAATGGGGGAAGGGAATTGGACAGCTGGTAGGAGACTGAGGATTGCCAAGTTCAAGTCCCATCATGGCCATCCAGTGTGTTCTTTAACGTGTCCAGAATATAGTTCTCATGTACAGTCGCTTAAAAAAGTATCCAAACACCATGGTTGATTACAGAATTCAGAAAAAAATATCTGGCAACGATTTTTTTAGAAATTAGTGATCTGGCAATCTTCGTTCCGAACACTATGGTTGATTACAGAATTCAGAAAAAATATCTGGCAACTTTTTTTAGAATTTAGTGATCTGGCAACCTTCGTGTACGAACACGTGTACGTACCATAGTGTTCGGATACTTTTTTGAGCGACTGTACAGAGAACCATGATTTAACGTCCCATCCAAACGATAGCGGCCTTTCCGAGCCCATGCGCGTCCCCTTTCTCCGTCGAAGGCAGGGGAAGGAGTTTCTGAGATAATTCGAACCTAGGAACTGCAGATTGCAAATTTGGTGCGCTGCCGACTCAACCAACCCATGCCTCAGGTTACAACGACTCCAATGGGTTAGGAAAGGATGGGAAAGGGGATCCAATATACAGCTATTAGAAGACAGATGGTAACCTTCCGTCGAGGCTATCCAGAGTGTTCTTTAACTTGTACTGACTGACACAGTATAGAGTCCTTTTTGATGGATGGAGACCTTTCAAGACCAACGTTGTCCCCTTTCTCATCGAGGGCAGAACAGTAGTTAGCGGAGAAAAGGAACGAGAGGTAGTACCCACACAACCACAATATCCATAAAATATCTATAGGATGTATAAGATGGGAAACAGATATCTTATGGATATTCTATGGATGTTGCGGTTTGTGGATTAATTGCAGCTTTTTTATTTTAAGCGAGATATAGAAAAATGTTTTTGTATTTTATGGCTACTAATAAAATATTACTACTATCCTCACAGACTTTCTACTGCGGCGTATAAACTGGCAGACTTCTGTACAGAACTCTGTGGCAAGCAGCTGCTTGAGGGGTATTTATTTAGTTTTTATTTCTATTTTATCAATCATACATTATTTCAAATTTCCACCGTTATAGGGCGCTAAAGGAGGAAATTAAAAAAAATTTAAAAAAATTCATTCTCTTTCTAAACGAGCATCCAATATTGGTTGGAGACGATATCATATTCTTCACTTTTATTTCTGCTTCCTAGGTTGGGTTGGGTTGTTTTACCTCTGAGCGACACTTTTTTGCACACCATGGGCTAAATGGCCAGGTCACATGGACCCCGAAAGCTCAGAGAAGGTTGGGGGAGGGGACCCACTGGAACAGCTGTTAGGAGACAGATGGTAGCCTCCCCTCAAGGTCATCCAGCGTGTTCTTTAACGTGCACAGGGTATGGCTCTCCCGCACACGGGGCCACGGCTTAACGTCCCATTCGACGGACGGCGGCGTTTCCAAGCCCATTGGTGTCCCCTACTGACAGTGGACAGGGCGCGGAATTTTGCGGAGATAAATCTCAACGCTGACCTAGCTGGAACTCGAACCTGGGAACTACAGATTACGAGTCTGGCGCGCTACCGACTGAGCCACCCCCGCCCCCTTCTGCTTCCTAAGTATACGCACAATTTCGAAATATAACGCGATATTTTCGTTTCCTATTTTCTGTAGATCCACTTTTCTAGCAACAGTTGTCAACGAGACGCAAGCAATCTCGTTACCAATGCTCTCTCTCGGAACACCACTGAACGGCACCGAATGATGGTGAATAGAAACAACAACGTCACTGAGAACGTGGCTGGGGTCTAACAAAACTAATTTCAGTCGTCGGCTGTCGAGGCATGGCAACAACAGTTACTAGCTCCACGAAGATTTTAAAAGAAAAAAATAGTCAGATATTGATCCGGATTACCAAGACGATTACTTTAGAAAAGAAATTTCGATCGGTTTTGCTACGCAACAGTTTCACTTCGCTTGTTCAAAGATTCTAGTTTATTTGAGGTTCCTCCAGTTGCGAACAGAAGAGATGTGGTTCACTCATCAGGTATCAAACAGGCTCTTAACCCGATATCCTTAGAATCAAGTCCCACTGTGCTTGTATTGATAATCGGTAAAAAAATGGGACAATAAATACAGCTGAAAAAAAGTAGACAAAAAAAAAAACACTGTCTCTCTGATGGAACATTAAGCTGTGGCTCCGTATGCTGGAGACATATTCCGTGCACGGTTGGGTTGGGTTGTTTTATCTCCTAGTAGTCCTTTTGTACATAAGGACTAAATGACAAGGTCACAAGGACCCCAAAGGTTCAGTGAAAGTTGGGAGAAAAAACCCACTGGAAAGCTGTTAGAGGACAGATGGTATCCTCCTTTAAAGACCATGAAGGATGTTCTTTAACTTGCACAGGTTGCCCTGCACACGGACCACGGCTTAGCATCCCCATCCGACGGCCGGCAACCTTTCCAAGCCCATCGTGGAGACCAAGTGTCTCCTACTGATAAAGGGCAGGGCGGGATGTTTTGCGCAGATAAATCATGTGCAGGGTGAAGAACATACTGGATGCTCTTGACGAGAGGTTAAGATCTATCTTCTAACAGTGTCAAAAGGGTCCTCTTTCTCCCAACCTTCTCTGGGTTCTTGGGATGCTCGACATTTAGTCCTTTGTGTGAAAAAATGTGACGTTCAGAGGTAAAACAATTCAACGACGCATTTCGCTGGGGCGGGGGTGGCTCAGTCGGTAGCGCGTCAGACTCGTAATCTGTAGTTCCCAGGTTCGAATCCCAGCTGGGTCAGCGTTGAGATTTATCTCCGCAAAATTCCCCGCCTTGCCCACGGTCAGTAGGGGACACCGATGGGCTTGGAAAGGCCGCCGTCCGTCGGATGGGACGTTAAGCCGTGGTCCTGTGTGCGGAAGAGCCATACCCTGTGCACGTTAAAGAACACGCTGGATGGCTTGACGGGAGGGGTCCATCTGCCTCCCAGCTTCGGGGTCCATCTGCCTCCCAACAGCTGTTCCGTTGGGTCCCCTCCCCCAACCTTCTCTGAGCCTTCGGGGTCCATGTGACCTGGCCATTTAGCCCATGGTGTGCAAAAAAGTGACGCTCAGAGGTAAAACAACCCAACGCATTACGCTTCAATTTAGAATTTCATCAGTTAAAGGCCGCCGTCCATCAAAGGAGAATTTAAGCAGTGGAAGCAGAAGAGCCATACCCTGCGCATGCCAGAGAATACTATGAATGGACTTGACAGAAGGCTAACATATTGTTATGAATTAAACGGATGGAAATTGAGCGTGAGTTTAAAAACAGTATTTAACAATTATAATTCTAAAATAATGTAATTTATTACAAAAGTGTAATTAATATAAACTCAACTCAACTAACATAAATCTATATCAGTATGAAAATAAACCTTTAGAGGAACATAGCACCTTATCATTATTCGTACAAAGAGTTGTTTCCTTTATAATTTTTATAATCTCTACTCAAAGCATAAAATAAGGCTTTTTATAACACTCGATAAGTGGCAGAATCGTATTTGTGAACAAACCTGCAATCTATCAACAATAACTTTACCAATTCCTAAACAAACTAACTATACACCAATAATTCTAAGGTTTTAGTCATCAAATACTCCAAAACTGTGGCTAAGTTAACTGGTTTCTCAGAACCAATTCTTTTCAGACGTTGATCACCACGCACAAGACGATTGCACTCTCTTTTCTTTTACTCGTTCACTAACAAGATCAACACTAATAAACTTATTTAACCTCCCACGCACATATAAAATAAAAACATTTCTTCTCTACGTTTTCCTTCACACAAATTTTTCCTAATTACAACTACCTGGGTTCGAGCCCCGGATTAGGCATGGATGTGTGTGTAGTTTTTCTGCTGAGGTCCTGCCATCCTCTCAGATCTCCTACTGTGGCATATAAACTGACAGGCTCCTGTCAGACCTCTGTGGCAAGCAGCTGCTTGAGGGGTATTTATTTTTTTTATTCATTATTTCTAAGTTAAGTTCGTTCGAAGTGGTTAGTGAAGTAATTATCACGCTGAAGTAAACGCGAGCATCAAAATGATACATCACATCACAAGTTCATTGTAGCATGTGCATCTGTCGTAGCAATATGTTTCTTAACAGCCTTTCAGTGAGTATTCTTCCCCCAACTTTCTCGGAGAATTGAGATCCTTGTGACCTGACTTTCCCCACTGTATGCAAAAAAAGGTATCGCCCAATTGTAAAATAACCAAATGTTCCTCTAATGAAATATACTTCTGTAGATGCTATCCCAACCCAAAGTCAATAGATTATCTTTATTTTAAAAGTGTAAGGAAATAATTTATACCCCTTACAAAACATCTTAGATAGCTTTAACCGAAAAAGAAACTAATAACGTTTCTACAACACGTTTCATCTAACAACGGTACACTAAGCTCCAGGATATTTGTGACTTTACTCTTTAATGAATGGGGCGGGGGTGGCTCAGTCGGTAGCGCGCCAGGCTCGTAATCTGTAGTTCCCAGGTTCGAGTCACAGCTGGGTCAGCGTTGAGATTTATCTCCGCAAAATTCCCCGCCCTGCCCACGGTCAGTAGGGGACACCGAAGGGCTTGGAAAGGCCGCCGTCCGTCGGATGGGACGTTAAGCCGTGGCCCCGTGTGCGGAAGAGACATACCCTGTGCACGTTAAAGAACACGCTGGATGGCCTTGACGGGAGGCTACCATCTGTTTCCCAACAGCTATTCCAGTGGGTTCCCTCCCCCAACCTTCTCTGAACCTTCGGGGTCCAAGTGACCAGGCCATTTAGCCCATGGTGTGCAAAAAAGTGCCGCTCAGAGGTAAAACAACCCAACCCTTTAATGAATTATGCTTCAATAAAATAAAAAAAGAAGAGTTGATAGGAGAGACAAAGATAAAAAGATTCTTGATCCATATTGCCTTTATATCGCCACTCATTATATTCTGAAAAATCATGAGCATCGGATTGTACATATTAGTTAGGATAAAATCAATTAAAATAATAAAATATACACTGAAAAGACAACTTATTACACCCACCCACTAAATAAGGTGTTGGTCCACATTTCGCCTCGAAACAACAGCAACACGTCGTGTCATGATCTCTACCAGGTGTTGGAGATGTCCGGGTGATATTGCAGCCCATGATTCTAGGATAGCCATCCATGAAGCACCGAGAGTTGCAAGTGATGGGTTTCGGGATGGAATGCATCACTCCACTTCGTCCCACAGATGCTGAATAGAGAGTTCAAATTCATAGAGTGATAGGGTCCTTTCAGGGTTGTGAACTCAATGGAATATTCTTCCAACCAGTCCTTCACCAAACAGCAGGATGTGATGGACGTTGTCTTATTAAAATAAGACATCCTGCTGTGAGAAATGGATAGCCATGAATGGATATAGGTGGACGACTAGTACGTCAACATAGCCTTGTGCGGTGATGGTGGTCTCAGTAGGTACCAATGATCCCCAAGGGAGTCCTGTTAACATGCCCCAAACATTTCATCACCTCCACTGGCCTGTAACATCCCAGTTTGATCGATGGGGTCCATCATGATCTCGTGTGGTCTACTCCACACACGCAGCTTCCCTTCAATGTCTTGAAATTAGAACCTGAATTCGTCGGACCAAGCTACCCATTTCCAATCTTTCTTTGTCCACAGCAGCCTCATAGTCCAGTGACAAGGGCACTCGATGTGGGCGTCGGCTGCCATATTCCAGTCATGCCATCCTATGTCGAACGGTCTTTGCACAAACCTTGTAGCTGTCCTGTTGTTAAATGCCGATGTTATCACCTGCACTGTGTCCCATCTATTACAAGATTGCGATATGGGAGAGGCAGTGCTCACCTCGAAAATCAGTGGCCCAGTTACGGCTACATTTTCCCAAGCTCCTGCAGGTTTTGCTGGTTTTGATTTAGTCCTGGTATACACGTGCGACTGTCACAAGCAGAAATCCCAGACATTCTGCAGTAGTGGATATGGACACCCCATCTTCATCGCGCCAACTATATGCCCACGATCGAACTCTCTCAAGTAGCCATCTTTAATTCTCATAAAAGTCGCAGATACGCTATATAGCAGGCAAGTATCTGAACTATTTGAAGCTCATAAGGGGTATGGTAAGGCAGGTTTGTGGATGGTGCGGTGTGTAATAAATTGTGCTTTCAGTGTATATCAAAACGTATTTAAAAAGAATCATACTTATTATACAACTTTTTTTAATTCATTCGTATTTTGTCTCAACTTTCATGGGGCGGAGGTGGCTCAGTCGGTAGCGCGCCAGGCTCGTAATCTGTAGTTCCCAGGTTCGAGTCCTAGCTGGGTCAGCGTTGAGATTTATCTCCGCAAAATTCCCCGCCCTGCCCACGGTCAGTAGGGGACACCGAAGGGCTTGGAAAGGCCTCCGTCCGTCGGATGGGACGTTAAGCCGTGGTCCCGTGTGCGGGAGAGCCATACCCTGTGCACGTCAAAGAACACGTTGGGTGGCCTTGACGGGAGGCTACCATCTGTCTCCCAACAGCTGTTCCAGTGGGTCCCCTCCCCCAACCTTCTCCGAGCCTTCGGGGTCCATGTGACCTGGCCATTTAGCCCATGGTGTGCAAAAAAGTGCCGCTCAGAGGTAAAACAACCCAACTCAACTTTCATATTTTTCTGCGTATCGGCTGAAATTTTAAATGAATAAAAATTTTAAAATCTCTTCGCTAAATTCACTAATATTACAAGACTTGACTAACGGGACTAAAGAATTTATTCCCGTTAGTCAAGTCTTGCAATAGTTCAAGGCCCTTTGGGACAACGTAAATGTCGTTTAGTCAGTTGTCACTCATGACAAAATTAAAATAAATCAAGTCCCATTAGTCGATAATGTAAGATGGATGAGGTTAAGGGATGGATAAACCGATATTCAGTTCTGTGAAATCACGATATCCGATCCGACTCTTGTAAACTGCGTGCTGCAGAATGCAAAATATATTAGATGCATTTGCATTATTCATTGCAATGAGCATTAGTGCATGAAATGGTGCATAAATCAACACCGAAAATTATATAACTCTGCTCTGCACTCATAGAAGATTGCATCAAATGATCTTTATGTCTAATCATATGATCTTTGATAAAAAGATGGTGTGGAAAGACTTATCAAAGTATCTTGGTGTCTCGATCAACCAAAGCTCAAATGGATGAACACATTTCTTCTGTTGTACCTAAGGCTCCTGTAATACAGCTCAAATTATAATCACTTATCTTCAGAAAATCTAATCTATCAATCAATAACACGTTGATTATCTATCATTATGATTCTAAAACCTATAATTCTTTAAGCGACTTCAGTTTGGAGTCATTTGCTCCCAAACTCATATCAAGAAGCTTCAGACTTTACAAAACCAAATTATGAGATCAGCTGTGGAAACACCGTGGTTTGTGAGAAATACGATATTTTACCGAGATCTTAATGTCCAATTCGTAAAGACGAGACAATCAAGTTCTTTCAAAAAGTAGAAAATCACAAGAATCAACCTATCTCTATTGCAATCAACTATGATCCTTCATTCGATTCAACAAAAGTATAAAAGATGCAAGACTCTTCTAAATTAATAATTTATTACTTTATCTGATTGTCATCGTAAAAGCATTTTTCTTTCTTCTTGTTTGTTAAAAATGTTTTGTTAATGCCATTGACGATGTATAAAATGAAATAGACAAGGGTACAGTCGCTCAAAAAAGTATCCGAACACTACGGTTGATTATAGAATTCAAAAAGAAAAAAGAAAAAAAATATCCGGCAACTTTTTTTTAAAAAAGTTGCCGGATATTTTTTTTTTTTTTTTTTTTAATTCGGTAATCAACCGTAGTGTTCGGATACTTTTTTGAGCGACTATACCAGCCTAATACCATGACTTGTCAATTGTGATTTCTCGTCTCTCGAGTCTTGCAGGTATCTTATGTAGCATAATTATGATTTTTCGAAGCACCAGGATAAAAGATCCCATAACCTTCTCCATCTGAGGAAATCCAATAAATGGCATGAGTCGCAAAGGACAACACAAAGATCACCAAAAGGCAGGAAAGGCAGGAGCCTCAAAGGGCAGGAATGCAGGCATCTTAAATCATAACTTTTCAATCATAGAGGAGGTTCTCTAAATTGTAATCAGTAGTTAAGTCTTCCCAAATTTTTAGAGTCCACATCACACTTTTCAGAATAAAACACACTATCGCGGCACAACAGGAAAAAAAAAACATTCACAACTATTTTTCAAAAATAATTTTGTTCATTAGCTAGGAAAATCAAATGTTATTTTACAAACATTTTTCAATGAATATGGATTTGTATTTATATTTTATATTCGTCTGAGAATACTGACTAGTTAAAACATATTTGGATAATTTAATGATATAAAGATGAAAAAATAGAATTCTTAATTTAGGCTTTTTTTTTTCTACTTTCAATAAGGTTTGCAAAAGGAATTAAATGCATTTTCAACAGATATTTGTGATCATTAGATTTAAATGACTTTTAATTATTTGGCAAAAAAAGATACAAAATCAATATCAAAATTTATGGCGTAGTAAAAAAATGCGATATTTTAAAATTAATTGCAAGTACGACTTAATTAATAACGACTTAAAAAACTAAAAGAATTGAAGCTAATTTTTTTTAAAAACCATCCTTATATACTGAGAAATTTGAGCATTTTTTTCGAACATAATAAAACAACATTTGGCTCAATAATTGTGCTAAAAAATATTTCACGGTATATCAGTTCGAAAGTACTGTACTAGTTCATCAAAAGATGGTTATAATGATTCAGGGATGATGTACAACATCCTCTCAGAAACGTATGGAGAAATCTGATCCGACATGATATATTTTATACGTTATTACTATTACCTAGATAAAAGCTAAACTAAGTAATTGCAATATCGAGTACAGAAAAAAGATGTAAGTGGAATCTTTGCCTGCGGAGAGGCACTAGAGTAGTCATCTTCCATTGGCTGTTAGAGGCAGAGATTTGATACCGAAGATGGGACATCGACGAAGAACTGCTCCGAAGAAAACAGCTCATTAGAGGAAGAAATCCTTTGCCACGAGAGCGGATGTTGCTATAGGCGGAACGCACGCCGAACCTATTGACGCTGTAGACGTCGCTTGCAGCTGGCTCTTCCGCGAAAGAGGTTCGGCTTGCAAGCACCGGAGCAGCGTTCAAGAGTCACTGGCAAAGGAAAAAAAGGAGATCACTTACTCCACCGCGCATTATGATCCTTCTAGAAACTTCGGCAGAGATGAGTGTGAAGGATGAAGAAGGCAACTATCCCTTGCTGTAGGAAGAAGAAGACAACTATCCGGGTTGCCGTAAGAAGAAAAAGATGATAGCTCTCCTTGTTGCTGTAGGAAAATGAAACCATCCCATAAGGAGAAAGATGGAGACGGCTCTTCATTGCACTCCAAAAACGAAAATAGAAAAGTGCTGCTGGAGGAGAAAATCCATTCTCCGCAGCAGTTGGAAAATACAGGTTACTTTTCGTTGCTGTAAAAATCTCCAAATAACTGCAATTTTCTGAAGAAATGAAATCAAATCTCTATTGATGCATAAAGCTCTATATTATTATAGAAATTTCCAAATAACTCTGATGTTTGTAAGGAAACGGATTCTCTATTGATACCCAAATACAAAGACAACTGTCCATTGAAGCGCTAAGATTAAGACAACTTTCCATTTACCTAGGAAGATGAAAATAACTCTCCATTGATACACGATGATTACTTTGCATTGGTATGCAAGAGTAAGACTCTTTAATACTGCCTTGGTAAGATGAAAACAACTCTACATGATGTGGAAGATGAGGGGGAGGGGGTCGATATTACTCTGAAAAGAAGAAAAAACTCTGCATTATATGGAAGATGGAGGATAGTTGATATTACTCTGGGAAGATGAAAATAAATGAACATTGATGTGGAAGATGGAGTAGTCGATATCATATTGGGAAAATGAAAAAACTCAACATTAATATGTAAGATGAAAGGTAATCTATATCACTCTGCGAAGATGAAAATAAATCTACATCATGTAGAAGATGGAGGGTAGTCGATATTACTCTGGGAAGATGAAAATAATTCAACATTGATGTAAAAGATGAAAGGTAATTTATATTACTCTGCGAAGATGAAAATAAATCTACATCATGTAGAAGATGGAGGGTAGTCGATATTACTCTGGGAAGATGAAAATATTTCAACATTGATGTGGAAGATGGAGTTGTCGATACCATATTGGTAAAATGAAAAAAAACTCAACAGTAATGTGGATGATGAAAGATAATCCATATTACTCTGCGAAGATTAAAATAAATCTGCGTTATATGGAAGATGGAGGATAGTCGATATTACTCTGGGAAGATGAAAATAAATCTACATTATGTGGAAGATGGTAGAGTGGCCAATATTACTCTGGGAAAATTAAACCAGCTCTGCATTGATGTGGAAGATGGATGGTAATCTATATTACTCTGAGGAGATGAAAACAATTCAATATTAACGTGGAAGATGGAGGTAGTCGATATTACTCTGGGAAGTTGAAAATAACTCAACATTAATGTGGAAGATGGAGGATAATCTATATTATTTTGCGAAGATAAAAACAAATATACAATATGTAACACATGGAGGATAGTCAATATTACTCTTCGAAGATGAAAATAAATCAATATATATGGAAGATGGAGGAGTAGTCAATATTACTTTGGAAGATGGGTTGGGTTGCTTTACCTCTGATCGGCACTTTTTTGCACATCATGGGCTAAACGACCAGGTCACAAGGACCCCGAAGGCTCAGAGAAGGTTGGGGGAGGGGACCCACTGGAACAGCTGTTGGGAGACAGATGGTAGCCTCCCGTCAAGGCCATCCAGCGTGTTCTTTAACGTGCACAGGGTATGGCTCTCCCACACACGGGGACACGGCTTAACGTCCTGTCCGACGGACGACGGCCTTTCCAAGCCCATCGGTGTCCCCTACTGACCGTGGGCAGGGCGGGGAAGTTTTGCGGAGATAAATCTCAACGCTGACCCAGCTGGGACTCGAACCTGGGAACTCCAGATTACGAGCCTGGCGCGCTACCGACTGAGCCACCCCCGCTCCCACATTGATGTGGAAGTGGAGAAAGTTTTTTCGTAAAACAAACTTGCTTCATCAATACTAACCTGTACAAATGGCTTCACATTTTTGTCAGTACTGTTCATTTATTGAATAATATAGCTGCATGGTTTCCTCCTGTGCTACTGGCAATTTTGTAAAACAAAAAATTAACGTGATTTGATGTTTTTAAACTTTAGATAAAACATTGGGAATATAAAAGAAATATATCAATCAGGAATTATAGATTGATCAACCTACGGTGTATGGTCAAATGTCGGCATTGTATATTTACAGTGATTTTTGGATTAAGAATATTTCATCTAAATGCACCAAATCTCATCTAAGCCTATTATAGTTATATATCTTTATCAAGCTTCCTTAATAATTTATAAATATTGGAAAAACTTAATGTATGTGAATTATTCTTCTTGCTAATTTACTTTCCATTCCAATTTACAAATATCGGCACAATAATTTTTCTAAGGATAATATCGTCTCTACAAGTAAGACTGTATTCATTTAAAAAGAAAAACTGAAATGTTAACGTGTTTAGCTACAGTATAAAAAACGTCCGGGTTCGAATCACCGAGAACTTCGGCAGAAAGAAGCGTCAACAAGCCAAGAAGCGATATACAAAATTGCTTGAGAATGACCCAGAGTCCCCAAAAAGTCAGAGGACAAATGAAATTTGTAAAAGTTAAGAATCCTGGAAAATTCCTCTTGGTTAACACCGCTAGTTTTAGAGATGGAAATAAATGCCACAATTATAGCGTAACCAGAAACGTTATCTAGTCTAAAAATCAAACAAAAGCAAGCTAAAAATGCCCCAGAAATTTCCAAAAATTCCACAAATTATCTCAAAAAATCTAATTAATACCGCTCTTAGGTGAAGGTGCCCCTAAGTATGAAAAAACACCCCAAAAAAGCCACAAAAATATCTTAAATTGCAAAAAACAAATAAAATAAAATAAAATAAAAAATACTAATGCAGTACCTAGAAACAGTTTAAAAATCTCGAAAAAAATCCCCCCAAAAATGCATAAAAATTTCTTTCTAGGAATTGGATTGTTTAATTTCTCAGCGGCACTTTAGTTGCACAGAATGGGCGAAATGACAGGTCACAAATACCCTGAAGGCTCAGAGCTGGATAAAAGAAGGGAATCCACTAGACAGCTTTTAGGAGCTATTACTCTCCCCCTCTATCATACCTCTAAACAGCAAATCTCCTCTCATAACTATCCAGGTATGGATCTCTACATGAGGAGGTGGGGTGGCTCAGTCGGTAGCGCGCCAAGCTCGTAATCTGCAGTACTACGGTTCGAGTCCCGCCTGGGCCAGGTGTTGAGATTTTTCTTCGCAAAACTCCTTGCCCTGCCTCGGTCAGTAAGAGACACCGATGGACTTGGAAAGGTCGTTGTTCGTCGGATGGGACGTTAAGCCGTGGCCCAGTGTGCGGGAAAGCCATACTTTGGGCACGTTAAAGAACACGCTGGATGGCATTGATGGAAGGCTACCATCTGTTGCTTAGTATGTGTCTTGACTCCAACGTTCTCTGAGATCTCGGAGTCTCGGGGTCATTTAGCCCATTGTGTGCAAAAAAGTGCCCTAACAGAAAAACAATTTAACCCGATCTACAGGAGTCATGGCTTAACATCGAACTTAACGAACGGAGGCCTTCACAATCCGATTTCTCTCATGACCTGGAATGGAAGATTTCCATCTGTGTACTAACAACTGAATCTCAACGGGACGGGGGTGGCTCAGTCGGTAGCGCGCCAGGCTCGTAATCTGTAGTTCCCAGGTTCGAGTCCCAGCTGGGTCAGCGTTGAGATTTATCTCCGCAAAATTCCCCGCCCTGCCCACGGTCAGTAGGGGACACCGATGTGCTTGGAAAGGCCGCCGTCCGTCCACCGTCCGTCGGATGGAACGTTAAGCCGTGGCCCCGTGTGCGGGAGAGCCATATCCTGTGCACGTTAAAGAACACGCTGGATGGCCTTGACGGGAGGCTACCATCTGTCTCCCAACAGTGGGTCCCCTCCCCCAACCTTCTCCGAGCTTTCGGGGTCCTTGTGACCTGGCCATTTAGCCCATGGTGTGCAAAAAAGTGCCGCTCAGAGGTAAAACAACCCAACCCTGAATCTCAACGCTGGGACTGACTCTCTACCTGCTCATCCCTCTCCTCTTGAGTACCTTGAGCTGCAATTACTAAGACTCGAATCGATTAAAGCATTGAAGCTGATCCGCTCTTCAATTGAAGACTCGCTTCACTCACAGGAATTCTCTATGACGAATTGAGTAGAAAATCTAAAGTTTTTGTTTATATATACACAGGAGTATCAAAATAATATGACCACCTACCATACATATACTATGGTAGGTGGTTATACTATTCTGATACGACTGTGTATATAGAACTGGTTTTATAGGCACACCCACGATAGAGAGAAAGATGGTGGAAAACTGTCAACGTTACATTTGCATATTTTAAGTTCAGTGCAAATGGAAGTTGTGTAAAATATCATCGAGATTGTGAGAAATACCATCTCTGTGATTGGAATGGCCAACCATCATCGGATGGAACGTTAAGTGGTAGATCAGTGTGTAGGAAAAAAGAATCACATTAAAACGGAAGAAAAATTATCTTGAAAAAGATATCCTGTCTTCTAAGAGACATCCAATTAATTTCTCAAATGGTTCCATACGTTGCGATTCTTTTAATACTTGTTAGGGATTAGAGAAATAAACCAAATTATCGTGTTTTGTTATTTTATAACAAATTAAAATCTAATTTTAACAGTAATTATTTTATGATACAACTAACTGAACAAAATGTAACTACCGCTATTGTTTTAGATTTATGTATAATTTAAAACTCTTCTCCTAGATAAAATTATACCAATGAACGTATAAGGAAAAGAAGTTCAGCTTTGACAAAGCGTAAGTGGCGACCTCAAGTGGTGTTTCGATTCGTATCGTGCATTTGTTTAAGCTGGGAAGCAAACAATAAGGGGCAAAAGAATTATGCATCAAAAAATTTATATTTTAAAAAAGGAAAAAAAGTAACTGCACTTTGTATTTGAAAAAAATAATATCATGATTTTAATAAAGGTTTATTTTCTCCATTGGAATTATTTTTCGTTGAACCAACAATTATAAATTGAACGGATAGAGAAGATTTGAAATTAGCCTGAAGTTAATTTATAGAATAAATTATTACAATTAGAAGCTTTCTTGATTGCATAGAAAGAGGAAAAGGAATTGATATTAATATACTCTGCAAGGATATCAATGGGAAATTATTACATAGGAAAAGCGAAGAGAATGGAAGTTGACAGTAACATGTAATTACAAAAGCGTTCGTCCCCTGTAATGTTCGTTTCACCTCTACGCCAAATGCACGATACTCGATTTTACATTAATCTCTATGGAAGCTTAACTTCTTCTACCTCTACATTCTTTGATTATACGTACGTCTATTTCAATTCTGTTTCATGTGGAGTACGCATCCATGTGGTACAGAATATTACAGAGATTTCAAAAAGAAAAAAAATGTGAAAAAAAAAATCGATAATTCTAATCAAACATCTAGATAGAAATAAAATCCTTTGCAAAACAAATCAAATTCAGAATTTTTCAGATTTTCTCAAATTTTACATGAAATAATTTAGGATTCATAATTACAAAGGCGCATCAGTGACGTACTTTACGAAACATTTGAAGCTTTTAAATTTATTCCTTGTTCCTGATAGAATGACGCAAAGTTTAGAAAAAATTACGATTTTTTTAAAACCATTTTTTAGCTGATACGCGAGGAAGAAAAAAATAATTCACATATTTCCAAGATACACATTAGGATCGGAATTCAGTCAAAGTAGGTAAATAAAAGATATTAATAGACGTTCTATGCATTTTTTATATTCATATTACTATTATTAATATTAGATTAGCTTATGTATAATTGCGATCCTATTAAGAAATATTTTATGAAGAACAGAAATTTTTGTTCCCTATCAAAAAGCTATGTTTTACCACGTTGAAAATATGCCAGTGATACAACTTATAATAGGTTATTATAAATTACTATTTGTAGAGCTCCATACTATGCAAATTCAACAATGGTATTATGTTTAAATTGGAATTAATTAGAGTTGGATTAGTTTGTTTATCTGTCGGATGCACTTTTTTTTTTGCATACAATGCGCTAATGGCCAGGAGCCTCAGGGGCTAAGAGAAGATTTGGTGAAGGGGACCCACTGGACAGCTGTTAGGAGATAGATGGTGTTCATTCAGCGTGTTCTTTTACATACACAGGGTATGGCTTTCCCGCACACGGAACCACGGCTTAATACGACAATGGCGGCATTTCTAAGCCCATCGGTGTCCCCTACTGACTAAGTTTGTTGTTTGGGTTGTTTTACCACTGAGCGGCACGTTTTTGCACACCATGGGCTAAATGGCCAGGTCACATGGACCCCGAAGGCTCAGAGAAGGTTGGGGGAGGGGACCCACTGGAACAGCTGTTGGGAGACAGATGGTAGCCTCTCGTCAAGGCCATCCAGCGTGTTCTTTAACGTGCACAGGGTATGGCTCTCCCGCACACGGGACCACGGCTTAACGTCCCATCCGACGGGCGGTGGCCTTTCCAAGCCCATCGGTGTCCCCTACTGACCGTGGACAGGGCGAGGAATTTTGCGGAGATAAATCTCAACGCTGACCCAGTTGGGGCTCGAACCTGGGAACTACAGATTACGAGCCTGGCGCGCTACCGACTGAGCCACCCCCGCCCCCCTACTGACTAAGGACAGGGTGTTTTGCGGAGATAAATTTCAACGCTGGAACAAATGAGACTCGAACCTGGGAACTGCAGACTACGAGCCTGGCGTGCTGTTGACTGAGTCATTGCCCCATGGCTCAGTAATACCTGCCGCATTTGACTTCGGTGCAGTGCAGGGTGTCGGCATACGTTGTCGTCGTTTGATTATCATTTGTTTTTACGTGAAACGGAGAATCTTTAGTTGTTTTAGGTAGTATAGTTCCAGATAACAATTTTTGCGCAATTAGTAAAAAAAATATTTGGTAAGAATTGATTCTTGATTTGTTAAGTAGATGGCTTTGTAATTCAGTTTTTCAGTGTTACTTTCTTTAGTATTTGATATTTAATGAAATCAACGGTAGTTAGTCATTGGGTTGGGTTGTTTTACCTCCGAGCGGCACTTTTTCTGCACACCATGGGCTAAATGGCCAGGTCACATGGACCCCGAAGACTCAGAGAAGGTTGGGGGAGGGGACCCACTGGAACAGCTGTTGGGAGACAGATGGTAGCCTCCCTTCCAGGCCATTCAGCGTGTTCTTTAACATGGACACACGGGGCCACTGCACACGGGCCACTGCTTAACGTCCCATCCGACGGACGGCGGCATTTCCAAGCCCATCGGTGTCCCCTACTGACCGTGGGCGGGGCGTGAAATTTTGAGGAGATAAATCTCAATGCTGACCCAGGTGGGTCTCGAACCTGGGAACTACAGATTACGAGCCTGGCGCTACCGACTGAGCTACCCCCGCCCCAATTGGCCATTGGTTTAGTTAACCTATTTGTATATCAAGTACTAAACACTTCAGGTTTTACTCGTAAATTAATTTCTTTATTTATTAAATAAGTTAATTTGTTATCTGTTTGGCCATTTCGAATTCACGCACGGTGTTTCGAAACAAAAAAAAAGGTTAAAAAATCTGCAGCAATCTGTTTAGCCATTTCGAATTCACGCACGGTGTTTCGAAACAAAAAAAAGTTAAAAATTTGCAACAATCTGTTTAGCCATTTCGAATTTTTTAACACGGTGTTTCCAAACAAAAAAGTTAAAAATTTGCAACAATTTGTTTGGCCATTTCGAATTCACGCACGGTGTTTCCAAACAAAAAAAGTAAAAAAAATTGCAACTATCTCCTACTGAATAATCTCGTTTTTAAATTTCGTTATCCAACATCAAGAAGTGCGCCGAATATTTTTTAAAAAATCAACAGAGCTGAATTTCTTTCCGAATTATTCCAAATATGCCTTTTTTTTTGCCATCGCTGTGCAGAATGCAAATGTTGAAAGGATATTTCCAGTGATGGGCAATTAATGCATAAAGCGAAGAATCAAATTGAAAATTTCGGCTCTATATGTAACAACGACTGTGACTTCAAGAATCGTCTGTGAAAGGTTTTTCGAGAAAACCAAAAGCGCAAAAATATATAATCTGAAAAGCGTGTTACTTATCAGGACATCATGAATTTACATTTCACTTTACTTAAGACGATGCTATCCTCTAAAACCACGATTTTTTCACAATGATTCACTTGTGATTGCTTTATGTTAAATACTAGAAATCAATCGGTGCCTTCTACACCTCTTGATTTCCAGACCGCCACTCCGATCCCTATTTCAACTTGAATGCGACATCGGATCTGAAACTTCCTCTTATTTCCGAGTTCTACTGCCTATTCACCAATTTTTAACACTCCAGTACCGGTATATCGAAATTTGAACGTTGACCTCAAAAGACCCATCGCAAGTTACTTTCACAACATTGCTGAGCTCTAGGACCTAAAATAACGCCAGGAACCAATTTTTAGCTCTCTAGCACAACTAGATTTAAATTTGACCTTTGACCTCGAAGGACTCTCCTTATCCAAAATCTCATGACGTTTCTCAGATCTACAGTCTGAGGCACCCCCAGACAATAATTTTCAGGCTTCTAGCACTCGTAGATCAAAGTATGACTTCTGTTTGACCTTAAAGGGTCCATCGGAAGCGAAATTTCGGGTTTTTTCCGAGGTCTGTGACCCGTATTACCCCAGGTGCAAAGTTTCAGAGCTTTAACATTGCTACATCTTAGCTAAAATTAGCGTGATCACCTGTAAGCTGTCAATCACTCACAATCGTCTATATACAGGTGATGGACAGAAAAATGGAATCATTCCCAGTTAATTCAAAATCCGTAATTCCCACAATAAGTTTTTTCTTGCAAGTTGGGTTGGGTTGTTTTACCTCTGAGCGGCACTTTTTGCACACCATGGGCTAAATGGCCAGGTCACATGGACCCGGAAGGCTCAGAGAGGTTGGGGGAGGGGACCCACTGGAACAGTTGTTGGGAGACAGATGGTAGCCTCCCGTCAAGGTCATCCAGCGTGTTCTTTAACGTGCACAGGGTATGGCTCTCCCGCATATGGGGCCACGGCTTAACGTCCCATCCGACGGACGGCGGCCTTTCCAAGTCCATCGGTGTCCCCTACTGACCGTGGGCAGGGCAGGGAATTTTTGCGGAGATAAATCTCAACGCTGACCCAGTTGGGACTCGAACCTGGAACTACAGATTACGAGCCTGGCGCGCTACCGACTGAGCCACCCCCGCCCCTTCTTTTTTTTGCAGGAAAATAGGACTAGATAAATTTAAATCTCATTAAAATCTACCTAAATCTCGATTTTCAACAATATTTATTGTGTATTTAAAGAACTATGGAAGTTTAAATATTTAACAGCAGCAAAGTCATTCCTAAAAACAACTTATGAGAAACTGACAATTATTGAAAGAATTATTTTCTGGAAATACTAAAGCATACACTTATGCTATTAAATAGTTTGAAATAATATTTTTTTTTTTTTGAAAAAAAAAGCTTCAATTTATTTCTGAGGTAAATTCTTATGAGTGACATCGTTGTCGTTCAGTATTCAAACTTCTATAAATACTGAACGTTTATTGTTGAAAATCGAGAATTAAGAGACATTTTAATGAAATTTTAGTTTATATAGTCCAATTTTCTTGTAAAAATGCCTATTGTAGAAATTGTGAATCTTCGAATTTGATTCTCCATTGGAATGTTTCCATTTTCCTGCCATCACCTGTATATTAACTGATTCTTCCGACCAAGATTGGATTGGATTGTTTTACCTCTGAGCGGCACTTTTTTGCACACCATGGGCTAAATGGCCAGGCCACAAGGACCCCGAAGACTCAGAGAAGGATGGGGAAGGGGACCCACTGGAACAGCTGTTGGGGGACAGATGGTAGCCTCCCGTCAAGGCCATCCAGCGTGTTCTTTAACGTGCACAAGGTACGGCTCTCCCGCACACGGGGCCATGGCTTAACGTCCCATCCGACGGACGGCGGCCTTTTCAAGCCCATCGGTGTCCCCTACTGACCGTGGGCAGGGCGGGTAATTTTGCGGAGATAAATCTCAACGCTAACCCAGCTGGGACTCGAACCTGGGAACTACAGATTAGGAGCCTGGCGCGATACCGACTGAGCCACCCCCACCCCTCTTCCGACCAAGACTACCTTAATTGTGACGTACTAGAAGGGTGTAACGTTAGGAAAGATTTGACGCCGCTTTTCCATTGGCCAATACACGCATCACTACTTATATTTAATGTTGAAAACTACGTCTATGTTATCATTATAATGTAATTACAATAATTGTACTTTGTGTAACATGTACAGTGAAATAGTACTGTATATGATTGCCGTTCTTGATAAGGCAATGTAAAGTTACTTTCATGTTCCAATTTTGTTAATAAAAAAATATAAAGACATAAGCTATCAGATGGCTCACTAATTTTGGAAAATGAGGCAAGTGTGACTTTTATTAGCCCCGCCTTCAGTCATGAGTCATACTTCCTGAAGAGTGAACAAAGGCATCCTCTAAATGAGATTAAATGGATCACTTTAGTGATTACGTTGAACTCATACTAAACAGGCTCCATTCTTAATTCTGTAGCAAGAGTTGCTTGACTGGTAATGTATTTTATTTTAAATAAGATTGTTTGTACTTATGGCATAAATTTCATACATTTCATAAATAACCATATTAGGTAAAATTATCAAAATTAAGCATTGTTCCCAAATTTTTCACACAGCTTTCCACATTGCGTTCCGTGATGCGCTAATAAATTCAAATCTCGACCAGTAACAAAACTAGTTCGAATTTTAAACCTTTTTTATCCTCTCATAGTTGCAGTGGATGGAGAGACGGGAGAGAATAACAGGCCCTATTGAAGTTCAACAAGAAATTTGCTATTGATACTACACTAGAGAATCTTTGCACAATAGGAACAGCTCACCTGGGTTGGGTTGTTTTACCTCTGAGCGGCACTTTTTTTGCACACAATGGGCTAAATGGCCAGGTCACATGGACCCCGAAGGCTCAGAGAAGGTTGGGGGAGGGGACCCACTGGAACAGCTGTTGGGAGACAGATGGTAGCCTCCCGTCAAGGCCATCTAGCGAGTTCTTTAACGTGCACAGGATATGGCTCTCCCACACAAGGGGTCACGGCTTAACGTCCCATCCGACGGACGGCGGCCTTTCCAAGTCCATCGGTGTCCCCTACTGACCGTGGGCAGGGCAGGGAATTTTTGCGGAGATAAATCTCAACGCTGACCCAGTTGGGACTCGAACCTGGGAACTACAGATTACGAGCCTGGCGCGCTACCGACTGAGCCACCCCCGCCCCAGCTGACCTGGACTGGCCCTCTTGTGTAGGTATTTTGTACTTCTACCAATTCGTTTTCTGTAGAAATAATTTTAATTGTTCTGAAAACAAACCTGCTTTAAATATAACTTGAGGTTTGAAGCAATCAAATACAAACAATGCTGCTGCTTGGGATTTGTGTTGGTGTAAGTGTATGAATATAAATTCGTACAGGATTGCGTAGCTTTACATTTGGTTGAGTAAATATTATTACCAGTGGTGGAAATGGTCTGGGACGTGATAGGAAGGCGTGCTGGAAGGGATATTCATGTTATTACGTTATTTAATTAATCCAGTGATCACAGAGCTTGCGATTCTTTTTCATTTCAGCTTTATCGTTATATAAAAATAGTGTCTTGGGTTGTTCCACTTATGAGCGACACGTTTTTTGCACAAAATGGGCTAAATGATAAGTTATAAAGACCCCAAGATCTCAGGGAAGGTTGGGGGAAAGGGGCCCACTGGACAGTTGTTAGGAGACAGAATGGGGACCTCCCATTAAGGCCAACCAGCGTGTTCTTTAACTTACATAGTGTATGGCTTTTCCTGCACCCAAAGCCATGGCTTTGCGTCCCATTCCTGGTGGCTTTTCCTGCACACAAAGCCACGATTTTACGTCCAATTCATGATGGCTTTTCCTGCACACAAAGCCACGGTTTTTCGTCCCATTCGTGGTGGCTTTTCCAGCACACAAATCCACGGTTTTACCTCCAATTCGTGGTGGCTTTTCCAGCACACAAACCCAAAGTTTTACGTCCCATTCGTGGTGGCTTTTCCTGCACACAGAGCCACTGCTTTTTGTCCCTTTAGTGGTGGCTTTTCCAGCACACAAAGCCACTGTTATATGTCCCATTCGTAGTGACTTTTCCAAGACCATCTTGTGTTCCCTTTCTGATAGAGGGCAGGATCAGAAAAGTGGGATATCACAGGTTTGGGGATTTAGCAGAATATGAGAAAGTACCACAGCTATCAATAGTTTCTAGGATTCTGTGTCCCCTGCACAAGCACTGCGCATTAATCTGCATTGGATGCCAATACGTCTTAAATTATAATGAGAGTTTATTTATTAGGACAAAAAGCGAAAATTTTATATTTAGTTTGGAGGATACACACGTTTTCGTCATACAATCGTATTTTGCCAACTTCGAAAACAAAATGATTTAGTTCTACTGGAGAAAACGAGATTTAGTTCTACAGGTTCTAGAGAGCTAAAAATTGGTTAACGGGTAGATTTAGTTTTTATCTGTTCTAAAGAGCCAAAAATTGGTCGAAGGGTAGATTTATTCTACCAGTTTTAGAGAGCTAAAAATTGGTCGAAGGGTAGATTTATTCTACCAGTTTTAGAGAGCTAAAAATTGGTCAATGGGCTTATTTTTTGTCCTAGATATCGAAAACGTGAAATTCAAATTTATGCAAAACGTTGCTGGTGAGCTAACAATTGGTGAATAGGGCTATTTTGAGAATAAAAACTCATAAATATTAAGAATGTTAAGATCCGGTGTCACATTCAAGGCAAATGGGGATCGCAGTGGCGATATAGAACTCAAGTTGGGTTGTTTTACCTCTGAGCGGCACTTTTTTGCACACCATGGGCTAAATGGCCAGGTCACATGGACCCGGAAGGCTCAGAGCAGGTTGGGGGTGGGGACCCACTGGAACAGCTGTTGGGAGACAGATGGTAGCCTCCCGTCAAGGCCATCCAGCGTGTTCTTTAACGTGCACAGGGTATGGCTCTCCTGCACACGGCGCCACGGCTTAACGTCCCATCCGACGGACGGCGGCCTTTCCAAGCCCATCGGTGTCCCCTACTGACCGTGGGCAGAGCGGGGAATTTTGCGGAGATAAATCTCAACCCTGACCCAGCTGGGACTCGAACCTGGGAACTACAGATTACGAGCCTGGCGCGCTACCGACAGAGCCACCCCCGCCCCATAGAACTCAAGAGGTAGAGACTGATTTCTAGTTTGAAATTGGCTCGATGGCCATCACTTGCACCGTCCTGCCCCAGATAATCCATCGAAGTCGTGTAGCATTGTTGAAAACAGTATTTTCTTTGCTGTTCAAACACTTGATTTGTAAAAAGTGTTGATTTTAATTTCAGCTAGTTTCTTCTTAAATGTTAACTAATTATTCACACAATTTAGAAGTAGCATGAAACTTAATTAATATTTTTGTGGAATAATTTTTTCATGGTATGTCGGTAGTTATCGAAATGATATTGAAAAGAAAAATACTCCCTCAAGCAGCTGCTTGCCACAGAGGTCTGACAGGAGCCTGTCAGTTTATATGCCATAGTAGAAGGTCTGTGAGGTTGGCAGGACCTCAGCAGAAAAACAACACAAACGTCCATGCCTTATCCGGGACTCGAACCCAAGTCCTTTAGATCAGTAGCCAAGCGCGCTGATCGGGGGGGGGGGGGGGGCTCGAACCTAGGTCTCCTTAATCAGTAGCAAAATTTCTAGGAATTTTGAAGGAGTAGCAAAGCGCGCTAACCACTTTCATTTTAATAATATTGCACTTCGCTGCTGACCCGGAAACGCCATATAGAAGGTGTGTGCGAACGGCGTCACCTCAACCGAAAGCTAATACAAATATCCACGTCTTACCCGGTGCTCAAATCTAGGTACCTTTGATCAGTATCCAAGAACGCTAACCACTCAACCACGGGACGAGTTGCTAGGTCCCGAAATACGGAATCCTGAAAACTGCCGCGTAAATTAAATTCTCATAAAGCAAAAACAATTTTTTTTCCATATAAAATAATTGAAATGTTCAGGTTAGGAGGAGCCTTTTTCTGCATTAGTCTATCCAATATCACCAAAGTTTCGAATTGTAGCATAGAATAATAAATAAATAAATACCCCCTCAAGCAACTGCTTGCCACACAGGTCTAACAGGAGCCTGTCAGTTTATATGCCACAGTAGAAGTTCTGAGACGATGGCAGGACCTCAGCAGAAAAACGACATACATCCATGCCTTATCCGGGGCACGAACCCAGGTCCCTTAGATCAGTAGCCAAGCGCGCTAACCAATACAATATAAAAATAAATAATTGTAGCAAATAAGTGTAAATACAATAAAGCAGAAAATAAAATGAACCTAAATCTTAGAAAATTGAATATGTAATAAGAAAGACGCATTAACTGCTGCGATGGGATGTTTTACCTCTGAGCGGCACTTTTTTGCACACCATGGGCTAAATGGCCAGGTCACATGGACCCCGAAGGCTCAGAGAAGGTTGGGGGAGTGGACCCACTGGAACAGCTGTTGGGAGACAGATGGTAGCCTCCCGTCAAGGCCATCCAGCGTGTTCTTTAACGTGCACAGGGTATGGCTTTCCCGCACACGGCTTAACGTCCCATCCGACGGACGGCGGCATTTCCAAGCCCATCGGTGTCCCCTACTGACCGTGGGCAAGGCGGGGAATTTTGCGGAGATAAATCTCAACGCTGATCCAGCTGGGACTCGAACCTTTGAACTACAGATACGAGGCTGGCGCGCTACCGACTGAGCCACCCCCTCCCCCTAACTGCTGCGATGAACAAGCCTTTTGGAGCTGGATTGGCACCCTGAGCTGCACTGTTTTGTACAAAATTGGCTAAATGATCAAGTCACAAAGAACCCGATGGCTCAGAGAAGGTTGAGGGGATCGGACCAAAGCCGTCTGAAGAGGTCTGATGTCACGTGACTAATGACGTCAAAAGCGGGGGCCGTGCATCACCAGCGGATCTGATTCATTTCTAATTCGATGTGTGTGTTATTTAAATGATTTCATTTCCTATACTTGTAAGAAATATTTTATTTTCATAGACATGAAAACACCCTCATTTCTCAATGGCAAAAATATTCAATAAACATCATCATCATCATCATCAAGCAGCCATAGGTTACGGAGGTCCAACCACGCCGTGCAATTTAGTTCTCCATACAAGTCTGTCCTGAACTACATCTGCTGCATCAGGCCACTGCACACCAATTCTAACAAGGTCCTGTTTGACATTGTCTGCCCACCGCATCCTAGGTCTCCCCCTCTTTCTGAGGCCTTTAGGCACACTGTTCATAACCCTATTCGCCAATCTATAATTATTCATACGGGCAACATGACCAAACCAACGAAGTCTCTCTCTGCACAATATGCTGCTTAAAGGGGGTTGCAAACTCCTTTGCCTAACCTCATCATTAGTTACAAAGTTGAACCACCTAATACCCAAGATACTGCGTAAGCATCTAGAATCAAAAGCATCTAGTTTCCTGTTATCTTGTTTACACAGCGTCCAAGTTTCACTACCATAACTAACCCTAGAAAGAACCAAACTATTATACAGTCTAATTTTAGTCTTTAGGTGTATACGACTATTTCTCCACACTCTCCATAGATTCTTAAAAGTCCCGGCACCAATTCCTATTCGTCTGTTAATCTCATGCCGCACATCACCATTATCTGTTACATAGCTCCCAAGATAATTAAACTGTGAAACCTGCTCAAGACTGCAACCATTCAGATTAACTGAATCACGGCCTGCCTGACAATTTTTCATCACTTTAGTTTTCTCTCTGTTTATAACCAAACCTACTCTACTACCAGTCTCATCAACAGCTCGAATGAAAGAGTTCATCTCATCCACATCATTTGCCAAAAGGGCTAAATCATCAGCATAATCTAAATCAGAAATTTTCATATCTCCAGCCCATTTGAGGCCAAAATCTTTCCCTTGAAGTGAATTTCACATAACATAATCAACAACCAAACTAAAGAGAAAAGGAGACAAAATGCACCCTTGTCGAACATCAGAAGTAATGCTAAACCAATTGCTAAAAGACTTACCAACTCTCACACATGACTCAGTGTTATTATAGAGAGCTTTCATTATGTTAACTAACTTGTCAGGTATACCATATGATCTCACAATCAACCACAAATTATGACGATCAACAGAGTCGAAAGCCTTTTTGAAATCAACAAAGCTAGCAACCAAAGGTTTCTGAAACTCTAAACATTTCTCAAGAATCTGCCTAAGTGAAAATATCTGATCCACACATCCCCTACCACTTCTGAATCCACATTGTTCATCACGCAATTGACTGTCAACCAGATTCTTAATTCTATTAAGCACAATCATGGAAAGAACTTTACCTGTACAGAGAGTAGGATGATACCCCAATAGTTATCACAAGAACTGCGATCACCTTTTTTGAAAATAGGGATAACAATAGCTCTGGTAAAATCCTTAGGAACCATGCCTTTATCATAAAAGATATTCAGAATTTCAGTCATCCAAGTGGTAACCGAAACATTCCCAGCTCTAAGCATATCGGTAGTAATTTCATCTACCCCTGGGGATTTATGAAGTTTAAGTTTAGAAACAGCCAAAATAACTTCAGATTGTATTATAGGGCCAACATTAAAGCCACCAATGCATCTATCATCATTGCAAACAATGGGAGTAGATACTAACCACATTGTTTAGAACATCACTGAAATGCTCAGCCCACCTAGCCATGACAGAATCCTCCCCTTCTATAACCTTACCTTATTTATCCTTCAATCCCTGTATACCTGTCCGTTTTCTACCACATAAAACATTAACTATCTGGTACAGCTCTCTGCTGTTGTGCTGTCTAACTGCTTCCTCGGCTTTGTCAGCCAAGCCATCAAGCCAAAGATTCTTATCAGCAGCTAACTGATCTTTTACACGTTTATTAAGTTCTCTGTAATGCTTTCTATTAGGACTAGTATGGTACTGATTAAGGACATTCCTGCAGTTCCTTCTTTCTGAAATAAACTCAAGTGCTTTATCACTCAAATAATTCTGTCTCCTCTGCTCCTTTTTTCCTAAAATAGTACAGTTAGTTTCCAAAAAAGCCTGTTTAAAACGGCCCCATTCTTCCTCAACTTCAGTAGTAAGCAAACCATGACTGTCACAATGACTAAGTAACCTATCATCGTAAGCTTTAATTATAAGTGGGTCTTTCAGATCTTCAGTATTAAAGGTAATTTTTTTTTAACTTTAGCACAACACTTTTTAAGTTTAAGTTGCAAGACACTTTTAACAAGGTAATGGTCCGATCCAATTTCAGCTCCCCTATATGCCCTGGTATTCCTAACAGAACTAGCCCATTTGCTGTTAATTAATATATAATCAATCATATTCTTATGCAGCCCATCAGGTGAAACCCATGTATACTTACGTATTTCGTGGTGTTTGTAATAAGTGTTAGTTATTCTGAAACGATTGAGTTTACTTACTTGTAGGAGACGTTGCCCATTGCCATTGCAGCTACCAATACCAAAAGGGCCTATTACTCCTCCCCAACTTTGGCATTGAAGTCACCAAGAACAAGAGTATTATCTCCTTTCTTGACAGAATTCAAAATATCCTGAAGTTGTCCATAAAACCTATCCTTCTCATCCTCAGTGGGGGAATAACAGCAGATAACATTGAAGTCTTTAACGCTTGTCTGAAATTTTTCTGTAAGAAACCTTTTATTAATGCACTCATATCCTAGAAGAGCATCACTAGCGTGTCTGCTGAGAAGCAGACCCACGCCTTGGTGATGCTCATTGTCATCCCTCCCTGAGAAGAGAAATTTAAGATTATTTTTAAGAATCTGACCTTTATCGGCCCATCTGGCCTCTTGCAAGCCGATAATATATAAATTATAACGGTGGAATTCTTGTGTGAGGACATCAAGACAAAAAGCTCTGTGCAGAGTCCTCACATTCCAACTACCTATGGAGAGAAAATGGTTAGTGGGATGTTTAAAGAAACCATGTTTATTGAGAGAGGGAACGCCGACAATATCAAACAGCCCCCTAATCAGAGACCCGTTCCCCCACGACTAAAGGCTGAAGCCATCTACACTGGAAGACTTCCTCCAATGTAGAATTTGATGATGCCAATAGAAGCAAAGTGTTCAGGTGCCTGCGATGACCTCTGCTCAGGATTATCCATCAGCTGATAAACATATCCTGTGAATCTATTCACTTGGTGCTGTCAACCCACAAACAAGCAGAAAACACAGCGGAAGATTTTCCTTCCACAGAAGCCCACCAGTGCAGCAAAATCAGGATCCATAATCAAGCTCAGAGCCATATGTCTGTCCAGTCCAGTGGGTTTATATGGTCAGTACCAGGACCCTGTGAGGTTGACCACTCCTCAGCAGTGTAGAAAAAAAAAAGAAAAGTAGCCATAGTTGTCCAGATCAGTAGGCCACACTAATCTGGCAGCCCTCCCCTTCCGTTCACTTCCACAAGAGAGTATCTCTTTTGAAAGGTACTAACGGTCTGCACCACGAGAAGGCGGGGTCGGACATTAGGTGCTAGGCCTGGCCGGTTCTATGCATCATCACAGGGGATTGGTGCATAGCTCTCCTTCCAGTGACTACCTAGCTACCATTTACAGACCCTCAATAAACATATTATCTGAAAATAGTTACACATATTTTTATTAATTATATTTAATTGTAAGTGGTATTATAGGAAAGTGGAATTTTAAAGCATAACTTTATTGATTTTTTAAAAAATTTTGTAAAAAGTTTTTGAAACGAAATATATGAGCTACATTTGCAAACATATTGGAAGAGATAAATATCTATTCTCAGGTTAGCAAAATATATACATACTAACTTCAGATACGGCTTTAAAACTCCACTTTCGTATAATACCATTTACAATTAAATGTAATTAATAAAAAATATGTGTAACTATTTTCAGATAATATGTTTATTGAATATTTTTGCCGTTGAGAAATGAGGGTGCTTTCATGTCTATGAAAATAAAATATTTCCTACAAGAATGAAATTCTTCGCCACATTTATGATAATTTGCTTTATAATTGATATTTGATTCAATTCAGTATAGGAAATGAAATCATTTAAATAACACACACATCGAATTAGAAATGAATCAGATCCGCTGGCTCAAGCTATGATGCGATGTACGGCCCCCGCTTTTGACGTCATTAGTCACGTGACATCAGGCCTTCTCTTCAGACGGCTTTGATCGGACCACGGAATGCTGTTAGGAGACAGATGGTAGTCTCCCGTCAAGGCCATCCAGCGTGTTCTTTAACATGCACAGGGTATGGATCTATCTCCTGCACACGGGGCCATGGCTTAACGTACTATCCGACGGATGGCAGCTTTTCCAAGCCCATTTGTGTCCCCTACTGACCGAAGGCAAAGCGGGAAGTTTTTAGGAGAAAAATCTCAATGCCAACCCAGCTCGGACTTGAACATGGGAACTGCAGATTACGAGCTTGGTGTGCTACTAACTGAGTTATCCCTCTCCCGTGGTGATATGGGGAAGTTATTGGGGGATGGGGTGATACGAGTTAAATGACACTGCACGCGACGGTAGAAAAGAGAAGGCGAATGTGGGAAACGTTTAATTGTTTCTCGGTTTCTCGGGAGTTTAAGGATGCAAAATAGGACAGTTTCTCACAAACCGGGACATCTGACAACCGTGGTACGATCCCAGTGAGAAGTGACTCATGAGACGAGGTGTCCGCATTTATCATACAGAGCTGAGAAAAAGTTGTGAATCTCTGCTACTATTTTGAGGGCGTGCGTGGTTAAGTCCGTAGCTCACCAGGCTCGTAATCTGAAGTTCCCAGGTTCGAGTCTCGCCTGAGCGAGCGTTGAGATTTTTATCCGTAAAACTTCCTGATCTTGGTTAATATCACCGATGGGCTTGAAAAGGCCGCCTTTCGTCGGATTTGACGTTAAGACATGACTCCGTGTGCTGGAGAACCATCCTTGTGCACGTTAAAGAACACATTGGATCTCCTTGACGATAGGCTACCATCTGTCTTTCTACAGCTGTTCCAATGGGTACCCTTCCCCCAAGCTTCTCTGAGTCCTCGGGGTTCTCGTGACCTGTTCATTTAGCCCATTGTGTGGAAAAATGTGCCTCTCAGAGGTGAAACAATTCAAAACAAACTGACTGCGTTTTCCTTAAAGTGGGTATTTTTATGAATAAATTTTCGAAGATTTTCTTTATCGCTCTTTGGGCGATAAAAAAAATGCACTTCAAACCGCGCAATTTTTTGTGTAGTTGTAAAATTTTGGACAACACCAATCGATAACATGCTTAAAATAACAAACCGCGTAAATCCGGATTGGTGTAAATCAAATCCGCGTAAATCCGGATTGGTGTAAATCAAATCCGCGCAGAACGACATCTATCTGTTTAACAGACCACTCTCGTGTAAATCGGGTTTTCACTGCAGAATGTTTAACTATACGAAAACAGCTACAATACAGAACGTTCAATATTTCCAGCATTAGTGGAAAAAAATTGACCCTAATTTAAAAGAATTTTATCTTTGTCGAATGGAGTTTCTGTTTGTAGAGGAACATTTTTGGAAATTATTCAGTTTCTTAATTAGACGGTCTCTTACAGCTAGAAATAAATTTTGTGTTTATTGTAAATTTTTTTCCTTAAATTTCTTGCTGAAGTGGATCATTTTTCTTCTCAAAATTCTCGTTGTTGAAGTAAAATTGTTTGTTCAAAAAAAAAATCCCTTGAGTTTTTTTCTCATCGAAAAACATTTCCTGAAGTGAAATTTTTTTTCCGTCGGTAGGGTGTTTGTCTCAAATTAATTTCTTTTCCGTAGCAAAAATATGGTTTCACTGGTAAAATTCTTAGACCATGCAAAATCTCGTAAATCAAGTATATTCACTTTCCCGACGCATTTTTTCAAAAATACAGTTTTATATCTCATTAAAAAATTTGATTGAATAAGTTTTTTTTTTTCGGAGAAAAAAAACTTTTTTTTTCATGTGCTGTAAATTTTTTTAGCAAAATTGTCTTTACGAGTGTATTTTTTTGCTGTTTTAAAAGCATTTCGTGCAAGTGAAACTTTTTCACATGCAAAACTTCCGCTGATGAACTAAACTGTTTCCTAATACATTGGATTCTTTGGAGTTAAACAGTTTTTGTCTCTTATTCCACCAGTTCTTTTGAAATATTTTCCTCAAGCAGAGTTATTATTTTTCAAATTCACTGTTAAAAAGTTCTTGAATTCTTGAAACAATTAGTTTTTAAAAAGAGCAATAAGGGGATATATTTTAAATATATCGATATATAACATATAATTATATTAATTATGTGTATTTTCTATGAATAAAAAATTTTGAAACCACCAGTATTTAAATAAGGGAGATATTACTTAAGATTGATTGGGATAGCAGGAAGCCCATCGTTGAAGGGTTTCTAACCTTCCCATCACATTTTATCTCATTATCACTTAAGATTGCACCAAATAGTACCATGATGTTTTTACATTTGGAGATCAATCGCTTTCAGGATGTTAATGATGTTGATTATGAATGTTTAGTTTCAACTGGACTACATCTTCCCCTTCAGAAAACTCTGGAATGTTTATTCGACCGCTAACCCAAGATTAACGGCAATTTTATGGTTTTTCTTTTGAAATTTCGGTTTTCCAGACTCAATTGAAAGGATTTTCCCACATAGTTTACTGACCTTTCTTAACAGAAATTCCGGACAAGAGGGGCGAAAGGCCCCGAGTGATTTCCGGAATAATAGTTTATTTTGAAGAAGAAGTAGTAGAGTCTGAAAGACACCGGCCTCCACAGCTCCATTTGAGCCTTTCACTGGGATTCTTTAGTGACTTTTGAACTCTCAAAAAGTTCGAAGATCATGTAATCTTCAAAGGCCTTCAAAGACTTTATTTTTAAAACTATTTAGACTTTTTTGTTGTGTTGTTTTATTTTCTTTTCAAATTGAATATTTATATTTTATTACACCGTTATGCTTAGGAGTTTTTTTTACCTCCCGACAACGGGCTTGGGATATAAAGTAGATAATCCAATCCAGTCTGCTCATTTTCCCGTTATCCTGTTATCCAAGTAGCGTTAGTCGCCAATCAGGCTGCCAATTTTCCTTTAGTCTCATTATCCCATTAACCAAGTAGAGTTTGGATAGTATGCTATCAATTTTTCTTTCATTCTGTTTTCCTGTTCCCAGTAGAGTTACCAAGTACAGACTGTCTAGAATCCTCCTAGAATATCCCAGCAGAGTTACCAAGTATACAGACTTTCTAGAAAAAAAATGCCTAAGATCTACTTTTGATGCCGCACGGTTACCAAAGAAACAGCAGCATGCACAAACACCTACAAATTGAACATATCAACGTATTCGTCAAAAGAAATGCTAGAGGTTTCTTCAAAATTATTAGAAACAATCAATATGAGTTTACCGTATATTTCCGCAGATAAGACGCTAGTTGAATCATAAAAAAAGGCCCCCAAAATCCGGGTCGTCTTATAGGACAGATACAAAAAAAATTAGATTGAAATTTATATAAATTGAAACCATTATTACTACAACTTATCGAAAAATCTATCATATTATTTAAATACACTATATGATAATACATTACATTGTAATAGTAAATAATACATTACAGTGTAATAGTAAAACAATACTAAAACAAAATAAATATTAAAAGTTATGTTTATTGAGCTACTGAGGAAAAAACGGACAAACCGTAATTATTTATTGTACAGAGTAGGGTATGTCCACAAAATAGAATAGCCCATACGACACTTTTGTGAATAGTCAAGGTCATTACCCGAATGCCCGAATCAGTGCGAATGTTTGCGAATAGGACATAATTCCGTATACGCTATACAGTATTATTATCCAGATGATGATCGCCGATTTAAACTAAATTCATAGGCCGTTGATAGTTTGGGGTCGTCTTATAGGACAGATATATGCTAAAACTATAAAATTTTGACGAAAATGTATACCTCGTCTTATCTAAAGGTCGTCTTATCTGCGGAAATATACCGTATTTAAAAACATTGCTTGCTACGATCACACCTTTCATCCAATAGCCAAGCGACCCAATCTGTTTTCCGTAATCAGACATAAATCTATTTTTCTTCTGATCAAGGCCATTTTTCATGACCCATTCATACTTTTATTTGTCTGATGATAGTTCAGCAATTTGCGCCCACAAAAATCTGGTTTTGCTTCATGGCACAGCTAAATGCAGTTTGAACTCACTCATTCGAAATAATTAAAAGATGTTCGTCAAGAGCAACCTACTAATATAAAATAATGTTTGGAGACATCACATTTCGGGCGCCAGACTCGTAATCTGCAGTGTCCAGGTTCGAGTCCCACTAGGCCGGTATTGATATTTATCTTCGCTAACCCTCATCTTGCCCTCAGTCAGTAGGAGACACTGTAGGGCTTGGAAAGGCCACCGTCCGTTAGATGGGGCGTAAAGTCGTGGCCCCGTGTGCGGGAGAGCCATACTCTGTGCACGTAAACAACACATTGGATTTCCTTGACAGGAGGCTACCATCTGTCTCCCAACAGTTGTCCAGTGGGTATCCTCTTCCCAAACTTCTCTGAGCCATCAGGGTCCTTGTGACCTGGCCATTTAGCCCTTATGTGCAAAACAGTTGTCACTCACGTGTAAAATATACCCACCCAAACCATCACATATACATGCCCAGGATGGAGAGATGCGGAAAAGACTACGCTATGACTACAGACTTTTCATAATAAATGGCTATGATCAGCTATTGACGCATCATGTTACGTTATGAACAGCGATATGCACAACGGAAGCAAATTGAACATGTAATATATTAGACCAACAGTTCTCAACGTGGGGTACGCGGTAAAAAGTTTTTGGGGTACGCCGTGAGAGCTCAAAAGTCGCTAGGTCTAGTAACAAAGTCGCTAAGTTGGCAACACTGCTGTTCAAAAATGTCATTTTTTGTCAGTATATCAATATCATCAATATATGTAATTTATGAATACAAAATTTAATGTGTATATATATATATACGTTTTATTTTTTGCTGACTTAAAAGCATTTTGTGCAAGTGAAATTTTTCATTTTGTTACTAGATCTAAGGACTTTTGAGCTCTCACGGCGTACCCCAAAAAATTTTACCGCGTACCCCACGTTGAGAAACCTAAATATAGACGATTGTGACGATTGACTGATTGACAAGGAATCACTGGAATTCTAATCATGAAGCAGAAATGACAGAGCTCTGAAAATTGGTAACTGGAAGTAATTCGAGTCATACATCTCGGGCAAAGTCTGATATTTAACCTCAGAGTGTTCTTCAATGTCAATAGAGGTCAAGGTCAAATAGAGGTCACATAGAGGCCAAACCTTGATCTACGAGGGCTAGAAACGAGAAAATTGGAATCCGGGCAGTGTTTCGGGCTGTAGCTGTAGGAGACATTACGAAATTTTGGATTCGGAGGTCCTTCGAGGTCAAAGGTCAAATTTGGATCTACTAGTGAGAGGGTTAAGCATTAGTGCCTGAGGGTATTTTAAGTCGTAGAGTTTAGAAATTATGCTAAATTTTGGATGCGATGGGTTCTTCGAGGTTAAAGGTCAAATGTCGATATACCGATGTAGAACTAATCATTGGTGAATAGGACTATTTCCAGCAATGGAACTCAGAAATGAGAGGAATTTTCAGATCCGGTGTCGCATTCGAGGTCAAATAGAGGTCAGAGTGACGGGCTAGAAATCAAGTGAGGCCAAACTCACCGTTTTATTTTTATTATAACATATACACATTCGTATCAGAATAATATGACCACCTACCATAGTATATGTATGGTAGGTAATCATATTATTCTGATACGGTTGTGTACATTAAATATGATTCAGATTTCTTCTAAGGTATAGGGTTGGGTTGTTGGGTTGTTTAATTCTGAGTGTACTTTTTTGCCTGAAATGGGTTAAATGTCCAGGTCACAAGCACCCCGAAGGGTCAGAGAAGGTTGGGGGAGGAGACCCACTGGAACAGCTGTTGAGAGACAGCTGGCAGTCTCCCACCAAGGTTATCCAGCATGTTCTTTAACTTGCACAGGTATAACTCTTTCACACACGGGACAATACCTTAACGTCCCATTCGACGGACGGCGGCCTTTCCAAGCCCATCAGTATCCCTACTGACCGAAGGCAAGGCGGAGAGTTTTGCTGTGATAAATCTCAAAGCTGGTCCAGCTGGAACTCGAACCTGGGAACTGCACATTAGGAGCTTGGCGCGCTGCCGACTGAGCCACCCCCGCCCCTTTAATGTATAAGGAAAAATAATTTTTAAAAAATCCGATTATGGCCGCACCTTTCGATAGCGGTGAAATTAGACCATCAAGTGCATAGTGCAAAATATTAGAATGATCCACTATCATATAGTATGAAAAGAGAGCCCTTTCCCCGGATGAAACGTGCCTTCATTGCTGGCACCACCACCTGCACAATTGATAATTTCACTACTGCTTTCCAACCAAAAAGTCATACGATCCAAATCTGTTATGCATTGGGTTGGGATGTTTTACCTCTGAGCGGCATTTTCCCTGCATACAGAAAGCTAAATGGTCAGATCACAAGGACCCAAGACCTCAGAGAAGGCTCGGAAAGGGTAGAGTTTAAGCTGAAATAAATTGCAAAGCTGGCACAGATGGGACTCGAACATTAAAAGTCTGTCCCGCTACTGACTGAAACCAACTGCCGTCCTGTACAGTCGCTCAAAAAAGTATCCGAACACTATGGTTGATTAGAGAATTCAGAAAAAATGTCTGGCAACGATTTTTTTAGAAATTAGTGATCTGGCAACCTTCATGTCACGTGATTACAGAATTCAAAAAAAATATCTGGAGCGTGTACAGCAACTGTACACGCTCCAGTTACCGTTCACAGCAAACTGGAGCGTGTGCAGTATCAAAATAATATGACCACCTGCAGTCGCTCAAAAAAGTATCCGAACACTATGGTTGATTACAGAATTCAGAAAAAATATCTGGCAACGATTTTTTTAGAAATTAGTGATCTGGCAACCTTCGTGTCACGTGATTACAGAATTCAGGAAAAATATCTGGAGCGTGTACAGCAACTGTACACGCTCCAGTTACCGTTCATAGCTAACTGCAGCGTATGCAGTTACTGCACACGCTCCAGTTTGCTGTGAATGGTAACTAACACACGCTCAATATTTCCGTGAGTGAGCACACACGATGTAGTATCAAAATAATATGACCACCTACAGTCGCTCAAAAAAGTATCCGAACACTGTCGTTGATTACATTACTTAAATTTTATCCATACCCGCAAGCATCCATCGACCAAATTCATTTCCCTGATTTAGAAGAGAACTTGAAATTCTGTTGTTGTTTTTCATGTAAAATTGTTTCTTTGTTTTAATTTCCTTTTAACTTTGAATTTCTTCTACAACAGGCATAGAAACAGCTCCCATTAGTTTTCATTCCGCAATTTTTTTTTTACCATTTATTTGAAAAACAGAGTTAATATACTCTTTTAGCGAATAAAGAGTCGCCCATTCCAAAATTAGATTACCTAAACTCTGAGTCGCTACTCCTTAAGGAGATGGAGAAGTAATCTGATCTTTCTCATTAGGAACTATTAATAGTTTTACCTTTGGTAACTTACTTTTATTTCTCTAGTTTAGCAGTTTTCAGTCTTATAAACTTGGGGCGGGAGTGGCTCAGTCGATAGCGCGCCAGGCTCATAATCTGTAGTTCCCAGGTTCGAGTCCCAGCTGGGTCAGCGTTGAGATTTATCTCCGCAAAATTCCCCGCCCTGCCCACGGTCAGTAGGGGACACCGATGGGCGTGGAAAGGCCGCCGTCCGTCGGATGGGACGTTAAGCCGTGGCCCCGTGTGCGGGAGAGCCATACCCTGTGCACGTTAAAGAACACGCTGGATGGCCTTGACGGGAGGCTACCATCTGTCTCCCAACAGCTGTTCCTGTGGGTCCCCTCCCCCACCCTTCTCTGAGCCTTCGAGGTCCATGTGACCTGGCCATTTAGCCCATGATGTGCAAAAAAGTGCCGCTCAGAGGTAAAACAACCCAACGTTAAAGAACACGCTGGATGGCCTTGACGGGAGGCTACCATCTGTCTCCCAACAGCTGTCCCAGTGGGTCCCCTCCCCCAACCTTCTCTGAGCCTCCGGGGTCCATGTGACCTGGCCATTTAGTCCATGGTGTGCAAAAAAGTGCCGCTCAGTGGTAAAACAACCCAACTATATTAATTTAGAGATTAATTTTCCTTCGTAAAAGAGCAACGCTTAACCTCATCGCTACATTTATTAAGAGACATTTTTCTTTGTAGAGGTGTAGTGAGAATATATTATACTTTATGAAGTTGCAATAAGAATATAGTTCCCTCTGTAAAAAATAATGCGCTATTTCATTACTCATTCAGGAAAATATATTATCCTTTCTGATAGCTCCATGGTTACATTTAACAAGAAGCATATTTCTCTGTAAAGTTACAATAAGAGGTACATTTTCCTCTGTAAAGGAATATTACTTTATCCAGGGCCAGACTTACGCATAAGCTAACTAAGCTACTACTTAGGGCCTCACGATTATGAGGGGCCTCAAAAATTTGAGTTTGAAGTTTATTAAAAAATTTTGTAACCGTATTCAAATTAATGTGTTGAACAAACACTATTCCTGTTACCTTTACACAGTCATCATTCTATACCAATGCTAATATAATGTTTTCGTCATATTAATGCTTTTATGTCATCGAGTGGTTAGCATGCTTGGCTACTAATCAAAGGGACCTGGGTTCGAGCCCCGGGTAAGGCATGGATATGTGTATTGTCTTTCTGGTGAGGTTCCGCCATCCTCACAGACCTTCTACTATGGCGAATTAAACTGAAAGGCTCTTGTCAGATTTCTGTGGAAAGTTTCTGTTTGAGGAAGGTCCTCTTAAACGTAGCATAATTTAGGGCCCCTTAAATTTAACATAGCTTAGGGCCTCAGAAGATCAAAGTCCTATCCTGGCTTTATCCAAATTCCTACATTTATTAAGAGATGCATTTGCATGTTCATCTGTAAGAAAGTAAATATTTAGCTACAGTTAATAAGAGACACGTTTTAATCTGTAAAGGGATACATTTCCTTATGTATAGAAAAAATGTTTTACCCAAACACTACATTCCTTAAGAAATTAACTTTTTTCTGTAAAGGTTGGGTTGTGTTTTTTTACCTCTGAGCTGCCCTTTTGTGCACACTGTGAGCTAAATGGCCAGGTCACATGGACCCCGAAGGCTCAGAGAAGGTTTGGGGAGGGGATCCACTGGAACAGCTGTTGGGAGACAGATGGTAGCTCTCCGGCAAGGTCATCCAGCGTGTTCTTTAACGTGCACAGGGTATGGTTTTACCTTTGAGCGGCACTTTTTTGCACACCTTGAGCCAAATTGCCAGGTCACATGAACCCCGAAGACTCAGAGAAGGTTGTGGGAGGGGATTCATTGGAACAGCTGTTGGGAGACAGATGGTAGCCTCCCGTCAAGGTCATCCAGCGTGTTCTTTAACGTACACAGGGTATGGTTTTACCTTTGAGCGGCACTTTTTTGCACACCGTGAGCTAAATGGCCAGGTCACATGGACCCCGAAGGCTCAGAGAAGGTTGGGGGAGGGGACCCACTGGAACAGCTGTTGGGAGACAGATGGTAGCCTCCCGTCAAGGCCATCCAGCGTGTTCTTTAACGTGCACAGGGTATGACTCTCCCGCACACGGAGCCACAGCTTAACGTCCCATCCGACGAACGGCAGCCTTTCCAAGCCCATCAGTGTCCTCTACTGACCGTGGGGATGGCGGGGAGTTTTGCGAAGATAAATCTGAACGCGGACCCAGCTGGGACTCAAACCTGGGAAGTACAGATTACGAGCCTGGCGCGCTACCGACTGAGCCACCCCCGCTCCTTCTCCGTAAAGGAATAAGTAATCTTAGGCTCATGATTACTTTCAATAAATGAAACATTTTATCTGCAAAGATGCAATAAAGGATACATTTTTCCTCTGTAAAGGAGTAATAATTTACCCTATCACTACATTCATTGAGACATTTTTCTCTGTAAAAGTGCAATAAGAATACATTTTTATCGTAAACGCAATGTTTTACACCATAACTAGTCTCTCAAAAAATATCCGAACACTATAATTGATTGCAGAATCTGGAAAAAATATCTGGCAACGATTTTTTAGAAATTAGTGATCTGGCAACCTTCGTGTCACGTGACACGAAGGTTGTCAGATCACTAATTTCTAAAAAAAATCGTTTCCAGATATTTTTCCTGAATTCTGTAATCAACCATCGTGTTCGGATATTTTTGAGAGCGACTGTACATTTATTAAGATTGCATTATACTCATTAAAACAATGATACTCGACCCATCACTACATTTATTAAGAAATACATTTTTCTGCTTAGAGGTACAATACAGGATAAATTTTCCTCTGTAAAATAGCAAAGCTGTATTATCCCCTAACTATATTTGTAACATTCCTGAAAGCGCATCCACGAAGCGCATATGTGCCTCCCCTCAATTCATTCACGCACTCCCCCCCCCCCCCCCCTCCATTCCTTTCCATTCAACTGCAATGGACAGAATCATAAACGAGCCATTTCCCTTAGGGAGTCGTTAACCGCATCAGAGTAATTTGTGAAGTCAATCATCGCTAATCGACAAAATTGATCATCATTCATCTCTGCTGATGAAATTAGCACATCCGGTAAAGGTATTAGGGAAGACTGGAGACGGGAAGACAGGTTTAAAGCGCTACAGAGAATAATGAGACACCAGTGAATAGGATAAAGTTAATATCAGAGCAAAAAATAATAATACCAAACTTTGAAAATGCCTGCTTGAAGGGAAAGTGTTTTACAGGAATATATTGCTCGGGTTTTATTATGGAACATAGTATTCGATGCAAAATGTACTGGGTTTGCAGCAGAAATTTAGATGTGACGGGCGTATATTCTGAATTTATCCTGTTATCCCCTTATTTGACGTTGTAGAGAGTTAAGGATGCAATGTGCCATATTTGGAATGTAATATACAAAACACATAAAACAATACATAAATTGCTTATAATAGTTTTAATTTTATGGACAATATATAAACCACTATATATATATATACATGCCGTCCCGCGGCCGAGTGGTTAGCGCGCTTGGCTAATGATCTACGGGACCTGCATTCGAGCCCTGGGTAAAGCATGGATGTATGTGTCGTTTTTCTGCTGAGGTCGTGCCATCCTCACAGACCTTCTACTATGGCAAATAAACTGACAGGCTTCTGTCAGACCTCTGTGGCAAGCAGCTGCTTGAGGGGGTATTTATTTATTTATTTATTATGTATATATACATATATAAACTGCTCGTTTCCGAAATCGTGTTATAAAAGCATTAATAAGTCATGAAATAATGAGCTGAAAAAAATTGATTTTGCCGTGAGTAGGATTCGAACCCACGTCTCCAGGGAACATACCTGTTATGCTAACCACTACACCAACAATGCACGTCTCCAGGGAACATACCTGTTATGCTAACCACTACAACACCAATGGATAACCTTTTCTCAACTTATGTGACGTTATAAATCTTCCGGATTTCTTTTTATCTGATTCGCACAGTGGCGCCATCTATCCGGGAAGTGGACAACTATGTTGTCTCAATATAGATTAAATTAATATTTGTCATTCACGCTCAGGGCGTTAAATGAATAAATCAATAGTAAAGAATCACAGGATAAGTCCTGTAGACATGGAACTCATGAAATAATGGGCTGAAAAAATTGGCTTTGCCACGAGTGGGATTCGATTCTCCATGATGTTTCCTGGAGACGTGGGTCCCACTCATGGCAAAACCAATTTTTTCAGCTCATTATTTCATGAGTTCCATGTCTACAAGACCTATCCTGTGATTCTTTACTACTGAAACATTAATAAGTGTTATGCATCTAAATTACGGTAATAATTTATTGCACATATTAAACAAAGAATACGCATAATCATCGGCGGTTACCCATGACAACCGGTGAATGCGCAAAATCATCGGCGAATACGAATAATCCCTAGAGAAATTGATTATCTGGTGAGTTTGCCGTTATTTTACCGTTATTCAATTTTACCGTAAATTATATAAATTCATCATTTATATATTAGTAAAAGCAAGGAATTTTGTTTTAGTGTGTGGTTTTAAAACCATTGTGACCCATCACGTGTGATTTAACTTTAAAATTATTTCTGAATTCATTAGTCGTCATTCCTAAAGGCACTATAGATCAAGCATTTCTTGGATAAAAAGAGTTCTATCACCATTTACAGTCGCTCAAAAAATTATCCGAACACTACGGTTGATTGCAGAATTCAGAAAAAATATCTGGCAACGATTTTTTTTAGAAATTAGTGATCTGGCAACCTTTGTGTCACGTGATTACAGAATTCAGGAAAAATTTCTGGAGCGTGTACAGCTACTGTACACGCTCCAGTTACCGTTCACAGCAAACTGGAGCGTGTGCAGTTTGCTGTGAACGGTAACTGCACACGCTCAATATTTCCGTGAGTGAGCCCATACGATCTAGTATCAAAATAATATGACGACCTACAGTCGCTCAAAAAAGTATCCGAACACTATGGTTGATTAGAGAATTCAGAAATCGTAATCAACCATAGTGTTCGGATATTTTTTGAGCGACTGTACCTCGTTTATTGAGTTAATTATCATTCATGATCGCTGATCTCGTTTGTAATCTTATTCTAATTCCAATAGGTGAATTCACTCGGAAAAAACAACAGTGAGTTGTTGTTTGGGTTGTTTTACCTCTGAGCGGCACTTTTTTGCACACCATGGGCTAAATGGCCAGGTCACATGGACCCCGAAGGCTCAGAGAAGGTTGGGGGAGGGGACCCACTGAAACAGCTGTTGGGAGACAGATGGTAGCCTCCCGTCAAGGCCATTCAGTGTGTTCTTTAACGTGCACAGGGTATGGCTCTCCCACACACGGGGCCACGGCTTAACGTCCCATCCGACGGACGGCGGCCTTTCCAAGCCCATTGGTGTCCCCTACTGACCGTGGGCAGGGCGGAAAACAACAGTGAGATCCTTCATATAACTCGGTAGTAAAAGTTGAAAAAGGAGTAAAAACTGACTATCTATGAGTAAAAATTCAAGAAAATTATGATTTGGAAGAACTTTCATGGGCGTTCGTAGGTATCTGGGAGGAGGAGGAGGAGTATATATATGAGCCCTTGGAAATCTAATTCATAAATTAATTCATGTTAATTTTTTGATACACTGATATTATTTTTTTATTAATCTAATGTAAATCTTTTTTTTAATTATCCCAGTTTCCATAAATTAAGGAACAACCCTGTGACAACGGGAAATGACGTCAACGTTCTATAACTTCTAAAATAAGTTTTTTTTTGTTGATATTTGGGATAGGAGACACATATTTCAATTTTCAACAATTTTGGTTCAGGATTTAACGAATTATGGAAGTTTGGCTATTTAATTATAACAACGCCAGTTGCAAAAATTGACTTCAGAAGCTAAAACTTAGTAATAAGTATTGTATTAAAGTGCTTATGAAAATAAGGTTGTGTCTTAGAAGTTTGTGTAAAGAATTCTTTCACTATTCATCATTTTGTATAAACCTCCTAACACTGGCATTGCTGTTGTTAAATATTCAGACTTCCATAACTCATTAAATACTGAATGAATATTGTTGAAAATCGAGATATTGATTTATTTGATTGAGATCTTTATCTGCAATCACATTTTGCAAAACAAAAAAAACTTATTTTAGAAGTTACAGAGCTTTGACGTTAGCTTCTCATTGACATAGCATAGGGCTGTTCCTTAATTTACGGAAAATTATGTATTTTTTTTAATTTTTATTTATTATTGCGAATGAACATATTTTTTTATATATTTCAATAATAAATGTTTTTATTTCTCTTTTTCTTTTCAGCCATCGAAGCAGTAGTATAGTATGATGCATGCATGATTGCTTTTTGTAACTGCAGGTCCTGCCATCCTCTCAGACCTACTCTGGCATATAAACTGACAGGCTCCTGTCAGACCTCTGTGGCAAGCAGCTGCTTGAGGGGGTATTTATTTTTTATTTATATTCATTAATGAAAAGTTCGGCATAAAGAGTTCTATCTTGAAACACTGTTTTATTTTTTTGCCCCTCAGAAAAACTTTTTATTACTTCCTGAAACACTTTCCATTTTTCTTTTTTATAACTTTCTGAAACTTTATTACTCCCCAGTTCCTGAAACAAATTTCCTTCAAATGAAACAAAATTCCGTGAATTGAACCTGAGAATTCCCTGAAACAAAATTCATTCAACAATTTTCCCCTTTCTGGAGGAATTTCTGCCCCCCCTGTAAAAAGCCCACCCCTCGCCCATGAAAAAAATTCTGCCAACCCCATGCGAGGTTCAATACCAAAGGGGCATTTTTATTTCGATAGTTTAGTTTTTAGGGAAGAATGACTGCTATTTTATTAAGATAATAATAATCTTTATTAATACTCTTCACAAATATATTGTTACGACAGAAGGAATCTGGCAACCGAAAGCAAAAAGTTTCAGCCAACGAATAAGAACGTTGGGAGAATTTGGAGAAGAAGAGTGGAGCGTTAACGGTTTTGTGTTGTAACGGTCGTTGTGTTGTAACGGTCGGAGAGTTCGAAAATGGACGGTGAGCTGTGCTGAGACAGCGCACGTAAGTATCAAGAAGTAACTTGATGTGTTGTGTATACGCGGAAGTATAAAAGTGGGAACTTTTATGGCTAACTTCGAATGTCTACACGGACTGTCTTTTTGTTCGGCTAGTGTGTGAAAAGTTATTAGCACAGGACGAGAATTGGTTTACGAGTGAAGATCTTCGGGTGACCTGGTAAATCAAGTAAAAGGTAGTATTTTAGTAAAATACACAGAGCTGATATTGTGTGCTCTACGCAGGAAGATTGATGACTTGTGCATGTTAATAGTTGATTTGTTAATAAGATACTTCATCCATATTTCCTTTGTAACAATTTACCTTGTATTGAATTTGGTTTTGAAATATAGCTTTTAATACTCACGCTCAGTGGCTATCCATTTTTGTAATCCGCAACATTTGGTGTCAGAAGTGGGATAATTTATTGAATGCCGTTAACTAGAAGTATGGATGAATTGGTAAAGTTGTTGAATGACATTAAAAGTCAAAATAATGACTTGAAAGCCGATATGGCTACACAGATGAATGACATTAAAAGTCAAAGTAATGACTTGAAAGCCGAAATGGCCGCACAAAATAATGAGTTGAGAACGGAGATAGTTTCTCAAAAAGATGATTTGAAAGCCGAAATAGCGGCACAAAATACTGAGATGAGAGCTGAAGTGGCTTCTCAAATTGATAAGATTTCTGATAAGTGTAAGGACATTATGACCGAACTAAATAGTGTAAAAGATGATCTTGATAGTGTTAAGTTAGATTATAAACATGAAATTGAAATTGTAAAAACTGATTGTGAACGCCAGTTTCAGATTTTGAGAAATGAAATGTTACCTTCTGCCTGTGATAATAATAATTCTAGTGGAAATAATGTTATTACACATATCGCTAAAAATACAACTAAACCTTCTACATATGATGGTCAATCATCTTGGACAGTATTTAAAACACAATTCGAAGTTATCGCTACAGCCAATGAGTGGAATGAATTCCAAAAGGCCAGTTTTCTTGCAGCTTCCTTAAGAAATTCTGCTGCGGAAGTTTTGCAGTCTGTTCCAGAAGAAAAACGACTTGATTATCAAAGTCTAGTTTCTGCATTAGAACTAAGGTTTGGTGATAGTTATTTAAAACAATATTACGTGACTCAATTTAAACATCGCATGCAGAAAAATGGTGAAACTTTGCAAGAGCTTGCTAGTGATATTGAGCGTCTAGCTAGATTGGCTTATAGTAACTGTCCACCAGAAATTCAAGATAATTTAGCTCAATTACAATTTATTGATGCTATTGCTGACCCTGACACTCAGCAATCTCTGAGGATGTTGGAAGGTGAATCCTTAAAGTCAGCTGTGGTACATGCTATGAAATACGAGTGCTCCAGGCTTTCCTCCCGAGCGAACAAACGTACAGTGAGATTTGTGAGTGCAGAAGAAACTGCAGAAAAGGATAATGAAATGAAAGAACTAACCAAAGCCATACTATCCGTTTTGAAAGATATAAAAGGTTCTTCAAAACCTACAACAGACCTCCAGTGTTGGAATTGTGGCAAGACCGGACACATTCGTACCAACTGCACTAGGAAACGAATGAGGAGTCCAAGTCCATCAACTAGACAACAAGATCAGGGAAACAGAAAATTAGTCAATCTTGCGAGGCAAAGGCTGGTTGTTGATTGGTTGGCCCCAGGGGAAGTCGCCCACGTTTCAACATTACATGGCGATAATAATGGATTAGTAGCTGATGGAGCCATAAATGGAATGCCTTGCCGTATGATAGTCGACACTGGTGCAAATGTAACTTTACTCAGAACGGATATAATAAAGAAAATAATACCTCACCCAAACTTGAATACTACACAGTCTAGAATAAGCCTACAAACGGCCACTGGAGATCGTGCAAAAGTTCATGGAAAAATAGAACTTAATATTCGAGTTGGTAGCTGTCTGGTTCGCCATCCTGTTTACATCGCTGACATCTACGACGAATGCATATTAGGCCTTGATTTTCTTAAGAAACATGGATTCAACATTAGACCCAGTGATAACCTACTCATCTATGAGACAGAAGAGATTCCTCTGCTTAGCCGGACGTCTGATTCTTTATCAAGCGTAACTCCAATATTAGTGACGGAAGACACAGAGATCCCAGCACAAAGTGAAGTTATAGTCCGTGGACATCGGGCGGAGACTTCTGGGGCCTTCCGATTGGCAGTTACTGATGCCTCTGGTAAAGGAGCTTTGGCTCATAATATCCTGGTTGCAAGGACTTTAGTCAGAATAGATAAAGAACAGATCCCTATCAGAGTGATGAACTGTAACAAATCCAGTAGACTGTTAAAAAAAGGTGAGGAATTAGCAATATGTGAAGCTGTTACCTGTGTAACAAGTATAAATAAAATAGAAGTTACCGATTCATATCAAAATCATACAGACATCCCGTCTCATCTTACTGAATTATGGAGAGAAACAAGACAAATATTAACTGAAAACCAAGCTGTTAAGGCCGAGAACCTATTAAAAGAATTTTCGGACATTTTTTCTGCCACATCAAATGATTATGGCCGTACTAACCTGACAGAACATAAAATCAACACTGGTGATTCTCCTCCAGTCCATCTGCCGGCAAGAAGGCTTCCATTGGCAAAAAGAGAGGAGACGGAACAACTCATAAAGGACATGGAAGCTCAGGGCATTATAGAACCATCACAGAGTCCCTGGACATCACCAGTAGTTCTTGTCAAGAAAAAGGATGGATCTACACGATTTTGTGTAGACTATCGCAGATTAAATGACGTAACAAAGAAAGATTCCTTTCCTTTACCCAGGATTGACGATACACTAGACACTTTATCTGGGTCAGAATGGTTCTCAACATTAGATTTAAAGAGCGGCTATTGGCAAGTTGGTATACGTCCTGAAGACCGTGAGAAAACAGCTTTCAGTACAGGGAATGGACTTTGGCAGTTTAAGGTGATGCCATTTGGACTTTGTAATGCACCTGCCACATTTGAGCGACTAATGGAGTCAGTGCTCAAAGGTTTGTCTTTGGAGGTCTGCCTGGTTTACTTGGACGACATCATAGTTCTTGGAAGAACTTTTGAAGAACATTTGAGAAATCTTCGTCAAGTATTTGAAAAACTTAAGGCAGCCAAGTTAAAATTGGGACCGACAAAGTGTAAACTGTTCCAGCAAGAAGTTCATTACCTTGGTCATGTGATCACTACAGCAGGGATTAAGACTGATCCTAGTAAGATAGAAGCTGTAAGAGACTGGCCTCCACCACAAGATGTTCATCAACTTCGTAGTTTTATTGGACTTTGCACCTACTATAGAAGATTTGTCAAAGGTTTCTCCAACATCGCAAGGCCATTACATCGTCTGACAGAAGAGGGCCAGCGGTTTATGTGGACCACCGAATGCGATATAGCCTTTCAACAGCTAAAGAAAACTCTTTCCACAGCACCAGTGCTAGCGTACCCACAAACTGGAAAACAATTCGTGATAGATACTGACGCAAGTAACACAGGAGTTGGTGCTGTGCTTTCACAAGAACAAGACGGACAAGAGAGAGTTATTGCATACTTTAGTAAAACTTTATCCAAACCAGAGCGGAATTACTGTGTAACACGCAAAGAACTGTTAGCAATAGTAAAAGCAATAGAACATTTTCATCATTATCTCTATGGCCAGAAATTCCTTATACGTACTGATCATGCTGCACTTAGATGGTTATTAAACTTCAAAAACCCTGAAGGACAAATCGCTAGGTGGATACAACGGTTACAAGAATACGATTTCTCCATCGAACATCGAAGTGGTAAAATGCATAAGAATGCAGATGCTCTTTCCAGGCGCCCATGTATTGACAACTGTAAACATTGCTATAATGCAGAACTGAAATTTGGAACTAAAGAGATAATGCCCATAAGACAAATAGTATCGACACAAACAAACAGTGACACCCCTAACATCTGGAATCCAATTGAAATCAGGAAGGCTCAACTAGATGATGAAGACATAAAACCAATATTAGAATTGATTGAAAAATCTGATGTAAGACCTAATTGGGAGCAAATCTCGAGGTATAGTCCAACTACTAAAAGTTACTGGGCACAGTGGGATTCCTTAAAAATGGAAGACGGAGTATTATACAGAAGATGGGAGAATCCCACTGGACGGCTGATCCGTTGGCAGATAATCCTTCCTCGATCCCGAGTGGAACTTGTGATGAAAGATGTACATGATAGTGCCACTGGAGGACACTTCGGTGTTAATAAGACATTAGCCAAAGCCAGGGAACGATTTCATTGGTTGAAAAGTAGGGCAGACGTTGAAAGATGGTGTAGGCAATGTGAAGCCTGTGCAGCAAAGAAAGGCCCTAAGACTAGGAGTCGGGGTAAGCTGCAGACGTATAACGTTGGTGCCCCTTTTGAAAGAATAGCCATTGATGTAATGGGTCCGTTTCCTAGAACTGATGATGGAAATCGATATTTATTAGTGGTAATGGATTATTTCACAAAGTGGCCTGAGGTATATCCCATCCAAGACCAGGAAGCAACAACAGTGGCTGAGATGATAGTTAATAACTTCATTAGTAGGTATGGAGTACCTTTACAACTCCACTCTGATCAAGGACGGAATTTTGAATCCAATGTATTTAAAGGCATCTGTCAACTATTAGGCATTCAGAAAACCAGAACAACTCCCTTACACCCTCAGTCGGATGGTATGGTTGAAAGGTTCAATAGAACAATTGCTCAGCATTTAGCATTATTTGTGAACGACCACCAACGTGACTGGGATCGCCATGTACCACTCCTTTTGCTGGCATATAGAACGGCAGTGCATGAGACAACTGGACAGACACCTTCCATGATGATTTTTGGAAGAGAGTTACGTCTTCCCTGTGACCTTTTATATGGTCGGCCCGAAACAATGCCTGTGTCCACTCCACAATACGTACAAGAATTGCAACAACGACTAGAAGAAATCCATCACTCCGTTAGACATAACATCGACATAACAAGTGACAGAACCAAAACAAGATATGACAGTAAAATAAATGGAACAATTTTCAATCAAGGAGATCTTGTCTGGCTATACAGTCCACATAGAAAGAAAGGACTATCTCCAAAACTTCAGAAACCTTGGGAAGGTCCATATACAATAGTTAACAGGATTAATGACGTGGTATATCGCATTCGTCGACGTCCAGCTACAAAGTGCAAGGTGGTTCACGTGGATCGTTTGGCCCCGTTTCATCGAAGAATTGAAGAAACTTTGGAATCCAGAATTGTTCGGGACGAACAAGACCTAGGAAGGGGGCAGTGTTACGACAGAAGGAATCTGGCAACCGAAAGCAAAAAGTTTCAGCCAACGAATAAGAACGTTGGGAGAATTTGGAGAAGAAGAGTGGAGCGTTAACGGTTTTGTGTTGTAACGGTCGTTGTGTTGTAACGGTCGGAGAGTTCGAAAATGGACGGTGAGCTGTGCTGAGACAGCGCACGTAAGTATCAAGAAGTAACTTGATGTGTTGTGTATACGCGGAAGTATAAAAGTGGGAACTTTTATGGCTAACTTCGAATGTCTACACGGACTGTCTTTTTGTTCGGCTAGTGTGTGAAAAGTTATTAGCACAGGACGAGAATTGGTTTACGAGTGAAGATCTTCGGGTGACCTGGTAAATCAAGTAAAAGGTAGTATTTTAGTAAAATACACAGAGCTGATATTGTGTGCTCTACGCAGGAAGATTGATGACTTGTGCATGTTAATAGTTGATTTGTTAATAAGATACTTCATCCATATTTCCTTTGTAACAATTTACCTTGTATTGAATTTGGTTTTGAAATATAGCTTTTAATACTCACGCTCAGTGGCTATCCATTTTTGTAATCCGCAACAATATTGTTACGACAGATGAACGAGCAACAGTGACTTCACGAGTTAACGTGACTGGAGCCCTCGTGTGTGTTTCTGCGTGAGATTCAATTAGCCAACGATTTGGAACTTAGAACAGTTCAGAAGAAGAAGAATGAAAATATAGCAGTGCAGTGTGTTAAAGTTCTGAGATCTGAAAGGTTGTTCAGATGGTTTGAGTCTGTGATAAGTAAAGGACAAGAAGAATCTTTTATGTGTTGTGTGCGCGGACTGTCCTCTTGTTTTGGCTAGTGTGAGAAGTTTAGTGAACTAGCAGAGGACGATAATTTGTTTACGTCTCAAGATGTTCAAATGACATGGTAAACAAGGTTGAAAAGGTAGTATTTAGTAGAATAGACAGAGCTGTTGTTGGGCACTCTGTGCAGGAAGATTGATGATTTTTGCATGTTAGTAGTTAATTTGTTTATGAGATACTACATCCATATTTTCTTTGTAACGATTTGCGTTGTATTATAATTAGTCTTAAAATATACTTATTAAAACTCACGCCCAGTGCTATCCATATTTTGTAATTCGCAACAATATTAAAAATTACAATCAGTAAATTCGCGAAGCTAACAGTAGCTTATCTTCAGAACATACAAATTGAAAAAGAAATATGGCAGATTATAATTGATAAACATAATTAGAAACTTATTATACTTAGATACTTGCAACGTACATTGCAACATATATTTATATTTAAAAAAAATCACAGCTTGATTCAAGATTCTGCAACAATGTAAATCATGAAGGATTCAATAGTGTCTGGGAGTTCTAGTAGGTAGGGCAGCAGGCTCGTAATATTCAGTTCCCAGGTTCGAGTCCCATCTGTGTCAGCGTATCTCCGCAAAACCCTCTCCTTCTGTCAATAGGGAATGCCAATAGGCGTGGAAATGTCGCCGCCCGTTAGATGTGACGTAAAGCCGTGGTACCGTGTGCAAGAGAGCCATACCCTGTGCACGTTAAAGAACATTTTTTCTGGATGACCTTGACGTATGGTTACCATCCGTCTCCTAACATCTTTCGAGTAGGTTCCATTCGCCCAACCTTCTCTGCATCCTTCGGGTCCTTGTGACGTGGGGCGGGGATGGCTCAGTCGGTAGCGCGCCAGGCTCGTAATCTGTAGTTCCCAGGTTCGAGTCCCAGCTGGGTCAGCGTTGAGATTTATCTCCGCAAAAATTCTCCACCCTGCCCACGGTCAGTAGGGGACACCGATGGGCTTGGAAAGGCCGCCGTCCGTCGGATGGGACGTTAAGCCGTGGCCCCGTGTGCGGGAGAGCCATACCCTGTGCACGTTAAAGAATACGCTGGATGACCTTGACGGGAGGCTACCACCTGTCTCCCAACAGCTGTTCCAGTGGGTCCCCTCCCTCAACCTTCTCTGAGCATTCGGGGTCCATGTGACCTGGCCATTTAGCCCATGGTGTGCAAAAAAGTGCCGCTCAGAGGTAAAACAATCCAATCCTTGTGACGTGGTCATTTCGCCCATTTTCTGTTCAAAACATTACAGCTAAAACAACACAATAAATTCTGTTTAAACAAGCATTTTCCTTTTTGCATGTTCATTGAGACTGAATTATTAATAAAATCATCGCAGTTAATTCCTTTTCCCGTCAGACATAACCGAACCATGCGCTGCTCATATATATTTTTGTATTTCATATCAACATCTAAATTAAAGCATCGCCAGAAATCCAATATCGTTTACATCCTCCAAAGCCATTCAGTCTTATTGTCGAAAGCAGCTCCCAGTACAGAGGAAATGGAACTTTTCTAGTATAACCGAGTTTACCTCCCAACAATCAAGACCCAACACTGTTGGCTGCTGTCGCATTGTCGTCACGGTTGCACAACAGTAACCAATAACCCATCATTGCCTGACAATGATAAGCCACCGCTGACCACTGCAGCGCAGAGCGTCGCAAAAAGGAAAGTGGATGGCTGAAACGAATCGAGGTGGCCACAAAGCCCTTCTGTTTAATATTTCCGGCTGATATTGAGCTCTACTTCCGGCAGATAGAGCAGCCTGTCCCCAGTCATAATTCGCTCATTCTGTCTTTCCTGCGGCGAGCCCACAATGGCGGGGGGTCTTCTCTTTCTATCACTCCACGTGAGGCACACGCGGTGGTTATCTATCTCTTTCTCTCTCCAACAGTCAGCGGAAAAGAATGCGGACGCAGCGATAAAAATCCCGAGTTGGGCTAAACTGGTGTTTAGATATCTGAAAGTGAAAAAGGGGAAAGAATTCGTCTATACTTAGATACTCAGACGAGGTTTTCATGTTTAAAAATCTATCGCTTTTTCACTTACGTGAAAACTTTGTTGATTTGCACCCTTAATCAGATTGAAGGGATCTTTTCCTTCCTGTGGGTTGGGTTGTTTTACCTCTGAGCGGCATTTGTTTGCACACCATGGGCTAAATCGCCAGGTCACATGGACCCCGAAGGCTCAGAGAAGGTTGGGGGAGGGGACCCACTGGAACAGCTGTTGGGAGACAGATGGTAGCCTCCCGTCAAGGCCATCCAGCGTGTTCTTTAACGTGCACAGGGTATGAGCTCTCCCGCACACGGGACCACGGCTTAACATCCCATCCGACGGACGGCGGCCTTTCCAAGCCCATCGGTGTCCCCTACTGACCATGGGCAGGGCGGGGAATTTTGCGGAGATAAATCTCAACGCTGACCCAGCTGGGACTCGCACCTGGGAACTACTGATTACGAGCCTGGCGCGCTACCGACTGAGCCATTCATTTTTCACTTGGATGTGTGGTTTAAACAGAAAACACAGTTTTGGTGATATACTGCATATGTTGATTTACAGTAAGCCAATGTCTCACAGAGTTGTGACTTTTAATGCTGCTATGAGCGTGTTGGAGAGGTGGGACTTTTAATGTTTCTAGAGCGTGTTAGAGTGGTGGGACTTTTAATGTTGCTTAGGGGCGTGTTGGAGAGGTGGGACTTTTAATGTTGCTTAGGGGTGTGTTGGAGAGGTGGGACATTTAATGTTGCTTAGGGGCGTGTTAGAGAGGTGGGACATTTAATGTTGCTTAGGGGCGTGTTGGAGAGGTGGGACTATTAATGTTGCTTAAGGACGTGTTAGAGAGGTGGGACTTTTAATGTTGCTTAGGGGCGTGTTAGAGAGGTGGGACTTTTAATGTTGCATAGGGGCGTGTTGGAGGGGTGGGACTTTTAATGTTGCATAGGGGCGTGTTGGAGGGGTGGGACTTTTAATGTTGCTTAGTGGCGTGTTAGAGAGGTGGGACTTTTAATGTTGCTTAGGGGCGTGTTAGAGAGGGGAGACTTTTAGTTTTAGGGGTGTGTTGGAGAGGTGGGACATTTAATGTTGCTTAGGGGCGTGTTGGAGAGGTGGGACATTTAATGTTGCTTAGGGACGTGTTGGAGAGGTGGGACATTTAATGTTGCTTAGGGACGTGTTGGAGAGGTGGGACTTTTAATGTTGCTTAGGGGCGTGTTGTAGAGGTGGGACATTTAATGTTGCTTAGGGGCGTGTTGGAGAGGTGGGACATTTAATGTTGCTTAGGGGCGTGTTAGAGAGGTGGGACATTTAATGTTGCTTAGGGGCGTGTTGGAGAGCTGGGACTTTTAATGTTGCTTAAGGACGTGTTAGAGAGGTGGGACTTTTAATGTTGCTTAGGGGCGTGTTGGAGAGGTGGGACTTTTAATGTTGCTTAGGGGTGTGTTGGAGAGGTGGGACATTTAATGTTGCTTAGGGGCGTGTTAGAGAGGTGTGACTTTTAGTGTAGCTTAGGGGCGTGTTCGAGAGGTGGGACTTTTAATGTTGCTTAAGGACTGTTAGAGAGGTGGGACTTTTAATGTTGCCTAGGGGCGTGTTGGAAAGGTGACTTTTAATGTTGCTAGGGGCATGTTGGCGAAGTGAGACTTTTAACGCTGCTATGAGTGTGTTGAAAAGGTATGATTTTAATGTATGCCACGAGCGTATTGGATAGGTGTGAATTTCAATGCTGCTAGGAGCATGTTGGCGAGGTGCGACTTTTCTCGTGACATCGCTAATTCGAATCCCTCACGTGCGATGTTTGCGATAAAAATTCGTACCTCGCAGTCAAATCGCAAATACTTCGCCATCGTGCACCGACCTTGAGTGCAAACTGCTTTACCTCACAAAAAAAAAGAGAAATGTCCATGTAAGTTAAACAAGAGCATAAATGCAATGGCAGAGTTACAACAAACTCGTCTTATTTAAATCCACATAAAATCGTGAGCGATTCCATATTGTCAGAAAAAACTGGGACATTTGGAAGATTCATAACCTTTTTTACGGACACCAGGACAATTCTCTAAAACCGAGAAGTTCGAGTCCCATGGTCCCTGCGTTTAGACCTTTCTCCGCTAACTCCTATTCGGCCTGTGTGAGAAAGGTGACTCATGAGAAGTTAGAAAGGTCATCATGCATGGGATGATAAGGTATGTTCCGTTTGTAGAAAAAGTATGCCTTGGACACATGCTAGAGGCCATTAATGGAATTATGATTACTAACAGCAGTCCAAACCTTTTGGGATAATTATGAGCTGCACATTTAGCGCAAAACACTAACCGGCAACTCACTCTGAACCCTCAATGGTAAAACAACACAATTTGGGCAGCTCAGGGATATAGCAGTGAAAATACTCTAGACGACTGAAGTGATTCTAACTGATTCCTTACATTCTCACCATTGTCTGAAAGTAGCGTTGTTGGGTTGCTTTACCTCTGAGCGGCACTTTTTTGCACACCATGGGCTAAATGGCCAGGTCACATGGACCCCGAAGGCTCAGAGAAGGTTGGGGCAGGGGACCCACTGGAACAGCTGTTGGGAGACTGATGGTAGCCTCCTGTCAAGGCCATCCAGCGTGTTCTTTAACGTGCACAGGGTATGTCTCTCCCGCACACGGGGCCACGGCTTAACGTCCCATCCGACGGACGGCGGCCTTTCCAAGCCCATCGGTGTCCCCTACTGACCGTGGGCAGGGCGGGGAATTTTGCGGAGACAAATTTCAACGCTGACCCAGCTGGGACTCGAACCTGGGAACTACAGATTACGAGCCTGGCGCGCTACCGACTGAGCCACCCCCTGTAAATAGCCATTCCATGAAAAATGCAGTTGGATGAACAAAATTAGACTGAAAACATTTTGGGAAAAATGCAGAAGCCAGAATTATGTAAGAAAACTACTTTGCACAACGATATCCACTCATAGATTTCTGACAAAATCAGAAATCTTACCTCCGACCTGTCCTTCAAGGTCAAAAAGAGGTCACGTAGAGATGAAACCAGTGATAGAAACGTGAAAATTGGTCTCTGGGGGATTGTTGGGCTGTTTATGTAGGAAACATTAAAAATTTTCGGATTGGGAGTCTCCTCCCAGGTCAAAGGTCAAATTTAGCCCTATATATGCTAGAGGAGAAAAATTTGTTTCTGGAGGTATTTTTGGTCGTAGAACTCGGAAATGTTATTGAATTTTGGTTGTGATGGGTCCTTTGTGTTCAAAGGTCAAATATAGATCTACAGGGTCCTGGAATATTTTGAGTTGTAGATCTCAGAAATAAATCCAAATTTTGAATGCGATGGGTCTTTCGATGTGAAAGGTCAAATTCCGATATACCTGTGATGGAGGGTTAAAAATTGGTGCAAAGAGCTATTTCCGGCAGTAGAACTCAGAAATGAGAGGGTTTTTCAAATCCGGTGTCGTATTCAAGGTCAAATAGGAGTCAGAGTAATGCGCTAGAAATCAAGAGGTGCCGAAGTCACCGTTTCTTCTCTAGTATATTTATATATTTATTTACAATATATATATACAACTGACGGATCTTTAAACAAGTTAACACAAAGAGCTGGAGCGGCTTTCTGGGTCTCACAAATATCTCACTTTGAAGCTATCAGGTTGCAAGGTGGCTCAGTTGTTATGATTACTGAGTTGATAGCAATTGAAATGGCTCTAAAGTGGTATTTTAAACAACCAAAATCTAATTTTGTTGTACTTACAGATAGTAGCTCATATTTGTTTTTTCTCCGGGAAGATCCATGTCATTCCAAGAACAATGGGCTTTTCCTAAACATCCTTGAGACCATCAATCAAATAATTGATAAAGGATCCACAATTGCATTTCAATGGATTCCTGAACACGTAGGTGTCCAGGAAAAGGAAATTACTGATTTTTTTTTAGCAAAGTCAGCCCTTAACAATGAAAAATACCTTCAGTTGCAAATTGGTAATTTACATGTTTCTAAATTAAATAAAGAAAAGCTGAAGGAGAACTTTATACGTCACTTCCAAGTCATCGCTGAGAGAAAGATCAATCATCGACAATTAGCAGAGAACGAGATCCTTCCACTAAATGATCTGCACCTTTCAAGAAGAAATTTTGTGTGCATCACCAGACTCAGAACAGGTGCATCACTCTTGAATGATTCACTTTTCAAGATGAGAAAGGTTCTTTCTTCCAATTGCCAGAGGTGCAACGTAATGGAAACGGTGATTCGTGTTCTGCTGAATTGTACTGCTTACTCGATCCAGAGAAACAACCTAATGACAAGATTAGGAAAAGAGAACATCTTTGAACTAAGTCTGCGCAGTTTACTTAGACAAGAAGATCTGACTATTCGCAAAGTTTGCTATAATGAAACAATCAAATTTTTAAATGATGCGAATCTTTTCCATAAGATTTAAGAATTTTTTATCGAGGTTTTGTAACATAAATATCATCAGTTTCTTGGCATTGTCCAACCTTGCCATCTGGAGGAGAGACTCGAACATATCCAGAGGAAAAGTCGAAAAAGACTCGAACATATCCAGAGGAAACTCGAAAAAGACTCGAACATATCCGGAGGAAACATAAATTTTGTATGATGATGATAAACACAGTATATTGCTATATAATAAAAAAAAATAAATAAATACCCCCTCAAGCAGCTGTTTGCCATAGACGTCTGACAGGCGCCTGTCAGTTAATTAATATTTAAGGTATGTGAGGATGGCAGGACCTCAGCAGAAAAACAATACGAACATCAATGCCTTACCCGGGGCTCGAACCCAAGTATATCATGCATTAACTCGAATGAAAATCTGCTAAGTGTTGACGACGGCAGTCCACGAATTAAATGATCAGCCTGGGTAGTAGAAATTTAGTTTCCGTTGAAATACATTTTGAAAACCAACTTATAAAGTAAGAAAAATGAATTTACACCTCAGTTTTCTGGGGTTGGGTTCAGCTTAGTGTGTAGCATATCAGTCCCCTAATCCGAAGTCCCTAGCTTCGAGCACCCACAGTCCCTAGGATCGAGTACCCACTGTCCCTAGGTTAGAGTGCTCTCTGCTCCTACATTCGAGTACCCACTGTCCCTAGGTTAGAGTGCTCTCTGCTTCTACATTCGAATACCCACTGTCCCTAGGTTAGAGTGCTCTCTGCTCCTACATTCGAGTACCCACTGTCCCTAGGTTAGAGTGCTCTCTGCTCCTACATTCGAGTACCCACTGTCCCTAGGTTCGAGGCCTTAACAAGAGGCTTCCACCGTATCCTAGCAACTGTCCAGTTAATCCCCTTGTCCTTACTCACTCCGAGGGCTCAGCTCCTTGTAACGTCGCCATTTAGGGGATGGTGGTAATGGTTGAGGGGGAACTACGTTGAGAGTCCGCCAAGCTCATATCTGAAGTTCCCACATTCGAGTCCCAACTGTGCGAGTGTTGAGTCGGACATTTATCTCCGCTTACCCTTACCGTCTTCTTGGTGAGAATGAGAACACCGATGGGTTTCCAAATGTCACCATCCTTCGAATGGGACGTTAAGCAGAGGCCCCGTGTGCAGGAGAGCCATATCCCGTGCACGTTAAAGGACACGCTGTATATCTTTAACGGGACGCTTCCAGTTTTTTAGGGTGTTTCCTAACAGCTTTCTACAACATCCTCTGAGCCCTTGGGGTCCTTGCAACTTGACTATTGTGCCCATTATGCGCGTAAAGAAGTGACGCTCAAAGGTGAAACAATCCATTTTAATCTCAGTTTTTCATTTACGTTCTGAGAAGCCGAATTAATAAATGTCAAGATATCCTATACAAAAGTATCATAAAACGAAAAAGGAGAAAGTGAAACATCTAAAGCCATCCTTTGAGCTCCATTCTGCAGCCTTCTTGACTTCTTCCTCCTCCTCTTCCTACACTCCATGGCAATCGCTCTGCTTTCGTCTCTTCAGCAGCGATCATCTTGCCTTGGTTCCGAAGATTTACAGTAATCTGCTTAGTGATTGAATCCTTACTATAACGTTAGCCAAACATACCGACCTCGAAAGATTGCAAAAAATCCTTTTCTCCCTTCTTACTTTTTTTACTCCTTGACGAAGTGGGGATTTACGTCGGAGATTCACCTCGTTGCCATTTCGCATTCGTTCCGTTTCTCTTCTCTCTTTCCCGCAGGTCGTTCGCTCGTCTGCGTCTCTTCGGTTATTGGTTTACCTCTTTTTGTGGGGCGGGGGTGGCTCAGTCGGTAGCGCGCCATGCTCGTAATCTGTAGTTCCCAGGTTCGAGTCCCAGCTGGGTCAGCGTTGAGATTTATCTTCGCAAAATTCCCCGCCCTGCCCACGGTCAGTAGGGGACACCGATTGGCTTGGAAAGGCCGCCGTCCATCGGATGGGACGTTAAGCCGTGGCTCCGTGTGCGGGAGAGCCATACCCTGTGCACGTTAAAGAACACGCTGGATGGCCTTGACGGGAGGCTACCATCTGTCTCCCAACAGCTCTTCCAGTGGGTCCCCTTCTCTGAGCCTTCGGGGTCCTTGAGGCCTGGCCATTTAGCCCTTGGTGTGCAAAAAAGTGCCGCTCAGAGGTAAAACAATCCAATCCTCTTTTTGCCCACTAGAGGTAAACAGCCAATGAGAGGCGATGACAACAATGATTCGCAACATTTAAAAATTTTATTGTTTCATTATAGCAAACTTTGCGAATAGTCAGATCTTCTTGTCTAAGTAAACTGCGCAAACTTAGTTCAAAGATGTTTTCTGTTTGTAATCTTGCCATTAAGTTGTTTCTCTGGATCGAGTAAGCAGTACAATTCAGCAAAACATGAGTCACCGTTTCTTTTATGTTGCACATCTGGCAATTGGGTTGGGTTGGGTTGTTTCACCTCTGAGCGGCACTTTTTTGCACACCATGGGCTAAATGGCCAGGTCACATGGAACCCGAAGGCTCAGAGAAGGTTGGGGGAGGGGACCCACTGGAACAGCTGTTGGGAGACAGATGGTAGCCTCCCGTCAAGGCCATCCAGTGTGTTCTTTAACGTGAACAGGGTATGGCTCTCCCGCACACGGGGCCATGGCTTAACGTCCCATCCGACGGACGGCGGCCTTTCCAAGCCCATCGATGTCCCCTACTGACCGTGGGCAGGGCGGGGAATTTTTGTGGAGATAAATCTCAACGCTGACCCAGCTGGGACTCGAATCTGGGAGCTACAGATTACGGGCCTGGCGCGATACCGACTGAGCCCCCCCCCCCCCCCTCTGGCAATTGAAAGAAAGAACCTTTCTCATCTTGAAAAGTGAATCATTCAAGAGTGATGCACCTGTTCTGAGTCTGGTGATGCACACAAAATTTCTTCTTGAAAGGTGCAGATCATTTAGTGGAAGGATCTTGTTCTCTGCTAATTGTCGATGATTGATCTTTCTTTCAGCGATGACTTGGAAGTGATGTATAAAGTTCTCCTTCAGCTTTTCTTTATTTAACCGAAGTCGACTTGCAGGGATTTCGGATGTTCAGTTGGTTGTTTTTTTTTTCTTACAAACTTATACAAATAGAGGGAAGAATTTTCTGAGACTCAACTGTAGTCTTTACTTCTTGATCTAGCATGATTTGTTTTCGATAATTTCTATCTCGTTTTGAAAAAACGAGATAATAGTTTCCCTTTGTCGTCTGTTTGTCTGTCTACCCGTCTGTCTGCTCGTCTGTCTAATAGTGTATCTACCCGTCTGTCTATCTCTCTGTCTATCTGTTCGTTCCTCTATCTCAGAGGTTCCCAAACTTATTTGTCCTACCGTCCCCTTTTCAGAAAAAAAACTTACTCAGCGCCCCCCCAGAAATCTACCTTCTTTAAGCGAACAAACAGAAAGATGCAGTGACAAATTTGCGTTCTTTTATGTCTCTATATTTCTACCTACGTCCTACAACATAGTAAAGATAGATAAGACCCCCTTGAAGCTTGAAATTATAAAATTATTTATTAAAATCAACCATAGTATCAACCTTATACACAGAAAATTAAGATAACGAAGGATAATTTTATGTGTTTATTTGGAAAATAAAATAATCACTACGACTTTAACTCTATGTTGCACAACAGATGAAACATGTACGAATGGTTTTTCAAAGTTTTCTTATCTTCCCTTCTTATTTTATGCTTTCACCGCCCCCCAATTGCACCCGAGGCTACTACCCACCCCCTGGATTGTTCCAGCGCCCCCCAGGGGGCGGTATCGCCCACTTTGGGAAACATTGGTCTATCTGTCCTTATGTAGACATCGAATTTTTTGTTTATAGAGATAAATTAAAAATTATTTTTGTGCTGGATAGTTATTGATGAAATATTTGCGACTTGCAGTTTCGAAACCTTCCTATGGTTCAATGCGCCCTCTAGCGATAGAAAATTTTGAAAATTCCAAAATTTCAAACAAATATTGCAAACGATATATTTAAGATAGAAATTTTAAATTTTGGTGGTGGAATGTAATAATCATGAAGTTTCCATATGCAACAATGAGGTGACTCCCTAAGACCTAGAGAGGTGGTAATGTGATTTTATTTTTTAAAGACAACTTTTTGATTTTAGAGATAAATTGAAAATTATTTTTATTCTAGGTATGTATTGATGAAATATTATGATTTTCACTTTCGAAATCTCCCAAGAGCTATATTTGCGACCTCTAGCGGTGAAAATTTTGAAAATTCCAAAATTTCAATCGAATATTGCAAACGATCTATTTATGCTAGAAATTTGACATTTTGGTCGTCGAATATGAAGGTCACGAAGTTTCCACAAGCAACATTGACACCTTAGACCCAAGGTAGGTGTCAAAATGCAATTTATTACTTTTAAGAGAAAATTCTTTGTTTTTGGAAATAAATTAAAATTTCTTTGTAGAGTTCGATAGATATTGATGAACATTGCGATTTGAACTTTTCGAAAGCTATAAATGCGCCCTCTAATGGTAGAAAACTCGAAAATTGCAAAGTTTCAAATGAATACTGCAAACGAGGTAGTTATTCTAAAATTTTGAAATTTTGTTGTCTGTGCTTTGTCCTCTGCTGTAGATTTGTCTCGGAAATGTGAAGGTTTCCAAGTTTCGACTGGCAACAATGAATTGACCCCATACATCCAGGGGAGATATGCAACATTTTTGGTTTAAAAGATAATTATTTTTAGTGATAAAAATTCTTTTTAGGTTAGATGTGGTTAGCGCGCTTGGCTACTGATCTGAGGGACCTGGGTTCGAGCCCCGGGTAAGGCATGGTTGTATGTGTCGTTTTTCTGCTGAGGTCCTGCCATCCTCTCAGACCTTCTACTTTGGCATATGAACTGACAGGCCCCTGTCAGACCTCTGTGGCAAGCAGCTGCTTGAGGGGGTATTTATTTTATTTATTTAGGTCGGGTTGCTTTACCTCTTAGCGACAGTTTTTTTGCACACAACAGGCTAAATGGCCAGGTGAAAGGGGACCCACTGGAACAGCTGTTGGGATACAGATGGCAAACTGCCGTCAAAGCCATCCAGCACGTCCTTTAACCTGCACAGGGTATGGCTCTCTCCCGCAGACGGAGCCACACGTCTTAACGTCCCATCCGACGGACGCAGAAAAGTATTTTTTTTTTAATTTAAGAAATAAAAGACAAATAATTTTTATATTGGAGACTTACTAATAAAATACTATTTGCGTTTTCAGTATCATCCATTAATTTGAATTAAAACGTTTATCGAGTTTTACTTATAGTTTATCTAGTCATACTGTAGTTTGTTTCATTTCTCTTTGTTACAAAAAAGGAATACGGTAAATTATTTACAGCAAATAAATAAATAAAACACTTAGCAGTCATTTCATTAGGTACAGTCGCTCAAAAAAGTATCCGAACACTACGGTTGATTACAGAATTCAGAAAAATATCTGGCAACGATTTGTTTAGAAATTACTGATCTGGCAACCTTCGTGTCACGTGACATACTTTTTTGAGCGATTGTACACTTACATGCAGGCCAGTATAAAAAAAAATCGATGAGTAGGAGGAAATCGCGAGCAGGAGGAGAGGGGAGGGGGGTAAGAAACTTGATTTCCAACGTAATATAACATTTCCCCCCAATCCCTAGATCCGGCCCTGTATATGTATATCAATAGTAATTCAGACGCATACCTTCAGTAATTTCTTAAACTAATTTTTTCTGTAAAAAATATGACTGAAAATAATTTAAAAGTCTCAATCGAATCTATTTCGATCTCGATTTCCAAATAATATGCAATCGATATTTAGAGACGTGTGAAAATTGAAATATGTAACAGCAACAATGCCAGTTTAAACAATTACCCTGAACAGTTAAAAACAGCTGTTTGAAACGAAAGCAATAACCGTTATATAAAGTTACTTAACATGTGAAAGAGTATTTTCAGCACTTCGCATAATAATAATGAAAGTTTTCCCCAATTTTGATTTTTTTTCATACAAAGAGGTGGGTTTTGTTTCACTTCTGAGCGGCACTCTTTTGCACACCATGGGCTAAATGACCAGGTAACAAGGACCCCATAGGCTGGGAGAGGGGACCCACTGGAACAGCTGCTGGGAGACAGATGACAACCTACCGTCAAAGCCATCCAGAACGTCCTTTAACGTGCACAGGGTATAGCTCTCCCGCACACGGGACCACGGCTTAACATCCCATCCGACGGCGGCGGTCTTTCAAAACCCATCGGTGTCCCCCTACTGACCGTGGGCAGGGCGAGGATTTTTGCGGAGATAAATCTCGACGCTGATCCAACTGGGACTCGAACCTGCAGATTACGAGCCTGGCGCGCTACCGACTGAGCCACCCCCGCCCCCTATACAACGAGGAAACTTGCTAAATGTTTCAGCTTCCTCTTGTATTGCTGACTGCATATCGTTGGAAATCTGGATTTTAATTGATTTCATATGTCTAAATTATCGTCAGACACATTTTTCACAAAAATTTACTTAAAAAGTTGCTGATTTCTGTATCTGAATTACTATCGGCATAACATGGATCTGACTGGATTACTAATGACATAATGTGGAATTACTAATGACGTAACATGAAATATACTTAATAAAGTGGCTGCTACGTGTTTATATATATATACTAGAAAGCAATTGGTTGTTCGGTACCTTTTGATATCTATCCCGTCATTCCGACCCTTATTTGACCTTGAATGCGACACCGAATCTGAAAATTCTTGTTTCTGATTTAAACTGCCTGAAATAGTCTTATTCACCATATAGTCAATTTCAATATACCTCAGCTCTCTAGCCCAGATATATTGAAATCTGACCTTTGACCTCGAAGGAAAAATCATATCCCAAAATTGGCATAATTTCTGAGCTCTATAGCTCAAAATTCCCCCAGACACCAATTTTTAGCCCTCTAACAGGGATAGATCTATATTTGACCTTTGACCTCGAAGAACCCAAAGCATCAAACATTTCGCAACATTTCCGAAATCTACGACTCCAAATACCCCAGGAACCAATTTCTAACTCTCTAGCACTGATAGATCTAAATTTGACATTTGACTTGGAAGAACACTCCGGATCCGAAATTTCGTAACGTTTCTTACATTTACAATATGATACATCCCCACACACCAATTTTCATGTTTCTGGCATTTGTAGATCATGGCTTGACCTCTATGACGTCCAGTTGACCTTGAAGGACACGTCGGAGGTCAAATTCGGAATTTTTCCCGAGATCTGCGATCCGGATTACCTCGCAAATTTCCAGACCTCTACCATTTCTAGATCAGTTAAAATTAGCGTAATCCCTTCGGTCAGCTGTCAATCAATCACTCACAATCATTTATAATCACTCACAGTCGCTCAAAGAAGTATCCGAACACTATGGTTGATCACAGAATTCAGAAAAAAATATCTGGCAACAATTTTTTTTTAGAAATTAGTGATCTGGCAACTTCGTCACGAAGTTAAATGCCTGAAATAGTCTTATTCACCATATAGTCAATTTCAATATACCTCAGCTCTCTAGCCCAGATATATTGAAATCTGACCTTTGACCTCGAAGGAACAATCATATCCCAAAATTGGCATAATTTCGTTAGGTTTTTTTTAGATTTTTTACTTTTTCTTAGGTTTTTTTTAGAAATTAGTGATCTGGCAACTTCGTCAAGAAGTTGCCAGATCACTAATTTCTAAAAAAATTGTTGCCAGATATTTTTTTCTGAATTCTGTGATCAACCATAGTGTTCGGATACTTTTCTGAGCGACTGTACTATATTTCTTTAATTCTAAGACGCCATCGATTGTAAGACGCACCTTAATTTCACTACCACCAACAGAAAAAAAAAGTTTCGATTCTAGAAAAAAACAAAATCATCATCATCATCATCATCATCCTCAAGCAGCCATGGGCTATGGAGGTCCAACCAGACCGTGCAATTTAGTTCTCCAAGCTAGTCTATCCTGAGCTACATCTACTGCATCTGGCCACTGCACACCAATTCTAACAAGGTCCTGTTTGACATTGTCTGCCCACCGCATCCTAGGTCTCCCCTTCTTTCTGAGGCCTTTAGGCACACTGTTCATAACCCTATTCGCCAATCTATAATTATTCATACGGGCAACATGGCCAAACCAACGGAGTCTCTCTCTGCACAATATGCTGCTTAAAGGAGGTTGCAAACTCCTTTGCCTAACCTCATCATTAGTTACAAAGTTGAACCACCTAATGCCCAAGATACTGCGTAAGCATCTGGAATCAAAAGCATCTAGTTTCCTGTTATCCTGTTTACAAAGTGTCCAAGTTTCACTACCATAACTAACCCTAGAAATAACCAAACTATTATACAGTCTAATTTTAGTCTTTAGGTGTATACGCCTATTTCTCCACACTCTCCATAGATTCTTAAAAGTCCCGGCAGCAATCCCTATTCGTCTGTTAATCTCATGCCGCACATCACCATTATCTGTTACATAGCTCCCAAGATAATTAAACTGTGAAACCTGCTCAAGACTGCAACCATTCAGATTAACTGAATCACAGCCTGCCTGACCAATTTTCATCACTTTAGTTTTCTCTCTGTTTATAACCAAACCTACTCTACTACCAGTCTCATCAACGGCTCGAATGAGAGAGTTCATCTCATCAACATCATTTGCCAAAAGGGCTAAATCATCAGCATAATCTAAATCAGAAATTTTCATATCTCCAGCCCATTTAAGGCCAAAATCTTTCCCTTGAAGTGAATTTCGCATAACATAATCAATAACCAAGCTAAAGAGAAAAGGAGACAAAATGCACCCTTGTCGAACACCAGAAGTAATGCTAAACCAATTGCTACAAGCCTTACCAACTCTCACACACGACTCAGTGTTATTATAGAGAGCTTTCATTATGTTAACTAACTTGTCAGGTATACCATATGATTTCACAATCAACCACAAATTATGACGATCAACAGAGTCGAAAGCCTTTTTGAAATCAACAAAGCTAGCAACCAAAGGTTTCTGAAACTCTAAACATTTCTCAAGAATCTGCCTGAGTGAAAATATCTGATCCACACATCCCCTACCACTTCTGAATCCACATTGCTCATCACGCAATTGCCTGTCAACCAGATTCTTAATTCTATTAAGCACAATCATGGAAAGAACTTTACCTGGAACAGAGAGTAGGCTGATACCCCTATAGTTATCACAAGAACTGCGATCACCTTTTTTGAAAATAGGGATAACAATAGCTCTGGTAAAATCCTTAGGAACCATGCCTTTATCATAAAAGATATTCAGAATTTCAGTCATCCAAGTGGTAACCGAAACATTCCCAGCTCTAAGCATTTCTGTAGTAATTTCATCTACCCCTGGGGATTTATAAAGTTTAAGTTTAGAAACAGCCAAAATAACTTCAGATTGTGTTATAGGGCCAACATTAAAGCCACCAATGCATCCATCATCACTGCAAACAATGGGAGCAGAACCAACTACATTGTTTAGAACATCGCTGAAATGCTCAGCCCACCTAGCCATGACAGAATCCTCCCCTTCTATAACCTTACCTTGTTTATCCTTCAATCCTTGTATGCCTGTCCGTTTTCTACCACATAAAACATTAACTATCTGGTACAGCTCTCTGCTGTTGTGCTGTCTAACTGCTTCCTCGGCTTTGTCAGCCAAACCATCAAGCCAAAGATTCTTATCAGCAGCTAACTGATCTTTTACACGTTTATTAAGTTCTCTGTAATGCTTTCTATTAGGACTAGTAGGGTATTGATTAAAGACATTCCTGCAGTTCTTTCTTTCCGAAATAAGCTCAAGTGCCTTATCACTCAGATAATTCTGCCTCTTCTGCTCCTTTTTTCCTAAAAGAGTACTGTTAGTGTCCAAAAAAGCCTGTTTAAAATGATCCCATTCTTCCTCAACTTCAGTAGTAAGCAAACCATGACTGTCATAATGACTAAGTAACCTATCATGGTAAGCTTTAGCTATAACTGGATCTTTCAGAGCTTCAGTATTAAAAGTAAATTTTTTAACCCTAGCACAACACTTTTTAAGTTTAAGTTGCAACACACTTTTAACAAGGTAATGGTCAGATCCAATTTCAGCTCCCCTATATGCCCTGGTATTCCTAACAGAACTAGCCCATTTGCTGTTAATTAATATGTAATCAATCATATTCTTATGCAGCCCATCAGGTGAAACCCATGTGTACTTATGTATGTCGCGGTGTTTGTAATAAGTGTTAGTTATTCTGAATCCATTGAGTTTACTTACCTGTAGGAGACGTTGCCCATTGCCATTGCAGCTACCAATACCAAAAGGGCCTATTACTCCTCCCCAAAGGTCAGAGTCAGTACCAACTTTGTCATTGAAGTCACCAAGAACAAGGGTAATATCTCCTTTCTTGACAGAGTTCAAAATATCCTGAAGTTGTTCATAAAACCTATCCTTCTCATCCTCATCGGCATCCTCAGTGGGGGCATAACAGCAGATAACATTCAAGTTTTTAACGCTTGTCTGAAATTTTGCTGTAAGAAACCTTTCATTAATGCACTCATATCCTAGAAGAGCATCGCTAGCATGTCTGCTGAGAAGCAGACCCACGCCTTGGTGATGCTTGTTGTCGTCCCTCCCTGAAAAGAGAAATTTAAGATTATTTTTAAGAATCTGACCTTTATCTGTCCATCTGGTCTCTTGCAAGCTAGAATATCTAAATTATAATAGTGGAATTCTTGTGTGAGGACATCAAGAGAAAAAGCTCTGTGCAGAGTCCTCACATTCCAACTACCTATGGAGAGAAAATGGTTAGTGGGATGTTTAAAGAAATTATGTTTATTGAGAGAGGGAATGCCGACAATATCAAACAGCCCCCTAATCGCAGACATGGGGCAAAGACCCGTTCCCCCACTACTAAAGGCTGAAGCCATCTACACTGGAAGATTTCCTCCAACGTAGAATTTGACGATGCCAATAGAAGCAAAGAGTTCAGGTGCCTGCGATGACTTCTGCTCAGGATTATCCACCAGCTGATAAACATATCCTGTGAATCTATTCACTTGGGGCTGTCAACCCACAAACAAACAGAAAGCACAGCGGAAGATTTTCCCTCCACAGAAGCCCACCAGTGCAGCAAAATCAGGATCCGTAATCAAGCTCAGAGCCATATATCTGTCCAGTCCAGTAGGTTTATATGGTCAGCACCAGGACCCTGTGTAGTTGACCACTCCTCAGCAGGGTTGAAAAAAAAGAAAAGTAGCCATAGTTGTCCAGATCAGTAGGCCACACTAATCTAGCAGCCCTCCCCTTCCGTTCACTTCCACAAGAGAGTATCTCTTTTGAAAGTTACTAACGGGTCTGCACCACGAGAAGGCGGGGTCGGACATTAGGTGCTAGGCCTGGCCGGTTCTATGCATCATCACAGGGGATTGGTGCATAGCTCTCCTTCCAGTGACTACCTAGCTACCATTTACAGACCAAAATAAAACATAAATAAAACGCTAAAATATATCTAAAAAATATTTTATTATAATAGAATTCAATTTACTAGCAGCAATAGTACAGTCGTTCAAAAAAGTATCCGAACACTATGGTTGATTACAGAATTCAGAAAAAATATCTGGCAACGATTTTTAAAGAAATTAGTGATCTGGCAACCTTCGTGTCACGTGATTACAGAATTCAGGAAAAATATCTGGAGCGTGTACAGCAACTGTACACGCTCCAGTTACCATTCACAGCAAACTGGAGCGTGCGCAGTTACTGCACACGCTCCAGTTTGCTGTGAACGGTAACTGCACACGCTCAATATTTCCGTGAGTGAGCCCACACGATCTAGTATCAAAATAATATGACCACCTACAGTCGCTCAAAAAAGTATCCGAACACTATGGTTGATTACAGAATTCAGAAAAAATATCTGGCAACGATTTTCTTAGAAATTAATGATCCAACGAACAACACAAAGGTTGCCAGATCACTAATTTCTATAAAAAATCGTTGCCAGATATTTTTTCTGAATTCTGTAATCAACCATAGTGCTGAGATACTCTTTTGAGCGACTGTAGGTGGTCATATTATTTTGATACTAGATCGTGTGGGCTCACTCAAGGAAACATTGAGCGTGTGCAGTTACCGTTCACAGCAAATTGGAGCGTGTGCAGTAACTGCACACGCTCCAGTTTACTGTGAACGGTAACTGGAACGTGTACAGTTGCTGTACACGCTCCAGATATTTTTCCTGAATTCTGTAATCAAGTGACACGAAGGTTGCCAGATCACTAATTTCTAAAGCAATCGTTGCCAGATATTTTTTCTGAATTCTGTAATCAACCTTATTGTTCGGATACTTTTTTGAGCGACAGTACCTATTTATCAGTAGGTATGTTATTCATCACTTCCTTCTGAATCAATATCAGAGTCTGATTCTTCTGAGCCGACTTTATCTTCAACATCCCATAATATATCGTCTTCTGAGACATCGAGAGCGTTGGTAATGCAACATTTTTTAAATAAGTGCTGCACTATTCCTTCTGGGAATTAGCTTCTAAGCTGTTCCGCCAATTTTGATGCGTGCGCTTTCTTAATTTTTCCTGAAGGTGTCAGCGGAAGGTTGTGTCAGTCAGTTGCCTGCTTTCATGTTCCTTTCTCAAGTAATCCTTAAACGGTTTGTTGACTGAAACGTCGAGTGGCTGCAGTTGGCTATTCATGCCACCAGGAATCACAACCAAGTCACCACGTTTTTGCACGATTTTATTTTTAACCTATTCGGACAAAGTGCATGCAAATGACACGAAATGCATCAAGTACTAGCATGCTACGTGGGTTACAAAGACTTCCAGGACGTCTATTCCACACAACATTCAGCCAGTCTTCCATAAGCTCTTCCGTCATCAGGGCAGGGGTAGCTCAGTCGGTGGTGCGCCAGGCTCGTAATCTGTAGTTCCCAGGTTCGAGTCCCAGCTGGGTCAGCGTTGAGATTTATCTCCGCAAAATTCCCCGCCCTGCCCACGGTCAGTAGGGGACACCGATGGGCTTGGAAAGGCCGCCGTCCTTCGGATGGGACGTTAAGCCGTGGCCCCGTGTGCTCGAGAGCCATACCCTGTGCACGTTGAAGAACACGCTGGATGGCCTTGACGGGGGGCTACCATCTGCCTCCCAACAGCTGTTCCAGTGGGTCCCCTCTCCAAACCTTCTCTGAGCCTTCGGAGTCCATGTAACCTGGCCATTTAGCCCATGGTGTGCAAAAAAGTGCCGCTCAGAGGAAAAACAACCCAACTTCCGTCATCTGTCATTTTTTTGTTTAATAACATCTTTGGGGAAAATTTCATTCTTCGGTATGGTTTTTCGATTTAAAATTATACATGGTGGAAACTTTCGACCATCAGCGGTGATGCATAGCATCACAGTGATAGGCTGCTTTTTGTAGCCCGTGCTTATAATCTTGATTTCTTTAGAACCTTTAGCGTTGACGGTGTAATGTCATGGCATATCGAAGAAGACCGGGGTTTCGTCACCATTTCCAATTTGACTAAACTCATAATTACTTTTTTCCCCTTATCTCCGCAAAATTCCCCGCCCTGCCCACGGTCAGTAGGGGACACCGATGGGCTTGGAAAGGCCGCCGTCCGTCGGATGGGACGTTAAGCCGTGGCTCCGTGTACGGGAGAGCCATACCCTGTGCACGTTAAAGAACACGCTGGATGGCCTTGACGGGGGGCTACCATCTGTCTCCCAACAGCTGTTCCAGTGGGTCCCCTCCCCCAACCTTCTCTGAGCCTTCGGGGTCCATGTGGCCTGGCCATTTAGCCCATGGTGTGCAAAAAAGTGCCGCTCAGAGGTAAAACAACCCAACCCAACATTATCTCCGCAAAATTCCCCGCCCTGCCCACGGTCAGTAGGGGACACCGATGGCTTGGAAAGGCCACCGTCTGTCGGATGGGGAGTAAAGCCGTGGACCCATGTTCAAAATAACCCAACCCAACTACACTATACTGATACCCGGATGTAGAAAAAAAGATTAAAATGGCAGAGTAGCGGAAGAAACACCAATCGAGCAGGAAAAATGTAATTGGGGAGACAAGATATTGGATTTCCAAAGCAAAATAAATATTTTCCCTCTTTTTACTGGTCTTTAATTTTTTGTTAGAAATATGCCATACCCTGCACATGTTAAAAAACACGCTGGATGGCCTTAACGCGGACTTACATCTGGCTGCTAACAACTGTCCAGTGAGTTCCCTTTCCCAATCTCCTCCGCTCCTTCGGGGTCCTTGTGACCTGACCGTTTAGCCCAGTGTATGCAAAAAAGTGACGCTTAGAGGTCAAACAACCTAACCCTGACTATACTGACATTAAAGCCGGAAGTAGAAAAAACTAAAGGAGGGAAGGAAGAAACACAATCGAGCAGAAAAAATATAAACGGGGGGGGGGGAGAGACTGAATTTCCATTGCAATAACATTTTACCCTCCTTTCAGAATTTTTATCTCGTGAATATTATTCAATTGATAATTATTGAATTATATTTTATTTTTGTATGCGATGGATTATACTGATATTTTTTTGGATTACATTATTAGTTTAGTAAATGGAATTATTATGGAATTAATTTACATGTATAGTTTAAATTAGCAATTTTTTGCTCTTCTTAGTTCCTCTTCTTACTATGAAAAACGACAGCTAAGTTGTAGTTCTATAAAAGATCCCACTCTTCCATTTCGAGCAAATAAAGTATCAATAGAGACACAAAAAAGGAGAGAAATAAACAAGAAAAATATTTTTTCTTCGAAGTGATACCACAACAAGCTCAAAACCAATCTCTCTTATCCATCTTCCTCCTCAGCTTCCCACTCTCATCCAGCACTTCGGAGACAGTGACGCACGAGTTATACAGTCCCTCTAGTCCGTGCTCTCTCTTTACCAGCGATCACGTGACAGAGACAGCCCACGTTACAGGCAACAACAAGATCCTTACCCACCTCCTGCTTGCATTGTAATTGAAAAATCGATGCTTTCTCTTGTCCGAGCTGTCTCTTCCGTCCAAAACCAAAAGAGTGGAGGAGGGAGGGCGTGACACGTGACCCGTATCTCACCCTGCTTCCGGACGGATAGGAAGAGGGAAGCATCCTCTGGCTTCTTTATCTTGACTCTATCTCGAGCAGCATCTTCGCGAGGGGATCCCTGATAATGCGGTCGACGACACAGCGAATGCAGCCTGCTTCTTACTGTTGGAGAGTTTTGTTGTATAGTAGGTTCATTGTAAGAGCTTAAGTCTTATGTTAACGCACAGTTCTGAGCCAAGATGTTATAAATGATAATTGTAATGTGATATGCTTAGAAATTAGAAGAAGTTTTCAATAAACTATGTCGTCGCGGGTTCGGATCTAGGGGGGAAGGCAAGGGGACCATACCAAAGGGGACCAGCCGTTGAGAGAAAGTAGGGAAGAAATGAGAGAAATTATATTTGCATAAAAATTTAAACGATTTAATTTATCTAAAATTTAACTAAAATCTATTTATTTGAAAATATTGTAAAACAGAATAATATTTTCATTATGAATATATTATAATATTTATGAATGTTTTAAAACTAATTACCAGCTTCTTAAAAATTAATAGCTACCAGTTGAATTTTAAAAAATAAATATTAATTAAATAGCTGTAATTAAAAATCAATTCTTTTGTTATTGCACTGTTCGAACCTGATATGATATATCGAAGGCTTTGGGGCCTTTTATATGTCATATATAGGGGGCTCCTTCACCCTTTGGAAATGCACGCAAATAACCGGAACGGAGTCGAAAATAATATTAAGTTGCTGTACAGTCGCTCAAAAAAGTATCCGAACAATACGGTTGATTACAGATTCAGAAAAAATATCTGGCAACGATTTTTTTTAGAAATTAGTGATCTGGCAACCTTCGTGTCACGTGACAGCGAACCTCTGCTCTCTGTAAAAGAGATTAATTAATAACCTCTAATTACAGAGAGTAGAGGTTGGCTCAGTCGGTATGAGTTGGCTCATACCAACTGACTTCAACTTTCTCTGAGCCTTCAGTTCCTTGTGACCTGGACATTTAGCCCATTGTGTGCCAAAAAAGTGGCGCTCAGAGGTAAAATTATTCAACTGTTTTAAACTAATTTGTTTATTTATGTCTTAAAAATTTTTGTATTAAATCAAAGAGGGAGGAAATAAATAATTTTACTCTTACAGTCATTGTTGGATGGAAATATAAATTGAAGAGAGTTAAGACATGACCCTTAGGGGCCCTTGTGACCTGGCCATTTATCCCATTGTGTGCAAGAAGCAGGAATGGCTCAATGGGAGCGCGCCAGGCTCGTGACCTGTAGTTCATAAGTTCGAGTCCCAGATGGGCCAGCGTTGAGATTAATCTCCGAAAAAATTCCCCGCCCTGCCCACGGTCAATGGGGGACACCGATGGGCTTGGAAAGGCCGCCGTTCCTCGGATGGGACGTAAAGCCGTGGCCCCGTGTGCGGAAGAGCCATACGCAGTACACGTTAAAGAATATGCTGGATAACCTTAACGGAAGGTTAACATCTGTCTCCCAACAGCTATTCCAGTAGGTCCCCTTACCCAAAACATCTCTGAGCCGTTGGGACCCTTGTAACCTGGATATTTAGCCCATTGTGTGAAAACAATTGCCACTCAGAGGTAAAGAACACAATCCATTGTGTGCACAAAAAGTGCCAATCATACGAAAAACAACCCATTCCCAAAATTCGAGGGGCGGGTGTGGCTCAGTCGGTAGCGCACCAGGCTCGTAATCTGTAGTTCCCAGGTTCGAGTCCCAGCTGGGCCAGCGTTGAGATTTATCTCCGCAAAATTCCCCGCCCTGCCCACGGTCAGTAGGGGACACCGATGGGCTTGGAAAGGCCGCCGTCCGTCGGATGGGACGTTAAGCCGTGGCTCCGTGTGCGGGACAGCCATACCCTATGCACGTTAAAAACACGTTGGATAGCCTTGACGGGAGGCTACCCATTTGTCTCCTAACAGCTGTTCCAGTGGGTCCCCTCCCCCAACCTTCTCTGAGCCTTCGGGGTCCATGTGACTTGGCCATTTAGCCCATGGTGTGCAAAAAAAGTGCCGCTCAGAGGTAAAACAACCCAACAACAACAACCCAAAATTCGATAAAAATCGATAACCATCTCCGTATTTCCATGAACTTACATGTTTGAACTTTCTTTTCCGTTTAAAGAATCCAACACTCAATCACGAAGGCAATTGGTTGAACTCTTTGTAAACAAAATTCCATTTCTTTTGGAGCCTTCTTATCTTCATATTTATCTTTCACAGCACGGAATGAATCAATAAATATATTTCAGTGGCTTAAAAAATAAAGACGCAAAGCAAACTCAGCGCTACATGCCAGTTTAATAAAGTTTTTTCTTTTACGGGTAACGACAAACTGCAACAAAAAAAAAATGGCGATATCTATTTTTATCACTTTAAAATAATTGACCGCCTTTGCCAAAGGAATGGTGCAATGCGAAAATCAAATAAAAGTCATTTTTTCTTTTACTTTTAAAGCCACCATCTCTGATTTTGAAATGAGAGTTTCGATCCACTTTTTCCCAACCTCCTTTTTCTTATCTCTCGTCCAAAGCATCTATTTTATCTTCTTCCTTATCCACATCACGGAGAGCACTCAATGCCTCCATATCTCAAGCAATAATTAGACTACACTAAAGTGCCGCCTAGTCAGTTTCTTCTCAGAGAGAAATAAATAAACAGATAAATAAGAACTAACAGAAATCTTCTAAAGAAAAGCGCAGGATTTTCTTTTTTACCCTCTCATTTCCAATCCTACTTCCATTCACTCGATCCCATTTTTTCTCTTCCTTTACATCTCCTTAAAGGGTAGTAGAGTTAGTCAGCAACATTTTCAATTCCAGTCATGTTAAGCCTAACAAATGCAAACGCAGCGAAGAAAATGAGAAGATATTGCCAAAACATAAAGAAGGTTTTCTCTCTGCCCCCCCCCCCCTCCCACCTTCTTTCTTCTTTCATTCTTATTTTATAAAGAGAGCAATTGGAGGAAGCCGAACTTCCAACCATTTGGAGATTTTGGGGATGATAAACATTTCACGAGCATCGTAGAAAAGCCAATGGCAGTAAAAAATAGAACGGCGATATTATTCCTCCATTCCGTAATAGTGCTGGAGATGGACTCCAGAAAGGGACCATGACGCCATGCATATTCAGAGTTATTTACGACAAAGGTAGTCAATGGCAACTGGATCTCGTCGTCTGTTGGAACACGCGCGCAACACATACAGATGGATGTTGAAACGCGCAGATGCTCCTTGCATGCGCTCGCAGGATAAGCTTCGCGAATGGAATTTACGTGCAGTCGGTTGGGCAATGTCGCTAGCGGCAATTGTTGAGGCAGACGCAACCAATCAGCCGAAGGATGAATTCAGTTTTGGTTTCGATTTTATTTTTTTCTTCTATTTGCATTCAGTGCGTTACAGTTGGGTTGCATCTTGATAATAAACTTCCGAAATCCATTTCGTTTTCTCTTGTAAGGCAAGCATTTTTTTTCCTCGGAATTTGGATTTCTGGAAAGTTTCGCGTTCAAGTGAGCAGTTCCATCAAAGTCCTTAATCCACGCAAGAGCTTTTCTTTGAGAAGGAGAGGTTTCATTTTTTCTTTTGCGGAAATCTCAAGTTTTTTCGTGCATTGCCCCAAACAGATGGTCAGTTGTGTAGCTGACTTCCCAAGGATGATCTTCATCTTTTCCCAGTTAAGAGGTACAGTGAGTTGGGATATTCTATACCTGGCGATGGATGGTTGTTTTACTTCTGAGCGCAATTTTTGCACATAATGACCTAAATGGCTAGGCCACAAAGACCCCAAGGACTCAGAGAAACGGCAACTGGGGAAGCGGACAGGAAAGTTGTTTGGTAACAGATGGAGGGCTCCGTTAAGGACATACAATTTCTTTTTTCGCAGAGTATGGTTCTCCTGCAAACGGTATATTCTACACCTGACGGTGTTCTTTTTGGAACACTCTTGTCTAAATGGTCAGGTCACAAGGACATCACGAGTTCAGAGTTGTGTTGGGTTGTATTACCTATGAGCGGCACCCTTCTGCGCATAATAGGCTAAACGGCCAGGTCACAAGGACCCCGAGGGCTCAGAGAAGGTTGGGGGGAGGAAATACACTAGAACAGCTGTTGGGAGACAGATGGTAGCCTCCAGTCAAGTCCATCCAGCGTGTTCTTTAACGTGTACAGAGTATGTCTTTCCAGCATACGGGGCCACGGCTTAACGTTCCATCCGATGGACGGAGGTCTTTTCAAGCCCATCGGTGTCACCTACTGACTCCAATGGTTCAGAGAAGGTTAGGAGAAGGGAAACCAGTGGAACCGATGTCTAATTTAAGGAATAGATGCTAGCCTCCCGTCAAGGTTCCGGCATGGGGTTTAACGCTCACACGGAACCACGGCTTAATATCTCATCCAAATATCTGATCCAAACGATAAGGCGTTTCCAGAGGCCAATCTCTGTCTCCTTTCTGGATGGACAGGAGGGAGTTTAGTTGAGATAAATATCAACGCTAGCACAGGAGGGACTCGAACTTGCGATGAGTGGATTACGAACCTGGCGCCCTACTGAGTGAATCAACTTCTGTCCCATCCACTGGTGTAGTGAATAGCTACAAATGTCGTACCGTGAATGCCGGGGGCGGGGGTGGCTCAGTCGGTAGCGCGCCAGGCTCGTAATCTGCAGTTCTCAGGTTCGAGTCCCAGTTGGGTCAGAGTTGAGATTTATCTCCGCAAAACTCCCCGCCCTGTCCACGGTCAGTAGGGGACACCGATGGGCTTGGAAAGGCCGCCGTCCCTCGGATGGGACGTTAAACTGTGGCCCCGTGTGCAGGAGAGATATACTCTGTGCACGTTAAAGAACACTCTGGATGGCCTTGACTGGAGGCTACCATCTGTCTCCCAACAGCTGTTCTAGTGGGTCCCCTCCCCCAGCCTTCGGAGTCCTTGTGACCTGGCCATTTAGCCCGTGGTGTGCAAAAAAAAGTGCCGCTCAGAGGAAAACGAACCAAACCGTGAATGCCAACTGGAGAGGCTGCCAGCCATCTTTCTCCTAACAGCTGTCTAGAGGGTCCCAACCTTCTCTGAGCCCTCGGGGTTCTTGTGACTTCACCATTTAACCACTTGTGTGCAAAAACGTTCCGCTCAGAAGTAAGAAATAACCATCCAACCCAAACTAAGTGAAGATCCACTAAGAAAGAAACATATTCTTAAAGAGTTGCAGGAAAAATTCTACACTGAAAAACGAAAGCATAATTTCTAATGAGTAATGAATTCGGAAAAAAAAGCTAAAATTTGGAATCAGAAATATCAGGATCAGAGAAAAAACATATTTTTAACGAATACTTTGAATTGGCAAACTCGTTTAGTTGTACACCTAAAATGTTTAGTTAGGAATTTGGCTAAATAAATCAAATTGGGAACATTGATTATTTGTTTTATGAGTCGCTGGTTGGGCTGGTCTGGGCTAAAGGATATTTTCCCTTATACCTCGGACAAAAACCTGAAGCGGTGTACTTCCATTTAATATAATGTTGCCCATACCATAAAACCAGTACCACCATAGTAGTATCGTTCTCTGGTGTTTTAGAGGATTGGTAACGAGTTTCTTGGTATCTCCAAATTAAATGGTCGCAAGGATCTGGAAGACTTAGAGAATGTTGGGCATCTGTGAGAAAACAGGAGGAAGTCCCTCGCGAACGCCATCCAGCGTGTTCTTTAATGTGCAGAGAGTATTGCTCTCCTGCTCAAAGATTGGGTTGGGTTGTTTTACCTCTGAGCGACACTTTTTTGCACACAATGGCTAAAAGGCCAGGTCACAAGGACCCCGAAAGCTCAGAGAAAGTTGGGGGAGGAGACCCACTGGGACAACTGTTGAGAGACAGATAGTAGCCTCTCGTCAAGTCCATTCAGCGTGTTCTTTAACGTGCACAGGGTATGGCTCTTCCGCACACGGAGCCACGGCTTAAAGTCCCATGCATACGGGCTGCGGTCTTTCCAAACCTATCGGGTCCCCTACTGACCATGGGCAGGGCGGGGAATTTTGTGGAGATAAATCTCAACGCTGACCCAGCTGGGACTCGAACATCGGAACTGCAGAGTATGAGCGTGGCGCGCTACCGACTGAGACACACCCTCCCTCCTGCGCACGGAGCCTCGGTTTAACGTCCCATCCGACGGACGACAGTCCTAAAAGAAACCCCCATCGGTGACCCCTTTGTGACCGATGGCAGGGAAGGAGACACACTAGACAAGTGGTGGAGAAGTTGTTTTATATCGTTTCCACTACCAATGCTTAATACTATTAGATGGACCAAACGCTAAGAAACCGTACCGTAAAAAAACTAATAAAAAAATAACATTTCTGATTTTTTTTTTCATTTTTAGAGTCATACTAAAGGACAAACGATTAAATTTAATACAGACTGGAATATTAAATACAAATGAGAATATAAATGCTTAAATTTCCATTTTTATCATAATGCTTTCGTTGTTATTTACCTTTTTTTTCATGCCACCTTAGTTTTAATTTTTTTCGTACTTTAGAAAAATTCTGTAATTATAATTATTGTACAGGACGAAACAAATGCTCATTGCATTTGTTAATATGCAAAATATTTTAATTACTATTGATTTAATTTATTTTCTGTTTTTTGCCCTTTTTTGATGCCTCGGTTGCTTTCGACTGTTTCTGGTCCCTTTTTTACAGACAGTAGAACGCTTAAAATAGTGGATTAGACGATATTCTGGGAAAAGAAAACACGTTTATGTCGACTTTATTACAAAATGGATTAGGAAAACTTAAATGAGATTATGCTAGAAATTGGAAAGTATTATGTATAAATTTAATACGGTGTTGTTGTTTAAGATATATGTAAAAATAAAAGAAGATCCACGAAGTAGATTTTTTTTTAAATATTGTTTTCGTAATTAAAATAATAAGAGTAATTTTCGACTTTTACAATAAATAAAAAACTATTTTATGGAATACAAATAAATATTACTACTCAAGTATGAAACTTAAACTTAAAAATGAAACTCAGAAAACTGAAAATTGAAGAAACAAAACACAGAAAAAGCTCTAGTATAATCTCAGGATGTATACTCAAGGATAATCTCAAGATTATACCCATGAATACACTCAGTGTCAATACCCAAGTATAATACCAGGATCAACATTCAAGGATAATCTCACGATCATTACTCGAGTCAGGATCAGTACGCAATTAAAATCTCAGGATCAGTACTCAGTGAGAATCTCAGGATCAGTACTCGCTGAAAATCTCAAGATCAGTACTCAACGAAAATCTCAGGATCACTGAGGAGTAGTACTCAGTGAGAATCTGAGGATCAGTAGTCAAGGAGAATCTCAGGGTCATTTTTCAAGGATAATCCGAATTTATCCTTGAGTATTAATCCTGAGTGTTTCTGAGTCTGAACACGACTGTGCACAAAAGAAAACGCACTGGATGGCCTTCACGAGAGGCTGTCAGTGGATACTTTTTCTCAACCTTCTCTGAGTCCTTGGGGTCCTTGGGATGGGATCATTTCTGTGTGCGAAAAAGCGTCCTCTCAGTGGCAAAACAACCCAACTCCATCTTTTGTGGTTGGGAACAAGTCAGGACATAGAAAAAAAATTGAGGGATCGATTTCTTGTATACACAGTTGTCTATAAAAAATATTGCTGCGATAGATGGACAAGCAACAATGAAACTGTGATGTGCTCTATCTTTTTGATGCTCGCGTGTGCTTCAGCATGTGAATTACGTCAGCAGCCGTTTGTAACTGTAAAAACTTAAACTATAACGTTGTAAAAGAGAAGACAGAAAATTTGTCGGCAATGGTTGAAAGCGTATAATCCTTTTTCTCTAAGAGATTTAGCATTAAGTTAATCTTAGGAAAGTCAGTCAAAACATTTGAAGATATGGCCGAAGAGATAATATTTTAGTCAAGGAAGCAGAACTGATCTCAACTTCTCTGTAGGAAGAGTTTATCTTCTGATGCGTGGGGGGCTCAGTCGGTAGCGCGTCAGGCTCGTAATCTGTAGTTCCCAGGTTCGAGTCCCAGCTGGGTCAGCGTTGAGATTTATCTCCGCAAAATTCCCCGCCCTGCCCACGGTCATTAGGGGACACCGATGGGCTTGGAAAGGCCGCCGTCCGTCGTATGGGACGTTAAGCCGTGGCCCCGTGTGCGGGAGAGTCATACCCTGTGCACGTTAAAGAACACGCTGGATGGCCTTGACGGGAGGCTACCATCTGTCTCCCAACAGCTGTTCCAGTGGGTCCCCTCCCCCAACCTTCTCTGAGCCTTCGGGGTCCATGTGACCTGGCCATTTAGCCCATGGTGTGCAAAAAAGTGCAGCTCAGAGGTAAACAACCCAACCCAACTCTGATGCATGGTGATCAACGTCTGAAAAGAATTGGTTCTGAGAGCCCAGTATACTTAGCTACAGTTTTGGAGTACTTGATGGCTGAAATTATGGAACTAAATAGTTTGATGCGTGGTTATTTTTATTTGCAAAAAGAGTTGGTAAGATTAATCTTAGTAATTGACAAGTATATCCGCAAAGATAATTGTGTCGCTAATTGAATGTTGTAAAAAGTCTTCTTTTATGCTTTGAGTGGAGGCTGTGAGAATATAAAATCTGCTATTTATAATAATAGTGATAAGATAAAATATTTTTTTAGATGGTTTAGTTTCATATTGATGAAGATTATGATTTATGTTGGTTGAATTTAGTTTATATAAATGTTTCTATTCATACTTTTGTAATAAATTATCTTATTTTAGAATTTTTGTTGCTAAATATTGTTTTGAACTCCAGCTCGAGATTTTCCTATTATAAATTTATTACAAAATACTTTTTGGCATGATTGTACGTCATCCACGTTGAAATTTAACACTCACAAATAGTGAAGTAACATTTTCGTTTCCGGAGTAATAAAAATATTCTAAATTTTAAATTATATTGCAAAATTTTTTTTTAAATGTATCCACATTTTTTGATAAACACATATATATATATCAAAATTAATCATTCCAACGGTAATTATTATGTGATATAAAATATATAGCAATTATAAGAGATTTGTGTTTGATTGAATAATATATAATAAGCATAAATTAACTATTACAATTAAAAACTGTTTATAAAGAGTACAATTTTTATTTAATTTAACAACTATATTTTTGCAAATTTTGAATTGGGTGAAAAATTTTATTTATAAGGAGACAACAATTAACTTGACAGATTTTTTTCTGCAAACAATCGAAACACATTAAAACAAACAAATAGCTTTTAGTTGCATATTCAAAAAGGTCTACTTCTTTCCTTATTTCATTTGGGTCTTTTTTTTTAACAGAAGATGAAAAAAAATTTTGCACGTACCGTTGGTGAAAATAAATTAAAAAAAATTATATTTCCGGGGAAAAAAATATATATATTGAAATTCTGGTTGAAATCTGATGAATAAATAATCATATTATATAATAGCCATAATTCCGGAAGAAAGGGCCGACATATGTGACGTCACCGCAGCAGAAGTCATCGTTTTCCCTGTGTTTCCGCGGCTACTTGAGCGATCTGCCCCAAATTTCGTGGGTGGTCCAGCATAGTTCCAGCCCTGTTGGGTTAGCGGATCGGGTTCCTAGCTGCTGTGGGTCGGGAGTGATCGTTCGTAAAGTGTCAAAAATATTTGAGGCTTGCCTTGTGGCTGCAATAGTACGTTGTGTGCAATAGTCGTGAGAGTAGTACAGTGTCTCAAAAAAGTATCTTAACGCTGTGGTTGATTACAGAATTCAGAAAAAACATCTGGCAACGATTTTTTTAGAAATTAGTGATCTGGCAACCTTCATGTCACGTGATTACAGAATTCAGGAAAAATATCTGGAGCGTGTAAAGCAACTGTACACGCTCCAGTTTGCTGTGAACGGTAACTGCACACGCTCCAATTTGCTGTGAACGGTAACTGCACACGCTCCAATTTGCTGTGAACGGTAACTGCACACGCTCCAGTTTGCTGTGAACGGTAACTGCACACGCTCCAATTTGCTGTGAACGGTAACTGCACACGCTCCAATTTGCTGTGAACGGTAACTGCACATGCTCCAGTTTGCTGTGAACGGTAACTGCACACGCTCCAGTTTGCTGTGAACGGTAACTGCACACGCTCCAGTTTGGTGTGAACGGTAACTGCACACGCTCAATATTTCCATGAGTGAGCCCACACGATCTAGTATGAAAATAATATGACCACCTACAGTCGCTCAAAAAAGTATCGTAACGCTATGGTTGATTACAGAATTCAGAAAAAATATCTGGCAACGATTTTTTAGAAATTAGTGATCTGGCAACCTTCGTGTCACGTGACACGAAGGGGGATTCTGTAATCAACCATAGTGTTCGGATATTTTTTTTCAGCGACTGTACGTCAAATGTTGGAAGCTGTGAATGAACTTATGGATGGGAAGAGTTATCAATGCGCATGTGCATGGCACCAGACTTTTGGCGTGTGTTTAACTAGTAATAAAATATTGTGTCTTAAATTCCGGTTGAGATTGGATTGAAATAAAATTAACTCGAATTTCCAGGAATGACGTAATTTATTTTTTTTTTGTTTACATATATAACCTATGCATTGTTTCAAGGAGATTACTTCTGTTCAAATTCTTCAGTCTAATTCTATAAGTGATGTTTTTTAACGTATCGACAACTTTTTTAATGTGACGACAATGTTATTAGTATTACTAAATAAGTTCTTACTATTTTTTTATTTACTGTTTTATCTCATTGTTAAAGAAAACCGAGATAACAGTGAAACGGAAGTTATACTTGCAACAATGCATGCGAGATTGTGGTACTATGTGACACTCGAGGTATAGTTTGGAATGAGAATTACTTCCCTAACCAGTTGGAATGATGAATTAACTTAAAAATAAAGAATGATAGAGTTACAATTGATGAGGATCAGTGGGAAGGAAAAAATAGTTTGTCTTAGTCTGCTTACGATGGGGCGGGGGTGGCTCAGTCGGTAGCGCGCCAGGCTCGTAATCTGTAGTTTCCAGGTTCGAGTCCCAGCTGGGTCAGCGGTGAGATTTATCTCCGCAAAATTCCCCCCCCTGCCCACGGTCAGTAGGGGACACCGATGGGCTTGGAAAGGCCGCCGTCCGTCGGATGGGACGTTAAGCCGTGGCCCCGTGTGAGGGAGAGCCATACCCTGTGCACGTTAAAGAACACGCTGGATGGCCTTGACGGGAGGCTACCGTCTGTCTCCCAACAGCTGTTCCAGTGGGTCCCCTCCCCCAATCTTCTCTGAGCCTTCGGGGTCCATGTAACCTGCCCATGGTGTACAAAAAAAGTGCCGCTCAGTGGTAAAACAACCCAATTGCTTACGATAGTCTAAAGAAGAAATGTTTTTATTAAAGTATGCGCGGGAGTGCTAAAAGAGTTTATCCATTAAATTCTTCATATTGAGTTAGTAATATAAGGTGAACTGAAAGTAAAAAGCAAAGTATCTGTATCGCTGATTATATTTCTTTAGAAAAGTGTTATTTGAACATTAAAATGTGATTGTAAGACTTATGCCTATGCATTGATTATTAAAACACATTTTCCCAAATGTGCTAGGTTATTTATAATCATTTAGAATCATTTAACACTGATAGAAAGCATATTGGGATTTATTGAAAATAGTACACAACTTGTTTTTGATTATTGTAATTTTATTGCCTTAGTTATTAAATCAGTTCATTTATATATTTTGTTTCTTCATTTCGAATTCTCGCTCGGTTGCCAAATAATCAAATGCAACTAATTATCAGTATAATTTCACTTTGTCATCTGTCTGTCTGTCCGTCTGCAGACATCGAACATCCTTTTTAATATAGAATAAATTTTCTTTTGTGTTGGACAGGTACTCATGAAATATTACAATTCGAACTTTCTGAATCTCCAAAAAGCTATAAAAAAGCCCTCTATCGTGGAAAACATTTAAAATTTGCAACATTTTAAACTTATTTGAGGCCAGTGTTGAGATTTATCTCTGCAAAACTTCCTGCACTGTAGGGGACACGTCGTGGCCCCATGTGCGGGAGAGCCATATGCACTTTAAAGACGTGCTGGATGGCCTTGATGCGGAGGCTACCATCTGTCTCCTAACTGCGGTCCAGTGGATCCCCTCTCCCAACTTTCTCTGAGCCTTCAATGACCTTGTGAACTGGACATTTAGCCCATTGTATGCAAATAAGTGCTTCTCAGAGAGTTGGGTTGTTTTACCTCTGAGCGGTACTTTTTTGCACACCATGGGCTAAATGGCAAGGTCACATGGACCCCGAAGGCTCAGAGAAGGTTGGGGGAGGGGACCCACTGGAACAGCTGTTGGGAGACAGATGGTAGCCTCCAGTCAAGACCATCCAGTGTGTTCTTTAACGTGCACAGGGTATGGCTCTCCCGCACACGGAGCCACGACTTAACGTCCCATCCGATGGACGGCGGCCTTTCCAAGCCCATCGGTGTCCCCTACTGACCGTGGGCAGGGCGGGGAATTTTGCGGAAATAAATCTCAACACTGACCCAGCTGGGACTCGAACCTGGGAACTACAGATTACAAGCCTGGCGCGCTACCGACTGAGCCACCCCCTCCCGCCTCTACAGACGTAAAACAACCCAATCAACCCGATATCTTAACCCAACAATCCTAGAGCTAAGTTGAACCATACACCAAATTTGGGACCAATGTCTCAAGTACCCGCGAATCGCAGGGAACAGAATATTCCTGCCACCGATGATGTCACACCGCTGACGTACAAGAAACACGTGTCCGCTCGTTCGGAATTAGGACTATTATATAGTAAGGCGTTTGAATTATTTCAATAATTCCGCAGGCCACTTTTCATCGTTTTAGGAACAACGGGGTTTATGCATATAATTTGCATAAATATTTGTGACCTATTTGCATAACCTTAACACGAATTCTGATCTGCGCACAAATCACTTTAATAACAATACTATAACGACTTTCACAAGGGGCGGGGGTGGCTCAGTCGGTAGCGCGCCAGGCTCGTAATCTGTAGTTCCCAGGTTCGAGTCCCAGCTGGGTCAGCGTTCAGATTTATCTCCGCAAAATTCCCCGCCCTGCCCACGGTCATTAGGGGACACCGATGGGCCTGTAAAGGCCGCCGTCCGTCGGATGGGACGTTAAGCCGTGGCCACGTGTGCGGGAGAGCCATATCCTGCGCACGTTAAAGAACACGCTGGATGACCTTGACGGGAGGCTACCATCTGTCTCCCAACACCTGTTCCAGTGGGTCCCTTCACCAACATTCTCTGAGCCTTCGGGGTCCTTGTGACCTGGCCATTTATCCCATGGTGTGCAAAAAAGTGCTGCTCAGAGGGAAAACAACCCAACTATTTGAATCTCGATTTTCAGTCTTATTCGTTCAGTATTTAAAGAGCTATGAAGAATATTTTTTAGAATATTTGGAAACAGTAATATGTGATAAGAATTTACCTCAGAAATCAATTAAAAATGAATAAGTATTTTTTTTCAAACCATTCAATAAAATAAATATGCATTTTAAAAGTTTGCGTAATGATTATTTTAATAGTAGACAACTATGAATGATTTTTACAAAACAAGATAATTTATTTTAAATTACTCCAGCCTCCATAACTATTAAAATACCGAAGGAATATTTTTGAAAATCGTGATTTGAATAGATTTGATTATGATTTTTAATTTAGCTTAAGTCACATTTTTGCACTAAATGCGCATTTTAGGAGTTATAGAGCTGCGACTTAAAATTCCTCTTGAAATGACACGAAAATCCTCTAATATTTTAATAGGACAGTGTAATATACGACAAATGATAAACTACTATAATGATTGCAAACAGAAAACTATTTCCTTTCTTGAAATAATGCAAGCTTTCTTTTCTGTTATGCTAAAAAAACATCTAAATCACGAGAGTCCGACTGTTTTAGGGCGGGGGTGGCTCAGTCGGTAGCGCGCCAGGCTCGTAATCTGTAGTTCCCAGGTTCGAGGTCCAGCTGGGTCAGCGCTGAGATTTATCTCGGCAAAATTCCCCGCCCTGCCCACGGTAAGTAGGGGACACCGATGGGCTTGGAAAGGTCGCCGTCCGTCGGATGAGACGTTAAGCCGTGGCCCCGTGTGCGGGAGAGCCATACCCTGTGCACGTTAAAGAACACGCTGGATGGCCTTGACGGGAGACTACCATCTGTCTCCCAACAGCTGTTCCAGTGGGTCCTCTCCCACAACCTTCTCTGAGCCTTCGGGGTCATTGTGACCTGGCCATGTAGCCCATGATATGCAAAAAAGTGCCGCTCAGAGGTAAAACAACCCAACCGATTGTTTTACTTTTGAGAGGCACTTTTATGAACAAAATGGGCTAAATGTCCAGGTTTCAAAGATTCCAAAGCTCAGACACGGTTGGGGAAGAGAATCCACTGCACAGCTGCGAGGAGAAAGTTTGAAGCCTCCTGTAAAGGGTATCCAGAATGATCTTTGATGTGCACAGAGTACGGTTCTTCTGCAATTTCAAAAGGTATCCATATATCTTAAAGTTATAATTTTACAAAAATTCTTATATCTCACTAATATTAGAGTAAATGAAATTTAGACACCTGGTGTACAGCTGTAGCATAATGTCTAATAGTTTACCTTTCAACCTGCAGAAGAACCGGACTCTGTGCACCTTAAAGAACATGCTGGATAACTTTTAAAGAAGACTTCCATCTCTCTCCTCCCAGATATCAAATGGATCACCTTCCCCAACCTTCTCTGAGCCCTTCGTCCTTGTAACCTGATCGTTTAGACAAGGGGTTCTCAACGTGGGGTACGCGGTAAAAATTTTTGGGGTACGCCATAAGAGCTCAAAAGTCGCTAGATCTAGTAACAAAGTCGTAAGTTGGCATTATTATACTATAACTGTAGTTTATCTATCTACACAAGGGGTACGCCAGTTACATACACATATCCAGGGGGTACGTGAAGCATAAAAGGTTGAGAACCACTGATCAATATGTTTTATTTTATTCCCATTGTTAAACTATAACTATAGTTTTATCTATCTATACAAGGGGTACGCCAGTTACATACACATTTCCAGGGGGTACGTGAAGCATAAAAGGTTGAGAACCACTGATCAATATGTTTTATTTTATTCCCATTGTTATACTATAACTATAGTTTTATCTATCTATACAAGGGGTACGCCAGTTACATACACATTTCCAGGGGGTACGTGAAGCATAAAAGGTTGAGAACCACTGATCAATATGTTTTATTTTATTCCCATTGTTATAATATAACTATAGTTTTATCTATCTATACAAGGGGTACGCCAGTTACATACACATTTCCAGGGGGTACGTGAAGCATAAAAGGTTGAGAACTACTGATATATATGTTTCATTTTATTCCCATTGTTATGCTCTAAATATAGTTTTATCTATCTATACAAGGGGTACGTCAGTTACATACATATTTCCAGGGGGTACGTAAAGCATAAAAGGTTGAGAACCACTGATATATAAGTTTTATTTTATTCCCATTGTTATACTAGAACTAGAATTTTATCTATCTATACAAGGGATTCGCCAGTTACATACACATTTCCAGGGGGTACGTGAAGCATAAAAGGTTGAGAACCACTGATACATATGTTTCATTTTATTCCCATTGTTATACTATAACTATAGTTTTATCTATCTATACAAGGGTTACGCCAGTTACATACACATTTCCAGGAGTTACGTGAAGCATAAAAGGTTGAGAACCACTGATATATATGTTTTATTTTATTCCCATTGTTATACTATAACTATAGTTTTATCTATCTATACAAGGGGTACGCCAGTTACATACACATTTCCAGGGGGTACGTGAAGCATAAAAGGTTGAGAACCACTGATATATATGTTTTATTTTATTCCCATTGTTATACTATAACTATAGTTTTATCTATCTATACAAGGATTACGCCAGTTACATACACATTTCCAGGAGTTACGTGAAGCATAAAAGGTTGAGAACCACTGATATATATGTTTTATTTTATTCCCATTGTTATACTATAACTATAGTTTTATCTATCTATACAAGGGTTACGCCAGTTACATACACATTTCCAGGAGTTACGTGAAGCATAAAAGGTTGAGAACCACTGATATATATGTTTTATTTTATTCCCATTGTTATACTATAACTATAGTTTTATCTATCTATACAAGGGGTACGTCAGTTACATACACATTTCCAGGGGGTACGTGAAGCATAAAAGTTTGAGAACCACTGATATATATGTTTTATTTCATTCCCATTGTTATGCTCTAACTATAGGTTTATCTATCTATACAAGGGGTACGTCAGTTACATACACATTTCCAGGGGGTACGTGAAGCATAAAAGGTTGAGAACTACTGATATATATGTTTCATTTTATTCCCATTGTTATGCTCTAAATATAGTTTTATCTATCTATACAAGGGGTACGTCAGTTACATACACATTTCCAGGGGGTACGTGAAGCATAAAAGGTTGAGAACCACTGATATATAAGTTTTATTTTATTCCCATTGTTATACTAGAACTAGAATTTTATCTATCTATACAAGGGGTACGCCAGTTACATACACATTTCCAGGGGGTACGTGAAGCATAAAAGGTTTAGAACCACTGATCAATATGTTTTATTTTATTCCCATTGTTAAACTATAACTATAGTTTTATCTATCTATACAAGGGGTACGCCAGTTACATACACATTTCCAGGGGGTACGTGAAGCATAAAAGGTTGAGAACCACTGATCAATATGTTTTATTTTATTCCCATTGTTAAACTATAACTATAGTTTTATCTATCTATACAAGGGGTACGCCAGTTACATACACATATCCAGGGGGTACGTGAAGCATAAAAGGTTGAGAACCACTGATCAATATGTTTTATTTTATTCCCATTGTTAAACTATAACTATAGTTTTATCTATCTATACAAGGGGTACGCCAGTTACATACACATTTCCAGGGGGTACGTGAAGCATAAAAGGTTGAGAACCACTGATCAATATGTTTTATTTTATTCCCATTGTTATACTATAACTATAGTTTTATCTATCTATACAAGGGGTACGCCAGTTACATACACATTTCCAGGAGTTACGTGAAGCATAAAAGGTTGAGAACCACTGATATATATGTTTTATTTTATTCCCATTGTTATACTATAACTATAGTTTTATCTATCTATACAAGGATTACGCCAGTTACATACACATTTCCAGGAGTTACGTGAAGCATAAAAGGTTGAGAACCACTGATATATAAGTTTTATTTTATTCCCATTGTTATACTATAACTATAGTTTTATCTATCTATACAAGGGGTATGCCAGTTACATACACATTTCCAGGGGGTACGTAAAGCATAAAAGGTTGAGAACCACTGATATATAAGTTTTATTTTATTCCCATTGTTATACTAGAACTAGAATTTTATCTATCTATACAAGGGATTCGCCAGTTACATACACATTTCCAGGGGGTACGTGAAGCATAAAAGGTTGAGAACCACTGATACATATGTTTTATTTTATTCCCATTGTTATACTATAACTATAGTTTTATCTATCTATACAAGGGGTACGCCAGTTACATACACATTTCCAGGGGGTACGTGAAGCATAAAAGGTTGAGAACCACTGATCAATATATTTTATTTTATTCCCATTGTTATAATATAACTATAGTTTTATCTATCTATACAAGGGGTACGCCAGTTACATACACATTTCCAGGGGGTACGTGAAGCATAAAAGGTTGAGAACCACTGATATATAAGTTTTATTTTATTCCCATTGTTATACTAGAACTAGAGTTTTATCTATCTATACAAGGGGTACGCCAGTTACATACACATTTCCAGGGGGTACGTGAAGCATAAAAGGTTGAGAACCACTGATCAATATGTTTTATTTTATTCCCATTGTTATACTATAACTATAGTTTTATCTAACTATACAAGGGGTACGCCAGTTACATACACATTTCCAGGGGGTACGTGAAGCATAAAAGGTTGAGAACCACTGATATATAAGTTTTATTTTATTCCCATTGTTATACTATAACTATAGTTTTATCTATCTATACAAGGGGTATGCCAGTTACATACACATTTCCAGGGGGTACGTGAAGCATAAAAGTTTGAGAACCACTGATATATATGTTTTATTTCATTCCCATTGTTATGCTCTAACTATAGGTTTATCTATCTATACAAGGGGTACGTCAGTTACATACACATTTCCAGGGGGTACGTGAAGCATAAAAGGTTGAGAACTACTGATATATATGTTTCATTTTATTCCCATTGTTATGCTCTAAATATAGTTTTATCTATCTATACAAGGGGTACGTCAGTTACATACACATTTCCAGGGGGTACGTGAAGCATAAAAGGTTGAGAACCACTGATATATAAGTTTTATTTTATTCCCATTGTTATACTATAACTATAGTTTTATCTATCTATACAAGGGGTACGCCAATTACATACACATTTCCAGGGGGTACGTGAAGCATAAAAGGTTGAGAACCACTGATATATATGTTTTATTTTATTCCCATTGTTATACTCTAACTATAGTTTTATCAATCTATACAAGAGGTACGCCAGTTACATACACATTTCCAGGGGGTACGTGAAGCATAAAAGGTTGAGAACTACTGATATATATTTTATTTTATTCCCATTGTTATACTATAACTATAGTTTTATCTATCTATACAAGGGGTACGCCAGTTACATACACATTTCCAGGGGGTACGTGAAGCATAAAAGGTTGAGAACCACTGATATATAAGTTTTATTTTATTCCCATTGTTATACTATAACTATAGTTTTATCTATCTATACAAGGGGTACGCCAGTTACATACACATTTCCAGGGGGTACGTGAAGCGTAAAAGATTGAAAACCACTGATTTATAGCACTGTGTGCATAAAAGTACAGCTCAAAAGTAAAACAGTCCAACCCTCGAGTTTTAGATTAAAAAAAAAATACTAGTATTGATTCAACCACTCAAAAAATAAAATCTTTTTTTTTTCGGTTGCACTCATTGATTGATTTAAAGAAAAAACCGAAGATAGAAAACCAGTTAAAAAGAAAATTGATTGAAATCATAACAGGTTTAGTGCTTCGAGATCAAATGCCGTTTGAAAACGAAAAAAGTTTATTTTGTTCTCTGGAGTAAATAATCGGTCTTCATGCGATTTAATGTCACGAACGGGAAGCCAGGCAGACAATAATGTACTTTCAATTATCTCTTTGTCGCTGTTCCAAGAATAGCCTCTCATCCTCTTTTTGTTCTCTTATTACGTCAAGGAATGGAACGTATTGTTTGATTCTCCCCCACACCAACAATGGCCAGCACTTTATTCAAGGATCTGAAAAAGGGTCGCAACAATAGCTGGAATCTTTCCGACGTCCTTGAAGTGAATAAACGCAAATGGCGAGAAATTCTAAAAATAGAATTTTGGAGTCAATCTAAGTCACGTAGAAAAAGAAGAAGTCTTCATTTCTGTTTCACTCTTTCTGATATATATTTCGATTCCTAATTCTTTTATTGTACTTTTTCTAAAAAGAAAATAAAACGTAGAGCGTTGCAAATAAAATCCCTCCAGCAGAAATTCGTTTCCGACAGAATAGGTCCGGTTTTTGGATTTCCCAATAGGACTACCACGTGAGCGAGAGGAATAAGGTATCCGGGGTAACATTTACAGCCAAGTAGGTAGAGTGGGCGAATAGACTGTCCGCATTGAGATGGGCAATTGATGGAAGAAAGACTTTTCTACATCCGAGAAGAGACAGATCCGACCTCTGAAATCCTCCCAAAGAGGCTTTCTGCTTGCTATCTGTAAAACCGATTTCTGCTTTTTGCAGTCTTTCGATGATAAAGAAAAGTGAAAATAAGAATAATAATCCGAAAGAAATGGATAAGGGATTCAAAATGTTCTGTAAAATGTTCAAATAAAAGAATGCTTTTCTATGGTGGTCTCTTTCATGGTGGCATTTCAAGTGAAAAAAAAATAGATAAATGTGAAAAAAGTGAAATGAAAAAAAAAAAACAGCGTTAAATTTTTTTGGGAAATGTTCATATATTTTAGTTGGGTTGCTTTACTTCTGAGCGGCACTTTGGTGCACACAATGGGCTAAACGGACAGGTCACAAGGACCTCTAGGGCTCGGAGAATGTTGGGGGAAAGGGATTCACTGAATAAATGTTAGATGACAGCTGGAAGCCTACCGCGTCAAGGGCAAGCCCGGTTTTTGAAAAATATCGAGGGGGAGAGCAAAAAATATATTCTAGTCAGAAAAATGTAAAAGAGGGTTAAAAAACTGGATTACCAGTGCAGTATAACATTTCTCCCTCCTTTTTACAAATCTTTAAAAATTTCTTGAAAAATGCCCTTGAAAGGTTTCTTAGTACCTATCAAAGATGATCCGAAACAGGTGACATTTCGAGCCGCCGACAAGGCGTGGGATGGCCACGTCTCATTGATGCCAGAGGTCAGCGCAGGCTATTTCGCCTTGTCCGCAGCAACAGGAAGGCTACTGTGGCTCACATTACCCATAATTTCAATTTTGGAAAAGGGCCCAATGTGTCCGAACACATAGTTCATCATAAACTCTTGGATATAGGTCTCCGCAGCCACAGACCCATTCGTATGATCTCACAGCTGTTCACCGTCGTCAAAGCTTGCAGTGGGCACGTGATCACCAACATTGGACCATAGAAGACTGGAAGAGGGTCGCATGGCCAGACGAATTCCATTTTCTGTTACACCATGTGGACAGATGAGCTCGTGTGCAACGTTTACCCACGGAAGCCTTCTCACCTGAATGTACTGTGGGACGGATCCAGGAGGCTGGAGGGAGTGTGATGGTCTGGGCAATATTTTCTTGCGGAACTCTTGGACCAATTATCCCTGTAGAGCAAACTCTGACAGCTGTCACCTACCTCCCCCCCCCCCCCCGACAGGGAACCACCTTGACGTGGTGGTGGTGGGGGGGGGGGGCTTGTGATCCCATCGAGGTCGAAGGCTCTGCTGACCGGTTTGGGCCCCGGTTGGACAGGCTAAGACCTCAAACTTAAGGTAGTTGTTAGGGGCCCTGCTGACTGACTTGGTCCGTTAGGTTGGACAGCGCCACGAAAATCGGGCCCGTCTAAGAGTTCCCACCACGGGAGCCGAGGCAACTTGCATAGCTGACTATAGGACTATATGTGATCTACTATATGATATCCTATGACTATAGGCGTAAAGCTCATCCATCGGTCAAAACCTAAATTTAATCTGCGCCCTGGTTAGCCACAAACAAGGATATATATATATATCGCGGCTGACCAAGTACAGTGGCTCAAAAAAGTATCCGAACACTACGGTTGATTACAAAATTCAGAAAACATATCTGGCAACGATTTTTTTAGAAATTAGTGATCTGGCAACCTTCGTGTCACGTGACACGAAGGTTGCCAGATCACTAATTTCTAAAACAATCGTTGCCAGATATTTTTTTCCTGGTGAATGTATTCCCTGGCGGAGATGGCGTGTTTCAATAAGACAATGCCCCATATCACACTGCGAAGAAGGTTCAGGAGTGGTTCCTAGAACATGTGAGGAATTCCATTTATTGCCATGGCCCCCAAATTCGCCGGTCATGAATCCTTATCGTGCATTTGTGGTTTGAGTTGGAGAAACGGGTACGAGCAACATCACCCCAACCACGTAATTTATGGGAACTGCGGGATCTCTGTTGCAATCCCTGCAACCTATCCCGGGAACTACGGGATCTTCTGTTGCAGTCCCTACATGGTACCAAATATCAAGAGACACCTACCAACATCTCGTTGAATCTGTGCCTCATCAGGTGAGAGCTCTTTTGGCAGCGAGAGGACTGCATCATATTAGGTAGGTGGTTTTAATGCTTTGGCTTATCGGTGTATGTCGAGACCAAAAATATGTTCTTTTATTTATATCCAAAAACAAAATACAGTAGACTCCCTTTTATTCGGCCCTTACGGCATCGGATCCCTGGCCGGATGAACAAAAGACCGGTTAATCCGAAAATCGTGTCAGAAAATAAATAAAAACGGCAAATGACAAAAATACTAACTGTACTGTATTTTAATAATAATTTGTTGTACAACATTAACAAATTACTCACACTCACTTGAAAAAGTCCAGGATTTTCTTTTGTTTCTTTGAACGTAACATATTTTTACTTACAAAGTCTTGCCATTTTTTAATAAACATTACATCAATCGCAGATGTATGTTGTTATCTTTCAAAATGTATCTTCCAATGGATGTTCAATGCAACATCAAAAGCTTCTTTTCCTTCAATATGGCTAACTTCCCCTTCTTTCTCTGCATTCTGCACTTCTCTGTTCCCTTCTTGGCAGACTGCTTTGATAAGTTGTTTGGGTTGTTTTACCTCTGAGCGGCACTTTTTTGCACACCATGGGCTAAATGGCCAGGTCACATGGACCCCGAAGGCTCAGAGAAGGTTGGGGGAGAAGACCCACTGGAACAGCTGTTGGGAGACAGATGGTAGCCTCCCGTCAAGGCCATCCAGCGTGTTCTTTAACGTGCACAGGGTATGGCTCTCCCGCACACGGGGCCACGGCTTAACGTCCCATCCGACGGACTGCGGCTTTTCCAAGTCCTTCGGTGTCCCCTACTGACCGTGGGCAGGGCGGGGAATTTTGCGGAGATAAATCTCAACGCTCACCCAGCTGGGACTCGAACCTGGGAACGAGCCTGGCGCGCTACCGACTGAGCCACCCCCGACCCTAGGCGCAGTCTCATTAGATACTTTCATGTTGTCATCTTTGGTACTTTCTACACAGTTTTCAACTTCCGGCCAAAGTGTTCTCCATGACTTCACATTGTATGAGACATTTCTTCAAAAGCTCTTGCCAACATGTAGATCACATCCTTGATATTTTATTGTTTTCAAAGCATTTAAAAGTCCTATTCCGTCATTTTCGGTTCGCTGTAGAAATTCTGAGAGAGGCTTTATTCTGTATCGCCTTTTTAAACTTATAAGCACGCCTTGATCCATTGGTTGCACTAAAGATGTTACATTAGGTGGCAAAAACATGGCTTTTATGTTGTCAGAAATGAGTTTTACTTGGATGTGTTGAGGCATTGTCGAGAATGAGTAGGGCCTTTACAGACATTTTCAGACTTGACAAGTGGTTTTTTGCATTTGGAACAAATTCTGTAAAGAATCACTCTTTAAACAAATACGAGTCTATCCAAGCAGACTTTTGAGCTTTGTAGTAAACTGACAGAGCAGCTAAATTTAAATGCTTGAATGCTCGGAGTTTTGCTAATTTCCCGATTACAAAATGAGGAAGTTTGTGCTTACCTGCAGCATTTGTACACACAGCCACAGTGATTCTTTGTTTGTTTTAAATCCTGATGCTGAGCTTTCTTGCGCTGTCACAAACGTAAAAAAATTTAAAATTTAATCAGTCTCATCTACATTGTAGATTTGTGCTGCGCATAGGCCTTCTTCTTCAATAAGCATTAAAGTTTTTCTGAAAATTCCTTTCCTGCTAAAGGATCAGCTGACAATTTCTCACCACAAACACAAAGGTAATGAACACCATGTTTTTTTTTTCCAGCGAGAAAGCCATCCCTCGCTTGCTGAAAAATCTCCCCCATTATCGATTTTAGAATGAAGGATTAATGCCATTTCTTTCAAGATTGGCCCACTGATTGGCGTTCCTTTTCGACGCTCTTGCATGAACCATAACCAAAGTGCATCATCGACAATTTCATTTTTCGGCTTATTAAGAGTGCACCGAGAAGAAAGCGTTTCTCCAGGGTTGGGTTGTTTAACCTCTGAGCGGCACTTTTTTGCACACCATGGGCTAAATGGCCAGGTCACGTGGACCCCGAAGGCTCAGAGAAGGTTGGGGGAGGGGACCCACTGGAACAGCTGTTGGGAGACAGATGGTAGCCTCCCGTCAAGGCCACCCAGCATGTTCTTTAACGTGCACAGGGTATGGCTCTCCAGCACACGGGGCCACGGCTTAACGTCCCATCCGACTGACGGCGGCCTTTCCAAGCCCTTCGGTGTCCCCTATTGACCGTAGGCAGGGCGGGGAGTTTTGCGGAGATAAATCTCAACGCTGACCCAGCTGGGACTCGAACCTGGGAACTACAGATTACGAGCCTGGCGCGCTACCGACTGAGCCACCCCCGCCCCCGCGTTTTTCCAGACTCGACTTGAGTGCAAAAAATTGTAAAGATTTTCTATTCCTTTTCCAGTCATTTACCGTGCTTTTACCAACACCTAGTTCATCACAAATATGCTTTACTAGTTCAATTTTGTCAATATGTTCTAACACTTTTAATTTCATATTCATCGTAACGAAATTACGCTTACGTTTTCACCCACTTATTTTGTACCACGCAATAATTAATAGATCACAACACACACTCCTGTATACGCACAGTAACACTGTAATATTCACAAGGAGGAACTGAAGCAAATACGTACTGTTACTACAAATAAAACACGCGGCGACTTGCTTCCGTTTCTTTTAACTGAAGCAAATAAACAAAACGAATGGCGATTTGCTTCTGCTTCTTGGAACGACCGGGGCGGGGGTGGCTCAGTCGGTAGCGCGCCAGGCTCGTAATCTGTAGTTCCCAGGTTCGAGTCCCAGCTGGGTCAGCGTTGAGATTTATCTCCGCAAAATTCCCCGCCCTGCCCACGGTCAGTAGGGGACACCGATGGGCTTGAAAAGGCCGCCGTCCGTCGGATGGGACGTTAAGCCGTGGCCCCGTGTGCGGGAGAGCCATATCCTGCGCACGTTAAAAAACACCCTGGATGGCCTTGACGGGAGGCTACCATCTGTCTTCCAACAGCTGTTCCAATGGGTCCCCTCCCCCAACCTTCTCTGAGCCTTCGGGGTCCACGTGACCTGACCATTTAGCCCATGGTGTGCAAAAAAGTGCCGCTTAGAGGTAAAACAAACAACCCAACCTTGGAACGACCGGTTAAAGCGGAGGCCGGTTAAACCGACACCGCATAAGAGAGAGTCTACTGTAGTTGAATGTCTACACAACTTAGACAAATGTAGAAACGACAAAGCTGAAAAAAAAGTATTTTTTTAAACAAGCTAAAAACCTGTTTTTATGTACTCTATACAGAAAAAAAATACATATTACACATAGGTTAAATATTCAAAATTCTTACGGGTCTAAGATTACTTGGCTTTTTACTGAAATGGCAGGTTACGAAATGCACATAAACTATTAGTTAATGTACTCCGCTTAAAGTTATAATTTTAATATGGTAACTATAGATTGCACTTCTCTTGTGAGCTGTGAAGTGGATTGGGTTGTTTTACCCCTGAACGGTAGTTTTGTGCACAAAAGGGGATAATCTTGATGCCCCAAGGATGTTGAGTTGTTTTACCAATAAGGGGCTCTTTTTTGCACACAATTGGCTAAATGGCCAGGTCACAAGGATCCCGAGAGCTCAGAGAAGGTTTGAGGGGTTTTTTTAGCACTGGAGAGCTGTTGGGAGACTTGCAACAGGTTGGGTCGGGCAGTTTTACCTCTGAGTGGCACTTTTTTGCACACCATGGGCTAAATGGCCAGGTTACAAGGACCCCGAAGGCTCAGAGAAGGTTGGGAGAGGGGACCCACTGGAACAGCTGTTGGGAGACAGATGGTAGCCTCCCGTCAAGGCCATCCAGCGTGTTCTTTAACGTGCACACGGTATGGCTCTCCTGCGCACGGCGCCACGGCTTAACGTTCCATACGACGGACGGCGGTCTTTCCAAGCTCATCGGTGTCCCTTTCTGACAGAGGGCAGGGCGAGGAGTTTTGAGGAGATAAATCTCAACGCTGACCCAGCTGGGACTCGAACCTGGGAACTACAGATTACGACCTGGCGCGCTACCGACTGAGCCACCCCCGCCCCTCTTCCAACAGGACTTCTTTGACGGAGATGGTACACACTGGATGGCCTCCCGTCAAGGCCATCCGTCAATGGCCTCCCGTCAAGGCCATCCAGTGTGTTCTTTAAAGTACACAGGGTAGCGCTCTTCCCAGGTCATTCTGATCAGTTTAAAATTTTATTTAGTGACGACATAAGGTTTATCTTTGCCTTTTAACGGGTTTTAAAAATAAAATTACTTTTTAGAATACACTAAATCCTCCATTCGTATCATAATCATCTGCTTTTTCCGCATCATTCCAACCTCTCTATCCCTAGTCTCTTTCTCTCTGTTAAGTGAAAGTAAGTGCATCAGCACTGCCGCATTTAATCACAGCTATTAGTAAACATGTATCGCTCTCCAGGATATGTCTATAGACCATTTACCAGAAACCTTATTCCGCCATAATTACCATCATACCTAGGGGATTAGTGAAAACTGATTAATTCTCTTATGTCGCCCTATTTCTGCTCGGAATTTTCCGAAATGTAAATGAAAGACAGAATAATTTCTATTCATACATAAAGTTAGTTGCTGCGATGCATTCTGAAGAATTAATTTCCTCTCTTAGTAGGTATTATCTAAGTTGAAGAGAGGGAATTGTTCTCCACTGATGAGAAGATGCCACATCTCTGAGAATATTTGCATCTCCATTTACCTTAGGACATCCTTTTCCCACCTCCCAATGCGAAAACTTAAACGTTGCGATGGAAATTAATGCGTTTCTCATCTGGATATAAATCTTACGGGATCTCGAATCAAAATGTAATGTTTAATTCAGGCTAAATGAAGAATTTTATTAAAATATAGTATTGGTGGGAGTTGGAATGTGTTGTTTTACCTCTGATCGGCACACTTTGTGCACATAATGGTCTAAATGGCCAGGTCACAAGGACCTCAAAGGATCTGAAAAGCTTGTAAAGCACTGTAGAATGGGAAGCGGACCACTCTATAGCTGTTAGGAGACAGATAGCAACCTCCTGTAAAGGCCATCCAGATTGTTCTTTAACGTGCACAGGGTATGGTTCTCCCTCACACAGAGGACTTACGGTTAACCTCCAATCCGACGGATGGCGGCATTTCCAAGCCCATCGGTATCCTCTACTAACTGTGGTCAGGACGGGGAATTTTGTGGAGATAAATCTCAATGCTGGGGAAGGTAGCACTCGAACCTGGGAACTGCAGAATACGAACCTGGCGCTCTACCGACTGCACCACACCCACCCCTTAAAGCCATCTAGCATGTTTATTAAAGTGCACAGGGTATTGCACTACTAGGTTGTTTTACCTCTGAGAGGCACTTTTTTTGTACACAGTGATATAAATGGCCAGGGCACATAGATTCCAAGAGTTCAGAGAACGTTGGGGAAAGATCCATTGGACAGCATCTAAGCTGGGTTGTTTTACTTCAGAGTGGCACTTTTTTTTCACACAATGGGCTAAGTGTCCAAGTCACAAGGACCCCAAGAGTTTAGAGAAGATTGGGTAAGGCGAACCACTTAACACGTGTTACAAGACAGATGGTATATTCCCATTAAAGCCATATAGCGTGTTCTTTAAAGTGCACAGGGTACGTCACTTGTAGATTGCTTTACCTGTGAGCGGCACTTTTTTTTGCACAGAGTGGTATAAATGATCAGGTCACAAAGACTCCGAGAGTTCAGAGAAGGTTGATAAAGTTTTCCAATGTACAGCTGTTAGGATGCAGATGAAGAGATTATGTTTAAATGCAGATAGGATGCAGATAAAAAGATTTACCTCTGCAGAACTCTCCGCCTTATCCTCGATCAATAGGGAACACCGATGGGCTTGGAATGGCCGCTATCCGTCGGATGGGACGTTAAGCCGTTGCTCGGTGGGCATGTCAGCCATACCCTCTGCTCGTTAAATAACACGCTGGAAACATCGACTACATTTTTCGTCCCCTGTTTTTGGAGTCTTGTTTAAAGTAGGTAGGTGAAGTGAGTAGTGATAAAAGGTAGGTGAAGTGAGTAGTGATAAAAGGTAGGTGAAGTGAGTAGTGATAAAAGGTAGGTGAAGTGAGTAGTGATAAAAGGTAGGTGAAGTGAGTAGTGATAAAAGGTAGGTGAAGTGAGCAGTGATAAAAGGTAGGTGAAGTGAGTAGTGATAAAAGGTAGGTGAAGTGAGTAGTGATAAAAGGTAGGTGAAGTGAGTAGTGATAAAAGGTAGGTGAAGTGAGTAGTGATAAAAGGTAGGTGAAGTGAGTAGTGATAAAAGGTAGGTGAAGTGAGTAGTGATAAAAGGTAGGTGAAGTGAGTAGTGATAAAAGGTAGGTGAAGTGAGTAGTGATAAAAGGTAGGTGAAGTGAGTAGTGATAAAAGGTAGGTGAAGTGAGTAGTGATAAAAGGTAGGTGAAGTGAGTAGTGATAAAAGGTAGGTGAAGTGAGTAGTGATAAAAGGTAGGTGAAGTGAGTAGTGATAAAAGGTAGGTGAAGTGAGTAGTGATAAAAGGTAGGTGAAGTGAGTAGTGATAAAAGGTAGGTGAAAAGGTAGGTGAAGTGAGTAGTGATAAAAGGTAGGTGAAGTGAGTAGTGATAAAAGGTAGGTGAAGTGAGTAGTGATAAAAGGTAGGTGAAGTGAGTAGTGATAAAAGGTAGGTGAAGTGAGTAGTGATAAAAGCGGCATCAAGCTATTGGAGACAATAACAACAATGAACATTGGAGACATCACAAACTTTAATTGAGATATAACTCGTTAAGGTCCACGCCCGAGAGGGGGCGGGGGTGGCTCAGTCGGTAGCGTGCCAGGCTCGTAATCTGTAGTTCCCAGGTTCGAGTCCCAGCTGGGTCAGCGTTGAGATTTATCTCCGCAAAATTCCCCGCCCTGCCCACGGTCAGTAGGGGACACCGATGGGCTTGGAAAGGCCGCCGTCCGTCGGATGGGACGTTAAGCCGTGGCCCCGTGTGTGGGAGAGCCATACCCTGTGCACGTTAAAGAACACGCTGGATGGCCTTGACGGGAGGCTACCATCTGTCTCCCAACAGCTGTTCCAGTGGGTCCCCTCCCCCAACCTTCTCTGAGCCTTCGGGGTCCATGTGACCTGGCCATTTAGCCCATTGTGTGCAAAAAAGTGCCGCTCAGAGGTAAAACAACCCAACCCAACCACCCCCGAGAAAATCCGCACCGTTTTTGGAGAAAGAGAATGGTGGTGGTAGGATGGGGGTGGGGGCAAAGTTCGGAATAGTCTACGACGGTCCTCATATGAACTTTCATTTGACACTTAACTCGTAATTTTAGGCCTTCTCATTCGGAAGATATAGGGAACAATCTTTTTCATATTTCCCCCCTTTTTAAGTGTAAGAAAGCATGGGAGTAAATTTAATGTAGTCTATGACATTCCTCGCTTCACAAGCTTTCATTTAATCCAAAGCTTGTTAATTTCCGCACTTAGGTTCTGGAGATACAGAGAAACAATCGTTTTCATACATTCTATTTTTTATAGCCTATGGCACTTCCAGCGTCATAAGACTTGACACATAAATCATTAAGTTTAACTGTCGTGTTCCAAAGATGCATACATTGGAATAACTATTTTGATAAACCGACAAATAGACTAATGACGAACGAAAAGGAATAGGAAGACAGGTAAAAAAGTGGAAATGATTGTTCCACTATATTTTCCAAACGTGAGAGCAGAGAGTAGGGTTGGGTTGTTTTACCTCTGGGCGGCACTTTTTAGCACACAATGGGCTGAATGGCCAGGTCACAAGGACCCCGAAGGCTCAGAGAAGGCTGGGGGAGGAGACCCATTGGAACTACTGCTGGGAAACAGATGGTAGCCTCCCTCAAGGCCACCCAGCGTGTTCTTTAACGTGCACAGGGTATGGCTCTCCCGCACACGGAGCCATGGCTTAATGTCCCATCCGACGAACGGCGGCCTTTCCAAGCCTACTGACCTTGGGTAGGGCAAGAAGATTTGCGGAGATAAGTCTCAACGCTGTCCCAGCCGGGACTCGAACCTGGGAACTACAGATACGAGCCTGGCGCGCTACCGACTGAGTCACCCCCGACCCCGAGCAGAGAGAACGAGTTAAATGGCAAATGAATGTCTTGTTAGGTGTATAGTGACGCAAATGAATGTCTTGTTAGGTGTATAGTGACGCAAATGAATGTCTTGTTAGGTGTATAGTGACATAAGCTATATCAAGCTGTGAATCTCCCTCCCCACCCGTTGCTTTCCTTTCCCCCAAAAAGGGAGAGAGAAATTTCACATGGGTTGATCGCAACGAGATTACGTGATAGAGAATGCTCATTTTCCAAAGAAATTCATGGTAAAAAACATTCATCTTAAAAAGAATTTAATCATAAGGAATGTTCTTTTCAAAAAGAATTTCATGATGAAGAATGCTCGTTGCAAGCAGAATTTTTTTTATAAAGAATGCTAATTCCAAAAATAATTTCATGTTCATTTAAATGAAAGCCTTTCATGATAAAGAAAAAGTTCATTTCAAAAAGCATTTCGTGATAAATAATGCACATTCCAAAAAGAAATTTTCAATGAATAACGCTCATTTCAAAAGGAAAAAAAATATTTTCAAAAACAATTTCATCATAAAAAAAATGCTCATATCAAGAAGAATTTCATGATTGTTAATGCTCATTCCGAAAAGAATTTCGCGATATAGATTTCTAAATTAAATTAAAGCATTTCACGATTTAAAAAAAGTTCATTTCAAAAAGCATTTAATGATTAAGATTGCTAATTACAAAAAGAATTCCACGATGAATGATGCTCATTCCAAACATAATTTCATGATAAAGAATGCTCGTTTAAATAAAAGCATTTCGTGCTGAAGAATTCTCGTTTCAATGGGAATTTTATAATAAAGAATGCTTATTTGAAAATGAATTTCGTGATGATGATTATTCACTTCAGAAAGAATTTAGCAATAAAAAAATGTTCATTTCGAAAAGAATTTCATGATAAAAAAAATGCAATTCCAAAAAGAATTTTCCGATAAAGACGCCCATTAAAAAATGTATTTTCAAAAAGAATTTCATGATATAGAATTCCCATTCAAAAAAGAATTTCATGATGATAAGTGTTCACTTCAAAAAATTTCCAATAAAGAATGTTCATATCAAAAAGAATCTTCCGATAAAAAATGTTTATTTAAGTGCTTTTCAAAAAGAATATCATAATAAAGAATGCTCGTTTGAAAAAAAAAAAAAATTCATGACAAAGAATTGTTTTTCCAAAAAAATATTTATCACAAAGAATGCTCATTTCAATAGAATTCCAAGATAAATAATGTTCATTACGAAAAGAATTTCATGATAAAGAGAGTTCATTTTAAAGAAAAGCTGTTTTCAAAAAGAATTTAACGATAAAGAATGCTCGTTTGAAAAAGAATTTTATGATAAAGAATTATCATTCCAAAAAGAATTTCAACGAAAAGAATGCTCATTTCAATAGAATTTCACGATACAAAAAAAAATTAATTTCGAAGAGAATTTCATGATAGTGAATGTTCCTTTCAAAAGATTTTTCCATTAAAGAACTCTCATTTTTAAGAAAGGTTCTTTTCGAAAAACAATTTCCCAGTAAAGAATGATCATTTCGAAAGGAATTTCATTATAAAGAATGCTCATTATCAAAGACATTCAAGGACATATTTTTCAACTTTAGTGCCATCTAGTAGTGAAACCCCAAACTAATTGAAAATTCGAAAAATGTGAATAATTTATTATTATTTATCCAGACGAAAGAAGGTTTGCTTCTATACCCTAAAAGGGTTGAACCCGATTCCTCCCCTCTCATAATCCCTAGAAGGGAAATAATTGCTGTCATTGTAAACTCCTTGACCTGTACAAATACTAAATCCAAATTTCCCTCATAGACTTATGTTGTTTTACCTCTGAGCGGCACTTTTTTCCACACCATGGGCGAAATGGCCAGGTCACAAGGACCCCGAAGGCTCAGAGAAGGTTGGGGGAGGGGACCCACTGTAACAGCTGTTGCGAGACAGATGGTAGCCTTCCGTCAAGGCCATCCAGCGTGTTCTTTAACGTGCACATGGTATGGCTCTCCCGCACACGGGCCACGGCTTAATGTCCCATCCGACGAACAGCGGCCTTTCCAAGCCCATCGGTGTCCCCTATTGACCGTAGGCAGGGCGGGGAATTTTGCGGAGATAAATCTCAACGTTGACCCAGCTGGAACTCGAACCTGGAAACTGCAGATTAGAGCCTGGCGCGCTACCGACTGAGCCACCCCTCTTTCATAGTCTGTTTCCAATATTAATTTAAAGCCTTGTCGTTTTTGATATCTAGCTCTCTGTGTCGGTAAAAATTCAAATTGATATAAGATTCGGAAAAATATTTAATTCATCTCGTAAACGAAAAAAAAAAGTTAAATGTTTAAAGACAACTAAAATGAAAGCAACAGCTCGGTCTTTTCACAAAACCACAGAAAGAGATAGCTAAGAAAAAGAGAATGTATCACACAAGATAATATCATTCAAAATTTAGATGTTCAAGCCAGAAATTCTTTCCGTTTCACTTTTATTATTAACACAATTTTGACTATTATCTCGCAATAAATTCTAGCAGTGACGGTTCAACAAAAAACTCTCCGAAATTCGACTTAACGCCATTGCGATTTTCAAAATTTTAAACTGCTTTCAAAACCCCAAGAGAAAGAGATTTCGATTCCATTTCAATCCACCGGTGTCTTCATGGACAGAAGATAAAACAAAAATCCATTAAGAAAGTTAAAAAAAGATGACTTAGACGAATAACAATTCTCACCCTAATAGAACTACGCATATTTTTCTCCTTCTTATATAGTATCCCGAAAGGAATTTAACACTCCTTTTACGTTTATTTACAGATACCTGAAGGAACTCTGTAATCGAGTTGATACCTATATAGACCGCTTTCTTCCAACGAAAAATGTGCTTTCAGAAATCCAAAACTCTTGCGCCAGTTCGAAATCCCCTTAATGAGAAGATCAAAGTTACTGATACATTCTTTCTCTACCGGATAATCTAATTTATACCTAATAAAAATTGTAAGAATCGCAAGATCAAAAATTCATTGAAACTTAGGAAAGAGTTCTCACTCAGTCGAGACTTCGGAAGTGCAGAGATATCCCTGGGGAAGTGTTGCAAGCGGGAAAAGATGAAATTTTTCTTCAAGCGTGTGGTTTTGCTCACAGAGGAACGAAAAGGCGGTGAACATCAAAGGAACATAAAAAAATCACAAAGATTCGCGACTAGGAATTTTATTTCTATGAATCTTTAAACATTTGACTGCTGTTAAAGCTTAGTTATTTTGGGGGCAGCATGGTTTTAAAGATGCTATAGAAAATATTGCTTGAAAGCTATCCAGCAAACTTTCTATATTATGTGGGTATAAAGGAATGTCCTTGTGGGTTGGGTTGTTTTACCTCTGAGCGGCACTTTTTTGCACACCATGGGCTAAATGGCCACGTCACATGGACCCCGAAGGCTCAGAGAAGGTTGGGGGAGGGGACCCACTGGAACAGCTGTTGGGAGACAGATGGTTGCCTCCCTTCAAGGCCATCCAGCGTGTTCTTTAACGTGCACAGCGTATGGCTCTCCCGCACACGGGGCCACGGCTTAACGTCCCATCCGACGGGCGGCGGCCTTATCCAAGCCCATCGGTGTCCTCTACTGACCGTGGGCAGGGCGGGGAATTTTGCGGAGATAAATCTCAACGCTGACCCAGCTGGGACTCGAACCTGGGAACTACAGATTACGAGCCTGGCGCGCTACCGACTGAGCCACCCCCATGTCCTTGTGGAAAAGTAAGACAAATCTCATGTGAAGCTAATTCACATTCAATAATAATCTTACTTCTTTATTTAGCATTATTCTAAACTGAGTTGTGTCGTGCCTCAAAGAGATCTTATCCTGTGGACACGACTGTGGACCGAAAGGTTCGTGAATATTCGGTTTTCCTGCTAGGAACAAAGACTTTTGTTCTGCCATCCAGTTCTGCGAAATTTCCTGACGCCGGTTTCAGCAGAGGACGAGTTTTCGCTTTCGGCATAGAAATTTCGCGACTTGATAGTCGCGGTCAGCATCAAAGGCCACGGGGTAAGGTGCATCCTCCCTGCCTCGGCCACCCTGACCAATGACAGACAGCCGCGTCGGCTAACGCGCTGACCTCCGACAAAGGTCACGGTGATGAGCAACTTTTTCAGAGGTGAACCTTTTTGCGATTGTGCCCTCTCTTTTTCTTCTTGTCTGAGCTCTCAAAGGCGATGGTCAACTTCTGCAGATAGTGCAAAAGAAACTCTACAATGCCTCAACCACCGGTCAAGCGGCCCAGGGACGATGCTCCAGCAACGACTGCATGAAAGAAGGTAGGGGTCATTTTCACAATTAAATCTCAGTTATTGTGGCCGAGTGGCTAGCACGCTTGGCTACTGGTCTAAAGGACCTGGGTTCAAGCCCCGGATTAGGCATGGCTGTTTGTGTCGTTTTTCTGCTGAGGTCCTGCCATCCTCTCAGATCTTCTACTATGGCATATAAACTGATAGGCTCCTGTCAGACCTCTGTGGCAAGCAGCTGCTTGAAGGGGTATTTATTATTATTTATTATTTTCCACAACAATGCTCTTCTAGTGGCCGCCACCACGTTGTCCCGAACGGGGGTTGCGTTGTTTTACCTCTGAGCGGCACTTTTTTGCACACTATGGGCTAAATGGCCAGGTCACATGGACCCCGAAGGTTCAGAGAAGGTTGGGGGAGGGGACCCACTGGAACAGCTGTTGGGAGACAGATGGTAGCCCCCCGTCAAAGCCATCCAGCGTGTTCTTTAACGTGCACAGGGTATGCCTCTCCCGCACACGGGGCCACGGCTTAACGTCCCATCCGACGGACGGCGGCGTTTCCAAGCCCATGCGGTGTCCCCTACTGACCGTGGACAGGGCGGGGAATTTTGCGGAGATAAATCTCAACGCTGACCCAGCTGGGACTCGAACCTGGGAACTGTAGATTACGAGCCTGGCGCGCTACCGACTGAGCCACCCCCGCCCCTCCCGGACGGGGACCATAGACTGTAAAGACTTTTAGAGCTAGTGGCTCGCGCTTTTTTTATGCACTCTGATAAATATTTTAGTCTCCATCACTACAAAGGCTACCCTTGATTGAAAAGGGCTGCTTATTTGGAAATTATGCCAAAAGTGGGAAGAGTTGTATGAGTAAAATGTCTAGAATAGTAACTTTGTAATAAATGTTGTGTTTCAATTGTTAATTACAGATTATCTCAGTTTTTCATTTGCTAAATGTCAGTTGATTTGAATATTGGGTCAAGGAACTGCCTTAGACTTGGCAGAGAGTAGACGAATCGTGGTCAAAGTGTTGAACCGCCCTAATACTAAAGGGGGGTTTACAACAGTTGTTCTGAAACAAACCGGGATTTCAATAAAGAACATATATAGCTACTCAAGTTCTTATTTTTTATTCAAACCATTAAACGTTTACTTTCAGCGTTGTTTAATCTGTTGTGTATATTTAATGGTCACTTCCCCATGGCCGAGTGGTTAGCACGCTTGGCTATTGATCTAATGGGACCGGATTCGAGCCCCGGGTTAAGGCATGGATGTGTGTCGTTTTTCTGCTGAGGTCCTGCCATCCTCTTAGATCTTCTACTATGGCATATAAACTGTCAGACCTCTGTGGCAAGCAGCTGCTTGAGGGGGTATTTAATTTTTTTTTAATTTTAGTCTAATATCGTCTAAATGTTATATGTGGTCTAGTGTCTTTTTCATTATTGAAGAAAATATTGTTTTTTTTTCATGGCGAAATTTAACAGATTATGTGATAATTTCACAGATAATCTATCAGCAAACTTTGTTCTGTTAACGTACGTGATTATGGGGATCTTACTTGGTGTAAAATATTAGTACATAACACTGGGCAACACACAAAAAGGCTTTGAAATGAAAATAGCCAATCTTTACTAATTTCGAGCTGTCCCTTGGCTACCGATCTAAGGAACCTGGGTTCGAGTCCGGGGTAAGGCATGACGTTTGCGTTGTTTTTCTGCTGAGGTCCTGCCATCCTCACAGACCTTCTACTATGGTATATAAACTGACAGGCTAGTGTCAGACTTCTGTGGCAAGCAGCTGCTTGAGGGGGGTATATATTTCGAGGTGCTGAACACTAAAATGACAATAAAATTTGTCGATTGATTCTTGTTTAGGAGAGCAAAGATGGTCATATATAAACGACTCAGTCCGACATAGGTAACATCTCGTAACGCTGTATTTTAAACTACAGATTGCGACATATTGCTTTGTATTGCGTCAGCAAGCCATAAACACAACCCCCGGAGGTATTGCATCATTGTCTAATGCAATGTATTTGAGTCATAACATCGCGGCTTAACGATCGCGGACAAAAATAATGGAATCGTTAGTTGTAAGTGACGTCTGATAGGGTGAGCAAGTCTTTTGAACGACTCCCATTTACCTCTGAGTCATAAGTACAACACAAGTGATCCTTGCAGTTTTAATCCAGCAGCAGTGATGCCTCGTAAGTGTGTAAGTAGTGCAGATCATTTTATTACATTTGCGGGGAGTGAAGTTTACAAGCAAGAAAAGGCCAACATTCAATAGTGAAAGCGGCGTGTGAGTTTTATTTTGGATGCAAGATCAGGGACTAGGAAAAGGTCTGGGCTCCACACATATGCTGCAGTATGTGTGGAAGAAATTTTCCGAAGTGGCTGAAATCCAAAAAGTGGCAATGCCGTTTGCTGTTCCTGTGATTTGGAGAGAGTCAATCAATCACGCAAGTGACTGCTACTTCTGCTTGGTTCCACCTGTTTCTGGAGGCATCACAAGGAAAAAGAAGTGGACAATAGCATACCCGAATATACAATCTGCTCTCCGACCAGTTCCGCATGGCGAAGGCCTTCCCGTTCCTGAACCTCCAAAAATATTTCCATTGATTTAGACAATGAGGAGGGAGGCGAACCGGCATTGGGTTCTCTGCAGCCTTCGGTGTCTAATAATAATTCATATGTCTCCCACGGTGCGTCATCTGCACCACACATTCTCACCGAAGAAAAAAATGAACAATCTTGTTCACGATCTGGAGTCACTGTTAATCTGGAATCACTGTTATGTTATATAACAATAATAAAAACACTTAAATCCCATGGAAAAGATTTGCATCTTGTAAAAACTGGATTGTTTCGTTGTAGCAAGCTTTGTGTTGAGTCAGATTCTCTTGTCCAAGTAAAGTGTGCAGACTTAGTTCGAATATGTTTTCCTTTTCTAATCTTCTATTAAAGTGTTTCTCTGGGTCGAGTAAGCAGTACGATGGAAAAGCAGTCGTCCGTCGGATGGGACGATACGCCTTGGCTACATGTGTGGGGGAGCCATACCCTGTGCATGTTAAAGAACACTCTGGATGGCCATGACAGGAAACTTTTATCTGTCTCCCAACTGCTGCCCATTGGGTCTCCTTCCCCAAACTTTCTCTGAGCCCTCGCGGGCTTTGTGACCTGGCCCTTTAGACCATTATGTGCAAAAAAAGTGCCGCTCAGGGAAAAAAACAAACCAACTGAACTTTAAATCATATGATTCAATTAATGATTCTTACAACTGTCGACTGCTTTTTTTTTACTTTATCTACATAAAAAATTTTTTATCACTTGTCTTCTAACGAAATTCTTGTCGGGCGGATCTTAGTGCGTTTCTCGCTTTTAGTTCATAAATCAAAGACATTCAGTTCGAAAACCGAGTGTATCAGGGTTGGGTTGTTTTACCTCTGAGCGCCCATTTTTTTGCATCCAATGGGCTAAATGGTCAAGTCACAAAGACCCCAAAGGCTCAGAGAAAGTCGGGAGATGGGACCCACTGGACAGCTGGGTAGCCTTCCGTCAAGGCCATCCGGCGTGTTCTTTAGCGTTACAGGGTATGGCTCTTCCTCACGGGGACCACGGATTAACGTCTCATCCGACGGACGGCGGCCTTTTCAAGCCCATCGGTGTGTCCTACTGACCGTGGGCAGGGCGGGGAATTGTGCGGAGATAAATCTCAACGCTGACCCAGCTGGGACTCAAACCTGGGAGGGGCGGGGGTGGCTTAGTCGGTAGCGCGCCAGGCTCGTAATCTGTAGTTCCCAGGTTCGAGTCCCAGCTGGGTCAGCGTTGAGATTTATCTCCGCGAAATTCCCCGCCCTTCCCACGGTCAGTAGGGGAAACCGATAGTTGGAAAGGCCGCCGTCCGTCGGATGGGACGTTAAGCCGTGGCCCCGTGTGTCGGAGAGCCATATCCTGTGCACGTTAAAGAACACGCTGGATTGCCTTGACGGGAGGCTACCATCTGTCTCCCAACAGCTGTTCCAGTGGGTCCTCTCCCCCAACCTTCTCTGAGACTTCGGGGTCCATGTGACCTAGTTATTTAGCCCATGGTGTGCAAAAAAGTGCCGCTCAGAGGTAAAACAACCCAACCCAACCGAACCTGGGAACTGCAGATTACGAGCCTGGCGCGGTACCGACTTAGCCATTGCCGCTCCGGGAGCGTGTCAGCGGATTTCCTACCAATTGCAGTGGCCGAGTGGTTAGCGTAGTTTGCTACGGATTAAAGGCGTTTGAGTTTTTTTGAAAAATGGTACAAGGTCGTTTGAGTTCGAGCCCCGGATAATGCATGGATATTTGTTTTCACGTGTTGTTTCTCTCCCTAAGTCTCACAGTCTTCTTTATGACGTTTATATGAGCTAGTATATTATAACCCATAGTAATTTACATTTCAGTTCGACAATGATGTAAACATAAATCTACATAAAATAGCATAGAGCAAAAATTGGTTCTTCTGTTAGATTTTAATCTGTAATGTTGTTGTCGTGTAAACAACAGGTCTTAATTTCGTCCAAAGAGGACCACCACCAGCAGCGATGAGATCTGATAACCATGTAAACTTGGAATATCGCATGCTCTTTTTTTTTTTGAAAAATGATATAAGGTTCGTCTATGTGCCACACTCGTGAGATATAACTCTTGAAGAATGAAAAGAGGCATCACATGTAGAATGTTTAATGCAGTGTCTCGGAAACTTTTTTACTCTGCGACACACTGAATCTAATTTCTTTCCGCGGCACACTGGATCTAATTTTTTTCCGCGGCACACTGAATCTAATTTTTTTTCCGCGGCACACTGAATCTAATTTTTTTTCCGCGGCACACCTAAAAAAGAATAAATGCAAACTCTACATAATCGTCATTATATTTGTGCTTTGTTGAAGTCATCAGCCTGGTTTTACTTGAAGATTTGCTCTCGTTCTTTAATTCATAATTCGGTGTTTGTTTTAAATATTTGTCAAAAATTAATACCAAAATTTGGAAAAAGCTTGATAAATACTTACAAGATCCCAGTTGATAAAATCTGAAAGATTTTTATTAAAGCACGTCGATAACCCAAGTCAAAATGAAATCTTTGGAATATCTAGTGTCAATTCGAAAATCTCTCGCGGCACATTTGGAATCTCTCGAGGCACACAGTTTGCGAGACACTGGTTTAATGGATCAATTTAGTGATTAATTTGAACACTTATACAAAACAGGCTCCTGTCAGAGTTCTACAACAAAAGGTGCTTGGTTGGTAAATGTACTTTTAGAATTTTTGTTCTTACAGCATATATTTGATGAAAAAGGGGCTTAAACAATGACTTGAACTTTTTCCTGAATGCAAATTAGCTTTGTTGTTCGCTGCAGAGGATATTTTCTCTTTCATTTCTTAATATCGTAATATCTTAAAGGAAAAACGTATAAGAGTTAAGAAGGAATAGCGGGGAAACGATAAATGGCGTCCTCTAGCGGTAACTTTTATTAGAAGATTCAAACAGCTTTTGTTACAGAACTCTGACAGGAGAAAAGCTGGCTTTCAGGGGCTTGCATTCAACGTTAAAGCAATTATAACTTCAAAATAAATCATTAAATATTATGTTAAATTTGTTGTTTATTTTCAGTTTATACTACTGGCTATCAAATATAAAAATATTTTTGTAATGTAATAATATGGAAGTTAAACTGTAAGCTTTATAATGGAATATACGTATTATCTTTAAACTAACTTAAAAAAATAATTTTATTAGGAACGGTCCTAATGTTCTTTATTTTGTTTAAAATAGTCTACTCTGTAGAAGTAATCAACAGCATCCTTTCCACCTACAGGATAGATGGGGCGGGGGTGGCTCAGTCGGTAGCGCGCCAGGCTCGTAATCTGTAGTTCCCAGGTTCGATTCCCAGCTGGGTCAGCGTTGAGATTTATCTCCGCAAAATTTCCCCGCCCTGCTCACGGTCAGTAGGAGAAACCGATGGGCTTGGAAAGGCCGCCGTTCGTCGGATGGGACGTTAAGCCGTGGCCCCATGTGCGGGAGAGCCATACCCTGTGCACGTTAAAGAACACGCTGGATGGCCTCGACGGGAGGCTACCATCTGTCTCCCAACAGCTGTTCAGTGGGTCCCCTCCCCCAACCTTCTCTGAGCCTTCTGGGTCCTTGTGGCCTGGCCATTTAGCCCATGGTGTGCAAAAAAACTGCCGCTCAGAGGTAAAACAATCCAATCAGGATTGATGTCAAGAGTGTGAAAGCGTCCCCTGTCGGCCATTTTCACTTCAGAGTTTAAATCGCAATGCAAAGAGCAAACATCCAGGGACACGATCTTTAGCTCTACGGAGCTGTCCCCTGTCGATGACTTATGCATTCTTTGCCATAAGACAGATTTTTGAACTAAAATTAAATAATTTCTTACAAAAGCAACAAAAACATATTATTTGTTTTATTTCTGTGTTTCATAATTAGCATTGAAAAGAATCCCAATATATGTAAACTACAGGAAAAGAGATTGAATAGGTTTTAGGTGACGGTATATCCTTTTCAATATATAGGTGACGGTATATCCTTTATATTCCTTATACTCCTTTATATATATCTTTATATATATCCTTTATATATTTATATCCCGGTTTTCAATAGGTGACGGTATAACCTTTACTGTATTCTGTTTTAATCTAAGTGTTCTTTCCAACGCACACGACTTAAAGCTCCATCCAATAGAAGTTGAACTTTCCGAGCCCAGAGATGGTGATTCACAGGAACTCGGTGGTGCTTTATCTAATTTCTAATTGCTCTCAACTTAACATTTGTGATTCCGACTTTAATAGTTTGTCACGATATCTTCTCATCGTGGATGTATATAACCAGTTATGTACATCTAATATACACATGTCGACAAAATCTAAGTTACAAACATGAAAGTTGATATGTCGACATAACGACTGGCTGGAATTTAGTGCAATCCAGTACAGGGATACATCAGTCCATGACAAAAAACATATGACAAAACGAATGGAACAAATGGAATAGTGCTTGCACAGGAACATGCAAATGCCACTCCTATAAGGCACTCTATAAAAGAGAGCTCAGATAAACGCTCGTGGTATCGGACCTCACGTGTCCCAAAGCCCGTCAGCTTTCAAGAGGTGTTGGAAAACGTTCAGACCAACACACTGAGTCATTTGGATGATTCGGAGATTCAACACACTGAGTCATTTGGATGATTCTGGATACTGTAGTTTGGGATGACAGACCCAAACTACAGTATCCAGAGGGCATAGTCTCTCGGATGGTGATCTCCAGACCATCGTGAGGCTATCAGGGATCCGGATATGTGTCTCGACGACCAGTTGCAGGCCAGCCAAGAATGGGAAAGCATAGGGAGATGACAGCCAGACAACTCACTGTCGAGCTCTCCTGTGCGTGTGGCATGATGATATCGAGGAGAACTGTGTCCGACGACTTTGTGAAAGGGGTCTTTACACTAGGAGAACAATGGTTTGTCTTCTTCTCATTCCGCTTCAAAGTAGAGCTCGAAGGACTTGGTGCAGGCAACATTATACCTGGACCGAACAGCAGTAGGTGCACGTGCTTTTCAGAGATGAATCCCATTTCGGTCCGACTATGGATTTCCAATGTGTGCTCATCTGGAGGGAATAGGAAACCGTCGCTGCCACATCAGTAAATTCTTATTATCATAGAGAGAGAAGTCTGGAAGGTACTATATATCGGCACACTGATAGCGGACAAGGAAAAGTACAGTCGCTCAAAAAAATATCCCAACACCATGGTTGATTACAGAATTCAGAAAAAATATCTGGCATCGATTTTGTTAGAAATTAGTAATCTGGCAACCTATGTGTCACTATGTTTATGAGCGATTTCATTCTCGTAGTCTCAGTCTAAAAGTAAAGTTATCAATACTTGTAGAAATGACAATCTCGCTGGGAAAGGAGTTCCATACTCTTCCAACACGGCACACAAAAGAATGGTATTTACAGTTCTTTCGAGCAAAAGGCCTATCGATCATAAGAGAATGACCTTTTGTTTTTCTGTTCTCCTGTTGAAAGGTTGAATATGGGAGTTCCTGAATTAGAGTGTTATTCCATGAATAAGTTCATAACATGTTTTTAAGTCAAGCATTAATTTTTCTCCACTCCAAGGAATGCAACGAGAGCCTTTTCAACCTTTCTTCTTATGGCATATTGTAAAACCCATGAAGTCTTCTTGTAAACCATCTCTGGGTGCGTTCAAGATTTTTGATGTCTGATATTAGATGAGGTGTCCATAATTGTAGTCATGGGAGAGGGGACCCACTGGAACAGCTGTAGGGAGACAGATGGTAGCCTCTCGTCAAGGCCATCCAGCGTGATCTTTAACGTGCACAGGGTATGGCTCTCCCGCACACGGGGCCACGGCTTAATGTCCCATCCGGCTGACGGTGGCCTATCCAAGCCCCTCGGTGTCCCCTACTGACCGTGGGCAGGGCGGGGAGTTTTGCGAAGATAAATCTCAACGCTGGCCTAGCTGGAACTCGAACCTGGGAACTGGAGATTACGAGCCTGGCGCGGTACCGACTGAGCCACCCCGCCCCTTAATCCGTCCAAACTGAGAGGTAAAAATCGGTGCATAAAAAAATCCCAATCTTCAAGAAAACAATGCGGAACAAATAACAACAAACAAATCTGAAAGCTGATCGGAAAACGACTGATAATCGAAAACAAAGGTTTGTTTACTCAAACTATTTTTAGATTTTGCAATAGCCACTTAAATATGCTGTTCAACAAACGAAACAGTTTTTAAACCAAACCTCCGTTGCTAGTAAGGGATTTGTTTAAAGAAGCTTGAAAGTCTAGAACCTCCACAAACTCCAGCTTTGCTTATGTAATCACCTGCATTGCTGGAAATATTTTTTAAGACCAGAACTTTTATAAAGTTTAACAACTCTAAACTACTCAAACCACTTCTTTTATGACCACACTGTTACACTTACGTATTTATTGTCTGTGGAGTCCTTAGGTGACGAAGACACTCACTAAATTCTTTCATTCCGTAAAACAAGAATTCTTTTTTCTTGTGAGTGTACGACTGTTGTTGTGGCATCGTCGCATCTTTTCCATTTAGCGGAGTGCGAACATTTCGTTAACTATCATCCTTCTGGGAGAGAAGAGTACGGAAGGAGAAAATAACAAAAGAGGGAGGGTGGGGGGAAGGGGCAAGAATATCTCTTCTCTTGCTTCCTCTCTTTGACAAAGGCATGATTGATAGCTAGAGCATCGCACCAATGAAGTAACGGCATTCGAAGCGCCTGGGAAATCAGGGCTACGAGAGAAATACTTTTTTTTTTTATTGTTGTTTCCCTTCAAATTCCCGCTGCCTATTTTGAAGGAAGAATTAGTTGGGTAACAGTTATTGCTGAGTTTTTTTTTTCTCTCTCTCTTTCAGAAGAAAAATTGAGGTTGAAAATTTGGTTCTGCTAATTGTTTTAGACCCGTTTCGGTTTTCGCTTCAATAGTTGTTTGAAGTGAAGTTGCGTCCTGTTATTCAGATTTATTTTTGAAGACTTGAGTTCCGCATTTCTTTGGTGAAGTTTTAAACGTTAGCCAAGGCAGAGCTTCCAAATCCTTTTCAGTACACGGCATACTTTTCAGAATACAAAATTGTTACGAAACACCAGAAGAAAAAAAAACAACATACATAGCATTTTTTTCATTTAAATAATTTATTACATTAATTAACATAATTGGCTTTTATTTTGCAATAAATAATTTTTGGTATTTATATTTACCGGGTTGGGTTGTTTTACCTCTGAGTGGCACTTTTTTGCTCACCATGGGCTAAATGGCCAGGTCACATGGACCCCGAAGACTCTGAGAAGGTTGGGGGAGGAGACCACTGGAACAGCTGTTGGGAGACAGATGGTAGCCTCCCGTCAAGGCCATCCAGCGTGTTCATTAACGTGCACAGGGTATGGCTCTCCCGTACACGGGGCCACGGCTTAACGTCCCACGGACGGCGGCCTTTCCAAGCCCATCAGTGTCCCCTACTGACCATGGGCAGGGCGGGGAATTTGGCGGAGATAAATCTCAACGCTGACCCAGCTGGGACTCGAACCTGAGAACTGCAGATTACAAACCTGGCGCGCTACCGAATGAACCACCCCTATATTGCTCGGAAAAGAGCGACCAGCTAAAACCATATATATGGATAAGTCTACAATGTAAAGATGAACAATTTTTGGAGGAAGTTAGACGTGCTAGAGATGAGATAGGACTCAATTTCCGATCCCGAACTATTCTAGCAATTGCTGAGCCCGAGCCCAGTTTTTGGAGGACGTTAGACGTGCTAGAGATGTGATAGGACTCAATTTCCGATCCCGAACTATTCTAGCAATTGCTGAGCCCGCGCGCAGTTTTTGATGGAAGTTAGACGTGCTAGAGATAAGATTCAATTTCCGAACCTAAATTATCCCCACAATTGTTAGTCCGAGCCCAGTTCTGTGGGAAATTTAGACGTGCTAGTGATGAGATAGGGCTCAATTTCCGATCCCGAACTATTCTAGCAATTGCTGAGCCCGAGCCCAGTTTTTGTAGGAAGTTTTGCGAGGGAGTTAAACCCCACACCAAGTAGTGTCTAAGGGAGAAGAGAGCTAGCTTCCATAGACGTAATGTAAACTTTTCGATTGCAGCGCCCTCTAAACATGGCAAATTCGTGAATTGTTGTGAAGCCACCTAGACAGGTAGAGGAGCGAGTTCCCTGCATTATTTTTCCACGCCGAGCAAAGTTTTAAATTGCTCACACCACGTGACTAATTTTACATACATTTTGACTCTGAAAAATATTCATTTTCTTCATGAGGTACACTCATAATTTACTTTTCCTTTAGAAAGAAAATATCAAGAAGTTTTGAAATCATTTTCTTTAACAAAATCCAATTTTGTAAAACTGGTAGTAGCTATGCTAAAGAACAAATTTTAAATATATTTTTTTCACAGCCTACAGCATTTAGTATATTATAATAAATTGAGATTTATGTGTCAATGCACGATAACATGATCTATATTATTATATTTTATACAATTGCTGATATTTTCAATAAATATCATATCGAGTTTTTTACTTTTATAAACGTTCAACAGATGGCAGCAGGCACTTCCCGTATCAACCATAAAAAGAATTACACTGTTAGAGCAAAGTGCAGAAGCCAATGTACATCGATATGCTCCAGGGAACACAAACCTGCAACATACATTGACGTATATATATTCACAAGATGATTAAATGTATTAATTTACATATTAATTTTAAAAATTCTGTGAAATTACTCAAAATGAACATACAACGGCTTTTCCAGGTATCGTAAAATGTACTCCTGAACGGGATAAAACACTCATTGAATAACTTTAGGTCAGCTACCACTGTGCCAAACAGCCACGGCTGTTAGACATTTGGAAACACTGGTTAAATCGCAATATATATATACTAATAATAAGACAAACCATAGCTGCAGTGGGCTAAAAATGATTACACTGCGCATGCGCAGATCGCCCCTACAGTTGTTTTTGTGCCTGCACATCAATTTGCCACGTTCAGCTTCGGTAAAATTCCGCAGAATGGCGCCACATACGCTTGTGCAAAGCTAGCCTTCTTCTCCTTAGACCTTCTTTGCCCGCACCCTACAAATTATCGCAAAAAATTTATTAATCTGGTTGAAATATATGAATTTTTTTATTCTTAATAATCTTTAAATTTTAGAGTTCTGATAAATGAAAAATTTAATAGCAATGTCTATTCTTTCAGAAAAAAAAATGAATATTAAAAGAACCAACTCACTTCACGGCTTCTACCACATAGTTCATGCCGTGAAATGATAAAGCCTCATTAATCCTAGTTATTATATGCTATCGAATTTTCGGAAACTCAGGTTTCTTAACCCAGAGGAAGAATTAGAGAGAAGTACGAATACTGCACAGTAAATAGTCAAAACAATCCACATGTGTTGAACTTATAGGAAGTGCATCCGAGTCATATCAAAGCCACCTTGATAGACCAGCTTGGACAGCCATTGAGCAAAAGATAAACATCATTTTTGATATTAACTTGATCAAAATATATGTTCATTGCCAAAAAATTAAAATATCTAGAAATAATTTTTGCAAAATATTGAGATTGAGAACTGGTACTGCAAAGTTAAACAGCTACTTATACAAGATAAAGAAATCAGATAGCGCAAATTGTATTTACTGTAACTGAGAAGAAACTATTGCACATATTTTATTGAACTGTTCACATTATGACAAAGAACGTAAAATTTACTGTCAGCAGTTATCTCAACTAGGAATAAATCAGTTTACTTTACAAGAAATGTTGAATTTTCCAGTAGATGACGTCAGAAATGCAAGCTACAACTTTCTTATTAACTTCCTGCTCGCGACTTCTTTATTTAACAGGATATAACCGGATTTCCCCTCAACAATGGGAAAGCTCGACCAATCAGAGTTCAGTTTCTATGGTTACAGTTATTAAATTCAATCCTTCTACTCTAAAGTTCTGTAACGGAAATTTGTTCATTCACAGCCTGACTTTGGTACTGAATACGTGTAATATGTATGTACATATTAAATATATCATTATTACTCAGATCTTTATTTTCAAACTTTAAATCATTATTTATTTATTTTACTATTAAGCATAAAACTGTTTTAATAATTAACTATGACACTTCATTGAATAATGACAACAAATATGCTTGATATGTATAATATTTAAAATATTCCTTTTTTTCTTTATACTTTTTGTATTGTTTTTAACTGAACCTGGTGTAGAAGGGCCTGGCCCTAACATCACCATGGTTGTTAGGTGTATAAATAAATAAATAAAAGAAGGGAAATTAAATATGCATAAATTTTTAAGCGATTTAAATTATCAAAACTTTAACTAAATATTCATTTTTAATTATGTAAACTGAAACAATTTATTCGCTATTATTATATTAAAATATTTATAATATTTTAATATAATATTAAACTATTTATAATATTTTAATATAATATTAAAATATTTATAAATTTTAATACTGATTACCAGTTTTCTTGAAAAATGCAGCTACCAGTCGAATCTTAATTGGTAAAATTTTATTAAGAAGTCACTTAACGTAACTGATAATGAACTCCATTGAAAAGTTTGGAAAATAAATCTACGTACATTAATTGATTTCTAATTGATTTTGTTACAAGGTTAACACTTTTATTAATTTTTTATTATTATTGAATTATAGATTTGTATTATACCCTGAATTATGCCAATATTAAGTAAGGATGAAAAACTTTGTGATTAAACGTGACTGGATATCAGAAAACACCGAAAATGTGCATCGAGCATGGCAATAAAGATATCAAACTCCTGCACCCTCGCGCCAAGCAATTTATACCTTGCGAGATAAGATAGAAGCTACTGGATATATCTAGATGCTGGTAGGCACGTGACAGTGACAACTGAGGAGAATAAAGCTCTCGTTTCTAAGTGTTTTCCTCAAAGCCCCAAGAAATCAACAGTCACGCTTCTCTAGAACGGATCAGTCATTTCGAGCCATGCATCCTACGATTAGTGCGTGGGTTGCTTGAGGAGGATTCCGATCGTAGATTACAGTTCTGCGAAGTTTTGCTCAATGAATCAAATGAACATGTCGATTTGCTCCAATACATCATCTGGTCAGCAGATGAAGCTACCTTCCACCTATCTGGGCACAATAGACAAAGCTATGCCTATTTAGGCATAGCTTTGTCTATTGGGATAGGCATAGCTTTGTCTATTGGGTTTGGATTGTTTTACCTCTGAGCGGCACTTTTTTGCACACCATGGGCTAAATGGCCAGGCCACAAGGACCCCGAAGGCTCAGAGAAGGTTGGGGGAGGGGACCCACTGGAACAGCTGTTGGGAGACAGGTGGTAGCCTCCCGTCAAGGCCATCCAGCGTGTTCTTTAACGTGCACAGGTATGGCTCTCCCGCACACGGAGCCACGGCTTAACGTCCCATCCGACGGACGGCGGCCTTTTCAAGCCCATCGGTGTCCCCTACTGACCGTGGGCAGGGCGGGGAAATTTTGCGGAGATAAATCTCAACGCTGTTGTCTATTGGGACAACACTAATTGTCATCTGATCATTGAAATGCAACCAAAGCAATAAGGCATTAATGTGTGTCTAATTGTCATGTGGCTTTTGCCTCACCCTGTATATATACTTTAAAATTAATATTTATGTTGTTACACTGTCCAGGTTTGGTGTGATATAGTAGCCCCCCTCCCCCCTCAAGATGTCGCTGGATTTTCACCTGTTGGATCTTCTATGCCCACAGAAACCAAATTACTTCTCGGAGTGATTTGAGTAACCTCATATACACGTGCAGTGCCTTCGTTATGTTTGCGTTGATTCTGCATCTGGCAACAGCGATGACTGCTGCCACTTAGTGGCAATATTTGGAATTAACATGCGGCTGTGGCACACTCGAAATCTTTGGTAGTTTGATGGGGAGGAAAAAACTGAAAGCCTTACTTAGTGGGTTATCCTCGTATAAATGAAAGGATAAGTTTGAGGAAATAAGAAGAAAACTTGTTGCTCATCCTAGTGAAATGAGCTGTGGAAGAAATAAAAAAATTGCTACTCACCCTAGTAGAATGAATAGTGGAAGAAATAAAAATAAAACTTGCTACTCACCCTAGTGAAATGAACAGTGGAAAAAATGTGAAAAAATTTGATACTCACCCTAGTAAAACGACCAATGGGAGAAATAAAAATAAAACTTGCTACTCACCCTAGTGAAATGAACAGTGTAAGAAAAAAATAAAACTTGCTACTCTGATATGTTTATTGGTTTATCATTTATCACTCATTAATGATAATGAGTGATAAATGATAGTGAGTGCTACTCACCCTAGTAAAATGACCAGTGGAAGAAATAAAAATAAAACTTGATACTCAACTTAGTGAAATGAACAGTGGAAGAAAAAAATAAAAATTACTACTCACAATAATGAAATGAACAGTGGAAGGAAAAAATAAAACTTGCTACTCACACTAATGAAATGAACAGTGGAAGAAATGAGAAAAAACTTGCTACTCACCCTAATGAAACGAACAGTGAAAGAAATAAAACTTGCTACTCACCTTAGTGAAATGAACAGTGGAAGGAAAAAAATAAAACTTGGTACTCGCACTAGTGAATGAACAGTGGAAGAAAAAAAATAAAACTTGCTACTCACCCTAGTGAAATGAACAGTGAAAGAAATAAAAATGCTACTCACCCTAGTGAAGTCGGCGAAAATAAATCCTTGTTCGAGTCCAATGAATACGACGAGTGGAAACATGAGTCGCAGTTGAGGATTGACGAAAGCCAAACCCACCTTCCTCACGCTCTGCACGAGGAGAGGGCGCTCCAGCGGATCTTGGGGCACATACAAGTCGAATTTATCAAGTAGGGTCGTCACGGTGGCCACGCCGAGAAAGGCGAGGCCCAAGAAAACAGACACCAGCATCAGGGAGAGGTTGGATGGAAGGATGAACACATAAGCAGTCGGGTTGCGAAAAATGTGGTCTTCCGAAGCTTGATCCAAGGTGCAGAGACTGGGTCTTGCCACCGTGGCGTAAAGAGACGGAGACATGTGCAGGTCAACCAAGGGAAATCGAGGACTGACGCCGTGGAGTCTGGGATACTGAGGTCTGGTGGAAAACACGTACACATCACCTCCGTAATGGAGAAGCAAAGCAGTGACAAGGTGTCCCCAGACCCGACTCGAGTTAAAGAAGAAGTAGAAGAGCCTGAGATACCTCTGCTGGACCTTGTCTCTTATGCCGGGGGTCAGATAAGCCATGCGCGACACCAGCTGCATGAGGAAAGTGGTCTGCGCACAGAAGAGCGGTCCGAAAGCGAGACCGAGGAGAACTGCACTCGGCACCAGAGTATAGATGCGCGGGAAAAAGAAAGTCGACACAAAGAGAGCGACGAGAACGAACGCCAGCACGACAGTCCAATTGGGAGTCAGCTTCTGCACGAACACGGGTCCGTAGAGGCAAGAGAACACTGCCAGTCCGTAAAGCACGCTGAGTGCGTGGAGGCCGATCCCTGTCTCGAGGAAGAGCGAACTCTGCAAACTCTGCAAGGCGGTGAAGGCGCTGAAGACGAACACGAAGCCGAGACCCAAGATCACCATGTTCTTGAGCAGCTGCCGCTCCGTCTGTACGGAAGTGACGTTGTCGCCGTTTCCAATTCCGCCGTCGGTACCATAGCTACCGCATCCGTGTCCATTGGAGATGAGAGGCTTGATTCTCGTCTGGGCTCTCGACTTGCTGCTCTGGTAGTCGACCTCCACGGGTACGGGTTCGGAACGGCATTTGGGTCGGGGACTGAGCAGGTTCTCGTGCGATTTGCGACTAGACGGTGTCGACGTCATCGCTGATGATGATTTGATGAGCTCTGGGGTAAGCTGCTGAATTGTTATATGATAAGATGATGAACTATGGGGACTCTGCTGAATTATGATATGTGAGAATGATGAGCTCTGGTGGACTCTGATGAATTATTAGATTTGAGAATGATGAGCGCTGGGGGATTCTGCTGAATTATTATACGATAACTATGATGATAGAATCACTTTTGCGATATTAGTTAGTCGCACTTCCAAATTTTGTGGCATGAAGTGTGCCTTGTGCTCTTGTTAGTAGAAGTGAATTTTTCGATGGTTTCACCTCCGTAATCTTCATCGAAGAACAAGGCTTTGGAAATAGATTTATCAGTAAGATCCATCTTTCAACTTCCTCATTAAGTTTCTAAGCGTGAAGTCTTTTCCGTGTACAATGTTCTTCAAACACTATTAATTCTAATACCATAAAAAAATTTTCTTTGCAATCTTCTAAAGACTTTTCACATGTTCTTCAATGAAAGTTTCGGGTCAATTTCCTGGAATTGAAACAAACATTTAATCACTTTCATTTTCACATGACGCTCTTCAAAGAGAAGAGAAAATAATGATTTTTCACAATAAATTCATTCAAATTAACTGGCAAAACAATTCATTTATATAAGTCAATCTGTAAAGTAGTCCCATTAGGTAATTATAAAGAAATTTCAGCACTAATTAAAGAAACGTTGTTTTGAAATTATTTCGATTTTCAACCGTTTCTGGTATTTATTGTCACACCAAGACTTAGAGAATGCCAGTAAAATCCTCTATCTAAAAGTGTTCACCTTGGTAGAGTCGGTGAAGTCGGTGTTTTTTTTTTCCTTTCAGCGTCACTTCTTTGCGCACGATGGACTAAATGAGCAGGTCACAAGGTGATGCAGGTCACAAGGTCACAAGGACCCCGAGGGCATAGAGAAAATTGGCGGAAAGGGACCCACTGGACAGCTGTTGGGAGACAGATAGGAGTCTCCCGTCATGGTTATCCAGCGTGTTCTTTAATGTGAACAGAGCATCGCTCTCCTACACGTTGACCGCGCTTAACATTACATCCGACGGAAGGCGTCCTTTTCAGGTCCATTTGTGTCCTCTTTGTGATTAAGATTGGGTTGTTTTACCTCTGAGCGGTACTTTTTTGCACACCATGGGCTAAATGGCCAGGTCACAAGGACCCCGAAGGCTCAGAGAAGGTTGGGGGAGGGGACCCACTGGAACAGCTGTTGGGAGACAGATGGTAGACTCCCGTCACGGCTTAACGTCCCATCCGACGGACGGCGGCCTTTCCAAGCCCATCGGTGTCCGCTACTGACCGTGGGCAGGGCGGGGAATTTTGCGGAGATAAATCTCAACGCTGACGCAGCTGGGACTCGAACCTGGGAACTACAGATTACGAGCCTGGCGTGCTACCGATTGAGCCACCCCCGCCCCTGTGATAAAGGCGTTAACTGGCTTAGTGTTTAGGCAGCTAGCGACTCTTCCAGCAAGCCAAACTTTGTGTGCTGTGGCTTTGTTACTGAGGCAGTGGTCAGCAGTGACTTCGGTCTTAGTAATGCATGTCCTATATGTATGAGAAAGCCTATGAAAGCTAGGAGTAGCTTCAAAAATTCTTCTTTGTCCTATAAATAATGTCGCAAATAAAAAAAAAATGACCAGGTCACAAGGACTACGAGAGCTCAGAGAAGGTTGGGGGGAGAAGGCTTGGCAGCCTCTCGTCAAGGCTATCCAGTGTGTTCTTTAAGTGCACAGGATAATGGCTCTCCCGAACACGGAACCATGGCTTAACGTGCCCATCCGACGGACAGCGACTTTTCCAAGCCCATCGGTGTGCCCTACTGACCGAGGGGGGGGGGGATTTTTCAGAGGTAAATTTCATCGCTGGAACAGGTGGGACTCGAACTTCGCACTGCAAATTACAGGCCTGGCGCTAACATCTGGACCAACTCCACACCCACGGTCTTAATGGAGTATGTCCTTATATTAAAAGGCCTGTACAGTCGGTCAAAAAAGTATCCGAACAATATGGTTGATTACAGAATTCAGAAAAAATATCTGACAACGATTTTTTTAGAAATTAGTGATCTGGCACCCTTCGTGTCACGTGACACGAAGGTTGCCAGATCACTAATTTCTAAAAATATCGTTGTCAGATATTTTTTCTAAATTTTGTAATCAACCGTAGTGTTCGGATACTTTTTTGAGCGACTGTAGGTGGTCATATTACCCTTTAAATGAAACTTACGAAAGTAGCTTTAAAAACTTTAGAAATCAAATAAATTATAAAATACGAGATGCAAAAAACAGTTTCCTTGCAACTCAGTTTCAAAATTGTGATGGAAATATATCAAAGCAGTGGAAATTGATAAGAGAGATAATAAATCAGAAGAAGGTAGAAAATAAATATCCAGAATTAGAAAGTGGTTCTAATTCAACTGAAAATGCTAAGTTATTGGCAAACCAATTTAATGAACACTTTGTAAATATAGCAGTAAATCTGTCAAAGAATAGGATTGTAAGAAATCAAAATAGCCATATCAGTAAAAATGTCAAATCCATGTTTTTAGCTCCAACTTGTAGAAAGGAATTGGCTGACATTATAAAAGGATTTAAAAATAAAAAATCTGCTGGGTATGACAATATTTCCATTATTGCTGTTAAAAAATGTTCTTTTAACTTGATTCAACCATTGGTTCACATTTGTAATTTATCCTTCGAAACTAGCACTTTTCCAGATTTAATGAAGAAAGCTATTGTAATTCCAGTTTACAAAAAGGGAAATAAAAATGATTTTAAGAATTATCGACCGATATCTCTTCTCCCAGTATTTTCAAAAATATTAGAAAAATTAGTTAATAATAGACTGATAAATTTTTTAGACAGTTTTAATTTTCTCTCTGAAAACCAATTTGGGTTTAGGAAGGGTAGAGGTACAGAAAATGCATTGTTGAATTATACGTCAAAGGTGTTTCATTCCATAGACAATAATCAATTTACTCTGTCCGTATTTATGGACTTAGAGAAAGCTTTTGACACCGTTGATCACGAAATTTTAATTAGCAAACTAGAAAATATTGGCATTCGTGGTGTTGTATTAAAATGGTTTAAAGACTACTTACAGCACAGAACGCAATGTGTTAGTCTTTTTAATACACTTAGTAACCCAAAACATATTTCGTGTGGCGTACCACAAGGTTCAGTCCTGGGACCAACCTTGTTTCTGATATTCATAAATGATCTATGTAAATTAAAAATAAATAGCTATATAAACACTTTTGCAGATGACACATCATTAACTTTATGTGCTGATTCTCTGGAAAATCTCCTATATAACATGAACACTGATCTAAAATGTGTGATGAAATGGTTGGATTTAAATGGATTACATTTAAATACGAAAAAGACTAAGTATATTCTATTTAACCTAAAAAAGAAATCATACAATCCAAATTTGATTAAATTAAAATTGCATACATTTTCATGCAATAATTACTCAGCTTGTTGCTGTGAAGAAATTGATCAGGTTCAAAGTCTACTCTACCTAGGCGTTTATATTGATAGCTCCCTAAGTTGGAAAATGCATATTGGAAAACTAACAAACACACTTAGACAGATGTTATATAAATTTTATTATTTAAAAAAAATCCTCAGTAATAAAATGTTAATAATGTTATACAAATCTTGGGTCCAGTCTGCTATACAGTATGGTATTACAAGTTGGGGAGGAACATACATTTCATCATTAAGGAGTCTAATCTCAATGCAAAATAAATTTATATTCCAAATTTTACCAAATAAATATAAAACTGTTACCATTTTTTGTAAGTATACCATTCCAGGTATATTTCCACTGAGACATTTATTTGTTTATAGAACATTAAATTACTTCTTTAAAAACAATAATGCAGTGCTGCATTATACAAATTATTCTATGCGAGATAATGGGAAAAGGTTTCTGTTACCACTTGCAAATAAAGAAATTATGCACAAACACTTTGATTATTTGGCCCCTAAAATTTTTAATTCTTTACCGATTATAGTTCGAAATGAAACTAATTTTATGCATTTCAGATCTCTCACTGCTAATTATCTAATGACCATTACAAATGCAGACAGCCTGTTTGCAGTGTTAAAGTAAAAAATAATTCATTTTTATAAATTCTGTGTTGTTTTTGTATATATATATATTTTTTTCTTTATGTAAAGTTGAGTGTCAGTGTTGCCAAAATTATGTATTTAAATAATTTGTAAATTAACCTACATGAGCTTAGATGCTCTTGGGTTAATAAGAGTATTACAAATATCTGTTGTTTGTAACCTTATTATTTTAATAAAACTGAAACTGAACTGCTAAAACTGACACTAGATCGTGTGGGCTCACTCACGGAAATATTGAGCGTGTGCAGTTACCGTTCACAGCAAACTGGAGGTGAATGGTAACTGGAGTGTGTACAGTTGCTGTACACGCTCCAGATATTTTTCCTGAATTCTGTAATCACGTGTCACGAAGGTTGCCAGATATTTTTTCTGAATTCTGTAATCAACCATAGTGTTCGGATACTTTTTTGACCGACTGTACAAACTAGTAGTAGTTTCTAGAATGTTTCCTGTCTTACATGTTACAAATTAGAAATATATATATATTCAATAGAGCAACATTTAAGCAGCTCTCGTACTGTATATACGTTTAATTCAATAGACAATTCGTTTATAATTTGAGGTTATTAAATTAAATTTTGAAGTTGTATTTGTCGTTTTCAAGTTGTATCCACAACGCACTGGCGAGGTTTTCAGCTTTCATAATGCTTTAACTATTACATGAATATTTGTGAAAAATTGAGATTAGGATAGATTTGGGTAAACATTTTTCGGTAAAAAGCTTATTTCCCATGTTAGTTTTTTTTATGTTGTTGAAAAGACACACTGAATGTGTCTTTGCATTGAAATATTGTCAAATATCCGAATACTAATACAGATAATGTGGTATATACCTAGTTAAATCTGCTACTTGTGTGGGTTGGGTTGTTTTACCTCTAAACGCAATTGTTTACACACAATGGGCTAAATGGCTGTACAAGGACCACAAAGGTTCAGAGGAGGTCTGAGGAAGGAGACCCATTGGGCAGCTGTTAAGAAATGGATCTTATAGATAGCAGCCACTCGTCAAGGTCATCCAGCGTGTTCGTTAGAGTGCACAGAGTGTGTGGATATGTTACACACGTGGTCACGGTTTAACGTCTCATCCGATGGACGACGGCCTTCTCAAGTCTATAGGTGTCCTCTTTCTCACCAAGGGCAGGGTTGAGTTGGGTTGTTTTACCTCTGAGCGGCACTTTTTTGCACACCATGGGCTAAATGGCCAGGTCACATGGACCCCGAAGGCTCAGAGAAGGTTGGGGGAGGGGACCCACTGGAACAGTTGTTGGGAGACAGATGGTAGTCTCCCTTCAAGGCCATCCAGCGGGTTCTTTAACGTGCACAGGGTATGGCTCTCCCGCACACGGGGCCACGGCTTAACGCCCCATCCGACGGGCGGCGGCCTTTCCAAGCCCATCGGTGTCCCCTACTGACCGTGGGCAGGGCGGGGAATTTTGCGGAGATAAATCTCAACGCTGACCCAGCTGGGATTCGAACCTGGGAATTACAGATTACGCGCCTGACGCGCTACCGACTGAGCCACCCCCGCCCCCCAAGGGCAGGGTGTGGGTTTAGCGGAGATAAATCTCAACGCTGCCAGAGTCGGTACTCGAACCTGGAAACCGAAGATTGCGATCCTGGAACTACTTCTCTGCAAACAAGATAAATCTGAAGAGTACTCCTTCCTCAGCCTCATAATACTCACTCAACTTATCAAAATCTTCTATACATATATATCAAATGATAACGTGAGGAGGGTTACGCTGAAAACATTTTCTTCTTTATTTCCACCAGGAGGTGAGGCCGTGTTGGCCTAGTCAGTAACGCGTCAGCTCATAAATCTGTGGTTACCAGGTTCCAGTATCACCTTGGCCAGAGTTGAGATTTATTCCGCTGAGCTCCTACCTTGTGCTTGGTGAGCAAGGTAAAACCGACGTGCATGGAAAGACCACAATCCATAGGATAGGACGTAATAGTCGTGGATCTGTGCACAAGAGTGTCATACTATGTGCATTCTAAAGAACAGGCTGGATGGCCTTGATGGAAGGCTGCCATCTGCCTCCTAAGAGCAGTGGACCCTTTCCCCAACCTTCTCTGAGCCCTTGGGGTATTTGTGACCTGGTCATTTAGCGCGTTATGCAAAGAAAGTGTTGCTTAGAGATAAACAACTCAACTACCTCCCCACTCCCAAAGATTCCAGGTACGACCGATTTACACGTGTATGCGATGACTGATGTTCCTGTTTACTTTCACATGTAACAAACACATATTTGTTTTTCCCGCTGAGTCATCGAAAAAAAAATCATCTTCAGGCTCTCGGTGACAAGTGACAAATGGTCACCAGAGAAACTTATCACCGCTTCTCCGCAGCATCTTCCACATCCCAGTGATCCGAACGCAAACAAAACAGCTCTTGAGGTAAAATGCGGCGTGTAGGAATGCTCTACCTTCTTTTCCGCGGAAATCTCGCTGCTGGTCGTCTCTTCTCTCTCTATCTCTCTCGGAGGGAGAGGACGAAGAGCACGATTCACAATCGCATCTTACCCAATCTCTCTCTCTACGCCCGTTTTTTTTTTTTACGTAAAAGGAAAGGTAGAAAAAAACTACCGTTTAGAAAGTGGAACGTGGGCCTTTGACCTTTATGACGTGAGCATTATTCGAGTTCGACGATGCAGCTCCTTCCGAAGGTGGGTTGGGAGAGAATGTGAGAGTAGGGGTGGGAAGAAATTGGGGAGAATGAGAGGCTGGGAGAGAGAGAGGCGCGATTTTGAGCGTATCACACTTGGGAAAAGATTGCACCTGTGCCACGTCTATTCTGACAGAAGAGAGGGACTTGCGATGGAAGGTTTTTCTGTCGATAAATTGCAACATATTTGCGAGAGGGAATCATTCTCCCTTCCAAAGAAGGGAATAGAAGTGATATTTGTTTAACAGACGCAAATCGTGGTTAGCGGAGATTTCTTTCTGCATTTTTGTTAAAGAACGTAAACTAGAGCGTGTGATATAAAGCTACTTGATGGAAAAATGGAAAGAGTTTCATGTGACCTCAATAGAAAAATCACATTCGGAGCTCAATAACTTTTTCAATAGTCCTTCGTGTCAATAGTCCTTCCAATCCTTCGTAGCTTCGCAGCTTCTGAAATTCGCAGCTTCGCAGCTTCTGAAATTCGCAGCTTCTGAATTCTGTAATCAACCATAGTGTTCGGATAATTTTTTGAGCGACTGTAGCCTGTTAAGTGTTACACCTTTCCTAACTCTTTTAATATTGAACAAATAGTACTTAAAATAGAGATTCTAATAGATTTGGATAGGCTTGAAAAGGCCGCGCGTCCGTCGGATGAGACGTTAAGCCGTGGACCGTGTGCGAGAGAGCCATACCCTGTGTACGTTAAAGAACACGCTGGATGGCCTTGACGGGAGTCTACCATCTGTCTCCCAACAGTTGTTCCAGTGGGTCTCCTCCCCAAACCTTCTCTGAGCCTTCGGGGTCCATGTGACCTGGCCATTTAGCCCATGGTGTGCAAAAAAGTGCAGCTTAGAGGTAAAACAACCCAACTCAACCCTAAGAGATTTGATTGAGATCTTCAATTTATCTTTAGAGACTTTTTTCATTAAAAGTCACATTGAGAAAGTTATTGAGCTCAGAATGTGAAATTCTATTGAGATAACATGAAACCGTTTCTATTTTCTGTCCAGTAGCACGCTTGGCTACTGATCTAAGGGACCTGGGTTCGAGCCCCGGGTAAGGCATGGATGTATGTGTCCTTTTTCTGCCGAGGTCTGCCATCCTCTCAGAACGTCCACTCTGGCATATAAACTGACAGGCTCCTGTCAGACCTCTGTGGCAAGCAGCTGCTTGAGGGGGTATTTATTTATTTTTTATTTTAGTACCTGTATGTCGTTGGCTTGTGAACGTATTCCGGTTAGGTATATCACTACTTCCCAAACTTATTAGGCAGAAATACCCCTTGTACCGAGTGTTATTTTTTTAAACGCCCTCCTTCTTGGGAGGCTATGTTAATCAAAAAGGCATTTGATATTCTATTTAATCTATTTCAACAGAAAAACTCAAGAAAACGCCGCCTTTGGGAACCAATGACGAATATCATGACATATATCAGTAAACAATGCTTGCAGAAAAACATTTAATTTTATATGGATGGTATGTTTACATTATTGTCACACAACTTACATTTAGCTGCTGCTTTATTAGATACAATTCCATGTTATGTCGGTAGTAACTCGGTAACATCATTTATTGGCTTTTATTTTCAAATGTTACTGAAGATAATTTAAAGATTTCAATCAATTCTATTTCAGTCTCTACTTTCAACAATATTCGTTCAGCATTTAGGGAGTTACGGAAATTTAACAGTAAAAATGGCAGTTAAAATAATTACTCTAAAACGTGGGGCGGGGGTGGCTCAGTCGGTAGCGCACCAGGCTCGTAACCTGCAGTTCCCAGGTTCGAGTCCCAGCTGGGTCAGCGTTTAAATTTATCTCCGCAAAACTCCCTGCCCACGGTCAGTAGGGGGCACCGATGGGCTTGGAAAGGTCGCCGTCCGTCGGATGGGACGTTACGCCGTTGCCCCGTGTATGGGAGAGCCACACCTTGTGCACGTTAAAGAACACATTGGATGGCCTTGACGGGAGGCTACCTTATGTCTCCCAACAACCGTTCCAGAGGGTCCCCTCCACCAACCTTCTTTCAGCCTTCGGGGTCCTTGTGACCTGGCCATTTAGCCCATTGTGTGCAAAAAGTGCCGCTCAGAGGTAAAACAACTTAGTCTCTGAAAAGTAATAAAAAGTAATTAAAACGAAAGCAATATTAACTTTACTAATACATGTAGGAGTACTTTCACTAATAATTATGTTCATTCCGCGAATTTTGAATTTTTTTTCGTAGCTGGAGCTAACTTAATAATTGTTTCAGCTTCCAAAACTAATAATGAGAGAATAGTGAGAGAATAATGTTGGAAATCGAGATTCGAATAGATCTGATTGAGACGTTTATATTATATTCAATTAAAAATTTTCATAAAAGAGTTTCATTTCAAACAGTTTTGTAAATTCCTCTAAAACTATTATTTTATCTTCAAGAGATTAGAATGCAACATATATATATATGCATTATAAATTCACACTTAATTTCTTTTTTCAAACCATCCGATCATTTATTCAAAGTTATCTGCTACATATGATATTAGATGAGATATTATATAGATGAGATTCCTGATGGCAGTCGAGGTGAGAGTTGGCTCAGTCGGTAGCGCACCAGGCTCGTAATCTGCAGTTCCCATGTTCGAGTCCCAACTGGGTACAGCGTTCAGATTTATCTTTGCATAATTCGCATAACCGATGCACTTGGAAAGGCCGCCGTCCCTGGATGGGACATTGCCGTGGTCCCGTGTGAAGAATCTTCTCTTTGCACGTTAGAGAACACATTAGATGGCGTTAAATGGAGACTATCATCCGTCTTCTAACAGCTGTCCAGTGGGTCCCCTACTTCCAAACTTCTCCGAATCCTTGGGGGTCCTTGTGACCTGATAATTTAACCCAATGTGTCGAAACAAAGTACAGTCGCTCAAAAAAGTATCCGAACATTATGGTCGATTACAGCATTCAGAAAAAATATCTGGCAACGATTTTTTTAGAAATTAGTGATCTGGCAACCTTCGTGTCACGTGACACGAAGATTTTTTGACACAGCGATTTTTTAGAAATTGGTGATCTGGCACGTTACACGAAGATTTTTTGACACAGCGATTTTTTAGAAATTGATGATCTGGCACGTGACACGAAGATTTTTTGACACAGCGATTTTTTTAGAAATTGGTGATCTGGCAACCTTCGTGTGACGTGACACGAAGGTTGCCAGATCCTTCCATGCCACATTCCCTAATTTCTAAAAAAAATCGCTGCCAGATATTTTTTCTGAATGCTGTAATCGACCATAGTGTTCGGATACTTTTTTGAGCGACTGTACCACTCAGAGGTAAAATAACCCAACCATTAGAGGAATTACTCTACTTCCTCATTCGTCATATAATTGGCTTAGGCAAAAAAATACTAATAAATTAACATTTTATTATTAGTTTACTTTAGTAATATTAGCAAAAAATTTGAAAAAAATACCAAAAAACCAAACCGCTGTGTTTCCCACACTCCTCTGAGAAAATGGGCGCAGAATTTTGTTATCAGTGGAATATTTCTTGACACTCTGCCACAGAAATTTCAGTTTTCTACCATAAACAGATCACTTGCAATATTCGTTAATAGTTTCGCCATTTCTATATTTTAGTGATCTCTAACGATATAAATTAAAACTACCTAAGGATTAGAAAAATGTGAATTATACAGGGTGTCCATAAAGTGTTTCTACAATTTAAAAAAATTATTGCAAAGGCAATTGATGAGATATCTTAATCAAATTTGTTCTATGTACTAAGTGGTTATCAAAGTTTTTAATCACATTGCATTTGTGTATTTCAGGTACCACGTTGATGAAAGAGGTATTTTTTAAAGAAAGTCTAAAAAATGGCTATTCCTCAAGAGAAGGCACAATGTGTATCATGGTTTATTGAAACGAAATCGGATACGCAGATTCAGCGAAACTACAGAACTAAGTATGGAAGAGATCCACCGTCACGTCCGTCAATTCGTGCATGGCACAAGAAATTTATGGAGACAGGGACAGTGTTGGATAAAGGGAGGAATGGACGACCAAGAACATCTGAGGAAAACATCGATCGTGTAAGACAAGCCTTTAGTCGATCTCCCACAACGTCCATCCGTACTGCTGCCAGACAGTTAGAGCTACCACGCTCAACAGTGCACAAAGTCTTACACAAGAACTTGCGATTGTACGCTTAGAAAGTGCAACTCTTACAGGAACTCGAGCCAAATGATAAACCAAGACGAAAAGAGTTTGCAGTTAACATGCTGGAATGAATTTCTGAGGATGAAGCGTTCCTCACCCGAGTTTGCTTTAGTGATGAGGCAACCTTTCATGTCTCACACATAATGTGAGAATCTGGGGATCAGAATACCCCCATGTGACTAGTGAACTTCACCGAGATAGTCCAAAGGTTAATGTGTGGTGTGGGATCATGTGCAATCGAATCCTTGGTCCATTTTTCTTCAACGAGGCATCAATTACTGCAAATGTTTACTTTGACCTTTTGACTGAATATGTGGCACCACAACTAGATGACCTTCAACCAACCATTATTTTCCAGCAAGATGGTGCACCACCACATTGGGGACTACAAGTTCGTGGGTTCCTAAATCAAACATTTCCAGACCGGTGGATTGGAATGGATGGCCCAATTCCCTGGCCACCTCGTTCACCAGATATCACTCCCCTGGACTTCTTTCTATGGGGTTATGTTAAAGATATCGTGTATCGAACAAAGATACGGGACATCACTGACCTAAAGCAAAAGATCACTGATGCCATTGCTACCATCGATGAGGCTATGCTACAGCGAACATGGCAAGAAATCGAGTACCGTCTTGATGTGCTTCGTGCAACTAATGCTGCCCATATAGAGGTGTATTAAATGATGGGAAAAAAACTTCAATATCTACTTCTCATTTTGTAATAATTTCCAAATATTTATCTTTCCATTTGATTTTTTTAATATTTTTTTTAAATTGTAAAGAGACTTTATGGACACCCTGTATTTCATTTGTACCAGTCCAACTGCAACAGAATTTATCAATTAACTCTTAAAACGAAACATGTGCGTTTCTCATCCACACTGGGCATAACGGGTGCCTTTGATCACAATGGAAATTTCATGGTTTCACATTCTGCCACCAAAATCAAAAATTTCCAGCATAAATGTAACATTATTAACATTTGTTAAAATATTTGGAATTTTCAACATGTCTCACCGCTAGAGGGCGCAATAATTGCTTTTAGAAGATTCGGGAAAGTGCGAATCATAATATTTCACCAATATCTATTCAACCCCAAAAGAATTTCTAACTGATTTATACAAACAAAAATAGTTCGATGTCTAGAGTTGGGTTGGGTTTTACCTTTGAGCGGCACTTTTTTGCACACAATGGGCTAAATGGCCAGGTCACATGGACCCGGAAGGCTCAGAGAAGGTTGGGGGAGGGGACCCACTGGAACAGCTGTTGGGAGACAGATGGTAACCTCCCGTCAAGACCATCCAGCGTGTTCTTTAACGTGCACAGGGTATGGCTCTCCCGCACACTGGACCACGGCTTAACGTCCCATCCGATGGACGGCGGCGTTTCCAAGCCCATCGGTGTCCCCTACTGACCGTGGGCAGGGCGGGGAATTTTGCGTAGATAAATCTCAACGCTGACCCAGCTGGGACTCGAACCTGTGAACTACAGATTACGAGCCTGGCGCGCTACCGACTGAGCCACCCCCGCCCCTCGATGTCTAGAGACTGACGACCAAGTGAACAACCATTCGTTCCCTGACTCGAGCCTCAAAACTCAACGCCCTGCCCAAGGTCAGTAGGGGACACCGATGGCTTGGAAAGGTTGCCGTCCGTCGGATAAGACGTTAAGCCGTGTCCCAAAATGCTGGAAACCTATACCAGTGTGCACGTTAAAGAACACACTGGATGGCCTTGACGGGAGGCTACCATCTGTCCCCCAACAACTGTTCTAGTGGGTCCCCTCCCCCTAACCTGCTCTGAGCCCTCGGGGTTCTTGTGACCTGATCTTTTAGCCCATTTGTCTGCAAAAAAGTGCCGCTCAGAGGTAAAGCAACCCAGACTCGTGATCTCTTGATTACGCTCCAGTTCTACCATTTTAGCCAAGGCCGGGGGCAATCCACACGTGTTTAACAAAGGTTGTAATGTGACGCTTTGCCACGTGATTCTAAAAAGTGGATTTTTTTTTCACATTTGCCTAATTACTACAAATGAATAGCGCTGCAGTGGGCTTCATTCCTTCCTGACAAAATGAACATATTATCTCTTTTTTTTAAAAAAAAAACGAGATAAAAAAAATAAGTGCGGAAAGAGCTGTTAAAAAGAAACGAAAAAGCGATACATTTCTAGTTCGCAATCTCTCATGTTCTAAGCTTTTATTCAGATCAATTACGATCTCGGGGGGGGGGACAGGAAAGCTAAGTACCCCTCTTTGGTGTACCAAAATATCCCACAAGTTCATTAACAAAGCTCATTATTTCGCTCTCCTCGCAAATAACTCTCATCACAATATTTCCCGCATTGCGTAGAGAGAGAGAATGGGTAAAAACCTTTCTCTTTTTGCTAAAACTGATCCCCATCTATTAACCGCCAAGAACTGGATTACTTCATCTACTTAGCATCGTAATCTCCAGATTAGTAACCGGTAAATGCCGCAAATTTATTGCCTAGCAACCACATTGTTTTTAATTTCGATGTATGTTTCCTCTTTTACTCTTTACTTTCGTAACAATAAATCCACGGCACCTGCCAAGAATAAGCTGCTCATTTACGTAACATATAGAGCGAGCGCAACACGAGGGCCAGCTCCTCGTTCTGTTATTCACTTAACGACAGGATTGTGTTCTCTGTAATCCTTTCATTTAATGCTTCACTTGCTCCTATTTTACAGAATAAAAAAAAGCAGGAATCTTTTGAAAAAAGCAGGAATCTTTCAAAAGGAAATTCTTTACCTAGCAACACACGCTTCAAGTCTTTTTGCTGGTCTGTCTTTTTTTTTTTTTAAATATTTTTTCTTTCTTTTAGAGAGGCGATAGCGTTTTTTTCCCCGTTTCAAAGATGACGTCGCGCAAATAGATAAATAATAAAATTTAAAAAGAAGAAAAAGAATTCCGAGCAATTAGTTTGACCAATTTGACGGTAAATTAAGATCCAAGCGTCCCTTTTTGTTTCTTTAGCTAAAGCGATTAATTTTGTCTACCCAAAAAAAGTAAGGAAAAAAAAAAATCGGGGAATAATTAAACCGACGACGCTTCGCCATCGGGCAAATTCCAACATGGCGTCAAAAGTATGCTGTGGAAAAATCCGAATGCACAAAGGAAACTAAGCTCTGATTTGTTTACGCAAGCAAAAGATATATAGGGTGAAGTTAGCTTTACAGGGGATGAAACCAAGATTAATTTACATTTTCGTATTGCATATTATTGTGTAATTACACCTTGGTAATAATTTTTTAAACCTGCTGATGATTAATTGAAACATCATTATCATAAGTCAAACAAATGTTTCTTCTAGATACCTTCGAGGATATTTTTTTACCCTCTCCTCCAGAAAGAAAGATTGGATAACTCCAAGGAGGGCTGAATATTTTTATGTTACGATACAAAGATGCTTAAATCCTATGGAAAAGATTCGTACAATGTAAAAATGTCATTAATTAATTTTAACAAAGTTTCCGTTTAGTCAAGTTTTTTGTCCAAGTAAGCTGTGAAGACTTTTAGGTTGTGTTGTTTTACCCCTGAGCGGCACTTTTTTGCACACCATGAGTTAAATGGTCAGGTCACATGAACCCCGAAGGCTCAGAGAATGTTGGGGGATGGGACCCATTGGAACAGCTCTTAGGAGACAGATGGTAGCCTCCCGCCAACGCCATCCAGCGTGTTCTTTAACATGCACAGGGTATGATTCTCCCATACACGGAGCCACGGCTTAACGTCCCATTCGACTGACGGCAGCCTTTCCAAGCCCATCGGTGTCCCCTACTGGCCGTGGACAGGGCGGGGAATTTTGAGGAGATAAATCTCAACGCCTACCCAGCTGGGACTCGAACCTTTGAACTACAGATTACGAGCCTGACGCGCTACCGACTGAGCCCACCCCCCAGCTGTGAAGACCCCACCCCCCAGCCCCCAGCTGTGAAGACTTTGTTCGCAGATATTTCTTTCTCTTAAATTCTCGACCCCACCCCCCAGCTGTGAAGACTTTGTTCGCAGATATTTCTTTTCTTAAATTTTGTTCTTAAAGTTATTTCTTAGTCAAGTAAAGAGTGGAGTTCAGCAGAACACGAGCCATGTTTCCTTTACGTTGCACCTCTGACAATTGTAGAACGAACCTTTCTCATCTTGAAAAGCAAATTGTGTTTATTTATTTTAATACCTAATAAACCATGGTGAGTTAGATATTAAATTAATAAATGATGTGTCAGATATTAAATCAATAAAAACTACTTGCTATTCGAGATGAGAAAGGTTCTTTTTCTAATTGTCAGACGTGCAACGTAAATGAGACAGTGATTCACGTTCAGCTGAGGGGGCGGGGGTGGCTCAGTCGGTAGCGCACCAGGCTCGTAATCTGTAGTTCACAGGTTCGAGTCCCAGCTGGGTCAGCGTTGAGATTTATCTCCGCAAAATTCCCCGCCCTGCCCAAGGTCAGTAGGGGACACCGATGGGCTTGAAAAGGCCGCCGTCCGTCGGATGGGACGTTAAGCCGTGGTCCCGTGTGCGGGAGAGCCATACCCTGTGCACGTTAAAGAACACGCTGGATGGCCTTGACGGGAGGCTACCATCTGTCTCCCAACAGCCGTTCCAGTGGGTCACCTCCCCCAACCTTCTCTTAGCCTTCGGGGTCCATGTGACCTGGCCATTTAACCCATGGTGTGCAAAAAAGTGCCGCTCAGAGGTAAAACAACAACCCAACCCACGTTCAGCTGCTCAAAAGTACTGAACTTGTTCTGAAAATTTAATTATGAATAATTTATTTTTATAATTATACACGAGATTGTTTTAAATTTTTTTTCTGTCTACTACATTTAAGGTAACAAGTTCAACGATGATTAAATCAAAAAAGAAAATGGCCGTCTACGAAAAACGTGTTTCGTGTTTTCAAATTCAAAACAGGAGTTCAATTTTTTAAAATTAAATTTTTACTCCTAATCTGCTTCTTCATTATTATTTGTCTCCCTTATTATGAAATGTACAATACGAATCACCGTTTGGGCCTCCATTTACATCTTATCAAAGATTAACTTTCTTTACCTGTTCTTTTATGAAAGTTTCGGAGAAAGATGTTGAAAATTTCATTATTTTCTCTAGGATTTCATGACTATTTTTACTTCTGAAAGAAATTACCAGGTCACAAGTCTTAGAAAGGATGCAGAACTGACAAGATTTTTTTCCACTGTGTATTTTGAACACAGTATATTATAAGGATACACAAATATATTATAACGATATTCATTCATGGGAGGGATATATTTACTTTGTCAGAGATTAGAGGACAGCACAGACAACACGCTCTTTAGCAACAGTATATGCAGCAGTATATGCTCTTTGGAAACAGTATATGCAGCAGTATAAGCTTTTTAGCAGCAGTATATGCAACAGCATATGCAGCAGTATATGCTCTTTAGCAACAGTATATACAGCAATATATGCTCTTTAGCAACAGTATATGCAGCAATATATGCTCTTTAGCAACAGTATATGCAGCAGTATATGCTCCTTAGCAAGAGTATATGCAGCAGTATATGCTCTTTAGCAACAGTATATGCAGCAGTATATGTTCTTTAGCAACAGTATATGCTCTTTAGCAACAGTATATACAGCAATATATGCACCTTAGCAAACCGTATATGCAGCAATATATGCTCTTTAGCAACAGTATATGCAGCAGTATATGCTCTTTAGCAACAGTATATGCAGCAGTATATGCTCTTTAGCAACAGTATATGCAGCAGTATATGTTATTTAGCAACAGTATATGCATCAGTATATGCCCTTTAGCAACAGTATATGCATCAGTATATGCTCTTTAGCAACAGTATATGCCGCAATATATGCTCTTTAGCAACAGTATATGCCGCAATATATGCTCTTTAGCAACAGTATATGCAGCAGTATATGCCCTTTGGAAACAGTATATGCAGCAGTATAAGTTTTTAGTAACAGTATATGCAACAGCATATGCAGCAGTATATGCTCTTTAGCAACAGTATATACAGCAATATATGCTCCTTAGCAACAGTATATGCATCAGTATATGCTCTTTAGCAACAGTATATGCAGCAGTATATGCTCCTTAGCAACAGTATATGCAGCAATATATGCTCTTTAGCAACAGTATATGCAGCAGTATATGCTCTTTAGCAACAGTATATACAGCAATATATGCTCTTTAGCAACAGTATATGCACCAGTAAATGCTCTTTAGCAACAGTGTATGCAGCAATATATGCTCTTTAGCAACAGTATATGCATCAGTATATGCTCTTTAGCAACAGTATATGCAGCAGTATATGCTCTTTAGTGATATATATATTATTATGTTTAGTGATAAATGGACGTTACGTTTCAAATATCTGTTAGAGATGAGAAAAGACGACCTCCATTCGCGGGATTTTCCATGATAGAGTGGGTTGAGATTAGATTCTTATCTCGTATGTCATATGCTTTATTTCCTACGCATAATAGGTTACATAGACAGAGCATAAGGACCACAAGAATCACAGCAAGGTCGTAAAATAAAATACATTCAATAACCTGGACATGCCCAGAGGGGGGTATCCAGCGTGTACGGCCCCTCCCACGAAACTCCTGTCGTTAAATATTAAATCTCAAACTTGTCTATCTGCTTTAAAATACAAAACAGTTTGTTTTTGTATAATTATATTTTTTCCACTTCCATTACATCTCCAGAAAACGAATGCCGAAAGTAACAAGCTATATGTCAAATGGATGCTTCTGACTCGGGGGAAAGTCATAGGCTTCGAAAAAGTGACGAAATAAAGGGGAGGATATGAAAAGGATTGTTCCCCTACATCTCCTGAATGCTGAAAGTTGTTCGGTTGTTTTACCTCTGAGCGGCACTTTTTTGCAAACCATGGGCTAAATGGCCAGGTCACATGGACCCCGAATGCTCAGAGAAGGTTGGGGAGGGGACCCACTGGAACAGCTGTTGGGAGACAGATGTTAGCCTCCCGTCAAGGCCATCCAGCGTGTTCTTTAACGTGCACAGGGTATGGCTCTCCCGCACACGGGGCCACGGCTTAACGTCCCATCCGACGGACGGCGGCCTTTCCAATCCCATCGGTGTCCCCTACTGACCGTGGGCAGAGCGGGGAATTTTGCGGAGATAAATCTCAACGCTGACCCAGCTGGGACTCGAACCTGGGAACTACAGATTACGAGCCTGGCGCGCTACCGATTGAGCCACCCCCGCCCCAATGCTGAAAGTAACAAGCTATGTGTCAAAGGAAAGCTTGTGACGCAGAGAGAACACTCTCTGCGTCACAAGCTTTCATTTGACAAAATACCTATATGGGCTATAAAAAATTGACCCCCATGCGTTCTTTTCCCCACAAAAACGGGAAATGTGAGTCGTTCTACTATATTTACTATACCTTCCGTACGCGAGGGCCTGCAGTTACGAGTTAAGTGTCAAATGAAAGCTCATATTATACCCCCCTGATAAAGGAGGGGGATGGATTTTCGCGGGGTCCGACCTTAACGAGTCATATCTCAAATTTAAGCTTATGATGTGACGAATGTCATGACTCCAAAAAAGATGAAAAATGTGGTCGATGTTTATGAATCATATATCAAATGAAAGTGTGTGAAGATAGATGTTTTCTAGTGACAAAAAATATAAATAGATAAAAAATTATTAATTGTGTGTCGCATTCACTTCGAAGGAAGATAGGAGGCCGATTTACCTAAACAACAAGATTGCCGGCGCCCTAACTTCCTTTGAAGTGAATACGAACAAAGTGACTGATTGCACCATCAGTATGCTTTAGGATTATTTTCTATTTCTTAGGACCCACAAAAGTATTTTTGTACTTATGTTTTTATTATTTTTTGTATACTTAAGTACCACATGGAGCGGGGGATTGCTCAGTCGGTAGCGCGCCAAGTTCTTTATCTGTCGTTCCCAGGTTCGAGTTCCAGCTGGGACAGCGTTGAGATTTATCTCCTCAAAATTCTCCGCCCTGTCCGCGGTCAGTAGGGGACACCCCTGGGATTGGAAAGGTCACCGTCCGTCGGATGGGTCGTTAAGCCGTGGCCCCGTGTACGGGAGAGCCATATCCTGTGCACGTTAAAGAACACGTTGGATGGCCTAGACCAGGCATGGCCAACTGTTTTTGCCCGCTGGCCGGATTGGAAAAAAAAAATATTTTCACGGGCCGGACGAAATATTAAAATTGAAAAATGTTAAACAAAACACTTATTTCTTTAAGTAAACAAAATTTTATTATGAAATTTGTTTATGAATAATTTTAAGTAAATCAATACAACAAATTAACATAATAACTAATGCGACGTGTGAGGCGGTTTGCATCGCTTATTATTTTTTTAATATCTGGTTCTATACTTGTAGTAGCTATTCTTAACACAGCCTCCAAATGTAAATCATTCAATCTTGATAATAATTTTTGATAATAATAAGATTTTCTTTATAACGGAATGTTTTTTAAACAATATAGAAGTATCGAGAATTCATTCGATTAATTACTAGAAGCTAAATGCTAATATTGAAAAATTGTTCGCGGGCCACATAAATTCATTACGCGGGCCGGATGCGGCCCGCGGGCCGTATGTTGGCCATGCCTGGCCTAGACGGTAGGCTACCATCTGTCTCCCAACAGCTGTTCCAGTGGGTCCCTTCCCCCAACCTTCTCTGAGCCTTACGGGGTCCTTGTGACCTGGCCATTTAGCCCATGGTGTGCAAAAAAGTGCAGCTCAGAGGTAAAACAACCCAACCTAAGTACCACATAGGTACACAGGTAAATTTTTTAATTTATTTATAATTATGCATTTAATTTCCAATATATTTTCTAGTTTTGTAAATTTATAATTTTTCAGTGCTGAAAACTCACGCACGAGATTACTTTTGCGAGCTTTTCAGTGTATATTTATACAATTATTTTTAGAAATATAGAATGATACATAATATATATATAAACGATTATAAGCGATTGACTCACGGACGGCTGATAGGGCATCATGCAATTTCTAAACTATGACGTAGAAATCGCAGAACTCTTAAAATTTGCACCAAGCCGTAATTCGAGATCTCGGGAAAAATCCGATATTTTACCATGTCAAATACAGGTCACGTAGAGGTCAAACCTTGATCTAGGAGTGCTGGAAACGGAAAAATTGGTGTCACAGAAATGTTACGAAATCTCAGGTCCTAGGATGTCCTTTGGAATGAAAGGTTAAATTTTAATCTACCAGTGCTAGAGATACAAAAATTGGTACCTGGTAGCATTTTGAGTCATAGATCTCAAAAGTGTTGTGAAATTTTGGATGTCACATGTCCTTCGAGGTCAAAGGTCAAATATACATCTGCTGGGATAGAGGGTTAAATATTGTGCCTGGGGGTGTGTTTTGATGCGTAGATCTCTGAAATTACGTAAAATTTTGAATGCAATGGAGCCTTCGAGGTGAAAGGTTAAATTCCGATATAACGTTGATAGAGAGCTAAAAGTTAGTGGATACGAGTATTTCGAGGAGTAGATATTATGAAGGATATTCATATCTATATATTATTAAGGATATTCATATCTACATATTGTTAAGGATATTCAAATCTATATATTGTTAAGGATTTTCAGATCTATATATTGTTAAGGATATTCATATCTATATATTGCTAAGGATATCCATATCTATATATTGTTAAGCATATTCATATCTATATATTGTTAAGGATATCGATATCTATTTATTGTTAAGGATATCGATATCTATATATTGCTAAGGATATCGATATCTATATATTGTTAAGGATAATCATATCTACATATTGTTAAGCATATTCATATCTACATATTGTTAAGGATAATCATATCTACATATTGTTAAGGATATTCATATCCATATATTATTAAGGATATTCATATCTATATATTGTTAAGGATATTCATATCTATATATTGTTAAGGATATCGATATCTATATATATTGTTATGGCTATTCATATCTATATATTGTTTAGGATATCGATAACTATATATTGTTAAGGATATCGATATCTATATATTGTCAAGGATATCGATAACTATATATTGTCAAGGATATCGATATCTATATATTGTTAAGGATATCGATATCTATATATTGTTAAGGATATTCATATCTATATATCGTTAAGGATATTCATATCTATATATTGTTAAGGATATTTATATCTGTATATTGTTAAGCATATTCATAACTATATATTGTTAAGCATATTCATATCTGTATATTGTTAAGCATATTCATATCTGTATATTGTTAAGGATATCGATATCTATACAGGGTGATTCAAAACTTATCGTTCAAATTTCGTGGGGAGGTAGGGAATACGTCAGGAAACCGATTTCACATAGGAAAGTATGTCCGCAAATGTCATCTACATGAACAAAATGGACAAGTAAAGTGAACACAAGGAAACAGTCAGTTAAGTGGTAACGAATGTGACTTTTATTCCAACAAGGTAAAGTACAGGTTCACAGTAGGTGCTCAAAATTGCGACCATTTACACGGACACAGGATTCACAGCGCCGTTGCATTGACCGCCGAACATTTTCAAAAACGCCTGGCATATCACGGACAATGCCTGCGGTGGCCACTATTCGTGCAACAAGGTCCATTTCACTGTCGACGGGGGTCTCGTACACATGGTATTTCATGGCCCCCCACAAAAAGAAATCCATGGGCGATAAATCAGGTGACCTGGGTGGCCAAGCGATCGCTGATGACAGCGGGAGTGGTCGGGCGAGCTGTACAATGGTTGGGTACACATAGCGCTCTCTACATACGCATGCGTACATTTGCGGACATACTTTCCTACGTGAAATCGGTTTCCTGACGTATTCCCTACCTCCCCACGAAATTTGAACGATAAGTTTTGAATCACCCTGTATATTGTTAAGGATATTCATATCTATATATTGTTAAGGATATTGATATCTATATATTGTTAAAGATATTCATATCTATATTTTGTTAAGGATATTGATATCTATATATTGTTAAGGATATTCATATCTATATATTGTTAAGTATAGTCATATCTACATATTGTTAAGGATATTCATATCTATATATTGTTAAAAATATTCATATCTATATATTGTTAAGGATATTCATATCTATTTATTGTTAAGGATATTCATAGCTATGTATTATTAAGGATATCGATATCTATATATTATTAGGTATATTCATATCTATGTATTATTAAGTATATTCATATCTATATATTGTTAAGGATATTCATAGCTTTGTTTTATTAAGGATATCGATATCTATATATTATTAAGGATATCGTTATCTATATATTATTAAGAATAGTCATATCCGATGTCCCACTCAAGGTCAAATAGGAGTCAGAGTGACGGGCTAAAATGAAGGTGTGCCGAAAAAAATTTATTTTTAGTACGTAATACATTTAACTTAATTAAAATTAAAAAACATAGTGGTGGTGGAATCCTTATTAATTTTATTACACTTTTTTTACATTTTATTTCATTTTTTGCATTTGTTATTAATTTTACAGTCTCTTAGGAGTTGCATATTATACTGATTTTCTCTCTTGTTTCGAAATGTGAAACAGTTTAAAAATTTGAATTCGGACTATTTATTATTTCTTTTAAGCATTAGTTTAGAACAGTGGTTTTCAAACTGTGATCCGTGGGTAAGTCCTATGGGGTCCTAGGAGGTCCGTCGGTAGGTCCTAGGTGGTCTGTAGGATGATCCGTGGGTGGTCCGCGAAATTTTTTTGCAGAAAATATGTATTTGTGACATGCAAGTAATGCAACTTTAAAAGATAAGCGGCGTGTACAATGGTCTATCGCACTCAGATGGGAATGTACCTACTCCACTCAGCGCATTCGACCTTGTTGGATCAGGCCATCAAGGTCGAATGCGCTGAAGGATGTGCAGTACAATATACACATACAGTAGGTAGCCTACAGCTACAAGGCAATCACACCAGCAGTATTATTGTGTTATTTGTAATTTAGATTCAGAATGAATCGGTGGCTTAACATTGGTTCATTGAAACGGAATGCAAGAGAAATCGATACGACTCCACATGGGCCTGCTAAAATTAAAATCATTCACGATCGTTTTCAAGCGGTGACTAACTTGCACCTAACACTCTTTGTGTTGTGTGTTACGACACTTTGTCTAACGACGCGGCGAAACCTTCAAAACTTTCACGGCATTTTCAAACAAAACTTGCAGATTTAGCCCATAAACCTGTTGAATATTTTCCAAACAAACGTAAAATGATTTTGTCATCACAGAAATCAATGACTTCTGTTGCTCTACCGACGCTGAAACTCTTGTAAAGCCAGCGGTTAAATTGGTGACGAATATTATGTTTGGGGTTGGGTTGGGTTGTTTTACCTCTGAGCGGCACTTTTTTGCAAATCATGGGCTAAATGGCCAGGTCACATGGACCCCGAAGGCTCAGAGAAGGTTGGGGGAGGGGACCCACTGGAAAAGCTGTTGGGAGACAGATGGTAGTCCCCGTCAAGGCCATCCAGCGGGTTCTTTAACGTGCACAGGGTATGGCTCTCCCGCACACGGAGCCACGGCTTAACGTCCCATCCGACGGACGGCGGCCTTTCCAAGCCCATAGGTGTCCCCTACTGACCGTGGGCAAGGCGGGGAATTTTGCGGGGATAAATCTCAACGTTGACCCAGCTGGGACTCGAACCTGGGAACTACAGATTACGAGCCTGGCGCGCTACCGCCTTGCTTGGGGAAAAGGCAGGGCGGGAAGTAGACAAGACTCCTTTGTCGAATGATACAATTCAGCGTCGCATAACGTCTTTGGCATCCAATCTGGAGGAGCAATTTAATCACACGTGTGCGTGGTAGTAGTTATTTTGCTTTACAATTGGACGAAAGCATGGACGTAGAAAACTTGTGTCAACTTTTAGTATATGTAAGATACATTTAAGAAAATGAAGTTCATGATGACATTTTGTTTTGTTTATCGTTAAAAACTCACAGGACAGGAGATGATATTTTTGGTATGGTTAATAATTATTTCATAACACACAATTTGGATTGGAAAAAATGTGTCTGAGTCAGTACTGACGGTGCGCCAGCTTTGTGTGGGAAAGAAAGGGTTTTACAGCAAAGGTAAAAGAGTTAGTGCCTGAATGTAGTTCAACTCACTGATTTATCCACAGAGAACAGTTAGCGGTTAAAAGAAATGCCTTTTGAACTGGATTTTGTATTGAAACAAGTAGTTAAAGTGGTTAATTTAATTAAATCACGGTCAATTCACTATCGCCTTTTTAGTGTATTGTGCGAAGAAATGGGAAGTGTGCACAAAAATTTACTTTTCCACATCGAAGCACGATGGTTGTCAAGGGGAAAAGTGCTTTCAAGAGTTTTCGAGCGGAAAAAAGAGCTGTCGTGAAGGAGATCAAGATCGTCCTTCATGACACTAATGAAGTAAGTAAATCTCTTTTCCACGATTTTAAGTGGCTCAATTATATATTATTATTATATCTTCGTGTCACGTGACACGAAGGTTGCCAGATCGCTAATTTCTGAAAAAATCGTTGCCAGATATTTTTTCTGAATTCTGTAATCAACCATGGTGTTCGGATACTTTTTTGAGCGACTGTAGGTGGTCATATTATTTTGATACTAGATCGTGTGGGCTCACTCACGGAAATATTGAGCGTGTGCAGTTACAGTTCACAGCAAACTGGAGCGTGTGCAGTAACTGCACACGCTCCAGTTTGCTGTGAACGGTAACTGGAGCGTGTACAGTTGCTGTACACGCTCCAGATATTTTTCCTGAATTCTGTAATCACGTGACACGAAGGTTGCCAGATCACTAATTTCTGAAAAAATCGTTGCCAGATATTTTTTCTGAATTCTGTAATCAACCATAGTGTTCGGATATTTTTTTGAGCGACTGTAGGTGGTCATATTATTTTGATACTAGATCGTGTGGGCTCACTCACGGAAATATTGAGCATGTGCAATTACCGTTCACAGCAAACTGGAGCGTGTGCAGTAACTGCACACGCTCCAGTTTGCTGTGAACGGTAACTGGAGCGTGTACAGTTGCTGTACACGCTCCAGATATTTTTCCTGAATTCTGTAATCACGTGATACGAAGGTTGCCAGATCACTAATTTCTGAAAACATCGTTGCCAGATATTTTTTCTGCATTCTGTAATCAACCGTAGTGTTCGGATATTTTTTTTTGAGCGACTGTACAGCGAAAACTATACACAATGTTGACGAGTGCCGCTAAAATTATTCTCCATGTAAAATTGTAACTAGAGCAAAAATGCTTGGGAAATATTAAAGCACTGCACAATTGTTAATTTTTACGATTTCTTATTAAATTAACGCTCTCCATTTCAGCTTTCTTTTCTGATTTTAAATTGCGAAATGTTTAGTACAATTTAAATTTAAAATTTTTTCATTGATACATGTATGAAACATTAGTTCATAATAAACAAAATTTAAACTTTCCTGAACATTTCCCAAGTTCCATTAAAGTAATAGCAAGTTATGAAACTTTAACGAAGGAAATTAAGTTTCCACTGTGATGGAGACCTTAGACTCGAAACATAAATATATTTTAATGGGTAAAAAAGGCTCTTCATTTTCCAGCTCCAGTGTATAATGAGAGGAGAGAAAAGCACTGGGCGTGGCAGGATACGACGAAAGGGTTGATCTGACGTAGATGCGGCGATCGATCCGCTTATGAAAGAATGAAGGAACAGAGGTAACAGGGAAAGAGATATGGCGTGGGAAAACGACTTTTGGTGCGGAGAAGGTATTCTGTTCCGAAGGGATTAAAATGGAGGAGATGGAACTGAAAAGATGGGCTCATCATCTTTAAAAGATGGAGTTCGAGGAAACTGTTATTGTTTACATTTCATTTTCGGAAAAATCAAGCGCAGAAAAATGTGACTCACGGCAAAGCCCTCAGTTGTTGAACTTTTGCATTTTTTGAACTTGTATAGTTTGAAGCAGGACGGAAGCGATTGAGGATAATCAAAGGAAGCGACTCTGTCGGATTGGCTGGCTTAATGCTCTAGTTTCGGAAATGTCGGGGTGTTATTTGAATTCCGTAAGCGATGTTCAGAATAGGCAGATGATTAGAATATATTTCTGATCTGTTGGAAATAAGTTGAATTTTAAGGTTTGGTTGCTTTACCTCTGAGAAGCCGTTTTTTTTAAACAATAGGCTAGGTTTCAAAAAACAGGCACGGTTCTAGAAAAGAAACGAGGTGGGAGGGGGGCTAGAAACACAACTGAGCCAGAAAAATGTAAAAGGGAAAGAGATAAGATTTCCAATGCAATATTATATCACTCTCAATTTCATACGTTTTTAAAAATTTCTTGAAAAATGCATGAAATATAACAAAGTTTAGCAGTTTTTTAAGCTCTGTCACCCTTACTAGCATTATAAAAGGGGGTAACTATGGCCCACCGTCTCCCCCCCCCTGAAATCTGGAGCTGCTGAAAATATACTTACTAAGGTACTCCTTCATGCTGTAGAATAACCCAACCTCTGTTCTTACCAGCTAAGCTACTCCCTCCTTCCTACCCTAATTCCTGTTCCTACACGCTAAGTTACTCCCTGCTTCTTATCAGCAAAGCTACTTCCTACCTCCTACTAAGCTACTCCCTGCTTCTTATCAGCAAAGCTACTTCCTACCTCCTACTAACTAAGCAACTCTCTGCTTCTTATCAGCAAAGCTACTTCCTACCTCCTACTAACTAAGCTACTCTCTGCATCTTATCAGCAAAGCTACTTCCTACCTCCTACTAACTAAGCAACTTCTGCTTCTTATCAGCAAAGCTACTTCCTACCTCCTACTAACTAAGCAACTCTCTGCTTCTTATCAGCAAAGCTACTTCCTACCTCCTACTAACTAAGCAACTCTCTGCTTCTTATCAGCAAAGCTACTTCCTACCTCCTACTAACCAAGCTATTCCCTGCTACCTACCAGCTAAGTTACTCCCTGCACCTTATCAGCAAAACTATTTCCTACCTCCTACTGAGTAAGCTACTTTCTGTTTCTTATCAGCAAAGCTACTTCCTACCTTCTACTAACTAATTCCTGTTCCTACCAGCTAAGTAACTCCCTGCTTCTTATCAACAAGCTACTTCCTACCAGATAAGCTATTTCCTCAGTCCTACCAGCTAAGCTATATCTTGCTCCCTAGCAATTAACTATTTCCTTCAGTCTATCGACTCTACACCCCGTTACCCAACCGACTACGATATATTCATCTCTCTATGGACCCTTTACTTCTTGTATCCTACAGAAAATGCTACTGCCTAAACTATTCCCTGCCCCATAGCAAGTAAGCTAAACTCTTCTCTCTATATACTAAACTACTTCCTGTATCTCTCAACAAAGCTGTAATCCGCATCCCATCCACAAAGCCACTCCATCCGCCATGCTGACTTATTCCCTGCACCGTACCAATTATGCTGTGCTTTGCAAACTAATATACCCTCTTCTCGACGTCTTAGAAAGAGAGTGAGGCGAAGGGAATGTTAACGAAGATGAACTTAGGGATCCACGCAGCGCGAGAGATTGCTAACGGGATTTCTGAGGAGACGGGCAAAACAGGTGATGAGATAAATGGATTGCCAAATGTTGTTAGCGTAGACTCTCTGCCCGAAATCACTTCCTAATGAGTTGCTGCAAAGGAAACTGCCACGTCGACGCGTCTGGGGCTCTTTAATACTCTAATTAACTCGATAAATACAGCACAACAGACTCATAAGCGAATTATCCGCTAATTATCCTACCTCTGATGATGCCTCTACCTTTCCTCTTTTTATCATTTGTATTACCTGAAATCGGAAATTTCATTACATGAAATTAGAGATTTAAACGAGAGGGAAAATAACTAACTAACCGAGGATTTTTAAATTTGGGGAAAGCTCTACAAAATATATTTAAAATCCCAAAACACAAGAAGGTTTCAATTTTTTTTTTCTCATTCATTTATGATTAATTTTCCCCTTTTATGTTGATTTGTGATTGAGCCCAAAATCAATTTTATTTTACTGGAGTAGCTTGGTTAGTAGGAGGTAGGAAGTAGCTTTGCTGATAAGAAGCAGGGAGTAGCTTAGTTAGTAGGAGGTAGGAAGTAGCTTTGCTGATAAGAAGCAGGGAGTAGCTTAGTTAGTAGGAGGTAGGAAGTAGCTTTGCTGATAAGAAGCAGGGAGTAGCTTAGTTAGTAGGAAGTAGGAAGTAGCTTTGCTGATAAGAAGCAGAGTTGCTTAGTAAGATATGATTAATATAACTTTTTTAAATTTTTAATTTTCAGAGTAGGATACGAAACGAGATACTTTTTCACTCGGTTTGGCGAAAATATAAAAAAATGCTGATTCTTTATTTCCCCCCACTATTTAAGTGGCGATCTTATCAAAGATTATCATTTAAGTCGTATCAATATTTTCAACTTTAATTCATATCAGTTTTAAAAACAGATCACTTAAGTTTGCTTCTTTCGCTATGAATAATGTAAAAAATCATCAAAAACAACGTCAGACGCATCACATTGTGTTCATCATTACAGAAAACAACAAAGCTTTCATCATTCTAGTACTTATTGTTGCTTTCATCTTCAATAACAATCACAACAACTTCAACGTTTGTGTGTCATCGACAAAACAAACTTCATCAGTGGCGTTCATCCACAACGTCATCTGCAAAAGTAAGCCCTTCCTCATTATTGTGGTGTCACCATTTACAACAATAGAAACTTTTTTGTTGGAGTCATGTCATAATCTCAAAACATAAGCCTCCTCGTCCGTTTCAATACCCTGTGCACGTTAAAGAACACGCTGGATGGCCTTGACGGGAGGCTACCATCTGTCTCCCAACAGCTGTTCCAGTGGGTCCCCTCCCACAACCTTCTCTGAGCCTTCGGGGTCCATGTGACCTGGCCATTTAGCCCATGGTGTTCAAAAAAGTGCCGCTCAGAGGTAAAACAACCCAACCCAACCTCGTCCGTTTCGTGTTATCATCCGCAACAATAGCAATCCTCTTTTTCAATTATCAGCATCCCCGAAGCAACAACTCCCTCAATGTTGTGCTGTCAATATTACAAAAACAGAATCCTGAAATTAAAGTTAGTACCTGAAGAACTAACTGTTTAGTCCTGAAGAACTATTGACATCATCATTGTGATTTCAATAGCTATACTTACTACAGAATCTTCTTCGTTGCTGTGGTGTCATCTCTACAACAATAGAACAATCCCCATTGTTGTGGTGACAATATCTACAAACAATAGAAACGTGTTTGTTATGGTGACAATAACTACAAACAATAGAAACGTCTTTGTTGTGGTGTGTCAAACTCTACAACATAGAAGCTACATTATTGTTGTATGTTAATATCTACAAACAATCGAGACGTCTTTGTTGTAGTGGTGTCAATCTCTTCAACAATAGGAGTTAGATTGTTGTTGGGTTGGGTTGTTTTACCTCTGAGCGGCACTTTTTTGCACACAATGGGCTAAATGGCCAGGTCACATGGACCCCGAAGGCTCAGAGAAGGTTGGGGGAGGGGACCCACTGGAACAGCTGTTGGGAGACAGATGGTAGCCTCCCGTCAAGGCCATCCAGCGTGTTCTTTAATGTGCACAGGGTATGGCTCTCCCGCACACGGGGCCACGGCTTAACGTCCCATCCGACGGACGGCGGCCTTTCCAAGCCCATCGGTGTCCCCTACTGACCGTGGGCAGGGCGGGGAATTTTGCGGAGATAAATCTCAACGCTGACCCAGCTGGGACTCGAACCTGGGAACTACAGATTACAAGCCTGGCGCGCTACCGACTGTGCCACCCCCGCCCCTGAGATTGTTGTTGTGGTACCAATCTCTACAACAATAAAACTGCTTTTTATTGCTTGGTGTCAGTACCTATCTCGAAAGAAATCTCGCTGATATCGTGTCAATATCTACAAAAAACAGAAACCTCCTCGTTGTTGTGGTGTCACTGTACAACAATAAAATTCTCTTCGATGTTATAGTGTCATTCTCTACAATAGTAAAAACCTCCTAGTTGAATATTTGCAAACAACAGGAACTTCTTCGTTGTTGTGGTGTTAATCTTTACAAACAGCAGAAACCTCTTCGTTGTTCTTGTATCAATACCTACAAACAACAGAGCTCAGCGTTGAGATTTATCTCCGTAAAATTCCCTGCCCTGCCCACGGTCAGTAGGGGACACCGATGGGCTTGGAAAGACCACCGTCCGTCGGATGGGACGTTAAGCCGTGGTCACGTGTGCGGTAGAGCCATACACTGTGCACGTTAAGGAACAACACGCTGGATGGCCGTGACGGGAGGCTATCATCTGTCTCCCAATAGCTGTTCCAGTGTGTCTCCTCCCCCAACCTTCTCTGAGCCTTCGGGGTCCTTCTGACCTGGCCATTTAGCCCATGGTGTGCAAAAAAAGTGCTACCCGGAGGTATAATAACTCAACCTCTGAGTAGCAGTTTTTTGCATCCAATGAGCTAAATGTCCAAGTCACAATAAGTAAATTATTTTACAAATGCTTTAAGCTAAGTAGCTTGTAGTCAAACTTCAGACAAATATCACTTATCAACATTATATACATAGTTTACACGCCTTTTTTTCCTTTCTTTCGTCCTACAGATATTGACAATCGAAAAAAGGTTTCTCTTGGTTTTCAGTCCCGAAGATTCGAAATATGCCCAACCTAAAACTTTGTGTCGACGGTGAAATTCGCGACTCATCTGACGTAATAAACTCGGCTAAACACATCTTACAGAAGGGGCTGGGATTGGTTCATGAGGATCGTAATCTGTAGTTCCCAGATTCGAGTCCCACTCAGCCACCGTTGAGATTTATCTCCACACTCTGACCTCAGTTAGTAGGGACACCAAAGAGCTTGGAAAGGTCGCTTCCGTCGAGTGGGATGTTAAGCCGTGTCTCCTTGGGCGGGATTTGGGTTGGGTTGTTCTACCTCTGAGCGGTACTTTTTTACACACCATAGGCTAAATGGCCAGGTCACATGGACCCCAAAGGCTCAGAGAAGGTTGGGGGAGGGGACCCACTGGAACAGCTGTTGGGAGACAGATGGTAGCCTGATATCAAGGCCATCCAGCGTGTTCTTTAACGTGCACAGGGTATGGCTCTTCCACACACGGGGCCACGGCTTAACGTCCCATCCGACGGACGGCGGCCTTTCCAAGTCATCGGTGTCCCCTACTGACCGTGGGCAAGGCGGGGAATATTGCGGAGATAAATCTCAACGCTGACCCAGCTGGAACTCGAACCTGGGAACTACAGATTACCAGCCTGGCGCGCTACCAACTGAGCCACCCCCGACCCTTGTGTGGGAGAACCATACCATGTGCACGTTAAAGAACACGTTGGGTGGCCATGACAGGGAGACTACCATCTGTCCTCCCAACAGCAATTCCAGTGGGTCCCCTCCTCCAACTTCTTCTGAGTCTTCGGGGTCTTAATGACCTGGCCATTTTATCCATTATGGGCAAACAAAAGTGCCGTTCAGAGGTAGAGCAGCCCATCTTATAGAAATCTTTTGGTATAGAACGAATATAAAGAACACGGTCATTTTTATCTGCTCAGCAATGAACGTTAAACTTAGACAAAGCAAGTTTTGAAACATTTGATCATGCCGAGTTACAGAAAAGCCATCGCTGCGGAAAAGAAAAGCTTAGTTGCAGCTCATTACTTTCAACCACCGCTATCGTTGGGAGAGAAAAAAAGTTTTCTGGAACACAGTAGAGGGAAAATTCGAGCTATCGTATTTGAAGAGGAGCTGAAAAGGACGATAATTACTGATAAACAACGAGAGAAGGAAAGGACATAAAGCCAACAAAAGAAAAGAACCGCAAAATGTGAAATAAACATTTGGAAAAGCAAAAGATATCATAAGCAAAGAAAAAAATAACCAAAAAATGGCTAAGAGAAATTATTTTAAAGAATACTTCTTTTCATATAAATTAATGAAAAGAATTCATCTTTCAGATAAAACAAGATTTTGTTTTTACAAAAAAAAAGTTAGTTTCTTTGTAGCCTGTCGTTTCAATAGAAATAACGATTATTTTCTTTCTTTTGTTTTCGTATAATAACATATTTTATCTAGATCTCTCCAATAGTATGCGAATTGAAAAAAAAAAACTCTTCAACAATTTCGAAAGCAACCTGTTCCTTTACAAACGTTCAAGTTTACGATCGAATACTGAGCTATTGAGTTTTGCTATTTGAGACATATACCCTAAATTTTCGAGGCGGGGATTATCTTGTAATCTACCGTTCCCAGATTTGAGTCCCATCTGTGTCAGCGTTAAGATTTATCTTCGCAACCCTATCCCCCTGTCCCCGGTGAGAAAGGAGGCATCGATGAAGTTAGAAAGTCCACTGTCCTCTGCAGAGGACTTTAACATGTGGCTTTGTGTGTAGGGGCATTCCAGTGGCCAAGTGGTTACCGCGCTTGGTAACTGATTAAAGGAACCAGGGTTGGAGCTCCAGATAAGATGGGGATGATTCTGGACTGTCTTTCTGCTTTGGTGTCACTTTCCTCGCAGATCTCTATGTCGTATAAACTGACAGCCTCTTCTCAGACATTTATGGCAAGCAGATGCTTGAGATGGTATTTATTTTAATTTTCGTGTGCAGGAGAACTATAAAATAATAAAAATACCCCCTCAAGCAGCTGCTTGCCACAGTGATCTGACAGGAGCCTGTCAGTTTATATGCCAGAGTAGAAGGTCTGAGAGAATGGCAGGACCTCAGCAGAAAAACGACATATACATCCATGCCTTACCCAGGGCTCGAACCCAGGTCCCTTAGATCAATAGCCAAGCGTGCTAACCACTCGGCCAAATAATAAAAATAAATTTCTCCTCAAGCAGCTGCTTGCCACAGAGGTCCTGTGAGTTTAATATACCATAGTAGAAGGTCTGTGAGGACGGCGAGACTTCAGCAGAAGAACGACACAAACATTCATGCCTTACCCGAGGCTCGAATCCAGGTCCCTTCGATCAGTAGCCAACGCGCTAACCACTCGGGCACGTTATGGCTGCAGGAGAACTATACCCTAAGCAATTTAAAGAACACACTGGATGGCCTTGACGGGAGGATGCTACTGTTTCTTAACAGCTATCCAGTGGGTTCTCCATCCACGATCTTCTCAGAGACCTTGGAATCTTTGTGACTTGCTCATTTAGCTCGCTCTGTCAGAAAAATTGCAGGTCAGAAGGAAAACAACCCAATTTTTTATTGTTTTAGTACGATAGCACCCTAGTTTATAGGGACGTAGGTGGCTCAGTCGGTAGCACGCCAGGCTCGTAATCTGTAGGTCCCAGGTTCGAGTCCCAGCTGGGTCAGCGTTGAGATTTATCTCCGCAAAAATTCCCCCGCCCTGCCCACGGTCAGTAGGGGACACCGATGGGCTTGGAAAGGCCTCCGTCCGTCGGATGGGGCGTTAAGCCGTGGCCCCGTGTGTGGGATAGCCATACCCTGTGCACGTTAAAGAACACGCTGGATGGCCTTGACGGGAGGCTACCATCTGTCTCCCAACAGCTGTTCCAGTGGGTCCCCTGCCCCAACCTTCTCTGAGCCTTCTGGGTCCATGTGACCTGGCCATTTAGCCCATGGTGTGCAAAAAAGTGCCGCTCAGAGGTAAAACAACCCAACCCTAGTTTCTTGGAAAAAACATTTTGCACAGCATTCAGAAATGTGCATGCGCCAAATGTGACGGAAAGGAAATGTTCTGTTAACCAAAATTATCAAATTAAGATTTTAAGAAACGTTATAGTACATTTGGCAGCTTATTATGATTGTCAAAGCCCACAGAGATAATTCATTCTTAACCTGTATGCCTTCGCCCTCTAAACTTTGGAGGCGGGGGTGGCTCAATCTGTAGAGCATCAGGTTCGTAATATGCAGTTCCCAAGTTCGAGTCCCAGCTGGGTCAGCGTTGAGATTTATCTCCGCAAAATTCCCCACCCTGCCCACGATCAATAGGGGTCAACGCTGAGATTTATCTCCGCAAAATTCCCCATCTTGCCTACGGTCAGTAGGGGACACCGATGGGCTTGGAAAAGTCGCCTTCTCTTGGATGGGGCGCAAAGCCGTGGCACCGTGTGCGGGAAGATCATACCCTGTGCACATTTAAGGCCTTAACAGAGGCTACCATCTGTCTCCCAACAGCTGTTCCAGTGGGTCCCCTCCCCCAACCTTCTCTGAGCCTTCGGGGTCCATGTGACCTGGCCATTTAGCCCATTATGTGCAAAAAAGTGCCGCTCAGAGGTAAAACAACTCAATAACCCATTCACATGACACGGAAATTTTCTAGTATATTGGCAAAGCAGAGTATATTTGTTTGGGACAAGGCCAAAGTTAGCAATTGGGCATTTCCTTATAAATGAATGATAACCTCATTAACTCTGTCCTCCTAAACTGTCATCAACCGACACCTACACAGCATCCTATCCACTACAAGGGAAACAAAAAGACAAAACATTGGTACCTCAATGTCCCATGACAAGGGTATTATCTCACTAACAAGACACGTTCCCCAATTACATCTTCAAAATACACGTCCAAACTTTCTCGTCTATCTGGTAACCACGTCATACTTTCAGGTGACAGCAGAAAAGACCAGGAGCGACACGAGAGAGCAAAACTAATCCCCGAAACTGCTTCTCCGAAATAAAAAAAGTTGTTTTTTTTTTCTAGAAGAAGAACTCGAGAAATAAAGCAGATTTTTATTGTCGTCTTCGCAACAGAGCGAAAAATTTCACGCGGGCGCGACCTGTCAAACTATCCCTAAAAGGAATCTCGTTGTGACGTGCATCTAATCCTCCCCGCATTACGCATCCCATTCTTCTCGCAGACCGTTCCGCGGCGCCAAAGCTCGGAGCATCTGTCGCGTCGAGCGGAAGAAAAGTCTCTCACAATTTCCGGAATTTGTCATCTACTCGTGTCTCCTTCGTTTCATTTCTGCTGCAACCTCCAAATCCTTGTTTAAACCGAGTGAGGCCGTTTTGAAGAGAGAGAAGAAGAAGTAAAAGTAGAATTCTCTCTTGTCAGTCCAGAGAGAAGAGGATTTTAGAAGATATGAGATATGTGCCATTTGGGAAACGCAGCTCAAACCCATATTACTAGACAAAGTGTTGTTTAATGTGAAAGTATTTTTTTTTTAAAAAAGGCGATAGCACTCTATAAATAAGATACCAATGTTAGGCTTACCTCTAAGAGGAACTTTCGCTTTATTACAGAATGAACTAAATTATTTAAGTTGTAAATGGCTGGTCTCTGGTGTGGGCTGGATAAAGACGTCGCAATTAGAGAGGTAAGAGACCATCTACCTCTTAGGGTCGAAACTTCTCAGATATGAGAAGTCATTCTTTGCGTTTGAGAGGCATTCTATTCGCTCACCGTGGAATAAATGATCAGGTCACAAGGACCCAAGGTCTCAGAGCTGAGTAAGGAAATAGAACCCATTGAGCTGCTGTTATGAGACAGGTACAACTTTCATCCAGTATGTTCTTTAAACTGTACAGGCCCAGACCAATAAATTTTCTTTAAGGGGGGCGATTACGAGGTAGGACTACTTTTTGAATTGAGAGGTCCACTGGCGACAAAATGGATTTCGCAACTTTACTAAACTTTTTTTGGCGAAAAGCAACATATTTTTTATCCTAAATTCTTTTTTGCTTTTTGGACACAAAAGAAATTTAAAAAAATTAAGATTACAAGCATCCCTCGATTTACACGGTAGAGAGGGTTGGGTTGTTTTACCTCTGAGCGGCACTTTTTTGCACACCATGGGCTAAATGGCCAGGTCACATGGACCCCGAAGGCTCAGAGAAGGTTGGGGGAGGGGACCCACTGGAATAGCTGTTGGGAAACAGATGGTAGCCTCCCTGTCAAGGTCATCCAGCGTGTTCTTTAACGTGCACAGGGTATGGCTCTCCCACACACGGGACCACAGCTTAACGTCCCATCCGACGGACGGCGGCCTTTCCAAGCCCATCGGTGTCCCCTACTGACCATGGGCAGGGCGGGGAATTTTGCGGAGATAAATCTCAACGCTGACGGTAGAGTCTCAACGCTGACAAATCGAGACCAAAAAATTATGGAAAAAAATGGAGTTTGGTCATGAAAGAAATTCCTTGTTATGAATAAAACATTCCTCTTCAGCTATTAAAATTTTCTGGTATAACTTTGGAGTTAAGTTAAATTTTAATATTTGTTGTATTTTATTTTCTTATTTGAGATAGCTTTCCGCAAACGGAAAATTTAGAAGGAGGAATAAATTATGACATTTTATTTTCCATTAATAGTTCAGAGAATAAAGTCAACGAATTCAGATTATCTGAAGAAGAGAACGAGGTTTCGATCGACCAAGAATATTCAGTTGCACTGAATGGCGAGAAGGAAGGATTCTTCAACCCTTCAAAGTGATGACAGAGATTTTATTTCCATCTATGGCGAGCAGGAAGGATACTTCAACCCTTCAAAGTGATGACAGAGATTTTATTTCCATTTATGGCGAGCAGGAAGGATTCTTCAACCCTTCAAAGTGATGACAGAGATTTTATTTCCATTTATGGCGAGTAGGAAGGATTCTTCAACCCTTCAAAGTGATGACAGAGATTTTATTTCCATTTATGGCGAGCAGGAAGGATTCTTCAACCCTTCAAAGTGATGACAGAGATTTTATTTCCATTTATGGCGAGCAGGAAGGATTCTTCAACCCTTCAAAGTGATGACAGAGATTTTATTTCCATTTCATGGTCCAACCAAATTCGGTAGGATCGGAACCGTTTGGAATTTTAAAATTACCGCTGAGTGACAATTTGAGTGAATTGATTGCGAACAAATCGAACCGATATGTTGACCATCTTAAAGCAGGCCCACTAAGTCACACAAGCATATACAAAATAAATACTGAATCTGGATCATTTCTTCCGATTATTCCACCAAACATATTTAAGTGCATAACTAAATGATTTTTTCCAATTCCTAATACTAATTAAAAAACGTATATTTTTGTTTCTAATCAAAATATTTCCTTGATTACTTAAAAATAATTTTTTATCCGTAATTCTTTTGAAATGTATGTTTTCGTTTTTAAGTTGAGAATTTTCTCCTGATGCTCTTTCAGAATATAGTTTTTTTTTTTTAGTGACTCTTCAATAAGTTTCGTTGGACGGTCCTGATCCAAATGGAAACAAAATAACTACGAATATAAATTAGAACCCTATTAATAATATTAATGAAATATGGGAATTCTTAGCATTCTTTAATTATAAGATTTTCAAAACTTCCTCACTTAAAAAATTGTAGTTCTCGTAATTCCATTTTGGGAAATCAAATCACGAAATGCATCATGGCTCTTGATCGTTTTTTGATGATCCTGAGTTATTTTAACCTGTCTGATCAAAGTTTTGTGCGCCCACGAGAGTATACATAACGGATTCAATAGATTCAGAAATGTTAATCAATTTTTTCCCCTCTTCCTTCTTCGGGCATTAAGAGGGGGGATCGCCCCTCCCCCTAAATACGCTACTGGGTACAGCTTTCTTGTGTATATGGAGAGCCATAGTTTATACTATTATCCGAAGGAACGGCTGCGGTCTTTCAGATGAGCGATAATAACTTAGTATTGGGTTGGGTTGTTTTACCTCTGAGCGGCAGTTTTTTTGCACACCATGGGCTAAATGGCCAGGTCACAAGGACCCCGAAGGCTCAGAGAAGGTTGGGGGAGGGGACACACTGTAACAGCTGTTGGGAGACACGTGTTAGCCTCCCGTCAAGGCCATCCAGCGTGATCTTTAACGTGCACAGGGTATGGCTCTCTCTCGCACACGGAGCCACGGTTTAACGTTCTATCTGACGGACGGCGCCTTTCCAAGCCCATCGGTGACCCCTATTGGCCGTGGGAAAGGCAGAGAGTTTTGAGTAGATAAATCTCAACGCTGGCCCAGCTGGGACTCGAACCTGGGAACTGCAGATTACGAGCCTGGCGCGCTTCCGGCTGAGCCACCCCAAAATAATAGATTAGTACTAAGACCGTCTAGCTGAATTGTAGATGCCAAACTGGCATTAACAACTTCCAACTAAAACGCTTGTGAGAGACTAACATTAAGACTAACATTAAGTCATTGATATTTTGAATGGGGAGGGGTTTGGTTCAATCGGTAGCGTGCCAAATTCGTAATATGCAGTTTCAAGGTTCGAATCCCAACAGTACTAGCGTTACGATTTACCTCCAATAAACCTCCATCTTGCCCTAGGTAAATAGGTAAACACCGATAAGCTTGGAATGGCAGTCGTCCATCAGATGGGACATAAAGATGAATGCACGAGAGCCATACCCTGTGCACGAGAGCCGTACCCTGTGCACGTTTGAGAACACACTGATGGCCTTGATGGGAAGCTTCCATACGTTTCTTAACAGTTGTCAATGGACCCTCTTTCAAACAGTTTTTTGCTCCCTTGGATCATTGCAATGAGGCCATTTAGTACACCGCGCACAAAAAGTGCCGCTAAAATGTAAAACACGATGAAACCAACTATCATCAATATGATGAAAATCGGAATAACAGAACCACCGAACTCTAGGATTGGTGAAAACTAGAACCAAGCTATCATACAGATAGAAGAGTGATAAGAATCTAATACGGAGAACACTAAGGGGCTAAAAACAGATGAAATGTTGATGCCAACTAATTAAAAGTCCGATATTGCACTAGATTCAAGATCATCCTATTGCAGAGCTGATGAGAGACTAGTTTTAAGACCATATAGCTAAATGGTTGATGGTATTTGAGTTTCATTAGTAAAGCTGATAATTTTTAAAGTTGATAAGGTTGGGTTGTTTTACCTCTGAGCGGCACTTTTTTGCACACCATGGGCTAAATGGCCAGGTCACATGGACCCCGAAGGTTCGAGAAGTTTGGGGGAGATGACCCACTGGAATAGCTGTTGGGAGACAGATGGTAGCCTCCCGTCATGGCCATCCAGCGTGTTCTTTAACGTGCACAGTGTATGGCTCTCCCGCACACGGGGCCACGGCTTAACGTCCCATCCGACGGACGGCGGCCTTCCTAAGCCCATCGGTGTCCCCTACTGACCGTGGGCAGGGCGGGGAATTTTGCGGAGATAAATCTCAACGCTGACCCAGCTGGGACTCGAACCTGGGAACTACAAATTACGAGCCTGGCGCACTACCGACTGAGCCCCCCCCCCCACCCCCGAAAGTTGGTAAGAGATTGACCACTCGGCTAGAGGACTGATGAGGGACTAACATCAAAACTACCTAATTAAGAGTCCGATGAAACACTAGAACTAAGGAATTTAGTTTCCTTTTTCACCCTAAGTTTTTCAGACCGTTAGCAATCAATAATATTCTGCCATAGTTTAGTCGCAAACCAAGGAACTTCAATTAAAGGACCAGCAAAGTGTCTTGAGAAATCCTCTTTTTACTAACTTTCCTTTTGACGAAACTGATTTCATTTTTTTGTTGTTGTTGTTGTTGTTTATTCTTTGATCATAGTACAAATAAATTTTATCGTTACAGGTGACCCGCAAAGTTTAAAGCTTATCTGCATAATATAGAGTAATTACATTTATAATTTGTTACAACCGTATGTTAGTCTTCTTTCATCTGATGTGACATTAATATTGTTTCATATTGGTATATGATGAATGTATTATTATTATAAATATGATGTATATCTTATAAATATGATATATTATTATAATATGAATGTATATTTATTATAGATAAATATTGACATTGAAATGTGACATAATATTTAACAAAGAAATTAATGACAATTGACATAGAACAATGAGATTAAAATAAAATTTGTAAATCAAAAGCGAATTTCGTGGTATATGTATAAGGCATTTCACATTTACAAGTGTTTCTCGTTTAACATTAATCTATTTTATAAATAAAAAATAAATACCTCCTCAAGCAGCTGTTTGCCACAGAGTTCTGACAGGAGCCTGTCAGTTTATATGCCATAGTAGAAGGTCTGAGAGGATGGCAGGACCCCAGCAGTGAAACGACACAAACAGCCATGCCTTACCCGGGGCTCGAACCCAGGTCCCTTAGATCAGTAGCCAAGCGAGATAACCACTCGGCCATACGCTATAGAAAATCTATTCCAGGTAAAATACAATAAATCTCCATTTTTTTTTTGCTTCGGTTATGTACAGTTTCTTTGAGTTGAGCAGTTGTTATAGTGAATATTTTTGTTTCTTTGAATGTGTTTCTTAGGAGATATTTTAATTTGGGTTTCAATAAAGTAAAAGAGTTCATGGAATATATTTCTCTTGGTAAGAGGCTAAAAGTATGTGATATTTTGAAACTGCTTTTATATTTTCCATAGTTGTTTTTGAAAGTTCGTAACTGAAAATAGTTTTTTTTATTTCAGTCTTGTATTTTTTTCGTGTTGGATTTTTATTTTATGTTTATCATCAAAAAATTATTTACTGTTAGGAAGTATTTATATAAATTTCGAAAGGATAAAATACCTAAATAATCAAATCTTTCTTTAGCTGTAGTTAGATGTCTGCGGTAATTGACAGGTATTAAGATTGAAGGAATTTAATCCTCAATCGCCATAATCTTTTAAACATTTGTTAAGTTTGTTGTGCCGTAAATTGTTTTACCATAGTTTATGATCGATTCACAGCTTGCTTTATAGACTATTAAACATGTTTCGATTTTTAAAATATATCTTAATTTATGCAGTTTCAAAGCGCAGAATCTTGAACTTCCGCAGATTTTTTTTCCGTATGTGTCTTCCAGCATAATATGCTATCGTAGTGTAGACCTAAGTATTTTTTACTCTCTACTCATTCTATTTCGGTACAGTTACAATCTGTAAAGTTAAGAATGCTTCTCTTGTAGAAGCAGTCGATTTTATGTGTTTTTATACGTATATGGTTATTGATGTGTTCCTGGGAGTAAAAAAGCATCAATTTAGCTTTTTTAATGTTTAAATAAATTTTATTATAATTAAGTCAACGTATAACAGTATTGTAATCTTCTTGTAAAACGTTCACAGCTTTCTCTTTGTTATTATTCAAAGTGGCGATTACTCTGTCATCTGCATACGTAAATAAGTAACTTTTTACATTAGTGTCCACCAGGTCATTAATGTATATCAAAAAGAGCAAAGGCCCTAAAATAGAACCTTGGGGTACACCTTGTTTGATATGATGTCTGGAACTAAAAGTTTTGCCTATTTTTGTATATCAAAAAGAGCAAAGGCCATAAAATAGAACCTTGGGGTACACCTTGTTTGATATGACGTCTGGAACTAAAAGTTTTGCCTATTTTTGTATATCAAAAAGAGCAAAGGCCCTAAAATAGAACCTTGGGGTACATCTTGTTTGATATGACGTCTGGAACTAAACGTTTTGCCTATTTTTGTTATAGAGAACCTATTTCCTAAGTAGTTCTGGAACCAGAGTAATGCGATGCATTTAACCCCATAGTTCTCTATTTAATAATTTATTTAATAAAATGTTATGGTCTATTGTGTCAAATGCTTTTCGTAAATCAAGGAACAATGCTGCTACCTTATCACTCTGATTCAAAGCTTCATAAAGTGTGTCTGTGAAATCTGTTAGCAATTTTATAGTGCTTTTCCCCTTTTGGAAGCCATATTATTTATGACTTAGTGGGTTGGGTTGGGTTGTTTTATCTCTGAGCGGCACTTTTTTGCACACAATGGGCTAAATGGCCAGGTCACATGGACCCCGAAGGCTCAGAGAAGGTTGGGGGAGGGGACCCACCGGAACAGCTGTTGGGAGACAGATGGTAGCCTCCCGTCAAGGCCATCCAGCGTGTTCTTCAACGTGCACAGGGTATGGCTCTCCCGCACACGGATCCACGGCTTAACGTCCCATCCGGCGGACGGCGGCCTTTCCAAGCCCATCGGTGTCCCCTACTGACCATGGGCAGGGCGGGGAATTTTGTGGAGATAAATCTCAACGCTGACCCAGCTGGGACACGAATGACCCACCTGGAAACTACTGAAATCGCTGACCCACCTGGGAACTGCAGATTACGAGCCTTATGACTTAGTATTTTATGTTTATAGGATGAGAAATGTGTATAGGATGTTATGCATATATTTTTCTAGAATCTTATGTATTATGGACAGAATTGGGACCGTTCGATAATTGGCAATATTGGATTTATCACCTTTGTAAATTGGTCTCAGTATTGAAATTTTTAGATCTGTTGGAATTTGACCTGTTAAAATGCTTCGGTTAACTATTTATTTTTTATATCAGCCACTGCTTCTACGTTGTTTTTTAAGTGTTTAACTTGTTTGTTATTGCAGCCTGGTGTTTTATCTTCATTTAGCGATTTAATTATTTTTATCATATCTATTGTTTCAGCAGGGGTTCAAATAATGATTTGGTGTTCGTAAATTTACAGTTTGTTGTGTACTTTTCATCTTGTTCTTCGTTTTTTTCTTTAATCTCTGATATCATAGGTTGTACTCAATATTAAATTAGCTTTCAATTTGTAATGCTGATAAAGATTTTGGCACATTTTTAGTAATCATATCATCAATAGAATTTTTCTTTTTATCTTCTAACAGTCCCAGGTTTGTCGCATATCTTATCTATTCAGTAGTAGTTGTTTTATATAAAAATTTGTTTTTGAACTCTGATTTCAGCAGTAATTGGTTTCGAAAGTTTTCATATAGATGTTTGTAAGTTTCGTTCATTGTATTGTTTTTATAATTGATTCAAGCTTTGTCTCTACGTTTAATCAAGTTAGAAATTTCTGGGTTGATCCATTCTTTACTCTTATTACGTTTCCCAGATGCTTTTCTGTCTCCTTTTCGAAAATCCTTGTTTTATTTAATGTTTCTTCATAATTAAATTCGAAAAATTTGTAAGAGCTATCGCTATCATTAACATTGTTGATGTTTAAATAAGGTGGTGTCCAATCAATTAATGTATGTCTTTGTTGCGTTTTTTATGGTTACATGTAGAGACGGTTTCTACTGTATTAACTAACTCAACAGTGTTTATATTGTGTATTTTGTACTCCTTAAGTCCGATTGCGGCAGAGATGAGATAGTGATCTGCTATTTTGCGGCATAATATTGTTGCGAATTACAAAATGGATAGGCACTGAGCATTAGTATTAATAACTATAATTTAAAACCAATTAAAATACAATGCAAATTGTTACAAAGAAAATATGGATGAAGTATCTTATAAACAATTTAACTACTATCATGCATAAGTCCTTTTTGTACAGAGTATACAATATCAGCTCTGTCTGTTCTACTAAATACTACCTCTTCACTTTGTTTACCATGTCACTTGAATACCTTGAGACGTAAACAAACTCTCGTCCTGTGCTAGTTCACTAAACTTATCACACTAGCAAAACAAAACGACCACCCGCGCACACATCACATGAAAGATACTTCTTGTCTTTTACTTATCGCTCAGACCATCTGAACAACCTTTCAGATCTCACAACTTTAACACACTGCACTGTTATATTTTCATTCTTCCGAATCGTTCTAAGTTCCAAATCGTTGGCTAATTGAATCTCACGTAGAAGCACACACGAGGGCCCAAGCCACGCTAAGTCACGAAGTCACTGTTGCTCGTTCATCTGTCGTAACAATATCATTGAATTAAATGAAATTCTTTTTTTCCAATTTAACTTTTAAATGATCAATACACATTTGGCACAAACGATCCATAACAACTTCTTCTCGAGTGATGTCAGTAATGAATTGGTTATAATCTGATTCTGTTAATATATTTATATATTTCTCTACACTTTTTTTGCCGTTCATAATGTCAATGTTGCAGTTTTCAGTCAATATTTGATTTCTTGTCCTATCATTAAGGTCGAGCCAGTTAGCTATATTCTGTAAAAATGGATATATATCTATGCTGGGGGATCTATAAATTGCTAGCACCTTATAGATCAATTCTTCTTTTTCAATCTTAAGATTAAAAATTTCTGCTGGTATATTTTCTGTATATAAATTTTGTACTACAATTGTATTTCAATAGTATATTAAAATTCGTCGTCTACCTTTTTTTTGTGTTTTAATTGTAAATTTGTTCAAAGTTGTGCATTTTGTACAGTCGCTCAAAAAAGTATCCGAACACTACGGTTGATTACAAAATTCAGAAAAAATATCTGGCAACGATTTTTTTAGAAATTAGTGATCTGGCAACCTTCGTGTCACGTGACACGAAGGTTGCCAGATCACTAATTAAAAAAAATCGTTGCCAGATATTTTTTTCTGAATTTTGTAATCAACCGTAGTGTTCGGATACTTTTTTGAGCGACTGTACAAATGTCTTTCAGTGTTCAAGATATTAATTTCGGTCAGTATGATTATGTCCACATATTGTATGTATTTTTTATGATAATCTAGAAAATATCCCAATATTTTTAGCGCTACTGATATTAACGTGAATCATTCCTAAACGGCTATTTTTTGTAATTGTTTTGTTTCTGTCAAGAACCAATTTTCTGCCTCAGTAATATTATCAGCATAGTGATTAACATAACTATATTGTATATTGTCTAAGGAAGTAGAAGCATTCATAATCATTTAAATTACAAGAGAAGTAAACTACAAAGTATTAAAAATAGTGTACATATTAATATCAACAATATTATCGCCGTCAGCTTTCCGAAGCATAATTTTATGGACTACTTTTCAAATGGTTTTTAATGGAAAAAGGTTCCTATACAAAGGAAGGGGTTAATCTAGAAATTCTATTAGGCCTATCCTGGTTTCTGATACAACATATCAACAGGCCATCCCAGGATTCAAGTCCAGATCCAGCAGCTACAGTGTCACCGGAAGACAAAGCGATACCACTGAGATTTATCTCCGCTCTCACCCGTTTAGCACTCGGTGAGAAAGGTACAGTCGCTCAAAAAATATCCGAACATCATGGTTGATTACAGAATTCAGAAAAAAATATCTGCCAACGATTTTTTTTAGAAATTAGTGATCTGGCAACCTTCGTGTCACGTGTCAAAATTAACAGCAGCAGAATAAGGCGATGAAAAGTCAACAAGAACAGATTATGAAGATGGAAATATAACAGAAACTGAATATGACGATGAAAATTTAATAGGAATAGAATACAATGAGGAAAAGTTAACGCGAGCAGATTACGACGATGGAAGTGTAACAACAGCAGATTTTGAAGATGAAAATTTAACAGCAGCAGATTTTGAAGATGAAAATTTAACAGCAGCAGATTTTGAAGATGAAAATTTAACAACAGCAGATTTTGAAGATGAAAATTTAACAGCAGCAGATTTTGAAGATGAAAATTTAACAGCAGCAGATTTTGAAGATGAAAATTTAACAACAGCAGATTTTGAAGATGAAAATTTAACAGCAGCAGATTTTGAAGATGAAAATTTAACAACAGCAGATTTTGAAGATGAAAATTTAACAGCAGCAGATTTTGAAGATGAAAATTTAACAACAGCAGATTTTGAAGATGAAAATTTAACAGCAGCAGATTTTGAAGATGAAAATTTAACAACAGCAGATTTTGAAGATGAAAATTTAACAACAGTAGATTTTGAAGATAAAAATTTAACAGCAGTAGAGTATGACGAGGAAAATGCAACAGAAGCAGAGAATGACGCCAGTTTTTTTACGTAAGCTGAAAATTCCAAAGGAAAACCAAAATTACACAAAGAAAAGTAATGATAAATAAAGTGAAGAATCGGTGAGAAAAAAAAATATCGGAAAACGAGATGAAGATTACGACGTGTGATTATTGACGAACTGGAGACGAAGATGCCGAGGGTTGGGTTGTTTTACCTCTGAGCGGCACTTTTTTGCACACCACGGGCTAAATTGCCAGGTCACATGGACACCGAAGGCTCAGAGAAGGTTAGGGGAGGGGACCCACTGGAACAGCTGTTGGGAGACAGATGGTAGCCTCTCGTCAAGGCCATCCAGCGTGTTCTTTAACGTGCACAGGGTATGACTCTCCCACACACGGTACCGCAGCTTAACGCCCCATCCGACGGACGGCGCCCTTTCCAAGCCCATCGGCGTCCCCTACTGACCGTGGGCAAGGCGGGGAATTTTGCGGAGATAAATCTCAACGCTGACCCAGCTAGGACTCGAACCTGAGAACTACAGATTACGAGCCTGGCGCACTACCGACTGAGCCACCCCCGCCCGGGGAAAATATGTAAGAAGTGAAGATGAAGATGAAATGAAAAGCCGTAAAAAAAGATGAACATAACCAGCAGAATACCAAAGAAAAGAGAAACCTAAAAAGATGTGCAAAGAGGAGCTACAAGGGGAAAAAAACAAAACAGATTCTTTTTTATGCGCTTTAAAACTTCTCTTTTTGAGTGCATTCTTCCTCAGGAAAATTCCACCCATAACTTGCATTTCTCGCTTTCCCGTTTACACGGTCTGTTGATCACATAAAATGGAAGAAGAGGCGCAAGCACTTTAACGCAAACGCATCCCTGCCTTGCTCCAAATCTCCAGGCGGATGTGTACGGTAAACAGAGATGTCAGTTCACGTGTCATATCGGAGAGCCGTGCGGTGAAACGCACACGTGCAAGCATTTACTACATATCTCCGCAACGGATCTCTGACACAAGCGCTAATCTGGAGTGGGAACCCACCACGAAGCAAGAAATGGAACTTTTCAATAGCCTTCCACTTGAGTGGTTAAAAAGCTTTGGCTTGTCTTCGGAGACAAAGTTATCTAAATTTCAGGAGATTGTGCCCTTCTGTTGTAGAGCAGAAGCTGTAGGAACTGAATCGAGAGTTCCATTTAGAGAAAGGAAGAAAGAGGAAATATAAAAAGGATATGCGGTAGATAAGAAATAAAAGAATTGATTTTTATATATATGTTTGATGCGCTGTTTTGCTTTTGTGAATTGCTTTTTTCCTCCAAACTAATGACAGAAAAATCGGCAAGTTAAAAATAAACCAAGGATGGGTATAAAGTAAATAAAGCAGAGAGAAAATATTGGATACCAGTTGGAAGCAGATAGAAGTTTCCCGTCAACATCAAAATTCTCGTGAAAATATCACGAAACGAATGGAATTTTACTCTCTACAGAGAGACAATCCAACATGGCAGCAGTTATGGCGAATGGAAGCATTCCTTTAAAATTGACGAAACTGACAGAGAGAGAGGTGGAAGTCCTCCATTGAAATGAAGCATCTGTTGAATGGTCAGATACAAAATGGAAGTCTTCTGTTACGTTCAGCCAACATGCCAACAGTTAGAAAGAGAGCAAGGTTACTTCCTATCGACACAATCCGATATGCCTGTTGTTAAGGAAAATGTCCTGACAACTAAAATGCTCTGATAGGCCATCTAATGGCAACTGTGTAGCCAATGAGAAAATGGTCGCTATCTATCAGGACATATAATACCAGTTATGTGGTTAGTGAGAAAAATGAATGCCACCAGTCAGGGCATCTAATGTCAGTTGTGTGGCCAGTGAGAGAAATCGATGCCACCTGTCAAAGCATCTAATATCAGTTACGTGGTCAATTAGAAAAATGGATGCAAGTTGTGTGGCCAGTGAGGGAAATAGATGCCACCTGTCAAAGCATCTAATGCCAGTTACGTGGTCATTTAGAAAAATGGATGCAAGTTGTGTGGCCAGTGAGGGAAATAGATGCCACCTGTCATAGCATCTAATGCCAGTTACGTGGCCAATTATAAAAATGGATGCAAGTTGTGTGGCCAGTGAGGGAAATCGATGCCGCCTGTCAAAGCATCTAATGTCAGTTACGTGGTCAATTAGAAAAATGGATGCAAGTTGTGTGGCCAGTGAGGGAAATAGATGCCACCTGTCAAAGCATCTAATGCCAGTTACGTGGTCATTTAGAAAAATGGATGCAAGTTGTGTGGCCAGTGAGGGAAATAGATGCCACCTGTCATAGCATCTAATGCCAGTTACGTGGCCAATTATAAAAATGGATGCAAGTTGTGTGGCCAGTGAGGGAAATCAATGCCACCTGTCAAAGCATCTAATGCCAGTTACGTGGTCATTTAGAAAAATGTATGCAAGTCGTGTGGCCAGTGAGGGAAATAGATGCCACCTGTCATAGCATCTAATGCCAGTTACGTGGCCAATTATAAAAATTAATGCAAGTTGTGTGGCCAGTAAGGGAAATCGATGCCGCCTGTCAAAGCATCTAATGCCAGTTACGTGGTCATTTAGAAAAATGTATGCAAGTCGTGTGGCCAGTGAGGGAAATAGATGCCACCTGTCATAGCATCTAATGCCAGTTACGTGGCCAATTATAAAAATGGATGCAAGTTGTGTGGCCAGTAAGGGAAATCGATGCCGCCTGTCAAAGCATCTAATGTCAGTTACGTGGTCAATTAGAAAAATGGATGCAAGTTGTGTGGCCAGTGAGGGAAATAGATGCCACCTGTCAAATCATCTAATGCCAGTTACGTGGCCAATTATAAAAATGGATGCAAGTTGTGTGGCCAGTGAGGGAAATAGATGCCACCTGTCAAAGCATCTAATGTCAGTTACGTGGTCAATTATAAAAATGGATGCAAGTTGTGTGGCCAGTGAGGGAAATAGATGCCACCTGTCAAAGCATCTAATGCCAGTTACGTGGTCATTTAGAAAAATGTATGCAAGTCGTGTGGCCAGTGAGGGAAATAGATGCCACCTGTCATAGCATCTAATGCCAGTTACGTGGCCAATTATAAAAATGGATGCAAGTTGTGTGGCCAGTAAGGGAAATCGATGCCGCCTGTCAAAGCATCTAATGTCAGTTACGTGGTCAATTAGAAAAATGGATGCAAGTTGTGTGGCCAGTGAGGGAAATAGATGCCACCTGTCAAATCATCTAATGCCAGTTACGTGGCCAATTATAAAAATGGATGCAAGTTGTGTGGCCAGTGAGGGAAATAGATGCCACCTGTCAAAGCATCTAATGTCAGTTACGTGGTCAATTATAAAAATGGATGCAAGTTGTGTGGCCAGTGAGGGAAATAGATGCCACCTGTCAAAGCATCTAATGCCAGTTACGTGGCCAATTATAAAAATGGATGCAAGTTGTGTGGCCAGTGAGGGAAATAGATGCCACCTGTCAAAGCATCTAATGTCAGTTACGTGGTCAATTAGAAAAATGGATGCAAGTTGTGTGGCCAGTGAGGGAAATAGATGCCACCTGTCAAAGCATCTAATGCCAGTTACGTGGCCAATTATAAAAATGGATGCAAGTTGTGTGGCCAGTAAGGGAAATCGATGCCGCCTGTCAAAGCATCTAATGCCAGTTACGTGGTCATTTAGAAAAATGTATGCAAGTCGTGTGGCCAGTGAGGAAAATAGATGCCACCTGTCATAGCATCTAATGCCAGTTACGTGGCCAATTATAAAAATGGATGCAAGTTGTGTGGCCAGTAAGGGAAATCGATGCCGCCTGTCAAAGCATCTAATGTCAGTTACGTGGTCAATTAGAAAAATGGATGCAAGTTGTGTGGCCAGTGAGGGAAATAGATGCCACCTGTCAAATCATCTAATGCCAGTTACGTGGCCAATTATAAAAATGGATGCAAGTTGTGTGGCCAGTGAGGGAAATAGATGCCACCTGTCAAAGCATCTAATGTCAGTTACGTGGTCAATTATAAAAATGGATGCAAGTTGTGTGGCCAGTGAGGGAAATAGATGCCACCTGTCAAAGCATCTAATGCCAGTTACGTGGCCAATTATAAAAATGGATGCAAGTTGTGTGGCCAGTGAGGGAAATAGATGCCACCTGTCAAAGCATCTAATGTCAGTTACGTGGTCAATTAGAAAAATGGATGCAAGTTGTGTGGCCAGTGAGGGAAATCGATGCCACCTGTCAAAGCATCTAATGCCAGTTACGTGGTCATTTAGAAAAATGTATGCAAGTCGTGTGGCCAGTGAGGGAAATAGATGCCACCTGTCATAGCATCTAATGCCAGTTACGTGGCCAATTATAAAAATGGATGCAAGTTGTGTGGCCAGTAAGGGAAATCGATGCCGCCTGTCAAAGCATCTAATGTCAGTTACGTGGTCAATTAGAAAAATGGATGCAAGTTGTGTGGCCAGTGAGGGAAATAGATGCCACCTGTCATAGCATCTAATGCCAGTTACGTGGCCAATTATAAAAATGGATGCAAGTTGTGTGGCCAGTGAGGGAAATAGATGCCACCTGTCATAGCATCTAATGCCAGTTACGTGGCCAATTATAAAAATGGATGCAAGTTGTGTGGCCAGTAAGGGAAATCGATGCCGCCTGTCAAAGCATCTAATGTCAGTTACGTGGTCAATTAGAAAAATGGATGCAAGTTGTGTGGCCAGTGAGGGAAATAGATGCCACCTGTCAAAGCATCTAATGCCAGTTACGTGGCCAATTATAAAAATGGATGCAAGTTGTGTGACCAGTTTAAAATTGTATGCCACATGTCACAGTATCTAATGTCAGTGAGAGAAAGAGATGCAAATCTCAGGGCATCTAATGCAGTTGTGTGGCCAGTAAGAAAAATGGATTACACCTGTCAGGACATTTAACGCCATTTGTATGGCCGGTGAGAGGCCATTAGATTTGTATGGCCATTAGATGCTCTGAAAGGGATGCTCCCTTTCAGAGCATCTAATGGCAGTTGTATGGACAATGAGAAAAATGGTCTCTACCTATCAGGGCATCTAATGCGTGTTCTGTGGACAGTAAAAAAAAATACCACTTGTCGTCCGTCAGGCAGATGGCATCTATTCTGACCTCCCATCTGAAGAGGGGTGGGGGCGGCTCAGTCGGTAGCGCGCCAGGCTCGTAATCTGTAGTTCTCAGGTTCGAGTCCCAGCTGGGTCAGCGTTGAGATTTATCTCTGCAAAATTCCCCGCCCTGCCCACGGTCAGTAGGGGACACCGATGGGCTTGGAAAGGTCGCCGTCCGTCGGATTGGACGTTAAGCCGTCGCTCCGTGTGCGCGAGAGCCATACCCTGTGCACGTTAAAGAACACACTGGATGGCCTTGACGGCAGAGTACCATCTGTCTCCCAACAGCTGTTCCAGTGGGTCCCCTCAACCAACCTTCTCTGAGCCTTCGGGGTCCATGTGACCTGGCCATTTAGCCCATGGTGTGCAAAAAAGTGCCGCTCAGAGGTAAAACAACTCAACCCAACCCATCTGAAGAACGGCAGCTTTTCCAAGTCCATCAGTGAACCATGAAAGCTTCAATGGAGATAAATCTGAAACCTGAAACAGGTGGGACTTGAACCTAGGAACTAAAGATTACGAACCTGGTGTCCTACCTTCTAACACAAGAGAGACGGTCAAAGTCTTTTGTGTAAACAATCCAACATTCCTATTGTTGGTACAAACAGAGAACTTCCTCTTAAGAATGATCCAACTGTATCAGAAAGAAAGAAACAGTCTATAAAGACCATCCAACGTTCACATTGCCGGAAAGAGAACGTCTCTTAATATCCAAAGCACACAAGGTCAGAGACAGATCGACGAGTCCTATCAAGGCTGCTCAAAGGGAATAGGTTAGCAAACTCTTTCAGGGATTTTATTCTTTCTAATCCCATTAATGTCCTCTTTCTCAACAAGAGAAGCGGAAGTATCAATCAAAAGATCCAATGCCACTTAGAAACTTTTATGCTTCTAATCATAGACTTGGTATGTCAGGGGCGGGGGTGGCTCAGTCGATAGCGCGCCAGGCTCGTAATCTGTAGTTCCCAGATTCGAGTCCCAGCTGAGTCAGCGTTGAGATTTATCTCCGCAAAATTCCCCGCCCTGCCCACAGTCAGTAGAGGACACCGATGGGCTTGGAAAAGCCGCCGCCCGTCGGATTGGACGTTAAGCCGTGGTCCCGTGTGCGGGAGAGCCATACCCTGTTCACGTTAAAGAACACGCTGGATGGCCTTGACGGGAGGCTACCATCTGTCTCCCAACAGTTGTTCCAGTGCGTCCCCTCCCCCAACCTTCTCTGAGCCTACGGGGTCCATGTGACCTGGCCATTTAGCCCACGGTGTGCAAAAAAGTGCCGCTCAGAGGAAACAACCTAACTGTGCACGTTAAAGAACACACTTGACAACTGGATGGCCTTGACGGGAGGTTACCATCTGTCTCCCAACAGTTGTTCCAGTGGGTCCCCTCCCCCAACCTTCTCTGAGCCTACGGGGTCCATGTGACCTGGCCATTTAGCCCATGGTGTGCAAAAAAAGTGCCGCTCAGAGGAAAAACAACCTAACTGTGCACGTTAAAGAACACGCTGGATGGCCTTGACGTGAGGCTACCATCTGTCTCCCAACAGCTGTTCCAGTGGGTCCCCTCCCCCAACCTTCTCTGAGCCTATGGGGTCCATGTGACCTGGCCATTTAGCCCATGGTGTGCAAAACAAGTGCCGTTCAGAGGTAAAATAACCCAACCCAAATTGGTATGTTAAGAGCAACACTCCACGCTTCCCGAAAGAATTTCTTTGAGAGATTCCCTTTTCTTCTTTGTGATAACGGAAATGTTCCTGTCTAACATTTCATACAAGGTTCCCTTCCTCTCCTCTTAGCTACAACAATAAAATGACAAAAGATCTTTTTTTTTGTTCATCACTTTTACTGTGCAATAACTTTCCTAATCTCATCGATCACTCAAGTATTAATCATCGTTTAATTTCAGTTTTGCAACCACTCTCCTGTTGTTATCTTCTTCAATTTTGTGATTGTATCTGTTTTTTTTCTCAAGCTATTCAACCTCACGACGACAATAAGCAGGCAAAAATATTACGCATTAAAAAACGGAGGAACAATTCGTTTTTTCTCAAAGAAGTTTCCAGACTTTCTCTGCCTTTTCTTATTAGATTCATTTTATTAGCCATTTATTTTCTGAACAAAATTTAAACTTTTACATAAACCTTACTTGGAAACGTTTTGTATATACATTGAATAACTGCAAATGAATGTAACATTTTTAATATTTTTTTATACGAAAAAAAAAACATAAATTTAGCATCTTATTGATTCCGCTGGTGGCGCCATCTATGTAGCGAACATACAAACAAGTTGGTTGGTTGTTTTACCTCTGAGCGGCACTTTCTTGCACACCATGGGCTAAATGGCCAGGTCACATGGACCCCGAAGGCTCAGAGAAGGTTGGGGGAAGGGACCCACTGGAACAGCTGTTGGGAGACAGATGGTAGCCTACCATCAAGGCCATCTAGTGTTCCTTAACGTGCACAGGGTATGGCTCTCCCGCACACGGGTCACGGCTTGACGTTCCATCCGACGGACGGCGGCCTTTCCAAGCCCATCGGTGTCCCTTAGTGATCGTGGGCATGGCGGGGAGTTTTGCGGAGATACATTTCAACGCTGACCCAGCTGGGACCCGAACCAGAGAACTGCAGATTACGAGCCTGGCACGCTACCGACTGAGCCCCCCGCCTCCACCCACAACCCTACATACAACCAAGAACACCACTTATGTTTAGAAGTCATTTAAGAAAATTTATACGTACCAGAAGAAAGATTTCAAATATTCAATACGGATACTATGGGTATACTTTACGTATCTTGACGAGGCGGGGGTGTCTCAGTCGGTAGCGCGCCAGGCTCGTAATCTGTAGTTCACAGGTTCGAGTCCCAGCTGGGTCAGCGTTGAGATTTATCTCCGCAAAATTCCCCGCCCTGCCCACGGTCAGTAGGGGACACCGATGGGCTTGGAAAGGCTGTCGTCCGTCGAATGGGACGTTAAGCCGTGGCCCGTGTGTGGGAGAATCATACCCTGTGCACGTTAAAGAACACGTTGGATGGCCTTGACGGGAGGCTACCATCTGTCTCCTAAGAGCTGTTCCAGTGGGTCCCATCAACCAATATTATCTGAGCCTTCGTGGTCCATGTGACCTGGCCATTTAGCCCATGGTGTGCAAAAAATTGCCGCTCAGAGGTAAAACAACCCAACGTATCTTTACGTACGTCGCTTTATATTCCATTTCATCCCATGCGCGTTCACTTCAAGGCTGTTCCTCACCTATTCCAGAACTTCTCGTAGATTTCCAATACCTCAAATTCTAAAATAGGGACGTTTGACTTTGCAACTGAAGTGAAAAGTAGTTTCACGAGAAAAGACGAACTTTGCAACAAGACTTTCATCTTTATGGAGCCATTCCTGGAGGTCAGAGCAAAAATTAAACGATTTTTCTTTATCCCTCACTTCGATAATATTGTTACGACAGATGAACGAGCAACAGTGACTTCATGACTTAACGTGACTTGAACATTCGTGTGTGCTTCTACGTGAGATTCAATTTAGCCAACGAATTGGAACTTAGAACAGTGAGGAAGAATAAAAAAAGGTAGCAGTGCAGTGTGTTAAAGTTGTGAGATCTGAAAGGACGCTCAGATAGTACGAGTCAGTGCCCGTTAAGTGAAAATAATTAATATATTTATTAGCGTGTGCGCGGGTGTTTGTTTTCTGTTGTTAGTAACAAAAGTTTAGTGAACTAACACAGGACGAGAAATTGTTTACCTCTGAAGGTATTCAAGTGACATGGTAAACAAAGTGAAGAGGTAATATTTTAGTACAACAGACAGAGCTGATATTGTATGCTCTGTACAAAAAGGTTAATGACTTATGTATGATAGTAGTTAATTTGTTTATAAAATACTTCATCCATAGGGCGGGGGTGGCTCAGTCGGTAGCGCGCCAGGCTCGTAATCTGTAGTTCCCAGGTTCGAGTCCCAGCTGGGTCAGCGTTGAGATTTATCTCCGCAAAATTCCCCGCCCTTCCCACGGTCAGAAGGGGACACCGATGGGCTTGGAAATGCCGCCGTCCGTCGGATGGGACGTTAAGCCGTGGCCCCGTGTGCGGGAGAGCCATACCCTGCGCACATTAAAGAACACGCTGGATGGCCTTGACAGGAGGCTACCATCTGTCTCCCAACAGCTGTTCCAGTGGGTCCCCTCCCCCAACCTTCTCTGAGCCTTCGGGGTCATTGTGACCTGGCCATTAAGCCCATTGTGTGCAAAAAAGTGCCGCTCAGAGGTAAAACAACCCAACTTCATCCATATTTTTGTAACAATTTGCATTGTATTGAAAATTGGTTTGAAAATATAGTTATTAGTACTCACGCTCAGTGCCTATCCATTTTAAAATTCGCAACAGTATAATAGCAATTACGATCTGTAGCTTTTCAGGGCGTAAACCAAATTAATGTATTTCTTGTTCTTTCGAAATATGCACGATTTGTTCAATTGTGTCAATGTAAGGAATTTTAAAATCGTTACATTCGACTCATGAGTGGTTAGTGGGGCGGTGGTGGCTCAATCGGTAGCGTGCCAGGCTCGTAATCTGCAATTCCGAGGTTTGAGATCCGCCTGGGCCAGTCTCCGCAAAATTCCCCGCCCTGCCCACGGTCAGTAGGGGACACCGATGGGCGTGGAAAGACCGCCGTTCGTCGGAAGGGACGTTAAGCCGTGGCCCCGTGTGCGGGAGAGCCATACCCTGTGCACGTTAAAGAACACGCTGGATGCCTTGACGGGAAGCTACCATCTGTCTCCCAACAGCTGTTCTAGTGGGTCTCCTCACCTTTCTCTGAACCTGGGGTCCTTGTGACTTGGCCATTTAGTCCATGGTGCGCAAAAAAGTGCAGCTCAGAGGAAAAACAATCCAATCCATAAAAGTCTGGCCAAGCTTTGAATCTCCAAAAACTCCCCATCCTGCCTTCGGTCAGAAGGGGACACCGATGGGCTTTGAAAGGCTACGGTCCGTCGGATGAGATGTTAAGAGACACCGTACAAGACACCGTACCCTCAACCCATTAAAGAGCACATTTAATTTCCTTGATCGGTTTCCATGTGTCATATAACTGTTTCCCAGTGGGTCCCCTTTCCTATCTAGTTCGGAGACTTTGGGGTTCTTGTGACCCAATTTAGCCGAGTTGTGTTGGGTTGTTTTACCTCTGAGCGGCACTTTTTTGCACACCATGGGCTAAATGGCCAGGTCACATGGACCCCGAAAGCTCAGAGAAGATTGGGGGAGGGGACCCACTGGAACAGCTGTTGGGAGACAGATGGTAGCCTCCCGTCAAGGCCATCCAGCGTGTTCTTTAACGTGCACAGGGTATGGCTCTGCCACACACGGGGCCGCGGCTTAACGTCCCATCCGACGGACGGCGGCCTTTCCAAGCCCATCGGTGTCCCTTACTGACCGTGGGCAGGGCGGGGAGTTTTGCGGAGATACATTTCAACGCTGACCCAGCTGGGATTCGAACCAGAGAACTGCAGATTACGAGCCTGGCACGCTACCGACTGAGCCACCCTCGCCTCCACCCACAACCCTACATACAACCAACAACACCACTTATGTTTAGAAGTCATTTAAGAAAATTTATACCTACCAGAAGAAAGATTTCAAATATTCAATACGGATACTATGGGTATACTGTACGTATCTTTACGAGGCGGGGGTGGCTCAGTCGGTAGCGCGCCAGGCTCGTAATCTATAGTTCACAGGTTCCAGTCCCAGCTGGGTCAGCGTTGAGATTTATCTCCGCAAAAAATATTCCCCGCCTTGCCCACGGTCAGTAGGGGACACCGATGGGCTTGGACCCATCCAGCGTGTTCTTTAACGTGCACAGGGTATGTCTCTCCCGCACACGGGGCCGCGGCTTAACGTCCCATCCGACGGACGGCGGCCTTTCCAAGCCCATCGGTGTCCCCTACTGACCGTGGGCAGGGCGGGGAATTTTGCGGAGATAAATCTCAACGCTGACCCAGCTGGGACTCGAACCTGGGAACTACAGATTACGAGCCTGGCGCACTACCGACTGAGCCACCCCCGCCCCAAATTTAGCCGATTATGCGCACAAAAAAAACCCCGCCACTCATGGAAAGCAATTCAACTTAATGTGCCACTTTTTAATGTTTCATGCAGGTCAGTGTGAGTACAATCATTCCATCGTAATACTGACGATTGTAGAAGAGACAGAGATAGCTTTAATCAGCAAGTCAGTTTTGCAGGAGAGTCCCATTTCCTAAGTGTGCGGAGGGGATAAAAACTAAAAGTGAACTGGTATATTAGTACAAGATGTGCTGAAAGTGTTTTCTCTCTGCATAAATGCAGATCTGAGCCTTCGATCAACGTATTCAAAACAACTCCTTCCAATTCGTTCACGTCAATTACCGTAATTACAGCAATAATCTTCTCTTTCAGCTGACTAATTAGTTTTGAATTACTTCCGTGTAATTGCCCCCTTAAGGTCCCTCTATGGATTAATTTTTTTTCCGTTCCAGAGATAATCTTATTCTCAGATACGAATAGCAACGAGAATTTTCTCAGATGTGACATTTTTATTTTCATTAATTACCGGTAATTGTTAAGAAATTATATCTCTGATATGAACATTGATCATTCTTTGTTATTCTGACGGTCAATATTAATTTCTTTATTTAATTACCGGTAGTCATTTAAATATTAATCTCAATCATTATAAAACATTAATATTAATCATTATATATTATTTATATAGAAATATCTCATAATTAAAAAATATTGATAGACATATTTTATATATCAGCGTTTTATGATAATAAAGAAGGTTCTTATAATTAGCAAAAGTTTAGCAAGAAAATATACAGTATTCTCTTTTACGCAGTAGCTTCATAAAAAAGAAACAAATATCTCAGCATCCTTTATTACACGTTATTGAAAATCAAATTGCAAACCGTGGCTCATTTAATACACACTCCCTCCCTTAGGCTTATTTATCACAATAATATTTACATGTGAATATTTTGAATAATTGTGAAATTTATTCATTATTCTAGTTCAGTGTCTCGCAAACTGTGTGCCGCGAGAGATTCCAAGTGTGCCTCGAGAGATTTTCAAATTGACACTAGATATTCCGAAGATTTCATTTTGACTTGACTTGTGTTATCGACGTGCTTTAATATCGACGTGCTATCGACGTGCTATCGACGTGCTTTAATAAAAATCTTTCAGATTTTATCAACTGGGATCTTGTAAGTATTTATCAAGCTTTTTCCAAATTTTGGTATTAATTTTTGATTATTTCAAGCCTTAGAATGGACAAATATTTAAAACAAACACCGAGTTATGAATTAAAGAACGAGAGCAAATCTTCAAGTAAAACCAGGCTGATGACTTCAACAAAGCGCAAATATAATGACGATTATAGAGAGTTTGCTTTTATTCTTTTTTAGGTGTGCCGCGGAAAAAAAATTACATTCACTGTGCCGCGGAAAAAAAATTACATTCAGTGTGCCGCAGAGTAAAAAAGTTTGCGAGACACTGTTCTAGTTGGTTTAAAATGTTATTGTCATTTTACATTCTCTGGTGTGTGGGTTGGATTGCTTTACCTGTGAGCAGCACTTTTTTTTCGCACATAATCTTGTAAATGGTCAGTCACAAGGACCCCAAGAGCTCAGAGAAAGTTGGGGGAAGGAGACACACTGGATAACTGTTAGGAGACAGATGGTAGCCTCCTATCAAGGCCATATAGTGTGTTCTTTAATGTGCAGAAGGTATGGCCCTATTGCCCTATTGTATATGACGTGAGGGAAAGCTATATCCTGTGCACGTTAAAGAACGTGCACAGGATATGGCTACCATCAGTTTAACAGTTTTATTCAACAACAAAAAAAAGACACACATTTGCATTTGCTATTACATATCACATAAAGTTTTTAAAATTCTCAAATAAATGAAAAAGACACAAAATTATGAGCACAATATTACGAAAAAGAGAGAAAGTACTCGCGTCTGAGAGCAGTGAAGAGAACAAACAAATATACATCTCCGCGAAGTTCAGTAAGGCTTATCCGCAGAGGATACAGTTTATGCTTAAAAAGCGTGTAAGTCATGGTCAGTCTGCTGACAGCTGCCCAGTGGGTCCCCTCCCCGAACTTTCTCTGAGATCTCAGGGTTCAGGTGACCTAGCCATGTAGCCCATTGTGTGCAAAAAGTACCTCTCAGAGGTAAAACAACACAATACAACCTTCACATGGCAACGCGGCTTTACATTCCAACCGACAGGCGGTGGCCGTTTCAAGCCCCTCGTTATCCCTTTTGTGACAAAGATAAATCTCAACGCTAGGGGGCGGGGGTGGCTCAGTCGGTAGCGCGCCAGGATCGTAATCTGTAGTTCCCAGGTTCGAGTCCCAGCTGGGTCAGCGTTGAGATTTATCTCCGCAAAAATTCCCCGCCCTGCCCACGGTCAGTAGGGGACACCGATGGGCTTGGAAAGGCCGTCGTCCGTCGGATGGGACGTTAAGCCGTGGCCCCGTGTGCGGGAGAGCCATACCCTGTGCACGTTAAAGAACACGCTGGATGGCCTTGATGGGAGGCTACCATCTGTCTCCCAACAGCTGTTCCAGTGGGTCCCCTCCCCCAACCTTCTCTGAGTCTTCGGGGTCCACGTGACCTGGCCATTTAGCCCATGGTATGCAAAAAAGTGCCGCTCAGAGGTAAAACAACCCAACCCAACTCAACGCTAGAACAGCTGGGGCTAGAGACCGGGAACTACAGATTACGATAATGGCGTGTTACCGACTCTGCTACTATAGAGCAACTGATCAATTACTATAAAAAAAAAATATCCCCTCATGCAGCTGCTTGCCACAGAGGTCTGACAGATAGTAGAAGGTCTGGCCGTCCCTGGCCGAGTGGTTAGCGCGCTTGGCTACTGATCTATGGGACCTGGGTTCGAGCCCCGGGTTAAGGCATGGCTGTTTGTGTCGTGTTTCTGCTGAGGTCCTGCCATCCTCACAGACCTTTTACTATGGCATATAAACTGACAGCTCCTGTCAGACCTCTGTGGCAAGCAGCTGCTTGAGGGGGTATTTATTTTATTTTTTATAGTAGAAGGTCTGAGAGGATGGCAGGACCTCAGCAGAAAAACGACACACGAATCCATGCCTTACCCGGGGTTCGAACCCAGGTCTCTTGGATTAGTAGCCAAGCGCGCTAACCACTCGGTCATGGGACGGCTAGTTACTATAAGCGACAGTATAAAGAGAAGCGATAAGACAAAAACAGACAACACTGTTATTAACTTTTTCTCCAGCAGACATCATCATCTTTTCTCACGACAACGGCAGAATCATCTGATGATGTGGTTGAGAAACGTGCTGCCTCATCTTCAACCCTCTTCTAACTTCTTTTTACAACCCTAATCCACCTCAAGTACTATTCAACTATTTTGGGAGTGAGTAGAATTCTTTAAGTAGTTTATTTCTCAAGTACAGTGTGATTTATAAAATTTGCTAACCTTCCTTGTGGGGCATCCATGAAAACAGAGATATATTCGAGAGCTCTTGTATCTGATATCTAAAAGAACTTATACACTGAAGTGCCATTGAAGCCCCTCTGGCCCTGATAACGGCCGCCACACGACGAGGGAAGGACTCCACAAGCTTGGGTAAATGCTTCACAGGTATGGCGACCCATGCATCCTCCAGAGCTGCCCACAATTCTCTCAAGGTCATCGCTAATGGGACACGGGCCCAAACACTCTGCTCGACGGTATCCCAAAGATTTTAGATGGGATTAAAATCTGGGCTTCTAGGTGACCAATTCATTATTTCAAAGTCAGAAGAATGCTCCTGCAACCATGCAGTAGCCAACCTGGACTTGTGAGATGAACAGTTGTCTTGCTGGTAGAAGCCATCTCCATTGGGATGCATGATGTCCATAAATGGGTGTAAATGGTCAGCCATGAGTTCTACGTACCAGGATGCATTGAGAGTCGTCGGTAAACGTACCAAAGGTCCCACAGTCGCCCAACTGAAGACACCCCAGTCTATTACTGAGCCACCACCAGTTTGTACTGTTCCGGCCTGACATGCAAGATCCATGGCTTCATGGAGTTGGCGACATACCCTCAGTCTTCCATCGGCGTGATGAAATTTAAATTGGGAATCATCACTCCGTTGTCAATTTTCGATGGTCCAGTTTCGATGTTCTATTGCCCAGGCAAGGCGTTGAGCCCGGTGTTGTGCCATTAGAAGTGAGACTCTCGTAGGTCGGCGGCTCCCGAAGTCGAGACGATGGAGTGATCATTGCACGGCCATGCACTGATTTCCCGGCTGGAACCCGCGTTCAGATGGGAGCTGATTTCAGATAATGTGACACCCTTATCGGTCCATACTATGCGGGTCAGACAGCGAAGATGATCATTCAAGGCTGGTTGTCCTTTGCAGTTTGTCCGGGTGTTTTGTTTTTTGCCAGAATTTTCATATTCCCGGAACACTCTTGAAACCGTCGTACGAGAAAATCCAAGTTCGTTGACAATTTCGGAGATCGAGTGTCCCATCCGACGGGCACCTACGATCTGCCCTCTGTCAAATGCATCTAAATCCCGCGCCTTTCCCATTACGCTTTTCACGACGAATGATTGGGGAAGCCAAAGCTCACAGCTGTATATGACCAGAGTTTCATCTTTGGTCATTGTATAGCTGATATGATCATGGACTTCGCCTGTACATTTTATGGAAATCAACCAAAGGACTTGTTTGTAATTCGTGTTTGTTGCCTAACCCTTGAGCACTAGTGTATTATAATTCGCATTTTTCAAATCGTTAGTTAATTTAAAGTTGCATCGTTAGAAGGCACTAAATATGGAAAAGATGAAATTCCAAGGAATATTGGAAGACGGCAACAATCAAAAATCCCTTTTCTAAGAGGGGTGTGAGAAAAGCAACTTTTAAATTTTATGGAAAAAAAAAGGCAAATATTCTTCACATTGCAAAAGTATTAATAAAATGCTACTATTTGCATTTTTCGCAATCGTCCATTATTTCGTTAAAAAGTTTTAAGCAGTGAAAAAGTAGATAACCGAAAAATTTCATTCTCTTTCAAAACGAGATTGCTATATGCGCCAGAGGAAATACACTGAGTGCTATTGAATTAGGGTTTTGGATTGGATTGTTTTTCCTCTGAGCGGCACCTTTTTGCACACCATGGGCTAAATGGCCAGGCCATAAGGACCCCGAAGGCTCAGAGAAGGTTGGGGGAGGGGACCCACTGGAACAGCTGTTGGGAGACAGATGGTAGACTCCCGTCAAGGCCATCCAGCGTGTTCTTTAACGTGCACAGGGTATGTCTCTCCCGCACACGGGGCCACGGCTTAACGTACCATCCGACGAACGGCAGCCTTTCTAAGCCCATCGGTGTCCCCTACTGACCGTGGGCAGGGCGGGGAAATTTTGCGGAGATAAATCTCAACGCTGACCCAGCTGGGACTCGAACCTGGGAACTACAGATTACGAGCCTGGCGCGCAACCGACTGAGCCACCCCTGCCCCAATTGAATTAGGGATAGGAGACATTATTCAAATTCAGTACCGCATATCCCGCATTTGCGCGCATGCGTGGTTGAAACTCTGGTCATATATAGCTGTCAGCTTTGGCTTCTCCAAGCATTCGTCGTAAGAAGCCTAATGGGAAAGGCGGGATTTGGATGCATTTGGCAGAGGACAGATCATAGGTGCCCGACGGATGGGACACTCGATCTCCGAAATTATCAACGAACTTGGATATTCTCGTACGACGATTTCAAGAGTGTTCCGGAATATGAAAATTCTGTTAAAAAAACAAACTCCCGGACAAACTGCAAAGGACAACCAGCCTTGAATGATCATCTTCGCTGTCTGACCCGCATAGTATGGACCGATAAGGGTGTCACATTATCTGAAATCAGCTCCCATCTGAACGCGGGTTCCAGCCAGGAAGTCAGTGCACGGACCGTGCAATGATCACTTCATAGTCTCGGCTTCGGGAGCGGCCAAACTACGAGAGTCCCACTTCCAACGGCATGACACCGGGCTCAACACCTTGCCTTTGCTAAAGAACATCGAAAGTGGACCATCGAAAATAGGCAATGGATAGCTTGGAGTGATGATTCCCGATTTAAATTTCATCATGCCGATTTAAGACTGAGGGTATGGCGCCAACTCCATGAAGCCGTGGATCTTGGACTTTAGAATAATATGACCACCTACAATACATATAATATGGCAAGTGGTCATATTATTCTGATACGATTGTGTATATCTCATTAATACCTGAAAAACAAATGAATTGCCTTGGATATTTAACGAATCATTCAAATTAGAAAATCGTTACCTCAAAGTGACATGTAAAGGTTCAATGATAACATACCTTAAATATGGTGTGTGATTACCCCCGGATAGCAATACAGACTGCAGAACGATTCGTCATTTGAAAATAATGTTGTCTTTGAGGATGTAATTGCCATTCATGCATGAGTGCAGATTGGAGCTTCTGGAGTGTTCTGGTTGGTAGATTGCGACAGGCGATGCCCGTCCTAGAGCGTCCCAAACATGTTCTATTGGATTAAAGTCAGGTGATGCTCGTCCTAGAGCGTCCCAAACATGTTCTATTGGTTTAAGGTCAGGCGATGCTCGTCCTAGAGCGTCCCAAACATGTTCTATTGGATTAAAGTCAGGTGATGCTCGTCCTAGAGCGTCCCAAACATGTTCTGTTGGATTAAAGTCAGGTGATGCTCGTCCTAGAGCGTCCCAAACATGTTCTATTGGTTTAAGGTCAGGCGATGCTCGTTCTAGAGCGTCCCAAACATGTTCTATTGGATTAACGTCAGGTGATGCTCAACCTAGAGCGTCCCAAACATGTTCTGTTGGATTAAGGTCAGGCGATGCTCGTCCTAGAGCGTCCCAAACATGTTCTATTGGTTTAAGGTCAGGCGATGCTCGTCCTAGAGCGTCCCAAACATGTTCTATTGGTTTACGGTCAGGCGATGCTCGTCCTAGAGCGTCCCAAACATGTTCTATTGGATTAAGGTCAGGCGATGCTCGTCCTAGAGCGTCCCAAACATGTTCTATTGGATTAAGGTCAGGCGATGCTCGTCCTAGAGCGTCCCAAACATGTTCTATTGGATTAAGGTGAGGCGATCGAGAAAGCCAGTCCATACAGCTTATGGCTTTATTCTTAAGGTATTGGTCCACCAAGACAGCTCTTTGGAGATGAGTATTATCGTTCATTAACACGGAATCATCAGGACCAATTGCTGTGAGAAATGGTTTGAGGATCTCATTACGATATCTTACAGCTTTACATCCCTCCTGGGAAGACATGGTATGCGGCCATAGAAAGTGATGCCCGTCCACAAACCAGATCCAAAACTGTCTCTTTCCCTGATGATGTTTGGTTCCAGGCTGTCTCCAGACTAATAGTCGTTGGGAATCGGTCTGCAGATTAAATTGAATTCATCGGTGAACAGGACATTTTCCCATTGACATTGAGTCATGAGTGATGAGTCATGAGAGATGAGTAATGTTGTGGAGGCCAATTTAATTGGACTCTGCATTGGCTGGACGGCAAAAGGGCGCACACAACTGGCCGTCTTGCATAAAGATGACCTGCATGAAGCCTTATGGACACAGTTTGCCGGAATGCAGCCCTTCACGTGGTTGCAGCGATATCGAAAGCGAGCTGGGTTGGGTTGGGTTGTTTTACCTCTGAGCGGCACTTTTTTGCACACCGTGGGCTAAATGGTCAGGTCACATGGACCCCGAAGGCTCAGAGAAGGTTGGGGGGGGACCCACTGGCACAGCTGTTGGGAGACAGATGGTAGCCTCCCGTCAAGGCCATCCAGTGTGTTCTTTAACGTGCACAGGGTATGGCTCTCCCGCACACAAGCCAACGGCTTAACGTCCCATCCGACGGACGGCGGCCTTTCCAAGCCCATCGGTGTCCCCTAGATGACCGTGAGCAGGGCGGGGAATTTTGCAGAGATAAATCTCAACGCTGACCCAGCTGGGACTCGAACATGGGAACTGCAGATTACGAGCCTGGCGCGCTGCCGACTGCGCCACCCCTCCTCCCGCCCCCGAAAGCGAGCTGACCTGCTGGATGGGTTCTATGGTGCCTTGCATTTAGGAGCTGGTAACGGTCGTCCCTAATCGAAAAAAATAAAAAAAAAATAAAAAAAAATCTTACAACGATTATTTTAGAAATTAGTGATCGTGACACGAAGGTTACCAGATCACAAATTTCTAAAAAAAACGTTGCCAGATATTTTTTCTGAATTCTGTAATCAACCATAATGTTCGGGTGCTTTTTTGAGCGACTGTACCTTGCAACCCCTTGAATTCAAACCTGTTAATACATATCTTTAAAAACGTATTCAGTAACTCTTTCTCTAGACGACCTCCAAAAGTTTTCACGGACTTGTCTCCATCGCTCAACAGAAGGCGCTGTAGCATTGTGTGTTTTCAAGTATCCCCCTGATGAGATCTCCATGGTTACCACGATCATCGGCTCGTCCTTTCGCTTCACTAATTAGCTGCGGAAATGACGCTTTAATTCGACAATTTGCGTCAGTCCGAAACACGTGCAAAGATGCTCTTCCCCCAGCTAATTGTGACATCATTACCGCCATCCGATACCTGCTCCTTCGGTTCCAAAACAGCCTTTCAGTCAGAGTCAGGATTTAATAGGGATGCTCCAAAATCCTAACGAATAGAGAAAAGGACTCGCTTTAATTGCACTCATTTAGACCCGTCGGCTCCGCCAAGTCCTTTTAACGTCGGGGGAAGGGGGGGGGGGTCTAGGTCCAGTGAAACACGAGATCGTCCATTCATTTGTGTGTCGTTATAATGAGTGGAAGTCAACGATTGGCTCCAACGCGAGACACGCGGACAACGATGTTGGATGATTCCGGGAGACATCGCGAGCAGAGATCAAGTTGCTCGAGCCAAAATGCAGAGGAATCGAGCGAATTACACGTGTTCCTTCCAGTGCGCTGCTCATGGTTTGCGGTTCTAATGCGAATTCCATGCTAATGTTGCAGAGGACTTGCACGCCTCTGCAGAATATAAGGACGATAAATTGTTGGCATGTAAAGAGACAAAGGAAGATTTCACAGAATGCGCGTGGTATGCTTGTTTCATGAAACTCTTTTCACGACACGACGTGAGGCAAAATTTCGAGCTATTTGTTATGTAGTAAATGTTTCTGAATTTAATTACCCCGAAGAATGTTATTGCTGACATTAAACGGCACATGGTGTTTCTCATTCACTGATCATAATTCACAACTCTGAGAGTAGAAGTTTGCTCTCCAAACTTGTCTTTCAAAGAGATGACGTCAGTTTTAGTCATTCTCTGAGAGTAGGACTCTGAATGAACTAAATCCACTGTGAGTTTCAACTCCGTGAAGATTAACAATATAAATACCCTTACCATACTACCATCATTTTTTCGGGGCGGGGGGTGGCTCAGTCGGTAGCGCGCCAGACTCGTAATCTGTAGTTCCCAGGTTCGAGTCCCAGCTGGGTCAGCGTTGAGATTTATCTCGGCAAAACTCCCCGCCCTGCCCATGGTCAATAGGGGACACTGATGGGCTTGGAAAGGCCGCCGTCTGTCGGATGGGACGTTAAGCGGTGGTCCCGTGTGCGGGAGAGCCATACCCTGTGCACGTTAAAGAACACGCTGGATGGCCTAGACGGGAAGCTACCATCTGTCTCCCAACAGCTGTGCCAATGGGTCCTCTCCCCTAACCTTCTCTGAGCCTTCGGGGTCCATGTGACCTGGCCATTTAGCCCATGGTGTGCAAAAAAGTGCCGTTCAGAGGTAAAACAGCCCAACGTTAAAGAACACGCTGGATGGCCTTGACGGGAGGCTACCATCTGTCTCCCAACAGCTGTTCCAGTGTGTCCCCTCCCCCAACCTTCTTTGTGCCTTCGGGGTCCTTGTGACCTGGCCATTTAGCCCATGGTGTGCAAAAAAGTGCCGCTCAGAGGTAAAACAACCCAACCCACGGTATTCCACTCTTGTTCATTCCAGTTGTCTGAGGCGACACCACTGAAGATGTACTTGCATGTGGGCAGATGTGAGGGGCAAACGCAATGCCAGACGATAAGGCTCGGAACCTTATCGTCTGGCATTGCGACTTCTAAAGACGATTCACTCACTTCTAAAGACGATAAGGCTCGGAACCTTATCGTCTTTAGAAGTGAGTGATCTGGCAACCTTCGTGTCACGTGACACGAAGGTTGCCAGATCACTCACTTCTAAAAATAAATCGTTGCCAGATATTTTTTCTGAATTCTGTAATCGATCATAGTGTTCGGATATTTTTTTGAGCGACTGTACATATTGGGAGAAATTTCTGCTCTTTAGGATGATGAAACGAAGACATCCCTTAACACCACGATCGCTATGAATGATTTGCAAGCGACTCGCCATTTCGAACCCTTGGGTTAATGAGATAAAGATAGGCATTCTAAATCATTTTTAAATTACTTTTTCAGATATAAGATAGGATTTTAGACTGTAAAGTATTAAATATATCTGGGCTTGGGAATGCTCTCGACAATGCGCCTCCCTCTTTCACTCCCTCCAAGTATAAGATGCATTGTTAAAAAATAAATTTTAAAGTATAGTTTAATACAGAAACTCTAATTTATTAAATCATATTTAAAATCATTGAACTATTGTCTAGTAGAACGTGATAAACAAACGTTAATCAGAATTATGCAGATTATACTTGATCCGAGAAAATAGGGGTCCCCTCTAGTCTCATCAAGGTCACCTTGATACATTAGACACGGACAGCCGTTGAGCAAAAGGAGGGAAAAAAAGAGAAAAATTATTTATGCATAAAAATTTCAGTGATTTAATTTGTTTAAAATTAACTAAAATCTATTTATTTTTAATCTACATAAAATAAAAAATTTATTAATCATAATTATATTAAAATTTTAAAAATTATTTTAAAATTGGCTATTATAATTTAAAATTAATAGCTACCAGTAGAATTAAAAAAATTTATATATCAAAAATCAATTTATTTGTTACATGATTGTTCAAACTTGACAGGAAGAAGGCTTTGGTCAGGCATGTCAAACTCGTTAACCACCGAGGGCCATATTAAGTATTATATATTAAATCGCGGGGCGCAAAACAAAAAAAAAAAGGAATGGAATGATCATGAAACGATCGGGCATTTCATGATATGAGCAATTCTACGATCTGGAGGGCCGCAGAACAGTTCCCGGCGGATTGCATGCGATCCGCGGGCCGCGTGTTTGACATGCCTGGATGGCCACAATCAATATTTCATCCCATGACATTTTCCTCTAATCCGCCTCTGATTAATAAACTTTCCCTTTGTATGCAAGACTCATACACTGTTCAGTTAAAGAATACGCTGGATGGTTTTCATGATAGTCTTTCATCTATAACCTGACAGCTTCCAGTGGGTTCCCTACCCAACCCTAGAGCCCTTGGAGTCCTTGTGACCTGACCATTTTACCCAATCGTGTGCCAAAGAAAAATGCCACTCAGGGATAAAAACAACTGAACCCAACCTATAAATTTATCCACTGACATTCAAACCGAAATGCATTTGAAAACCTTAGTATTTTTTTAAATAATCCCTGATACTGATTAAAAAAATCTAGATCGCATCATAAAAAAATAAAGTTTTAGTTTCCTTTTCGTTATTTTAGATTCTCTTTCATATCAGAAGCAACAAAGAATCCGTCGCCATTGTTAAAACGTTCATCGGTAACAATGGACCCGCACGCAAGTATCGAGTGCTTGCAGTGGATAAAAATAGCATTGTTAGAAGATGCAATTAATTTGGTATGAAGGACAAAAAGTGGGGGAAGGGGAACGAAAAAAAAAAATCCGTGAAAAACTGGAAAGCGTGCTTTTCTAGCAGACAGGGGAATGTCATTAAAAGTATCTGCACATCACTGTGAGGAGCCTCGAAAGTCCGTCGTCACTTCTTACAAAACAGCGCGATGGTGTTAATTAGAAAGACGTCAGATGCAGATAAAAAAGAGACTTAATAGTGGACTGATAAAGCAACGCCTTGACCGGAGTGCTTTAGCAGTTGTAGCATGTGCAACACAGTATAGTGTTTCTTGTCTCTCTTCCATTTGATTACCAATCTTCGTTTACAATTAAAATGCTTTTTTTTTTCGGGATTGATTTAGGAAAATTTAAATAACAGTTCTTAATTCAGTTCAATTTGAAACTCATCATCGCAATCTTGAATTCACAGTTTTTTCGCATTAATTACAACCCCAAAGCGATATGAAAAATTTGCAAATTTGCTCTTGCTTTTCCCCACTGAACGGCATTATTTTAGTGTAACTTCCCAAGGAGCTGATCACACGAACAATAAATCTTAAAGCAGATTTTCAGTTCACATGACCGGTTCTATCTCTCTCCCTCTCACTTATCTACTAAAACCTATCATGTCCCTCTCTCCCTTTCACTAACATCTATCATGTTCCTCTCTCCCTCTTGGGGCGGGGGTGGCTCAGTCGGTAGCGCGCCAGACTCGTAATCTGTAGTTCCCAGGTTCGAGTCCCAGCTGGGTCAGCGTTGAGATTTATCTCCGCAAAAATTCCCCGCCCTGCCCACGGTCAGTAGGGGACACCGATGGGCTTGGAAAGGCCGCCGTCCGTCGGATGGGACGTTAAGCCGTGGCCCCGTGTGCGGGAGAGCCATACCCTGTGCACGTTAAAGAACACGCTGGATGGCCTTGACGGGAGGCTACCATCTGTCTCCCAACAGCTATCCAGTGGGTCCCCTCCCCCAACCTTCTCCGAGCCTTCGGGGTCCATATGACCTGGCCATTTAGCCAATGGTGTGCAAAAACGTGCCGCTCAGAGGTAAAACAACCCAACACAATCCAACCTGTCTCCCTCTCATGATCCGCTGGACCTACCCAGCTCCCTTTTCCCTCTCATGATCAGCTAGTACCTAACATGCTTCCTTCGCGCTCTCATGATCCGCTAGTACTTACCATTCTCCCTTCTAATTTCACAATCCACTAGTACCTACCCTGTTCTCTTCTCACTCTCACGATGTTACCTATTCTGTTCTCCTTCTCATGAGCTAATAACACTTACCTTGAACTTCTCACCCTCTTATGAAGCGCAAATTTTACCCAGCTCTTCTCTCCCTCTCATGACATGCTAACACTTCCTCTGCTCCTTTCTACTTTTCATGATCCACTAATACCTATCCTACTCCCTTCTCACTCACACGATCCACTAGTACCTACCCTACTCCCTTCTCACTCACACGATCCACTAGTACCTACCCTACTCCCTTCTCACTATCCAAAAGTATCTACCATGCTTCCATCTCCCTCTCATGATCCGCTAGTACGTATCCTGCTCCCTTCTCACGATCAGCTGGTACCTACCATGCTCCATTCTCTCTCTCATGATTCTCTCACTCTCACGATCCACTAGTACCTACCCTACTCCCTTCTCACTATCCAATAGTATCTACCATACTTCCATCTCTTTCTCATGATCCGCTAGTACGTACCCTGCTCCCATCTCACGATCAGCTGGTACCTACCATGCTCCATTCTCTCTCTCATGATTCTCTCACTCTCCTGATCCACTAGTACCTACCTTACTCCCTTCTCACTATCCAATAGTATCTACCATGCTTCCATCTCCCTCTCACGATCAGCTAGTACGTACCCTGCTCCCTTCTCACGATCAGCTGGTACCTACCATGCTCCATTCTCTCTCTCTCATGATTCTCTCATTCTCACGATCCACTAGTACCTACCCTACACCCTTCTAACTATCCAATAGTATCTATCATGCTTCCATCTCCCTCTCACGATCCGCTAGTACGTACCCTGCTCCCTTCTCACGATCAGCTAGTACGTACCCTGCTCCCTTCTCACGATCAGCTGGTACCTACCATGCTCCATTCTCTCTCTCTCATGATTCTCTCATTCTCACGATCCACTAGTACCTACCCTACACCCTTCTCACTATCCAATAGTATCTATCATGCTTCCATCTCCCTCTCACGATCCGCTAGTACGTACCCTGCTCCCTTCTCACGATCAGCTGGTATCTACCATGCTCCATTCTCTCTCTCTCATGATTCTCTCACTCTCACGATCCACTAGTACCTACTCTACTCCCTTCTCACTATCCAATAGTATCTACCATACTTCCATCTCCCTCTCATGATACGCTAGTACGTACCCTGCTCCCTTCTCACGACCAGCTGGTACCTACCATGCTCCATTCTCTCTTTCATGATTCTCTCACGATCCACTAGTACTTACCCTACTCCCTTCTCACTATCCAATAGTATCTACCATACTTCCATCTCCCTCTCATGATCCGCTAGTACGTACCATGCTCCCTTCTCACGATCAGCTGGTACCTACCATGATCCATTCTCTCTCTCTCATGATTCTCTCACTCTCACGATCCACTAGTACCTACTCTACTCCCTTCTCACTAACCAATAGTATCTACCATACTTCCATCTCCCTCTCATGATACGCTAGTACGTACCCTGCTCCCTTCTCACGACCAGCTGGTACCTACCATGCTCCATTCTCTCTTTCATGATTCTCTCACGATCCACTAGTACTTACCCTACTCCCTTCTCACTATCCAATAGTATCTACCATACTTCCATATCCCTCTCATGATCCACTAGTACGTACTTACTCCCTTCTCACGATCAGCTGGTACCTACCATGCTCCATTCTCTCTCTCATGATTCTCTCACTCTCACGATCCACTAGTACCTACCCTTCTCCCTTCTCACTATCCAATAGTATCTACCATACTTCCATCTCCCTCTCATGATCCGCTAGTACGTACCCTACTCCCTTCTCACGATCAGCTGGTACCTACCATGCTCCATTCTCTCTCTCATGATTCTCTCACTCTCACGATCCACTAGTACCTACCCTACTCCCTTCTCACTATCCAATAGTATCTACCATACTTCCAGCTCCCTCTCATGATCCGCTAGTACGTACCCTTCTCCCTTCTCACGATCAGCTGGTACCTACCATGCTCCATTCTCTCTCTCTCTTGATTCTCTCACTCTCACGATCCACTAGTACCTACCCTACTCCTTTCTCACTATCCAATAGTATCTACCATGCTTCCATCTATCTCTCATGATCCGCTAGTACGTACCCTGCTCCCTTCTCACGATCAGCTGGTACCTACCATGCTCCATTCTCTCTCTCATGATTCTCTCACTCTCACGATCCACTAGTACCTACCCTACTCCCTTCTCACTATCCAATAGTACCTACCATGCTTCCATCTCCCTCTCACGATCCGCTAGTACGTATCCTGCTCCCTTCTCACGATCAGCTGGTACCTACCATGCTCCATTCTCTCTCTCATGATTCTCTCACTCTCACGATCCACTAGTACCTACCCTTCTCCCTTCTCACTATCCAATAGTATCTACCATACTTCCATCTCCCTCTCATGATCCACTAGTACGTATTTACTCCCTTCTCACGATCAGCTGGTACCAACCATGCTCCATTCTCTCTCTCATGATTCTCTCACTCTCACGATCCACTAGTACCTACCCTTCTCCCTTCTCACTATCCAATAGTATCTACCATACTTCCATCTCCCTCTCATGATCCGCTAGTACGTACCCTACTCCCTTCTCACGATCAGCTGGTACCTACCATGCTCCATTCTCTCTCTCATGATTCTCTCACTCTCACGATCCACTAGTACTTACCCTACTCCTTTCTCACTATCCAATAGTACCTACCATGCTTCCATCTACCTCTCATGATCCGCTAGTACGTACCCTGCTCCCTTCTCACGATCAGCTGGTACCTACCATGCTCCATTCTCTCTCTCATGATTCTCTCACTCTCACGATCCACTAGTACCTACCCTTCTCCCTTCTCACTATCCAATAGTATCTACCATACTTCCATCTCCCTCTCATGATCCGCTAGTACGTACCCTACTCCCTTCTCACGATCAGCTGGTACCTACCATGCTCCATTCTCTCTCTCATGATTCTCTCACTCTCACGATCCACTAGTACCTACCCTACTCCCTTATCACTATCCAATAGTATCTATCATGCTTCCATCTCCCTCTCATGATCCGCTAGTACGTACCCTGATCCCTTCTCACGATCAGCTGGTACCTACCATGCTCCATTCTGTCTCTCATGATTCTCTCACTCTCACGATCCACTAGTACCTACCCTACTCCCTTCTCACTATCCAATAGTATCTACCATACTTCCATCTCCCTCTCATGATCCGCTAGTACGTACCCTGCTCCCTTCTCACGATCAGCTGGTACCTACCATGCTCCATTCTCTCTCTCATGATTCTCTCACTCTCACGATCCACTAGTACCTACCCTACTCCCTTCTCACTATCCAATAGTATCTACCATACTTCCAGCTCCCTTTCATGATCCGCTAGTACGTACCCTTCTCCCTTCTCACGATCAGCTGGTACCTACCATGCTCCATTCTCTCTCTCTCTCATGATTCTCTCACTCTCACGATCCACTAGTACCTACCCTACTCCTTTCTCACTATCCAATAGTATCTACCATGCTTCCATCTATCTCTCATGATCCGCTAGTACGTACCCTGCTCCCTTCTCACCATCAGCTGGTACCTACCATGCTCCATTCTCTCTCTCATGATTCTCTCACTCTCACGATCCACTAGTACCTACCCTACTCCCTTCTCACTATACAATAGTATCTACCATACTTCCATCTCCCTCTCATGATCCGCTAGTACGTACCCTACTCCCTTCTCACGATTAGCTGGTACCTACCATGCTCCATTCTCTCTCTCATGATTCTCTCACTCTCACGATCCACTAGTACCTACCCTTCTCCCTTCTCACTATCCAATAGTATCTACCATACTTCCATCTCCCTCTCATGATCCGCTAGTACGTACCCTACTTCCTTCTCACGATCAGATGGTACTTACATGCTCCATTCTCTCTCTCATGATTCTCTCACTCTCACGATCCACTAGTACTTACCCTACTCCTTTCTCACTATCCAATAGTATCTACCATGCTTCCATCTACCTCTCACGATCCGCTAGTACGTACCCTGCTCCCTTCTCACGATCAGCTGGTACCTACCATGCTCCATTCCCTCTCTCATGATTCTCTCACTCTCACGATCCACTAGTACCTACCCTACTCCCTTCTCACTATCCAATAGTATCTACCATACTTCCATCTCCCTCTCATGATCCGCTAGTACGTACCCTACTCCCTTCTCACGATCAGCTGGTACCTACCATGCTCCATTCTCTCTCTCATGATTCTCTCACTCTCACGATCCACTAGTACCTACCCTACTCCCTTCTCACTATCCAATAGTATCTACCATACTTCCATCTCCCTCTCATGATCCGCTAGTACGTACCCTTCTCCCTTCTCACGATCAGCTGGTACCTACCATGCTCCATTCTCTCTCTCATGATTCTCTCACGATCCACTAGTACCTACCCTACTCCCTGCTCACTATCCAATAGTATCTACCATACTTCCATCTCCCTCTCATGATCCACTAGTACGTACCCTGCTCCCTTCTCACGATCAGCTGGTACCTACCATGCTCCATTCTCTCTCTCATGATTCTCTCACTCTCACGATCCACTAGTACCTACCCTACTCCCTTCTCACTATCCAATAGTATCTACCATACTTCCATCTCCCTCTCATGGTCCACTAGTACGTACCCTACTCCCTTCTCACGATCAGCTGGTACCTACCATGCTCCATTCTCTCTCTCATGATTCTCTCACTCTCACGATCCACTAGTACCTACCCTACTCCCTTCTCGCTATCCAATAGTATCTACCATACTTCCATCTCCCTCTCATGATCCACTAGTACGTACCCTACTCCCTTCTCACGATCAGCTGGTACCTACCATGCTCCATTCTCTCTCTCATGATTCTCTCACTCTCACGATCCACTAGTACCTACCCTACTCCCTTCTCACTATCCAATAGTATCTACCATACTTCCATCTCCCTCTCATGATCCGCTAGTACGTACCCTACTCCCTTCTCACGATCAGCTGGTACCTACCATGCTCCATTCTCTCTCTCATGATTCTCTCACGATCCACTAGTACCTACCCTACTCCCTTCTCGCTATCCAATAGTATCTACCATACTTCCATCTCCCTCTCATGATCCACTAGTACGTACCCTACTCCCTTCTCACGATCAGCTGGTACCTACCATGCTCCATTCTCTCTCTCATGATTCTCTCACTCTCACGATCCACTAGTACCTACCCTACTCCCTTCTCACTATCCAATAGTATCTACCATACTTCCATCTCCCTCTCATGATCCGCTAGTACGTACCCTACTCCCTTCTCACGATCAGCTGGTACCTACCATGCTCCATTCTCTCTCTCTCTCATTATTCTCTAGTACCTGCTCTGTTGACTTCTCCCTCTCCTGAGCCACTAACACCTATCATGAACTTCTCTACCTCTCATGACATGTCATCATGACCTCTCATGACATGCTGTCAGTGGAATTTCTCTTAAAAACTATCACTAATTTTTCAAATTTCTATTTTATACAATTTATTTGTAAAATTTGATAGCTGTTTCATATTTAATGATCTGTAAAGATTTATATATATATTAAAACTACTAAGTATATGAAAAATGCGAATAACCTTTCATTAATACCAATCAAACTAAAAAAATAGTTTTCTAATTATCGTTTTCAATGTTTCAAATCAGGACGTTCATATTGCACCACCAAAATTTTCTATTTCTATCATTAATACATCGTTGCAATATTCGTTCGAAATTTTGGAATTTTCAATCCCTTTCACCGTTAGAGGGCGCAATTATATTGTTCGAAAGATTCAGGAAAGTGCGAATCATAAAATTTTATCAATTCCTAACTTAAAAAAGATTTTTCATTAATCTCTAAATACAATTATCTGCTAAAACAAAAAATTGTGTTTTCCCACCCACCCTGGGTCTAAGGGGTCAACTCATTGTTGGCAATGGAACCATCATGAGGTTCACATTCCATTGTCAAAATTTGAAATTTCTAGCTTAACTAAGTCGTCTGCAATATTTGTTTGAAATTTTTGGAATTTGCAAATTTTTCCACCGTTAGAGGGTGCAATTATAGTTTTCGGAAGATTTATAAAGTGTGAATTATAATACTTTATCAATTCCTATCTAACTCAAAAAAGTTTTTTCGTTTATCTCTAAAAACAAAAAATTTTCTGCTAAAACTAAAAAGGTGCGTTTTCCCACCCACTCTGCGTCTAAGGGGTCAATTCATTGTTGTCAGTGGAAATTTCGTGACCTTCACATTTAACAACCAAAATTCCAAATTTCTAGCATAAATACATCGATATTTATCTATTAAATACATCGTTTGCAATATTCGTTTGAAATTTTCGGATTTTTCAAATTTTTCCACCGCTAGAGGGCTTAATTATAGCTTTAGAGAGATTCGGAAAGTTCACATCGTAATATTTCATCAATATCTTTCCAACACAAAAAGAATTTTTAACTTATCTCTGTAAACAAAAACGTTTAATACCTACATACATAAGGGCAGACAGACATACGGACAGACAGATGACAAAGCGAAACTATTATCTCGTTTTCTTTGAAAACGAGAAAAAAGGAAAGTTTATTTGTTTGCGTGTTTGTCTGTCCGTTTATGCACTCGATCTCCAAAAGAGCTGGGAACACCAAACTTACATGAACGTTCCCTTCACCACTATGTGCGAACTCGCTGGGCGCAACCAAAATTGATATGGGGAGTTTGATTTCTCAAAATCCCCATAGACCTAAATTAACGTTTGAAAGTTATTCTAACTAACTGTTGCCACCAATAAAGTTGAAAGAAGGGCTGCATCAAATTTCTTCCTGATTTTGGGCGGGTGGAGCTCAATCGGTAACGCGGCAGGCTCGTAATCTGTAGTTCTCAGGTTCGAATCCCAGCTGGGTCAGCGTTGAGATTTATCTCCGCAAAACTCCCTGCCCTGCCCACGATCAATAGGGGACATCGATGGCCTTGGAAAGGCCGCCGTCTGCCGGATGGGACGTTAAGTCGTGGCCCCGTGTGCAGGAGAGCCATACCCTTTGCACGATAAAGAACACGCTGGATGGCCTTGACGGGAGGCTACCATCTGTCTCCCAACAGCTGTTCCAGTGAGTCCACTCCCCCAACCTTCTCTGAGCCTTCGGGGTCCATGTGACCTGGCCATTTAGCCCATGGTGTGCAAAAAAGTGCCGCTCAGAGGTAAAACAACCTAACTGTGCACGTTAAAGAACACACTGGATGACCCTGACAAGAGGCTACCATCTGTCTCCCAACAGCTGTTCCAGTGGGTCCTCTCCCCCCAACCTTCTCTGAGCCTTCGGGGTCCATTGTGACCTGACCATTTAGCCCATGGTGTGCAAAAAAATGCCGCTCAGAGGTAAAACAACCTAACTGTGCACGTTAAAGAACACACTGGATGACCCTGACGGGAGGCTACCATCTGTCTCCCAACAGCTGTTCCAGTGGGTCCTCTCCCCCCAACCTTCTCTGAGCCTTCGGGGTCCATTGTGACCTGACCATTTAGCCCATGGTGTGCAAATAAATGCCGCTCAGAGGTAAAACAACCTAACTGTGCACGTTAAAGAACACACTGGATGACCTGGACGAGAGGCTACCATCTGTCTCCCAACAGCTGTTCCAGTGGGTCCCCTCCCCCCAACCTTCTCTGAGCCTTCGGGGTCCATTGTGACCTGACCATTTAGCCCATGGTGTGCAAAAAATTGCTGCTCAGAGGTAAAACAACCCAATCGAACCTTCCTGAATTCGCGTGATAAATTCATTGTTCAGTTGTTGGGTCAAGAGCACGGGCGTTTCTGTTCAAATTGAAGTCATTCTAATTAAGCACGAGCAGGACACGAGATTCCATGTTGAAAGAAAAATCTTCCAAAACTAAGATCTTCCAAACTATCAGAAACTAAAATCATTAACTTAATTTGAAATATATGTAAAAGTTAAGAAACGTATATATCATATGTTAATTAATAAAAGTTTGAATAATAATAATTTTTTCGCAGTACCTATACATTTTTTGAGCAACTCAAACCACATTTCATTTTCTTTTTCTATAAAGTCCTGGTGAACTGCATCCGACAGACTCTGGTGGGAACGAAATGAATTGAAAATTCGATTATCTTAGCGAGGCAAATCCGTTTTTGGTTTAGAAACTTCTGACGTGTGAAGGATCATACGGTCCCTCGTAGGTCCGATAACCGAAGGGGATTGTAATTTTTTTTAATGCCAAAGGAAAGCTTGCGACGTGGGGAGTGTCATCTAATCTATATTTTAAGAAGCTTTAAACCAGAGGTTGCCAAACTTATTTCTCCTACCGCCCACTTTTCAGAAAAAAAATTACTCAGCGCCCCCCCAGAAATCTACATTCTTTAAGCGAACAAACAGAAAGATGCAGTGACAAATTTGCGTTTTTTTTATGCATCTATATTTCTACCTACGTCCTACAACATAGTAAAGGTTGGGTTGGGTTGTTTTACCTCTGAGCGGCACTTTTTTGCACCATGGGCTAAATGGCCAGGTCACATGGATCCCGAAGGCTCAGAGAAGGTTAGGGGAGGGGACCCACTGGAACAAGCTGTTGGGAGACAGATGGTAGCCTCCCGTCAAGGCCATCCAGCGTGTTCTTTAACGTGCACAGGGTATGGCTCTCCTGCACACGGGGCCACGGCTTAACGTCCCATCCGACGGACGGCGGCCTTTCCAAGCCCATCGGTGCCCCCTACTGACCGTGGGCAGGGCGGGGAATTTTGCGCAACATAGTAAAGAAAGATGTTGTTGTAAATCAGACACCTTGAAGCTTGAAATTATAAAATTATTTATTAAAATCAACCGTAGTAACATTCGCATTACAAACAGAAAATTAAGATAACGTAGGATAATTTTATCTATTTATTTGGAAAATAAAGTAATCACTACGACTTTAACTCTATGTTCCACAACAGATGAAACATGTACGAATGGTTTTTGAAAATTTTTCTTATCTCCCCTTCTATTTTTATGCTTACAACGCCCCCCAATTGACCCTAGGCTACTACCGACCCCCTGGATCGTTCCAGCGCCCCCCAGGATCGCCCACTTTGGGAAACATTGATTTAGACCCAAGCAACGCCGGGTAGATATGTTTTAGTAGTATTATATATACCTTAATAGGAACAATACAATGAAATGCAAATTGCATTTAATATTTAGGTATTTTAATAAAATACTATCTCTTAAAATTCAACTGGTAGTTGTTTATTTTAAAACTTTTGTTATTAATTTTAAACTCTTTACAAATATTTAAATAAAGTTATAATAAATTTATTACTCTATGATGTTTGAAAACAAATAATTTGTAAACTTTGAAGAAATTACATGATTAAATTTTTAACATAATTTCACTTTTTTTACTTAGACACGCTGGGCCTGTGTGTCTAAGTGTCCCTTGTCGAAGCTTCTATCAGACTTAGGCAGTGCAATAACAAAAAATATATATCTATATACATAGTAATTTTAAAATAATTCTTTTTCCTTAAAATTTAGGTGGCAACTGTTATTTTTGAAAATGTAGAATTCAATTTTAAAATCTTCTTAAATGTTTCAATATAATCATAATGAATAAAGCATTTTATTATAAATAAAAAAAAATAAATAGATACTATTAAAATAAATATCGTTCAGTCAAATTTTGGATAAATTACTTATGATGATGATACTAATTTCTCTCTTGGCTGAATGGGAATTAGTTAGAATAAGAACTCGAACCTGGAAGCAGAGATTACGAGCCTGGAGTTCTATCGGATGAATCAATCACTTCTCTAATTCCAATAATATAAGATGAAATGAAAGAAAAAACCATTAAAAAAAAGGGAAGAAGAAACTTCTCATACTGTTTCTTCTGATTTTGTTTTCTGAGACTTCTAACGGAAGAGGCAGTACGATAATCTGAGCCCACGACGTCTGTGATAAAGTAACCCTGAGATCTCGTCGTCTCTTTCGCAGCTTCTGAAATCTCTTAATTCTCGATTAATCCGAAAAGGGTTTTTCTGTTGGAAAAAAAAAGTCCATTTCAGTCTCCTCGTGGCATCGGCCAAGTCAGCCACGAACAGCAGGCAACGTCACAGTGAGCGACATCCACCATCTGTAATCGGAGGCCTCGAATGAAGGGAGGAAGCAGTGGTCGCTATGGAGACGGGAGGTTGCGCGAGTTTCCTCGCCCACAGTAGTGCATTAAGCTAGTAGTGCCCACGTTCCGATTGTTGGAGATCGCAGACCGCTCGTGAGATTGCATCTGCGTAGGATAAGATTAATGCCGCAGAAAAGAAAGAATATTAAACGGGCTCATTCCTCTTTTAAGAAGGATTTGGGTTGGGTTGTTTCACTGCTGAGAGGCGCTTTTTTTGGCACACAATGGGTAAATGAATAGGTCACAAAGACTCCGAGGGATCAGCGAAGGTTCGGAGGGAGGGTTGGTTGGTTGTTTTACCTCTGAGCGGCACTTTTTTGCACACCATGGGCTAAATGGCCAGGTCACATGGACCCCGAAGGCTCATAGAAGGTTGGGGGAGGGGACCCACTGGAACAGCTGTTGGGAGACTTGACGGGTAGCCTCCCGTCAAAGCCATCTAGAGTGTTCTTTAGCGTGCACAGGGTATGGCTCTCACGCACACGGGGCCACGGCTTAACGTCCCATCCGACGGACGGCGGCCTTTCCAAGCCCATCGGTGTCTCCTACTGTCGGAGGGAGGGAACCCACTGGACAGCTGTTAGGATACAGATGGTAGCCTCCCGTCAGGGCCATCCAGCGTGTTCTTTAACGTGCACAGAGTATGAGTCTCCCGCATACTATACAACGGACAATGTCCCATCCGACGGACGGCATCATTTCCAATCCCATCGGTGTCTCCACTGACCAGCCAGGGTGGGGAGTTGTGCGGATATAAATCTCAACGCTAACCCAGCAGGGTCTCGAACCTGTGAACTGCAGATTACGAGCCTGGCGCACTACCGAGTGAGCCAACCTGTACCCCCTTTTAAGAAGGATTTCTGTGTTGTTTTTCTTCGCTGTCCGCAGATCAACAAATGTATCCTTATAACCTTCCATCCCACTCACGCTTTCTGTTTTTTATTTAATCTGATATTCCACAAAATTGGTCACTCCTAACATACGTAATAGCACTTAAAATAATAATAATAATCCATAACGTAATAGCACTTAAAACGAGACGTGCCTTGAAGTATTCAAAATGTACAGTCGCTCAAAAAAGTATTCAAACACTACGGTTGATTACAGAATTCAGAAAAAACATCTGGCAACGCTTTTTTTAGAAATTAGTGATCTGGCAACCTTCGTGTCACGTGACACAAAGGTTGCCAGGTCATTAATTTCTAAAAAAATCGTTGCAAGATATTTTTTCTGAATTATATAATCAACCGTAGTGTTCGGATACTTTTTTGAGCGACTGTAGGTGGTCATATTATTTTGATACTAGATCGTGTGTGCTCACTCACGGAAATATTGAGCGTGTGCAGTTACCGTTCACAGCAAACTGGAGCGTGTGCAGTAACTGCACACGCTCCAGTGTGCTGTGAACGGTAACTGAAGATCGTACAGTTGCTGTACACGCTCCAGATATTTTCCTGAATTCTGTAATCACGTGACACGAAGGTTGCCAGATCACTAATTCCTAAAAACAATCGTTGCCAGATGTTTTTTCTGAATTCTGTAATCAACCGTAGTGTTAGGATACTTTTTTGAGCGACTGAACACGTTGACCTTATCCTTGGAATTTCAGCTCCTGAAGGTGACGGCTTTAATGAATTTCATTATTCCAGGTTTTAATGTTGGGAATTATTACATTGGCTGCTGCGTCAATACGGTAATATATTCAACATAATCATTAGCACTAATGATTACATTGACTGTTGACGGGGCCACCATAATGATAATGTCGAGGGTAATGATAATGTGACGATAATGATCATATTGTCAGTAGTTCGGAGTATAACGCTTGCTTTATGACAATAATAATTAGGCTGTTTATTGGCTATGACAATAATGATAATATTGGTTGACATTGATTATGATTATTATATACATTGTTAACCTTGATAACAATTAATACGTTGTTTGTTATTTTGATGATGATAATGAACAGGGGTGAATTTAAGATGATCAGTACACTCCACCCCCTGGGGCGGGGGTGGCTCAGTCGGTAGCGCGCCAGGCTCGTAATCTGTAGTTCCCAGGTTCGAGTCCCAGCTGGGTCAGCTTTGAGATTTATCTCCGCAAAATTCCCCGCCCTGCCCACGGTCAGTAGGGGACACCGATGGGCTTGGAAAGGCCGCCGTCCGTCGGATGGGACGTTAAGCCGTGGTCCCGTGTGCGGAAGAGCCATACCCTGTGCACGTTTAAGAACACGCTGGATGGCCTTGACGGGAGGCTACCATCTGTCTTCCAACAGCTGTTCCAGTGGGTCCCCTCCCCAAACCTTCTCTGAGCCTTCGGGGTCCATGTGACCTGGTTATTTAGTCCATGGTGTGCAAAAAAGTGCCGCTCAGAGGTAAAACAACCCAACCCAACACTCTACCCCCAAGGGAATGCTTATAGCCAGAACGGGGCCAAAATAAATATTAAATATATCTATATGGATCATTTAACAATAATTATCTTGTTTTTTTTAATCATTCATATTGTCCAATATTCACGCAATCATTACATAAACTTTTCAAATGCATATTTATTTTATTAAATGGTTTGAAACAATATTAATTATTTAAGTTTTAATTTATCAGGTAAATTCTTATGACTATTGTGAAATATTCGAGCTTCCGTAAACTCTTTAAATATTGAATGAATGTTATTGAAAATGTAAATTTAAATAGATTTGATTATGATCTTTAATTTACCTTCAGTCCCATTTTTTTTTATTAAATGCGTATTTTCTAAAGCATAGCTCTTCGAAATAAGATTCTCATTGAGATTAAATTGAAAATTCTCTAATATTCTGTTAGAGAATGTGTATATCATGTTTATATTTCCCAATAAACTTTTTTAAAGAACACTGATACAGAGGGTTGGGTTGTTTTATCTCTGAGCGGCACTTTTTTGCACACCATGGGCTAAATGGCCAGGTCACATGGACCCCGAAGGCTCAGAGAAGGTTGGGGGAGGGGACCCACTGGAACAGCTGTTAGGAGACAGATGGTAGCCTCCCGTCAAGGCCATCCAGCGTGTTCTTTAACGTGCACAGGGTATGGCTCTCCCGCACACGGGGCCACGGCTTAACGTCCCATCCGACGGACGGCGGCCTTTCCAAGCCCATCGGTGTCCCCTACTGACCGTGGGCAGGGCGGGGAATTTTTGCGGAGATAAATCTCAACGCTGACCCAGCTGGGACTCGAACCTGCGAACTACAGATTACGAGCCTGGCGCGCTACCGACTGAGCCATCCCCGCCCCAGTGTGAGAAAGGGGACGCCAATGGAATTGGAAAGACCGACGTCCTTCGGGATGGGGAAAAAGTTGTGGCTCCGTGTTCAGGAGAGCCATGCTTTGAGTACTTTAAAGAACGTGCTGGATGGCCTTGAAATGAATCTATCATCTGTCTCCTAACAGCTGTCCAGTTGGTCCCCAACCTTCTCTGAACCCTTGCGGTCTTCGTAACCTGCCCATTTACCCCACTGCGTGTAAATAGAGTGTCGCTCAGAGGTAAAACAACACTTGTCCCCCCTTTCCTCCCCTCTTTTTTTCCTAGATCCTGCTCTGATAATGAATTTTTTTTATTGTTATCGATGATGAAAAAATGAATATGTTATTTATTATTATCGATGAAAAGATGAATGGGCTATTTACTCTTATCGATGATGATAAAAAGAATATATTTTTTATTGTTACTGATGATGATAGATAAATAGGTTATTTATTATTATCGCTGATGATAAAATGAATATGTTATTTATTCTTACCGATGGCGATAAAATGAATATCATTTATTGTTATCGCTGATGATGAAATGAATATGTTATTTATTGCTATCGATGGCGATAAAATGAATAGGTTATTTCTTGTTATCGATGATGATAAAATGAATAGGTTATTTCTTGTTATCGATGATGATAAAATGAATACATTTTTTATTGTTATCGATGATGATAAAATTAATATATTATTTATTGTTACCGATGATGATGATGATTATGGATAGGTTATTTATTGTTATCGATGACGATATAATGAATATGTCATTTATTGTCATCGATGATGATGAAATGAATATGTTATTTATTGTTATCGACGAATAATGATTATGAGCATCTTATTGTTATCTATGATGATGATTATTAATATGTCCTTTATTGTTATCGATGATGATGAAATGAATATTTTATTGTTATCTACGATGATGATAATGAATACGTCATTTATTGTTATCGATGATGATGAAATGAATGTTATTTATTGTGATCTACAATGATAATAATAATGAATATATTATTTATTGTTATTTATAATGATGACAATGTATATGTGATTTATTGCTATCGATTACAATAACGAACATCATCTGTAATTCAACGTGCCTTAACATGCACAGGGCCATTCAGCGTATTCTTTAACCTACAGTCGCTCAAAAAATATCCGAACACTACGGTTGATTACAGAATTTAGAAAAAATATCTGGCAACGATTTTTTTTTAAAAATTAGTGATTTGGCAACCTTCGTGTCACGCACTACAGTTGATTACAGAAGTCAGAAAAAATATCTGGCAACTTTTTTTTAGAAATTAGTGATCTGGCAACCTTCGTGTCACGCACTACGGTTGATTACAGAATTAAGAAAAGTATCTGGCAACGTTTTTTTTAGAAATTAGTGATCTGGCAACCTTCGTGTCACGTGACACGAAGGTTGCCAGATCACTAATTTCTAAAAAAACGTTGCCAGATATTTTTTCTGAATTCTGCAATCAACCGTAGTGTTCGGATATTTTTTTGAGCGAGTGTAGGTGGTCATATTATTTTGATACTAGATCGTGTGGGCTCACTCACGGAAATATTGAGCGTGTGCAGTTACCGTTCACAGCAAACTGGAGCGTGTGCAGTAACTGCACACGCTCCAGTTTGCTGTGAACGGTAACTGGAGCGTGTACAGTTGCTGTACACGTTCCAGATATTTTTCCTGAATTCTGTAATCACGTGACACGAAGGTTGCCAGATTAATAATTTCTAAAAAAATTGTTGCCAGATATTTTTTCTGAATTCTGTAATCAACCGTAGTGTTCGGATACTTTTTTGAGCGACTGTACACAGTGTCTGATTCTCTTTGCACACGGTGCCCCGGCCTTACGTCATATCCGACGGATGGCGGGTTTTCCCAGCCCATTAGTGTTCCCTTCCTGATCGAGGGCAGTTCAGGGATCTAGCGGATGTAAATCTCAACGCTGGATCAGGTGGGACTCGAACCTAAGAACTACAGATTTCTTATAAATCAATCAAACAAAGTTTTGATTTAGAAATCGGGAGAATCGCTTCGCAACATGGCAATTTTCTCCAGGTAATTTGACGTGGATAGGATTCGTACATACAGTCGCTCAAAAAAATATCCGAACACTATGATTGATTACAGTACACGAAGGTTGCCAGATCACTAATTTCTAGAAAAATGGTTGCCAGATATTTTTTCTGAATTCTGTAATCAACCACAGTGTTCGGATACTTTTTTGAGCGACTGTACCTCAATTTATTTTCTGAATTAAATTATCGCAGTAAAAAAGATTTACCGATGTAACAGTTGGGAAGGTTTATTCCTACATCCAAACATGTAAAGAATACCATAAAGTTTATTATTTTATTAAGGACAATTTTTTAAACCTGTAGCCCTCTCGTGAACGAAAAACGATGCGTTGTTATGAAAGTAGGTCTGAAGTACCGAAACCAAAATTAAAAGCGCTGATATTGTCAAGCAAATATGGGATTAATCGTTAATAAATCGCTTTTTTCTTAAGATATCACAATTTATATCCATAAAAACGGATTAGACGTCCTGTGGTCAATCACGGGATTTCAGTCCATATCGACATCAATTATTTTATGCAAATTGTTTTTCTCTATAAATTCCCACATTTTTTCCTTCGAGGTATAGACGATCGTATATCGTGTATGGATATGCGATGTTCCAGGTAAAACATTACCCATTACCATCTCCATCTGAGAATACGCCCAGTTGGCATACGTATTAACAACATATAACAAGTAAACCACTCGTGGGTGGGTCCCTAGAGGCTAAAAAAAACACAAGCTAAAAAATGGCATATATCATGCACAAGAGACCTAAAACGAGTAGCTTTCCTTAGAGAAAGCGATCATTTTAGGCCTCTTGTACTTATTAAGAACATTATGATCATAATTAAGCAAAGAAATAATCTCATTAAGATATAGCCTCAAAAAGCCTTTTCCAGATGCATTTAATATGAGTACATATGTGGTCGATGCCCAAGTCTTTATTGGGGTGGGGGTGGCTCAGTCGGTAGCGCGCCAGGCTCGTACTCTGTAGTTCCCAGGTTCGAGTCCCAGCTGGGTGAGCGTTGAGATTTATCTCCGCAAAATTCCCCGCCCTGCCCACAGTCAGTAGGGGAAACCGATGGGCTTGGAAAGGCCGCAGTCCGTCGGAGGGGACGTTAAGCCGTGGCCCCGTGTGCGGGAGAGCCATACCCTGTGCACGTTAAAGAACACGCTGGATGGCCTTGACGGGAGGCTACCACCTGTCTCCCAACAGCTGTTCCAGTGGGTCTCCTCCCCCAACCTTCTCTGAGCCTTCGGGGTCCATGTGACCTGGCCATTTACCCCATGGTGTGCAAAAAAGTGCCGCTCAGAGGTAAAGCAATCCAACCCAAGTCTTTATGAAGTTGTCTGTTAGTAACAAACCAAGGGGCATCGACCGCAGATCTCAATATTTTGTTTTCCAAGACCTGAATCTTGCTTATATTTGTGGAGGTGGTGTTCGCCCATATAGGGGAAGCATAAGTTATTATCGGATGAATGACCATGTTGTACAATAATAATTTATGGTCAATCATCAAGATAGCATTTCTCCGAAGGAGAGGTCCTAGGTGTAGACGATACACAATGAGAAAAATATAACTTTTTGGAGTTAGAAAAAAAAGGTTACCATTTTTTGACTTGGATCCCTATGAAACCCACCAGTGACAGGGGACGTTAAAAAATAATATTTGATTAATACTTCGCAAAAGGAGTTTCGTTTAGAAATATGAATTATACTAAAATGAAAATTGACTAGTTAAAACTTCATAATTCTGCCGGACTCTACATTTAAACAGTTAAAACTTTTAGCTGTTAATAATAGCATTCCTTACAGGTCCTGATCGTAAATAAGGAGAGATTCAAGAACGCAATCGATTGGAAAAAAAGTAAGATGGTGAAGAGACCAAGAGACTGGATTTCCATTTCTGTAAAACATTTTCCCCTCCGTTTTAAAAATCTTTAAAATTTCCTAAAAGTCCATAAAATAAAGAAGTTCAATAATTCTTTGTTTCCATTACCTTACTAGCATTCTCAATCCCCCCCCCCTCTGTATATCCACCCCTGTTTCCTTACACACATTTGTTGCTAAGGAACTGTTGTGTCTGTTAAAGGAGGAAGAGGCACATGTTGAAATTACGTGATGCCGTCTCTGTTTAATATCTTTTGCTCATAACACAGATATAAGATTTCCATCCGAAAATAGCGCTGAGAACAACCGTCTGCAACATCCTTGGAAGAACCTTACCGTAGTTTTAAGCAGTAGATGTGTGCTACAGATAAATATTTACACTTCGCCTAGGAGTCTGATTTTCCTTTCAACAAACATCTCCTGGAGCACATTCATCGATTTGAAAGGAGGACAACATTTTTGACAGAGGATCCTTCCTTGAAATGATGACGTCAGAGGTGTGACCTTCCTCCCACTCACCACTATCATCCATGTATAAAATCGTCAATATATGTCTATATATAATAATAATATATAATATATAATGACAATATATAATTATGAGTATATAATATATATAATAAATAAATGGGCGCTACTACCGTATAATTTTGGGCGGGGGTGGCTCAGTCGGTAGCGCGCCAGGCTCGTAATCTGTAGTTCCCAGGTTCGAGTCCCAGCTGGGTCAGCGTTGAGATTTATCTCCGCAAAAATTCCCCGCCCTGCCCACGGTCAGTAGGGGACACCGATGGGCTTGGAAAGGCCGCCGTCCGTCGGATGGGACGTTAAGCCGTGGCCCCGTGTGCGGGAGAGCCATACCCTGTGCACGTTAAAGAACACGCTGGATGGCCTTGACGGGAGGCTACCATCTGTCTCCCAACAGCTGTTCCAGTGGGTCCCCTCCCCCAACCTTCTCTGAGCCTTCGGGGTCCATGTGACCTGGCCATTTAGCCCTTGGTGTGCAAAAAAGTGCCGCTCAGAGGTAAAACAACCCAACCCAACCGTATAATTTTCGTAAGCTGTATTTACGAAAAATTAGTTTTATCTTCTTGATTATGTCTTTTATCTTTTTGGTAAAAAGGGTTATTAGAGAATAATACTTGGTGAAAGGGAGCGTTAGAAAATAATATTTTGCGAAAGGAAGCATTAGGAAATAATACTTGGCGGAAGGAAGCATTAGGAAATAATACTTGACGAAAGGGAGCGTTAGAAAATAATTAATGGTTAAAGGGGCATTAGAAAATAATACTTAGTAAAAGGGAGCGTTAAAAAATAATACTTGGTGAAAGGGAGCGTTAGAAAATAATACTTTGTGTATGAGAGCGTTAGAAAATAATACTTGGTGAAAGGAAGTGTTAGAAAATATACTTGGTGAAAGGGAGCGTTAGAAAATGATTCTTGATGAAAGGAAGCGTTAGAAAATAATATTTGGTGAAAAGGAGCATTTAGACAATAATATTTGGTTAAAGAGAGCGTTAGAAAATAATACTTGGTGAAAGGGAGCGTTAGAAAAATAATACTTGGTAAAAGGGGGCGTTAGAAAATAATACTTGGTGAAAGGGGAATTAGAAACTAATACTTGGTGAAAGGGAGCGTTAGAAAAATAATACTTGGTAAAAAGGAGCGTTAGAAAATAATACTTGTTGAAAGGGGAATTAGAAACTAATACTTGGTGAAAGGGAGCGTTAGAAAAATAATACTTGGTAAAAGGGGGCGTTAGAAAATAATACTTATTGAAAGGGGAATTAGAAACTAATACTTGGTGAAAGGGAGCGTTAGAAAAATAATACTTGGTAAAAAGGAGCGTTAGAAAATAATACTTGTTGAAAGGGGAATTAGAAACTAATACTTGGTGAAAGGGAGCGTTAGAAACATAATACTTGGTAAAAGGGAGCGTTAGAAAATAATACTTGGTGAAAGGGAGCATTGGGCTCAAAATGGTTGGGAACCACTGATACTGATCTTGTATTTCGTCTGAAAAGAGCAATTTTGCACCGAATGTGCTAAATGTCTAGGTGATAAGGATCGAAAGGTCTGAGAGATGATTAGCTATAAGAGAAAAGTTGAGGAAGAGATGGTTGAGGAATGGAATACACTCGATTGCTATGAGGAGACAGAAGCCTCCTGCCAACGCCACCTGCAATAAAAGTGTAGGGGTTTATGTCTACCACAGCTCTTCTAAGGTAATGAGGCTTTTTCAAGCCCATCGATCTCCTCTTTCTCAACCAGAGCAGAGTGGGTGCTAGTAAAGGGAGGGGGGGCCCTAAAGGACAAGGAAAAACAAACTCCTGGAAGAGATAAAAATTCCAATAAATCCTTTTTTCTTTCTTACCTAGGCCTCATTATTTTTGTCTAAATTTCCACAGAAGTTGTCAACCATGTTCTCTTGTCACTAGGAAAAGTATTTGGTGGGAATGAGCTCATTGTACAGTCGCTCAAAAAAATATCCGAACACTACGGTTGATTACAGAATTCAGAAAAAATATCTGGCAACGATGTTTTTAGAAATTAGTGATCTGGCAACCTTCGTGTCACGTGACACGAAGGTTGCCAGATCACTAATTTCTAAAAAAAATCGTTGCCAGATTTTTTTTCTGAATTCTATAATCAACCATAGTGTTCGGATTCTTTTTTGAGTGACTGTACCCCAATTGTCACGAGGATGAGGCAATGAAAATTTCTGTTTCAATCTCAAGTGGTGAGTGGCCTTCTGTGCAGTACTCTGATGGGCAGTAGAGAAAGTAACAATCATGTCAAGTATTTATATGTGAAGTATTACTATCATGTCAAGTATTTATATGTGAAGTATTACTATCATGTCAAGTATTTATATGTGAAGTATTACTATCATGTGGAGTATTACTACCTGTTTGGAAGGGATCTAGAAAAAACTAAAGGGGAGGAGGATGTAGATGAAATCGAGATGTATCTGAAAGGTGTTCCGATATAAACATTTTTTTTTTATGTTTTAGTGTTTTTCAATAATTTCTTGTAAAATAGGGGTGACATGTGTAATTTAATATTTTGTTTGCCTCCTTTTCAGTTTCTAACATTCTTAAAGGGGGAAAGGGCATGCTCCTCCCCTCTCCTGCATCTGGCTCTAGTACTAGTTTTATAACATCGTGTCTTTTTCTAAGTGATAATTTTCAACTGACGGGACAGTTAGCGTATTTCGCAGCCGAAAAAAAGACTCCACTTCGAATCCTTGATAACGCACGTGTTGGATACTTTCTATTGAGGTCTCGTTTACCTCACAGACAATCTCTATGACGTACTACACAGATAGACTCTTTCTAGACCTCTGTAAGTATGTGGATTATTTGAATTTGTTTGGTTTTTACTCCAAATGATATGCGATGTCCAAACAAGCAGCTTTTGATGAGGACGGGAGTATTTGTAGAAACGAAAATACGAAACCAGAATGGACCTCTGTAAACTTTCGGTGGAAAAGGTGGGAAGAAGGTGGGGACGAAAGAGGGAGAGAGAGAAAGACGAAGGGAGGGAGGGAAAGAAGGAGGGAGGGATGGAAAAAAGGAGAGAGGGAAGAAAAGAAGGAGAGGGCAGAAAAGAGAGAGGGAGAGGAGGGAAAGGGAAAGGGAACGAAAGAGGGAGGGAACAAAAAGAGAGAAGTGGGGGGACAGAGAGATGAAATAAAGGGATATTTAAGGTGATATTTCAGACCATGTGATCATTGGAGCGTCCATTAAAGTATGATTTTTTGCCTGGATTTCGAGATAAAATCATTTAAAAGGTTGGTAAATTTGTTGGTTGGGTTGTTTTACCTTTGAGCTATAAGTTTGTGTATAAAATTAGCTAAAATGTGACCATGTCACAAGAACCCCAAGGGTTCATAGAGGGTTGAAACAATGTATCCACTGGACAACTATTAGACTGAAATCTCGTTTCAAAGTCATCCAGTGTGTTCTTTAACCTGGACAAGGTATAACTAAAGCTTTCTTAAATCATACAAGGCCTAGTCAGCCCCCAGAAAAATTGTGGGAAACATCAGCCGCCAGAAGAGAACATATGGGGAACGTCAACCCCTCCTCTCACCTAGAAGAGAATGTGTGTGGAAAGTCAGCCCCCAAAAGAGAACTTATGAGAAAACCAGCCCCAGAAGAGAATGTAAGGTAAAGCCAGCCCCAGAAAATAATGTAAGGGGAAAGCCAGCAGCAGAAAATAATGTGAGGAAAATGCCTGCTCCAGAAGAGAATGTGAGGGGTAAGCCAGCCCCAGAAGAGAATGTAAGGAAAAAGCCTGCCCTAGAAGAGAATGTAAGGAAAAAGCCTGCCCCAGAAGAAAATGTAAGGGAAAAACCAACCCCAGAAGAAAATGTAAGGAAAACGTCAGCCCCAGAAGAGAATGTAAGGAAATAGCCAGCCCCAGAAGAGAATGTAAGGGAAAAGCATACCCTAAAAGAGAATGTAAGGAAATAGCCAGCCCCAGAAGAGAATGTAAGGGAAAAACCAGCCCCAGAAGAAATGCAAGGGGTAAGCCAGCCCCAGAAGAGAATGTGAGGAAATATTCAGTCCCAGGAGAGAATGTGAGGAAAACTCCAGTCCCAGAAAAGAATGTAAAGGAAAAATAAGCCTCAGAAGAAAATATAAGGGGTAAGCCAGCCCCAGAATAGAATGTAAAGAAAAAGCCTGCCCCAGAAGAGAATATAAGAAAAAAGCCTGCCCCAGAAGAGAATGTAACGGGAGAGCCAGCTCCATAAGAGAATGTAAGGGGAAATCCAGCCCCTAAAGAGAATGCATGTGAAAAGCCCTGCCAGCAAGAACATTGAAGATAAAAAAAAGGAAGAATTCAATCCAGTCAAGCTCCTGAGAGGGAGAAACGCTTAAAGCATCTTTCTTCCGTGATCTCCGCATCCAAGAAGAAAACAAAAAAGCCCGCGTGAGCAGCTTACGATGCTTTGACGTCAGTCAACACGCCATTAAAACAATCCTCGATGCCTCTGGGACAGAACATCGCGAGAAATCAGAAAAAGAAATTACTACGAGCTGGGAGGGGCGAAGAAATCGGAGAGCATCCTGGAACGAAGGAATAGGGATGTGGTGCGATGGAGAGAGAAAGAGCAGTCTGCCGAATTCAATTTGTGTGCCACAGCATTTAGCGCAATAGCCCCTGAGGAGGAAGCCGTGGGGGTTGGGCAATGTGTGCGCCTAATTGCTGCCGTGTTGGGGAAGGGGGACGCGTAGTTGTTTGGGTCCGGTGAAGAAGATTTGGTCAGAGAAGATTTTTTTTGTGATATTGGCTGATGGAGGAAACCTTTCTGCTCAAGTCTGTTGATCTAATAAATAGCTGATAAGCTGGTTCCCGTTTCGATTTAGTCTTTATTTTTGTGTGTGCGTTTTGTTTGAAAGTTTTCAGAATCGCACTTATAAAAGGTACTTTTTGGGAAGTGTAGGGACTTCGCAAAAAGACGATCCAAATTAAATTTGGTGTGCTCTTCAAAATATATATATATACACATTGAATAGTCTTATTGAATGATATTTAGACCTGAAATGCCCAAATCATGGAACATATTATTTGACTTAATAAACAATAATAATAAATAAATACCCCCTCAAGCAGCTGCTTGCCACAGAGGTCTGACAGGAGCCTGTTAGTTTATATGCCATAGTAGAAGTTCTGAGAGGATGGTAGGCCCTCAGCAGAAAAACGACACAAACAGCCATGCCTTACCTGGGCTCGAACCCAGGTCCCTTAGATCAGTAGCCCCAGGGCTCGAACCCAGGTCCCTTAGATCAGTAGCCCGAGGCTCGAACCCAGGTCCCTTAGATCAGTAGCCCGAGGCTCGAACCCAGGTCCCTTAGATCAGTAGCCAAGCGCGCTAACCACTCGGCCATGGGACGGCTATTTAACTTAAAGCAAATACAATTTTGTATGTCTTCAACGAAATGTTTCGCGATTGCATTCCCTCAAAATCAAGTTTCTCAATTTTTTTCGTCTTTTCTCGGCCATCACATTTACTAAATCTAAACTAGTGGGATTACTACTTATGGGTGTGTCGTAGAGAGAATGTTTAGAGAAACAATCCACATACAATTGCCAAATTGAAGCGTGAAAGTACCATCAGCACTCCGTGTTCTCTAAAGCACATAAGGTATAAATCTACTTCCCATCAGGTTACAGATCAACATCTTATCTAGGACCTTTCTGAAGAGTGGGCCGAATTGCTTTAAACTCTAAGTGATACTTTCTGTCACACAATTGGCTAAATGGCCAGGTTGGGTTGGGTTGTTTTACCTCTGAGCGGAACTTTTTTGCACACCATGGGCTAAATGGCCAGGTCACATGGACCCCGAAGGCTCAGAGAAGGTTGGGGGAGGGGACCCACTGGAACAGCGGTTGGGCCATCAGCGTGTCAGCGTGTCAGCGTCAAGGCCATCCAGCGTGTTCTTTAACGTGCACAGGGTATGTCTCTCCCGCACACGGGGCCACGGCATAACGTCCCATCCGACGGACGGCGGCCTTTCCAAGCCCATCGGTGTCCCCTACTGACCGTGGGCAGGGCGGGGAATTTTGCGGAGATAAATCTCAACGCTGACCCAGCTGGGACTCGAACCTGAGAACTACAGATTACGAGCCTGGCGCGCTACCGACTGAGCCACCCCCGCCCCTAAATGGCCAGGTACCAAGGACCCCGAGGGATCAGAGAAAATTAGGTGAAGTGAAGTGGATCCAACGTGTTCTTTAAAGTGGAAAAACTTTCCATGCCCATCAGTGTCTCCTTTCGAAGTGATCCTGAGGATAAATTTTAATGTTGGCACAGTTAGGACTCGAACCTGAGGACTTCAGATTGAGCCTGATACCATACCAACCTACACAACCCCCGTCCTCTTTCCGAAGATAGACTCTTAATGATAAAGATAGAACTCTTAAAGATAGACTCTTAATGAGGACATAGATCGGAGAGAAATCTAAGGGTTCATCTCTGGCAAAGAGGACACCTAGAGCAGAGTTGCTAACCAGTGGCAGTGACATTCACTTTCCAGATATTTTTTTCCAAATTCGATTTATCCTTGGTGACGAGAGATGGCTTTTGGGACCAACCTAGGTGACATGCTACACTTTTACAACATAAAATGAGGCACTTTGCAAAAATGGCTCACCATCTGTGAGTCGAGAATCAGATAGCGAATCCAATGGATTCGCTAGCTTTTATCTGGAGCATGTACTCCTGCAAATTATCTGGAGCATGTACTCCTGCAAAACCAAAGGTTTGGTCGTCTCTACTCCATGCTGCTGCAAATCACATCCTCATCACTCTCAGTTCTGTGGCTACACTCTCTTGTAATCCTTTGCGCTATAGTGCAAAATCAGATAATGTCCATATCTGATGGGGCGGGGGTGGCTCAGTTGGTAGCGCGTCAGGCTCGTAATCTGTAGTTCACAGGTTCGAGTCCCAGCTGGGTCAGCGTTGAGATTTATCTCCGCAAAATTCCCCCGCCCTGCCCACGGTCAGAAGGGGACACCGATGGGCTTGGAAAGGCCGCCGTCCGTCGGATGGGACGTTAAGCCGTGGCCCGTGTGCAGGAGAGCCATACCCTGTGCACGTTAAAGAACACGCTGGATGGCCTTGACGGGAGGCTACCATCTGTCTCCCAACAGCTATTCCAGTGGGTCCCCTCCCCCAACCTTCTCTGAGCCTTCGGGGTCCATATGACCTGGCCATTTAGCCCATTGTGTGCAAAAAAGTGCCGCTCAGAGGTAAAACAATCCAACCCATATCTGATAGATATGAACAAAAGGAGAAAAAATGCCGTTTGGGATTATCATAACTCATCTACCCGCACGTTGTTCTTGTTGCACTCGGTTCTTGTTGGTAGTTAATCCAAGAATAACAACAGAGTGCAACAACCGAACAACAATAACAACAAAGTACAACAACCGAACAACAATAACAACAGAGTACAACAACCCAACAGCCGCAACAGTATCACCACGGCTTCTACTGTTGTTCAGATGACTACAAGTGTAGCTGTTATTGCATTGGCTACAACTGTTACTTTGTTGTGTTGACTACCCTATTGTTCTTTGATTGACTACCACTGTTGACGTTATTGGGTTGACTACACCTGTTGCTGTTGTTGGATTGACTATAACTGTTGCTGTTGTTAGGTTGACTATAACTGTTGCTGTTGTTAGGTTGACTATAACTGTTGCTGTTGTTAGGTTGACTATAACTGTTGCTGTTGTTAGATTGCCTATAACTGTTGCTGTTGTTAGGTTGACTATAACTGTTGCTGTTGTTAGGTTGACTATAACTATTGCTGTTGTTAGGTTGACTATAACTGTTGCTGTTGTTAGGTTGACTATAACTGTTGCTGTTGTTAGGTTGACTATAACTGTTGCTGTTGTTAGATTGACTATAACTGTTGCTGTTGTTAGGTTGACTATAACTGTTGCTGTTGTTAAGTTGACTATAACTGTTGCTGTTGTTAGGTTGACTATAACTGTTACTGTTGTTAGATTGACTATAACTGTTGCTGTTGTTAGGTTGACTATAACTGTTGCTGTTGTTAGATTGACTATAACTGTTGCTATTATTAGGTTAACTACCGCTGTATCTGTTGTTGTGTTAACTACCGCTGTATCTGTTGTTGGGTTGATTACTGCTGCTGTTTGAATTTCAGAGGAAATCCCTTCTACTCTCTCTTCCATAAAACTTCACGGTGCCACCAGACGAAATTAAAAAAAATTCAGATTTTATTGACAACCACATAAAAACCGATAAAAAGAATACAAACAGAATTTTTTTTGGGGAAAAAAGATGCGTTATGAGATAAAACTCGCTTTAATCTTTATTCCCTGCTCATGAAGACAGAGAGAGAGAAATAAAAGTCAAAAGAAAAAGAGGAATATCTTTGACTCCATCCTAAGTAGGTCGCAGTTATGACACCCACGATATAAAGGGGGGGGGAGAGAAAAAATTCACTCTCGAGTTTCCTGCCACCCCAGTTATCGCCGTTGATTGCCGGGTTGCGAGTGGCAGGGATCATCTCTTCCATCCTAACGTCAGTCAATCACGACAACCCTTCGGATAACCTCGTCTCTCTTTCCGGGCGCGTGGCCCCTCTCTCCGAACACGAGGCCACAGCAATCATTTTCACATTAACAATTCTTTTTCGCAGCCGGATTTCTGGGCACGAACGCGGATCTTTGTTATTCGAAGAAAGGCGACCTGACCACAGCACACAGCGCGGAATCGCAGGCGCGAGATTACGCTACGGAGCATCATTCCCTGTCATTAGAAGGGATTTCTTATTATTATGCATTCACCTGGTGGATGAGGGGCGGCGGGGAGGAGACAGAGGAGGAGGGAAATAAGTTTTGCAGAGAAAGTGCCGAACTCGTTAGGAAAAATAAAAGGCCTTCGAGATTTGCCGAACAGATTCGTGGGAATTCGATAAGTTTCGTAGTTTCTTGATGAAAGAGATGAAAGATGATTAAAAGGAGGCTGAAGAGCAGTGGGAAAAAGGAAGAAAGAGATTAGGAAGCGGAATATCAGAAGAAATAAAAGAAGGAAGTAATTGGGGGGGGGGATAAAGGAAAGAAAAAGAAGAGGACGGATGAAAAATGGTTGAAAAAGAAAAATATGATGATAAATCAGAGCATTTATGATGAGGAAGATAATGATCAGAATTAAGAAATATAAGTAGTGGCAGAAATGTGCTTAAGAAATTGAGATTTCGGAAGTTTTATGAAGAGGACTGAATAGAATACGAAGCAGATTGGGATAAAGGTCTTCACGGCGATGATGATTAGGATGATGAGGATGATGAAGAAGTGAAATGCAGAAAAAGGTATTAAAGAAGTTGAACCTTAAAAAAAATTTGAAGAGTATATAATATAGTACCAAGAAATTTGCGATAAAAGCAAAGATGATATGAATGGTCAGGAAAATGAAGAGTATGAAGTGCCAGAAAAAGAAGTTGATACTTCAAGGAATTAATAAAGCGGAATGATTATAATGTAAAGAACACTGTGATGAAAGTCTTAGTGGAAATGGTGATAAGAAATACCAGGGTGAAGATTATTACAGAAAAAAAATTAAAAAAATGTGAGACCTGAAAGAATTTACGAAGATGAGAAACTACAGTAAGAAGAAGATTGTGACGAATCTTCACATCAGTTACGATAAGAGTCGTCATGATGATGAAGATTTTGAAGCGGCAGGAAAAGTTGTTAAAGAAGTTAAGACCTCATGGAATTCATGATGAGGAGGGAATAGCGTACGAAGAAGATTGAACTCTAGTCTTGGCGGCAATGATGATAAGAATGGTTAGGATGATGAAGATTATGAAATGGGAATTGCATTAAAGAATTTATGAAGAGGAAAAAATAGAATACGAAGAAGATTGCGATTCAACTCTTAGCCGCCATGATGATAGGAATAGTCAGGATGATAAAGATTATGAAGTCGCAGAGAAGTCTGTTAAAGAAGTTGAGACCTCAAGGAATTTATAAAGAGGAAGGAATAGAAGAAGATTGCGATTCAAGTTTTTGTGGCAATGATGATAATAATGGTCAGAAATTTTGAAGATTATGAAATGAGAACTGCGACCCTTTTTTAAAAGCTTACAACTACAACACAATAAAATAATTTATTTAATCCTGGAAAACAACACAAAAGTACACCGCAAAGTTTGCAGCCAAAATCTAGTTTTTAATTCTTGTAAATTAAAAATCTTTTACTTAATATCGCTATAAATAAAGATGCTGCTGATGAATTACTTACATGCACTAAGTTGCCATAGAATTGTGATCACCTCGTCCTATGTCATGTCAATGGGAAGCCAATATCGAAACGCGATAACTTGTAGAAAAAGCGGTGCAAAATAAAATGTGACTAAAATTAGATTTCAATCACATCTATCGAAATCTCGATTTCCAATCACAGTATTGCATTTTATAGCATTTACAGAGATATGAAGTTTTAATATTTAACAATAGCAATGCCAGTCCGAAGAAATGTGCATAAGATTGACGAATGCTAAAAAAATATTTGCAGCACTTCTTCTATACCATACACTTGATTCATTAAAAGTTTACTCTCCGCCCTGCCCACGGTCAATAGGGGATACTGATGGGCTTGGAAAGACCGCCGTCCGTCGGATGGGACGTTAAGCCGTTGCCCTGTGTGAGGGAGAGCCATACCCTGTGCACGTTAAAGAACACGCTGGATGGCCTTGACGGGAGGCTACCATCTGTCTCCCAAAAGCTGTTCCAGTGGGTCCCCTCCCCCAACCTTCTCTGAGCCTTCGGGGTCTATGTGACCTGGCCATTTAGCCCATGGTGTGCAAAAAAGTGCCGCTCAGAGTTAAAACAACCCAACCCATTAAAAGTTTCGAAATAATTCTTTTCACTTAAGTTCAAATTGATTTCAGAGGTTCAATCTTCTGTCTTGCACTGTTGTTGTCACATACTCAAACTTCCATTAATCTTTAAAAACAGAATTAAAATCGTTGGAAAAAAAATGGTTTAGATAGACTGAATGATATCAAAAAAATATATAAATTTAAAATAAATATATTTATAAAAAATATATATATATATGGAAAAAGTAAGTTTTGCTGGTGAGTAGGATTGGGATTCAAGTCACTCAATTTCATTCCAGGTATGGCCGAGTGGTTAGCACGCTTGGCTACTGATCTAAGGGACCTGGGTTCGAGCCCCGGGTTAAGGCATGGACGTATGTGTTGTTTCTCTGCTGAGGTCCTGCCATCCTCACAGACCTTCTACTCTGGCATATAAACTGACAGGCTCCTGTCAGACCTCTGTGGCAAGCAGCTGCTTGAGGGGGTATTTAATTCATTTTATTATTTATTCTAGATACTGAATTATCACCAGCTCCATCATTTATCCACAAATTGTTATTTTTAAATCATGTTCGGAAGATTTAAAAGTCACAATTAATGGGTAAGTGGGGAAGCTAGATTCGTATTAGTTTAGTGGTTAGAGCACCTGTCATGTAACTGGGAAACGTGGGTTCGAATCTCACTCGTCGGCAAAACTTACTTTTTATACAAAAGTATCTCTTGAATTATGTCAACTGTTAATTTGTGCATTCTCTATTAATCCATTCTTGCATTAACAACGCTTTAGTTTGAGTAATTTCCTTCTTTAACATCTATTTATTGAGCAATATTGGAACGTTGCACCTCCCGATCACAGATGGCGCCATGAGCGCCAAGGTCAGGTTGTGTTGGTTGGGTTGTTTTACCTCTGAGCGGCACTTTTTTGCACATCATGGGCTAAATGGCCAGGTCACATGGACCCCGAAGGCTCAGAGAAGGTTGGGAGAGGGGACCCACTGGAACAGCTGTTGGGAGACAGATGGTAGCCTCCCGTCAAGGCCATCCAGCGTGTTCTTTAACGTGCACAGGGTATGGCTCTCCCGCAAACGGAGACACGGCTAAACGTCCCATCCGACGGACGGCGGCCTTTCCAAGCCCATTGGTGTCCCTTACTGACTGTAGGCAGGGCGGAGAGTTTTGCGGAGATAAATCTCAACGCTGACCCAGTTGGGACTCGAACCTGGGAACTACAGATTACGAGCCTGGCGCACTACCGACTGAGCCACCCCCGCCCCGTTACAGGAGTGGGAAGTGGACATTGAACGAGTTTCTCGTCCAGTGTAAAAGTACTCTTTTAAAAACATATTTTTTCCTTTTGCTATTAATTCCTCAATCTGATGGTCAGGAAGATTCAAAAGTCAGAATAAGTGAATGAATGATGGATTTGGTTGGTTAGTTGTTATATCTCTGAGCCGCACTTTTGTTTTTGCACACAACAGGCCAGGTCACACGGACCCCAATGGCTCAGAGAAGGTTGCAGGAGGAGTTGTTCTTGTTGGGTTATTTTTACCTCTGAGCGGCACTTTTTTACACACCATGGGCTAAATGGCCAGGTCACATGGACCCAGAAGACTCAGAGAAGGTTGGGGGAGGGTACTCACTGGAACAGCTGTTGGGAGGCAGATGGTAGCCTCCTGTCAAGGCCATCCAGCGTGTTTTTTAACGTGCACAGGGTACGGCTCTCCCATACACAGGGCCACGGTTTAACGTCCCATCCGACGGAATCAATTCCACCGGTGTCACCTACTGACCGTGGGCAAGGCGGGTAATTTTGCGGAGATAAATCTCAATGCTGGCCCAGCTGGGACTCCAACCTGGGAACTACAGCTTACAAGCCTGGCGCGCTACCGACTGAGCCACCCCCGCCCCATTGGAGGAGGGGACTCACTCTACAACTGTTAGGGCACAGATAGTATTTTCCTCATCAAGGCCATGCAGCATGTTCTTTAACGTACACAGGGTATGGTTCTCCCGCACACGGGGCAACGGCTTTATGTCCTGTCCAACAGACAGCGGCCTTACCCAGGCCCATCGGTGTCCCCTACTAGCCTCAATGCTGCTCCAACTGGGACTCAAACCTGGGAACTAGTAGATTGCGAGCCTGGCGTGCTACCGATTGAACCACCGCGACTCCTCTCCATAACTTGCTTGATTATAATATTTGTATTAGCAATTAAGCGTTGCTTTATTAGAAAGAGTATTTTTATATGTATCTTTCCCAAAAGAAACTGTTTGTCGATATTTAGGTGTACTACTGTCCAACGGACAGATACTGGTTTTTCCTAGAATAATAAATTGTGCTTTATGTTTTCCGATTTGCTAGACTTGGGTGCACTGAGTCAGGTTATTTTCCCAGTAGAAGGTATCTTTCCAGACTGAGTGACTGCCACTCCAAATGAAGGTAAGGGCATTAGATGGCCCAAGCATCCCAAATGCTGGCCCAAGCGTGACTCGAACCTGGAAACTGCAGATTATAAGCTTGGCATGCTACCAACTGAGCCACCCTGCACCAATAAATGACGGAACTTGTGATAGCTTAGTGGATAGAGCAACTGGCATGTAACTGGAAGGCGTTGGTTCGAATCCCACTCATCGGCAAAACTCATGCTTTCCACATAATCATTTATTGAATTCTCTGTCAACATGCAATCTGGGTATTCAATATTAACTGATATCTTTAAGCTACCTTCAATCCAAATTTTCGATAAAACACTTATTTGAAAAGCAGGAGATCTTCGGCAATAGCTTCAACATGGAGCGGTCAGAATTCAATGAAAAAATGAGTGTTTAACACAATATTAATCAGATTTCAACTTTATAAGAATTTACAAAGTTACAACGCACTCTTGTATAGAACGTCTAATAAGTATTACCAGTTAGGCCACCTATGTCCTGCAGAGGGACCGCTGATATCGGTGGAAAGGGGAAACGTTTTCCTCTCCAGGAAAAAATTGGTGGAAAAATAAGTTTATGTCAAATTTGGGTTGGGTTGTTTTACCTCTGAGCGGCACTTTTTTGCACACCATGGGCTAAATGGCCAGGTCACATGGACCCCGAAGGCTCAGAGAAGGTTGGGGGAGGAGACCCACTGGAACAGCTGTTGGGAGACAGATGGTAGCCTCCCGTCAAGGCCATCCAGCGTGTTCTTTAACGTGCACAGGGTATTGCTCTCCCGCACACGGGGCCACGGCTTAACGTCCCATCCGATGGACGGCGGCCTTTCCAAGCCCATCGGTGTCCCCTATTGACCGTGGACAGGGCGGGGAATTTTGCGGAGATAAATCCCAACGCTGACCCAGCTGGGACTCGAACCTGGGAACTACAGATTACGAACCTGGCGCGCTACCCACTGAGCCACCCCCGCCCCTATTTATGTCAAACATATCAGTTGTAAGAAAAATTTAATTTTTCCTTAGCGAAATGTAATCTTGTTTGCTTTCTGTTTTTTATGCTTTCTTTTGCTTCCAGAAGCATATCGCTCCTTTTCACTTTTTAATGCGAAAAAAAAGTTATGCATGCATATTTATAATAATAAGTCTCACACAAACTTTTATTTTCCTTGGGAGAAGGGGTGGTTCAGTCGGCAGCGCGCCAGGCTCGTAATTTGCAGTTCTCAGGTTCAAGTCCTGCCTGAGCGGGGCGGGGGTGGCTCAGTCGGTAGCGCGCCAGACTCGTAATCTGTAGTTCCCAGGTTTGAGTCCCAGCTGGGTCAGCGTTGAGATTTATCTCCGCAATTCCCCACCCTGCCCACGTTTAGTAGGGGACACCGATGGGCTTGGAAAGGCCGCCGTCTGTCTGATGGGACGTTAAGCCGTGGCCCCGTGTGCGGGTGAGCCATACCCTGTGCACGTTAAAGAACACGCTGGTTGGCCTTGACGGGAGACTACCATCTGTCTCCCAACAGCTGTTCCAGTGGGTCCCCTCCCCCAACCTTCTCTAAGCCTTCGGGGTCCATGTGACCTGGTCATTTAGCCCATGGTGTGCAAAAAAGTGCCGCTCAGAGGTAAAACAACCCAACCCAACCTGCCTGAGCCAGAGTTGGAATATATCTCCGCAAAACTCTTCGCCTTACCCTCAGTCATCAGGGGACACCGATGGACTTGAAATGGCCGCCGTCCGTCAGGTTTTAATGTTAAGCCGTAGCTTCGAATCCGGGAGCGTCATCCCCTTGTGTACGTTAAAGAACACGCTGGATGGCCTTGAAGGCAGACTACCATCTGTCTCTTAAAAACTGTACAGTGGGTCCCCTTTCCCTAAACTCCTCTGATTCCTCGTGGTCCTTGTGACCTACTATTTAGCCCAATGTGTGCAAAAAGGTGTCTATCCCTGAGACAAAACAACCAAATCTAGGGAGCGGGGGTGGCTCAGACGGTACGCGCCAGGCTCGTAATCTGTAGTTCCCAGGTTCGAATCCCAGCTGGGTCAGCGTTGAGATTTATCTCCGCAAAATTCCCCGCCCTGCCCACGGTCAGTAGTTGACACCGATGGGCTTGGAAAGGCCGCCGTCCGTCGGATGGGACGTTAAGCCGTGGCCCAGTGTGCGGGAGAGCCAAACCCTGTGCTCGTTAAAGAACACACTGGATGGCCTTGACGGGAGGCTACCATCTGTCTCCCAACAGCTGTTCCAGTGGGTCCCCTCCCCCAACCTTCTCTGAGCCTTCGGGGGTCCATGTGACCTGGCCATTTAGCCCATGGTGTGCAAAAACGTGCCGCTCAGAGGTAAAACAACCCAACCCAACCAAATCTAGCAACCCTTCAGATTTCCCTGATCGCACATTTTGCGCAGAAATGATCCATCTCTGGCCTAGATCTAGAAAAAACTGAAAGGTAGGAAGGAGACTGTCAATTACTGGATCAAGCGAAAAAAATAGTGGGAAAGCGGCATGATTCTGATACGACCGTGTATATTCTAAAGAATTTCGGACCAGAGAAATGTCGGGTAAACCTGCTAGTATATAATAACGTTTGTTTGAATTTCGGTACTAGTCTTCTCAAAAGCTACTTATCAGCTGTTAGACAACAGATAGAAACTTCTCCTCCCCTCCCCTCCCGTCCCCCCTTAATTCGATACTAAGTCCTGCTGCTCCTTACTTAATTTATTATAAGTCGTCTGAAAAAAACAACAGAAATTTACATAATTCTATTCAAGTCTAGAATAAAGCCGCCAAATGCTTTTAAAAGTTAAAAAAAAATCTTTGAAAATCAAGAAAAACGAAACCTTAGGTACAAAATCTTATTATTGAGCTAAAAAAATAAGCTTCAGAGTTGTTCGTAGAGTGATAAGAATTATTTCCAAGGAAATACATTCAAAATCGAATGTTCCAGGGCTTCTAGAATATGCAGAAGATGAAATATGACAAGATAATGGATTTGTTTAATATGTAAGAGGATACTGAATGGGGGGGGGGGGGGGGGTGAAAGCTCCGAGGAAATGTAATTGCCTCCGAGATGCAAGTTATGAAATGGAAATAAGATCGGATTTCGGAGTGGAGAGAGACTTTGTTGCTCATGTGGATTGTTGTTCATGTCTTTGTTACGTGCAACAATGACATGACCAACAATCTATGAAAGGGCAACAATAATGCGCAGGCTCTCGCTTAATGCATTTCGCAACAAACGGGACCTTGCGAAAGATGATGATCCCCAAAGGGAATTTGCATACTAGCAAAAGAAGGACAAATGTAAACAGATAAAAAAAAGAAGCTGACATAAAACGGTGGAAGAAATTTTATTTTAGACGAAGGTTAAAGAAATCTGATATTTGGGAAAACGTCCGTATATTTTAATTAGGTCTGGAAATTAACACCACTATTACTGATAAATGTATGATAATGGCAATGCTGATTTCTCGCATTCTGTTGATGATAATAAAGGCTGCAATGTTCGTGCGTGCAGCGATCATGTTTCTATTTTAGATGATGATGATAAGATTCAGATGATAAAGCGTTATTAATAACATTAACCTGAGTGAGCAAGTGCATATGTAGTGCCATAACACTTCATGAGCAATGGCTATTTCTGTTGCTAATGATAACGACTATGATAATGACGATAAATAGACCAGGATATGAAATAAAATAAAGAAGGCGCCAAGTAACCCAAGAGGAAGTATTATGACCTCTATTTGACTTTGAAGAAGACGTCGGAAGTCTAATATCAGATTTTAATAGTTTAAAATGTAAACTCATAACAATTTAAAATAATCAAATAATATAAATAATAATAATAATAATTAAAATAAATAATTCTAATTAAAAATTTTAATGATTTTAAACACATAGTTTAAATTTTGGATGCATGTTTTCTTCATCAAAATATAACCTTATTTCCAAAAGTTTTTCAAAACTCATTGGTGCTGATCATAAATATGGCTCAGATTTAAAACTAATTCTTCAATATAATAAAAAAAAAGTATCTAATTAACACGTGGTGCGTAAGGACATCATCATGCTTTTCCCTATTTTACAAAAAAAAATACATTTGATGGCTCTTGCAGAGAGGGTTAGGTTATTTTAATTCTGAGCGATACTTTTTCGCACACATTGGGCTATATGGTCAAGTTACAAGGACTACCGATTGAGCCCCTGGGGGAGGGGACCGACTGGACGTTTGTTAGGAGGAATACGGTAGCCTCCCGTCAAGGCCATTCAGTGTGTTCTTTAATGTGCACAGGGTATGTATGGTTCTCCCAACCCATTCAATGGCATAAAGAATTGATTTATTAATTAATTCACCAAATTTCAATTACTGAAATTTCATAACCAGATTTCATATTAGTACCTTTATTATTTTAAAGTTTTTAATAATTTATTTTTTTTGAACCCACAGATATTTTATGCAACATTAAAATTTTTACTCTTTGCTGCGCAAAATACAAGCGTTGTGCGTTTTGATTCAAACGTTATCTAAGTCTTATATCTATGTTCAATAGCTTAGTAATATTTTATTCCTTAAAGCAGGGTTTCTCAGCGTGGAGTATGCGGTAACATATTTTGGGGTACGCCGTGTGAGCTCAAAAGTCGTTAGATCTAGTAATAAAATCGCTGAATTGGCAACACAGCTTTGCAAAAATGTCATTTTTTGTGTCTATCGATATATGTATTTTATGAATATAAAATTTAATGTGAATATATATATATGTTTTATTTTATTACCAGTATTTTACCATAACAATAGTTTTATCTATCTATACAAGGGGTACGCCAGTTACATACACATTTCCAGGGGGTACGTGAAGCATAAAAGGTTGAGAACCACTGATATATAAGTTTTATTTTATTCCCATTGTTATGCTATAGTTTTACCTATCTATACAAGGGGTACGCAAGTTACATACACATTTCCAGGGGTACGTGAAGCATAAAAGGTTGAGAACCACTGATATATATGTTTTATTTTATTCCCATTGTTATGCTATAGTTTTATCTATCTATACAAGGGGTACGCCAGTTACATACACATTTCCAGGGGGTTCGTGAAGCATAAAAGGTTGAGAATAATTGATATATATGTTTTATTTTATTCCCATTGTTATACTATAACTATAGTTTTATCTATCTATACAAGGAGTACGCCAGTTACATACACATTTCCAGGGGGTACGTGAAGCAAAAAGGTTGAGAACTACTGATATATATGTTTTATTTTATTCCCATTGTTATGCTATAGTTTTACCTATCTATACAAGGGGTACGCAAGTTACATACACATTTCCAGGGGTACGTGAAGCATAAAAGGTTGAGAACCACTGATATATATGTTTTATTTTATTCCCATTGTTATACTATAACTATAGTTTTATCTATCTATACAAGGGCTACGCCAGTTACATACACATTTCCAGGGGGTACGTGAAGCATAAAAGGTTGAGAACCACTGATATATATATATTTTATTTTATTCCCATTGTTATACTATAACTATAGTTTTATCTATCTATACAAGGGGTACGCAAGTTGCATACACATTTCCAGGGGGTACGTGAAGCATAAAAGGTTGAGAACCACTGATATATATATTTTATTTTATTCCCATTGTTATACTATAACTATAGTTTTATCTATCTATGCAAGGGGTACGCCAGTTACATACACATTTCCAGGGGGTTCGTGAAGCATAAATGGTTGAGAATAATTGATATATATGTTTTATTTTATTCCCATTGTTATACTATAACTATAGTTTTATCTATCTATACAAGGGGTACGCCAGTTACATACACATTTCCAGAGGGTACGTGAAGCATAAAAGGCTGAGAACCACTGATATATATGTTTTATTTTATTCCCATTGTTATGCTATAGTTTTATCTATCTATACAAGGGGTACGCCAGTTACATACACATTTCCAGGGGGTAGGTGAAGCATAAAAGGTTGAGAACCATTGATATATATGTTTTATTTTATTCCCATTGTTATACTATAAATATAGTTTTATCTATCTATACAAGGGGTACGCCAGTTACATACACATTTCCAGGGGGTTCGTGAAGCATAAAAGTTTGAGAACCACTGATATATATGTTTTATTTTATTCCCATTGTTATACTATAAATATAGTTTTATCTATCTATACAAGGGGTACGCCAGTTACATACACATTTCCAGGGGGTTCGTGAAGCATAAAAGGTTGAGAACCACTGATATATATGTTTTATTTTATTCCCATTGTTATACTATAAATATAGTTTTATCTATCTATACAAGGGATACGCCAGTTACATACACATTTCCAGGGGGTTCGTGAAGCATAAAAGTTTGAGAACCATTGATATATATATGTTTTATTTTATTTCCATTGTTATGCTATAGTTTTATCTATCTATACAAGGGGTACGCAAGTTACATACACATTTCCAGGGGGTTCGTGAAGCATAAAAGGTTGAGAACCACTGGTACATATGTTTTATTTTATTCCCATTGTTATGCTATAGTTTTATATATCTATACAATGGGAACGCCAGTTACATACACATTTCCAGAGGGTACGTGAAGCATAAAAGGTTGAGAACCACTGATATATATGTTTTATTTTATTCCCATTGTTATGCTATAGTTTTATCTATCTATACAAGGGGTACGCCAGTTACATACACATTTCCAGAGGGTACGTGAAGCATAAAAGGTTGAGAACCACTGATATATATGTTTTATTTTATTCCCATTGTTATGCTATAGTTTTATCTATCTATACAAGGGGTACGCCAGTTACATACACATTTCCAGAGGGTACGTGAAGCATAAAAGGTTGAGAACCACTGATATAAATGTTTTATTTTATTCCCATTGTTATGCTATAGTTTTATCTATCTATACAATGGGTACACCAGTTACATACACATTTCCAGGGGGTACGTGAAGCATAAAAGGTTGAGAACTACTGATATATATGTTTTATTTTATTCCCATTGTTATGCTACAGTTTTATCTATCTATACAAGGGGTACGCAAGTTACATACACATTTCCAGGGGTATGTGAAGCATAAAAGGTTGAGAACCACTGCCTTAGGGAATTAAGCAAAGGCTTTGAGAAAATTGAATTTGGACCACATGCAGCAAGAAGAGGAATTTGTAATAGGAAAAACGAAATGTATTTTTAACGATCTGTCTTAATTCTTTGATTGTTGGCGATCAATTTTTAATCGTTGAAAGCTATGGGAAAACTTCCCGTTTGCTCCTTTAGATAGTTGAGTATAGCAAGTCTCCCCATAAAATCACTTCAATCATGCATAGCTAAAGTCAAGGAAAACTGACTTCAGGCGTAAAATAACCTAATTGAAAGTGAACTTTTTCACTGCTTAGAAATTATAAAGTATGCAGAAAAACGGAGAAAAAAATCTCTTCTCCTTTGGGCCATAAATAGTTTAATATAATCTAAATATTGGAGATGACGTCAAAACAGAATATTGTCTCCCATACTTTTGTCCGAAGTTTAAAGTTTATTTATGAACACGACTTCGAAATCCATAGACTAGATAGCAAAGTATTGAGAGAAAAAATTTAACAAAGAGAGGAAGACGCGGATAAAAAAATGAGAGGACCCTCGTGTCCTATGTTAAATGAAGCTGACCTTTCCTTGGATCTGCTCGACTGAACAGAAATCCTCCCTTTTATTGTTGGCGGGGCACAATGCACTTCCGTAGCCAACTGACAAAGCGTCTTTGATTGAAGCACTCAACCATAAACTAATAGCTGCATCTTTTTTTTTTTCGGGGGCGGGGGGAGGAATGTCCTCCCACTAACGGAGAAGATATCCTTCTGGTTTGTGTATGCCTATCGAAAAACATTCTTATCGCTTATTTCCAAAAGAAGACAGCTGTCATTTTTTTAAATAGTTTGATAAACTATACGTACCTCGTTTCGTTATTGGTCTGTGATACGATTGTTGTAAAAATATTCATTATAGAGAAATACGTTTTATAGTATTATTGAATAGTTCCAAAATATGTGTGTGGGTTGGGTTGTTTTACCTCTGAGCGGCACTTTTTTGCACACCGTGGGCTAAATGGTCAGGTCACATGGACCCCGAAGTCTCAGAGAAGGTTGGGGGGAGGGGACCCACTGGTACAGCTGTTGGGAGACAGATGCTAGCCTTCCGTCAAGGCCATCCAGCGTGTTCTTTAACGTGCACAGGGTATGGCTCTCCCGCACACGGAGCCACGGCTTAACCTTTCCCATCCGACGGACGGCGACCTTTCCAAGCCCATCTGTGTCCCCTATTGACCGTGGGTAGGGCGGGGAATTTTGCGGAGATAAATCTCAACGCTGACCCAGCTGGGACTAGAACCTGGGAACTACAGATTACGAGCCTGACGCGCTACCGACTGAGCCACCCCCGCCCCAATATGTGTGTGAAATGAATGGTTTGCCATTGACAAATTTTGGTTTTATTGTTATCCTGAAGTTGTTATCAATTTCAAGTGGGTCTCCTCCCAAACGTTACTGTTGTTATCCTTTGTAGACGAAAAAAAGCACCTGTCATTCCTTTTTTAAAGTAGTTTGATAAACTACAGGGTGTACCGTTTAAAACGCACCGCCAATACTGGGTACTTTATATTTTTAAAGTTACCGAGGACATCAACGTAATAAGTTTCAGTACAATTACAACAGATGCTGAAAATGTCCACCATCTTCTTGAAGACTAGCATCCACCCGTGTTACAATGTTTCTTGCAAATTATCTAAGAGTTTGTCAATGCCGGCAACGGCATTTACATGGCGGGAGAGCCATACCCTGTGCACGTAAAATAACACGCTGGATGGCCTTGACGGGAGGCTACAATCTGTCTCCCAACAGCTGTTGCAGTGGGTTCCCACCCACAACCTTCTCTGAGCCTTCGGGGTCCTTGTGACCTGGCCATTTAGCTCATTGTGTGCAAAAAAGTGCCGCTCAGCGGTAAAAAAAATCAGGTTGTATGAGATCTGGGCAGGGCCGTATCTAGAGGGGAGAAGTGGACAAGAATGCCATGACTCCCCCACCCCCCACCTTTCAGAATGCCAATAAGGATATAAGAACTGGTAAATATTAAATTTATTTATATTTCAAGAGCGTTTCAAGATATTTTTAAAGACCTCTAAAATGGTGGGGGAAATTTACGATCCAATGGAAATACAGTCTCTTGGCTTGTCCTTTTACGTTTTTGTGACACAATTGAGTTTCTTGTCCCCCCCCCCCCCCTGCTTTGTTATTTTTTATAGATCTGGGTCTGGGTCTGGGGATCGTGGTCGACTAAATTCACTCCCGACAACGCTCTCATCAAATAAGTCCTGTAAGAAAGCCGTTGTTGTGTTCACAGTATGGGCAGTCGCACCATCATGCTGAAACCTGGAATTGTTACTAGGTTTCCCCTAAAAAACGTAGGATTGTTGTTGTTTTTACTTATCTTCCTATTGCTTTTGGATTTGATGTTGTGAAGATGTGAAAATAGCATCTTCTTACTTACATTTGTCGGTTGATCGGAGAGTCGGTTTGTGGAATGGACAAAATGTTGTTCCACCATTTCTTTCGAACGCGATGGAGGAACTTAATGATTTATGTGCCAAATGAAAAGTTGTCATGAGGGGAGTATCATAGGACATAAAAAACTGACCCCCCATGCTCTCGTCCCCCCTAAAAAAGGGAAAATGTGAAAAATTCTTAAGCTATATCTCCAGAACGGGGGGCGGGGGTAGCTCAGTCGGTAGCGCGGGAGACTCGTAATCTGTAGTTCCCAGGTTCGAGTCCCAGCTGGGTCAGCGTTGAGATTTATCTCCACAAAACCTTGCCCACGGTCAGTAGGGTACACCGATGGGCTTGGAAAAGCCGCCGTCCGTCGGATGGGACGTTAAGCCGTGTCCGTGTGCGGGAGAGCCATACCCTGTGCACGTAAAATAACACGCTGGATGGCCTTGACGGGAGACTACAATCTGTCTCCCAACAGCTGTTCCAGTGGGTTCCCTCCCACAACCTTCTCTGAGCCTTCGGGGTCCTTGTGACCTGGCCATTTAGCTCATTGTGTGCAAAAAAGTGCCGCTCAGAGGTAAAACAACCCAACCCAACTATCTTCAGAACGCGAAAGCCGAAAGTAACAATACGTCAAATGAAAGTTTCTGACGCGGGGAATGTACAGTCGCTCAAAAAAGTAACCGAACACTATGGTTGATTACAGAATTCAGAAAAAATATGGAGCGTGTACAGTTACTGCACACGCTCCAGTTTGCTGTGAACGGTAACTGGAGCGTGTACAGTTGCTGTACACGCTCCAGATATTTTTCCTGAATTCTGTAATCACGTGACACGAAGGTTGCCAGATCACTAATTTCTAAAAAATCTTTGCCAGATATTTTTTTTGAATTCTGTAATCAACCATAGTGTTCGGATACTTTTTTGAGTGATTGTACTAAGCTATGAAAAATTGCCTCCCCCGGGCTTTCTTCCCTCCTGAAAAAGGGGGAAAATATGAAAATTATTGTTCCTCTATATCTCCTGAATGCGAGTGCCGAAAATAACGAGATATATGTCGAATGAAAGCTTCTGACGCAGGAAATATCCTAAACTTTGAAAAATTAACTCCCTCCCAAACTTTCTTCCCTGCTGTGTATCTGGAATGAAAGATTTATTAATGTTGAATTTTGTTTCTATTGCTATCCTCGTTGTTGTATATATTACTTTTGTGTTATTTTCCTTTACCGATGGTGTTAATGATTTAGCTAATATTTAATAATGACTATGTGCTTTTACTGAAATATGCAGCACAAAGTATACACTATGCCACCAAACGCATTTCGCCCAATAAAAGTTAGTGGAACGTCAATTTAATGTTATTTGATCTAGCGATTTTTTTATAGATCTTCAAAAACGTCTTTCTTTAAACAGTGCATTTTGCACCATTGAATTGTTTAAAATAAAAGCCAAACAACACACCATGAATTATTTATCTCAAGTATCTTTTTTTTTCTCGTTTTCAAAAAAAAAAGATGATGTGTTTACATTGTCGTCTGTTTTTCCGTCTGTTTCTCGTCTGTCTGCCCGTCTATAGACATCGATTTCTTTTTTTTTTGATTTATAGAGATAAATTAAAAATTACTGTTGTGTCGGATTAGTATTGATGAGATATTACGAATTGCACTTTCCTGGGGCGGGGGTTGCTCAGTCGCTAGCGCGTCAGGCTCGTAATCTGTAGTTCCCAGGTTCGAGTCCCAGCTGGGCCAGCTGGTCTCCGCAAAATTCCTCGCCCTGCCCACGGTCAGTAGGGACACCGATGGGCTTGGAAAGTCCGCCGTCCGTCGCATGGGACGTTAAGCCGTGGCCCCGTGTGCGGGAAAGCCATACCCTGTGCACGTTAAAGAACACGCTGGATGGCCTTGACGGGAGGCTACCATCTGTCTCCCAACAACTGTTCCAGTGGATCCCCTCCCCCAACTTTCTCTGAGCCTTCGGGGTCCATGTGACCTGGCAATTTAGCCCATTGTATACAAAAAAGTGCCGCTCAGAGGTAAAACAACCCAAACAACAATAACGCACTTTCCTAAAATCCCAAAAGCTATAATTACGCCCTCTAATGGTAGAAAAAGTTGCAGAATCCAAAAATTCAAAAGAATATCGCAAACGATATATTTTTGCGAGGAATTTGAAAGTTTTGTAGTAGAATGTGATGCTCACGAAGTTTTCACTAGCAGCAATGAGTTAATGCCGTAGACCCGGAGGGGGGAAAAGAATGCATCTTTTTTGTTGGCTTTAAGAGCTAATTGTTTGGTTGGATAAATATTGCTAAAATATTATCGTTCAAACTCTCATAATCTCTCAAAAGCTATATTTGGAAATTCAAAAATTTTAAACGAATATTATAAACGAGGTATTTATACTTTGTAATAATTAATAATATGTAATAATTAATTAAATTTGAAATTTTGGTGTCGGAATGTGGATGTCGTGAAGTTTCCATTGGCAGCAATGAGTTGACCCCTGACCCCAGATGGGTGGGAAAAAGTAACTTTTTTTGTTTAAAAAACACAATTGCTTGTTTTTAGAGGTAAATGAAAACATCTTTTTTTGGATTGTATCGGTATTGATAAATTATTACGATTTTCACTTTTCGAATCTCCTACAAGGTATAATTGAAGCTTCTAACTGTGGAAAACTCGAAAATAAAAAAATAAATAAATAAATAAAAATTAAACGAATATTGAAAATGGTGTATTTATGCATAGTTTGATGGTTTCCCTGTAAATCTCAGCGTTGAGATTTATCTCCGCAAAATTCCCCGCCCTGCCCACGGTCAGTAGGGGACACCGATGGGCTTGGAAAGGCCGCCGTCCGTCGGATGGGACGTTAAGCCATGGCCCCGTTGGTGGGACAGCCATACCCTGTGCACGTTAAAGAACACGCTGGATGGCCTTGACGGGAGGCTACCATCTGTCTCCCAACAACTGTTCCAGTGAGTCCCCTCCCCCAACCTTCTCTGAGCCTTCGGGGTCCTTGTGACCTGGCCATTTAGCTCACGTGTGTGCAAAAAAGTGCCGCTCAGAGGTAAAACATGCCAAGTCAAGCCAAGTCCCTGTAAATTGCATTTTTCCAATCACCTTTATGTTCTTAAGTGTTCAGTTTTAAAATTTTCTCGGAAATTGATCTTAGAAAAATAATAACCTTTATTTGCATTACAAAAGCTGTAAACAAAATACCAGAAGGTATTTCAAATATCTAATTGTCTCTATCGCTACTTGGTTTTTGTTTATTGCAATTTTTAATAGATCTCTGAAAAAAGAACAAAATGCTCCCAGTCAAATTTTCAAATTATCTCCCGCTGGATTTTCTGACGATGGGTAATTTGAATTTAGACTAATAATAATAACAGAGATATTTATTTCATCGGCATAATTGCATTTGCATGACACAAATCATTAGACGGTGGATAATTGGGTTCCAAAAAACGAAGCCGAAAAGAAAATGAACAGAGATGTTTCACTCTCTGCCCCCAGAGGAAATTGAAACAGATAACGGAAGAAAATCAATTACAACAATGAGCAATTAGAACATGAGTGAAAAGTAAACGGTTTGAAAAATGGCGGAATATGTGAGAATTTCGGAGAGCGTACCTTTAACTCTAAAGAAGACAATTGAAGTTCGGGAGCAATGCAATCTAGTCAATTGTTTCATGATGCAGAATAAACAAATCTTAAACAAATTTCTCCTAAACGTTTTTCGTCTAGTGAAATAATTACCTTATTTCTTTAGCGCAATAACAATGAAAAACGCAATTATTTGTCGTTATAAATAGTGGATGTTATTATTTTTTAACAACGCTACTATACTATGCAGAAAGGAATGTACAGTCACTCAAAAAAGTATCCGAACACCATGGTTGATAACAGAATTCAGAAAAAATATCTGGCAACTTTTTTTTAGAAATTAGTGATCTGGTAACCTTCGTGTCACGTGATTACAGAATTCATGAAAATATCTGGAGCGTGTACAGCAACTGTACACGCTCCAGTTACCGTTCACAGCAAACTGGAGCGTGTGCAGTTACTGCACACGCTCCAGTTTGCTGTGAACGGTAACTGCACACACTCAATATTTCCGTGAGTGAGCCCACACGATCTAGTATCAAAATAATATGACCACCTACAGTCGCTCAAATATATATATCCGAACACTACGGTTGATTACAGAATTCAGAAAAAATATCTGGCAACTATTTTTTTTAGAAATTAGTGATCTGGCAACCTTCGTTTACGTACACGAAGGTTGCCAGATCACTAATTTCTAAAAAAATCGTTGCCAGATATTTTTTCTGAATTCGGTAATCAACCATAATGTTTGGATACTTTTTTGAACGACTGTACAATTCCCTCAATATATCCATTATGCTAATTGTATGTTGGGACCAGTGGCGGCTCGTAGCTAAAATTAGTGGGGGTGCTGCTCCAGAAAATTTTTTGCCTTTGTTTTAAAATTGTGTAAAACTACCTTCAACCAGCACGCCAGGGTCGGCACTGCGGGAACGACAGTGCTCTCTCTCCCTTGCAGCTTCGCGTGTAGCTTCCTATGTGCGCATGCGCACAACAGTCAAACACCTCGCCGCTAGCACTGTGAAGCGCACAGTTCCATACAAAGATTTTTGCATCCTTTTCATAAACTGGGGGATGGCTACTGACATTAAGCTTAAGGATTATATATTGTATAAGTATAAAGAAAGAATTAAAGAAAAAAGGACTCATTATATTAAATGTTATCGATAATATTTTTTTAATTTTAATTTTTTTAAAAAATTAGTGATCTGGCAACCTTCGTGTCACGTGACACGAAGGTTGCTAGATCACTAATTTCTAAAAAAAAATCGTTGCCAGATATTTTTTCTGAATTCTGTAATCAACCATAGTGTTCGGATACTTTTTTGAGCGATTGTACCCTTGTATAGATAGATAAAACTATAGTTATAGTATAACAATGGGAATAAAATAAAACACTGACTTTGTTACTAGATCTAGCAACTTTTGAGCTGTCACGGCGTACCCCAAATATATGGCAAAAATATCTGGCAACGATTTTTTTCAGACATTAGTGATCTGGCAACCAACGAGGTTGCCAGAGCACTAATTTCTGAAAAAATCGTTGCCAGATATTTTTTCTGAATTCTGTAATCAACCATAGTGTTCGGATACTTTTTTGAGCGACTGTACTAATACAGTAATAAAGGTTCACTGGAAAATGTTATCTAGACAAGAAACATTCTAAAAAAAAAATGGTTTCGCCATGAGTTGCATTCTAATCCATGTCTCCCGGAAGCATGCCACGCATCATAACCTCTAGACCACCGAAGACTAGCCATTTCCTTCAACAATGTAACATAGAAGTATTCCCGCATATTTTGTTGATTCGCCACTGGCGTCATCTATGTCGGGAATCCGTCAACCAGGCTGCCCATGTGATGGAAGTAATATTTGTCACTGGCCACTAATTATGCCTATCATGCTTCTAGAAAACTGTCATGTCCCGCTAATTTATTTATTATTATATTTCTATTGTTATTGTATATACTTAGGTTAAGTGCATTTTCCGAAGTGTCCGAAATGGGAATGTGGTTCATTAGTTGTCATTCGGAGCGAGCTAGCTGCGCTCCACGTGCTTACGAAGCAAAAGCTCTTTTATTACTGTGCTGTCACTAACTGGAAGCTCTAGTGCTGGTGATGGAGAGGAGCTCGTAAACAATAAACGGCAGACTGAGCGTTGCTGGAAAACAGGGAAGACCGTTTGAAGTGCGTCAAAACCGACGTTGTTTTACCTCTGAGCGGTACTTTTTTTGCACACAATGGGCTAAATGGCCAGATCACAAGGACCCCGAAGGTTGGGTTGAGTTGTTTTACCTCTGAGCGGCACTTTTTTGCACACCATGGGCTAAATGACCAGGTCACATGGACCCCGAGGGCTCAGAGAAGGTTGTGGGAGGGGACCCACTGGAATAGCTGTTGGGAGACAGATGGTAGCCTCCGTCAAGGCCATCCAGCGTGTTCTTTAACGTGCACAGGGTATGGCTCTCCCGCACACGGGGCCACGGCTTAACGTCCCATCCGACGGACGGCGGCCTTTCCAAGCCCATTGGTGTCCCTACTGACCGTGGGCAGGGCGGGAAATTTTGCGGAGATAAATCTCAACGCTGACCCAGCTGGGACTCGAACATGGGAACTGCAGAGTATGAGCCTGCCGCGCTACAGGCTGAGCCACAGAACTGGGAACTACACGGACCCCGAAGGCTCAGAGAAGGTTGTGTGAGGGAACCCACTGGAACAGCTGTTGGGAGACAGATTATAGCCTCCCGTCAAGGCCATCCAGCGTGCTATTTTACGTGCACAGGGTATGGATCCCCCGTACACGGGGCCACGGCTTAACGTCCCTTGCAACGTGCTGCGGTCTTTCCAAACCCATCGGGTCCCATACTGACCATGGGCAGGGCGGGGAATTTTACGGAGACAAATCTCAACGCTGACCCAGCTGGGACTCGAACATGGGAACTGCAGAGTATGAGCCTGCCGCGCTACCGGCTGAGCCACCCCGCCCCTAAAAAAGCGACGTAACTCTTGCTCAAGAAGCCTAAAGGACCAGGGTTCGTTCTGTGTGAACAAGGTGGTTTAGGTAGGGATCAAATATTCTCTCGCTGAGTTTTGTAGTTGTAAAGAGATTTCTGTAAAGTGCAAATTTCCACCTCATCATACGAGTACTCGCAGCAAAGTAGCATTAGGAGTAAATGAAGCTGCGTGGAGGAAGTCTACCAGAGCATCTGAAAATCCATTTCATCCTGATCCTGAGTGCAGCTAAGGCCCACGGAATCGAGCACATTCCCTTATGTACATGCACTTGTGAATGTAATAAACTGTGTCGCCCGTCACTACTTTAGTGCACTAGTTTGTTTCATCTTTCTTCACGATGTTTAGCACAGCAATCTGAGGCACACCTTATCACAGGAGTAAAAACTCACGAACCTATGGTTTCGCCTAGGTAAGGTTGGGTTGGGTTGTTTTACCTCTGAGCGGCACTTTTTTGCACACCATGGACTAAATGGCCAGGTCTCAAGGACCCCGAAGGCTCAGAGAAGGTGGGGGGAGGGAATACACTGGAACAGCTGTTGGGAGACAGATGGTAGCGTCCCGTCAAGGCCATGCAGCGTGTTCTTTAACGTGCACAGGGTATGGCTCTCCCACACACGGGGCCACGGCTTAACGTCCCATCCGACGGACGGCGGCCTTTCCAAGCCCATCGGTGTCCCCTACTGACCGTGGGCAGGGTGGGGAATTTTGCGGAGATAAATCTCAACGCTGACCCAGCTGGGACTCGAACCTGGGAACTACAGATTACGAGCCTGGCACGCTACCGACTGAGCAACCCCCGCCCCTCCTAGGTAAGGCGAATATTGATGAAGTGGACTATTGATCGTCCCCTACGAAATGAAGTGCATAAGGAAGAGTTTAGCATCTCTCTTACATCTCCCCTCTCCCCCCCTGCGGTTCATGACAGAGATGTGGGTTCGAATCCCTCTCAGTACGAAGCCAGTTTTTTTCAGCAAATCATTTCAGATGTTTCTTGTCTACAGGATATTTTCCTGTATTAATTTATTGCTGTATTATTTATATAGCGCTTTGAGCTTGAGTAACAAATATTACTTCCATCATGTGAGACAGCTTTGTTGCCCGATTCCCAACATAGATGGCGCCAGTGGCGAATCTACACAAATATGCGGGAATGCTTATATGTCACATAATTGAAGAAAACGGTTAATCGCTGATGGTCTTGCAGTTATCGTGCCTGGCATGCTTCTAGGAGACATTGGAATCCAACTCAGGACGAAACTAATTTTTTTCAGGAAATTATTTCACGTGTACGAACATTTCATCAATGCCAATTCAACCCAAAAAGAATTTCTAATTTAATCTCTTAAAACAAGACTAGTTGAATGTCTACAGCATTACTTTCCAAACTTTTTAAATTTGGGTTGGATTGTTTTACCTCTGAGCGGCACTTTTTTTGCACATAATGGGCTAAATGACCAGATCACATGGACCCCGAAGGCTCAGAGAAGGTTGGGGGAGGGGACCCACTGGAACAGCTGTTGGGAGACAGATGGTAGCCTCCCATCAAGGCCATCCAGCGTGTTCTTTAACGTGCACAGGGTATGGCTATCCCACACACGGGGCCACGGCTTAACGTCCCATCCGACGGACGGCGGCCTTTCCAAGCCCATCGGTGTCCCCTACTGACCGTGGGCAGGGCGGGGAATTTTTGCGGAGATAAATCTCAACGCTGACCCAGCTGGGACTCGAACCTGGGAACTACAGATTACGAGCCTGGCGCGCTACCGACTGAGCCACCCCCGCCCCAACTTTTTAAATCCACGGACCACTTTTAAAAATCCTAAATTGCAGATGAACACGAGCGGAAAAAAATGCATAGTTATTATTAAAAAATAATAATTTGTTTCATTAGTCAATAAAATCGGCTCTTATTCTACATTCAATAAATATTTATATATATGTATATATTATATTCTCTTTATTTTTATAGCCTTTCAACTGTGTGTGAAAAACTTAACAGTCCTGAAATAGGACCTTCTACAGTAAGTGCACCCAAACCTTTAACATGGGTTTTTTAAGGACCATAATGAAAGTCTGTGTGCAAAATTTATGGTCGATAGCATCAAAAATGGCTGAGATACAGAGCGTTACGTAAATAATGAAAATGGTAAAACACAGAATAAATATTTTAATGGTTTAATTAAATCAGGTTCGTCCAATCCAATCTTAGTAAAGAAATACAAGGGGAAAAAAAACTTTATTCTTAAAGAGCCGCAAGAAAAATTCTCTGCTTAAAAAATAAAACATACATTTCTAATGAATAATGAATCAGGCAAAAAACTACATTTTTATGGACTCGTGAAAATATATTGATTATAAAATAAAAAGATACAATTTTAATCAGTTGTTTTTTTTACCTCTGAACGGCACTTTTTGCATGCTATGAGCTAAATGGGAAGGTTAAAAAGACCCCGAGACTCGTTTTAGGTTGAGGGAGGGTACCCACTGGACAGCTGTTAGGAGTAGGAGACAGATGGCGTCCAGAGTATTACACCATCCAGCGTATTCTTTAACGTGAACAGGGTATGGCTCTCCCGTACGCGGGGCCACGACTTAACGTCCCATCCGACGGACGGCGCCCTTTTCTAGCCTATCGGTGTCCCCCTGACGGAGGGTAGAGCGGGAAGCTTTGAGGAGATAAATCTGAACGCTGACTAACCTGGGAGTCGAAGCTAGGAACTGCAGATTACAAGCCTGACGCGCTTCCGACTACTTTCCCCAACCGCTTACTAAGAAGAAAGCACAAATATTTTCCATTATTTTACTTGACTACGAGCATCAATATTGATGCAAATCAGAAACTCTTAAGGCGGAAAAACTTCTATATACATTTCAACCCACTGCCTTAAGACACAAATGCAGAAAAGTCTATTCTCCATTCAAAACAAATTTGAGTTTGTTAAAAAAAAAACATAAATTCAGCAACAAAGCTATATCTTTTCTCTTGTTCAAGAGGTATAAAAAAATAATAAATACCCCCTCAAGCAGCTGCTTGCCACAAGAGGTCTGACAGGAGCCTGTCAGTTTATATGCCACAGTAGAAGATCTGAGAGGATGGCAGGACCTCAGTAGAAAACAACTGTTGATATAACTTAAACATAAACCCTAGTAGATATCATTTCAGACACGAAAAACCAAAATAATATATTATTCAGAAAAAACCGTAAGAGTGCATTGACTGTATTTGTACTCCAACCCTTCCAGGTCACATGCCTTTAGAAAACTCGTAAAAATCTCTCTCTCTCTCTTACAAAAGGCAACCATCACCGTAACAATCTTCACCTCTCCCACCCACCACCGCTTTTACCACTCGCGATACTTTCCTAAGAGCCTCCATTAAGGTCACGGGCAGTAAAAATTCCTAAATCTAACAAAGCCACAAATGCAAGGAACGTGGAGAGGGATAAAAGGGTATGACTTAGAGACTATTTTCCCCTTATTTACGGCTCCACTCAGGCTGTAAGGCGAGGCAGCTTAATTACCTTAAAGGAAGAAGTTACCACTACAAAGATAGGAGAAAGATGGGACTTGGAAGAGGATAGAGAAGATGGAGATTGGATGTGCCAGCGCTTTATCCTCCAGCGTAGGCCTTGTTCTCCGACAATAGGCCGTCTGACGAATACAACGTCATTTCTCCCAAACATTCTCACAAGACGAACAACAACATCTTCTTCTTCTTGGGGGAATCGATAAGATGAATATGAGAGGCCCTTTGTTACCGTGGCACTTCCGTGGCACGTACGCACGTACTCCCATACGAGCACGCTCTCGTATGCCGAAGCACTTGGTGTCCTCCTCGGGGAGAGACGCGGGCGTCGAATAAGAAAGAAGAAGAAATTAACTGAGTCTTAGAGGATGAGAAAGACAAGAAGAGGACGAGTAACCACGTGGTGTTGTTATTCTTTTTTTGTCTTTGCTAAATGCATAAGTGGAAATATTAAGCGTGTGGCTCGCTTAGTATATTAAAGAAAGGAATCTGCAGAATAGTGTTGCGAAGAACTTTCAAAGCACCAAAATTGTCGTTGCTATTTTTGTTGTTGTTAGTGGTGAATCCGTGAAGTTAGTTTAAACTTTTATCTTTATTTGAATCTGTCTTCATCTAAATCTTTATCTTCATTTGAATCTATCTTCATCTAAATCATTATCTTCATTTGAATCTATCTTCATTTAAACCTTTATCTTTATTTGAATCTGTCTTCATCTAAATCTTTATCTTCATTTGAATTTGTCGTCATCTAAATCTTTATCTTCATTTGAATTTGTCGTCATCTAAATCTTTATCTTCATTTCAATCTACCTTCATTTAAATCTGTCTTCGTCTAAATATTCATCTTCATTTGAATCTGTCTTCGTCTAAATATTCATCTTCATTTGAACCTGTCTTCATCTAAATATTTATCTTCATTTGAATCTATTTTCATTTAAATATTTATCTTCATTTGAATCTATTTTCATTTAAATATTTATCCTCATTTTAATCTATCTTCATTTCAATCCGTCTTCATCTAAATTTTTATCTATCTTCATCTAAATTTTATCTTCATTTGAATCTATATTCATTTGAATCTGTCTTCATCTAAATCTTTATTTTCACCTAAATCTTTGTCTACATCTAACATTCGTTTTCATCTAAAATTTTATCTTCACCTAAATCTTTAGTTAATTTTAAATCTCTACCTAAATCTTAATTTTTCATCTAAATTTTTACCTTAATTTAAATTTTTATCTAAATCTATACCTTTGTTTTCATCCAAATCTCCACCTAATTTTAAATCTTTATCTTCATCTAAATCGTTACCTTGATTTAATTTTTATATTCGTCTAAACCTTCGTTTTCATCTAAACCTTCATCGAAAATTTCACCTTAATTTATGGTATTAACCTCAACAACACTTTTAAGTAAAAAAATAGCCATTTTTAGAAGTTACAGAGAATCGAATTTGGCATCCCACTTACAACAAAGAGATCTTTTTTCCAATTGTTTTTGCTCTAGGAAGCGTAGTCATGAAAATCGAACTGTTTTTCAAGATAATAATATACCTGATGCTCTAAATTCGAGTCACTTAAACAACGTATTGTGTATTAGATGCTTCGAATACATAAACAGTGATTATGTTAGATCTTAAAGACACATCAATCATTTTTAAGTAGCATATTGTGTTCGGAGAGGTATTCCATTCTTTTGATCGTGTTTCACGCCTGTACAACAGAATATTAGCGATTAATTTACGAAGTTTTTTTCCTAAACACTTGAGAAAAAACTATCGAAGACCCAGAATGAGATGGGCGGGCAACACTAATATTAGAATTGCCTTTGAAAGGATAATTGAGACAGCTCTTGTTCAATGCAGATGATCCGATAGTAGGTATGCAGCGATGAAGTGCACCCCGATACATTTACTATTCGATTCCCCTTGCTGCAACACACTTATAGTTGGATGCACCTCGTCGTAACACATCCAGTTAATGAATTCACTTCGTCGTGGCACCTCATTTTATCTACCAATAGCAGGTATGCCGTGATGAAGTGAATCTAATAGTTCCTGGGCCATGATGAAGTGATTCCAATAGTAATCAATAGTGCGTAAGTCGTGATGAAGCGAATCCAATAGTACATGTGTCATGTCCCTTGAATTTTATATTTATTTATTTATTGTATATTTTTGTTGGATTTTATTGTTGTATATATTTTTATGTGTTCTTTGAAATGTTTGTGCTGGGATGACTCACTGTTGTTGTTTTCGGGTCTGAAGCTTGCTGCTTGTCGAAGGAATCAATGCCAGAAGTTGTTTATCGCCGTCAATGACTTGCCTAGGGCGCTACTGCAGCGCACTAGGCTAGGCGGGAGATTAGAAGCTTTAGTCTGTACGTAGCTGTCGAACGAAGAAGGTCGTTGCGACACGCGTCAAAAGGACGCCGCCATACTCAAAGGAAACCCTTGGAGTGAGTGAGGGTGTGATTCCAAGAGGGAATCCAGATTCTTGGAGAATCTGTCTTTTTATTCTCGTGGTTCAGAAGGAACCACAGTGAAGGCAAAGAAAAATCCTTCCGCCGAGTTTTTGAGGTCTGTAAAGTGAGAATTCGCAGAGTGTGCGATTCTCCACCTCATTATTATTGTTTGCAGCAGTGAAGCAGCAAAGGCCCACGGAGTGAAGCTCATTCCCAGCACGTAGCTGTACATATTATAAATAAAGTGTGTCGTCCCTATCTACTCTCGTGCAGTTAATTGATGGACAGTTCCTATTCTTCATTCAACACAGTAAAGTTGAGGCATACAGTGGCACGGGCGTAAAAACCTGCGAATCTGTGAGTTTCACCGAAGTGAATTAAGTAGCAATACCATCCTCTCTCTCTTCTGTTCGGACCGGGTCATCACATCTGGAGCAGTCAGACAGGATCCGAATACCCGGGTCATCACAACATGTGCTACAATAAAATTAATCCAGTAGTAGGTGTGCCACAATGAAGTGAATTCAATAGCAGGTGTGCCATGATGAAATGAATCCAACAGTATGTATGCCATAATGAAACGAAACCAATAGCAGGTGTGCCACGATGAAATTAATCCAATTGCAGGTGTGCCATGATGATGTGAATCCAATAGTACGTGTGTCACAATGAAGTGAATCCAATAATACACCTATTATTGGATTCACTACGTGTACCATAATAAAGTGAATCCAATAGTAGGTGTGAGGCGATGAAATGAATCCAATAGTAGCAGTGTCATGACAAGGTGAATCCCATGAAGGTGTGCCAGGTTGAAGTGAATCCCATGAAGGTGTGCCAGGTTGAAGTAAATCCCATGAAGGTGTGCCACGTTGAAGTGAATCCCATGAAGGTGTGCCAGGTTGAAGTGAATCCCATGAAGGTGTGCCAGGTTGAAGTAAATCCCATACTAAGTGTGGCATGACTTGATGAATCCCATACCACATCTACCACGACGAGGTGTGCAGCGATCAATATACGTGTGAAATGGCGAGGTAAATCTAATACTACCTATGTCATGATAGAGTGAATACAAAAATACGTGTGCAGCGACTAGGTAAACACAATACTGGATGTGTCATGACGAATTGAATCTAACACTAACTGTGCCATGACGAAGTGAATCCAATACTAGGTGTTCTATCATGAGGTTAATCCAATGCTAAGTGTTCCACAAAGAATTGAATCCAATGCTATGTGTGATATCATGAAGTTAATCCAATAGTAAGTGTGCCACAAAAAATTAAATCCAATACTAGGTGTGCAGCGATGAATGCAATTCCATACTTACTGTACATGACGAAATGAATCCGATACTAGGTGTACTATCATGGGGTTAATTCAATACTAAGTGTGCCAAAAAGTATTGAATCCAATACTATGTGTGCTATCATGAAGTTAATCCAATATTAAGTGTGCCAAAGAGAATTGAATTCGATACTAGGTGTGCAGCGATGAATACAATCCCATAATGGCTGCGCCATGATGAAGTGAATCGAATACTAGGTGTGCTATTAGGAGGTTAATACAATAGTAAGTGTGCCACAAAGAATTGAATCTGATACTAGGTGTACAGCGATGAATACAATCCCATACTCACCTTGCCATGATGAAGTGAATCGAATAGTAGGTGTGCTATTATGAGATTAATACAATAGTAAGTGTGCCACAAAGAATTGAATCCGAAACTAGGTGTGCAGCGATGAATACAACCCCATACTCACCTTGCCATGATGAAGTGAATCGAATACTAGGTGTGCTATTAGGAGGTTAATCCAATAGTAAGTGTGCCACAAAGAATTGAATCCCATACTAGGTGTGCAGCGATGAATACAATCCCATACTCACTGTGCCATGATGAAGTGAATCGAATACTAGGTATACTATTATCAGGTTAATCCAATAGTAAGTGCGCTGAAAAAAATTGAATCCAATACTAGGTGTGCAGAGATGAATGCAATTCCATACTGACTGCGCCATGACGAAATGAATTCGATACTAGGTGTACTATCATGAGGTTCATCCAATATAAGTGTGCAACAAAGAATTGAATCCAATACTAGGTGTGCAGCGGTGAATACAATCCCATATCCACTGTGCCATGATGAAGGAATCGAATATTAGGTGTGCTATCATGAGGGTTAATCCAATAGTAAGTGTGCCGAAAAAAATTGAATGCAATACTATGTATGCAGCGATGAATGCAATCCCATATGGACTGTGCCATGACGAAATGAATCCAATACTAAGTGTAGTTTGATGCGGTTAATCCAATACTAAATTGTGCCACAAAGTATTAAATCCAATATTTTCCTAATAATTGGATTCAATTCTTTGTGGCACAATTATAATTGATCCTAGTATTCGTCCGTAACGAGATGATTCACATTTGTCATGATGAAGAGATACAAAAACAAGTGTACTGAAATGAAGAGAATACTAGGTGGTGCTACGAAGAGAATTTAATACTCAGTGTGAAGTGACGAGGTGAATCCAATACAAGGTGTGCCTGACGAGGCCAATTCAATACTAAGTGTACCGTGGCGACATTAATCCAAAATCTAGGTGTACAGTGATGAGATTAATCTAAAACTAAGTGTGTCACGAGAGGTGAATCTAATACTACGTGGGTAGTGTCGAGATTATTCTAATAGTAGCTATGCCATGCCAAAGTGAATTCAATACTCTGTGTGCAGCGATTAGGTGATCCGATATTGGGTGTACCGTGTCAGGGTAACTACAATACTAGGTGTGCTGTGATGAGCTAAATCCAATACTAGAATGCAGCTCGAATGCTTCAAAGAATGCGTAGTATTATATATCGAATACTAGGTGTGCATCGATGAGATGAATCCAACACCTGGTGTGCCGTGATGAGGTGAATCTAATACTATGTCGGCAGCAAATAATTGAATCTAATACTAGGTGTATTACATTGAATTGAATCCAACACCACCTTCGCCGTGGCAAAGTGAATCCAACACTTTTTGGTGTGCTGTCATCAAAACGAACTGTAGGTGTGCCGAGACGTGAGAAATTTCGAAAACAACTCATATTTTCTGTGCTCAAATTCATCGTTAAATCCATACATAGCTTAACTGAATTATCATGAGAGAGTCCTTTTTTTCCATTAAAAGCAAAAAAACTGGTTATGGCTTTAAAATCACTTAAATTCGTTAATCTATACCTCACTTTCGGAAGTCAAACTTGATATTACTGTTTGGAAAGAATCTTTAAAACTGTCTCTTCTCATAAGAGATTTTACTTCTAACTACATCTTCAGATAAATATCCAAATTACTTAATGTGTTTTTCTTTTTCTTAAATCTAAATGAAATTGGCTTTTAAAAGAGAAAAAAATAACTCTTGTATGATCTGGCCTTATCATTTCTCACTAACCGCGTTTTAAGAACCTATTTCGCAAGGGAAAAAGCAATTTATAATTTCATCGATTCTCCGCTTAATGCAAGATTCATGCCCATCCTTTTAACATTTCAATGTTTTCCTTTTCACGTTTTCATCACCAGTGTTTCTTACTTCATGAGCCTCGCTTCGGTTTCTTCTCCGAGCAAGAGATATCATTTTGTTTTTACGTTTTTAATTAACTCTAAATGTCGGGGCAACTTCAGAAACTTTTTCAACTTGTTCTGGTTTCTTGCACTGAAGAACTTGACGACACTGATTAGCAATCAAGCCTACAGAATTAATTAGCACTTTCATGAATCATGTTGCATGGAAGCCATCATGTTGGATTGGATTGTTTTCCTCCTGAGTGACATTTTTGTTCACCTAATTGGTTAAATGGCCAGGTCATAAAGACCTCAAGTTCAGAGAGTTCAGTAGATTAAGGAGCTCGGTTGTTATATCCCTGAGCAGCATTTTTTTTTTGCTTACAATAGGCCAAATAGCCACACAAGGACCTCAAGGGCTCAGAGAAGGTTGAGGGACGGGGACCCACTGGACAACTATTAACAGAACGATGATAGCCTCTCGTCAAGGCCATCCAGCGTATTTTTTAGCGTGCACAAGGTATAGCTCTCCTTCACAAGAATTCCAAGGATTCAGTGTTGGAAATCCACCTGTTGCCTCTTACTAATAGAGGGTTATAATGAGGAGACAGAATCCTCTTGTTGTCTCTTACTATGAAAAGGTACAATCCTCCTATTGCTTCTTATTAGTAGGGGGCGGGGGTGGCTCAGTTGGTAGCGCGCCAGGCTCGTAATCTGTAGTTCCCAGGTTCGAGTTACAGCTGGGTCAGCGTTGAGATTTATCTCCGCAAAATTCCACGCCCTGCCCACGGTCAGTAGGGGACACCGATGGGCTTGGAAAGGCCGCCGTCCGTCGGATGGGACGTTAAGCCGTGGCTCATGTGCAGGAAAGTTCATACCCTGTGCACGTTAAAGAACACACTGGATGGCCTTGACGGGAGACTACCATCTGTCTCCCAACAGCTGTTCCAGTGGATCCCCTCCCCCAACCTTCTCTGAGCCTTCGGGGTCCATGTGACCTGGCCATTTAGCCCATGGTGTGCAAAAAAGTGCCGCTCAGAGGTAAAACAACCCAACCCAACCTCTTATTAGTAGATGACTGCGGTGAAGAATTAGTATCCTTCTATTGCTTCTTATTAGTAGGTGGTTTTGATGAAGAATCAGAATCCACCTGTTGCCTCTTACTAACTTAGGGTTGTAATAAGGAGCTAGAATCCTCTCATTGCCACTTATTAGAGATGATTTTGTGAGAAGCCAGGGCAAATATATGTAGAGTGGCGCCAAAAGGTTCTGTTTTATTAAGGTCATTCTCGTGACCATTAGAGGGCGCTCTCCGTGACGTCACAACTGGGATAGCTGGGCCAGTTGTACTAAAGAATTTGCATAATCATCCGTTCTGTCGTGTCTATCTTTGTTGTTCGCTTGGTGGGTATTTCCCTCTGTGAATTCTTTCAGGAAATTTTTCTTTTTTCATCATGCTGGAAGGAGAGCTGTGTACCAATCCCTAGTGATGATGCACAGAACCGGCCAGGTCTAGCACCTAATGTTCGACCCCGCCTTCTCGTGGTGCAGGCCGTTAGTACCTTCCAAAAGAGATATTCTCTTTTGGAAGGGAACGGAAGGGGAGGGCTGCCAGTTCAGTATGGCCTACTGATCTGGTCATCTATGGCCACTTTTTTCTTTTTTTTCAACCCTGCTGAGGAGTGGTCAACTTCACAGGGTCCTGGTGCTGACCATTTATACCTACTAGACTGGACTTGTTTATGGATTTGAGCTTGATTATGGATCCTGGACTTGCTGCACTGGTGGGCCTCTGTTGAGGGAGAGTCTGCTGCTGTGTTTTCTGTTTGCTTCTGGGTTGTCAGCTCTAAGTGAACAGAGACATGGGATACCTTATATCAGCTGGTGGATAATCCTAATCAGAGGCCATCGCAGGTACCTGAACCTTACTTGCTAGTTGGGCATCGTCAAGCCTACACTGGAGTAATGTGTCTCAGGCAGGCCATATGGCTCTTGAAAAAGTCCACTTGAAAAGGTGGTGCCTGAAGTTCCTACCAGCATCGGTGACTTCAGCCTTTAGCGGAGGAGGAACAGGTCTTTGCCCCATGCCTGCGATCAGGGGGCTGTTTGATATTGTTGGCCCTACCAATCTCAATAAACCTAATTTCTTTAAAAATCTTACTAATCATTTTCTCTCTGCTGGAACGTGGAACGTGAGGACATTACATAGAGATTATTCTCTTGATGTCCTCATGCAGTAATTCCAGCGCTACAACCTAGATATTCCAGGCTTGCAAGAGACCAGATGGACAGGTAAAGGTGAGATACTTAAAAATAACTTTAAATTTCTCTTTACAGGGAGGGAGGATGGAAAGCATCACCAAGGCGTGGCTCTGCTGCTCAGCAGACATGCTAGCGATGCTCTTCTAGGATATGAGTGCATTACTGAAAGGTTTCTTACAGCAAAATTTCAGACAAGCATTAAACACTTGAATGTTATCTGCTGTTATGCCCCACTGAGGATTCTGATGAGGATGAGAAGGATAGGTTTTACGGACTACTTCAGGATATTTTGAATTCTGTCAAGAAAGGAGATATTACCCTTGTTCTTGGTGACTTCAATGCCAAAGTTGGTACCGACTCTGACCTTTGGGGAGGAGTAATACGCCCTTTTGGTATTGGTAGCTGCAATGGCAATGGGCAACGTCTCCTACAGGTAAGTAAACTCAATGGTTTCAGAATAACTAACACATATTACAAACACCGCGACATACATAAATACACATGGGTTTCACCTGATGGGCTGCATAGGAATACGATTGATTATATATTAATTAACAGCAAATGGGCTAGTTCTGTTTAGAAATACAAGAGCATATAGGGGAGGTGAAATTCGATCTGACCATTACCTTGTTAAAAGTGTCTTGCAACTTAAACTTAAAAAGTGTTGTGCTAGGGTTAAAAAAATTACCTTTAATACTGAAGCTCTGAAAGACCCAGTTATAGCTAAAGTTTACCATGATAGGTTACTTAGTCATTATGACAGTCATGGTTTGCTTAATACTGAAGTTGAGGAAGAATGGGGCCATTTTAAACAGGCTTTTTGGAAACTAACAGTACTGTTTTGGGAAAAAGGAGCAGAGGAGACAGAATTATTTAAGTGATAAAGCACTTGAATTTATATCAGAAAGAAGGAACTGCAGGAATGTCCTTAATCAGTACCCTTCTAGTCATAATAGAAAGCATTACAAAGAACTTTATAAACGTGTAAAGGATCAGTTCGCTACTGATAAGAATCTTTGGCTTGATGGCCTGGCTGACAAAGCTGAGGAAGCAGTTAGACAGCACAACAGCAGAGAGCTGTACCAGATAGTTAATGTTTTATGTGGTAGAAAACGAACTAGTATACAGGGATTGAAGGATAAACAAGGTAAGGTTATAGAAGGTGAGGATTCTGTCATGGCTAGGTGGGCTGAGCATTTCAGTGATGTTCTAAACAATGTGGTTGATTCTACTCCCATTCTTTGCAATGATGATAGATGCATTGTTGGCTTTAATGTTGGCCCTATAACACAATCCGAAGTTAGTTTGGCTATTTCTAAACTTAAACTTCATAAATCCCCAGGGGTGGATGAAATTACTGCGGAAATGCTTAGAGCTGGGAATGTTTCAGTTACCACTTGGATGACTGAAATTTTGAATAACTTTTATGATAAAGGCCTGGTTCCTAAAGATTTTACCAGAGCTATTATTATCCCTATTTTCAAAAAAGGTGATCGCAGTTCTTGCTATAACTATAGGGGTATCAACCTACTCTCTGTTCCAGGTAAAGTTCTTTCCATGATTGTGCTTAATAGAATTAAGAATCTGGTTGACAGGCAATTGCGTGATGAGCAATGTGGATTCAGAAGTGGTAGGGAATGTGTAGATCAGATATTTTCACTTAGGCAGATTCTTGAGAAATGTTTAAAGTTTCAGAAACCTTTGGTTGCTAGCTTTGTTGATTTCAAAAAGGCTTTCCACTCTGTTGATCGTCATAATTTGTGGTTGATTGTGAGATCATATGGTATACCAGACAAATTAGTTAACATAATGAAAGCTCTCTATAATAACACTGAGTCATGTGCGAGAGTTGGTAAGTCTTGTAACATTAGTACTGGTGTTCGACAAGGGTGCATTTTGTCTCCTTTTCTCTTTAGTTTGGTTGTTGATTATGTTATGCGAAATTCACTTCAAGGGAAAGCTTTTGGCCTTAAATGGGCTGGAGATACGGAAATTTATGATTTAGATTATGCTGATGATTTAGCCCTTTTGGCAAATGATGTTGATGAGATGAACTCTTTCATTCGAGCTGTTGATGAGATTGGTAGTAGAGTAGGTTTGGTTATAAACAAGAGAGAAAACTAAAGTGATGAAAATTTGTCAGGCAGGTTGTGATTCAGTTAATCTGAATGGTTGCAGTCTTGAGCAAGTGTCACAGTTTAATTACCTTGGGAGCTACGTAACAGATACTGGTGATGTGCGGCATGAGATTAACAGACGAATAGGTATTGCTGCCGGGACTTTTAAGAATCTATGGAGATTGTGGAGAAATAGGCGTATACACCTAAAGACTAAAATTAGACTGTATAATAGTTTGGTTCTTTCTAGGGTTAGTTGTGGTAGTGAAACTTGGACGCTGTGTAAACAAGATAACAGGAAACTAGATGCTTTTCATTCTAGATGCTTACGCAGTATCTTGGGTATTAGGTGGTTTAGCTTTGTAACTAATGATGAGGTTAGGCAAAGGAGTCTGCAACCTCCTTTAAGCAGCATATTGTGCAGAGAGAGACTCCGCTGGTTTGGCCATGTTGCCCGTATGGATAATTATAGATTAGCGAATAGGGTTATGAACAGTGTGCCTAAAGGCCTCAGAAAGAAGGGGAGACCTAGGATGCGGTGGGCAGACAATGTCAAACAGGACCTTGTTAGAATTGGTGTACAGTGGCCGGATGCAGCAGATGTAGCTCAGGACAGATATGCTTGGAGAATTAAACTGCGCGGTCTCGTTGGACCTCCGTAGCCCATGGCTGCTTGAGGATGATGATGATGATGATGAACTGTGCAGTAGCAAAGCCCAGGAATTATATTTCGATGAATGACAAAGGCAAAGTTTCATATCCATTCCCATCAGAAGGAAAATTAGAAGCAGTGTATGTTTAGAGTTTCAGAAACCTGTGGTTATTAGTTTTATAGATTTCAAAAAGGCTTTTGATTCTGTTGATCAACATAATTTGTGGTTGATAAAAGCTCTCTAATAATAACACTGAGTCGTGTGTGAGAGTTGGTACGTCTTGCAGCGATTGGTTTACCATTGCTAGTGGAGTTAAACAAGGGTGCATTTTGTCTCCTTTTCTCTTTAGTTATTGATTATGTAATGCGAAATTCTTTACAAAGGAAAGATTTTGGCCTTAAATGGTCTAGAGATTTCAAAATTTCTGGTTTAGATTATGCAGATGATTTGGCCCTGTTGTCTAATGATGTTGATGAGATGAATTCGTTCATTAGGGCTGTTGATGAGACTGGTAATAGAGGGTTTGGTGATAAACGGAGAAAAAACTAAAGTTATGAAAATTGGTCAGGCAGATGGTGCTTCAGTTACTTTGAATGGCTGCACTCTTAAACAAGTGTCTCAGTTTAATTATCTTGGAAGCTGTGTAACAAATATGTATATGTGCGGCATGAGATAAATTAGAAGAATAGGGATTGTCTCTGGGACTTTTAAGAACTTATTGAGAGTGTGAAAAAATAGGCGTGTACATCTAAAGGATAAATTTAGGCTTTATAATAGTCTGGTTCTTTCTAAGATTAATTATGGTAGCGAAGCATGGACCCTTTTTAGGCAGAATAACAAAAAATGTGATGCCTTTGATTATAGATGCTTGCGCAGTATCTTGGGCATTAGGTGGTTCGACTTTGAAACTAATGATGAAGTTAGACAAGAGAGTCATCAACCTCTTCTGAGCAGCATATTGTGCAGAGAGAGACTGCGTTGGTTTGGTCATGTTGCTCGTATGCATAACTGCAGATTGGCAAACAGGATTATGAACAGTGTGCTTAAGGGTTTCAGAAAAAAGGGGACACCTAGAATGCGATGGGCACACAATGTCAAACAGGACCATGTTAGAATTGGTGTGCAGTGGCCAAATGCAACAGATATTCTTGGAGAACTAAATTGCACGTTCTGGTTGGAACTCCATAGCCCATGGCAGCTTGAGGATTTTGTATGTACAGAATGCGATGGGCACACAATGTCAAACAGGACACGCCTATTTTTTCACACTCTCAATAAGTTCTTAAAAGTCCCAGAGACAATCCCTATTCTTCTATTTATCTCATGCCGCACATATATGGTCTCTGCACAATATGCTGCTCAGAAGAGGTATGTACAGTATATATGTATGATACAGTGAGATTCGGTGGGGGGCGGGGATGGCTCAGTCGGTAGCACGCCAGCCTCGTAATCTGCAGTTACCAGTTTCGAGTCCCAGCTGGGTCAGCATTGGGATTTATTTCCGCAAAATTTCCCGCCCTACCCACGGTCAGTAGGGGACACCGATGGCTTGGTAAAGACCGTCGTCCATCGCATGAGACGTTAAGCCGTGACCCTGTGTGGGAGAGAGCCATACTCTGTGCACGTTAAAGAACACACTGGATGGCCTTGACAGGAAGCTACCACCTGTCTCCTAACAGCTGTTCAAGTTGGTTCCCTACCCCAACCTTCTCTGAGCCTTCGGGGTCCTTGTGACCTGGTCTTTTAGCCCATTGTGTGCAAAAAAGTGCCGCTCAGAGGTAAAACAACCTAACCCAACAGTGTCGATGTCAACACAAAGTCGATGAGCAGCACGCTAAAATATGTAATAAGCACTTTTGAGGTGCCTATTACGATCGTGACCTACGACACGAACTCTTAGGATTTCCTGCTAAACACAAATGAGTTGGATTGTTTTACCTCTGAGCGGCACTGTTTTGCACACCATGGGCTAAATGGCCAGGTCACATGGACCCCGAAGGCTCAGAAAAGGTTGGGGGAGGGGACCCACTGGAACAGCTGTTGGGAGAAGACACATCGTAGCCTCCCGCCAAGGCCATTCAGCGTGTTCTTTAACGTGCACAGGGTATGGCTCTCCCGCACACGGGGCCACGGCTTAACGTCCCATCCGACGGACGGCGTCCTTTCCAAGCCCATCGGTGTCCCCTACTGACCGTGGGCAGGGCGGGGAATTTTTGCGGAGATAAATCTCAACGCTGACCCAGCTGGGACTCGAACCTGGGAACTACAGATTACGAGCCTGGCGCGCTACCGACTGAGCCACCCCCGCCCCCGCCCCAAACACAAATGGTAAATCTATTCCAGATGTAATCCTGCCAATGCAGTCTTGATTGGTTACGACGACCGCTTCTATTCGGACCAAAAGACTGTTGTCTCGGAGAAAAACGGAAATGAGTGATGGGAAAATAAATCGATGACCCTGAAAACTAGGAAAATGTGCCCAATAAAAAAAGTAGAATTATCGCTGCAAAGAGTCATAATTTAAATTCCTCAACTTATTTAATTTAAATCCCTTACTGGTCACGAAAATAAAAAAAATATATCAGTGCCTCGAAGTCAGAGTTTATATAAATAAATAAATAAATAAATAAATACCCCCTCAAGCAGCTGCTTGCCACAGAGGTCTGACAGGAGCCTGTCAGTTTATATGCCATAGTAGAAGGTCTGAGAGGATGGCATACCCTCAGCAGAAAAACGACACGAAGAGCCATGCCTTACCCGGGGCTCGAACCCAGGTTCCTTAGATCAGTAGCCAAGAGCGCTAACCACTCGGCTTTGCGACACCAAAACTAAAAATTTAATGTTTCATCTAAGTCTATCAATCTAAGTGTTCAAATTAGACTGATTACCAGAATAACTTAGATTTTTAACTAGTTAGCTAAAAGTCTATGTTATTCTGGTAATCAGTCTAATTTGATTCACCAGAAGAAAAACTTCGTAATTCAAGTGAAAAGAATAAAAAAGTAAAATTCTTTCATAGGTTAACTCCAGGGAAACGTTTCTTAGTAAACTAAAAACTATGTTTACACCAGATCAGATTGAATGTCTTTTGGAGTCAACGTTTCATACGTACAGTCGCTCAAAAAAGTATCCGAACACCATGGTCTTCGGATACTTTTTTGAGCGACTGTACTTCAGAAGGCAAAATTTTAATTTTTCTTTAGATTTTCGTTACGATCATTAACAGTTGAAAGTAAAATAAGTTGTAATAAATTGAGATCTGGTGTTTCAATTCTATCGAATTTAAGAACAAGATCAAAATAATTTCTCGGAATCATGAAATACAAATTCTATAGTAATTCGATATAGCAGTACATATGATATATTCAGGAAATCCGTAATATTAAAATACACTCAAAGGACACTTTATTAAGTAGTTCACTTTATTAAGTAGTTCCATGTTATGTCCATAGTAACTCATATAAAGAGCTGAGTAGCGTCTTAAATAAGCCTTTTGAGAAAAATTGTGACAGATCTCAAGTCTATTGAAATATCTGTTTACAATACTATTCTTTCAGTCTTTATAGAGTTAGGAAAGCTGAAATAGTTAGTAAGTTAGATCGTTCAGCAAAGAATCATTCAAAATTCCCGAAAATTAACTAATTGTTAAGCGAACTTTCTTTATCTCTCTAAACAGTGAACGAATATTGTTGAAAATCAAAATTTAAAATTTTTTTTATTCAGATCTTCACGTTATCTTCAGTCATATTTGTTCATAAAAAGACTTATTTAAAAAATTACTGAGCTTCATCTCTGTTACTCTTGATGTAACATGGAACTATAGCTAATAAAGTAGTCGCTAAGTGTATATCCTCGCCAAAAAATACTTTCTTCATAGCTACATTCATCTCAAACAGTTAAATAAAATTAAAACGTTATTTTTTTCCTTTTTTCTGTCAACCCAGTGTAACGTACGCTTCTTATAAGGTATTACCATCCGTCTCCCGCTGTGATGTCAAAACTCTTAGTCAATGAACGTTAAAAAATGTTCCCTCGCATTATGGCGCCAGCCTGCCTTCATTCACTCTGGTGAGAAGCTAGAATTCTCCCATTCACTCTTACTGATAAAGGGTTGTAATGAGTAGCCAGCATCCTACTGTTGCCTCTTATTAGTAGATGGTTGTGGTGAGGAGCTAGAATTCTCCCATTCACTCTTACTGATAAAGGGTTGTAATGAGTAGCCAGCATCCTACTGTTGCCTCTTATTAGTAGATGGTTGTGGTGAGGAGCTAGAATCCACCTGTTGCCTCTTATTAGTAGATGGTTGTGGTGAGGAGCTAGAATTCTCCCATTCACTTACTGATGAAGGGTTGTAATGAGTAGCCAGCATCCTACTGTTGCCTCTTATTAGTAGATGGTTGTGGTGAGAAGCTAGAATTATCCCATTCACTCTTACTGATAAAGGGTTGTAATGAGTAGCCAGCATCCTACTGTTGCCTCTTATTAGTAGATGGTTGTGGTGAGGAGCTAGAATCCACCTGTTGCCTCTTATTAGTAGATGGTTGTGGTGAGGAGCTAGAATTCTCCCATTCACTCTTACTGATGAAGGGTTGTAATGAGTAGCCAGCATCCTACTGTTGCCTCTTATTAGTAGATGGTTGTGGTGAGAAGCTAGAATTCTCCCATTCACTCTTACTGATAAAGGGTTGTAATGAGTAGCCAGCATCCTACTGTTGCCTCTTATTAGTAGATGGTTGTGGTGAGGAGCTAGAATCCACCTGTTGCCTCTTATTAGTAGATGGTTGTGGTGAGGAGCTAGAAATCTCCCATTCACTCTTACTGATGAAGGGTTGTAATGAGTAGCCAGCATCCTACTGTTGCCTCTTATTAGTAGATGGTTGTGGTGAGAAGCTAGAATTCTCCCATTCACTCTTACTGATAAAGGGTTGTAATGAGTAGCCAGCATCCTACTGTTGCCTCTTATTAGTAGATGGTTGTGGTGAGGAGCAAGAATCCACCTGTTGCCTCTTATTAGTAGATGGTTGTGATGAGGAGCCAGAATCCACCTGTTGCCTCTTATTAGTAGATGGTTGTGATGAGGAGCTAGAATCCACCTGTTGCCTCTTATTAGTAGATGGTTGTGATGAGGAGCTAGAATCCACCTGTTGCCTCTTATTAGTAGATGGTTGTGGGAGGAACTAGAATCCACCTGTTGTCTCTTACTAAGAGGCAACTTATGGTGATATTGTTAGAATCCTTCTGTTTCCTCTTACTAATAGAGGGTTATAATGAGGAGCTACAATCCTCCAAGACTGCGACAGGTTTGAAAAGGCTGTCGTCCTTCGATTGGTATGCATTAAGCTGTGGGCCGAGTGTCATACCCTGTGCATATATGTGTCTTGATGGGAGGCTTTTCTCTGTCTCCTAAAAGCTACGCAATGAATTCCTTTTTCCAATTTTCTCTGAGCAGTTTGGATCCTTGTGGCCTGGCCATTTAGTCCATTGGTTGCATAAAAGCGTTGCTTACAGATAAAACAACCCAACCCAAAAATTTATTTCTCTGTTTAAAACTTGTTACTAAAATGACTTAGATATATACACTATATGGGAAAGCGTTCACCCGGGAAAAATGAACTTACTTCAATCAAAGGTGGGAGGGAGCTCAGTCGATAGCGCACCAGGCTCGTAATCTGCAGTTCCCAGATACAGTCGCTCAAATAAATATCCGAACACTATAATTGATTACAGAATTCAGAAAAAATATCTGGCGACGATTTTTTTTAGAAATTAGTGATCTGGCAACCTTCTTGTACTGTACACAAAATTTGCCAGATCACACCGCCCCGCCCTCGGTCAGTAGGTTACACCCATGGGCTTGGAAAGGTCGACGTCCGTCGGACGGAACTTTAAGCCGTGTCTCCGTTTACCGGAGAGCCATACCCTGTGCATGTTAAAGAACAAGCCTGATGCCTTGACGGGTGGCTACATGTGTCTCCTAATAGCTGTTCAACGGGTTGCTGGCCTAATAGCTGTCCCAACCTTTTCTGAGCCCTTGGGATCCTTGTGATCTGGCCATTTAGCCCATTGTGTACAAAAATGTGCCGCTCAGAGGTAAACCAATCCAACTGCAATCAAAAGATTAGAAAATGCTTTCCTCCTTATCCCAAAAACTCTTCCCATAAATCTCTCATTGAAAACCCCATTCTGCTATCAAAACAAATCAGAATCAACCATTTTTTTTAAATCATCCCAATCGGAAACAAAGAGAAAAAAAGAATTGTGGTTTTGAAGTGAAAAAAAAAATGCATGGCTAAAAAACAAACGTCGAAAGACGATGAGCCTACAAAACACATAAACGATTTTTTTTTTCCGTAGCTGAAAACAACTTCTCGGAAAGAAAAATTTGTAAAAATAAATGGCCGAGGCATTAAGACACACTTCGAGACTAGCAATGTCATCGCTCGCGAGCGCACAACACGAGGAGTCCATTCATTAAAATTTATCAGCGGAGGTTTAAGGAGGACGTGGAGAGCTCGCGTGTCTGATGGACGCCCGCCCGGACCAAGTATAGCACGACCACTTAGCGTCGCCGACGAGGCTCGCTTCGAAGAGAAAAGAAAGTTTTGCCAGCTGACTTTTCAACGTCGTCCATCACGCGCTACACGTCCCACGACAAGTGCAGATGTGCGATGGCGTCCTCGAAAAGTTCTCTCTCTTAAGAGCGGCGCGTGGAAGATGAGACGGAAGAGCAAACGCCACGACTTGTCGCTCTCGGCTGGAAGATTTTATCGCTACTCCTCCTTCGGTGGTTCGGAGTCTCTGCCACTTCGTTTTAATTGCTTCACTTAGTTTCACATCTAAATGCTCTTTGGTTTTATTTGGGTTTACTTTTCGGATTTGGGAAATTTTCAGACTTTTATCCTCATTAGCTCGGTTAAAACTTCGCTGCTCCTTTAATGGCGTTACTTCTTTAGTTTGGACGTTTTCATCTCAATTTTCAAAATAAAAAAAAAAGTGGGATAATATATTCATTCTGTCGGTCCATTCGGTTGTAAACATTCAACTTTTTTTGTGTTTTGAGATAATCTTAATATTGTTACGACAGATGAACGTGCTGAAATGACTTTATGATAAACGTGACATGAACGCTCGTGTATGCTTCTGCGAGAGATTTATATAACAAACGAATTTGAACATAGAATCGAGGGGCGGGGGTGGCTCAGTCGGTAGCGCGCCAGGCTCGTAATCTGTAGTTCCCAGGTTCGAGTCCCAGCTGGGTCAGCGTTGATATTTATCTCCACAAAATTCCTCGCCCTGCCCACGGTCAGTAGGGGACACCGATGGGCTTGGAAAGGCCGCCGTCCGTCGGATGGGACGTTAAGCCGTGGCTCGTGTGCGGGAGAGCCATCTGTCTACCATCTGTCTCCCAACAGCTGTTCCAGTGGGTCCCCTCCCCCAACTTTCTCTGAGCCTTCGGGGTCCTTGTGATCTAGCCATTTAGCCCATAGTGTGCAAAAAAGTGCCGCTCAGAGGTAAAACAAACCAACATAGAATCGATCCGAAAATTAAGAATGATAGAACTACAATGTTAAAGTTGTGGTGATTTCTGAAAGGAGGCATAAAATAGCCTTAATCAGTGCACGATAGTCAAAAGAAAAAGGAGATTTTTTTTGTGGTGAGTGCACGATTGGTTGTTTAGTTGTATTCGTGTAAAATCCATTGTCATAAATGGATTGTTTACGCCTGAAGTAAAGATATTCAAGAGACATGGCAATCAAAGTGAAGAGGCAATAATTTAGTTGAACAGACAGAACTGGTCTTAACTGGTCTGTAGAAAAAGGTTATCACTTTATGTACGAGAGTATTTAGTTTGTTTATAAGTTATTTCATCCAAACCTTTGTAATAATTTGCATTGCATTGTAATTTGTAATGTAAAATATACTTATGTAAACTCACGCTCAGTGCTTATCCATTTTAAATTTGCAACAATATGTTCTTTGAGTTGGGCAGGTATTGACGAAATATTACGATCCACAATTACCGAATTTTTCCTATTACAAAAAAAGGGCCGTCCCGTGGCCGAGTGGTTAGCACGCTTGGCTACTATCTAAGGGACCTGGGTTCGAGCCCCGGATTAGGCATGGATGTGTGTGTCGTTTTTCTGCTGAGGTCCTGCCATCCTCTCAGGTCTCCTACTGTGGCATATAAATTGACAGGCTCCTGTCAGACCTCTGTGGCAAGCAGCTGCTTGAGGGGGTATTTTTTTTTAATAGTACCTTCTACTAGCCGTGCCATGGCCGAGTGGTTAGCACGCTTGGCTACTGATCTAAGGGACCTGGGTTCGAGCCCCGGGTAGGGCATGGATGTATGTGTCGTTTTTCTGTTGAGGTCCTGCCATCCTCACAGACCTTCTGCTATGGCACATAAACTGATCAGGCTCCTGTCAGACCTATGTGGCAAGCAGCTGCTTGAGGGGGTATTTTTTTACTGGTGGAAAAAAGGTGATATCTGTCAAATGTTTTAAGATGGTGATTAGTGAAGAATATTAGGTGATAAATGAGGAATATATGGTAATTAGCAACCAATACAGAGTGATCAGTAAAGAATACTGGATGATGAGTATGGAATAAATTTTTTAAAAATATCCCACTCAAGCAGTTGTTTGCCAGAGAGAACCGAGAGGCGCTTGTCAGTTTAATGCGCCATAGAATCTATGAGGAAGGCGAGATCTCAACAGAAAGAAAAACACACACACCCACGCTTTACCCGGAGCTCGAACTCACGCCTTTGAGCGTGCTAACCACTCGGCCATGAGACGGCTTTCTAAGTAATACAGGTTGGGTTGGGTTGTTTTACCTCTGAGCGGCACTTTTTTGCACACCATGGGCTAAATGGCCAGGTCACATGGACCCCGAAGGCTCAAAGAAGGTTGGGGGAGGGGACCCACTGGAACAGCTGTTGGGAGACAGATGGTAGCCTCCCGTCAAGGCCATCCAGCGTGTTCTTTAACGTGCACAGGGTATGGCTCTCCCGCACACTGGGCCACGGCTTAACGTCCCATCCGACGGACGGCTGCCTTTCCAGCTAAGTAATACAGGATGTTTAGAAAAGCGCACAGGTTCATTTGTAAAGAATGATACATGATTAGTGAATAATACATGATGATCACTAAAGAATGCAGATTTTATTATGATTAGTTTCAATTATGATTAGTGAAGAATATACCGTAATTAATAAAGAACATAGGTTGATTAATGAGGAATATATTTATTATTTATTTATACACCTAACAACCGTGGTGATGTTAGGGCCAGGTCCTTCTACACCAGGTTCAGTTAAAAACAATACAAAAAGTATAAAGAAAAAAAAAGAATATTTTAAATATTATACATATCAAACATATTAATTGTCATTATTCAATGAAGTATCATAGTTAATTATTAAAATAGTTTTATGCTTAATAGTAAAATAAATAAATAATAGTTTAAAGTTTAAAAATAAAGATCTGAGTAATAATGATATATTTAATACGTGCATACATATTACACGTATTCAGTACCAAAGTCAGGCTCTGAAGGAACAAATTTCGGTTACAGAACGTTAGAGTAGAAGGATTGAATTTAATAACTGTAACCATAGAAACTGAAATCTGATTGGTCGAACTTTCCCATTGTTGAGGGGAAATCCGGTTATATCCTGTTAAATAAAGAGTTCTCAATCTCAATATTTTGCAAAAATTATTTCTAGACATTTTAATTTTTAGCATTGAACATATATTTTGATCAAGTTGATATCTAAAATAATGTTTAACAGAACTCTGAACTTTAAAATAATTGTTGAGCTCAATTTTGTTTTGATTACTTAAGATAATTTTTAATTTGTATATTATATATAGGAATATCAGTAGTGTCAGTTAAATTGATTGCATCTTTGGAATATGAGTCAGCTAAAACATTTCCTTCAATTCCACAGTGACTAGGTAGCCACTGAATTTTAATAATGTTTCCTTCTTTATATAAATCATTACATAAATGTAATATATCACAGATTGAACTAGGATATTTATTTTCCAAAATATTTTTTCTATCGAACATAAAGCAGATCTGCAATCAGTCAAAATAACAAATGTATTTAAAATACAGTGTTCTTGTGTTCAAAGTAAAGAAGAATTAATTGCAAAAAAGTTCTGTTTGTATAATAGTACATCCTTTTATAAATTTAAATGCTTTATAAATGTTTAATTTAGGTATGCAGAAAGCTGCTGTGGCAGTATATGAGTCAGAAAAAAAAGCTCCATCGGTATAAATAGCAGTAAAATCTTGATAGGAATTGTGAATATATGAATCACTTAAAGTTTTCAAAATAGAAATATCAGTATATATTTTTTGTGGATATGTGAGGAATATCCTTGAAGATGGTTGGCAAATGATACATCCAAGTGGGTTCATTACTAATGATGTCTCCTTTATGATTTTTATCAAGAATGTAATTAAAAGCAGCCTTTTCCTTCACAACATTAATTGTAGGGTGAAAACATTTTCGGTTTCAAATAGATTGATTAGAAAATGATCATGATGCTTGAGATGAAGTCTTGAAATAATATTTAGTAGTAAATATGGTGCCCTGATCTGGAAAGGTGAAATAGAGGTTTCAGCAATTAAAGCTAGATTAGGGGAACTTTTCATCAGGCCCAAAGCGAATCTGATGAATTTATTTTGAATTATATTGAGCTTTTTGAATTTATTTTCAGCATCGCCGGAAATAAGTTCAATCCCAAATTCCATTTTTGGTCTAATTAAATTGCAGTAACGTTGAATAAGATAAGTAGGGGAGGATCCCCCCCCCCCAATTTGTGGAGGCAAGACATTTGACAAAGTTGAATAACTTATTACCAGTGATGCAGGCATGATCTATCAGTTTGTTGCAATTTAATTTCGAGTCTACACAGACACCTAGAAATTTATAAATATCAGTATTTGGCAGTATATTATTACTTATTTTAACATCTAATTTAGGAATAGCAGATCTGGGCCTTACAAAAGGCATCACATAAGTTTTCACAATATTTATTTTTAAATGCCATTTAAGACAATATAAACGAATATTATTGATGGCGTTTTGTAAATTTTTCTCAATTTTATAAAAGTCTTTGTCCGAATTCCAAATATAAATATCATCTGCATACATAGAATAATTTATATTTTGTGGTATAGAGTCTGGTAAATCATAAAGATATAGGTTGAATAGAAGAGGCGATAAAAATCCTCCTTGAACTATTCCAGATGCACTCCTGTCGCGATTTTTTATTGCCTCGTAAATTAACATGAGATTTTTTGGTCTTATAAATCAACTCCCAAATATTTTTATACTTTAATGTATTAGTTGTATATTTCCTGTATTTATTTTTATTAACTTGCGAATTTTTATTTCATATATTTATTTTTATTCCTTATTAATTAAACACTTATCAAAACTGACGTCCCCTTTATTAATACGCACGCCCTCATTAAAAAACCCTTATTAATATGCACATCCTTTATTAAACTTTTATCAAAAATTCCACTCCCCACGGACGACTAACCTCTCAGAATGGCTGATGCAATCCTCAAAATAATTACGAAATCCAATATTTTGTGACATCGACTTTGATTAGTACAGAATACTATATTATTAATAAAGGATGCATTATGATTATTAAACAATACAGTGCGATTAGTGAAGAATATTAGGTGACTAATGAGGAATATATGATAATTAGAAAAAACTATAAAGTAATTAATAAAGAATGCAGGTTGATTAGTATAGAATACTAGATAATTATTAAAGAATACAGCGTGATTGGTAAATAACCTGGTTCTTATAACATGGTTCACACAGAATCGAACCCTGCTCCTTTAGTTTTTGAGAAAGAGTTGGGTTGGGTTGTTTTACCTCTGAGCGGCACTTTTTTGCACACCATGGGCTAAATGGCCAGGTCACATGGACCCCGAAGGCTCAGAGAAGGTTGGGGGAGGGGACCCACTGGAACAGCTGTTGGGAGACAGATGGTAGCCTCCCGTAAAGGCCATCCAGCGTGTTCTTTAACGTGCACAGGGTATGGCTCTCCCGCACACGGAGCCACGGCTTAACGTCCCATCCGACGGACGGCAGCTTTTCCAAGCCCATCGGTGTCCCCTACTGACCGTGGGCAGGGCGAGGAGTTTTGCGGATATAAATCTCAACGCTGACCCAGCTGGGACTCGAACCTGGGAACTACAGATTACGAGCCTGGCGCGCTACCGACTGAGCCACCCCCGCCCCTTTGAGAAAGAGCTACGTCACTTTGATGCGCTAAACGAACGTAACGTCTTCGTTCCTAAGCGAGCCTCTTTCTGCCTTGTTTATTTCTGCATCTCCCCCTAGCTCCTCTTGGTGACTCGCTCTCTAATCCCTCCGGCTGGGGCGGGGTGGCTCAGGCGGTAGCGCACCACGCTCGTAATCTGTAGTTCCCAGGTACGAGTCCCAGCTGGGTCAGCGTTGAGATTTATCTCCGCAAAATTCCTTGCCCTGCCCACGTTCAGTAGGAGACACCGATGGGCTTGGAAAAGCCGCCGTCCGTCGGATGGGACGTTAAGCCGTGGCCCCGTGTGCGGGAGAGCCATATCCTGTGCACGTTAAAGAACACGCTGGATGGCCTTGACGTGAGGTTACCATCTGTCTCCCAACAGCTGTTCCAGTGGGTCACCTCCCCCAACCTTCCCTGAGCCTTCGGGGTACATGCGACCTGGCCATTTAGCCCATGGTGTGCAAAAAAGTGCCGCTCAGAGGTAAAACAACCCAACCCTGGTTCACACAGAATCGAACCCTGCTCCTTTAGGTTTTTGAGAAAGAGCTACGTCACTTTGATGCGCTAAACGAACGTAACGTCTTCGTTCCTAAGCGAGCCTCTTTCTGCCTTGTTTATTTCTGCATCTCCCCATAGCTCCTCTTGGTGACTCGCTCCCTAATACCTCCGGCTGGGGCGAGGTGGCTCAGGCGGTAGCGCGCCACGCTCGTAATCTGTAGTTCCCAGGTTCGAGTCCCAGCTGGGTCAGCGTTGAGATTTATCTCCGCAAAATTCCTCGCCCTGCCCACGTTCAGTAGGGGACACGGATAGGCTTGGGCTGGGGCGGGGTTGCTCAGGCGGTAACGCGCCACGCTCGTAATCTGTAGTTCCCAGGTTCGAGTCCCAGCTGGGTAAGCGTTGAGATTTATCTCCGCAAAATTCCTCGCCCTGCCCACGTTCAGTAGGGGACACCGATGGGCTTGGAAAGGCCTCCGTCCGTCATGCGTTAAGCTGTGGCTCCGTGTGCGGGTGAGCCATACCCTTTGCACGGTAAAGAACAGGATGGATGGCCTTGACAGGTTATTATTATCTGTCTCCTAACAGTTGTTCCAGTAGGTCTCCTCTCCCAACCTTCTCTAAGCCTTCGGGGTATTTGTAACCTGGCAATTTAGTTCATTGTGTGGAAAAAAGTGCCACTCAGAGGTAAAACAACCCAATCCGCAAAACAATAAATTCCAAAATTAAAAAATTAGAGGGATACGACAGAGTGTGATGTCGAAAAGGTTTACATTGAGAGCAATGATTTGCTGCCTACCCACCAATGGGAGCCACAATTATCCTGTTAATTACCATACTTGCGTAAGAAAGCGCAACTTCTTCGCTTTAAGCGATAAAATGAAACTTTTTGTTTCCGTTTAATTGTTTCTAATAAAATATTATTATTTCCATTTCCCAATCAGTCCTTAGCACGAATTTTCACTGTTATACGACATTGGAGCCGGCATGTAAAAAACATCATGTTCTTTGAAAACGGGGGCGGGGGTGGCTCAGTCGGTAGCGCGCCAGGCTCGTAATTTGTAGTTCCCAGGTTCGAGTCCCAGCTGGGTCAACGTTGAGACTTATCTCCGCAAAATTCCCCGCCCTGCCCACGGTCAGTAGGGGACACCGATGGGCTTGGAAAGGCCGCCGTCCATCGGATGAGACGTTAAGCCGTGACTCCGTGTGCGGGATACCCTGTGCACGTTAAAGAACACGCTGGATGGCCTTGACGGGAGACTACCATCTGTCTCCCAACAGCTGTTCCAGTGGGTCCCCTCCCCCAACCTTCTCTGAGCCTTCGGGGTCCATGTGACCTGTCCATTTAGCCCATGGTGTGCAAAAAAGTGCCGCTCAGAGGTAAAACAACCCAACCCAACAAATCTTTGAAAACGAGCAGCCATGTTCGTCAAAGGCAATATACTATTTTTCAACTTTTTTAATCATTAATATAAGGGTTAATCTCGATTCGAATTTTAAAATGTTTTATCCGTGAAGAGCACTTTTTTTTTCACAAAATGTGCTAAATATAATATTGTATACAATCCCCGGATCTACAAAAATAGAGGAGTGTGGGCAAGCAAGCAACACAACTGAGCTTGAAAAAAGTAAGGAGGGAGGACAATAAATTGAATTTCTATTGCAGTGTAACATTATCACTTTTGATTTTAAGAATTATTTTAAAGAATCATAAAAAATACGTGAAATATGCACTATTTTAATAATTTTATTGTCCATTATCCTTACTGGCATTCTCAAGGGATGGAGGGAGGATGGAGAGAGAGTATCCCCCCGCCTAGATCCGGCACTGATTAATATATATATAATGTATTGGAAAGATCATCACGTATCTTAAACGTTTCCTCACACGGAGAGCTTTGAAATCGTTCTTGACACGTGTCTGTAGATTTCCATTCGTTATTCCGAAGTTAACGAGGTACGACTTGTTTGAAAACTTGTCTAAACTTGCCATTACGGGTTAAAAACAAAGGCCTTATCATCATTTCTGGTGGTTAGTTCTATTCCCATTGTTTGCAATGATGATAGATGCATTGGTGGCTTTAATGTTGGCCCTATAACACAATCTGAAGTTATTTTGGCTGTTTCTGAACTTAAACTTCATAAATCCCCAGGGGTAGATGAAATTACTACCGAAATGCTTAGAGCTGGGAATGTTTCGGTTACCACTTGGATGACTGAAATTTTAAATATCTTTTATGATAAAGGCACAGTTTCTAAGAATTTTACCAGAGCTATTATTATACCTATTCTTAAAAATGATTATCGCAGTTCTTGTGATAACTATAGGGATATGAGTCTACTTTCTGTTTCAGGTAAAGTTCTTTGCGTGATTGTGCTTAATAGAATTAAGAATCTGGTTGACAGTCAATTGCGTGATGAGCAATGTGGATTCAGAAGTGGTAGGGGATGTGTGGATCAGATATTTTCACTTAGGCAGAATCTTGAGAAATGTTTAGAGTCTCAGAAACCTTTGGTTGCTAGCTTTGTTGATTTCAAAAGGGCTTTCGACTCTGTTGATCGTCATAATTTGTGGTTGATTGTGAGATCATATGGTATACCAGACAAATTAGTTAACATAATGAAAGCTCTCTATAATAATACTGAGTCGTGTGTGAGAGTTGGTAAGTCTTGTAGCAATTGGTTTAGCACTACTTCTAGTGTTCGACAAGGGTGCATTTTGTCCCCTTTTCTCTTTAGTTTGGTTATTGATTATGTTATGCGAAATTCACTTCAAGGGGAAAGCTTTTGGCCTTAAATGGGTTGGAGATACGAAAATTTCTGAAAAAGATTATGATGAGATGATTTAGCTCTTTTGGCAAATGATGTTGATGAGATGAACTCTTTCATTCGAGCTGTTGACGAAACTGGTAGTAGAGTAAGTTTGGTTATAAACAGAGAGAAAACTAAAGTGATGAAAATTGGTCAGGCAGGCTGTGATTCAGTTAATCTGAATGGTGCAGTCTTGAGCAAGTGTCACAGTTTAATTATCTTGGGAGCTATGTAACTGATACTGGTGGTGTGCGGCATGAGATTGACAGACGGATAGGGATTGCTGCCGGGACTTTTAAGAATCTATGGAGATTGTGGAGAAATAGGCGTATACATCTAAAGACCAAAATTAGACTGTATAATAGTTTGGTTCTTTCTAGGGTTAGTTATGGTACTGAAACGTGGACATTTTGTATGCAAGATAACAGGAAACTAGATGCTTTTGATTCCAGATGCTTACGCAGTATCTTGGGCATTAGGTGGTTCAACTTTGTAACTAATGATGAGGTTAGGCAAAGGAGTTTGCAACCTCCTTTAAGCAGCATATTGTGCAGAGAGCGACTCCGTTGGTTTGGCCATGTTGTCCGTATGGATAATTATAAATTAGCGAATAGGGTTATGAACAGTGTGCCTAAAGGCTTCAGAAAGAGGGGGAGACCAAGGATGCGGTGGGCAGAAAATGTCAAACAAGATCTTATTAGAATTTGTGTTCAGTGGCCTGATGTAGTAGATGTAGCTCAGGACAGACTTGCTTGGAGATCTAAATTGCACGGTCTGGTTGGACCTCCGTAGCCTATGGCTGCTTGAGGATGATGATGATGGTAAGATGAGCGATGAATTGATTGTTGATGGAATTCCGTAGAAAGAAATTCAAGTGGTCTAAGTTCGCTGGACGAGAAATTTTCTTCCAAAAACGAGAGTCGCAAAGGCGTTCCGAAAACGAGAGTCACAAAAGTCTTTGCAAAAATGGGATTCGGAAAATTCTTTCCAAAAATGAGAGTCGCAAAAGTCTTTACAAAAATGGGAGTCGATTAGCAAAGGTCTTTCCAAAAATGAGAGTCGAAAGTCTTTCGAAAAATGGGAACCACAAAAGTACTATGTTACTAATGTACTATGTAACTAATGTTCGTCTAAATATGAGAGCAGCTAATATTCTTCCAAAATTGGGTATAACTAATGTTCTTCCAAAACTGGGTGTAGCTAATTTTTTCAAAATTGGGAGTAGCTAATGTTCTTCCAAATATGAGAGCAGCTAATATTTTTCCAAAATTGGGAGCAGCTAATTTTGTTCCAAATATGGCAGCAGCTAATATTCTTCCAAAATTGGGAGCAGCTGATGTTCTTCTAAATATGAGAGCAGCTAATATTGTTCCAAAATTGAGAGCAGCTAATGTTCTTCCAAATATGAGAGCAGCTAATATTCTTCCAAAATTGGGAGCAACTAATGTTCTTCCAAATATGAGAGCAGCTAATATTCTTCCAAAATTGGGAGCAGCTAATTTTCTTCCAAACATGGCAGCAGCTAATATTCTTCCAAAATTGGGAGCAGCTAATGTTCTTCCAAATATGAGAGCAGCTAACATTCTTCCAAAATTGGGAGCAGCTAATGTTCTTCTAAGTATGAGAGCAGCTAATTTTTTTCAAAATTTAAAGTAGCGAATTTTCTTTTAAAATTGGGAGTAGCAAATGTTCTTCCAAAATTGGGTGTAACAAATGTTCTTCCAAAATTGGGTGCAGCAGACGTTCTTCCGAAATTGGAAATAGCAAACTTTCTTCCAAATTTAGGTGTCTGTGATAATCTTTCAGAACAATGTTGCGTACATTTGGTAGCAAAAACGAAGAGAGAGAGAGAAAGGGGGGGGGGTCTCGTATATTTTATCGAAAAGAGATGAGTTGCAGATATTTATTAGCCAAGGTGGTTGTATGAAAAATATTTAAAAAATGCTTCAACCTATAGAGAAATTCAATATCGTAAACATGGTTTCGTATGTAATAAAAGCTCTGGCTAAAAAAAAACACTTTATCTCATTAATATAACCAGACATGTTTTCGGAATTCATATTTCTTTCTGGCATTTCATCTGCGACAACAAATGCAACTCTCCTCATAAATTCCTCTCTTGCAACAAAAATCCATTCCATAATCCATCTTTACGTTTCTTTCATCCATCGCTTCCTCACCGCCACTTCAGCATCAAGTAATCATTGGACGTCGCCTAGGTAATAAAATATTCACTCTCCATCTTCCTTGCTGGAACTCGGGCAATAATATCCACGCTCTCCGCCAGATATAACAATGATCTGCCGTTTGCTCCCACGAGACCGCGTTACAGCGATTGTTTCAGTATCCGCTGTGTCACCAGAAACTTGGTAATTCAGTCATAAATTTTAATTCTAACCTCTCTTCCAGAATATGTGAAAAAGTTTATTACCTCCTTTCTCTTCAATGCCCTCGAAATCACCCAGAATAATGACGAGTTTTGGAGTCCGGTACATACGTTCTCCATTTTAACTAATAAATCGTAATGACTTTACGAAAGAAGTACAAATTGAGACCAGGTTTTATTTCTTTCATTTCTTTACTGCTCTGATGTTTTAATTCTGTTTTTTTGTTTTCGTTTTTCCTTTCGTCTTTTCTCTTTTATCTGATTCGTTTCAACGTTCATATGTATAACTGCGTGATGAAATAAAAAAAAAGAAAAAAAAAAGTCAAGGTTTCCATTTCAGTGGTATTAATGGCACATTTGATTCTGGTGAAAAAAAGGGTGATTCGCAGAAACGCCAGCAGTGCTGATTCTACCGTTTTTGGGCAATTCAGATATATGGTGGATAGGGGGGGGGGGGGGGGGATGATGATGGAGGGGTGTGGGGGGGTGGAGGGCGGGTTAGGTACTTCCAAACTCGAATTAGTAGATATTGCACAGGCTTGAATTCTCAAGGGAGATTAAAGCTGAAAAATAACACTTCGAAAAATAGTTGAGGTAAAAAAAATGACCTGAAACTTTTTTATTATTATTATCATTATTTCGATGGATACTTTGGCAACACTACTGGGAATTAAATTACCTCTTCGCATTCTTTTTTACCTTTTTATGACTATTTTAAGAGAGTCCTTCGATTGTGTCGTCATTACTGGTTGGTTAAAGAGAAATGTTTTCAATGCGAAAAGCTGCCAAATGCGAAAGGAAGCTGTGAAATTTAATTTTCACGATTATTTTTCGTAACACTTAAACAAAGTTTAAAAGAAATTTTAAAAGTCACCAAATGGAAGTTGGGTTGGGTTGTTTTACCTCTGAGCGGCACTTTTTGCACACCATGAGCTAAATGGCCAGGTCACAAGGACCCCGAAGGCTCAGAGAAGGTTGGGGGAGGGGACCCACTGGAACAGCTGTTGGGAGACAGATGGTAGTCTCCCGTCAAGCCGCCCCACCAAACGGAAGAAAAAAAATATCCCACTACCTTTTTTTTTTGAAAAGAGTGTTTAAGAGAAGAAAAAAAAATATCCCACTAACTTTTTTTTGAAAAGAGTGTTTAAGAGAAGAAAAGAAAACAGAACAAAATGAAAGAAGCCAAAGACTTTAATAATTAATATATTTATTATTTTCTCTTTAATCTGAAGCTGTCGCTAACAATTGATGATTCTCCTACTTAGTTACGATCAGGTTGCTGAATTATTTGCTTACACGCCAATCACCGGAGCTCCAAGTCACGTGACAATTTCTGGATGTCGTGTTTAATCGCCAGTTGCGGATTCTCATAGTTGAATGCAGCTACTGGATCTCATAGTTATGCAACAATTTATTGATTTCATACTTATGCAACAATTAATCTATTTCACAATTATGCGCAAATTACTGGATCATTGGTTATATGCTAACTGTGGGAGGTCATAGTCACGTGCCACTCGTAAAATTAAATTTAAAATTACTGGATCATTGGTTACATGCTAACTGTGGGAGGCCATAGTCATGTGGATCTCATACGTTTGGTCCCCAATTGATGAATCTGATAATTGTGCAACAATTAATCGATTGCACGAGATCGATTAATTGTTATGCGGAAATTACTGACTCACTTGGCTACATGCCAATTATAGCAGGTCATAGTTACATGCCAACTTCTGGATCTCATATGTTTAGTCTCCAATTATTGAATCTGAAATTGTGCAACAATTAATCGATTGCACGAGATCTATTAATTGTTTGTTTTGCGCAAATTACTGAATCACTTGGTTACATGCCAGCTATAGCAGGTCATAGTTATGTGCCAACTTCTGGATCTGGTATGTTTAGTTCCCAATTGCTGAATCTCATAATTGTGCAACAATTAATCGATCCGATAGTTATGCGCAAATTACTGGATAACTTGGTTTTACGCCAATTGTGGGAGCTCATAATTACATGCCAATTTATGGATCCCATGTTTAGACATCAATTGTTGAATCTCTTAATTAAGTGCAGTTTCTGGATTTCATTATTAGGTGTGAATTAATGGATCTCGTACCTAAGCGTCAATTGCTGAATCTCACAGTTATATGCCAACTATTCCATGTTTTAGTTATGATTAAATTATTGTATTGCCAAATTACATTATATGCTGGTTGCTCGATCTCCTACTTACTCGGAATTTCAGGATAACTTATATGTTATTTAAGCACAAATTACTGGATTTCCTATCTAAGTGTTAATAGCTGAATCTCAAAGTTATGCGCAAATTGCTGGATCCTAGTACTTGCAAACCAATTGCAGAATCACATATCTATATGCCAAAGTCAGGTGACAATTGGTGGATCCTACAGTTATAAACAAATTTCTGAAACTCACAGTTACAGGAAAATTATCGGATCATTTAATTACATGCCAATTGTAAGATTTCATATTTATGTGCCGATATCTGAACCCATAGTTACGTGACAATTTCAGGATTTTACATAAACGTGCCATTGCTCAGCCTTTAACTTGTGACAACTGCAGTTACAGCCAGTCGCTGGATCCCCTAATTACACATCAGTTACTGGATCCCCTAATTACACTTCAATTACTGGATCGCCTATTTACACATCAATTACACATCAATTACATGTGAATAGGGAATCCAGTAATTGATTTGTAATTAGAAGATCCAGATCTTCTAATTACAGATCAATTACTGGATTCCCTATTCACACATCAATTACTGGATCCCCTATTCACACTACAATTACTGGATCCCCTATTCACACATCAATTACTGGATCCCCTATTCACACTACAATTACTGGATCCCCTATTCACACTACAATTACTGGATCCCCTATTCACAATTTACAATTACTGGATCCCCTATTCACACATCAATTAGTGGATCCCCTATTCACACTACAATTACTGGATCCCCTATTCACACATCAATTACTGGATCCCCTATTCACACTACAATTACTGGATCTCCTATTCACACATCAATTACTGGATCCCCTCTTCACACTACAATTACTGGATTCCCTATTCACACATCAATTACTGGATCCCCTATTCACACTACAATTACTGGATCCCCTATTCACACATCAATTACTGGATCCCCTATTCACACTACAATTACTGGATCCCCTATTCACACATCAATTACTGGATCCCCTATTCACACTACAATTACTGGATCCCCTATTCACACTACAATTACTGGATCCCCTATTCACACATCAATTACTGGATCCCCTATTCACACATCAATTTCTAAATCCACTAGTTACACACCAATTATTGAATCACCGAGTTAAACGCCAATTAGTGGATCGCCTAGTTACACACCAAATGCTTGATCTTCTGTTTACACGCCATTGCTGGATCCCCTAGTCACATATCAATTTCTAGATTCACTAGTTACACGTCAATTACTGGATCACCTAGTTAAACGCCAATTACTGGATCGCCTAGTTATGAGCAAAAGCTGGTCTCCTAATTTACACTCCATTGCTGGATTCTCTAATTATACGTCAAATTGCTGGATCCCCTAATTGTACGTCATATTGCTGGATCCCCTAATTGTACGTCATATTGCTGGATCCTCTAATTGTACGTCATATTGCTGGATCCTCTAATTGTACGTCAAATTGCTGGATCCCTATTTGTACGTCAAATTGCTTGATCCCCTAATTGTACGTCAAATTGCTGGATCCTCTAACTGTACGTCAAATTGCTGGATCCTCTAATTGTACGTCAAATTGCTGGATCCCCTAATTGTACGTCAAATTGCTGGATCCCCTATTTGTACGTCAAATTGCTGGATCCTCTAATTGTACGTCAAATTGCTGGATCCTCTAATTGTACGTCAAATTGCTGGATCCTCTAATTGTACGTCAAATTGCTGGATCCTCTAATTGCACGTCAAATTGTGGATCCTGTAATTGTACGTCAAATTGCTGGATCCTCTAATTGTACGTCAAATTGCTGGATCCCCTAATTGTACGTCAAATTGCTGGATCCTCTAATTGTACGTCAAATTCCTGGATCCTCTAATTGTACGTCAAATTGCTGGATCCCCTAATTGTACGTCAAATTGCTGGATCCCCTAATTGTACGTCAAATTGCTGGATCCCCTATTTGTACGTCAAATTGCTGGATCCTCTAACTGTACGTCAAATTCCTGGATCTTCTAATTGTACGTCAAATTGCTGGATCCCCTAATTGTACGTCAAATTGCTGGATCCCCTAATTGTACGTCAAATTGCTGGATCCTCTAACTGTACCTCAAATTGCTGGATCCTCTAATTGTACGTCAAATTGCTAGATCCCCTAATTGTACGTCAAATTGCTGGATCCCCTATTTGTACGTCAAATTGCTGGATCCCCTATTTGTACATCAAATTGCTGGATCCCCTAATTGTACGTCTAATTGCTGGATCCCTTAATTTTACATCAATTGCTTGTTCCCCTAATTGTTCATCAAATTGTTGGATCCCCATATTGTACGTCAAATTGCTGGATCCCTTAGTTAAGGTCGATTACTGAGTCTCCTAGTTATACACCAATTTCTGGATCTCCTAGTTATACACCAATTTCTGGATCTCCTAGTTACACGCCAATTTGCTAGATCTGCTGGTCGATCGTCAATTGTCTTTCTGCCCAACCAAGAGTTATTTGCTTGAGAATCAGCCAGACGGTTAAATAAACTTTTCGCCCTTGCCTAGAGTTTTCGACAATTTCCCCGAAGCAAAATGCGTTGTCGGTGTTCTCACACGATTCGTACATCACGTAATGTCTCTGTTCCCATTTGCGGCAATCCGGAATCCTCCTTCTTTAATCCTCTTCCCGAAAACAGTCACTCTTGTTGAACGCGAAAACACGCGATGAACAGAGACGGACAGTGCTCATAGATTGCGGGTCTGGTTGGCGTGACTGCGAAATTCCGTTCCCGTCTCTTTCGTCAGGGGATTGCCTCGGTCCCACTCTTTGTGGCGAACGAGGACGACAGATTAGTGGAGTGGGAAGACACGGAGAGAGAGAGAGACTTGGCGAGCCATTAGATGGAAAACCCGATCGCGGAGGAGAGATAGAAAGAGGGAATTCTGCTTTCGGTTTGTTTGGAGAATTCATTACAGCGGTTCGAGAATTCATTACGGATGGGCATGGTGATGTGGAAGCCGGTGAGCCAGCCTTGGAAGTCGACGGATTTAGATGGAGTTGATAGCGCTATGAATATGTAGAGTGCGTGGATCTGTCAGGTCGGACAGAAATTCTAATGAGAAATGGAGAAAGTTTATTTTTTCTTGTGATTATTGTGATGCTGAAACATCACAATACTAAGATGGGTCGTTGCGCTTAATGAAGTTAATTAAGCAGATTGTTAACAAATGGAAGCGAATTGGTATAGTTGGAGATTCAGTTTTGTTGATAAAAATGATAAGGATTTTGTTGAGAAATGCATGATGAGGAATAATGATAATAATGTCGTGTGTATTGCTGAGAAGCTCCACTCTCATAAAAGACAGATATATCTCTAATTTTTAAGGTGAAGCAAAAAAAGTGATTTGTATTTATCTGGGAAACTATTGGAAATCACCAAAAAACTTTGCTGCTATACAAAAATATTTTTATTACATATTAATTAAGTAACTATACAAAATATTAATATATAACAAATACCTGGTAAGCATATATTAAGATGGAACTCATGTTTCATATAATGTAATGTATTCGATATTATGTACAGTCGCTCAAAAAATATCCAAACAATATGGTTGATTACAAAATTCAAAAAAAATATCTGGCAACGTTTTTTTTTAGAAATTGGTGATCTGACAACCTTCGTGTCACGTGACACGAAAGTTGCCAGATCACTAATTTCTAAAAAAAATCGTTGCCAGATATTTTTTCTGACTTCTGTAATCAGCCGTAGTGTTTGGATACTTTTTTGAGCGACTGTAGGTGGTCATATTATTTTGATACTAGATCGTGTGGGCTCACTCACGGAAATATTGAGCGTGTGCAGTTACCGTTCACAGCAAACTGGAGCGTGTGCAGTAACTGCACACGCTCCAGTTTGTGATTCTGTTGTGATAGCGCACTTACTGGAGCGTGTACCACAGTATATAACTGGAGCGTGTACAGTTGCTGTACACGCACCAGATATTTTTCCTGAATTCTGTAATCACGTGATACGAAGGTTGCCAGATCACTAATTTCTAAAAAATATCGTTGCCAGATATTTTTTCTCAATTCTATAATCAACCATAGTGTTCGGATATTTTATTTTTAGCGACTGTATATAAGTAATGTGTGCGATATACTGCAAAGAAATTTTGAAACTGATTGTAAGTAATCGTGAAATAGTTTTATATTTTCGAAATACGTTTGGCTCAAAGTTCCTCAGAGGGAAATGTTGAGATTTTCCGAAAACGTGCAGTAGCGAGATTTTTTGCGATTTTTTCATTCGGCACTTTACCAATTCATTCTCTCTGTGACCTTGGTTTTTTTGGTCTGGTTTTTTTTATGATGCGACAGATTTGAGCGAATATTTATCATAAAATAATTATAAATATTTATTATTCTGCTTGCTCGTGCTAGGCTAGTGATCTTTGCCATTTTGGAGCTGGGTCGAGTTGTTTTGCCTCTTAGCGGCCCTTTTTTGCGCAGAGTGAGCTAAATGGCCAGGTCACAAGGACCCGAGGGCTCAGAAAATGTTGGGGGAGGGAACCCACAGAACAGCTGTTGAAAGACAGATAGTAGCCTCCCGTCAAAGCCAACCAGTGTGTTCTATAACGTGCACAGGGTATGGCTCTTCCGCACATGGGGCCACGGCTTAACGTCCCATCCGACGGACGGCGGAGTTTTGTCATTTTTTATCACTCGTTATTTTTCTGTTTGTATTATGCCCGATTTATGTTAATATGTTTATTTGAAAATTTTATAATTATTTCAATTGTATTTAATCGTATAGTCACGAATTCTCGTTCCATATGGTTCGCATATGTCATTGCCATTGTTGTTGATGGGTTGAGTTGTTTTACCTCTGAGCCGCACTTTTTTGCACATAGTGGGCTAAATGGCCAGGTCACATGGACCCCGAAGGCTCAGAGAAGGTTGGGGGAGGGGACCCACTGGAACAGCTGTTGGGAGACAGATGGTAGCCTCCCGTCAAGGCCATCCAGCGTGTTCTTTAACGTGCACAGGGTATGGCTCTCCCGCACACGGGGCCACGGCTTAACGTCCCATCCGACGGACGGCGGCCTTTCCAAGCCCCTCGGTGTCCCCTACTGACCGTGGGCAGGGCGGAGAATTTTTGCGGAGATAAATCTCAACGCTGACACAGCTGGGACTCGAACCTGGGAACTACAGATTACGAGCCTGGCGCGCTACCGACTGAGCCACCCCCGCCCCAGGAGAGGGAGGATAGTTTTCGTTGTTGTGTGTATTAACATCCCATACTCCATATTTTTCCCTACATATTATTTACATCAGTTCCTACTAAACAAACTATTCTGTATTACACAGATGATGAAATTAAAATTGGCATCGAGCATTTTCTTATATTGTATATATAATCTTGAATAATGATAAAAAAGAAAATGTTTACCTCGTTTTATAAAATCCTTCTCTTCATTCTTTCTTCTTTACTTTGGTGAAGAAGAAAGTTTTCAGAAAATTACCGTCTGCTGCATTTCCTCAAGGGAAATTAATATATGCAGAAATCACCTTGAAAAAGAGAAATCTTTTAAGCTTCACCTAAAAGCTTTAAAATCAAAATTTAAGTGCAGATTTATAAATTGTTTTTAATTTAAATTACAAAATTTAAAATATTAGATTATTTTTCAAATAGAAAATATCCTAATATATCTACCACTTGTTGATACCATGCTCCAGTTGTTCCTAGAACTATAACAACAATTTTGAGACCGTGTTTCATTTTTAGAGAAAAAAGTGAAAGAAAAATTTAAAATAGGACCAACAAATGACATGAACGTTTCACTAGGAGACGAAGTCAACCATTCGTGGGGGATTTATCCTAAAACAAGATATAGAGGTTCCTGTTGCAGTTACAGCAACCTGTGGGGAGGAGGTTAGTTCTGAACAGATTCCCCCACACTCGTAAACTGCAGTTCCCCAGGTTCGAGGGGCGGGGGTGGCTCAGTCGGTAGCGCGCCAGGCTCGTAATCTGTAGTTCCCAGGTTCGAGTCCCAGCTAGGTCAGCGTTGAGATTTATCTTCGCAAAATTTCCCCGCCCTGCCCACGATCAGTAGGGGACACCGATGGGCTTGGAAAGGCCGTCGTCCGTCGGAGGGACGTTAAGCCGTGGCCCCGTGTGCGGGAGAGCCATACCCTGTGCACGTTAAAGAACACGCTGGATGGCCTTGACGGGAGGCTACCATCTGTCTCCCAACAGCTGTTCCAGTGGGTCCCCTCCCCCAACCTTCTCTGAGCCTTCGGGATCCTTGTGGCCTTGCCATTTAGCCCATGGTGTGCAAAAACGTGCCGCTCAGAGGTAAAACAATCCAATCCAATCCAACCCCAGGTTCGAGTTCCAACTGTGCCAGGTTTGAGATTCCTCTCGCTAACCCTCCACACCACCACCACCTCACTCGGTTAGAGACAAAATATCTGTGGATTTGGGCAGGCCGTCATACGTTAAGCCCTAATCCTGTAAAGGTTGGGTGTTTTACCTCTGAGCTGCATTTTTTGCGCATAACGGGCTAAATGCAAAGATCACGAGAACTCCCAAGGCTCAGAGAAGGTAAGGGGACCCAATGGAACAGCTGTTGAGAGACAGAAGGTAGCCTGCCGTCAAGGCCATCCAGCGTGTTCTTTAATGTTCACAGGTATGACTCTCCTGTACACGGGGCCACGGCTTAAAGTCCCATCCGACGGACGGTGGCCTTTCCAAGCCCATCACTGTCCCCAACTGACCGTGGGCAATCCCGTCAAGGTGATTTTTCTACAAAATTTTGACGAAAACATACCCTGTGAGCGTTAAAGAACACGTTGGATGGACTTAAAGGGGAACTTCCATCTGTCTCCTAAGAGTTGCTTAGTGGATCCTCTTCACCCAAAGGGGCGGGGGTGGTTCAGCCGGTAGTTCGGAATGCTCGTAATCTTCAGTTACCAGATTCGAGTCCCACCTTGGTCAGCGTTGATATTTATCTACCGCCCTACCCTAGGTCAATAGGAGCTTGCAAAACTGAATAAACCGATGACCTTAGAAAAGACGCCGCCCTCTGGATGGTACCCAAAGCCGAGGTCCCGTGTACGGGAGAGCCATACCCTGTGCACGTTAAAGAACACGCTAGATGGTCTTGAAGAGAGTCTACCATCTGTCTCCCAAACAGATGTTCCAGTAGGTCCCCTTCCCCAACTTTCACTCAACCCTCGGGGTCATTGTGACCTGGCCATTCAGTGTGCAAATCAATACCTCTCAGAAGGGGAACATCCAGCAAACTCTAAGGATGATCCCACCATGTTAGACCATTAATCAAAAATTTCAAAGTGTCCTCTTACAATCACCGCAATCCCTGAGGATGATCATAGCGTGTTAGACCATATAAAAAAAGGCAAAAAATCATGTTCCAGTTCCTGCAGTATCTGACGATGATCACAGTTGTACGACAGTCAAACAAAAAAACAGGGCATGGGGCACTGCTCAACTTCCCATACAACGGACGGCGGCCCCTCCAAGCCCATTGGTGTATCCCCTTTCTCACCGAGAGTAACGGAGACAAATCTGAATGCAAGCGCAGTTGGGACTCGAACCTGGAAACGTCAGATTGCGAGCTTGGCGGTCTACCGAGCTAATCCCCGCCCTTTAAAAAATGTAGATTCGTACACCAAAAAAAAGGTGTTACATAACAGAAAGGTGGAAAAAGTTACCTCCCACTCAAGCGTTATGCGCAATTCATAATCTTGCTTTTTCGTGAGATTGGAGGGCACATATTGCAGTTGGTTGGTTGGTTTACCTCTGAGCGGCACTTTTTTGCACATCATGGGCTAAATGGCCACGTCACATGGACCCCGAAGGCTCAGAGAAGGTTGGGGGAGGAGACACACTGGAACAGCTGTTGGGAGACAGATGGTAGCCTCCCGTCAAGGCCATCCAGCGTGTTCTTTAACGTGCACAGGGTATGGCTCTCCCGCACACGGGGCCACGGCTTAACGTCCCATCCGACGGACAGCGGCCTTTCCAAGCCCATCGGTGTCCCCTACTGACCGTGGGCAGGGCGGGGAATTTTTCGGAGATAAATCTCAACGCTGACCCAGCTGGGACTCGAACCTGGGAACTACAGATTACGAACCTGGCGCGCTACCGACTGAGCCACCCCCGCCCCCACATATTGCAGATGCAAACCTTTAATACCATCACGAAATCAAGCTTTGCATTGCCCATACCGGAAATACAGAAGATATTATTCGCATTAATGGGATATTGAATTAAAAAAAACATTGATAAAATGTATTTATTCAATGATAACACGTTATTTCACAAAATATTTTACGCGTTTAAAATTCAAAACGACTGCATCTACGGGAAGAGCTCCCTCCAGAATATCTTTTGCAAAAGTTGGTGGAAGCCCCCCCCCCCCACCACCACCACAGTGATTTTTTAACACCTTTTAATGATAAAAAAGGGAGAAATAAATCATGATATATTCGCTATAAACAGACATACAGGTTCTAATACAATACTTGTAACTTTTTTTGTGTGGACAAAGCGTTAATATTTAAGTGCTTTTCACTATCTGTTATAATCGCTGAAATTAAACTGAATCTTGAAGCTCAATTTTTACACGTAAAGTTTCACACACTGCTACGATCACTCAATCCTTTATCGCTGTGTTTCGTTCACTGAAAGCCTCAAGAACATAAACAACCCGAAAACGAAAGTTCAGATTTCGATCCGTTCTCTTCATCAGATTCTAATCTCTACCAAAGAAACATAAACAACGAAAAACACGCCTCCGACTATTTTTACGACCGTTGCCATGGATACCGGCAAACAACATTATCGCGATGAGGGCGACAATTGGCAGTTTAGCCCCGAAAGAGTTGCGAGACCTTCTCTAACACTGAAATGGGATCGTGCATTGTCTTTTCGCAACACTAGGGGACCCATTCAGTCTGTGTCCCTCATTGTTGACAGCTTTCCTGTTGACGACGAGATTTCTTATTTGTAGCCCGTCTGTCTCTCTTCTTTTTCTTTTGTTGCCAAAGAGTTGTTGTTACATCGCGACGCAACATTAAAGCGCGCGCCGTGCCATTTACTGCTGCTATTTTATCGAATTTGAAGATTCCCAGACAAACATCAATTACCCCTCCTCAAATTCCGATAATAGCAGAGCGTAGGAGAGCATTCTTTTTGCTCAACAGCCATTTGGGCTTGGCATTCCAGCTCTGGAGCTTGGCTCGGTCTTTCAGATAAGGAGCGTTGATGGAAAAAAAAGGCACAAAACGAAAAGAAGAGAACGCGATGAAATTGTTTGGAGACAAAAATGCGGGGGATGCTCAATAAACACACTGATATTTTAGCACACCTCACTCAGATTACTGGACAAAAGTGTAGGAAAGAACACACTGGACAATGATGGGGGAAGAGAACGCACTAGACAATAATGAGGAAAGGAATAAACAGAACAATATTGGGAAAGGAATCCATTGAACAATAGTGAGGAAACGAACTCGCCAGAAAATATTGGAAAAAGAAATCCACCGAGAAATACTGAAGAAAGGAACACAGCAGACAATATTTTAGGAACGAATCCACCAAGAAATAATGAAGAAAGGAACACAGCAGAGAATTTTTAGGAACGAATCTACCGAGAAACAATGAAGAAAGGAACACAACAGACAATATTTTAGGAACGAATCCACCGAGAAAAAATGAAGAAAGGAACACAAGACAATATTTTAGGAACGAATCCACCGAGAAAAAATGAAGAAAGGAACACAAGACAATATTTTAGGAACGAATCCACCGAGAAATAATGAAGAAAGAAACACAGCAGAGAATATTTTAGGAACGAATCCACCGAGAAATAATGAAAAAAGGAACACAGCAGACATTTTAGGAACGAATCCACCGAGAAATAATGAAGAATGGAACACAGCAGATAATATTTTAGGAACGAATCCACCGAGAAATAATGGAAAAAGGAACACAGTAGACAATATTTTAGTAACGAGTCCACCGAGAAATAATGAAGAAAGGAACACATCAGACAATATTTTAGGAACGAATCCACCGAGAAATAATGAAGAAAGGAATACAACAGAGAATATTTTAGAAACGAATCCACCGAGAAATAATGAAGAAAGGAATACAACAGAGAATATTTTAGAAACGAATCCACCGAGAAATAATGAAGAAAGGAATACAACAGACATTTTAGGAAAGAATCCACCGAGAAATAATGAAGAAAGGTACACAGCAGACAATATTTTAGGAACGAATCCACCGAGAAATAATGAAGAAAGGAACACAGCAGACATTTTAGGAACGAATCCACCGAGAAATAATGGAAAAAGGAACACAGTAGACAATATTTTAGTAACGAGTCCACCGAGAAATAATGAAGAAAGGAACACATCAGAAAATATTTTAGGAACGAATCCACCGAGAAATAATGAAGAAAGGAATACAACAGAGAATATTTTAGAAACGAATCCACCGAGAAATAATGAAGAAATGAACACAACAGACATTTTAGGAACGAATCCACCGAGAAATAATGAAGAAAGGTACACAGCAGACAATATTTTAGGAACGAATCCACCGAGAAATAACGGAAAAAGGAACACAGCAAACAACATTTTAGTAACGAATCCACCGAGAAATAATGAAGAAAGGAGCACAGCAGACAATATTTTAGGAACGAATCCACCGATAAATAATGAAGAAAGGAACACAGCAGATAATATTTTAGGAACGAATCCACCGAGAAATAATGGAAAAAGGAACACAGTAGACAATATTTTAGTAACGAGTCCACCGAGAAATAATGAAGAAAGGAACACATCAGAAAATATTTTAGGAACGAATCCACCGAGAAATAATGAAGAAAGGAATACAACAGAGAATATTTTAGAAACGAATCCACCGAGAAATAATGAAGAAAGGAATACAACAGAGAATATTTTAGAAACGAATCCACCGAGAAATAATAAAGAAAGGAACACAACAGACATTTTAGGAAAGAATCCACCGAGAAATAACGAAGAAAGGAACACAGCAGACATTTTAGGAACGAATCCACCGAGAAATAATGGAAAAAGGAACACAGTAGACAATATTTTAGTAACGAGTCCACCGAGAAATAAGGAAGAAAGGAACACATCAGACAATATTTTAGGAACGAATCCACCGAGAAATAATGAAGAAAGGAATACAACAGAGAATATTTTAGAAACGAATCCACCGAGAAATAATGAAGAAAGGAATACAACAGAGAATATTTTAGAAACGAATCCACCGAGAAATAATGAAGAAAGGAATACAACAGAGAATATTTTAGAAACGAATCCACCGAGAAATAATAAAGAAAGGAACACAACAGACATTTTAGGAAAGAATCCACCGAGAAATAATGAAGAATGGAACACAGCAAATAATATTTTAGGAACGAATCCACCGAGAAATAATGGAAAAAGGAACACAGTAGACAATATTTTAGTAACGAGTCCACCGAGAAATAATGAAGAAAGGAACACATCAGACAATATTTTAGGAACGAATCCACCGAGAAATAATGAAGAAAGGAATACAACAGAGAATATTTTAGAAACGAATCCACCGAGAAATAATGAAGAAAGGAATACAACAGAGAATATTTTAGAAACGAATCCACCGAGAAATAATGAAGAAAGGAATACAACAGAGAATATTTTAGAAACGAATCCACCGAGAAATAATAAAGAAAGGAACACAACAGACATTTTAGGAAAGAATCCACCGAGAAATAATGAAGAAAGGTACACAGCAGACAATATTTCAGGAACGAATCCACCGAGAAATAATGAAGAAAGGAACACAGCAGACATTTTAGGAACGAATCCACCGAGAAATAATGAAGAATGGAACACAGCAGACAATATTTTAGGAACGAATCCACCGAGAAATAATGGAAAAAGGAACACAGTAGACAATATTTTAGTAACGAGTCCACCGAGAAATAATGAAGAAAGGAACACATCAGACAATATTTTAGGAACGAATCCACCGAGAAATAATGAAGAAAGGAATACAACAGAGAATATTTTAGAAACGAATCCACCGAGAAATAATGAAGAAAGGAACACAACAGACATTTTAGGAACGAATCCACCGAGAAATAATGAAGAAAGGTACACAGCAGACAATATTTTAGGAACGAATCCACCGAGAAATAACGGAAAAAGGAACACAGCAAACAACATTTTAGTAACGAATCCACCAAGAAATAATGAAGAAAGGAGCACAGCAGACAATATTTTAGGAACGAATCCACCGATAAATAATGAAGAAAGGAACACAGCAGATAATATTTTAGGAACGAATCCACCGAGAAATAATGGAAAAAGGAACACAGTAGACAATATTTTAGTAACGAGTCCACCGAGAAATAATGAAGAAAGGAACACATCAGAAAATATTTTAGGAACGAATCCACCGAGAAATAATGAAGAAAGGAATACAACAGAGAATATTTTAGAAACGAATCCACCGAGAAATAATGAAGAAAGGAATACAACAGAGAATATTTTAGAAACGAATCCACCGAGAAATAATAAAGAAAGGAACACAACAGACATTTTAGGAAAGAATCCACCGAGAAATAATGAAGAAAGGTACACAGCAGACAATATTTTAGGAACGAATCCACCGAGAAATAACGGAAAAAGGAACACAGCAAACAATATTTTAGTAACGAGTCCACCGAGAAATAATGAAGAAAGGTACACAGCAGACAATATTTTAGGAACGAATCCACCGATAAATAATGAAGAAAGGAACACAGCAGACATTTTAGGAACGAATCCACCGAGAAATAATGAAGAATGGAACACAGCAGACAATATTTTAGGAACGAATCCACCGATAAATAATGAAGAAAGGAACACAGCAGAGAATATTTTAGGAACGAATCCACCGAGAAATAATGAAGAATGGAACACAGCAGACAATATTTTAGGAACGAATCCACCGATAAATAATGAAGAATGGAACACAGCAGACAATATTTTAGGAACGAATCCACCGAGAAATAATGAAGAAAGGAACACAGCAGAGAATATTTTAGGAACGAATCCACCGATAAATAATGAAGAAAGGAACACAGCAGACATTTTAGGAACGAATCCACCGAGAAATAATGAAGAATGGAACACAGCAGACAATATTTTAGGAACGAATCCACCGAGAAATAATGGAAAAAGGAACACAGTAGACAATATTTTAGTAACGAGTCCACCGAGAAATAATGAAGAAAGGAACACATCAGAAAACATTTTAGGAACGAATCCACCGAGAAATAATGAAGAAAGGAATACAACAGAGAATATTTTAGAAACGAATCCACCGAGAAATAATGAAGAAAGGAACACAACAGACATTTTAGGAACGAATCCACCGAGAAATAATGAAGAAAGGTACACAGCAGACAATATTTTAGGAACGAATCCACCGAGAAATAACGGAAAAAGGAACACAGCAAACAATATTTTAGTAACGAATCCACCGAGAAATAATGAAGAAAGGAGCACAGCAGACAATATTTTAGGAACGAATCCACCGTTTAGTAATGAAGAAGGGAACTCACTTAACAATATTCATAACACGAATCCACCGGATAAAAAAAGAAAAAGACAGCTCAACGGAAAATATTCGAAAGAGCTATCTATCGGATAATAATGATGAAGATAACTCACTGGAAAATATTACAAATGGGACTTCATAGGGTAATAATGATGAACCGATCTCTCCGGACAATATTCGAAAACGGAATGGAAAGGAAAAGATTAAGGAAAAGAACTCACTTAGCAATATTCGGAAAAGGATTCTAACGGATAATAAGGAAGAGAGCTCATCAGACAATATTTGTTGAAAAAAATACCTCAGAAAAAAAAAAATGAAGAGAGCTCGCCGAACGATATTCGAAAAAAGAATCCAGAGGATGTTAATAAAGAAAAGAGATCATCGCATAATATGAAAAAAGTAATTCACCGTATAATAATGAAGAAGAGATATCAATGGGCAATATTCGGAAAAGGAATCTACTGGATAATAAAGAAGGTAACTCACTGGAAAATATTACAAAAAAGGAATCCATCGGATAATAATGATGAACAGGGCTCTCCGGACAATATTGGGAAAAGGAATCCAACGGAAAATATGGAGGAAAAAGGTGACAATATTCGGTAAAGGAAACTGATAATAATGAAGAAGAGAGCTTTCCGAATGATATTAGAAAAGAGATTCCAGACGATGATAATAAAGGAAAGAGCTCACCGTACAATATTCAAAAAAGAAATTCACATATATTGATGACGAAGAGAGCTCAATGGAGAATATTCGAAAAAGAAATCTGTCGTATATTAATTAAGAAGAAAACCCACCGTACAATATTAAAAAAGGGAATCAGCTGTATAATAATGAAGAAAACTCCGATGAACAATGTGAGAAAAGGAATCCATTGGATAACAATGAAGAAGATAACTCACTGGGCAATATTAGAAAAGGAATCCATCATAAAATAATGATTGAACAGAGCTCTCTGGTCTATTCGGAATAGGAATCCATCATGAAATAATGATTGAACAGAGCTCTCTGGTCTGTTCGGAAAAAGAATTCACCAGATAATAATGACGAAGAGAGCTCCTCACAATATTTAAAAGAGACTCCAGAGGATAATAAAAATTAAAAAAATAGAGCTCATTGTGCAATATTAGAGAAAGCAATTCACCGTATAATAATGAAGAAAAGAGCTCAATGCACAATATTCGAAAAAGGATTTCATCTTATAATAATGAAGAGAGCTCAATGGAAAATATAGGAAAAAGGAATCCACCTTATAATAATAAAGACAACAGCTTGAGTGGACAATATTCGAAAAAGGAATTCAGTGGATAATAATGAACGGTTAGGTTGGGTTGTTTTACCTCTGAACGGTACTTTTTTGCACACAATGGCCTAATTCGTGAGATCATAAGGACCCCGAAAACTACAAGAAGTTTGAGGGAAGGGGACACATTGGACGTCTGTTGGGAGATAGATGATAGCCTCCCGTCTATGCAATCCTGCGTGATTTTTAACGAGCAGAGGGATGGCTCTCCCGCACAAGGGACCATCGCTTAACGTTCAATGCGACGGACGGCGATCATTCCAAGCCCATTGGTGTCTCTACTGTCCGAAGGTAAGGCGGGGAGTTTTGCGCATATAAATCGCAATGCTTTCTAGGCGAGACTCGAACCTGGGAACTGAAGATTACAAGCCTGGTGCTACCGACTAATAATGTGAACCATATGAATGAAAAAGAGAACACACCGTATAATACACGAAAAAAGAAACCCCATATAATAATGAAAAGACCTTAAAGAAAAACATCCTAAAGAGAAATCCACCGGAAAATAATGAAGACGAGAGCTCATCAGGCAATAATTAAAGAAGGAATCCACCTTATAGCAATGAAGAAGAGAACTTATCGGACAATATTATAAAAGGAATACACTGTATTATAATGAAGATAAGAACTCAAACGATAATAATCGAAAAAAAAAGAATCGATCAGATAATAATTAATAAAAGATTCTCTGGACAATATTAAGAAAAGTAATCCACCGGATAATAATGAAGAAGGGAGCTAACCGGATAATCGGTCGATATTCGAAAAAAGAATCTACCATATAATGATGAAGAAGATCACTCACTGCACGATATTCAGAAAAGGAATCCACCCGATAATAACGAAAAAGATAGATCAACGGATAATATTCTTAAAAGGAGTCCACCGGATAATAATGAAGAAGATAACTCACTGGACAATGTTAGAAATGGAATCCATCGGCTAATAATAACTAACAGAGCTATCTGGACAATAATAGAAAAAGGAATCCACCGGATATTAATGATAAACAGAGCTCTCTGGATCGCAAAATAAATCTGATAATAATGAAGAGAGCTCATCGTAAAATATTCGGAAAAAGAATCCTCCGGTTATCGTAAAATATTCGGAAAAAGAATCCTTTAGTTAATAATAAAGAAAAGAGCTCATCGTAAAATATTCGGAAAAAGAATCCGCCAGTTAATAATAAAGAAGAGAGCTCATCGAACGATATTTGAGAAAAGACTCCAAAAGATAACAATAGAGAGCTCACCGGGCAATTCACCATATTAAAAAAAGGAATTCACCGTATAATAACGAAGAAATGAATTCAGCAGACAATGTTAGAAAGAAGAATCCAAATGAAAAAGATAGTTCACGGAAAATATAAGGGAAATGAATCCATCAGACAATATTCGAAAAAGAAATCCATCCTATAATAATGAAGAAGAGAACTCACCAGACAATATTTTAAAAAAAGGAATCCAGCAGATATTAACGAAGAAAAGAGCTCGCAACAAAATATTCCGAAAAAGAATCCAACGGAAAATATTGATGAAAAGAACTCACCTGACAATATTTGGAAAAGGAATCCAATCAGATAATAATGAAGAAGAGAGCTCATCAGACATTCTGAAAAGGAATCCACAGTATAATAATGAAGAAAAGAAGTCACCAGAAAATATTCAAAGAAGGAATTAACCTTGGAGTAATGAAGAAGAGAACTCATCGGATAATATTATAAAAGGAATCCACCGACAATGCTCGAATAAGAAATCCACCCTATAATAATGAAGAAGAGAACTCACAGGACAATATTCCGAAAAAGGAATCCAACAGAAAATATTGAGGAAAGCAACACTCACATGATAATGTTTGGAAAAGAAATCCACCACATAATAATGAGGAGAACTCACCGAACGATATTCGGGAAAGAAATCCACCATATAATAAATAGGAAAAGAACTCGCCTGGCAATACTGGAGAGAGGAATCCACGTGATAATGAAGAAAAGAACCGACTGAATCGTAATAAGTAAGAGTTCATTGCAGCATAATAAGGAAATGACTCATTGGATTTTAAGAGGAAAAGAATGTATGAAAGGAACCCGTTGAACAATATACAGGAAACGGCTCACCAGAAAATATTAATATGAAGCATTGGCAATAATGGCGAAAGGGGTACATTAGAAAATATTGGAGAAGGAACCCACAGACAATCGGGAAAGAAGGAACACACTGGACAACAATGTTAATTGCATTAGTTCATTCAACATTTCCCACAAACATTCTCTTCTGAGAATATCATGTTTATCATTGAGTTTGAATTGTGTCCCGTTATGATTAGGTTTTTAAATATAAAAAACTCACTATTTCCTTTCATAGTTATAATTTATCAGTAGATATTTTACTGTAATTTTGATGTGTAGAGTGCATTCATTTTATGTTCTGTAGTAAGTAATACGATTTGTCAAATTCTTTTTTGATTCTTTACATAAGAAAGCAAACCTTAATATTAATAGTTATATTAATAAGCATTTAAATACTAATTTTGAAAGATTAAAGCTTGCTTTGCTTATAAGAAATATATATATGTGTTTATTTTTTTTTTTAATTTTCATGTTGTTTAAAAAATTTGAGCATGATTAAGAATGTTAATATTTTGCTTTAACATTTACTCGTAATGAGAGGATATTATATTATACTAAAATTTGCGTTTCCCATGCTTTAAAAGTTGCACAAAATAATGCTCTTAATTTTCATTAAAAGTCAATTTCAAAGTTCTCTTTTTAATAATTTTCAGGAAAAACGTGACCATAAAAGCTAAAGATTCGTTACTTACTAGAAATATTCATACATAAAATGAAGTAAAAGTGCAAATAATACTAAAAATTGAAATAAGATTAAAAGAAACAACAAATATGCGCTGTGAACAGAACTGAAACGAGAAAAAAAACTATATTTGGCGAAGAGCAAGTTTTAGAACTACCTATGATGACGTCATTTCTTGATCCACTGGCTTTCCATTATAGGAGGTGTTGATACTACTTCCGTGCATAACGTCAGTGCCACGTCTCTCTATGCTAATGCTATTGCATAAAAATGACGTCAGTGTCACGTCCTTCTATGCCAATACCACTGTCCGTGCATGACGTCAGTGCCACGCCCTTCTATGCCGATACTACTACCTTTGCATTACGTCAGTATCACGTCCTTCTGTGCCAATGCTATTGTACGAGAATGAGAGAATGACGTCAGTGGCACGTCCTTCTATGCCAATACCACTGTCCGTGCATGACGTCAGTGTCACGTCCTTCTATGCCTATACTACTGCCTCTGCATTACGTCAGTATCACGTCCTTCTGTGCCAATGCTATTGCACGAGAATGAGAGAATGACGTCAGTGTCACGTCCTTCTGTGCCAATACCACTGTCCGTGCATGACGTCAGTGCCACGCCCTTCTATGCCGATAATACTTCCTTTGCATTACGTCAGTATCACGTCCTTCTGTGCCAATGCTATTGCACGAGAATGAGAGAATTACGTCAGTGTCGCGTCCTTCTATGTCAATACCACTGTCCGTGCATGACGTCAGTGTCACGTCCTTCTATGCCGATACTACTGCCTTTGCATTACGTCAGTATCACGTCCTTCTGTGCCAATGCTATTGCACGAGAATGAGAGAATGACGTCAGTGTCACGTCCTTCCATGCCAAAAACACTGTCCGTGCATGTCCTTCTATGCCATTCGTCCGAGATTGACGTCAGTGTCATATCCTTTTGTGATAATGCTCTCTATTAATCATTTAACGTTGTGCGAAAGTGTTAATCATTATGTTTTCGTTCGTTCTTTCCTCAAACCTCACCTGAATCTTGTTTTCTTCAGACCTGATCATGCAGTGCAATGTGCTGCCAAAAAAGACGATCCTTAAAGTAGAAATATCCCAACACATCCACATCTTTCAATTTCATCGACGTTAATAGAACAGAAATTTAAATGAATTAAAACAATTTTAACGTCTTTCTGAATAAGTTGCAAATACAATTTAAGAAAACGGAAAGTAACGATTCCGTTTTGTTATTCGATGCAAAGAAGAAAAAAAATGGAATCCTCCGAAAGAAGAAGAATTAGTCGGAGAAAAGGAATGGAGAAATATTTGGCAGAAGATAAAATACTCGAGTGAAACTAATGACCGCTTCGCTACGATGAGCGAGGTAATTTTTCAGCGTTAGGAGGTGGTTTGAGATGGAAGGGATGAGGAGGAAGCTGGAGAAGGATGTTGCAGCGGAGAGGCGTCCATTCTGGTTGATTCGATGCAAGGGAGGTGGGGAGACACTTGGGAGAGGATGGATGAAGGGCGGGAGGGGACTGGGGAAGAAAAAAGAGGTAGAATCGTGTGAGGAATGGGGAACCAGATTGGAATGAAGAATGAGACAATAGTGAAAGGGTGGATGGGATGAAACTTCATCATCCGAATCCTGGATGATAGAGGAGACGTGATGAGGAAATGAAGTGGTTAAATAAATGACAAATCGTTAAGTGGTAATCGGTCATCGTGTCTTTTGTTTGTTATATATAAAAATGCTGGTTGTTTGTGAAAAGGTTTTCAAGAAGAATTCAATAGTTTTCTTTTTTACTGATTCTAAGGGGGCGGGTATGGCTCAGTCGGTAGCGCGTCACGCTCGTAATCTGCAGTTCCCAATTTCGAGTACCACCTTGGCCAGTGTTAAGATTTATCTCTGAAACATTCCCTGCCCTCAGTCAGTTGGGGACACCGATGAGTTTGGAAAGGCCGTCGTCTTTCAGATGGAACGTTGGTTGGGTTGGGTTGTTTTACCTCTGAGCGATACTTTTGTGCACACCATGGGCTAAATGGCCAGGTCACATGGACCCCGAAGGCTCAGAGAAGGTTGGGGGAGGGGACCCACTGGAACAGCTGTTGGGAGACAGATGGTAGCCTCCCGTCAAGGCCATCCAGGGTGTTCTTTAACGTGCATAGGGTATGGCTCTCCCGCACACGGGGCCACGACTTAACGTCCCATCGGATGGACGGCGGCCTTCCCAAGCCGAGCGGTGTCCCCTACTGACCGTGGCAGGACGGGGAATTATTGCGGAGACAAATCTCAACGCTGACCCAGCTGGGACTCGAACCTGGGAACTACAGATTATGATCCTGGCGCGCTACCGACTGAGCCACCCCGGCCCCAGATGGAACGTTAAACTGTGTCTCCGTGTGCAGGAAAGACATATTTTGTGCACGTTAAAGAACACGCTTGAAAAGTGGCTACCATCTGTCTCTGAACTGCTTTTCCAGTGGGTTCTCAACTTTCTCTGAGCCATCGGGGTCTTTGTGACCTGCCCATTGTGTTAAAAAAAAGTGCCTCTACAGTCGCTCAAAAAGGAATCCGAACATTATGGCTCAAAAAGGAATCCGAACATTATGGTTGATTACAGAATTTAGAAAAAATATCTGGCTACGATTTTTTTAGAAATTAGTGATCTGGCAACCTTTGTGTCGTGACACGACATAGACGCTATCGCTTAAGCGTGATCTCTCCATCTTGATTTAAGCGTGAGTGATCCTCTCATTAACATCTAAATAATTAGAAACAATTGGAAAAGTTGCCTCTCCTGAAGTATAGATGGCGCAAGGTCCGCCACATCTTAGTGAAAGATTTATAGGTCTTATTCTGGATGATTATAGTGTATGATGCGTGGTTTAATGGTTAAAGCGCTCTGGCATGTATCGGGAGAGCTGTGGGTACTAATTCCCCCCGTGTCCCCAATAAACATTTTCAGATGTTTTTTTTAGATAATATGTCATTTTTGATTGTTTCCCAGCAGAGAATTTCTGAAAATAAATCTCTTCTTATTTCTGGTGGGAGAAAAGATAATATAATCAGTTTCTTTATTTCCAAATACAGAAGTAGTAACAATAAATAATTTTTGTATACTTTTAGGGAAAGATATTATCTCTTTGCTTATTTCCAGGGAGAGAAAGAGACAATGTCTTTTTTTGCTTATTTCGTGGTAGAGAAGTAGTGACAATAAATCTTGCTTATTTTCAAAGGAAGTAGAAATGAAATGTTTCCATAGTGGTTATTTTCAGAAAGGTAACATATATTTATTCATTTCATTTCCAATGTTCAATGAGAGTAGGGGCGGGGGTGGCTCAGTCGTTAGCGCGCCAGTCTCGTAATCTGTAGTTCCCAGGTTCGAGTCCCAGCTCGGTCAGCGTTGAGATTTATCTCCGCAAAATTCCCCGCCCTGCCCACGGTCAGTAGGGGACACCGATGGGCTTGGAAAGGCTGCCGTCCGTCGGATGGGACGTTAAGCCGTGGCCCCTTGTGCAAGAGAGCCATACCTTGTGCACGTTAAAGAACACGCTGGATGGCCTTGACGGGAGGCTACCATCTGTCTCCTAACAGCTGTTCCAGTGGGTCCCCCCAAACTTTCTCTGAGCCTTCGGAGTCCATGTGACCTGGCCATTTAGCCCATGGTGTGCAAAAAAGTGCCTCTCAGAAGTAAAACAACCCAACTCAATGAGAGTATTTTCTTTATTTTTATTGGAACCTTCCACCATCTCAGATTTTTGCAAAGGAGAAACCAAGCAATCCAAGGGTGAAAAATTTCTTCTGTGCAGAGAGGAATCTTCGACGAAAATAACTCCTTCATATGTCCCTACTGGTGTCATGACCGCATCCGAAATTGATACCCACTTCCACTCGAGTGGTAGCACATAGTTAGGGAAAGATCTCAAACTTTCACAAACTTTCACTTACTTGGGGTGGCTCAGTCTGTAGCTCGCCAGGCTCGTAACCTATAGTTTCCAGGTTCGAGTTACAACTGGGTTAGCGTTGAAATTTATCTCCGCAAAGTTTCCCGCCCTGCCCACGGTCAGTAGGGGACACCGATGGGCTTGAAAAAGCATCCGTCCTTCGGATGGTACATTTAGCCGTAGCCCCATGTGCGGGAGATCCATACCTTGTGCACATTAAAGAACACGTTGGATGGCCTTGACGGAAAGCTACCATCTGTCTCCAAACAGCTGTTCCAGTAGGTCCCCTTCCCCAACCTTCTCTGAGCCTTCGGGGTCCTTGTGACCTGGCCATTTAGCCCATGGTGTGCAAAAAAGTACCGCTTAGAGGTAAAACAACGCAATAAACTTACTTGATGGGTTCTAAATAAGTTTGTTTTGGAGGGGAAAAGCATTAGGACTCTTCATAGAGTTTGAAGTCACTTAATACCTTCAAAAGAGGCTGATTTGAAATAGATTGTTGTTACTCAACAATCTCGCAAATGGAGTGGGATTGTTTTACCTGTGATCGGCACTTTTTTTGCACACAATGAGCTAAATACCAGGTCATAAGAACTCCGAGCGCTCAGAGAAGTTTGAAGGAAGGGGACCCACTATACAGCTGTTATGAGACAGATTGTAGCCTCTCATCAACGCCATCCAGCGTGTTCTTTAACGTGCACAGAGCATATCTTTCCTGCACACGGCGCCAACTGTTTAAGTCCCATCCGACGGACCCGCTGCTTTTCCAAGACCATCGGTGTCTCCTTTCTGACCAAGAGCAGGGTGGGATTTAGCGGGAAAACATCTGGTGGAATTCGAACCTGTGAATGCATATTACGAGCTATCGCCTGAGCCAGCCCTCTCCCTCCAGATGGAGAGATCGAGCTGACATTTATACCACCAAGGATCAGAGTTGGGTTGTTTTAGCTCTGAGCGGCACTTTTTTTGCACACCATGGGCTAAATGGCCAGGTCACATGGACCCCGAAGGCTCAGAGAAGGTTGGGTGAGGGGACCCACTGGAACAGCTGTTGGGAGACAGATGGTAGCCTCCCGTTAAGGCCATCCAGCGTGTCCTTTAACGTACAATGGCTCTCCCAGACAAGGGGCCACGGCTTAACGTCCCATCCGACGGACGGCAGCCTTTCCAAGCCCATCGGTGTCCCCTACTGACCGTGGACAGGGCGGGGAATTTTGCGAAGATAAATTTCAACGCTGACCCAGCTGGGACTCGAACCTGGGAACTACAGATTACGAGCCTGGCGCGCTACCGACTGAGCCACCCCCGCCGTCGAAGGATCAGACACTCGCTGAAAAGCGAAAAGGGCAGAAACTTTGAGCTCCTTCTCTACGTCATGAGAAGCGGAAGAGATCATCCTCGATTCTGTAATATTCAAATAGCATTGCAATTATATACTCCTTCCAGGCCTTCAATAATCGATTCCTCATCCATAAGCGAAATTGATATAACGCTCCTTTTTCACCCCAATCTTTTCCATCTTTTTTTTTCTTAAATCTCTTTCATCTGCTTCTCTGTCATTTTAAAAAAAAGTTCCATCCATACAAGTAAAAAAAAACCTCTTTTTCATATAAAAAAAAGTAGGAAAAGCGACCTCATTACAAGAAAAAGTATTCTTGATAATACAACAGAATTACAACTTCAAACAAAATCGTTTTGTCAGAAAAAAAAGTTGTATACCTCCTTCTTTCTTTCTTCCATCAAGGGCGCTTAAACTCTCCTCAATGTTTGTCGGTTACTGAAAACTTCTTATCGCTCCCCCCCACATACACACACACTCACTTCTCCCAACTACTTCTACTTCACTCTCTACTCCATCTTTCTCTCCCTCCCCCCCAAAATGTTTCATTCCATCTGTTCCCTTTCTTACATCTTGTCCCATAATTGATGAACTCTCTACTTCTTCTTCTGAGGATTCTTCTTCAAGCACATCAATAGCGAACTTCCTACCCCAACAATCGCAAAACCAACTTCGACTCAGAGGAGATTTCGACAATAAATTAAACATTCTCTTTCTCTCCCCCCCCCGACGTTCTATTTTTAGCTTCTTCCTCCCCCCTCCCCACTTCCTACTCTCAAGCCTCCTCCTCTTCCCCTCCCTTCAAAACATACTTTTTTTTCTCAAAAAAAAAGAAAAAAAATGTTTGCTTGATTCCAATATCGAATTCAATTCTTCTTCTTTTCAAATAAACCTCTTGCTACCATTAACTGACTTACCCCAAGAATAAGAAGAAAAATAAAAAACGGAAAACAGCGGAAGAATCTTCTACAAATGTGGAAAAAAAAAAGAGAGAAAGTGGTTTGCTTGAGTCAGTAATCACATTTAAAAAGGGGGAAGGAGGTTGGAGAAAATAACTTTGCTTTTATCTCAGTTGGGCTGTTTTACCTGATAGAGGTCTTTTTTTTTGCATACAATGGACTAAATGGCCAGACGTCAAGAGAAGGCGATCTACTGGAAGGTTGCTGGGAGGTAGATGGAAGTTTCCCGTCGAAACCATCCAGATTGGTACAGTCGCTCAAAAAAGTATCCGAACGCTATATTTGATTACAGAATTCAGAAAAAATATCTGGCAACGATTTTTTTTAGAAATTAGTGACCTGGCGACCTTGCCAGATCACTAATTTCTTTTAAAAAAATCGTTGCCAGATATTTTTTCCGAATTCTGTAATCAACCATAGTGTTCGGATACTTTTTTTGAGCGACTGTACATCTTTGATGAAAAATCAAAAATATACATTTCTAAATGGGTATCATGAATTGGGAAAATAGTTAGTCACCTAAAAATATTTCATCATAAAATAATAAGAAGAAAGTTTAAATATATATTGATTACGCTGAACAATACATTTTGGTCTCTGGTGTGTTTCGAAAGTGGAAACAGCCGTTTCTCACGTAAATCGAAGTGCTGAACACTAAAATGACACCAAAAATGTTTGATTGGCTACAGATTTCGAGATACAGTCACTTACCTGTATTACGTTATTCGCTTAAGGTTGCATATCGGAGTACAGTAACTGTCGCTTCTTCGTCTGCCGCTTATACACAGTCGTTTCAGAATATGATCACCTACCATAGTATATGTATGGTAGGTGGTCATATTATTCTGATATGACTGTGTATACCAAATCTTAAGAATCTCGCAACACATTCCAGCAGTAATCTGTTAACATTTAAGGGATCTATCTTCCTCGACATCTCTTTTCTATTGTAGCAGTTTCCTGATGAAAAGGTTCTCCGTGCTCATCACTCACAGCGTCACAGTTTTCGAGAAAGAAATCCAAATGAGAACTTGATAAATGCACCTTCAGCGGCATACTACATCCCAGTTTGTGATATGAGGATTTAATCCATAATTTTCTGCTTTTATATTTAGTGTGAAGCCCCGTTGGAAGGCATGCCATGCTCTCCGTTCATCAGCACTGATGATACGATCAAATATTTTATCATGTAGCAGTGAGCGAATATCTGGAGCAGTAAAAAAACCTTCTTTTATCTTTGCATCACTTAGTCTTGGAAATTTCTGTCGAAGGCACAGAAAGGCAGTTTGCGTCTGAACCATAGCCTTGACAAAATTCTTCATTAGGCTCAATTTTATGTGTAAAGGTGGCAACAAAATCTTCGCGGATGATGCTGTATGTCCTTCTTCTTCTTCCCTGGGGACGGGGGTGGCTCAGTCGGTAGCGCGCCAGGCTCGTAATCTATAGTTCTCAGGTTCGAGTCCCAGCTGGGTCAGCGTTGAGATTTATCTCCGCAAAATTCCCCGCCCTGCCCACGGTCAGTAGGGGACACCGATGGGCTTGGAAAGGCCGCCGTCCGTCGGATGGGACGTTAAGCCGTGGCCCCGTGTGCGGGAGAACCATACCCTGTGCACGTTAAAGAACACGCTGGATGGCCTTGACGGGAGGCTACCATCTGTCTCCCAACAGCTGTTCCAGTGAGTCCCCTCCCCAAACCTTCTCTGAGCCTTCGGGGTCAATGTGACCTGGCCATTTAGCCCATGGTGTGCAAAAAAGTGCCGCTCAGAGGTAAAACAACCCAACCCAACTCTTCTTCCCTGGCTTCAGTGATTGTCGAGAAGACCAAATCCTCCTCTTCACGTAACGAGATGCTTTGTCTCTGCTGTTCCTTTCGCAAAGGAAGCTACAGGACTTTGCATATTCGAGCTGTAGCCCAAGCAAAAGAGCAATGACTTTTAATATGTCCGCACCAATATGCCACATGTATTTGTCATAATTTATGTATTGAAGTAGTAATTGCATAATAAACAGCATGGCCTACTGAAACAGAAGGCAACACTTTCCCATTGTGTAGAAGAAGTGCTTTCTTACTTAATTTCGAAGAATCGATAAATAACTCCCATTCTTCTGGAGTATGGGTCATGTGGAAAGATGCGAATAAACCGTCAACACTTTTTCCAAGCAACCAGGCTACTTACCATGGTAAAGAACAATACCGGATCTTTTTGGCGTCTACCAAACGCACTTTCACATTCCTATCAAGGAGATTCCACTGCTGCATTCTGAATCCTAGGGGGGGGGGGGGGCGCTCAGTCGCTAGCGCGCCAGGCTCGTAATCTGTAGTTCCCAGGTTCAAGTCCCAGCTGGGTCAGCGTTGAGATTTATCTCCGCAAAATTCCCCGCCCTGCCCACGGTCAGTAGGGGACACCGATGGGCTTGGAAAGGCAGCCGTCCGTCGGATGGGACGTTAAGCCGTGGCCCCGTGTGTGGGAGAGCCATACCCTGTGCACGTTAAAGAACACGCTGGATGGCCTTGACGGGAGGCTCCCAACAGCTGTTCCAGTGGGTCCCCTCCCCCAACCTTCTCTGAGCCTTCGGGGTCCATGTGACCTGGCCATTTAGCCCATGGTGTGCAAAAAAGTGCCGCTCAGAGGTAAAACAGCCCAACCCAACGAAGGTTGCCAGGTCCTTAATTTCTAAAAAAATCGTTGCCAGATATTTTTTCTGAATTCTGCAATCAACCATAGCGTTCGGATACTTTTTTGAGCGACTGTACAGTGTTATTTGATGATGATGAGAAAGATTCAATATATTGATTATTGGTTTTTCTGATCCGTAAATTCTTTTGCAGTGAGACGCAGATTGGCGAGGATTGATTTAAAACGATACTTTCGTTGCAAAATAAGTGCACGACATTGACCCTACTAAATCATTAACAGCCGCACTATCCAATAAGAAACCAAGGTAGAAAATAAATATCTAAAAGAATAAAATATTTATGGGGATGGACACAAATGCAAATTAAATATCTAACTCAAATCTGTCTAAATCTTGAATTTATGCAATTGTGTTTCGGTATTTAAAGAGCTATGGAAGCTGGAATTTTTAATGACATCGTCACTCCACTTTAAAAAGTTGGGGCGGGGGTGGCTCAGTCGGTAGCGCGCCAGGCTCGTAATCTGTAGTTCCCAGGTTCGAGTCCCAGCTGGGTCAGCGATGAGATTTATCTCGGCAAAATTCCCCGCCCTGCCCACGGTCAGTAGGGGACACCGATGGGCTTGGAAAGGCCGCCGTCCGTCGGATGGGACGTTAAGCCGTGGCCCAGTGTGCGGGAGAGCCATACCCTGTGCACCTTAAAGAACACGCTAGATGGTCTTGACGGAAGGCTACCATCTGTCTCCCAACAGCTGTTCCAGTGGGTCCCCTCCCCCAACCTTCTCTGAGCCTTCGGGGTCCATGTGACCTGGCCACTTAGCCCATGGTGTGCAAAAAGAGTGCCGCTCAGAGGTAAAACAACCCAACCTTAAAAAGTTCTGTTAATACGATGAAAATTTAAAGAATTATTAAACGAACTTTTAAATGAAAAATTAATCATGTTAATAAGATCTTTGATATAACGTTGGTTGGGTTGTTTTACCTCTGAGCGGCACTTTTTTGCACACCATGGGCTAAATGGCCAGGTCACATGGACCCCGAAGGCTCAGAGAAGGTTGGGGGAGGGGACCCACTGGAACAGCTGTTGGGAGACAGATGGTAGCCTCCCGTCAAGGCCATCCAGCGTGGTTTTAACGTGTACAGGGTATGGCTCCTCCCCGTACACGAGGCCACGGCTTAACGTCCCATTCGACGGACGGCGGCCTTTCCAAGCCCATCGGTGTCCCCTACTGACCGTGAGCCCTGCGGGGAAATTTGCGGAGAAAAATCTCAACGCTGACCCAGCTGGGACTCGAACCTGGGAACTACAGATTACGAACCTGGCATGCTACCGACTGAGCCACCTTCGTCCCAAATGGCCAGGTCATAAGGACTCCATTGGCTCAGAAATGATGCAGAAAAGCACTCACTGGCAAGTTATTAGGAGACAGTCTTCAGTCAAGTTTATACAGCGTGTTCCGTGCACAGGGTGTGGCTCTCCTGCACACGGAGAGACTCTTTTCTGCATGCAAAGGGCTAAATTGCCAGGTCACAAGAACGCCACAGGCTCAGAACAGACTGAGAAAGGGAACCCACTGGATAGTTATCAAGAGTCAGATGGGAGCATCCCATCAAGAGCATCCAGTATTTTAACGTGCGCAAGTTGTGCCACTCCTGCAGATGCAACCGCAGCATAACGCCCCATTCGAAACGCTTGTCGGCCTTTTCAACCCCATCGGTGTCCCCTTTCTCACCGAACGCACGGAGAGGGAGGGTGGGGGGTGGGAAATAAATTTCAAAGGAGAGAAAGAGTACTATATTACCAAATTTTCAGATATCTCTCCCAAATCGTTTATATTTTCAAGCATTGTGATCCAAAAAGTCGTTGAGAATTCTTGAAACCTGATTGGTTAGCACGCTTGACTACTCATCTAAGGGACCTGGATTCGAGCCCCGGATTAGGCATGGATGTGTGTGTCGTTTTTCTGCTGAGGTCCTGCCATCCTCTCAGATCTCCGACTATGGCATATAAACTGACAGGCTCCTGTTAGACCTCTGTGGCAAGCAGCTGCTTGAGGGGGTATTTATTTTTTTTTAAATAAAATGTGGCATTTAACTCAGGGCATAACGGAACATTTCTTCGAGAGGTAAAGCAGTGGGGCGGGGATGGCTCAGTCGGTAGCGCGCCAGGCTCGTAATCTGTAGTTCCCAGGTTCGAGTCCCAGCTGGGTCAGCGTTGAGATTTATCTCCGGAAAATTCCCCCGCCCTGCCCACGGTCAGTAGGGGACACCGATGGCTTGGAAAGGCCGCCGTCCGTCGGATGGGACGTTAAGCCGTGGCCCCGTGTGCGGGAGAGCCATACACTGTGCACGTTAAAGAACACGCTGGATGGCCTAGACGGGGGGGGGCTACCATCTGTCTCCCAACAGCTGTTCCAGTGGGTCCCCTCCCCCAACCTTCTCTGAGCCTTCGGGGTCCATGTGACCTGGCCATTTAGCCCATGGTGTGCAAAAAAGTGCCGCTCAGAAGTAAAACAACCCAACCCAAGGTAAAGCAGTATCGATATTATCACCTCATCGCTTATTGTTATTATTTCCCCCATAAAACTTCTTTAGTGACAATTCCACAACGTCTCTCGCGCAATGCTTCAAGAAACGAAAATCGGATGATTTAAAACTAGAAATACGAAAAGGCCGATATCTGTTTGAAATTCGTTTCGCTAGGCAAACGACGCCTTTTCATTAACGTGCAATAAAGCAGAGATACTTCATCGAAAAAAAAGATCCATTCATACAAAACTAAAATGAATCGGGAGGAGGGGGGGGGGGGGGGTAACGACAAACTTTCTTTCCCCCTTTTCGTCATCCGTCGCGATCAACTTCATAAACGAGCCGATTCCTCCTCCTAAATCCAATCTTGCGATTAAATCTAGCGGAAGAAAATTTCATTTCGTTTTTAGAAAAGAGGCTCTGATCCGTGCATCTCTACCTCCCCTCCCCCAACCCCATCTCTCTATCTCGACTCACCCTCCTATCCATTTTTTCTTCTTCTTTTTTTTTGAAATCGTCTCTTTTATTCCCACCTGGTTCCATCCCTCCCTCCTCACCCCTTCCTCCATTCTTTCTCTCTTCCCATCTTTTCTTTCCACCTTCTTCTTTAAACAGCAAAACTGCGAAACCTGAGGGGGGGGGGGGAAGAGGAAGAGAGTGTTTGGTAGGGAGGGGAAGAGATGTGATTGGAAAGAGTAGGGGGAGGAATAGAGTAGTTGCCATCACCCACAGACGCTCACAAGATATTTCTCCTTGGCTACTCTTTCTTGCTAGAGGCCATCAGGGAATAGGAGAAGATGTCTGTTGGTAGAAGGGAGGGGATATAAAGGGGGGACTCTTCAACTTAGTCTCTAGTAAGTTGGCAGGGAGGGACAGCTAGTTACTAAGGGGATGAGGATTGAAGGGAAGCGAAGGCCAAAGTCGATTGCAAAATCTATGTAAAGCAAATTACTTCACAGAACCTGCCTCCCATCTCAACCCAGTCGAGGCACATGCAAAGGCCCATCTGGATTTTACGTCCAACGAGCAGTAATCGATTCCTTCGTCAGAGAACGAATAAATTACTCGATACGGTAGAGTGCAACGAGTTCGTTGCAATCGATGAGGTTCTTTCTCTTCTCTCCTTTGTCGATAACAGATCCCGCCATTTTTGCTCCCCTTAGTCCTCCCCCTCCTCCATTTACCTTGAGTCAAGTAGCCGTATTGTTTGTTGGTGGCTGCAGTTATTGTTTATTGCCACGTGGAGCATTGTTAAAGTGGCAGATAATGAAAGCTCTGTGTTGGCGTCACTGGTTATTATTGCCGATAGAAATGAATTATTGTTCGGTCTCTTTCTAGTTTTTCGTTGTCGCATTAGTAAATGAGTGATTGTTACTTTCATTGTTTTTGCTTTTCGATGGAGATTACGAAAATCGTTCGTGAGTCACTAGACAATAAATTAGATCCAAATCTTTCGGTTTTTTTGTTTGATCTGATATATTTAACTAGAGGAATAACGGGTTGTGTTGTTTGATCTCTTAGCGGCACTTTTTTTGCACACAATGGACTAAATAGTCAGATCACAAGGACCCCGAGAGCTCAGAGAAGGTTAGGGGTTGTTGGGTTGTTTTACCTCTGAGCGGTACTTTTTTGCACACCATGGGCTAAATGGCCAGGTCACATGGACCCCGAAGGCTCAGAGAAGGTTGGGGGAGGGGACCCACTGGAACAGCTGTTGGGAGACAGATGGTAGCCCCCCGTCTAGGCCATCCAGCGTGTTCTTTAACGTGCACAGGGTATGGCTCTCCCGCATACGGGACCACGGTTTAACGTCCCATCCGACGGACGGCGGCCTTTCCAAGCCCATCGGTGTCCCCTACTGACCGTGGGCAGGGCGGGGGAATTTTTGCGGAAATAAATCTCAACGCTGACCCAGCTTGGACTCGAACCTGGGAACTACAGATTACGAGCCTGGCGCGCTACCGACTGAGCCAACCCCGCCCCAAAGGTTAGCGGAGGCAACCCACTGGACAGCTGCTGGGAGACGGATGATAGCCTCCCGTCAAGGCCATCTAGAATGCTTTTTAACACGCTATGACTCTCCTGCACTGGATGGGTTTATCGCCCCATCCAACGGACGGTGGCATTTCCAAGTCCATCGGTGTCCTGTACTGACCGTGGGCAGGGCGGGGATTTTTGCGAAGATAAAGCTCACCGCTGGCAAAGCTTGGACTCGAACCTGAGAACTACAGTTTACGAGCCTGGCGCGGTACCAACCGAGCCAATCCCTTCCCAATTTGGAAAATGCAAACAGTAATATTTTATTAGTGCCTAAAATACCCCCTCAAGCAGCTACTTGCCGTAGAGGTCTGAGAGAAGTCTATCAATTCATACACCATAGCAGAAGGTCTGCGAGTTGTTTGGGTTGTTTTACCTCTGAGCGGCACTTTTTTGAACACCATGGGCTAAATGGCCAGGTCACATGGACCCCGAAGGCTCAGAGAAGGTTGGGGGAGAGGATCCACTGGAACAGCTGTTGGGAGACAGATGGTAGCCTCCCGTCAAGGCCATCCAGTGTGTTCTTTAACGTGCACAGGGTATGGCTCTCCCGCACACGGGGCCATGGCTTAACGTCCCATCCGACGGACGGCGGCCTTTCCAAGCCCATCGGTGTCCCCTACTGACCGTGGGCAGGGCGGGGAAATTTTGCGGAGATAAATCTCAACACTGACCCAGCTGGGACTCGAACCTGGGAACTACAGATTACGAGCCTGGCGCGCTACCGACTAAGCCACCCCCGCCCCGAAGGTCTGCGAGAATGTCGAAACCGCAGCAGAAAAACATCACCAATATGTCTCAGAGATCCAGTCCCTATGATTAGTAGCCAGCAAGTTTAACCTTTCGTACACTGGATGGCGATGCAACAATCTTATTAAAAAAGACTTTTCCATTTATCTCTTAAACTAACTCAACTTTTTTTGAAATCGCCTCTTTTATTCTCACCTGAAATCCCCCCCCTCCACCTTCCACACTCCTTTCTTCATTTATTTCTCTCTTCCCAACTCTTTTCTTTCTACAGTCTTCTTTAAATAGCGAAACTGGCAAACCTGAGGGGGGGAGAGAAAAACAAAAAAAGTTGCTTTTCCCCATCCCCATCTTTGAGGATAAGGTGATATACATTGCTGCCAAATGCAAACCTCGTGATCATCATACTCGATCACACAAAAATCCCCAATTTCCAGCATGGGTTGGGTTGGGTTGTTTTACCTCTGAGCGGCACTTTTTTGTACACCATGGGCTAAATGGCCAGGTCACATGGACCCCGAAGGCTTAGAGAAGATTGGGGGAGGGGACCCACTGGAACAGCTGTTGGGAGACAGATGGTAGCCTCCCGTCAAGGCCATCCAGCGTGTTCTTTAACGTGCACAGGGTATGGCTCTCCCGCACACGGGGCCACCGCTTAACGTCCCATCCGACGGACGGCGGCCTTTCCAAGCCCATCGGTGTCCCCTACTGACCGTGGGCAGGGCGGGGAATTTTTGCGGAGATAAATCTCAACGCTGACCCAGCTGGGACTCGAACCTGCAGATTACGAGCCTGGCGCGCTACCGACTAAGCCACCCCCGCCCCCCAATTTCCAGCATGAAGAGATCTTTTTCGCCCAGAGATCAGAGCGCCGAGAAAAGTCTGTGGTAAACCTGAGACGGGGCACGAAATCCTTTTCCATCCACCTCAAAGCCCAGGCAACAAAAAAAAAAATTCTACCGAGATTCTTCCGAGGGAGAAATCGCAAAAGTTTCCCCGGTTATTAGTTTAATGGTTCGAAATTAAGCCATAATGAATAAATAGATCAAGGATAAGGAGTGAAAAAAAAAAGAAGTTAATACTTCATAAATTCTTTCTTTACTTCTCTTGTTAGTTCACATTACTTTTTGGCGTTTAACTTCTTCATCGGAGGCTGGTAATTTAAGGAAAGGCCATTTTATAACTTCGCCAAAGAAGACGTAGAAGACGTTGATGATGATGCCCAGCATCCATTAGCAGCAGCTGGGTCCATATTCATCCTCGGGCTACTTCATTACCATCCGATTTGTCTTTCTATGCCTGACGCTCCTTATTAACACTCCCGAAAGGAGGAAAACTGTTGACGTAAATATCTCGCCTTGCTTAATAATAATAACCGTTGGCTTAATAATGCCTCTCGGCTGTAGGAGTGCAAGGCCAATTGGTATCGTAAGTAACAACACCAAGAGAAAAAGGAAAAACTCATAACGAAATGAGGAGGAGGTGGATGTGCAGGGATGGGATGCTTGGAGGACGGACGAAGGCTGGGTTGGGTTGTTTTATCTCTGAGCGGCACTTTTTTGCACACCATGGGCTAAATGGCCAGGTCACGTGGACCCCGAAGGCTCAGAGAAGGTTGGGGGAGGGGACCCACTGGAACAGCTGTTGGGAGACAGATGGTAGCCTCCCGTCAAGGCCATCCAGCGTGTTTTTTAACGTGCACAGGATATGGCTCTCCCGCACACGGGGCCACGGCTTAACGTCCCATCCGACGGACGGACTTTACAAGCCCATCGGTGTCCCCTACTGACCGTGGGCAGGGCGGGGAATTTTTGCGGAGATAAATCTCAACGCTGACCCAGCTGGGACTCGAACCTGGGAACTACAGATTACGAGCCTAGCGCGCTACCGACTGAGCCACCCCCGCCCCTACGGACGAAGGCAAGGAGCAAGAAAATGATTGATTTAGTGAACATTAATGCCATCATACAAATTAAAAGAGCAATAGTAGAGAAAATGAGTTTTCATATTGCCGAAGGGAACTTTCAGCACACAAAAAGCATCCGGCAAATATCGGGGCCGACGGTAAATCGCTTTATTTTTTCTTTTGTGTTTGATACTTCTAGGAGGAAGAGTGGTAGACCTTTTCGAATGTTATCATCAAAATTCGAATTCTTATCATTTGATTGGTTCAATCCCTTTCCGTGCAAAAGGTGCCCCGAATCGGTTTCGTCGGATGGTGGAGACACCGTTTGAGAATGATCTGCTCTTCAAAAGCGGGAATCTGGCCTAGCCAGTAAATGTGCGCAGAGTTTGAATCTCAGAAGTACTAAACATGGTTTAATGTCTCGTTGCACAGTTTGTGGCGACATTTCCGATAGCTTTGAGGTTCCCTTCCTCATCGATATTTGAAGTGCGACAATTTAGAACTATCGCACCGAGTTGGGTTGGGTTGTTTTACCTCTGAGCGGCACTTTTTTGTACACCATGGGCTAAATGGCCAGGTCACATGGACCCCGAAGGCTCAGAGAAGGTTGGGGGAGGGGACCCGCTGGAACAGCTGTTGGGAGACAGATGGTAGCCTCCCGTCAAGGCCATCCAGCGTGTTCTTTAACGTGCACAGGGTATGGCTCTTTTGCACACGGGGCCACGGCTTAACGTCCCATCCGACGGACGGCGGCCTTTCCAAGCACATCGGTGTCCCCTACTGACCGTGGGCAGGGCAGGGAGTTTTGCGGAGATAAATCTCAACGCTGACCCAGCTGGGACTCGAACCTGGGAACTACAGATTACGAGCCTGGCGCGCTGCCGACTGAGCCACCCCCGCCCCATCTCACCGAGACTTTGAAGGGGACACTGAAGGAATCCATCATCGAGAGTCTGAAGAGAACATCAAAAGAATCGCTCATTTGGGGTTGGAATGGGACACTGAAGGAATACCTCCCAAAGGGTTGTGAAAGGACGCTTAAGGAATGCCTCACCTAGAGATGGAAGGTGACACTTGAGAAATTACTCACCAAAGGATGGGAATGGATATTGAAGGAATACCTCCCAAAGATTTGTAAAAGGACGCTTAAGGAATGCCTCACCTAGAGATGGAAGGTGACACTTGAGAAATTACTCACCAAAAGATGGGAATGGATATTGAAGGAATACCTCCCAAAGATTTGTAAAAGGACGCTTAAGGAATGCCTCACCTAGAGATGGAAGGTGACACTTGAGAAATTACTCACCAAAGGATGGGAATGGATATTGAAGGAATACCTCCCAAAGATTTGTAAAAGGACGCTTAAGGAATGCCTCACCTAGAGATGGAAGGTGACACTTGAGAAATTACTCACCAAAGGATGGGAATGGATATTGAAGGAATACCTCCCAAAAAGTTGTAAAAGGACGCTTAAGGAATGCCTCACCTAGAGATGGAAGGTGACACTTGAGAAATTACTCACCAAAGGATGGGAATGGATATTGAAGAATACCTCCCAAAGATTTGTAAAAGGACGCTTAAGGAATGCCTCACCTAGAGATGGAAGGTGACACTTGAGAAATTACTCACCAAAGGATGGGAATGGATATTGAAGGAATACCTCCCAAAAAGTTGTAAAAGGACGCTTAAGGAATGCCTCACCTAGAGATGGAAGGTGACACTTGAGAAATTACTCACCAAGGGATGGGAATGGACACTGAAGGAATACCTCACCTAAGGATGGAATGAAACACTGGAAGAATGCCTCACCCAGGAATGGAAGCGGACACTGAAGGAATTCTGCACCAAATGATGGAAGGGGACACTTAAAGAGTTCCTTATTAAGATCTTGAAAGAAGACACTTGAACAATCCTATACCTCGCAGTGAAAGGGACATTAACTGAATTCCTCACTCAGGGCTGAAATGGAACAAAAGTAGTAATCCTCAGGAGGCTAGAAAGAACAGTACTCTTTTTGTTGCCTTTCCAACCCTGAGTGCTCACCAACGATCGGATAGGGGCACTAAAAGAATTTCTCACTTCTGGTTGTAAAGGACACCGAAAAGCTGTACAAAGTAGAAGGAGACAAAAGTAGCTTTCCTCAACAAGATTTGGGAAGGACAAAAAATAGAGTCCCTCACCAAACGGGGCGGGGATGGCTCAATTGGTAGCGCGCCAAGCTAGTAATCTGTAGTTCCCAGGTTCGAGTTCCAGCTGGGTCAGCGTTGAGATTTATCTCCGCAAAATTTCCCCGCCCTGCCTACGGTCAGTAGGGGACACCGATGGGCTTGGAAAGGCCGTCGTCCGTCGGATGGGACGTTAAGCCGTGGCCCGTGTATGGGAGAGCCATACCCTGTGCACGTTAAAGAACACGCTGGATGGCCTTGACGGGAGGCTACCATCTGTCTCCCAACAGCAGTTCCAGTGGGTCCCCTCCCCCAACCCTCTCTGAGCCTTCGGGGTTCAGGTGACCTGGCCATTTAGCCCATGGTGTGCAAAAAAGTGCCGCTCAGAGGTAAAACAACCCAACCCTCACCAAAAACTGGAAAGAGACAAAAAAAATGTTTCTTACAAGGGTGGGTTGTTTTACCTCTGAACGGCACTTTTTTGCACACCATGGGTTAAATGGCTAGGTCACAAGGACCCCGAAGGTTCAGAGAAGGTTGGGAGAGGGGACCCACTGGAACAGCTGTTGGGAGACAGATGGTAGCTTCCCGTCAAAGCCATCCAGTTTGTTCTTTAACGTGACCAGGGTATGGCTCTCCCGCACACGGGGCCACGGCTAAACGTCCCAACCGACGGACGGCGGCCTTTCCAAGCCCATCGGTGTCCCTTACTGACCGTGGGCAGGGCGGAGAGTTTTGCGGAGATAAATCTCAACGCTGACCCAGCTGGGACTCGAACCTGGAAACTACAGATTACGAGCCTGGCGCACTACCGACTGAGCCACTCCCGCCTCATTAAAAAAGTGGGAAGTGGACATTAAACGAGTTTCTCGTCCAGTGTGAAAGTACTCTTTTAAAAACATAATTTTTCCTTTTGCCATTAATTCCTCAATCTGATGGTGACATTAATGTCGACTAAATTATTAATCTCCCTTGCCTCTTATGATTCCTCTGAAGCGAGGTTAGAGTTCGATTGGCAGCGTGGGGGGGCTCGTGAAATGAGATTCTCAAATTTCAAGAGGGGCGGGGGTGGCTCAGTCGGTAGCGCGCCAGGCGCGTAATCTGTAGTTCCCAGGTTCGAGTCCCAGCAGGGTCAACGTTGAGATTTATCTCCGCAAAATTCTCCCCGCCCTGCCCATGGTCAGTAGAAGACACCGATGGGCTTGGAAAGGCCGCCGTCCGTCGGATGGGACGTTAAGCCGTGACCCCGTGTGCGGGAGAGCCATACCCTGTGCACGTTAAAGAACACGCTGGATGACCTTGATGGCAGGCTTCCATCTGTCTCCTAACAGCTGTTCCAGTGGGTCCCCTCGCCACAACCTTCTCTGAGCCTTCAGGGTCCATGTGACCTGGCCATTTAACCCATGGTGTGCAAAAAAGTGCAGCTCAGAGGTAAAACAACCCAAAAAATCTGGCAACCTTCGTGTCACGTGACACGAAGGTTGCCAGATCACTAATTTCTAAAGAAATCGTTGCCAAATATTTTTTTCTGAATTCTGTAATCAACCATAGTGTTCGGGTATTTTTTTGAGCGACTGTACGTACTATGTATAAAAAATAAAAATACATTTATCCATTTTTTTTCTACTTTTATTATCGTTTCTTCTCCGTAAAAATGAGTTACTATATAAAATATACATAAACAAATAAAAAAAACAAAGCATTGAACAAAATATAATCATTATAAGGCAATAAAATTAAAAAATATGCCAATCAGGTTAAGATTCTGAAACGGATCCCTCCATACATGCACACAGTGTTACGTTATTTCACCTTGCACGACGATTTCTTGGAGGAAAACGTTACATTAGGCAAGGAGTGGGTGTATCGCTTAAAAAAACAGCATTGCATGTTTAAAAAAACATTAGTGCCTGCGCAAAAAACAAATTCATCACTTACTGGAAAAAAAATATAGAATTGCTCTTCTGCGAAAAAAAAAATATGAACAAAAAATTGCATTGTTTGCTGAAAAAAGCACAGTATTTGTCCTCTGCGAAAAAAATTTAAAAAAAGCATTTTGAACAAAAAAAACAACATATTTTACTGAAAAAAAAACACAGTTTTGCTCCTATGCAAAAAAAAAATAAATAAATATTTTAATCCAATCTGACCGAGGCAATAAAAAAAAAATCGATTTTTTTTTCCATTAAAATAACGTAAAACTGAACCACATTTAAAAAAAGAGAAGGTGAATGTCTTACCTCTCAGCATAACAATCCACCTTGGACCCCTTACATCTCAAAGCTCCCCCGATAGCAACGGAGGGAATGGAGAGAATCAGGCGACGTTTAAAGCGACAACTACGACGACGACGAAGAAGGGTGTAGCCCCACCACGTGAACTGCTAAATGACAGAGCAAAGGCAGCGACAGAAACGTGTCTTACATGCTTCCCTCGCCAAGTCCAAGGGAACCAAGACATCATGGAAGCCAACCATAGGCCATTTGTCCAGAAATTCGCTACCGAACACTAGGCTGCAGTTGACGGCAACGGTCTGGAAAACCCTGGCGTCTCCATGGCAACCGAACACGCGTCAGTTCCGCGTGGCCGCTCGGTCACGTGTTTTGGGTCTCCTTCTCTCTCTTTCCTCCCTCCACCTCCACTTCCAACACCCCCCCCCCCCTTTCCCTTTCACTCTTCTTCGCCTCTTTCCCACTCTTTCCACTTAGGACGAGGTTGTAAACGGATCTAAACGAGAAATTGCGAGAGTCACTAAGCCACCGAGGCTGCTGATTGGCTGGCTGGGCCGTTCCCGTGGGCAGTGCGTGTGTGATGTGCTGCGTGAAGTCACGCAACTCACACGTAGACTTGTAGATGGTGTAAGTTGGAGGGGGAGTAGGGTGATGGTGGCCGGGAGGGGAAGGTGGGGAACAGGGAAGAAGCATCTCTCGTTCCAGCAGCTGCTGGGACGATGGTCGAATATTGGAATTTATCACCGGAACAAAAATTGGGAGGATGGAGGAGAGAAAAGAATAAGTGGATCGTTGTTCTGTGTTTCCTCTTATTGACGACTTTATGTGTTTTTATCTTCATTGATTTGGTTGCGGATTTGAATTTTTCATCGTTGATAAAGAAAATTAAAACTGATGATGGTAAAATGGATGATGATGGTAAAGGCGCTGACGACGGTAAAGGGGCTTAGAACGGTAAAGCGACTGATGATGGTTAAAGGGCTGACCATGGTAAAACGGATGATGATAGTAAAGGGTCTGTCGGTGGTTAAAGGAGCTGATGACGATTAAAGTAATGGATTACCATGGTGAAATGATGATGATAGTAATGGACTGATGAGAAATGTGATGATGATGATAAATGATGGTAAAGATTCTGATGAAATAAAGGGTCTGTTGATGGCAAAGGTCGAGCCTACTAGGGGGAATTGCGATTTAGTTTATTTTTTATTTGAAAGGTCATCTTAACTCCGTAAATTATTTTGGAATTTATATTCAACGTTTTTCTTTTTAATACTTTAAATTCACTTTCGTCTATCGGTGCGATTCAAATCTCTAAAATTTCCAACTTCGAAATCAATGCGTACAAAAATGTGTGCGTGCTGATAGGAAGTGTGTGGATTTACAATTACACATTAAAAACACATTAAATTTCAATCTAATAATTTTAAAAATAATTATTGAATTCAAAGTATTTGTTAAATATAATTATAACATTCGACAGAAGAAAAACTGGTACATAGTTCTTAGCATGTTTGACTTGTAACCTCAAGACTACGCCACATTCATTCCCTCTGGAATGTCTCTCCTCCTTCAGAAGCGATTTTCCTTCCCCTGGAACATCTCTGCCTCATCAGAAACGATTTTTCTCCCTCTGAAACGTCTCTGCTCCATCAGAAAATATTTTGTTCTCTATGGAACGTCTCTGTTCCATCAAAACGATTTTCTTCCCTCTGGAACATCTTTGCTTCATCAGAAACAATTTTCTCTCTCTGAGACATCTCTGCTCCATCAGAAACTATTTTCTTCTCTATGGAACGTCTCTGTTCCATCAAAACGATTTTCTTCCCTCTGGAACATCTTTGCTTCATCAGAAACAATTTTCTCTCTCTGAGAATCTCTGCTCCATCAGAAACTATTTTCTTCTCAATGGAACGTCTCTGTTCCATCAAAACGATTTTCTTCCCTCTGGAACATCTTTGCTTCATCAGAAACAATTTTCTCTCTCTGAGACATCTCTGCTCCATCAGAAACTATTTTCTTCTCTATGGAACGTCTCTGTTCCATAAAAACGATTTTCCTCTCTCTGAAACGTCTCTGCTCAATCAGAAACGATTGTTTTCTCTATGGAACGTCTCTGCTCCATCAAAACGTTTTTCCTCCCCCTGAAACATCTCTCTGCCTCATCAGAAATAATTTTCCTCTCTCTGAAACATCTCTGCTCCATCAGAAATGATGTTCCTCCCTTTCAACGTCTCTACCCCATCTGAACGATTTTCCTCCCTCTAGAAGTCTCTGATCCATCCAAAACGAGTTTTCTCCCCTGAAACGTCTCTACTCCATAAGAAACTATTTTCTTCCCTTTGGAACATCTGTGCTCCATGAGAAACGATTTTCCTCCTTATGGACTATCTTTGCTTTTCCAAGGATGCATCTATTCTCTCAGGAAATCTTTGCTCCGATAGGAAAGTCAGTACTCTCACTGGGACATCTTTGCTGCTTCAGAACTCTTGCTTCCTCTGAAATATTTTTGACAAACTACAACGTCTTTTTTTTTTTCAGCAATATTCCTCCTCTTTTAGTACAGTTTTTGTTCTAATAGAAACTGTTTGCGCCTTCTGCAATGTGTTTGCGCTTTCAAGAATTTTTCTCTCTGGAACATCTTTGTTTTTCAAGGGATTCTTTCATTTTTTTTTCAAGATCTTTGTTCTCGCAGAAAACTCTTTGTTCCCTCTGGAACGTTTGCTGCTTCTGGGCAATTACTTCCTCTTCTGGGCAATTACTTCTCAGCTCCTGGCCGTCCGCAATATCATTCTTTTCCAGTAATATCTTTGTTCCTTCAAAAAAATCTTTTTCCTAGAGAAAACCCTTTCTCTTCCAAGAAAGCCTTTTCCTCAGAAAAATCTTTTTCCTAAAGAAAACCTTTTCGCTCCTTCGAAAAAGTCTTTTTCCTAAAGAAAACCTTTTCGCTCCTTCGAAAAAGTCTTTTTCCTAAAGAAAACCCTTTCGCTAATTCGGAAAAGTCTTTTTCCTAAAGAAAACCTTTTCGCTCCTTCGGAAAAGTCTTTTTCCCAAAGAAAACCTTTTCGCTCCTTCTGGAAAGTTTTTGCTCTTTCAAGAATTTATCTCTTCCTGTTGAATGTCTTTCTTTCATCAGAAACGATATTTCTTCTTCTCGAATACTTTGTTTTTCATGGAACACATCTATTCCTTCAGAGAGATCTTTGAAACGTTTTGCTTCCTGTGGAACGTTTTTGCTACTTCTGGACAGGTACTTCCTCCGAAACATCTTTCGACCTTCTTTCTTTTCCCGTAATATCTTAGCTCCTCAGGAAAGTCTTTGTTCCTAAAGGAAACTGTTCTCTTCTTATGGAACTTTTGTTTTTCAAGAATTTATTTAACACCTTGGAATGTCTTTACTGTATCAAAACATTTTTTTCTCCCACTTATCTCCACTTTTTCCCCACATCTTTGGCTGTCTAGAACATATCTGATTTTTCAAAGAATTCATCTTCTCCTAAAGATATGTTCCATCTCCTTCGTTGCAAAAGTTCTCCCTCTGAAAAACCTTAGGCTTTCAAAAATTCACTTCACCTTTTGAACATCATTCTCCATCACAACAATGAAATAAATAAAACACCCCCGAAGCAGTTGCTTGGCACAGAAGTCTGAAAAGATCGTGTCAATATTAGATATCATAGAGAAGATCGATGAAGGAAGCTACACGTCATCAGAAGAGCAACATAAGCGAGAAATCATCCATGCCTTATCCAGAACTCGAACCCAGTTCACTTTGCTCAGTAGCCAAGCAAGATACCCACTCGGCCACCGGAATTTTTATTCCCTCTGGATCCTTTATATTCTGTGTAGGTTGAAAAATACACTGGAAAGTCTTAAAAGGAGACTCCCAGTACTTTAAAAAAAAATAAAAAATAAAATAAAGTCCTAGTCATTAAGACAGAACCGGCCTTAGAGTCATAATAACAGTCATTAAGACAGAACCATAATAACAGTCATTATCTGTGGAGAGAGTCATAATAACAGTCATTATCTGTGGTTTAATTAGCATTTGAAATAAGCATCGTAGGCTGTTAAATGATCCAGCTTCAACAACCCTTTGAAAATTAAATAAATGTTGTACAGTCGGTCAAAAAAGTATAAGAACGCTATGGTTGTATACAAAATTAAAAAAAAAAACAACCGGCAACGATTTTTTTAGAAATTAATGATCTGGCAATCTTCGTGTACAGTACACGAAGGTTGCCAGATCATTAATTTCTAAAAAAATCGTTGCCAGATATTTTTTTTGAATTTTGTATGCAACCATAGCGTTCGGATACTTTTTTGAGCGACTGTACGATTCTAGTATCTCTATCATTTTGGTAATATAGTAACAGTAACTTTGTTTCCTTATTAAATTTACAAATGGAACTGAATTTTTTGGACAACACACCAAAGAGTAATCTCACTTGTGAGACGTCAAATATTTTACGAAGTGTACAGTCTCTCAAAAAAAAAAAATCCGAACACACACAAAATTTGTCAGATCACTAATTTCTAAAACAAATGTTGCAAGATATATATATATTTTTTTTTTAATTCTGTATGAACCATAGCGTTCGGATATTTTTTGAGCGACTGTAGATGTAATAAAATAACAAATTAGCAAAACAAAACATACTAAGAATTTTGATTGAAAAATATTTTTACAGCATCCATCTTTAAAATATCTCTGTTGAGAACCTGATGAAACATATCGCTCTTTGTTATGCTTTTTAATGGTGACCAGGGGAGAAGAAAGAAATGCAGAATAATAGAAATATAGATAAAAAGAAATAGTGTACATCGCAATATAATTAATGTAAGCAATTTTAATATAATAACTAAGCATATATGAATATGAAGAAATTGATTTAAATTTGCTTAGGAAACTTTAAAAAAAAATTCCAGTCACTGACTGTAGAATTATTCATTATCAGATCAGTTAATCTAATACAGTGGACCTTCGTTATAGCGCTGCTCGCTATACCGCGCACTCGGTTATAGCGCGGGCGATGTTCGCAACAAGTTCAAACATGCTTATACAGGTCCGTGCGGCGTTAGTGAGTATCGCATTTTATTGTTACTGCGTATTGAGTAATTGTGTATGTATTGAGTTCCTGCATGTATTTTGAATACTGTTTAATTATTGTATGCATGATGAGTAAAAGAAAAGCTTACAGTGTGAAATTTATTGTGTCTCCGGTATAACGCGGTTCACCTTATAACGCGGGTGTTGTTTCCCGCCCGACATGCGCGTTATATCGGGGTCCACTGTATATGCAATATCTAGAACTTTAGTGCAATTCTCTTCTTCAGCTGTCGTTCGCCATCTGAAATTTTGATAACCGATCTAACTTTAAAAACTCAAAATCAAAAAATTTAGATCTTTTGATCCCCAAAAATCAAAAAAATTAGATCTTTTGATCCCCAGTTTCATACAGTGCTAATTATATAAAATCGTTGCCGCCATTTCTCATTAATTTACCGTCATTTCTCATTCAGTTCTCTCATTTCTAATCCAACTCTCGTCATTTATCATCCAACTCCTGCCATTTAGCACCCAGCTCCCGAGGTTTCTCATCCAACTTCCATCATTTAAAATTCAGCTCCAACCATTTCTGATCCAGCTTTCGTCATTTCTAATTCAACTCCAGCCATTTTTCATCTAGCTCCAGCCATTTCTCGTCCAGCTAACGCCACTGATCATCCAGCTCCAACCATTTTTCATCCAGTTCCCGCCATTTATCACTCACTTCCAGCCATTTCTCATCTAGCTTCGGCCATTCTCATCTAGCTCCAGCCATTTCTCATCTGGTTTCATCCATTTCTCATCCAGTTCCAGCCATTTTTCATCTAGCTCCAGCCATTTCTCATCCAGCTAACGCCACTGATCATCCAGCTCCAACCATTTTTCATCCAGTTCCCGCCATTTATCACTCAGTTCCAGCCATTTCTCATCTAGCTTCGGCCATTCTCATCTAGCTCTAGCCATTTCTCATCTAGTTTCATCCATTTCTCATCCAGTTCCAGTCATTTTTCATCTAGCTCCAGCCATTTCTCATCCAGCTAACGCCACTGATCATCCAGCTCCAACCATTTTTCATCCAGTTCCCGCCATTTATCACTCAGTTCCAGCCATTTTTAATCTAGCTTCAGCCATTTCTTATCCAACTGCCACCATTTTTCTTCCAGTTCCCGTTATTTATCATCCAGTTCCCGCCATCTCTCTTCCAGTTCCCGTCACTTTTAATTCAGCTCCAGCCATTTTTCATCCAGCTCTTGCCATTTCTTATTCAGCTCACGCCATTTCTCATTCAGCTCCTACCATTTCTTATCCAGCTCTCTCTACAAAGTTCTTTCTGAAACCGCACAATAGCTTATTGTGGAACGTAACTCTTCCACAATTCCAAAAAAAAAACTTACTCAAATCTGGAATTAGTAGCGACGTACGCTAGAATATCGATAATTCGCAAAACAATCATACATAAAAATTGATTATCCAAAAATATTTACCTCAAACATTTACATTAGGAATTGGTTATCCGAAATGCTGATCATCTAAAAATAAACAGTCCAGAATATCGATTGCCTAAAATCATGTTATCCAAAATATCGAAAACATGTCATTCAACATATCGATTTTTTCAAAATCGTGTTATCCAAAATATCGATTATCAAAATCCATGTTGTTCAAAATATTGATTTTTCTAAAAAAACCTTTTATTCGAAATCTATTACGAATCCTATTACGAAATTGAGGTAATTCCAAAATATAATTTTTTTTAGAAAATATACTCTCCAAAATATTCATATAGCAAAAAATGAATTATTGGAAATTTAGATTTTCTGAAAACAGGTTATCCGAAGAGTTTTTTTTATATCCGTAAAAAGGGTAATACGAAATATCAATTATCTGAAAATCGCGTATTCGAAAACCGATTTTTTTAAAAATCAATAATTTTTTTATTTTAGCATATTCAAAATTCGAATGGCAGGTTTTTCGAAACAATTAATATTTCCAATAACTTTTTTTTCCCCTTCTTATATTGAATAATTTGGATAGCAAGTTTTAGAATGACTGATGTTTCGAATATAGTTGTTTCGGATATTCAAAAATTTTGAAAAAAAAACATTTTTTGAAGAAAAAAAAATCAAATATTTCCAATAATTCATTTTTATCACTGAAGTCACGTGCCTTCGAAAGGTCAGCGAAGTGTATTTCCGTTTGCGGTCGTCACAGCCAATATGCCAGACATTCTGCGGAAACAGCTGGCAGCATCCTCTCACTGCTCCCCATTCCTCTTAAAGATCTCTCTTCCTGCTGCTAAGGCAATTTCATAGCGTAGAGAGCAAAATCTACTTTTACCTTTTTCTGCAAAACGTTCACGTTCACACCAATGACCAATCTAGGGACATAAGTAGCTCGGGTCACGTTCCTTTTGATTGTTGTGTGTTTGAGGCTGGTTAGAGAAGAGAGAAGCTGCAGAAGAGAAGAATCGCAGGAGACAGGTCTTTCGATTGGTTTAATGTAACGTATCCTTCCGCATCTTCCAAGAGGAATAATCTTTAAAGGAGAACAGCCGGATTGGCGAACAAAATCACGCGGGAACATTTCGACCTCACAGATGCTGGGATTGCTGGAGGACGGACAGACTGACTTCTTGCGTCTGCGGATCGATAGCCCCTGCGAAATATCCAGGCATAGAGTGTGTAGGTTGGTGACTGGTTCTATGTCTCTCTCTCTCTCTCCCTGGCTCTAATCGAAGAATTGCTCCAAATATATAGCAACGACTAAGAGTGGGAAGAATGGGATGGGGAGCAAAAATCGAGAAAAAGTTCCTTGCACGGGATGGTTGTTGTGACATTTCGACTGGGGTATACTTCAATTTACGAGAGTAATAAGTTTTCTCTGTCACAAGAGAAAAAAGAAAGAGGATAAGAAAGAAACAATCGAAGAATTGAATGGAAGAGGTGGGGTTAGAGATCTGAAGCTGTTATAAGACAAAGGTTAATGTCCGTTTTTCCTTTGGGAAAGGATCGATTGGGAGTTTTCTTTTCTACTCTTCTGTGAAGGGGAGAGAGGGAATGGAAAAGAATATACTTCATTAGTCGCGAACGTTGTTAATGTTATTACGTTTGTGTCGTGGTTTTTTCTCCTTTTGAATTCAGATTGATTATTCTTGTTGTTGTTGTTTTTCTGACGGTGTCTTGGCGATGTTGGCTTCTTCACGAGTGCAGCCAAAAACTCTGTTTCGTGTTAGATGTTGAAAAATAAAAATTAAAGTTAAAGGTTTTGAAGGATATTTCAGCTTGTGCGAGGAAGGAGGAAATTCTTTACGATTCTGGATGCATCGGGATGAAAAAAAATCTTTCGTTCATTTTGATAAAAAAAAAACCGCGCGGGAAGTGACGATTACTTTCCGAAAGTGGTGTTTAGCGGATTTTTTTTTTAGAAAGGGTGCTCGAAAATTATGTTAATCATTTGTTAATTAATTACTTAATGCGTTGGGTTCTTTCGTCTACGAGGGGAACCTTTAATTTTTTGGACAAATGGGCGAAATTGCTAGGTCATAAGGATCCCAAGTGCTCAGAGAAGGCTGGTGTAAGAAGACCCACTGGATAGATGTTAGGACAGATGAAATCCCCCCCCCCTCCCTCTCAAGGCCATCCAGCGCATTTTAAACGTATATACAGTCGCTCAAAAAAGTATCCGAACACTATGGTTGATTACAGAATTCAGAAAAAATATCTGGCAACGATATTTTTTAGAAATTAGTGATCTGGCAACCTTCGTGTCACGTGATTACAGAATTCAGGAAAAATATCTGGAGCGTGTACAGCAATTGTACACGCTCCAGTTTGCTGTGAACGGTAACTGCACACGCTCAATATTTCCGTGAGTGAGCCCACACGATCTAGTATCAAAATAATATGACCACCTACAGTCGCTCAAAAAAGTATCCGAACACTACGGTTGATTACAGAATTCAGAAAAAATATCTGGCAACGATATTTTTTAGAAATTAGTGATCTGGCAACCTTCGTGTCAGGTGACACGAAGGTTTCCAGATCACTAATTTCTTAAAAAATCGTTGTCAGATATTTTTCCTGAATTCTGTAATCAACCATAGTGTTCGGATATTTATTTGAGCGACTGTACTCTTTAGCGTTCCCTAAGCACCTAAGATCACGGCGTAATTTTACATCCAATGAATGGGGATTTTTCTAAGACCTCTAGTGTCCCCTTTATCACCAAAGCTACTGCAAAATTTTCCAGAGAAATTTTTAAAGGAAGACCGAAGTTCCCTTGAAAAGCCCAGGTTCAAGTCCCAGCTGGGTCAGCGTTGAGATTTATCTCTGCAAAATTCCCCGCCTTGCCCACGGTCAGTAGGGGACACCGATGGGCTTGGAAAGGCCGCCGTCCGTCGGATGGGACGTTAAGCCGTGGCCCCGTTTGCGGGAGAGCCATACCCTGTGCACGTTAAAGAACACGCTGGATGGCCTTGAGGTTCTCTGAGCCTTCGGGGTCCATGTGACCCTGAGCCATTTAGCCCATGGTGTGCAAAAAAGTGCCGCTCAGAGGTAAAACAACCCAACCCAACACTTGAAAAGCCAACGGACATTAATTTACGAATCTGGTAGTCTTTTAATGAAACGCATAAAAATTATCTTAGAAATGCATTATCAAAAATGAATTTTTTAAGCAAGAGCCCATGGGACAAAAGTCGAACGATAACACTGATTTCATTCTCATATCCCAACGAAATACAAGGTCATTATAGAACGTGCCTACGTTTCAAAGGGTTAAAATTTATTAAATGATTAAATAACCGAAGTAAACGTGTATAATTAATGTGAGAAATTCTCAACGTTTCGTTGTTGTTATAAAGCGTGGAGTTAAGTATCACATGCAATGTCTTAAATGCCAAATTTCCTTGTCGTTGGGGAGGGGGTGGCTCAGTCGGTAGCGCGCCAAGTTCGTTATCTGTAGTTCCCAGGTTCGAGTCCCAGCTGGGTCAGCGTTGAGATTTATCTCCTCAAAATTCTCCGCCCTGCCCGCGGTCAGTAGGGGACACCGATGGGATTGGAAAGGTCACCGTCCGTCGGATGGGTCGTTAAGTTGTGGCCCCGTGTGCGGGAGAGCCATATCCTGTGCACGTTAAAGAACACGTTGGATGGCCTAGACGGGAGGCTACCATCTGTCTCCCAACAGCTGTTCCAGTGCGTCCCTTCCCCCAACCTTCTCTGAGCCTTCGGGGTTCATGTGACCTGGCCATTTAGCCCATGGTGTGCAAAAAAGTGCCGCTCAGAGGTAAAACAACCCAGCCCATATCCTTGTCGTTGGATTGGTAGAGATCGGTCAATCTTGTGGTCCCCGAGTAGTCCCGATTTGGTACCAGTGGACTTCCTATTTTTTTCCTGCCATTTAACAGCTGTTCAGTGGGTCCCATCCCCCAACGTTCTCTGAGCTCTAGAGGTCCTTTGTGACCTGGCCATTTAGCCCATTGTGTGAAAAAGCGTCTAGAGAGAACAATCACTGTAGCTGTTTAAGTGTTACATCAGACGAACCAAATATGGACCGAAGTTGACTTTCGCACCACCAATGGCGCTCACATCAGTCTCTTACACAAGAAACGAAACTCGGAGTTTCTTGAACGTTTTGCACACACAATTACTTTTGTTACTAAATTATTTAATAAAATATGAGTGTTATTTTTTTAAATGGTCCCTGTATATTAAAAAATCAGATAGTTTATGGAATGCGATTTCTTCCTTACCGTCTTTAAAAACAAAAAGGAAAACACAAAATTTGAAAAAAGGAAAAATTTGATTGAAAAAAGGATGTAATAGCATATTAAAAAGCAAAAAAAGTTTTAATAACTTTAAAATGTTACGCAGTAACTTTATAACATAGATTTCTATAAATACTACTTCTTATTTCCTCTTATTTGAATATAAGCGTTTTTTTAAGTTAACTATTAAAATCCTTCATTCATGTCGTTGTCTATTTAAAAGGTAACAAACAAGCTAACGATTTAAACAACACTGTTCACACCTTGATTCAAGAAACGGGCAAAGTGGTCTCGAACACAATGGAGTCGACAATAGAGGAGTAACAATCGTTCACACCTTGATTCAACAAAGAGGCAAAGTGGTCTCGAACACAATGGAGTCGACAATAGAGGCGCAACAATCGTTCAGATAATTAGCATAAAATGAGACTTGTTCCAGACAAAGCGCTTCGAATGTAACAATCAGCCACCACTTAGCATTGTTCCGAACTGTTAAAGTCGAGAGCGCAACAAAGACTACCCGTAACAGTTATTTTAAAGCTCTCAATTCCAGAGAGCGAATTTTCCTGATTGAGTACATCTATATGCCTTTGTAAACTGCCGCTCACGTTACGACAAAGCGACACTTCAATTGAATCGCCATTTTAAAGCAAACGTTCACCAGAGGTCAAACAGAGGTTCGGTACCTCGTTGTCCACTTTGATGACCTCATTCCATTCTGGGGACTGTAAAGTGCTCAAAGCGGAAACCCTTTAATAATTGAGGTTGTTTCATTCACATCGCTCGAATGTAGTGTTAAGTCCGGCGAACACTAGTTGAAAGCTTCACAAGCGCTACGGCCTCAGATTTAAATTCTCCGGCGTTGGATGAATAAATGCATGAAGATTCTGCGACACCGAACATCCGTTTAAACGGCAAAATAATTGCGTTTTAAGCCCAAGCGTTGTCATCGTGTCATGTTTCCTTTAATACCGTTTGTGTCACGAGAACGCGAAGGGGCGTTCCTCCACGAAATTAGCGATTGTAGTTTCGACCAGATAAGATCTTAACAGATAACAGAGTGAACTGATACAAACTAGAAGAGAATTTCGATTTGTTAACAATAATCAGTGACGTAGAGTGAGTCTAAAGTGGGGACAGGCCCGGACAGAGTAAAAAAAGATACACGGGGTAGTGATGCAGTCGAGCCGAAAAATTTAACAGGGTTGGAGTGGCAAGAGATTGGACAGGATTACAGTATAACATTTTTCCCATCTTGCTGGTTTTCTCAAAACGAAAGAGGCGTGTCCCCTGTCCTTTCCCTGAGTTGGGTTGGGTTGTTTTACCTCTGAGCGGCACTTTTTTGCACACCATGGGCTAAATGGCCAGGCCACAAGGACCCCGAAGGCTCAGAGAAGGTTGGGGGAGGGGACCCACTGGAACAGCTGTTGGGAGACAGATGGTAGCTTCCCGTCAAGGCCATCCAGCGTGTTCTTTAACGTGCACAGGGTATGGCTCTCCCGCACACGGGGCCACGGCTTAACGTCCCATCCGACGGACGGCGGCCTTTTCAAGCCCATCGGTGTCCCCTACTGACCGTGGGCAGGGCGGGGAAATTTTGCGGAGATAAATCTCAACGCTGACTCAGCTGGGACTCGAACCTGGGAACTACAGATTACGAGCCTGGCGCGCTACCGACTGAGCCACCCCCGCCCCTCCTTTCCCTGATTTGGCCCTGAGTGGGAGAGACAATGACACCTTTTATTGATAGTTGGATTGGATTGTTTTACTTGTGGTTGGTTCGTTGTTGTACCTCTGAGCTTGCACCATGGGCAAAATGGCCAGGCCACAAGGACCCCGGAGAAGTTTGGGGTTGGGGAGGGGACCCACTGGAACGGCTATTGGGAGACAGATGGTCGCCTACCGTCAAGGTCATCCAGAATGTTTTTTAACGTGCACAGGGTATGGCTCTCCCGCACACGGGGTCACGGCTTAACGTCCCATCTGACGGACGGCGGCCTTTCCAAGCCCATCGGTGTCCCCTACTGACCGTGGGCAGGGTATTTTGCGGAGATAAATTTCAACACTGACCCAGCTGGGACTCGAACCTGAGCACTGCAGATTACGAGCCTGGCGCGCTACCGACTAAGCCATCCCCGCCCCTGTTTTGCTTATGAGTAGTGCTAACTTTTTCACATACTGGGGCGAGAGTGGCTCAGTCGATATCGTACCAGGTTAGAGTCTGAACTGGGCTTGCTTTCTTTCCACTAACCTCCATTCTGCCCATCATGCTGTGTTAAAAGAGACACCGATGGGCTTGGAAAGGCCGCCGTCCATCGTAGGGAACGTTAAAATGTGGAACCGTGTGAAAGGTGGAACATAACCTGTGCACGTTAAAGAACACGCTGTATGGCCTTGATAGGAGACTACTATCTGTCTCATAACAGAGGTCCAGTAGGTCCCCCTCCCCCAACTTTCTCTGAACCCTTGGGGTTCTTGTGACCTGGCCAATTAGTCTATTGTTTGCCAAAAAAGAGTGCCGCTCAGAGCTATAACACCTCAACCCAACTTGACTTTAAACTGAGATGAGATTTCCTACAATAACCACCATTTTTCCCTTAGGGAGAAAGAGTACCTAACAGGCTTTTACTTTTTTTCAAATTCATTCACTTTCCAGGATAAAAGATAAAAATTTCGGGTCACCCCCCCACTCGAAATATGTTAATATAAGAATCAATTAAAAATCATTCTAACCCAAATGAAAAAAAGACAATAACAAATTTTTCAATTTATTACCGAAATCTTTACATTAGAATAATAATTTCCAAACTATATATAATGACAAGTCCTGAGCTTGACGACCCCCCCCCCCCCTCCAGCAAAATATCGCATTTGCAGTGGCAAGGAATGTCAGTTATTAAGACGGGTCCGGCAGATAAAGAAATTGAAAAATACACGTGACAGTGCTGCCAACTATCAACAACCAATAACAATAAGTTTCAACTTGAAACAGTTGTTGACAGTTGTCACAGTTGTTTAAACAATTGTTGATAGTTTGTGATGTTCAAATCGCGCAAGAGATGCAAACACTGAATAATGCTTTAATTGATCTTGTAGCTGCAAGGGTTTGCTTTTCTAAAAGAAATAGATGAAACTAAACAATCCATCTCTGACATTTGCAGGAATAAAATCAATTCAGTTTTGTCACAAAACTTTCGTAAAAAATTCCGTACCCCCCATTTTCGAAACGACTGTTTTTAGAATTTGCCAAAAAAACCTGAATAAATATACATTTAAATATGTGTCGGAACACCTCTGTTCAGAACCTGTGTAATAAGTCACTTATCAATTCACTTATGCTGCATGAGAATTCTCTAAAAGTGAAAGGCTCGGCCTCCTCAATGTGAAAGCTCCGTCTCCTCAATGTGAAAGCTCCGTCTCCTCAATGTGAAAGCTCCGTCTCCTCAATGTGAAAGCTCCGTCTCCTTAATGTGAAAGCTCCGTCTCCTCAATGTGAAAGCTCCGTCTCCTCAATGTGAAAGCTCCGTCTCCTCAATGTGAAAGCTCCGTCTCCTCAATATGAAAGCTCCGTCTCCTCAATGTGAAAGCTCCATCTCCTCAATGTGAAAGCTCCGTCTCCTCAATGTGAAAGCTCCGTCTCCTCAGTGTGAAAGTTCCGTCTCCTCAATGTGAAAGCTCCGTCTCCTCAATGTGAAAGCTCCGTCTCCTCAATGTGAAAGCTCCGTCTCCTCAATGTGAAAGCTCCGTCTCCTCAATGTGAAAGCTCCGTCTCCTCAATGTGAAAGCTCCATCTCCTCAATGTGAAAGCTCCGTCTCCTCAATGTGAAAGCTCCGTCTCCTCAGTGTGAAAGTTCCGTCTCCTCAATGTGAAAGCTCCGTCTCCTCAATGTGAAAGCTCCGTCTCCTCAATGTGAAAGCTCCGTCTCCTCAATGTGAAAGCTCCGTCTCCTCAATGTGAAAGCTCCGTCTCCTCAATGTGAAAGCTCCGTCTCCTCAATGTGAAAGCTCCATCTCCTCAATGTGAAAGCTCCGTCTCCTCAATGTGAAAGCTCCGTCTCCTCAATGTGAAAGCTCCGTCTCCTCAATGTGAAAACTCCGTCTCCTCAGTGTGAAAGCTCCGTCTCCTCAATGTGAAAGTTCCGTCTCCTCAATGTGAAAGCTCCGTCTCCTCAATGTGAAAGCTCCGTCTCCTCAATGTGAAAGCTCCGTCTCCTCAATGTGAAAGCTCCGTCTCCTCAATGTGAAAGCTCCGTCTCCTCAATGTGAAAGCTCCGTCTCCTCAATGTGAAAGCTCCATCTCCTCAATGTGAAAGCTCCGTCTCCTCAATGTGAAAGCTCCGTCTCCTCAATGTGAAAACTCCGTCTCCTCAATGTGAAAGCTCCGTCTCCTTAATGTGAAAGCTCCGTCTCCTCAATGTGAAAGCTCCGCCTCCTCAATGTGAAAGCTCCGTCTCCTCAATGTGAAAGCTCCGTCTCCTCAATGTAAAAGCTCCGTCTCCTCAATGTGAAAGGCTCGTTCCTGTTCCCCCCCCCCCACCTCAATTCCCACTCATTCTATGTCACACTGTCCTCTCTCTTAAAGGAATGGATAGAAGAGTTAGCTCAGACGAAATCGCATTAGACTTGAACCCTAAATCTCTCAGCTTCGTTTCTACACTCTTTTCACTTCCATATTTCTTCCGCTAACAGCTACTCAGTGAGAAGGGAGACACCGTTAGTTTAGAAAAGGCGTCTTCCGTCAGATGAAACTTTAAGCCGTGACCCCGTGTGCAAGAGAGCCTTACTTTGTGTACGTACAGAGAACCCACGCTGGGTGACTCCAACGCGAGTCTTACAACAGTCCCCTAATAACTCTTCAGGGGGTTCCTATCCAAAAACCTCTCTGAGCCATTGGGTCATTGTGACCCGGCCATTTAGTTCAATGTGTGTAAAAAGTGCTGCTCTCAAGTAACAACTACAGAACCCCAATTTTTTACGATTCATTCACCTTGTGAACACACATTTAACCCATTGTATGATGGGGATGGGAGTGGCTCAGTCGGTATCGCGTCAGGCTCATATTCTGCAGTTCCCAGGTTCGTGTACAAGCAACTCCCCTCCCTGCCCTTGGTTCGCAGGGGACCCTAAGGGCTTGGAAAGACCGCCGTCCGTCGGATGGGACGTTAAGCCATGACTCCATGTGCGGGAGTGCCGTACTCTGTGCACATTAAAGAACACACTGGATGGCCTTGACGGGAGACTACCATTTGTCTCCCAACAGCTGTCTTGTGGGTCCCCTCCCTCTAACTTCTTCAGAGCCCTCAGGGTCCTTGTGACCTGGCCATTTAGCACATTGTGAGCAAGAAAAGTGCCGCTCAGAGATAACCCAAAAAGGCAAATTTTTAGTGCTCTAATGCAAATATGAATATTAGATGAACAATCCAAAACTCAAAAATCTTAAAAACACAGTCATCTCTTTTCCCTTCATTCTCTCAAGAAAAGTTTAATTTTTATTTTCAATCGGTTTCGGAACTGAATTTTCGGAGTTGGAACGCTACCGACTGAGCCGAGGTCTCGTGACTTTTTGATCAACATTTGCTATAGCAACCAACACGTGCTCACGAGCGAACAAATACCGTGAGAGTTAACGATTAGCTCGCAAAAGGACGAAAATAACAAGATGACAAATTCTCCATGATTATTTACACTACCTGATTGAAAAAAAGAATTCGTGACGTTCGCCGCAGCCACCTCGTTCCTGTTACTCTCTTCCTCCACGTGGCCCTGTCGAAGACCGCCACGCCCGTCAGCTCTCTTCGCCACGTGACGCGCCCGAGCCACCATCGGCGCCAGAAGGTCTGACGCCCGCCAGTCGATAGCTGGATGTATTTCCTCAGGACTATGCATGCCGCTGGCTTGTCTCTAGTCGAACATTTTGTCTTCGTCTCTGCGACACAGGGGAGACTCCGGGCCGTCGGGCAACAAGCGGAACAAGTCCACCGAGCCCGGAGCTCAAGTCTGCCTCTGGTGCTAGCTCACTCTTCTGGGCATAATAATATTGAATCCAGGATGGTTCGCGGGGGTTCTGAGAGATACGGAATCTGAATCTCGTGGCAGGTAGGAGAACTGCTATTGGTGGAATTGGGGAGATAAATTTAAATTTGGGTTATTTTACCTCTAAGGGTTTTTTTTTCATACACTGTCTAAATGTCAAGGTCACAAAGAGGCCAACAGAGAATTTGGGTTGGGTTGTTTTATCTCTAAGCGGCACTTTTTTGCACACCATGGGCTAAATGGCCAGGTCACATGGACCCCGAAGGCTCAGAGAAGGTTGTGGTAGGGAACCCACTGGAACAGCTGTTGGGAGACAGATGGTAGCCTCCCGTCAAGGCCATCCAGCGTGTTCTTTAGCGTGCACAGGGTATGGCTCTCCTGCACACGGAACCACGGCTTTACGTCCCATCCGACGGACGGCGGCCTTTCCAAGCCCATCGGTGTCCCCTGCTGACCGTGGGCAGGGGCTTTTGCGGAGATAAGTCTCAACGCTGGCCCAGCTGGCACTCGAACCTGGGAACTGCAGATTACGACTCAGAGAAAGTTAAGAGGAAGGGGACCCGCTGGGCAACTGATAGGAGACAGATTGTAGCCTCCCATTAAGGCCATCCAGCGTGTTCTTTAGCATGCACAGGATATTGTCTATCCTGTACGTGAAGTCAGAGCAGCAAAATGAAAATGTGAATAAAATTTCTAATATATCAAAAAGTGTGAAATTTAAGAATAAAAAGCTACCCTTCATTTAATATTATTCCCTAGAAGTCAAAATTCGCGAAGTATTTTGCTTACAAAATTTTCCTTATCGCTCTGTTTGAAATTGAAAAATGTAATCACAAATTAAAGATCTTTAAAACTTACGGAATATTTTTAAGAATACGTATAACTCTGGCAAATGTGGGATGCACATTTCCAAAGAGAAGGAAGATTTTTTTTTACTTTCCGCTTTTAATACTCTCGAACAATGGAAATTCGAACTTCTGAGTGATTGGGGAACACACAAATAGTAATATTTTATTAGTACAGTCGCTCAAAAAAGTATCCGAACACTACGGTTGATTACAGAATTCAGGAAAAATATCTGACAACGATTTTTTTAGAAATTAGTGATCTGGCAACCTTCGTATCACGTGACACGAAGGTTGCCAGATCACTAATTTCTAAAAAAATCGTTGCCAGATATTTTTTCTGAATTTTGTAATCAACCGTAGTGTTCGGATACTTTTTTGACCTACTGTACCTATAAAACACGAAAAAATTTGATTTCTTAAAGCAGAAAATGTTGTGTTTTCCTTCGTCAACTTAAGGGTGATAGGGTTGGGTTGTTTGGGTTGTTTTACCTCTGAGCGGCACTTTTTTTGCACACCATGGGCTAAATGGACCCCGAAGGCTCAGAGAAGGTTGGGTGATGGGACCCACTGGAACAGCTGTTTCGAGACAGATGGTAGCTTCCCGTCAAGGCCATCCAGTGTGTTCTTTAACGTGTACAGGGTGTGGCTCTCCCGTACACGGAGCCACGGCTTAACGCCTCATTCGACGGACGACGGTCTTTCCAAGCCCATCGGTGTCTCTTACTAACCGTGGGCAGGGCGGGGAGTTTTGCGGAGGGGGTGATAAGGCAAATTATTATTGTCAATGTAAACTTCTGGACCATCATACTCTGCCCCAATATTTCAAATTTCTATCATAAATAGATCGTTTGCAACATTCGTTTAAAATTTCGGCATATTCCAACTTATTCAACCGTTAGAGGGATCTATTATAGTTTTTTTCCTCCTTTAGTACAGTCGCTCAAAAAAATATCCGAACACTATGGTTATTGCAGAATTCAGAAAAAATATCTGGCAACGTTTTTTTTTTTTCAAATTAGTGATCTGGCAACCTTCGTGTCACGTGACACGAAGGTTGTCAGATCACTGTTTTCTAAAAAAATCGTTGCCAGATATTTTTTCTGGATTCTGCAATCAACCATAGTGTTCGGATATTTTTTGAGCGACTGTACAGTCTGTTATAATAATTAAATAATTCGAAATAATGGATGATAGGGAACATGCAAAGAACAATATTTTCGCTTATATGATGTAATTTTTCATCTATCGCTTAAAATGAAAAAAAAAAAGTTACATTTTCTCCATGTGCCTTAGGGGTGCAAGAGGGGAAAAAATCGTTGCTGCCATGTAAAGCTTCCGACCTACACCCTCTAACACCTGAATGTCAAATGTTTAGGATAAATAGATCGTTTGGAATATTTGTTTAAATGTTTGGCAATTTCCACATTAGAATAGTTAGAGGGAGCAAACGACACTTTAGGGGGATTCGAAAAATGCGAATCTTAATATGTCATCAATACCTATCCAAACGAAAAAGAACTCTTAATTCATCTCTAAAAAACAAAAAGTAAAACAAAAAAGAAGAATATCTAAAAAAAATACCCCCTCAAGCAGCTGCTTGCCACAGAGGTCTGACAGGAGCCTGTCAGTTTATATGCCAAAGTAAAAGATCTGAGAGGATGGCAGGACCTCAGCAGAAAAACGACACATACATCCATGCCTTACCCGGGGCTCGAACCCAGGTCCCTAAAAAAGGACTGAAAATATAGCTCTTTATTTTAAACGAGATAAAAAAAAAGAATCGAACTTAGGAATGAAAAGTTTTCAGAGATTTACTTTGAGTCTGTTTGGTACTTGATTTATTGTTGTCTTTTAGTAATTATATAATTGATAAGATAGAATGCATAAGAGCAGAATCAGTCTTCGTAAGAGTTGCCTAAGATATTGATGATTTTTTTTTACCTAATCTTTTAAGTATTACATTTTTAAAAGAAACAGTTACGTATAAGAGATATTATTTAAATTTTAATTAGCTTTAAAAAATAATGTTCTTTAAATTGAGCAAAGGTGCTGATAAGTATTATTTTCATAATCCTGTTCATAAAAAGAATTATTATGAGAAGTCAAATTTTAGATATGATTTATATAATCTATATAATTTTTTCATAGTGGTTCATTTCATTTATGTTTATTAACGAAATTCTAATAACTGTCGGGGCGGGCTGGCTCAGCCGGTAGCGCGCCAGGCTCGTAATCTACAGTTTCCAGGTTCGAGTCCCAGCTCCGACAGCGTTGAGATTTATCTCCGCAAAATTCCCCGCCCTGCGCACGGCCTGTAGGGGACACCGATGGGCTTTGAAAAACCGCCGTCCGTCGGATGGGACGTTAAGCCGTGACCCCGTGTATGGGAGAGCCATACCCTGTGCACGTAAAAGATCACACTGGATGGCTTTGACAGGAGGCTACCATCTGTCTTCCAACAGCTGTTCCAGTGGGTCCCCTTCCCCAACGTTCTCTGAGCCTTTGGGGTCCATGTGACCTAGCCATTTAGCCCATGCTGTGCAAAAAAGTGCCGCTCAGAGGTAAAACAACCCAAACCAACTAATAAATGTTTCTTTTAGCATACAGATCATCATTTTATTTTCTTATCATTTTATATTCAAAAAGTAATAAAAGGGATATGAAGATATATTGAGAAATCAAATATTAATTGCATACTAATTAAACCCCACCAAACGTTTGGCGGGAAACTTATATACATTGATAACGTTTCCAATCTATAACTGGCTACTTCATGATAACCCACCGGTTAGATTGGCTTGTTTTACCTCAGAGCGGCACTTTTTTGCACGCAATGGTCTAAATGGCCAGGTCACAAGGACTCCGATGGCTCAGAGAAGGTTGGGGGGACAGGACCCACTGCAATAGCTGTTATGAGACAGATGGTAGCCTCCAGTCAAGGTCATCCAACGTGTTCTTCAACGTGTGCTCACCCGCATACAGGGCCATAACTTAACGTCCTATACGACGGACGGCGATATTTCCAAGCTCATCGGTCGGAGTTTTGCAGAGATAAATCTCAACGTTGGCCCAGCCGGGACTCGAAACTGGGAACTGCAGATTACGATCCCGGCTGGCTACCGACTGAGCCATCCCCGCCCCTTTTCTACCGGTAATGTACTACTCAAAACTATCATCGATAACGTACTACTCCATTCACATAGAAGGCGACGGTCGAGCCCCAGAAATTTTTGGACAATTTCAGAGAGTTTACTCCGGATTCACTTCAGCTAGGAACCCGTTGCGTTAACCCAACAGGGCTAGAAATGAGTGGAACTACCACACATTTTAGGGGGCGGGGGTGGCTCAGTCGGTAGCGCTCCCAGCTGGGTCCGAGTTGATATTTATCCCCGCAAAATTCCTCGCCCTGTCCACGGTCAGCCACTGGCCTTGATGGGATGCTACCATCTGTCTCCCAACAGTTGTTCACTCCCCCAACCTTCTCTGACACTTCGGTGTCCATGTAACCTGGCCATTTAGCTCATGGTGTGCAAAAAAGTGCCGCTCAGAGGTAAAACAACCCAACTTTAAAGAACACGCTGGATGGCCTTGACGGGAGGTTACCATCTGTCTCCCAACAGTTGTTCCCTCCCCCAACCTTCTCTGACCCTTCGGGGTCCATGTGACCTGGCCATTTAGCTCATGGTGTGCAAAAAAGTGCCGCTCAGAGGTAAAACAACCCAACGTTAAAGAACATGCTGGATGGCCTTGACGGGAGGTTACCATCTGTCTCCCAACAGTTGTTCCCTCCCCCAACCTTCTCTGACCCTTCGGGGTCCATGTGACCTGGCCATTTAGCTCATGGTGTGCAAAAAATTGCCGCTCAGAGGTAAAACAACCCAACTTTAAAGAACACGCTGGATGGCCTTGACGGGAGGTTACCATCTGTCTCCCAACAGTTGTTCCCTCCCCCAACCTTCTCTGACCCTTCGGGGTCCATGTGACCTGGCCATTTAGCTCATGGTGTGCAAAAAAGTGCCGCTCAGAGGTAAAACAACCCAACGTTAAAGAACATGCTGGATGGCCTTGACGGGAGGTTACCATCTGTCTCCCAACAGTTGTTCCCTCCCCCAACCTTCTCTGACCCTTCGGGGTCCATGTGACCTGGCCATTTAGCTCATGGTGTGCAAAAAAGTGCCGCTCAGAAGTAAAACAACCTAACGTTAAAGAACACGCTGGATGGCCTTGACGGGAGGTTACCATCTGTCTCCCAACAGTTGTTCCCTCCCCCAACCTTCTCTGAACCTTCTTGGTCCATGTGACCTGGCCATTTAGCTCATGGCGTGCAAAAAAGTGCCGCTCAGAGGTAAAACAACCTAACGTTAAAGAACACGCTGGATGGCCTTGACGGGAGGTTACCATCTGTCTCCCAACAGTTGTTCCCTCCCCCAACCTTCTCTGAACCTTCGGGGTCCATGTGACCTGGCCATTTAGCTCATGGTGTGCAAAAAAAGTGCCGCTCAGAGGTAAAACAACCCAACCCACACATTTTGAACTGATCGCTCAAGTAGACCAGGTGAAAACGAAAATTTCTGCCACCGATGACGTCACACAATGGCAATAAAATAAACGCGTGTCCGCCCTTTTGTTCGATTCACCCTTCCAGAAACACGGCTATTATATATTAAGACTTTATATGAATAATTGCATTTGTTTATTTAAATATATATATATATTACTCGTTATTAATTAAATAATAATACAAAATTTATATTCTTTACTAAATCTTTATTTTTTGCCATTTACTGTCCCAATTCTGGAGATAATTTAACACAACTCTTATCAAAAGAGATTTATGTGATTTCTAAGATAACATAAATTATTCTAAGATATTTATGTTATCTAATATTGTTCTAAGATATAAATGTTATTCTAAGATATAAATGTTATATTATTTAAGAGTTATTCTAAGATATAAATGTTATATTATTTAAGAGTTATTCTAAGATATAAATGTTATCTTATTCTAAGATAACATTTAATTATTTTAAAAAGAACATTCTTATATAAATAAATCTATATACAAATATTATATATAAATTAGTTTTAGATAGTATATAAATTAATTTATTAATTTATATAGATTAATATATAAATTAGTTTTAGATAGATAATTAAGGTAAAACTTAGAAATAAAATATTTGACATCAGAAAACATTAATTTTTTAATATAAAATTTACCATCAAAATATTTATCTGGCAAAGAACTTCAAGCGCCCGGAATAAATAAAAAAACCATTATGTTCAGAATGAGAAATTTGTAATCTGCTACGAAATTAAATTATCCAGATCGTTGTAGTTGGCCGTCGGTTTGAAAGTAAAACTTTGCTAACCATCAGTTCGTAAAAGATTACTTAATGGCTACTCTTTCAATAATAATGTAGTTGCTGTGCTAAACACACGTACGTTCACTAAAAAATTAAAAGTTCTTTTTCTTGGAAATACCTAATAGATTATTTTCACTTAATCGTTTAGGTTATATTTTAATATATAGTAGATAATATATAGTAGATATATCTCCTTTAGGAACTCTCATAAATCTTCTAATTCGGGACTTAGCAACAGCTGTATTTTATAAAATTCTCTCTTTGTGAAAGTGTTGCGCGTACAGTAGGTCAAAAAAGTATCCGAACACTACGGTTGATTACAAAATTCAGAAAAAATATCTGGCAACGATTTTTTTAGAAATTAGTGATCTGGCAACCTTCGTATCACGTGACACGAAGGTTGCCAGATCACTAATTTCTAAAAAAATCGTTGCCAGATATTTTTCCTGAATTCTGTAATCAACCGTAGTGTTCGGATACTTTTTTGAGCGACTGTACCTAAACAGCAATAATATCCAGAGGGAAATCGGAGACTGTTACGGGAAAGAACAAAAGAAAGCTCATTTTTTAGTTTATATAATTAATTTCAAAATTTAATCCGAGATCTAACATTAGCGATTTTTTTCTGCGAAGCGTTCCGTAATTTTCCATATAGCGGAATAAGTTGCAAAAATTGCAATTAGTGTGTACTTTTGAAAAAATACGTATTCTTAGGTTTATATATATGTGAAAGTACAGTCGCTCAAAAAAGTATCCGAACACTATGGTTGATTACCGAATTCAGAAAAAATTATCTTGTAACGATTTTTTTAGAAATTAGTGATCTGGCAACCTTCGTGTCACGTGATCACGAAAGTTGCCAGATCACTAATTTCTAAAAAAAAATCGTTGCCAGATATTTTTTCTGAATTCTGTAATCAACCATAGTGTTCGGATACTTTTTTGAACGACTGTACTGGACAGAAAAATGCGAATAGTTCCATCTTATCTTAAGATAAAATCACATTCAGAATTCAAAAACTTCTTCAATATCATTTATTAAGGAAGCATATGTCTAAAGATAAATTAAAAAAATCTGAGACAAATTTATCTAAATCTCTATTTTAAACTATATTTGTTCAGTATTCATTTAACAAGATACAAAAATTTGACCTCAAAATTAAATTAAAATATTAAAGCCGTCCCGTGCCGAGTGGTTAGCGCGCTTGACAACTGATCTAAGGGACCTGAGTTCGAGCCCCGGATAAGGTATGGATGTATGTATCGTTTTTCTGCTGAGGACTTGTCATCCTCTCAGACCTTCTATTATGGCACATAAACTGCCAGACCTCTGTGGCAAGTAGCTGCTTGAGGGTGAATTTATATTATTATTAAAGCCGAATTACAGATCACAGATCAAAATTGGCTTTAGTAAAGTACTCTTATCCGTTTTTAAAGTTTTAATGAAATTTTAGGGTTGATTTATTTATATATATAAATATTCAATATAATAATATTGTTCACAATCGAGTTTTAGATAGATTTCGCTGAGATCTTTAACTTATTATATGTTTCATTGAAAGTCCCATTGTACGACTTTTAGAGCTCTGAATGTCATCTATTGATATACCATGGAACTATTTCCATTTTTTTTCTGTCCAGAACCTGTAAGAATGTTCTGTGTGCAATAAGCTACGTAAAGACCTAAAGATGTAACAGATTTAACTGGCCTACTCATAGAGTACAACGGTGCTACTAAGCGAACCATTTTCTTTTTTCAATGGGGTAGATAACAAAGATAATACTTCCGGGTTGTAAAGTTGTTTATATGCAGAGCTTTCAGCTGTATTTTTGTGAACAGATTGAAAAATTATAGAAGTCTTAGGTTAATGATATGGGTTGTGATTGGCTAAGTAGGTTGGGTTGTTTTACGTCTGAGCGGAACTTTTATGCACACCATGGGCTAAATGGCCAGTTCACAAGGACTCCGAGGCCTCAAAGAAGGTTGGGTTACGGGACCCACTGGACAGCTGTTGGGAGACAGATGGTAGCCTCCACTCAAGGCCATCCAGCATGATTTTTAATGTGCATAGGGTATTATTTTACCGGCGGGAGGTTAAAAATAATGCTACAGTATATATTCATCTATTAATTAATGCACCCCCCCAAACCAATATTTGCTCTTGCCATGATTTTATAGTTAATTTTAAATCTTATGACACTTCTTAAAGCCATTCGTCGTTCCCACATTAAAACATTTGAGATAATTAGTGGCCCATTAGGCTACTGAGGATTTTACAGATGGAGGCTACCATCTGTATCTCAACAGCCATTCCAGTGGGTTCCCCCCTCCAACCGTCTCTGAGCCTTCGGACCTTGTGACCTGGCCATTTAGCCCATTGTGTGAAAAAAAGTGCTGCTCAGAGGTAAAATAACCCAACCCAATCCTTATTAGCTGTCTTTTCAGAAAATAAAGATTATACTTCAGGTTTACAGACGGCACTTCCTTAAATCTCTCCACGTAAAGAACACTCTGGATGAACAGAGAGTTGATGATCGGTTACTATTCGTCTGCTAACAGCCTGTCTAACGGGTTTTCCTTCCCAACCTTATCTGAGTCTTTTCAGGAAATAAAGATTATACTTCAGGTTTTCAGACGGCACTTCCTTAAATCTCTCCACGTAAAGAATACTCTGGATGAACAGAGAGTTGATGATCGGTTACTATTCGTCTGCTAACAGCCTGTCTAACGGGTTTTCCTTTCCAACCTGATCTGAGTCTTTTCAGGAAATAAATATTATACTTCAGGTTTTCAGACGGCACTTCCTTAAATCTCTCCACGTAAAGAACACTCTGGATGAACAGAGAGTTGATGATCGGTTACTATTCGTCTGCTAACAGCCTGTCTAACGGGTTTTCCTTCCCAACCTTATCTGAGTCTTTTCAGGAAATAAAGATTATACTTCAGGTTTTCAGACGGCACTTCCTTAAATCTCTCCACGTAAAGAACACTCTGGATGAACAGAGAGTTGATGATCGGTTACTATTCGTCTGCTAACAGCCTGTCTAACGGGTTTTCCTTCCCAACCTGATCTGAGTCTTTTCAGGAAATAAAGATTATACTTCAAGTTTTCAGACGGCACTTCCTTAAATCTCTCCACGTAAAGAACACTCTGGATGAACAGAGAGTTGATGATCGGTTACTATTCGTCTGCTAACAGCCTGTCTAACGGGTTTTCCTTCCCAACCTTATCTGAGTCTTTTCAGGAAATAAAGATTATACTTCAGGTTTTCAGACGGCACTTCCTTAAATCTCTCCACGTAAAGAACACTCTGGATGAACAGAGAGTTGATGATCGGTTACTATTCGTCTGCTAACAGCCTGTCTAACGGGTTTTCCTTCCCAACCTTATCTGAGTCTTTTCAGGAAATAAAGATTATACTTCAGGTTTTCAGACGGCACTTCCTTAAATCTCTCCACGTAAAGAACACTCTGGATGAACAGAGAGTTGATGATCGGTTACTATTCGTCTGCTAACAGCCTGTCTAACGGGTTTTCCTTCCCAACCTTATCTGAGTCTTTTCAGGAAATAAAGATTATACTTCAGGTTTTCAGACGGCACTTCCTTAAATCTCTCCACGTAAAGAACACTCTGGATGAACAGAGAGTTGATGATCGGTTACTATTCGTCTGCTAACAGCCTGTCTAACGGGTTTTCCTTCCCAACCTGATCTGAGTCTTTTCAGGAAATAAAGATTATACTTCAGGTTTTCAGACGGCACTTCCTTAAATCTCTCCACGTAAAGAACACTCTGGATGAACAGAGAGTTGATGATCGGTTACTATTCGTCTGCTAACAGCCTGTCTAACGGGTTTTCCTTCCTAACCTTATCTGAGTCTTTTCAGGAAATAAAGATTATACTTCAGGTTTTCAGACAGCACTTCCTTAAATCTCTCCACGTAAAGAACACTCTGGATGAACAGAGAGTTGATGATCGGTTACTATTCGTCTGCTAACAGCCTGTCTAACGGGTTTTCCTTCCTAACCTTATCTGAGTCTTTTCAGGAAATAAAGATTATACTTCAGGTTTTCAGACAGCACTTCCTTAAATCTCTCCACGTAAAGAACACTCTGGATGAACAGAGAGTTGATGATCGGTTACTATTCGTCTGCTAACAGCCTGTCTAACGGGTTTTCCTTCCTAACCTTATCTGAGTCTTTTCAGGAAATAAAGATTATACTTCAGGTTTTCAGACAGCACTTCCTTAAATCTCTCCATGTAAAGAACACTCTGGATGAACAGAGAGTTGATGATCGGTTACTATTCGTCTGCTAACAGCCTGTCTAACGGGTTTTCCTTCCCAACCTTATCTGAGTCTTTTCAGGAAATAAAGATTATACTTCAGGTTTTCAGACAGCACTACCTTAAATCTCTCCACGAAAAGAACACTCTGGATGAACAGAGAGTTGATGATCGGTTACTATTCGTCTGCTAACAGCCTGTCTAACGGGTTTTCCTTCCCAACCTTATCTGAGTCTTTTCAGGAAATAAAGATTATACTTCAGGTTTTCAGACAGCACTTCCTTAAATCTCTCCACGAAAAGAACACTCTGGATGAACAGAGAGTTGATGATCGGTTACTATTCGTCTGCTAACAGCCTGTCTAACGGGTTTTCCTTCCCAACTTATCTGAGTCTTTGGTGTCCTTGTGAGACGGCCATTTAGCCCATACGGTGTTCTCCCTTTCTCGCAGAGGGAAGAACGTGGGATAGCAAATTTCAATGTTCGCACAGGAGAGACTCGACCCTGGAAACTGCAGATTGCTAACCTGACGCGCTACCGAACCAGGCAACTCTCATTAGGCAACACGAGGTGGAAGGGGACAAAAATATATAAATAGCATGATTTAACGAAAACCTTTTAAGGCCATTATGCAAAATCGCCTTAGTCCAAATAACAAATTCTCCAAATTCCTATGAACACCAGTCAAAAGGAAAATATGCTTCAATGGCAAAAAAAAAAAATTTCCATATCAATAACTTTGAGTCGTCGTATAAACAGATGAAGAACATTGGGAAAAATTTCTTTTAGGAGTCAATCTCCATAAACAGTCAGTCCAAAAAGTACCCCTTCCGAAAAGTCACCCAGTTTAAAAATCATAATTTTAAATACTCAGTCGAAATGGTTTCTTTTTAAGTCATTCGAAAAAAAAATCATCCTATTCAGAAGTCATCCCGAAAAAAAATCCCCCTATTCAGAGGTCAGTCGAAAAGGTCAGCCTTTTTTAAAAGTCAGTCGAAAAAAATGCCTTTTTCGAGGTCAGCCTAAAAATAAAATAAATCTTTTTAAAATTAAAGGAATAAGTAACCCTTTTTAAAAGTCAGTCGAAAAAAAAAAAATAATAATAATAATAATAATAATAATCGCCCCTTTTAGGGGTTAGGAAAAAAAGAGGGGGAAAAAAGGTCACCTTTTAGAAGTCAGCCTTTTTAAAAGTCAGTCGAAAAAAAATCAACCTCTTCGAGGTCAGCCGAAAGAAGTCAACCTTTTTTAAAAGTAAGAGGAAAAAGTAACCCTTTTTAAAAGTGAGTCCAAAACGTTAACCTTTTTAAAAATCGTCCGAAAACGTTGCTTTTCTTAAGCCAGCCAAAAAGGTCAGTCTTTTAAAAATCTATCGAAACTTGTTCCCAATTAAAAAACTAGGAAACGATTTATGTCTTCATATTTCATATTAAAAAACAGCAGACAGAAATTGCAAAATTTTCATAACTTCATTTCTACCTTGAATAGAAAAAATATTGCACTTTCGTTTTAAAAAAAAGTTGACAATGATGAAAATCGAAACCTTTGGTACAAACAGGTCGTTACTGAAGTCAACATAAACTGCAGAGCTGTTCGTAGACTGATAAGAATTATTTCCAAGGAAATACATTCAAAATCGAGTGTTCCAGGGCTTCTGGAATATACAGAAGATGAAATATGACAAGATAATGGATTTGTTTAATATGTAAGAGGATACTGAATGGGGGGGGGGGGGGTGAAAGCTCCGAGGAAATGTAATTGCCTCCGAGATGCAAGTTATGAAATGGAAATAAGATCGGATTTCGGAGTGGAGAGAGACTTTGTTGCTCACGTGGATTGTTGTTCATGTCTTTGTTACGTACAACAATGACTAGGCCAACAATCTATGCAAAGACAATAACTGAGAGTGAGATTTTCAGTTGCCTGCAAAAGTTTTTTTTTGTATCTTACTTGTCAACTGGGGTGGCTTAGTCGGTAGCGTGCCAGACTCGCAATCTGCAGTTCCCAGGTTCGAGTCTCAACTACGAGAGCGTTGAGAATCTTCTTTAACCCCCTCCCCCTCTCTTCGGTGCGAAAGGAGATATTGATGGGCTGGAGAGACCGTCGGGTGGAAACTAGGCCTTATTAAGCCATGGTTCAGTGTGCAGGAGAGCCATATCCTGTGCATGCTAAAGAACACACTGGATGGCCTTCATGGGAGTTTCCCATCTGTCATTTATCCAATGGGTATTTTTTCTCAACCTACTCTGATTCCATAGGGTCTTTGTGACCTGGCTATTTAGCCCATTGGGAGCAAAAAAACTGTCTCTTAAATGAAAAAGATGTCAACACCGTGTTGGTTAAAAATTGAAGTCTCTACCTATGTCAGAACTTGAGTTCTAATTTAAAATTAGTTTTACTTTTCGACTTCATTAGCAGAAACCCATTCAAGAACTCCAATTCATTCCAACAGAAAATTTGATGCATTAAAACTTCAATCGCCTACTTACTAAGAATATAACAAGATTTCTAAGTCTGAAATCTGTTTCAAGGTGTATTAAGGTTACTGCGTATGACGTACGTCGTACGGGCATGTCTTCTGTTATTTTTGGGCACGTTACTGCGGAAGCCTTCTGTCTTTTCTAAGCTGCAGACCTAGAGACAATATTTTTTCATATTCTTTTGAACAATAATATTTGAACTTTTTCATAACTCCATAAGTTCCTTTTCTTTGAAAGAATGCATAATTAGAATATTATGTGCTTTATATTTCAGTAAGAGTATAATGAAAAGCATTAGGACATCATCATCATGTGCATTTGAAATATTTAGTAATGCATTATTATTATTATCATCATCATGTGCATTTGAAACACAACATGACATCATCTCCGTCGTCATCATCATCATCATCATGTGCATTTGAAACACAACATGACATCGTCTCCGTCGTCATCATCATCATCATCATCATGTGCATTTGAAACACAACATGACATCGTCTCCGTCGTCATCGTCGTCGTCATCGTCATCATCGTCATCATCATGTGCATTTGAAACGCAACAGGACATCGTCTTCATCATCATCATCATCATCATGTGCATTTGAAACACAACATGACATCGTCTCCGTCGTCGTCGTCATCATCATTATCATCATTGTCGCCGCCATCTTTATCTTCATCTTCATCGTCCTCATCTTCATTCTCATTCTCATCGTCGTCGTCATCTTCATCCTCATCGTCGTCATCTTCATCCTCATCGTCGTCGTTGTCATCATTTCATATGCATTTGGAAACTTACTATGGCGTTTTCTATAATTTAACAAATATACTTTGAATGATCGTCCGCAAAAATTGTTAAGTTAAAAAACAAAAATTTATTTCAAAATATGGTGAAAAAAAAATAATGCCGTTATGGCCCTTTCTACATTAGTGAGTTTTCCACACCGGCTTAGTGAAATGCACTTTCGAAATGGCAAAATCTTTTTGTCTATTTAATGAGCTCATTAGAAGGTTAGATAAACAAGTGGATGCAAGGATTCCAAAAAAAACATTGATTTCTGACAACTGAATATTTAAAATTGGTCGGTGTAAAGGCCAAAGAGCGTTTACCATTGGATTATAAGCATTTATATAAACTAATTATAATACAAAGTGGTTATTAAGGGAACGTTTCATTTATTAATAGATCAGAAAATTCCCTTTCCGAATACCATTTGCTTTAAGATTTCTTTTTTTAAGCCGTCCCGTGGCCGAGTGGTTAGAACGCTTGGCTACTGATCTAAGGGACCTGGGTTCGAGCCCCGGATTAGGCATGGATGTGTGTGTCGTTTTTCTGCTGAGGTCCTGCCATCCTCTCAGATCTCCTACTTTGGCATATAAACTGACAGGCTCCTGTCAGACCTCTGTGGCAAGCAGCTGCTTGAGGGGGTATTTATGCTTTTTTTGTATTGCATGCTAGAAACAAAGTTACCTGCAAGTAATCTTCACTGCAAGGTGAGTGTTCTTGCACATAAAGCGATATACAGGGGCAGTAATCTTAATTGCTCGTCTGGTTTTGTAAACGGTTTGGTACAGTCGCTCAAAAAAGTATCCGAACACTACGGTTGATTACAGAATTCAGGAAAAATATCTGGCAACGATTTTTTTAGAAATTAGTGATCTTGCAACCTTCGTGTCACGTGACACGAAGGTTGCCAGATCACTAATTTCTAAAAAAATCTTTGCCAGATATTTCTTCTGAATTCTGTAATCAACCATGGTGTTCGGATACTTTTTTGAGCGACTGTATTTCCGTGTATTCTTTGGTAAACTTTTTGCAAATATATGCAACTCCTGACAAGAGAAGGGTTCAAAATCTTTCCCAACTTTAATAATACCAAAATTCAGAAAGAGGCTGCAAGCACGGCGGATTATTGAATATGTTTCGTGGATTGTATCTTATATTAAATAGTGTGTAATATTATTTAAATAGCCTTCCAGTGGCCGAGTGTTTAGCGCGCTTCGCTACTAATCAAAGATACCTAGATTCAAGCTCCGGATAAATCGTGGATGATTGTGTTGGCTTTCTGATCAGATCTCACCATCTTCACAGATTCTTTTCCATGGCGTATTAAACTTACAAGATCCTGTCAGAACTCTGGAGCAAGCAGCTGATTGAGGGTAATTTTTTTTATTTAAAAGCTATATTTATGTCATTTCTATTTGCATTTTAAACATATGGTTGGAGTCTCAATGTGATAAGCGTGTAACCTATGTATCTTAAATATATGGGGCCTCATGAATCTTGTATGTGCGGCGGCACCATGGGTCTCTTGATCCGACCCTGGCTGCAAGAGTTCACCATTCACAATGACCCAAGTCTCAGAACAGAGCTTCATACATCCCCCAGTCTTACTGAGCAAAAGACTTGTGACAGTGCTCCAAAGGTTTTTCAGTTACAACGACCTCAAGGAACAAAGAAAGAGCTCCAAATGTTTTTCAGTCACAACGAACTCAAGGCGCAAAGGAAGAGCCCCAAAGGTTTTCTGTCACAACGAACACAAAGAAAGATCTCCAAAGGGTTCCAGTCAAAACCAACTCAAGGCACAAAGGAAGAGCTCCAAAGGTTTTACAGTCACAACGAACTCAAGTCACAAAGAAAGAGCTCCAAATGTTTCCCAGTCACAACGAACACAAAGAAAGAGCTCCATGGTTTTCCAGTCACAACGAACTCAAAGCACAAAGAAAGAGCTCCAAAGGTTTTCCAGTCACAACGAACTCAAGGCACAAAGGAAGAGCTCCAAAGGTTTTCCAGTCACAACGAACTCAAGTCACAAAGGAAGAGCTCCAAAGGTTTTCTGTCACAACGAACACAAAGAAAGATCTCCAAAGGGTTCCAATCAAAACCAACTCAAGGCACAAAGGAAGAGCTCCAAAGGTTTTACAGTCACAACGAACTCAAGGCACAAAGGAAGAGCTAAAAATGTTTCCCAGTCCCAACGAACTCAAGGCACAAAGGAAGAGCTCCAAATGTTTCCCAGTCACAACGAACACAAAGAAAGAGCTCCATGATTTTCCAGTCACAACGAACTCAAGGCACAAAGAAAGAGCACCAAAGGATTTCCAGTCACAACGAACTCAAGGTACAAAGAAAGAGCTTCAAAGATTTCCCGGTCATAACAAACTCAGGGCACAAAGAAAGAGCTCCAAAGGTTTCCCCATACGATGTTGTTTCCAGTGTTTGCCCTTCCTTAATCTTCTCCGAACCTTGGGTCATTGTGACCTGGTCATTTAGCTCACTGTCTGCAAAAAAATGCAGCTCAGAAGTAAAACAACCCAAATTTTCGTGCATTTAACACAGAAATAAACAATTCCTAAATTAATTTAAATACTACCAAAGTACGAAAACGAGTTTCTCTTAAGAAAAAAAAAGAAACAAACAGAAAAGATAAACGTGCACGCGCCAGGCAAAGAGAAAGAGAGATACACGCTGACGCCGAAAATAGTAAGAGGATAACAACAACACAAACAGAGAGAGAAACGAAGTTAACAATTGGGAGTGTTCTTCTTCGCAAGACAAAAGTAACAACAATCATTAAGCAAAAGGAAGAAGACTAAGGCTTGAGCCATCGCCGACGAACACCCGGCAGTTACATGGAAAACTAATCAAGACTAGCCCACGGGAACGTTCCTTTTTTCCATTCCTCTGTCTCCCTTCCTTCATTCTGTTCGGGATTAAACGAAGAGAAGGGGTTCACGTGCTCGCGCACACGCACTCGAGGACAAAAAAGCACGCTCGCGCGGAATGACCTTACCTTGAGATATATAATTCTCCGGGAGGCTCTTTTGTTTGAATTCCCCTGGGGGTGCAAGGGTAAGAAAAGTGGCTCCATTTTACTTCAGCTCTGAGAAGTGAGTAGAAAGAGAAGAAATTCTCCTGTAGATGAAAGGGTGATGCTTTCATCCCGAAGAAGAGAAGAGGAAGACTTTGCTGTCGTCGAATTTTGAAATTATCCGAACGAAATCTGCCTCTGAAGGCCCCAGATAAGAATGGAGGAGGCTTTCAGATGGGAGAATTTTTTTTATTGTACTAAGTTAAAAAAAAAAGGACGTGTAAGCACTACTGACGTTTTTTTTTTCTTCTTTCTCTCTTTTTACAAAACTCAGTTATTCGCGAAAACATTTAATAAAACAAGCAAGCGAAATAGATAAGTATCACTCTTGGGAATGATTTGGTTTAAACATGAATAGGTACAGTCGCTCAAAAAAATATTCGAACACTAGGATTGAATACAGAATTCAAGAAAAATATCTGGCAACGATTTTTTTTAGAAATTAGTGATCTGGCAACCTTCGTGTCACGTGACACGAAGGTTGCCAGATCACTAATTTCTAAAAAAAATCGTTGCCAGATATTTTTTCTGAATGCTGTAATCAACAATAGTGTTGGGATATTTTTTTGAGCGACTGTAGGTGGTCATATTATTTTGATACTAGATCGTGTGGGCTCACTCACGGAAATATTGAGCGTGTGCAGTTACCGTTCACAGCAAACTGGAGCGTGTGCAGTAACTGCACACGCTCCAGTTTGCTGTGAACGGTAACTGGAGCGTGTACAGTTGCTGTACACGCTCCAGATATTTTTCCTGAATTCTGTAATCACGTGACACGAACGTTACCAGATCACTAATTTCTAAAAAAAATCTTTGCCAGATATTTTTTCTGAATACTGTAATCAACCATAGTGTTCGGATACTTTTTTCAGCGACTGTACCTCAGTGGCCATTTCATCAGGTACAGTTCCGTTTTATGTCGTCAGTAACTCAGACACGAAAAAAAGTTGCTTCTTAAATAAGCTTTTTATGAAAAATCTGACGAAATATAATTTAAATATCTAAATTAAATCTATTTCAACTAGATTTTCTGCTACTCTTCTGTTTGCAATCCCGATTTCGGTAACTCGATCTTCAGCGATCTTTATTTTCAGTAATCACGACCATCAGCCAACTCGTTTTCTTTTAGTAACCACGATCATCTGCAATCTTTATTTTCCAGTAATCACCATCATCAGCAATCTTGATTTTCAGTATTTTCTGTCTTCAACAATCTTTATTTTCCTGTAATCACCATCATCAGCAATCTTGATTTTCAGTAATTTCGGTCTTCAGCTATCTTCAGTTTCAGTAATCGCGATCTTCAACAATTTCGATCTTCATCACAACTTCATTAGGCATATAAAGAGTTACGGAAGTTGAACCATTTAGCTCTAAGTTCGATTTCCATTGACATAACTTCTTATGACATAACTTCTTAGCGGCACTTTTTTGCACACATTGAGTTAAATGGTCAGGTCACAAAAACCCCGAGGGCTCAGAGAAGGGTTGGGGAGGGAACTCACAGGACAGCTGTTTGGAGGTAGATGGTATTTTCCCATCAAGGCCATCCAGCGTGTTCTTTAACGTTAATAGGATATGGCTCTCCCATACAGGGGACACCGCATAACGTCCCATTTGATGAACGGCTGCCTTTCCAAATCGCTATCTCCTACTGTCTCATCGATGTCTCCTACTGTCTCATCGATGTCTCCTACTGTCTCATCGCTGTCTCCTACTGTCTCATCGCTGTCTCCTACTGTCTCATCGCTGTCTCCTACTGTCTCATCGATGTCTCCTACTGTCTCATCGATGTCTCCTACTGTCTCATCGATGTCTCCTACTGTCTCATCGATGTCTCCTACTGTCTCATCGATGTCTCCTACTGTCTCATCGATGTTTCCTACTGTCTCATCGATGTCTCCTACTGTCTCATCGATGTCTCCTACTGTCTCATCGATGTCTCCTACTGTCTCATCGATGTCTCCTACTGTCTCATCGATGTCTCCTACTGTCTCATCGCTGTCTCCTACTGTCCGAGGGCAGGACGGGAAATTTTGCAGAGATAAACTTCAACGCTGGCACAGACGAGATTCGAACCTAAGAACTGAAGATTACGAACATGGCGCGTAACTGACTGGTACGCCCATGCAGTTGGGTTCGAATACACTGGGTCCCAACTGGGTCAGCGTTGAGATTTATCTCCTCAAAACTCCCCGCTCTGCCCACAGTCAGTAGGGGACACCGATGGGCTTGGAAAGGCCGCTGTCCGTCGGATGGAACGTTAAGCTTTGGCCCCGTGTGCGAGAGTGCCATACCCTGCGCACGTTAAAGAACACGCTGGATGGCCTTGACGGGAAGCTACCATTTGTCTCCCAACAGCTGTTCCAGTGGGTCCCTTCCCCCAACCTTCTCTGAGCCTCCGGGGTCCTTGTGACCCGGCCATTTAGCCCATGGTGTGCAAAAAAGTGCCGCTCAGAGGTAAAACAACCCAAATCCCCACCTACTAAGGATTCGGTGCTGCAGACACATGTGTTAAGCATCTGCATACCGTTCCTCCGTCTATGCTGCTACGAAGTAAGAGTAAGTTTTTGGACGATCGTTTGTTTTTCTGCAAAAACTCTTTATAGCTGTGGATATAAAAGGAATTTTGACATAGAAAAATGAATTGCTATTCGTGTGAAAATGAAATCCTCGGAATCTCCGACTGTGTCGAATGCTGTAGTTGTGGAAATAATTTCCATTTCTATTGTCTCAATCTAAAGGAGTCAAACTTCCGAAAAATGTCACAGGATCGGAAAAAGAAACTGAAATGTAAATCGTGTAACAATGGAAAGGGAAACGTTGAGACCTCAACCCAGGAAAGAGCTGGAAATGATGATGGAGGTGACTTGAGAATCAATGCAAATACAAAAAAGTTTTTCGAGGATATGGTGAAGGAACAGTTCCGCATTTTTAGAGCTGAAATTATGGCAACGAATGAAAATTTTCGCAAGGAGATCATGCAAGAAATTGAGGAATTTAATAAAAGTGTTTCCTTTTGTTGCAATAAGCTGGATGATCACATAAAAATGTTCAAGGAAATAACTAGGCAAATTTATGAAGTACAGTGTCAGACCAAAAAATTAAGAGAGTCTACTTCAGTATTGGAAGGAGAGGTTTTTCAATTGAAATGGAAGTTAAATGAAATGCAGCAATATAGAAGAAACAGGAACATAGAATTGGTTGGTTTTTCCTGAGAGAGGGCAGGAAAATATTATGGAAATTGTTGAAAAATTTGCTCAGAAACTTAAAATCGAGACAAAACATCTGGATGTGGAGGCTGCTCATAGGGTGCCAGTTTCAAATAAAAATAAGGTAAAACCTATCATCGTACAATTTGTATCAAGGAAGACTAAAGATCTTTGGATTAAATCCGAACATTATGGTTGATTAGAGAATTCAGAAAAAAATATCTGGCAACGATTTTTTTAGAAATCAGTGATCTTGCAACCTCCGTGTCACGTGACACGAAGGTTGACAGATCACCGATTTTTAAAAAAATCGTTGCCAGATATTTTTTCAGAATTCTGTAATCAACCATAGTATTTGGATACTTTTTTGAGCGACTGTACCATATGCACCACAGTCTATGTAATTTCTTCTACTTATTGTTAATGTTGTTCGTGGAATAATAATAATAATAAATGAATGAATCTTTATTTTTCTCACAGTTATTTATTATTGTTTTCATAGTTGTTGATGATGATGAGGATGACGATGCGATGACAGATTGGGGTGGTTCAGGGACGGCAACGATTACGGCACTGTTGATAAAAAGGAAAATAATGATAATGACGACAACAACGATGAGGCTTTTCCGCGGAGTGTTTGCCCATCTTAGAGAAAATGTCTTCATTTTCCCCTTCATTTGGACAGCAAGACAAGTGGGAAAAATGGAAAACAAAACAAAAAAAATAATAAAATGGGATAGCACGTGTCAGTTGATGTATTATCAGCTCCACTACTTAGTATTTACGATGCAGTCGTCAGAGAACTGTGAAATTTTATGCTGAAGCGTAATTAATCACCGGTGTTGTTGAAGTGTAATTAATCACTGTGTTGTTGCCCTTCACGTGTTCTTATCATCACACAAATCCCCTAGAGTTTTGCTTTTTAATAGTGGAGACCTAAATTCCTAACAAATATATGGAAAGAAACTCCCAAGACCTCGGTGAACCGAGGAACCAGCTGCATTCTAACGAGACGCATTCCGCTCAAACAATACTTTAATGACAGACGAATGCTTTTTAAAAGCATTTGAAGTACTCTACCCATTTTGACCTGTCGGAATTAGTTAAATATTTTTTTTTACCTCTAAGATGATATTTAACGAAAGAAGGAAATGATTTGTTCAAACTTTTATGCTTAGCAAAGTCTAATCGGCTTTGGCGACTCATTACGACTTCAACTGCACTATTCAAAATGACTTCAAATGACTCATTCAAAATTTCGTATGGACAAATGGTGATCTGCTAAATTTCATACGTTCAAATAACGACTCCAGGAAGATTCATGCGCACATGACTAGTCACTTAAACTTCCTGTGTGAAAGTTTCCTTCACTAAAGCGTCCTTTGTTCAAATGAAGATATTTCAGAGCTTCATCTGTGTAATAAAGCGTACCATACAAAAATTATGATTCACTAATTTCCTCTGTGTAATGACTTCATCTGTGTCATTTTTGGCCACTAAAACTTATTATATGAAAACCGAAATTTTCTTAAACTTCCTCTCTGAAAATGATCATATACTAAAGCTTCGTCTGTATATGATATGAACCAATATAGCTTATTATAAGAAAATTTTGGGTTAGGTTGTTTTACCTCTGAGCGGGACTTTTTTTTTGCACACAATTGGCTAAACGACCAGGTCACAATGACCCCGAAGGAGCAAAAAAGGTTGGGGAGAGGGGACTCACTGTACAGCTGTTGGCCCCCCCGATAGGGGACCACCTTGTCGTGGTGGGGGGGGCCTAGGGCCCAGCAACCCGGCTGAAGGCTGTGCCGACCGGGTTGGGCGCCGGTTGGACATGGCCAAGGCCAACCGAGGTTGAAGACGCTGCTGGCCGGCTTGATTGCCGGTCGGGTGGTGACGGCGTCGGAGACCTCACCTTTCAGGGACCTTGGGTGGTCAGTTCGACGGCTCGGTCGAAAGGTTCCTCCTGCCTAGTAGGCACGAGCTGTCCAAAAAGTCTGGGTCTTACTAAGAGTCTCCACCCTGGGTGCCGATCGAGCTTGGATCTTTATATCTTTGCACATTTGCAAACCGGGGAATAGATTAAAGTTAGGTTTCTTCCGGTGGTTAGCTTTCCTTCTATAGGACTGCTGCCATGTGAGGCCGGGGTTGAGGTGCGCCTATAGGGCGTATTCCTTGCCCCCGGCTCTAGATAGTCATGGCTTTTCTTAAACCAGGTAGTGCTGTCAGGCGGAACCGGGAATTGCCGTGGTTGCACAAGATCGCAACATAGAGATCAATTGTACAGCTGTTGGGAGACATATGGTTGCCTCCTGTCAAGGCCACCCATAATGTTCTTTAACGTACGCAGGGTATGGCTCTCCCGCACACGGGGCCACGGCTAAACGTCTCATCCGACGGACGGTGGTCTTTCCAAGCCCATCGGTGTCCCACTATTGACTATGGGCAGGGAGTTTTGAGGAGATAAATCTCAACGCTGACCCAGATGGGAGTCGAACCCTGGAACTGCAGATTACGAGCCTGGCTCGCTACCGACTGAGCCACCCCCGCCCTTCTCGAACCTAGGAACATCACGTTAGAAGTCTGACGCGCTACCGACATCTCGCTCTATTAAGCAGAACCCTAAAAAAATGAGACGAATTCTGACCAGTAATTGCTAATCCCTAGCATTAAAGTTATACATTACGACGTTGTAGCATTCCTACTTTACGTGGTTTTCTTTACTGCAAAGAAAACAGGCAATACTTTGAATGCAAACTTGAAACATAACTAGATAAACTTTTTAATATCAAGAATTCAATCTTATTAAACTAAAGAAACGATACGAAACAGCAAAATAGACTTCTTCCATGATACCATCTGTCTCCCAACAGCTAAGATGGACATCTCTACGATACGATTCCTGCAATAAGTTTAACATGAATTCTGATCTCTGAGCTCCAGCTTACTATAATATTAATAAGCTATAAATAATGAAAAAAGGAAAGAAGTAGAACTCACTTATCATGGTGGACTTAAGGAGAAAAAGAGAGAAATTTGTTTTCTTGCTGGTAAAAGTCTTCCAAAAGCCATTTATTTCACTCCAAAGTCTCTCTGGAGAACAGAAATCTTTGTGCGGTAGATATCATCGAAGATAATGGCGAAAGAGAGAACCGGAAGAAGTGATTCCGTTTGACTTCAAAGGTTAAAACCACATCACAGAGAAACGAGACACATTGGATTAGTCCTGAATTATTAAACTCCGTTACTAGGGAGATAACCATCGTAAGTCTATCCTCCAGGAATTATCCACATCAAGGATGGAGAATTGTTAGAAAAGGTTTGGTTACGGGGCAAACAGTCAACAACTAACAGAACGGAATTTTACTGTAATGAATATAAGTCAATCTATTTATATATTGTTTTGGCCAATTTTTATTTCATTTCGTTCGTTATATTCTTATTTACTTTATATAAATGGCTTTGAATTTACATTTAAAGAAAGTTGTTCATCTTAAGTTTAAAAACATATTTATATATGTTTTTAATATACAGGATGATTCAAAACTCTTGGGCCAAACTTTAAGGGGTGATAGAACTCACCTAAACAAGCACTTTCCATTATGCAATGCATGGTCGGAACTCAAGCGGTGAAGAGCTAGAGGGCGCTTTCCAGTGAACACTTATAAGCGCTGGTTTTCGCACTCGTCGTCATTTCTACCGTGGATTGCAGAAAGGATGGATTGTTTCACGAATCAGGAGAAGGCGGACATGCATTTCAGGTGCAGAGCTGCGGACGGGAATGCGAGGGAAGCCCAAAGACTGTACCGGGAGCGCTTTCTGACCAGACGCGTGCCTAGTCGTAAAACCATTCAGCAATTGCACCGGTATCTGTGCAAAACAGGCTCCTTTGTCAGCGGCTTGCAGGATACAGGGCGTGCATTAATATATCCACGGTAGAAATGACGACGAGTGCGAAAACCAGCGCTTATAAGTGTTTACTGGAAAGCGCCCTCTAGCGCTTCATTGTTTGAGTTCCGACCATGCATTTTAGGACGAAAAGTGCTTGTTTAGGTGAGTTCTATCACCCCTTAAAGTTTGCCCAAGAGTTTTGAATCACCCTGTATATATATATATTTATATATAAATATTTAATATATATTATTTTAATATATTTTATATAGATTGATATCATGTAGTAATTAAGTAAGAGTGTATTTTTATGTCCAATTTTTTAGTTACTGCATTTTTTTGAAAGTTTCACTTGAAGAGGACCATGAGGTCAAAAACAGATTGTTATTTTCTAGTGTTTTCAAGAATAAATATGTAAAATATTACTCTATAAATTTTCTTTAGAAATCTTGGCTACCAGGGGTAAAAAGGACACGATATTGGAACAACATTAGTGCCCGTCTTTAAAGAACCAACTGATCATGATTTCTTTTGATGGATAGTAATATTCAGCTATAGAAAGCTTATGTGGTAGCCCATTACTGACAAGGGATGACTGTGCTCTGTGTTTTGAGTTGCTTGGTCATCCTAATATTAAAACTCAGATGTTCTGCCTATCTTGAACAGGTGAATTGTCAACCCAGTGGTGATGCATAGAGTCGACCAGGCCTAGCACCTAATGTCCGACCCCGCCTTCATCGTGATGCCTTTATAAAGAGATACTCTCTTGTGGAAGGGAACGGAAGAGGAGGGCTGCCAGATCAGTTTGGCCTAGTGAACTGGTCATCTATGGCCACTTTTTTCTTTTTTTCAACCCTGCTTAGTGGTCAACCTTACAGGGTCCTGGTGCTGACCATTTATACCCAATGGACTCGTTTACGATATTGAGCTTGATTTATGAATTTGCTGCACAGGTGGGCCTCTGTTGAGAGAAGATTTCCATCAGTGATTTTTGATCCCCTTTGGGCTGCCAGACCTAGGTGAGTAGAGGCACGGGATACCTAATCAGGGGTTCTACCTGGTGTAGAAGGGCCTGGCCCTAACATCACCATGGTTGTTAGGTATATAAGTAAGTAAATGAAAATATCCTATAGATTTTACCAGATCTATTATTATCCTTATTTTTTAAAAAACTCGATCGTAGTTCTTTTGATAAATATAAGAGAAGCGGTCTTCTTTCTGTTCCAAGTAAAGCTCTTTGCATAACTGTCCTTTATAGAATTAAGAATTTGGCTGATGGGCAACTACGTGACGAACAGTACGGATTCAGAAGTGGTATGGGTTGGGTTGGAGTGTTTTACCTCTGAGCGGCACTTTTTACACACAATGGGCTAAATGGCCAGGTCACAAGGATCCCGAAAGCTCAGAGAAGGTTGGGGGGGAACCCACTGGAACAGCTGTTAGGAGACAGATGGTAGCCTCCCGTCAAGGCCATCCAGTGTGTTCTTTAACGTGCACAGGGTATGACTCTCCCACACACGGGGCCACGGTTTAACGTCCCATCCGGCAGACGGCGGCCTTTCCAAGCCCATTGGTGTCCCCTACTGACAGAGGCCAGGCAGGGAGTTTGGAGGAGATAAATCTCAACGCTGACCCAACCGGCACTCGAACTTGGGAACTGCAGATTAGGAGCCTGGCGCGCTACCGATTGAGCCGCCCCTGCCCCAAAGTGTTAGGGGATGTACAGTCGCTCAAAAACATATCCGAACACTATGGTTGATTACAGAATTCAGAAAAAATATCTGGCAACGATTTTTTTAGAAATTAGTGATCTGGCAAGCTTCGTGTACGTACATGAAGCTTGCACGTTTTTTGAGCGACTGTACACTGAGATGCAAGTTTATTAAGTACACCCCCTCCAGTCATGTAAATGGTTCATTCCAACACGTAATATGTCACGGGATCGAGGTGTGTGGTATAAATCAGGCAGACCAGCTCTTCAAGCATCAGATAGAGTTGTATTGAGCATCAAAATGGGAAAAACGGGCGACTTGGAACTTGTCATGATACTTGGTGCTAGGCGTTACTCTTCTAACTTCTTCTAGCATCTCCCAAACGCCCGTCCTCCTGGGTTTTTCACTCACAACCATTTCAATGGTTTACTGAAAATAGGGCAAAACACAAAAAAACACTACTAGTTATCGGCGATCGTGTGAACGGAAACAGCTTGTGGATCAGAGGGGTCAAAGGATACTGGCGAAAATCGGCAAGCGAACAGACAGATAACCAGCAATTCACAGCAGAATTAAACATTGGTGTGTACAAAAATCATCTCCGAATGCACCACGTATTGTTCCTTGTTGTGAACGGGCCACAACAGTTGCCGACCATGCCGATGGTGTCGGCGAAGAACATGAAAGCAGTCTCGAGTGGGGATAGCGGCATCTACTGGACCTTTGAAGACTGGTGGGACGAATCGAGGTTCCTTTTGCATCATGCTGATAGAAGGATCAGAATTTGGCGCAAGCAACATGAAGCCATGGAACCATCTTGTCTGCTGTCAACAGTGCAGTCCGGTGGTAGCGATGTGATGGTGTGGGGAATGTTTTCCTGGCACACATTAGACCTCCTGATACTCATCGAAGGACATCTGAACGCCATGGCAATTTCGAGCATCGTTGCTGACTGATCGTTGTGGAATAGTTCGTAAGTCTTGTAGCAATTTTGTAGCATTGCCAGATTAGACAAGAATGCGTTTTCTCTCTTTTTCTATTTAGTTTGGTTGATTATGTTATGAGAGATTCTTTGCAAGGGGAATAGTTTGGCCTTTAAATGGACTAAAGATTTGAAATTTTCTGATTTAGATTATGCGGATGATTTGGCGCAGTTGACTAATGATGTTGATGAGATGAATTCTTTCATTAGGGCTGTTGATGAGACTGGTAATAGAGTAGGTTTGGTGATAAGCAGAGAAAAAATTAAAGTGATGAAAATTGTTCAAGCAGATGATACTTCAGTTGCTTTGAAAGGCTGCACTTTTGAGTAAGTGTCTCAGTTTAGTTTTCTTGGGAGCTATTTAACAATTACTGATGATGTGCGGCATGAGATAAATAGAAAAATATGGATTGCTGGAGAGTGTGGAGAGTGTGGAAACATAGATGTATACACCTAAAGATTAAAATTAGGCTTTATAATTGTTTGATCTTTTCTAAGGTTAGTTATGGTAGCGAAACATGAACTCTTTGTAAGGAGGATAACAGGAAACTTGATGGCTTTGATTCTAGATTTTTACACAGTATCTTGGACATTAGGTGGTTCGACTTTGTAAGTACTGATAAGGTTAGAAGAAGCAGTCATCAACCTCTTTTGAACAGTATATTGTGCAGAGACTGCATTGGTTTTGCCATGTTGTCCGTAAGCACAGCTGCAGATTGACGAATAGGGTATGAAAATACAATGTACCTAAAGTCCTCGGGTAAAGGGGGAGACCTAGAATGCAAAGAGCAGACAATGTCAAACAGTACTTTCCTAGAATTGACCTTCAGTGGCCAAATGCAGTAGCTGAAGACAGACATTCCTGGAGAACAAAATTACGCGGTCTGACCTTCGTAGTCCATGTCTGCATCAGGATTTCGTATGTACAGTCGCTCAAAAAAGTATCCGAACACTATGGTTGATTACAGATTTCAGAAAAAATATCTGGCAACGATTTTTTTTAGAAATTAGTGATCTGGCAACTTCGTGTCACGTGACACGAAGTTGCCAGAATGACCTGAATGGCCAGGTCACAAGGACCCCGAAGGCTCAGAGAAGGTTGAGGGAGGATACCCATTGGAATAGCTGTTAGGAGACAGGTGAAGCCTCCCGTCAAGGCCATCCAGCGTGTTCTTTAATGCACAGTGTATGGCTCTCCCGTACATGGGGTCACGGCTTATGGTCCCATACAACGGACGGCGGCTTTTCCAAGCCCATCGGTGTCCCCTACTGACCGTGGGCAGGGAGAGAAGTTTTGCGAAGATAAATCTCAGCTAGGACTCGAACCTGGGAACTGCAGATTACGAGCCTACCGCGCTACCGACTCAGCGACCCCCGCCCCAGAGAGTTTGGGAACCATTGATCTACATAATTCATATGTTTCTATTATAAATAAACAAAATATGTTAATTACATGATGAAACATTTATTCTGGTTAGTCTTAATCATTATTGACTACCAATAAACGAACATCTTTGGGAGAAACAATTACAACAATGGAATATTTTTTGCGGACCTAAATTTGTCTGCAGGCGCACAACAAAGCTCTGTAAGGATTATGAATGCGACGTGCAATCCTTCCAGTACGCGATTCGAACAGAAAGCTTCATCTCCTTTCACAAAGCATACGCTTATTCCCAACTGTTGCATCCCAAATGCGATAAGACAAATCCTCTGGGAGAGCACTGCACAGAATCAACAGCCACGTATTCCCTCTCCCTCAGCCCACGAGGAAGAGTGGGGGAAGCGTTACACTCCTCGTGACTCCGACGACGAATGTCAATATCCTCCAGAACTCCATCACGTGATCTTTCCTTCTGCCGATCTCGTGGCATCGCTCCACCCTCTCTGGGGAGCAGGAGAGGCGGCTGTTCCATTTATTGACGGGCGGTGTCGACGTGCCACGAAACGCCGACAGTGTCGAGGGATTTCACATCCTCATCCCAGTCAGTGACCGCAAGAAGACAAAAGCGAATGATTATCAGAGGATAATAGGGTTTGCAGTGAGCTGAAAAGAAATCACTGAAAACCGAAATAACTGATCGGAATTCCGATTGGGATGGGTTTTCCTTGTGGGATTTCAAACTTTTTCCTCCTTTTTAATCTAAAGAATTATGATAATTTCAATTCTAGAAGAATCCCTGCTGTTTTTCAATGGCCTTCTACCTTTTTTTCTTCTCCAGCTATTCGGTTGTCTTTGTAGATTAGTTATACATTGAACTCTGTAAAAACCGACACTTTACAATTCGGAATTCTTCAAAATCAGACACATCTTATTAAAAAATTATCGCTTTACAACCCGACACTTCAGTTTATCATCGCATATGTGTTCGAGAATTTTTCTGCTATCACCACTATCAAATATTGGCCCTGGGCGGAAATTAACTCTGTCTTTAGTGCGCTAGATTCGTAATCTATAGTCCTCAGGTTCGAGTCCCACATGTGACAGCAATGAGATTTATCTTTTCTAACAGTCCACTCTTCCCTTGGTCAAAAAGGGGACATCGGTGGGCTTAGAAAGGGCACCGTCCGTGGAATGGGACTTTAAGCCGTGGTCCCGTGTGCGGGGCCACGGCACTGTTGATTCTGTGCAGTGCCACGTCCCGTGTGCGGGACCACGTGTACGTGCCATACCTGTGCACGTTACAGATCATGCTGGATGGCCTTGACGAGAGGTAACACCTGTCTCCCAACAACTGTTCCATTGGAATCCCTCTCTCCAACCTTCTTTAAGCCTTCGGAGTCTTTGTGACCTGGCCATTTGGCCTATTGTGTGCAAAAAGGTGTCGCTCGGAGGTAAACCAACCCAACGACGGACACCGACCTTTCCAAACCCATCAGTTTCACCTTTCTGACTGAGGGTAGGGTAGGTTGGGTTGTTTTACCTCTGAGCGGCACTTTTTTGCACACCATGGGCTAAATGGTCAGGTCACATGGACCCCGAAGGCTCAGAGAAGGTTGGGAGAGGGGACCCACTGGAACAGCTGTTGGGAGACAGATGGTAGCCTCCCGTCAAGGCCATCCAGCGTGTTCTTTAACGTGCACAGGATATGACTTTCCCATACACGGGACCACGGTTTAACGTCCCATCCGACGGACGGTGTCCTTTCCAAGCCCATCGGTGTCCCCTACTGACCGTGGGCAGGGCGGGAAATTTTGCGGAGATAAATCTCAACGCTGACCCAGCTGGGACTCGAACCTGGGAACTACAGATTACGAGCCTGGCGCGCTACCGACTGAGCCACCCCGCCCCAGGGTAGGGTAGGATTAAGTGGAGATAAAACTCAACGTTGACCCAGTTGTAGTCCGAACTTGGTAACTTCATATTACGAGACTAACGCAAACCGTACTTCTGCATTTTATGGTTTAATGCTCTGTATTAGTGGGACTGGGGTGGCTCAGTCGGCAGCGCGCCAGACTCGTAATCAGTTTCCAGGTTCAAGTCCCAGCTTGGTCAACGTTGAGATTTATCTCCGCAAAATTCCCCGCCTTGCCCACGGTCAGTAGGGGACACCGATAGGTTTGGAAAGGCAGCCGTCCGTCGGATGGGACGTTAAGCCGTGGCTCCGTGTGCGTAAGAGCTATACTCTGTGCACGTTAAAGAACACGCTGGATGGCCTTGACGGGAAGCTACCATCTGTCTGCCAATAGTTGTTCCAGTGGGTCTCCTCCCCAACCTTCTCTGAGCCTTCGGGATTCATGTGACCTGGCCATTTATCCCATGGTGTACAAAAAAGTGCCGCTCAGAAGTAAAACAACAACCCAACCGTTATTACTATTCCTACAAAGAGTTGTTTCCCCTATAATTCTTACTGTCACCACTCAAAGCATAAAATAAGGCTTTTTATAACACTCGATAAGTGGCAGAATCGTATTTGTGAACAAACCTGCAATCTATCAACAATAACTTTACCAATTCCTAAACAAACTAAGTAACTACACACCAATAATTCTAAGGTTTTAGTCATCAAATACTCCAAAACTGCAGCTAAGTTATTCGATTCTCAGAACCAATTCTTTTCAGACGTTGATCACCACGCACAAGACGATTGCACTCTCTTTTCTTTTACTCGTTCACTAACAAGATCAACACTAATAAACTTATTTAACCTCCCACGCACATATAAAACAAAAACATTTCTTCTCTACGTTTTCCTTCACACAAATTTTTCCTAATTTTTTTTTTTTTAGAATATAATTTTTATTCATAACAGTAAAGAATACAAATACATTTACACTTTGACCCGTAAAGCTAAATAGCTTATCTGCAGGAAAATGAATAAATTATATTAAACATAGGTCATTCAGCCACAAAAATGGTGTACATCAAATAAATCCACAAAACACAACACATAAAAATCAGCTAACTAGAAAGTACCAAATAATTTTTTAATTCCATTTTAATTCTTCTAAAAGAATCTATATTTAGTAATTCTTTTGGAATAGCATTAAATGTAAATGGTACTTGATATTCGGAGGTATGTTTCCCGTAATTATTTCGAAAATTTGGCAATTTGTAATAACCTTGGTTTTGAAGTCTTGTATTTTTATTATGTTGAATTTTTAGTTTGTAAGTTTCGTCAAAAAAATTTTTAATTATTACATTATATTTATATAAATTGCTGTAGGATAAAAGATTTAAAAATTTTAATCTTTCGGTAGAAGTTTTATAATTTTTTTGCAAATGAGACAGAATAATATTTTTAGCTATTATAGACTGCAGTTTTTCTATTTTATTTATGTTTATTTATGTAGTTGTTCCATGCACAATTATTCCATAATTTAAAATAGATTCGCATATTGCTTTATAAAATAGTACACATGTTTCCATATTTAATACGTATTTCAATTTTTGAAATTTTATCGCCGATATTCTCAAGCTTTCACATATGTGGGATATATTGGCATTCCACCTAAAATATTCATCAAAAATGATTCCTAAGTAATTTATTTTATTTACTTGCTCAACAAGTGGGCAACTGCATAATGATTCATAATTTGAAGCATCCTTTTTTCTGCAATTTATTTTATGAGTTTTGATAAAGAAGTTTTGATGAATATGAAATCCTGGTGAATGAATAATCATCAGTTTTGTTTTTTTCTCATTTAAATAGATTTTATTATGATTTAACCATCTAATAATATTATTGTAATCTGTTTGAACCTCTGAAATGCTATCATTTAAATATTTCTGACTGTTTATTAAAACAATGTCGTCAGCATATAGATAAATAGCACTATTTAATTTTGTATTGAACAAATCATTTATGTATACTAGGAACAATAAAGGACCTAAAATTGAGCCTTGGGGAATTCCACATCGTGTAATTACTTTTCTGCTGTAGCAATTTTTTATTTTAGTAATTGTGTATCTGTCTGATAAATAATTCCTAAACCAATCTAACAGTATACCGCGAATACCGTAATTTTCCAATTTATTTAGTAAAATGTTATGATCTATTGTATCGAAGGCTTTCTTTAAATCTAAGAACATAGTTACAATTTTTTCCCTATTATTCAATGATTTATTAATATTATTTGCAATTTTGGAAATTAGTTGAATTGTGTCTTTTCCTTTTTGAAAGCCAAACTGATTTTCATTAATTATGTTGTGTTTAAGCAAAAAGTTAAAAACAGTATTATAAATATATTTTTTCATTATTTTCGAAAAAATAGGCAGAATTGTTATTGGTCGATAGTTAGAAAAATCCTCCTTAATATCACCTTTAAAAATAGGTCTTAAAATACCTGTTTTGAGTTCAGTAGGTATGTTCCCAGTAAATATAATCTGATTTATAATTTTTGATATAACATTAAGTAGTGTCTCTTTATTAAATTTTATATGTTTAAGGCAAATATTATCGTAACCAGGTGATTTATTGGTGTCTAATGAAGTAATTATTTCATCAGTTTGTTTTTCAGTGATTTCATGTATATAGATAGATTTCAAAACTCTTTGTATCATGGTTGGAACATAATTTATATCGTCTTGGTGATTTGTATTTCTTATCTGTAAAATTAGTGTATTTTAAATGTCATTGTAATTGTTTGCTATTTCTTCCACAGATAATTTCGTTTTGGCCATATTGTCAATTATTACATCGTCCGATGATTTTTTTCTGTTTTCCTTCTAATATTTCATATATTAATTGCCAGGTAGCCTTCATATCATTTTTTTTTTCATTATATGTTTATTTCTATAATAAAGTTGTTTCTGATTTCTAATCTGAATATTAACCAAATTCCTTAATTTTTATAGTTATTTTTATAAGCATCACTTTTATCATTGTTTTTAAATTTAATCCAAGCTTTATCTCTTTCTTCAATTAATTCTATCAAGTTCGGTGTTATCCAATTTTTGCTATGATTTCTTTTTACCTTTCCAACTCTCCTCATACATATTCTATTTTTTTCCTAAAATTCCATCATAAATGTCTTTAAATACTTTATATAGGTTTAATTCATCCATTGGGTTGTCTCCATAATTTTCTAAAGTCCATTTCATTTCAGAAATAGCTTTGTTTATATTGTTATGGTCAAATGGCCAATTCTTATTTTCCTGGTCTGTTTCACTATAATTAGCATTATTCAAATTGTTATTGGTGTTGCTAATCAGTGTTAAAATCATATAGTGATCTGCTATTTTGCTTGTTTGAATTATTGAATTTGCTGACATATTTTTAATCAGTTTAATATTAATATGGTCTATACAGGTTTTGGTAATTTTATTTTTTACTATTTCTTCTCTTGTAGCTTCCCTTATTAATCTTTCAAAGTTCATTTCAGCCAATAGTGTGATATATTTTTCTGTGTCATGTTTATTAGTATTCATTGTATCGAAATTAAAATCACCTATTAAAATCTGATTTTGATCTTTTTCTGTACTTTCCATCCAATTTCGGAAATTCAACAGAAAAGAGTTCACATCTGTACTAGGCGATCTCTATAGTGCTAAAACTTGATATATTATATTATTTTTTTTACTTTTATATATATAGTTTCCGCTGGAAGTGTTTGTTGTGAAATAATTTCAATATCTAGATTTTCTTTACAGTATACTGAAATTCCCCTAATAATTTTATTTATATTATCATTTGTGATTTTATTAAATTTATCAATATTATATAAATAATTTTCATATTTATTTACATTTGTTTCAGTTAAAACAAGCAAATCAATGTGTTCCATCATTACAACTCCCTTATTCATTATTTCTAAGTTAAGTTCGTTCGAAGTGGTTAGTGACGTAATTCTCACGTGGAGTAAACGCGAGCATCAAAATGATGCATCACATCACGGTTTCATCATTGCTCGTTCTTCTGTCTTAGCAATAGTATCGCAGGATATTATGATATACGTGACAAATAAACAAAGTACACCCAATTCTGTTTTTACACAATTTTGATTTAACACGGTTTAGAAAAAAAATTCTAATTCTCTTTTTACACGATTTATTTTGATATAACACGGTTCAAACGGCGTCTTTTTAAATATCTCCAATGGAATTTAATTCTGAAAAATATTCCTATTCAAGAAAAAAATTCTAATTCTCTTTTTACACGATTTATTTTGATATAACACGGTTCAAACGGCGTCTTTTTAAATATCTCCAATGGAATTTAATTCTGAAAAATATTCCTATTCAAGAAAAAAATTCTAATTCTCTTTTTACACGATTTATTTTGATATAACACGGTTCAAACGGCGTCTTTTTAAATATCTCCAATGGAATTTAATTCTGAAAAATATTCCTATTCAAGAAAAAAATTCTAATTCTCTTTTTACACGATTTATTTTCATATAACACGGTTCAAACGGCGTCTTTTTAAATATCTCCAATGGAATTTAATTCTGAAAAATATTCCTATTCAAGAAAAAAATTCTAATTCTCTTTTTACACGATTTATTTTGATATAACACGGTTCAAACGGCGTCTTTTTAAATATCTCCAATGGAATTTAATTCTGAAAAATATTCCTATTCAAGAAAAAAATTCCTAGAATTTACTTTTATAACAAAAAGATGCCGCTTTTATGGTCACATTTTTTGCAGTAGTTTTAACTTTGGAAATGTACTATAGATACACCATTGGTGTATGAACACAGAGCATTTCACCATTGGGGTATGAACACGAGAGCATTTCACCATTGGAGTATGAAGACGACGGCCAAAATGTTTCAAACGATGAAAGTGATTTAATTCCAGTCTTACGCAAACGAATGCGTCTATTGTCAGAAAGTGACACCAAAAAAAAACTATTTAATAAGCATATATGTCATTTTTTTGCAGTTTTGTATTCTTGAATAAGTGACATATTATTTTCTTTATGAAGGATAATTTACTTTATATATGTACATATAATTATCTTTATAAGTTTATAAAATGAAAAAAAGTGTTTAAATGAAAAAAAATCAAATAAAGATTTAATTAAAGACTCTGATATGATTTATTTGAAAACAACTTATTATTTGTACTGGGTTTTCACATCTGGAACCAAACTTCTATTTTTTCATATGTACTGTACTTTTTTTTACGCGTTTTTTTCGGGAACCTATCTACAGTATAAAAACAGAATTGGGTATATTAAATATATTACACTTACAGAAATAGTACACTATAAACAATAGTAAAAGTTCTAGATAAATATATGCTTAATTATTAAGTTGGGTTGGGTTGTTTTACCTCTGAGCGGCACTTTTTTGCACACCATGGGCTAAATGGCCAGGTCACATGGACCCCGAAGGCTCAGAGAAGTTTGGGGGAGGGGACCCACTGGAACAGCTGTTGGAAGACAGATGGTAGCCTCCCGTCAAGGCCATCCAGCGTGTTCTTTAACGTGCACAGGGTATGGCTCTCCCGCACACGGGGCCACGGCTTAACGTCCCATCCGACGGACGGCGGCCTTTCCAAGCCCATCGGTGTCCCCTACTGACCGTGGACAGGGCGGGGAATTTTGGCGGGACTCGAACCTGGGAACAACAGATTACGAGCCTGGCGCGCTACCGACTGAGCCAACCCCGCCCCTTAATTATTAAGAAAACGAGATAATAGTTTCGTTTTGCCGTCTTTCTGTTGGTCTGCAGACATCGAACTTTTTTTGGTTACAAAGATAAATTAAAATTTCTTTTTGCGTTGGATAGGTATTGATGAACTATTATTATATGCACTTTCCGAATCTCTCTCTAAAGCTATAATTACGCCTTCTAGCGGTGGAAAAGGTTGAAAATTCCTAAACAAACTAAGTAATTATACAACAATAATTCTCAAAATTTTTTCCAAAATTTCAAGCGAATATTGCAAACGATGTATTTATGCTAGAAATTTGAAATTTTTGTGTTGGAATGTGGTCACGAAGTTTCTATTGCCAATTCCATATACTACATTTCATCTAAAATGAAGATTTCAATTATTAGACCCATATTACAAAACTGAATTCAAACTGAAAGGAAAGTCTATAAAAATTATAGACCTATTGCTATTTTGTCCCTTATTGAAAAGGTTATGGAACTATATGTAGCTAATCTAATCAAAAGCTATCTCAGTAAATATGACATAATCTCTTCGAGACATTATAGATTTCAGACTAATAAGAGCACTACAACATTATTAGAAGTTTTTTCTGACGAAATATATTCTAATCTAAATGAGGACAAAGTTAGCTTTCCTCTCTTTATGGAGTTGAGTAACGCTTTTGACGTACAGTCGCTCAAAAAAATATCCGAACACTATGGTTGATTACAGAATTTAGAAAAAATATCTGGCAACGATTTTTTTAGACATTAGTGATTTGGCAACCTTCGTGTCACGTGACACGAAGGTTGCCAGATCACTAATGTCTAAAAAAATCGTAGCCTCATGTGCGCCAGAGGCGATGTGCGTCCTTCTAGTTAAATTACATAAATACAAGAATGAAAGTAAACATCACAAATGTAAAAATGGAAATTCATTTAAAAAATAAATAAAAAAAGTTCACGAATTTATTTTTATGTTGAACAGTTAAGAAGAAATATTCAGATCGATCGTAATCTATTGTAGCTGTTTCGTATACTCTACACTTTCATTATCACTATATTAAATTAAACATTAAACTGTTTTGATTAAGATTAAAGGTATTAAGCAAACGCTTTCCATTGAGATTAAAGAGTATTAAGCAAACGCTTTCCATTGAGATTGAAGAGTATTAAGCAAACGCTTTCCATTGAGATTGAAGAGTATTAAGCAAACGCTTTCCATTGAGATTAAAGAGTATTAAGCAAACGCTTTCCATTGAGATTGAAGAGTATTAAGCAAACGCTTTCCATTGAGATTAAAGAGTATTAAGTAAACGCTTTCCATTGAGATTGAAGAGTATTAAGCAAACGCTTTCCACTGAGATTGAAGAGTATTAAGCAAACGCTTTCCATTGAGATTAAAGAGTATTAAGTAAACGCTTTCCATTGAGATTGAAGAGTATTAAGCAAACGCTTTCCATTGAGATTGAAGAGTATGAAGCAAACGCTTTCCATTGAGATTGAAGAGTATGAAGCAAACGCTTTCCATTGAGATTGAAGAGTATGAAGCAAACGCTTTCCATTGAGATCGAAGAGTATTAAGCAAACGCTTTCCATTGAGATTAAAAAGTATTAAGCAAACGCTTTCCATTGAGCTTGAAGAGTATTAAGTAAACGCTTTCCATTGAGATTGAAGAGTATGAAGCAAACGCTTTCCATTGAGATTGAAGAGTATGAAGCAAACGCTTTCCATTGAGATTGAAGAGTATGAAGCAAACGCTTTCCATTGAGATTGAAGAGTATTAAGCAAACGCTTTCCATTGAGATTAAAGAGTATTAAGCAAACATTTTCCATTGATATTGAAGAGTATGAAGCAAACGCTTTCCATTGAGATTGAAGAGTATGAAGCAAACGCTTTCCATTGAGATTGAAGAGTATTAAGCAAACGCTTTCCATTGAGATTGAAGAGTATTAAGCAAACGCTTTCCATTGAGATTAAAAAGTATTAAGCAAACGCTTTCCATTGAGCTTGAAGAGTATTAAGTAAACGCTTTCCATTGAGATTGAAGAGTATGAAGCAAACGCTTTCCATTGAGATTGAAGAGTATGAAGCAAACGCTTTCCATTGAGATTGAAGAGTATTAAGCAAACGCTTTCCATTGAGATTAAAAAGTATTAAGCAAACGCTTTCCATTGAGCTTGAAGAGTATTAAGTAAACGCTTTCCATTGAGATTGAAGAGTATGAAGCAAACGCTTTCCATTGAGATTGAAGAGTATGAAGCAAACGCTTTCCATTGAGATTGAAGAGTATGAAGCAAACGCTTTCCATTGAGATTGAAGAGTATGAAGCAAACGCTTTCCATTGAGATTGAAGAGTATTAAGCAAACGCTTTCCATTGAGATTAAAGAGTATTAAGCAAACATTTTCCATTGATATTGAAGAGTATGAAGCAAACGCTTTCCATTGAGATTGAAGAGTATGAAGCAAACGCTTTCCATTGAGATTGAAGAGTATGAAGCAAACGCTTTCCATTGAGATTGAAGAGTATTAAGCAAACGCTTTCCATTGAGATTGAAGAGTATTAAGCAAACGCTTTCCATTGAGATTAAAAAGTATTAAGCAAACGCTTTCCATTGAGCTTGAAGAGTATTAAGTAAACGCTTTCCATTGAGATTGAAGAGTATGAAGCAAACGCTTTCCATTGAGATTGAAGAGTATGAAGCAAACGCTTTCCATTGAGATTGAAGAGTATGAAGCAAATGCTTTCCATTGAGATTGAAGAGTATTAAGCAAACGCTTTCCATTGAGATTAAAGAGTATTAAGCAAACGTTTTCCATTGATATTGAAGAGTATTAAGCAAACGCTTTCCATTGAGATTGAAGAGTATTAAGCAAACGCTTTCCATTGAGATTGAAGAGTATTAAGCAAACGCTTTCCATGAATTGCAACTGCAGTAATTTGAAGAGAAACCAGGAGAGTACTTTGGTTTATACAATAATTTTTTTTTTGAAATTGTGCTATTTTCTTTTCTTATTCTTTGAAACTGTGGTTTCAATTTTATTGTATCTTTGTATTGTATTATTTTTATTAAAAAGTTTGTTTTGGTAATATAAATCATTCGTTATGTATAATATTAATTTATTGCATTTGTTTTTTCAGGATCGATAATAAAACGCATTATTTATCATTAAAAAAGCATCTTAAAGCAATCTGTAATAATATTATGCAAAAATTTATAAACGAATTTCCCTCCACACGTGACGTCATCAAACTATACTGCTCACAAAAATTAGGGGATATTTCAAAATGAATATGAAATGATGAAATAGCCCCTAATTTTTGTGAGCAGTATAGTTGCCATAGCCTTCAGTAGCTTTGATCCATCGCGGGCGGCATCCTAATATCATTTGGCGTGGCACAAATTTGATAACACTGCCGCAAATCATTACCTTTGACATTGTTCCACTGTCGTTCCCCACGATTGCCGAGGTTCATTAAGACCACCTGCGACAAGTGCGGAGTCAAGCAGATGCTATTTAAACGTCAATCCATATATGTTCTCAGCAGCACTTATTAAGATCAAAGAAATAACGTCATTTCAAAAACCAGGACAATAAGATCTCTTAATCATAGGGTTTGGTTGGGTTGTTTTACCTCTTAGCGACACTTTTTTGCACACCATGGGCTAAATGGCCAGGTCACATGGACCCCGAAGGCTCAGAGAAGGTTGGGGGAGAGGACCCAATGGAACAGCTGTTGGGAGACAGATGGTAGCCTCCTGTCAAGGCCATCCAGCGTGTTCTTTAACGTGCACAGGGTATGGCTCTCCCACACACGGGGACACGGCTTAACGTCCCATCCGACGAACGGCGGCCTTTCCAAGCCCATCGGTGTCCCCTGCTGACCGTGGGCAGGGCGGGGAAATTTTGCGGAGATAAAACTCAACACTGACCCAGCTGGGACTCGAACCTGGGAAGTACAGATTACGAGCCTGGCGCGCTACCGACTGAGTCCTCACACAAATGTACTGGTGCTCAAAGGTTACGCAACAAATGCAACAATCGGTGTAGCTTGCGCAAAAATTGAGATTAAATTATAAAAGTCAGTTTTTTTTTACACAAAACACGACTCTGAGTTTGAATCTGTGCATGAAATTCGCATTAAACACAGTTGCACATGCAAAACAGAGTGGTATAAAAAAAAAAAGCGCATTTGTACGTGCGCGTCAGTCCGTGTTAAGAGTCTTGACATACAAAACATCCGACATAGCCAACTATTAGATAATGGATAGGAGAATTCTTTGAATGGAGAAATGAGGTGGCGACCAATCGGGAGGATTGAGGCCCGACTATGTCAGTCTGATATAGCCAGATGGTTAAATCTGAATCGTAGCGTTGTAATGCGCCTGTTCCTGTATTTTGGGATCGATTTCAAACAAGCCGAACCATTTCTAGTAAACCTGTTACTGGACTTCGAGGTTGGGTTGGGTTGTTTTACCTCTGAACTTTTTGCACACCATGGTCTAAATGGCCAGGCACTTTTTGCAAACCATGGTCTAAATGGCCAGGTCACATGGACCCCGAAGGCTCAGAGAAGGTTGGGGGAGGGGACCCACTGGAACAGCTGTTGGGAGACAGATGGTAGCCTCCCGTCAAGGCCATCTAGTGTGTTCTTTAACGTGCACACGGTATGGCTCTCCTGCGCACGGGCCACGGCTTAACGTCCCATCCGACGGACGGCGGAATTTCCAAGCCCATCGGTGTCCCCTACTGACCGTGGGCAGGGCGGGGAATTTTGCGGAGATAAATCTCAACGCTGACGCAGCTGGGACTCGAACCTGGGAACTACAGATTACGAGCCTGGCGCGCTACCGACAGAGCCACCCCCGTCCCCGATTGAATTGGACTCAACGTCACTGAGGCAATGTTAGGTTCACCGATTGTCTACGACTATTGATCTTGAGACAGCCTGAAAATAGATATCATCTCATTAACATAAGGGAAAGAGACAGTTTTGGAGCTGACGATGTGTTGGTGTTGGCAGGCATCACTCACAATGGCTTCAGATACTTTTATGTTGTCCCAGGATGGACTGTAACAGGTGTAAGGTACCGCAATGAGATCCTCGAACCTTATGAGCGTCCATTTCTCGCAGCAATGGGTCCTTATTCCGTGTTAATGTATGTAAAAAAGATAATGCTCGCTTGGTGGACCAATACTTTGAGAATGAAACCACAAGCCGTAAAGACTGGCCTTCCCGATCACTTAACCTTAATTTAATAGAACACGCTGGGACTTTGAGTTATTTCGGGAGTTTGTGGTCACGTCAGAGTTCAAAATGGTGGAAATCAAGATGGCGGACGAATGATAATATCCGGGGAGTTTGTGGTGAAGTCAGGGTTCAAAATGACGGACTTAGAAATTTCGGATGAGGGCAAAAACCAAGATGGCAGAATTCAAAATGGTGGACCAGGGGTTATTTCGGGTGATGTCGGAAACGAAGAGAGTAGTAGAATAGAATGAAGAGACTAGAACTAGAGAACGAAGAGACTTCTAGAACGAAGAGAGTAGCTTATTCTTAATTTAATAGAAAAATGATTCAGACTCTCTGGGACGACTCATCGCCGGTCGCAATTCACCTCCCAAGACCCTCTAGGTTGGGTTGGATTGTTTTACCTCTGAGCGGCACTTTTTTGCACACCATGGTCTAAATGGCCAGGTCACATGGATCTCGAAGGCTCAGAAAAGGTTGGGGGAGGGGACCCATTGGAATAGCTGTTGGGAGGTATATGATAGCCTCCCGTCAAGGCCATCCAGAGTGTTCTTTAACGTGCACAGGGTATGGCTCTCCCGCACACGAGGCCACGGCTTAACCTCTCACCCCAAGGACGGCGGCCTTTCCAAGCAATCGGTATCACCTACTGACCGTGGGCAGGCAGGGCGGGGAATTTTGGGGTGGTAAATCTTAACGCTGTCCCAGCTGGAACTCGAACCTGGGAATTACAGATAACAAGCCTGGCGCGCTACCGACTGAGCCACCCTCGCCCCGACCCGACCCTCTAGGTACTCCAATCTGCACTCATGCGTGAGTGGTAATTACACCCTCAAACTCTCATAGATAACCTTATTTTCAAAATGACGAGTCGTGCAGCCTGTATCGCTGTCCTAGTGATCACGTATCGAATTAAAGATATATTATCATTGAACCTTTACGTGCCACTTTGAGGTAACGATTTTCTAATTTGAATACCTCATTAAACATTCACTGTAATAAAAGGAGAAGCTTTGTCATTTGCTGACCATAACACAATTGCTTTCAAAAATTCAAATAGTAGTGAACTGTACCTGGCAACGGTCATGATATAGATTTAATAACAAACTGGTTCAACAAGAACCTATTAAGTTTAAATATTGAGAAAACGAAATTTATGTATTTTTTATTTACAAAGAGAGATTTTTTTCCCTATAATTTATACATACATGGGTAATATATGAGTAGGAGGATAATGAGAGTTCTGGACCAGTGGCGGGTCAATGTTAGTCCTATGGGACCCGCCACCCATGTGTTTCAAGCTGGTGGCGGGTCATTATCAATCACATTGGTCAGAACTGTCACTGTTTTAAGACTGAAGTCGGATAAAATCGAATAAAATACCCCCCTCCAATGATATATTAATCCGAAATTACATTATTCAGTTAAATTCGAGGTAATTATCAATATATAACAGATGGTACTGAATAACATCTCAGTCATAATTTCCAGAGACTACTTACTATCTTCGTTTCCGACATCACCCGAAATAACCCTCGGTCCACCATTTTGAATTCTGCCATCTTGGTTTTTGCCCTCATCCGAAATTTCTAAGTCCAGACTCCGTCATTTTGAACCCTGACTTCACCACAAACTCCCCGGATATTATCGTTCGTCCGCCATCATGATTTCCACCATTTTGAACTCTGACGTGACCACAAACTCCCGAAATAACTCAAAGTCCCAAGACTATGGTTGACGTCATCTATTAGAAGATTTACCTTTTAAATTATTTTCGCCCAATAGCATTTTTTTTTTCATTTTCTTCGAGACAGTCTTTTAAATCAGTTTCTGCGGGATAGTACTTCTTCTAGTATACTCTCAATAAATTTATTTTGTGCCACCCTCAGTAAATTTATTTTGTGCCTCCCTCAATAAATTTATTTTGTGCCTCTCTCAATAAATTTATTTTGTGCCTCCCTGAATAAATTTATTTGTGCTTCCCTCGATAAATTTATTTTGTGCCTCTATTAATAAATTTATTTAAATGCCTTCCTCAATAAATTTATTTTGTGCCTCTATTAATAAATTTATTTTGTGACCTCCCCAATAAATTTATTTTGTACCTCTTTCAATAAATTTATTTCTTACCTCCCTCAATAAATTTATTTTGTGCCTCCCTCGACAAATTAACTTTGTGCCTCCCTCAATAAATTTATTATGTCACCTCCCCAATAAATTGATTTTGTGCCTCCCTCAATAAATTAATTTTGTACCTCCCTCAATAAATTAATTTTGTGCCTCCCTCAATAAATTAATTTTGTGCCTCCCTCAATAAATTAATTTTGTACCTCCCTCAATAAATTAATTTTGTGCCTCCCTCAATAAATTAATTATGTGCCTCCCTGAATAAATTTATTTTGTGCCTCTCTCAATAAATTTATTTTGACTTCCCCAAAAAATTTAATTTCTCCCTCTTTCAATAAATTTAATTTGTGCCTCCCTGAATAAATTTATTTTTTGCCTCCCTCAATAAATTGATTTTCTGCCTCCCTCAATAAACTTACTTTGTACCACTCTGAAGTAAATTTACTTTTCGCCCTCCAATTGAATATTTTGGGGGGCAAAGTGAATTTTTCAAGCGAATTTATTTTTCTTTTCGCCTAAAGCGATCGCACCAATTTTGTCACTTCAATCAATCTTACCATTTTTGTGGCTCTATTTGAGCATATTTTGTTCTGTTCCCACTTTTGAAATAAAATGCCAACTAAATCACAAATAATATAGTTTCAAAATTGCTTTGCTCGCAAAGTAATGTAAAGACCATTTCACTCTACATTAATATCACTGTTATTTTCTGTTGAAAACAAAGCAAGGCTTTCAATTACTACGAAACTATTTTAAGACTTTTACTCCCCGTTCGTCCTCTTGGAATGCTGTTGGGCAGGCTCTGGTTGTTTCACACTAGATGACCTTGACGAGAAGCTTGTATCTGTCTCCTAACAGCTTCTTAGGGGTGGCTCAGTCGGTAGCGTGCCAGGCTCGTAATCTGTAGTTCCCAGGTTCGAATCCCAGCTGGGTCAACGTTGAGATTTATCTGCGCAAAACTCTCTGCCCTACCCTGCCCACGGTCAGTAGGGGACACCGATGGGCTTGGAAAGCCCCGCCGTCCGTCGGATGGGACGTTAAGCAGTGACCCCGTGTGCGGGAGAGCCATACCCTGTGCACGTTAAAGAACACGCTGGATGGACTTGACGGGAGGCTACCACCTGTCTCCCAACAGCTATTCCAGTGGGTCCCCTCCCCCAACCTTCTCTGAGCCTTCGGGGTCCATGTGACCTGGCCATTTAGCCCATGGTGTGCAAAACAGTGCCGCTCAGAGGTTGGGTTGTTTTACCTCTGAGCGGCCCTTTTTTGCACACCATGGGCTAAATGGCCAGGCCACAAGGACCCCGAAGGCTCAGAGAAGGTTTGGGGAGGGGACCCACTGGAACAGCTGTTGGGAGACAAATGGTAGCCTCCCGTCAAGGCCATCCAGCGTGTTCTTCAACGTGCGTAGGATATGGCTCTCCCGCACACGGGGCCAGGGCTTAATGTCCCATCCGACGGACGACGGCCTTTCCAAGCCCATCAATGTCCCCTACTGACGGTGGATAGGGGGGAGGGAATTTTACGGAGATAAATCTCAACGCTGACCCAGCTAGGACTCGAACCTGGGAACTACAAATTACGAGCCTGGCGCGCTACCGACTGAGCCACCCCCGCCCCCACTCTTTGGGGTCCTTGTGACCTGGCTCTTTAGCTCATTGTGTACAAAAAAAGTGCCGTTCAGAGGTAAAACATCCCAACAACTAAAATGTATCATTTTGAATACTTAACTAGATATTAGTTCACAGGAGCACTGAAACCTTTCTCATATAACCAGTCTCCATTAGCAATCCATTAAGCAGCACGTCCGCATTAACCCTAATGTCAATAGAGAATTCTATTCCGAAACATTGATCTTTAAGAGGATTTTCGGACGTGGTTGGGGGCCTGTACCGAGAGAGCAGAAATCGATTCTGGGAAGTGATCTATGGTTCCGAAATGACGTCATATGAGGACTCTCTCGCCGATATAATAAATTTCAAAATCGCTTTCAGAGATGTAAATCTTTTCCCTTGCTGAAAGGAAAAGCGATAAAACAACGGTAGATATCGAGGATTTCGCAAACGAAAAGCATCATAAGAAAAGTTATGGAAAATTATCTGTCTATGGACTCGCGATTAGGGAACAAGGATAGGATTGATTGATTTTGTGTGTAAAAATTTCGCCTATGTGAAATATACAGCTCACAAAAATTAGCGAATATTTTATCGCTTCATATTCATTTTGAAATATCCTCTAATATTTGTGAGCAGTATAGATGATTTTGTTTCAAATTAAGCTGTCCATCAGGAAATTTCCCGACAGGTTTAGGTGACCTTAAATGTTATGTACATTGGAATGATTACGAAAGATATATATTTCCAGTATTACCTGTGCCGGATCAAGGGGGCAGACATCCCCCCTCCCCTTCCGAATGCTAACTAGAGGTAAAATGAGCAAAAAAATATTAAACATATGCATATATTTCACGAATATCTCAAGGTATTTTTAAAGACCCTCTATAACGGAAGGGAAAATATTACATTGCAATGCAATTCCATTCTCTTGCACATAACACACACTCCACGTTTTGCTCCATTCTCTTGCACATAACACACACTCCACCTTTTGCTCCATTCTCTTGCACATAACATACACTATACCTTTTGCTCCATTCTCTTGCACATAACACACACTCAACCTTTTGCTCCATTCTCTTGCACATAACACACACTCCACCTTTTGCTCCATTCTCTTGCACATAACACACACTCCACCTTTTGATACATTCTCTTGCACATAACACACACTCCACTTTTGCTCCATTCTCTTGCACATAACACACACTACACCTTTTGCTCCATTCTCTTGCACATAACACACACTCCACCTTTTGCTCCATTCTCTTGCACATAACACACACTCCAACTTTTGCTCCATTCTCTTGCACATAACACACACTCCACCTTTTGCTCCATTCTCTTGCACATAACACACACTCCACCTTTTGCTCCATTCTCTTGCACATAACACACACTCCACCTTTTGCTCCATTCTCTTGCACATAACACACACTCCACCTTTTGCTCCATTCTCTTGCACATAACACACACTCCACCTTTTGCTCCATTCTCTTGCACATAACACACACTCCACCTTTTGCTCCACTCTCTTGCACATAACACACACTCCACCTTTTGCTCCACTCTCTTGCACATAACACACACTCCACCTTTTGCTCCATTCTCTTGCACATAACACACACTCCACCTTTTGCTCCATTCTCCTGCACATAACACACACTCCACCTTTTGCTCCATTCTCCTGCACATAACACACACACTCCACCTTTTCCTCCATTCTCCTGCACATAACACACACTCCACCTTTTGCTCCATTCTCCTGCACATAACACACACTCCACCTTTTGCTCCATTCTCTTGCACATAACACACACTCCACCTTTTGCTCCATTCTCTTGCACATAACACACACTCCACGTTTTGCTCCATTCTCTTGCACATAACACACACTCCACCTTTTGCTCCATTCTCTTGCACATAACACACACTCCACCTTTTGCTCCATTCTCTTGCACATAACACACACTCCACCTTTTGATACATTCTCTTGCACATAACACACATTCCACCTTTTGCTCCACTCTCTTGCACATAACACACACTCCACCTTTTGCTCCATTCTCTTGCACATAACACACACTCCACCTTTTGCTCCATTCTCTTGCACATAACACACACTCCACCTTTTGCTCCACTCTCTTGCACATAACACACACTCCACCTTTTGCTCCATTCTCTTGCACATAACACACACTCCACCTTTTGCTCCATTCTCTTGCACATAACACACACTCCACCTTTTGCTCCATTCTCCTGCACATAACACACACTCCACCTTTTGCTCCATTCTCCTGCACATAACACACACTCCACCTTTTGCTCCATTCTCCTGCACATAACACACACTCCACCTTTTGCTCCATTCTCCTGCACATAACACACACTCCACCTTTTGCTCCATTCTCCTGCACATAACACACACTCCACCTTTTGCTCCATTCTCTTGCACATAATACACACTCCACCTTTTGCTCCATTCTCTTGCACATAACACACACTCCACCTTTTGCTCCATTCTCTTGCACATAACACACACTCCACGTTTTGCTCCATTCTCTTGCACATAACACACACTCCACCTTTTGCTCCATTCTCTTGCACATAACACACACTCCACCTTTTGCTCCATTCTCTTGCACATAACACACACTCCACCTTTTGCTCCATTCTCTTGCACATAACACACACTCCACCTTTTGCTCCATTCTCTTGCACATAACACACACTCCACCTTTTGCTCCATTCTCTTGCACATAACACACACTCCACCTTTTGCTCCATTCTCTTGCACATAACACACACTCCACCTTTTGCTCCATTCTCTTGCACATAACACACACTCCACCTTTTGCTCCATTCTCTTGCACATAACACACACTCCACCTTTTGCTCCATTCTCTTGCACATAACACACACTCCACCTTTTGCTCCATTCTCTTCCACATAACACACACTCCACCTTTTGCTCCATTCTCTTGCACATAACACACACTCCACCTTTTGCTCCATTCTCTTGCACATAACACACACTCCACCTTTTGCTCCATTCTCTTGCACATAACACACACTCCACCTTTTGCTCCATTCTCTTGCACATAACACACACTCCACCTTTTGCTCCATTCTCTTGCACATAACACACACTCCACCTTTTGCTCCATTCTCTTGCACATAACACACACTCCACCTTTTGCTCCATTCTCTTGCACCTAACACACACTCCACCTTTTGCTCCATTCTCTTGCACATAACACACACTCCACCTTTTGCTCCATTCTCTTGCACATAACACACACTCCACTTTTTGCTCCATTCTCTTGCACATAACACACACTCCACCTTTGCTCCATTCTCTTGCACATAACACACACTCCACCTTTTGCTCCATTCTCTTGCACATAACACACACTCCACCTTTTGCTCCATTCTCTTGCACATAACACACACTCCACCTTTTGCTCCATTCTCTTGCACATAACACACACTCCACCTTTTCCTCCATTCTCTTGCACATAACACACACTCCACCTTTTCCTCCATTCTCTTGCACATAACACACACTCCACCTTTTGATACATTCTCTTGCACATAACACACACTCCACCTTTTGCTCCATTCTCTTGCATATAACACACACACACTCCACCTTTTGCTCCAGTCAGGTGTATATTTCGATTTTGTATCCAAGGGACAGATACCCTTCATTTCTTTTTGAAGTTTGTCTTCTAGCTTGTCCCTGTTTTTTCTCTTTTCTTGTCTTGTTTTTTTACTGTCTTGACCGAGTCTTTTCCTCGTTTCTACTCCCCCCCCCCCCCCCCCCCCCCGATTTTTCTATTAGCATATCACGTTTCGTTTTTTTAAGCTTCTCTGATTTTCCTTTCGGAATTTTTCCAGTTAACATTTAAATTTTTTCTGACTCAGCCAGCTGCGCGCCATTCTCGTAATCTTCAGTTCCACGGTTCGAGCTCCAACTGTCTCTGCGTTCAGATTCTTATCCTTTAACCCTCACCCTGCCCTTGGCGAGAGTGAGGTGGAGTGTATGTTATGTGCAAGGGGGACATCATTGACTTTGAAACGTTACCGTCCGATGGATGGAACAATAAACCGTGGCTCCGTCTACAGAAGAGTCATACCCTGCGCACGTTAAAGAACTGACGGGAGACTGCCGTCTGTCTCCTAGCAGCTGTCCAGGTGAGCCTTTTCTCCAACCTTCTCTAAGCTTTCGGGATCCTTGTGACCTGGCCATTTAATCTATTTTGTGTAAAAAGGTGCGGTTTAGAGTAGAACAACCCAACCCTCCGAATCCTTGTAATATGGCCATTTACCCCATTGGGTGGAAAAAATACCATTCAAAGACAAAATAACCACCTCAATTTTTATATTGTCGTCATTCTCAATTTGTGCTAGTTCTTCGCCAAACCCCAAATATTCCGTTAAAAATATATAAATACCCCCTCAAGCAGCTGCTTGCCACAGAGGTCTGATAGGAGCCTGTCAGTTTATATGCCATAGTAGAAAGTCTGTGACGATGGATGGACCTCAGCAGAAAAACGACACATACATCCATGCCTTACCCGGGGCTCGAACCCGGGTCTCTTAAATATGTAGACAAGCACGCTAACCTCTCGGCCACGGTCCCGTGGCTAATCCGTTAGCTCCTTTTAATTCCTCGGGCAGGGTTGGCTTAGTCGGTAGTGTGTCAGACTGCGTAATTTGCATTTTTTTTATTCCAAAACTTTATGCCTTTGTTTTTCTCCCTCTGAGGAAGTTCCTCGCAAGATGGCCGTCCATTGGGCCTTCTTACGTGTGAGGCAGAAAAGGTTGGGTTGGTTGTTTTACCTCTGAGCGGCACATTTTTGCACACCATGGTCTAAATGGCCAGGTCACATGGACCCCGAAGGCTCAGAGAAGGCTAGTCGCAGAAAATAGATATATATAAGATGAATTTGGGATATACATTATCTGGCCAAATTAATACGAACACCTACGAAATGGATTGGATTGTTTTACCTCTGAGCGGCACTTTTTTGCACACTATGGGCTAAATGGCCGGGCCACAAGGACCCCGAAGGCTCAGAGAAGGTTGGGGGAGGGGACCCACTGGAACAGCTGTTGGGAGACAGATGGTAGCCTCCCGTCAAGGCCATCCAGCGTGTTCTTTAACGTGCACAGGGTATGACTCTCCCGCACACGGGGCCACGGTTTAACGTCCCATCCGACGACGGCGGCCTTTCCAAGCCATCGGTATCCCCTACTGACCGTGGGCAGGGCGGGGAATTTTGCGGAGATAAATCTCAACGCTGACCCAGCTGGGACTCGAACCTGGGAACTACAGATTACGAGCCTGGCGCGCTACCGACTGAGCCACCCCTGCCCCGTGAAGCAGAAATAAATGCGATTCAGGACACCTCAGTGGGAAGTATGTTTGCATTTCGCACATTGAAAATAAATCCAACGTACTAATCGCTAAACCTGGGTCAGGGTGGCTCAGTCGGTAGCTCCTCCCATTCGGAATGGTTCGTAATCTGCAGTTCCCAGATTCGAGTCCCAGCTGGGTCAGCGTTGAGATTTATCTCAGCAAAACTCCCTGCCCACGGTCAGTAGGGCCAGCCCACGGTCACCGATAGGCTTGTAAAGGCCGCCGTCCGTCGGATGGGACGTTAAGCCATGGCTCCGTGTGCGGGAGAGCCATACCCTGTGCACGTTAAAGAACACACTGGATGACATTGACGGGAGGCTACCATCTGTCTCCCAACATCTGTTCCAGTGAGTCCACTCCCCCAACCTTCTCTGAGCCTTTGGGGTCCTTGTGACCTGGCCATTTAGCCCATGGTGTGCAAAAAAGTGCCGTTCAGAGGTAAAACAACCCAATCCAACCTAATCGCTAAACACTCTCGATTTCAATACGAAAATCCTATTCGTCTTCGCTAAATGCCTCACTCTCATGCGGTGGGTAGGAGGAGGTGTGTGTGTGTGTGGGGGGGGGGGGGGGTAGTGAATATTAGCATACATATATATATATTTATTTATATCTTTAGCGAACTGCCATTTTTCTGTTTTTCCCATCCGAATGACTGAAATTTTGAGAGCACCCTCACGACCGTTTCATTTTTTACGACTCGACCGAGTGGAATCGATCCGTCATAAATCAGCAGACGCGAGCCCTATCTCCGGCAATCACGTGCGCCCGCCCGCGTGACGTCAGTGGAGTTACGACCTGGAGGCTGGCTGCCGCGAGGAGCCGAGTCTTCCACTGAGTCTGCGAAAGTATAAACCACCCTTTAGTGCGTTTTCGCCCTGCAGTAAAGGGGGATTGGTTTCCGTAAAATTTCCTATCGCACTGGGCACCGTGAAAATCGCGTATTTCACGTGAACGAGGAAGAAAGAGAGCGTGAGCGCACGTGTAATAATCATCGCGGTGCCATTGAACGGATAATAGTCTTTCTTTTTTGATTTCCTTACTTGGAAGCTGGGAGAGAGTGGTTATCCTTGGGACTACGTAATGATCACGTGTCATGTTCGTGACACCAGTGCCTTCCCACTAATAAAAAAAAATGTTTTCGTCACCTTCGTTGTCATCTTTTTTTTCGTGCTTTGATTTAAAGAAGGAATTTAAAAAAAATACACCCTCAAGCAGCTGCTTGCCACAGAGATCTGACAGGAGCCTGCCAGTTGTCGTTTTTCTGCTGAGATCCTGCCATCCTCTCAGAAGGTCTGAGAGGATGGCAGGACCTCAGCAGAAAAACGACACACACATCCATGCCTTACCAGGGGCTCGAACCCAGGTCCCTTAAATCAGTAGCCAAACGCGCTAACCACTCGGCCACGGGATAGCTACAATTTTTTATTTTTTTTCCAATGGATCTATTATGTTTTTTTAATGGAGCTATTATGTTTTTGGATCCGGAGATATGGTTGTTGGTTTGCTTTATTTCTGAATCGCACATTTTTTTGCATTCAATGGGACAATTGGCCGAGCCACAAGGACCCCAGAGATGTGGGTTGGCTCAGCCGATAGCGCGCCAGGCTCGTAAACAGCTTTTCCTAGGTTTGAGTTCCACCTGACCCATTAGATGAAATATTGTCTTGTGTAGTGGATCATCGGGTGACCCCATTTAATCTAATTTCCACCTGGGCCAGTATTTAGATCTATCTCTACAAAGTTCCCTGCCGTCCGTCGAATGGGAGTTAAGCCGTGGCACCGTGTGCGGGAGAGTTAAATAGTATGCTGGATGGCCTTGACGGGAGGTTACCATGTGTCTCCTAGCAGCTGTTCATTGAATTCCGATCCTTCAACCTTCTCTGAGCCTTCTGGGTCCTTTTGACCTGGCCATTTAGCCCACTGTGTGCAAAAAAAGTGCCGCCAGATGTAAACAATCCAATCTAACAAGAGGCGCAAGGGTCAGAGTTGGAAAGGGAAGGAGACCCGCTGGACATCTGTTTCGAGAGATGACATCCTCCCGTAAAGGCTATCCAGCTGTTCTTTAAATGCACAGGGAGATTTTAAATACGCCCCTTCACAAGGGGTCACGGCTTAAGGTCCCATCCGATGGACGGCGGCATTTCTAATCCCACTGGTGTCCTCTTTTTCACAGAGCGCAAGTTTAAGAGCGATAAATATCAACACTGCCACAGTTGGGATTCGAACCTGGGAACTGCAGATTACGAGACTTGTGAGCTATCAGCTGCGCCAGCCCTGCCCCTGGGGTCCTGGTAACTCGGTAACTTGTTCTAAAAGAATACAAAAAAAAAAGTTCGATTTGTTTTTGCTTTCTTTTTCTGTTTTTTGTTTCTGTTTATTTCGTTCAATGTGTCAAGTGGCTAAGTCACAAGGCCCCCAAGGGCTCAGAGAAGGATAAAGGAAATGCACCCAATCTACATCCGTTAGGAGACTGATGGAAGCCTCCTGTCAACGCCATCTAGTGAATTCTTTACTATGAACACTGTATCACTTTCCAGTACACGAGCCCACGTCTTTACCTATGACAACTTTTCTAAGCCAATTCCTCCATTTCTCTTGAAGAAATCAAAGATAAAACAGCAACCCAGGGCATAGTCGGGGACTCTATCCTGAGAACATCAGGTTTCCAGCCTGTTATGTTAGTGACTGGGCCACCCACCACCATAGTAACCCCGCCCTGCCCACGGTCAGTAGGGGACACCGATGGGCTTGGAAAGGTCGTCGTCCGTCGGATGGGACGTTAAGGCGTGATCGTGTGACAGCCTTACCCTATGCACGTTAAAGAGCACATAGGATACCTTCTGGCTCCCAACAACTGTTCCAGTGGGTCCCCTCCCCCAACCTTCTCTGAGCCTTTGGGGTCCTTGTGACCTGGCCATTTAGCCCATGGTGTGCAAAAAAGTGCTGCTCAGAGGTAAAACAACCCAACCCAACCATAGTAACACAGAGATTAGCTTCTTTGGATGAAGAAGAAAGGAAGAGGATGTATTGGATTTTGGATGTTGTATTGCCCCCCCCCCCCCCCTCTTAAGAATTTCGCTATATTGGGATTGAATATTTTCCTTGAATATTTTTGAGTACTCTATATTTAAGATTAAGTCTCAATGATTGGCGAAATGGTCGGATTAGCTCTCAATAGTTATCGAAATGATTCCAGCTCGGACTCAGTAATTATCAAAATGATTCAGTCTCAATCTCAAAAATCATCGAAATGGTTCGGATTATGACTCAATAGTCATCGAAATGGTTCGGATTAAGCTCAATAGGTATCGAAATGGTTCTAACTTGGACTCGGTAATTAACCATATAGTCCAGTCTCGGTCTCACTAATTATCAAAATGGTTTGGATTAAGGATCAAAAATTATCAAAATAGTTCAGATTAGGACTCAATAGTCATCAAAATGTTTCGGATTAAACTTAGCAGTTATCGAAATGGTTCTAGATTGGACTCAATAATTATCCATACGGTTCAGTCTCGGTCTCACTAATTATCGAAATGGTTCGGATTAAGTCTCGATAGTTATCAAAATGTTTCGGATTAGGGCTCAGTAATTATTGACATAGATTGGATTAGGGCTCAATAGTTATCGAAATGGTTCAGATTAGGACTCGATAATTATCGAAATGGTTTCGGGTCGAACTCAATTCTTTCGACCTCTGTCTGGCTCGGGCTCAGAAATTTTGATCCGAACTCATCTCCACTACTTTTTTAAAAGACATTTTGTTTGATAGCTGAAACTATTATTAGAGCGTGAGTGACAATTGGGGAGACTGTGAGACTGCATAGTTGACGCTTCTACATTTCTCACAGCTCATATATTAACGACATATTAATTAAGCTAACGACATATGAAATATATTAACGACAAATGATTAGTCAATCAACTAATCAGTTGTGAAAATTTCCGGAGTCCACTGCGCAGTTCCATAGTCTCCCCACTTGCCTCTCATGTTGGGGCGGGGGTGGCTCAGTCGGAATCGCACCAGGCTCGTAATCTGCAGTTCCCAGGTTCGAGTCCCAGCTGGGTTAACGTTGAGATTTATCTCCGCATAAATCCCCGCCCTGCCCATGGTCAGTAGGGGACATCGATGGGCTTGGAAAGGCCGCCGTCCGTCGGATGGGACGTTAAGCCGTGTGTGGGAGAGTCATACCCTGTGCACGTTAAAGAACACGCTGGATGGCCTTGACGGGAGGCTACCATCTGTCTCCCAACAGCTGTTCCAGTGGGTCCCCTCCCCCAACCTTCTCTGAGCCTTCGGGGTCCTTGTGACTTGGCCATTTAGCCCATGGTGTGCAAAAAAGTGCCGCTCAGAGGTTAAACAGCCCAAAAGCCTCTCATGTTACGTCACTGCACGCAACGCAATTCAACAATTTGTTGATTCCAGCAAATCCTCACCTTGGATTCTTTTTTTTAAATCGATCTCGTCTCTACTGGAGGATCTGTCAACAACCCAAGTAATCTTCCTTTACTTTCTTTCAGCGTCGCAAATAGGAAAAGTTGTCTATTAAGGAAAAAAGAGTTTCGTTTTTTCCTTACCTCCATCCAAAAGAAAATAATCGAAGTGTTTTTTTTTCTGTTAGTGGAAATCCCACCGAGAGGTCACTTCCTGTCTCACCAGCTCGTGCCAGTCAGGATATCATGTGACCAGCTGACTCAGCTAATAAAAAGGAAAGCAAAACTTTGATATCCAATCTCAGCTTTTTTATTTTTCTCTCTCCCGTTCTTTTCTTTTCTAGTCGAAAAGATTTAAACGTCCTTCACAAAAGAACAACTCTAATGCGTGGAAATACACCGCTCGTCAAAATTAACAGTACCAGGCACAAAGAATAAATATTTCGCTAGTCGCAGAAAATAGATATATATAAGATGAATTTGGGATATACATTATCTGGCCAAATTAATACGAACACCTACGAAATGGATTGGATTGTTTTACCTCTGAGCGGCACTTTTTTGCACACTATAGGCTAAATGGCCGGGCCACAAGGACCCCGAAGGCTCAGAGATGGTTGGGGGAGGGGACCCACTGGAACAGCTGTTGGGACACAGATGGTAGCCTCCCGTCAAGGCCATCCAGCGTGTTCTTTAACGTGCACAGGGTATGTCTCTCCCGCACACGGGGCCACGGCTTAACGTCTCATCCGACGGACGGCGGCCTTTCCAAGCCCATCGGTGTCCCCTACTGACCGTGGGCAGGGCGTGGAATTTTGCGGAGATAAATCTCAACGCTGACCCAGCTGGGACTCGAACCTGGGAACTACAGATTACGAGCCTGGCACGCTACCGACTGAGCCACCCCCGCCCCACCTACGAAATGCTTCATTTTATGTTTCATAGTGCATTTCTCAGATTTCAAAGTTTTCAATTCTCTGCACGTAGTTCTCGTTGAAATGGCGTTTTGATGTAGTATTAGCGGTCATCTAGCTCAGCTTTGCCGTACAGTTCGTGCCAACAAAGCACCTGTCTCACAAAACTTTTTTTCTTCTGCACTGGAAACACGATTGGCCGTAGTTTTTTGAGACCTTTGCCATTCACCGTACACTTGGGATATTGGTGGTGGGAATGGTTCAGTCGGCAGCGTATCAAGCTCGTAATCTGCAGTTCGCAGGTTCGAATCCAGCTGGACCAGTGTTTTGAGATTTATCTTTTCGCAAAATTCCCCGTCCTGCCCTCGGTCAGTAGGGTACGCCGATGTGCCTGGAAAGGTCACCATCCTTTAGATGGGTTGGGTTGGGTTGTTTTACCTCTGAGCGGCACTTTTTTTTGCACGCAATGGGCTAAATGGCCAGGTCACATGGACCCCCAAAGGCTCAGAGAAGGTTGGGGGAGGGTTGGGTTGGGGGTTGTTTTACCTCTGAGCGGCACTTTTTTGCACACAATGGACTAAATGGCCAGGTCACATGGACCCCGAAGGCTCAGAGAAGGTTGGGGGAGGGGACCCACTAGAACAGCTGTTGGGAGACAGATGGTAGCCTCCCGTCAAGGCCATCCAGCGTGTTCTTTAACGTGCACAGTTAGGTTGTTTTTCCTCTGAGCGGCACTTTTTTTGCACACCATGGGCTAAACGGCCAGGTCACATGGACCCCGAAGGCTCAGAAGGTTGGGGGAGGGGACCCACTGGAACAGTTGTTGGGAGACAGATGGTAACCTCCCGTCAAGGCCATCCAGCGTGTTCTTTAACGTGCACAGGGTATGTCTCTCCCCCACAGGGGCCACGGCTTAACGTCCCATCCGACGGACGGCGGCCTTTCCAAGCCCATCGGTGTCCCCTACTGACCGTGGGCGGGGCGGGGAATTTTGCGGAGATAAATCTCAACGCTGACCCAGCTGGGACTCGTACCTGGGAACTACAGATTACGAGCCTGACGCGCTACCGACTGAGCCAACCCCGCCCCCCTTTAGATGGACGCTAACCAGTGGCGCCATATGTAGAAGAGCCATACACTGTGCACGTTAAAGAACACGCTGGATGGCCTTGAAGGGGAGGCTATTATTTGCTCCCTACCTATCCTGTACAGTGGATCCCCTCCTTGAAACCTTCTCTGAGCCCTGAAAGTCCTTGTGACCTGGCCATTAGTCCATTGTGTTCAAAAAAGTGAAACTCAGAGGTAATACAACCCAACTGAAATTGGAATAGTGTCCTTTCGATTGTGGCCCGTGATTTTCCATTGAGTTTTCTGCCCATCGCACTCCATTGATGAGCCGTCTTTCCAAGTCAGTCAAATCAGTCTTTATGGCCTTTGCTGCTTTTAATAAAAATAATAAATACCCCCTCAAGCAGCTGCTTGCCACAGAGGTCTGACAAGAGCCTGTCAGTTTATATGCCATAGTAGAAGGTCTGTGAGGATGGCAGGACCTCAGCAGAAAAACAACACACACACACACATCCATGCCTTACCCGGGGCTCGAACCCAGGTCCCTTAGATCAGTAGCCAAGCGCGCTAACCACTCGGCCATGGGAACAGGACGTAATTATTAGTGACGTAAAATATTAACGCCAGCAAGAAAGTTTGCATACAATGGCATGGCTCGTGGTACTTTGCGCACGTTGCAGTGTTCATCATAATTTGGCCAGGCAATGTAGTTAACCAGAAGAATAAGATATTTCCTCTGGCCAGTATAGGATGCTAGTTTTCGAAAAGAATGAAGTTTTGCAATTTAAAAAATTAAAACCCTCTAACAGTTTACAATTAAAGTAACGGACGATGCGGAAAATGCAAATGTTAATGTTTTTTTAGTACCTAACCAAACCAAAAAGAATTTTTCAAATAAAACACGATCCAAGGGAAGAAGAAAGAAAGTCCCCCCCCCCCTCATTGTTCCCCTGGAAAAAAAATTGATCGAAACTTAATTTATGCTAAATAATACAAGTGTACCAAAACTTAATGTCGTTTTTTCTTTAATGGAATACAATATTAATTCTTTTCCTTTTTTTTTCTTTCCTTTCCGGAAACATATCATTTAAATTTATTTATTAATATGAAAAGTAGATACGGTATCTCTCTCGTGGGGGTGGGGGGGGTGCTTCTATGTCCTAAATTAACCCATTACAATATGCGCAAAATTATCTTACTAGAATAATGATGAGTTTGCAAAAATTTCATCACGTTAATGGAGTTTATAAAAGCTTACAAATTATTATTCTGCGCAAAAATATATATTTTCCTAGTAATCAAACATATAGATTAAAATTTGGGGTTGGGTTGTTTTACCTCTGAACGGCACTTTTTTTGCATACAATTAGCTAAACGGCCAGGTCACAAGGACCCCAAAGGCTTAGAAAACGTTTGAGGAGAGGACGCACTGGAACGGCTGTTAGGAGACAGATGATAGCCTCCCGTCAAGGCCATCCAGCGTGTTCTTTAACCTGCACAAGGTATGGGTTGGGTTGGGTTGTTTTGCCTCTGAGCGGCACTTTTTTGCACACAATGGGCTAAATGACCAGGTCACATGGACCCCGAAGGCTCAGAGAAGGTTGGGGGAGGGACCCACTGGAACAGCTGTTGGGAGACAGATGGTAGGCTCCCGTCAAGGCCATCCAGCGTGTTCTTTAACCTGCACAAGGTATGGGTTGGGTTGGGTTGTTTTGCCTCTGAACGGCACTTTTTTGCACACCATGGGCTAAATGACCAGGTCACATGGACCCCGAAGGCTCAGAGAAGGTTGGGGGAGGGACCCACTGGAACAGCTGTTGGGAGACAGATGGTAGGCTCCCGTCAAGGCCATCCAGCGTGTTCTTTAACGTGCACAAGGTATGGCTCTTTGCCGTACACGGGACTACGGCTCTACGTCCCATCCGACGGACGGCGGCCTTTCCAAACCCATCGGTGTCCCTTACTGACCGTGGGCAGGGCGGGGAGTTTTGCGGATATAAATTCACGTAGTGTGATTACTTCGTGAATGGATTGTAACATGATTGATTTCAAAGGATGAAAATATAATAGAGAGTTGTAAGAGCGTGGATTTCTTTGGTGCGTGCGCGGAGACGATTGAAAATTGTCTACGTATGGCGGTAAAAGCAGTTTATTTTGGAAGTAGATCAACAGTGCATTTTTAATCTGCTTAGAGAACATTATTTCTTCCATATGTGATGTATAACCAATGGTAAGGTGATGGTTAAAAGTTGTACAGTCGCTCAAAAAGTATCCGAACACTATGGTTGATTACAGAAGTCAGAAAAAATATCTGGAGCGTGTACAGCAACTGTACACGCTCCGTTACCGTTCACTGCAAACTGGAGCGTGTGCAGTTACTGCACACGCTCCAGTTTGCTGTGAACGGTAACTGCACACGCTCAATATTCCGTGAGTGAGCCCACACGATCTAGTATCAAAATAATATGATCACCTACAGTCGCTCAAAAAGTATCCGAACACTATGGTTGATTACAGAATTCAGAAAAAATATCTGGCAACGATTTTTTTTAGAAATTAGTGATCTGGCAACCTTTGTGTCACGTGATTACAGAATTCAGGAAAAATATCTGGAGCGTGTACAGCAACTGTACACGCTCCAGTTACCCTTCACTGCAAACTGGAGCGTGTGCAGTTACTGCACACGCTCCAGTTTTCTGTGAACGGTAACTGCACACGCTCAATATTTCTGTGAGTGGGCCCACACGATCCAGGTTTTTGTGAGCTCACACGATCCAATGTTCTCTGAACATTAACCGCAACCGCTCCAGTTTGCTGTGAACGGTAACAGCACACGCTCCATATTCATTGCATTATATATTCATACGCATTATATATGTTAAAAAAAGTATCCGAACACAGAATTCAGAAAAAATATCTGGCAACGATTTTTCAGAAATTAGTGATCTGGCAATCTTCGTATCACGTGACACGAAGGTTGCCAGATCACTAATTTTTCTAAAAGGATATTTTTTTCTGCATTCTGTAAACAACCGTAATGTTCGGATGCTTCTTTGAGCGACTGTACCTATGCTTTGATTTGTGATTCAGTTTTCGAATGTTATACTGATTTATCAGTTAGTTTTCAATCATTGTCAGGATCATTTAGTGTAGTTGATTAGCATATTGGGGTTTCAAATGATTGATACTTAAATTTATGGCTTCAGTTATTAAATCAGTTCAATTACTGTTTGTTTATTTATTACGAATTCATGAGTGATTGTCAAATAAAAAATACAACTAAAAATCTGTAACAATATGATGGATTGTATTATATTAATGTAAAACTGAATCCACAAGCGAGTTGGAATTCTCATGGATCAGGAATGATTTATTTCTCCGTATTACATTCAGTTAATAAATATCTATCTATCAATTTATATATCTATGTTTCTAATATTAAAATCATTTTTACATACATTTTCAAAAGCAAATTTCTCTTATTTTCCTATTGCTTTCGGGTATCTTTAGATCTATCATGATACAGTCCTGATTGCTGCAAAATTCCCCGCCCTGCCCACGGTCAGTAGGGGACACCGATTGGCTTGGAAAGGCAACCGTCCGTCGGATGGGATGTTAAGCCGTGGTCCCGTGTGCGGGAGAGCCATACCCTGTGCACGTTAAAGAACACGCTGGATGGCCTTGACGGGAGGCTACCATCTGTCTTCCAACAGCTGTTCCAGTGGGTGCCCTCCCCAAACCTTCTCTGAACCTTCTCTTCTTCGGGGTCCATGCGACCTGACCATTTAGCCCATGGTGTGCAAGAAAATGCCGCTCAGAGGTAAAACAACCCAACCTGATTGCTGTATTCGAAACTCAGCTCATTAACGAGCAGACGACCTAAATAATTATGTCTTCAGACACTGATTTGCTTTTGCCTTCTGAAAATATTTCTGCCAACCCCATGATATCACCAGCTGAATTCACTTGGAGGTTGGGTTGTTTTACCTCTGAGCGGCACTTTTTTGTACACCATGGGCTAAACGGCCAGGTCACCTGCATCCCGAAGGATCAGAGAAGTTTGAGAGAGGCGACTCATTGGAACAGCTGTTAGGAGACAGAAGGCAGCCTCCCGTCAAGGCCATCCAGCGTGTTCTTCAATATGCACAAGATATGGCTCTCCTGCACACGGGGCCACGGTCTAACGTCCCATCCGACGGACGGCGGCCTTTCCAAGCCCATCGGTGTCCCCTACTGACCGTGGGCACGACGGAAAATTTGCGGAGTCACTTGGAGGTCAGAAATCATAATTAACCAAAGCAGAAATAGAAGCAAACAACTAATATTCACTTACCTTTTTTCACCTAAGTGTAACGATATATAAGATGGAAAGCGTTTTCGCAGACTGTCAACATTCTTTTGAAAGGATGTGTGGAGCGTGGCTTTACAGGGAATCACAGAGTAAGCCTAGAAAGAGAAGATATTAAATCGAGTCAATAATTCTCATCATGACAGATCTTTATAACTGTTATAGACTTCTTTCAATGGGAAGAGGAGAAAGAATTTGTTTTTGTTTGTTTGGTTGTAGGGAGAAAATTTGTTGTCATTTTTCAATAGAGATATACATTTTTTGTCATACATTTCAGAAATAAAAATGTATAACTCGTTTAATATTTAAAAAAATGCGTCGACATCAAGTTGTGACATGATCAATGAGGATATTTAAACAAAAAATAATAGCATTGCAATCGGGCATGGATCTAGAACCCAATCGAGCAGGAAAAATATAAAGGAACTTGATTTCCAATACAGTACAACGTTTATCCCCTTTGTTTTACGGGTCTTTTTTTTAAAAATTCTTGAAATTTGCATGAAATATAAATAAGTTTAATATAACCTTTTGTCTCTTTCACCTTTACTCGCATTCTGAAAAGGGGGAGGGCATCCCCCCTCGTTACGGTCCTGATTGCAATGCAATTTACCAAGAAGCATATACCAAGAAGTTACGGTGGACGCATTTTGGGTTAACTAATATCTTAGAGAGCGAAAACTCCTTTTTCTAAGGAAAAATGGGTTCTGCACATACAGCAACTCCTAATACGTCTATACCACTTAGGGTCGGGAGTGGCTCAGTCGGTAGCGCGCCAGGTTCGTAATCTGCAGTTCCCAGGTTCGAGAGTCCCAGCTGGGTCAACGTTGAGATTTATCTCCTTTAAAATTCCCCGCCCTGTCCACGGTCAGTAGGGGGACACCGATGGGTTTGTATAAAGACACCGTCCGTCGGTTGGGTCGTTAACTGTGGTCCCGTGTGCGGAAGAGCCATATACTGTGCACGTTAAAGAACACGCTGGATGGTCCTTGACGGGAGGCTACCATCTGTCTCTCAACAGCTGTTCCAGTGGGTACCCTCCCTCAACCTTCTCTGAGCCTTCGGGGTCCATGTGACCTGGCCATTTAGACCATGGTGTGCAAAAAAGTGCCGCTCAGAGGTAAAATACACAACCCTTACGTTAACACAAGAGGAACGTATATCTCTTACTTTAACGCAAACGTATAGAATTCTTACGTTAATGTAAAAGGTACGTATAACCTTTACGTGAACGCAAAAAAAAAAACTCCTTGCGTTAAGGCAAAATGTACGTATACCCCTCTTGCAATAACGCAAAATGAATGTGCACTACTTACGTTAACGCAAAATGAATGTGCACTACTTACGTTAATGCAAAAGGAACGTACACTACTAACGTTAAGCTTTCCATTTCACTACAAATACACCTGAAGTTTTCTTACAATAGAATCTGGATTCATTCATGATGAATTCGTGCAATTATTTAACTTCAGCACATTTATTATCGTAACGAAAGTTCAGCCTACTTCTCTGGGTTAAATTGTGAAACGTAATAACGTGCAGATGAGTTTGGACTGGATAAATACCTTCTGACTTCGTAGAAATTTAAATTCAGAAAGAATTAATTCTTTCTGAATTTATTCTTTCTTCGAAGAATTTATTCTTGGAAGATTAAATTCTTCGAAGATATTTAAATTAAATAACTTCAGACTTCGAAGAAATATAAATTTCCAATTTTGCTTTCAATTGTCAGGAAAAAAAAATAAGAAAGCAAAATTAATTCATTTCTTTTGAATATGATTTCACTGGTTAGAAATTAAGATTAATAAGCCCTATTCAATTTTTTAATTGCATTTTCAGGATGGGTTGGGTTGTTTTACCTCTGAGCGGCACTTTTTTGCACACCATGGGCTAAATGGCCAGGTCACATGAACCCCGAAGGCTCAGAGAAGGTTGGGGGAGGGGACCCACTGCAAAAAAGTGCCGCTCAGAGGTAAAACAACCCAACCCAACCCATCCCACCGGCCATTCCAACCACGTCTATGTTCCCTATTGACCGTGAGCAGGACGAGGAGTTTTCTGGAGATAAATCTGAACTCTGGCCCAGGAGCATGGCAACTGCAGATTATGCCTGGCGCGTTACACAACTGAGCGTTGCCGACTGAGAACCCCGCCTCACCATACAATGGGTTAAATGACCAGGTCACAAGGACCCCAATGTATCATAGAAGGGTGGAAAAGGGGTTCGGTTGTTTTATTTCTGAGCAATTTTTTTTACTTTTCTAAATGGCCAGCCACAATGGCCCAAATGGCTCAGAGGTGGTTTGGGAAGGGGCTCACTGAAGAGCTGTTAGGAGACTGTTTTAAGACTCGCGTTGAAGCCACCCAGCGTGGGTTCTCTTTACGTATACAAAGTAAGACTCTCCTGAACACGGAGTCAGGGCTTAAAATTCCATCTGACGGACGACGACGTTTCTAAACCAACGGTGTCTCCCTTATCACGGAGTAGCTGTTAACGGAAGAAATATGAAAGTGAAAAGAGTGTAGAAACGAAGCTGAGAGCTTTAGGGTTCAAGTCTAATGCGATTTCGTCTGAGCTAACTCTTCTATCCATTCCTTTAAGAGAGAGGACAGTGTGACATAGAATGAGAGGGAATTGAGGTGGGGGGGGGGACAGGAACGAGCCTTTCACATTGAGGAGAAGGAGCTTTCACATTGAGGAGACGGAGTTTTCACATTGAGGAGACGGAGCTTTCACATTAAGGAGACGGAGCTTTCACATTAAGGAGACGGAGCTTTCACATTGAGGAGACGGAGCTTCCACATTGAGGAGACGGAGCTTTCACATTGAGGTGATGGAGCTTTCACATTGAGGAGACGGAGCTTTCACATTGAGGAGACGGAGCTTTCACATTGAGGAGACGGAACTTTCACATTGAGGAGACCGAGCCTTTCACATTGAGGAGACGGAGCTTTCACATTGAGGAGACCGAGCCTTTCACTTTTAGAGAATTTTCATGCAGCATAAGTGAATTGATAAGTGACTTATTACACAGGTTCTGAACAGAGGTGTTGCGACACATATTTAAATGTATATTTATTCAGGTTTTTTTGGCAAATTCTAAAAACAGTCGTTTCGAAAATGGGGGGTACGGAATTTTTTACGAAAGTTTTGTGACAAAACTGAATTGATTTTATTCCTGCAAATGTCAGAGATGGATTGTTTAGTTTCATCTATTTCTTTTAGAAAAGCAAACCCTTGCAGCTACAAGATCAATTAAAGCATTATTCAGTGTTTGCATCTCTTGCGCGATTTGAACATCACAAACTATCAACAATTGTTTAAACAACTGTGACAACTGTCAACAACTGTTTCAAGTTGAAACTTATTGTTATTGGTTGTTGATAGTTGGCAGCACTGTCACGTGTATTTTTCAATTTCTTTATCTGCCGGACCCGTCTTAATAACTGACATTCCTTGCCACTGCATATGCGATATTTTGCTGGAGGTGTGTGTGTGTGGGGGGGGGGGGTCGTCAAGCTCAGGACTTGTCATTATATATAGTTTGGAAATTATTATTCTAATGTAAAGATTTCGGTAATAAATTGAAAAATTTGTTATTGTCTTTTTTCCATTTGGTTAGAATGATTTTTAATTGATTCATATATTAACATATTTCGAGGGGGTTGGGGGTGACCCGAGATTTTTATCTTTTATCCTGGAAAGTGAATGAATTTGAAAAAAAGTAAAAGCCTGTTAGGTACTCTTTCTCCCTAAGGGAAAAATGATGGTTATTGTAGGAAATCTCATCTCAGTTTAAAGTCAAGTTGGGTTGAGGTGTTATAGCTCTGAGCGGCACTTTTTTTTGGCAAACAACGGATTAAATGGCCAGGTCACAAAAACCTAAGGGTTCAGAGAAAGTTGGAGGAGGGGGACCTAGTGGACCCCTGTTATGAGACAGATAGTAACCTTCCGTCAAGGCCGTCAAGCGTGTTTTTAAAGTGCACAAGATATGGCTCTCCCGCACAGAGTGACACGGCTTTAGTACCATCCGAATGACGTCAGACTTTCCGATCCCACCGATGTCGCCAATAGCGATATTTAGAAATCATATTACGGTTAAAAATGCTTGAGAGAATTCCCGGATCTAAGTGAGGGTGAGCATGCCCCCTCTCCCTTGAGAATACTAGTAATTTACTTATTTTAGAATAATTTACCTTTATAAATATTTTTAAACAGCGCGTGTGCAAACTTCGGCTCCAGACCGCCTAGTTGTAAAAATCTTAAGGATATTCTTAGAATATTTTTTCCCTAAAAAGATTAAAAAATATTCTTTGCTAAAAAACTATTCTCAAAGAAAAGTGCTTACTTCGAGGGATGATTTCACGAGGCGTTTAAAATGCCTCGAGCCATTGTTGACAATATTTATTACGGTGTGATAAAAATGTGCATCTCCCTAGAAAATAATCTGGAAAAACCGATGCCGTACATTTTGCCTTAAGGAGCGAAAATGTTATTGGCACTTTTTGATACCTTTTTTACATACAAAGATTAAAAATATCCTTCTGCAAATATTTGCTGAAAAAAAAAACGATGCTACTTTGCATCATTTCCAGGGCGACTCTCAGATTTTTGATAATATGGATATCCTAGTATAGTAGTATTTTCGATTAATTGGCCTGTATATGGGTGACTTGGGTGGGGGTGGCTCAGTCGGTAGCGCGGAAGGCTTGTAATCTGTAGTTCCCAGGTTCGAGTCCCAGTTTGGTCAGCGTTGAGATTTATCTCCGCAATATTCCCCGCCCTCTCAGTAGAGGACACCGATGGGCTTGGAAAGGCCGCTGTCCGTGGGATGGGACGTTAAGCCGTGACGCCATGTGGCCTGTATATGGGTCACTTGGGCGGGGGTGGCTCAGTCGGTAGCGCGCCAGGCTTGTAATCTGTAGTTCCCAGGTTCGAGTCCCAGTTTGATCAGCGTTGAGATTTATCTCCGCAATATTCCCCGCCCTCTCAGTAGAGAACACCGATGGGCTTGGAAAGGCCGCCGTCCGTTGGATGAGACGTTATGCCGTTGACCCCCGTGCGGGAGAGCCATATACTGTGCACGTTAAAGAACACGCTGAATGACCTTGACGGGAGGCTACCATCTGTCTCCCAACAGCTGTTCCAAGTCACACGAACCCCGAAGGCTCAGAGAAGGTTGGGGGAGGGGACACACTGGAACAGCTGTTGGGAGACAGATGGTAGTCTCCCGTCAAGGCCATCCAGCGTATTCTTTAACGTGCACAGGGTATGGCTCTTCCGCACACGTGACCACGGCTTAACGTCCCATCCGACGGACGAAGGCCTTTCCAAGCCCATCGGTGTCCCCTACTGACCGTGGGCAGGACAGAGAATTTTGCGGAGATAAATCTCAACACTGACCAAGCTGGGACTTGAACCTGGAAACTGATTACGAGTCTGGCGCGCTACCGACTGAGCCACCCCCGCCCCGATTTGCGTTATAAAAGTTATGAATTATTTTTCCGCCTATGAATGAAAGCTTTTAAAAACATTTTAAGCTACAATAATTAGGGAAAAGCAGAAGGGCACCATTATGCAATAAATTCCTTATTTCAAATTTTACGAAAAGAAATTAATGAAAAAATTGTACCATTCCTTACCTGACTACCATTTTTCGAATGAGAAGTTTTTAACATAGTCATGAGGTGGTGTTAGGAAGCATTGCTATATCACCGAGTGATATCTACACAAAAATTCGACGACCAAAGATTTTGACCGGTTAAATCAATAATCGGATAATCGGGGATCGGTTAATTGCGGTTTCATTGTCATCCGTGAGCGTGAGTGACAAATATTATATTCCATTATATGAGGCAGCTTAGTTGTCGTTTCCCGACATAGATGGCGCCAAGAGCGAAAAAAAAATATCCGAAAACTTTAAGTTACATCAGTTGAAGAAAAAGTTAGCCATTCATGATGCAGTGGTCAGCACACCTGGTATGTCTCTGGTCCGGGCTTCTCATCGCCGCTCGTGTGGTGTCTTCACGACGGAGAACGAGTTCCTCCCCCCCCCCCTATAAATGAGAGGTATGTTTCTGGAAGCAGAAAAGTACATCATCATCATCATCATCCTCAAGCAGCCATGGGCTACGGAGGTCCAACCAGACCGTGCAGTTTAATTCTCCAAGCATATCTGTTCTGAGCTACATCTGCTGCATCCGGCCACTGTACACCAATTCTAACAAGGTCCTGTTTGACATTTTCTGCCCACCGCATCCTAGGTCTCCCCTTCTTTCTGAGTCCTTTAGGCACACTGTTCATAACCCTATTAGCCAATCTATAATTATCCATACGGGCAACATGGTCAAACCAGCGGAGTCTCTCTCTGCACAATATGCTGCTTAAAGGAGGTTGCAGACTCCTTTGCCTAACCTCATCATTAGTTACAAAGTTAAACCACCTAATACCCAAGATACTGCGTAAGCATCTAGAATCAAAAGCATCTAGTTTCCTGTTATCTTGTTTACATAGAGTCCACGTTTCATTACCATAACTAACCCTAGAAAGAACCAAACTATTATACAGTCTAATTTTAGTCTTTAGGTGTATACGCCTATTTCTCCACAATCTCCATAGATTCCTAAAAGTCCCGGCAGCAATACCCATTCGTCTGTTAATCTCATGCCGCACATCACCAGTATCAGTTACATAGCTCCCAAGGTAATTACTAAAGTGATGACCAATTTTCATCACTTTAGTTTTCTCTCTGTTTATAACCAAACCTATTCTACTACCAGTCTCATCAACAGCTCGAATGAAAGAGTTCATCTCATCAACATCATTTGCAAAAAGGGCTAAATCATCAGCATAATCTAAATCAGAAATTTTCGTATCTCCAGCCCAATTAAGGCCAAAATCTTTCCCTTGAAGTGAATTTCGCATAACATAATCAACAACCAAACTAAAGAGAAAAGGAGACAAAATGCACCCTTGTCGAACACCAGACGTAATGCTAAAATAATTACTACAAGACTTACCAACTCTCACACATGACTCAGTGTTATTATAGAGAGCTTTCATTATGTTAACTAACTTGTCTGGTATACCATATGATCTCACAATCAACCAAAAATTATGACGATCAACAGAGTCGAAAGCCTTTTTGAAATCAACAAAGTCGAAAGCCTTTTTGAAATCAACAAAGCTAGCAATCAAAGGTTTCTGAAACTCTAAACATTTCTCAAGAATCTGCCTAAGTGAAAATATCTGATCTACACATCCCCTACCACTTCTGAATCCACATTGCTCATCACGCAATTGCCTGTCAACCAGATTCTTAATTCTATTAAGCACAATCATGGAAAGAACTTTACCTGGAACAGAGAGTAGGCTGATACCCCAATAGTTATCACAAGAACTGTGATCACCTTTTTTGAAAATAGGGATAATAATAGCTCTGGTAAAATCTTTAGGAACCAGGCCTTTATCATAAAAGATATTCAAAATTTCAGTCATCCAAGTGGTAACCGAAACATTCTCAGCTCTGAGCATTTTTGTAGTAATTTCATCTACCCCTGGGGATTTATGAAGTTTAAGTTTAGAAACAGCCAAAATAACTTCAGATTGTGTTATAGGGCCAACATTAAAGCCATTAATGCATCTATCATCATTGCAAACAATGGGAATAGAAATAACCACATTGTTTAGAACATCACTGAAATGCTCAGCCCACCTAGCCATGACAGAATCCTCCCCTTCTATAACTTTACCTTGTTTGTCCTTCAATCCCTGTATACCTGTTCGTTTTCTACCACACAAAACATTAACTATCTGGTACAGCTCTCTTGCTGTTGTGTTGTCTAACTGCTTCCTCGGCTTTGTCAGCCAAACCATCAAGCCAAAGATTCTTATCAGTAGTTAACTGATCCTTTACACGTTTATTAAGATCTCTGTAATCCTTTCTATTAGGACTAGTAGGGTACTGATTAAGGACATTCCTGCATTTCCTTCTTTCTGAAATAAGCTCAAGTGCCTTATCACTTAAATAATTCTGTCTCCTCTGCTCCTCTTTTCCTAAAAGAGTACTGTTAGTGTCCAAAAAAGCCTGTTTAAAATGATCCCATTCTTCCTCAACTTCAGTATTAAGCAAACCATGACTGTCATAATGACTAAGTAACCTATCATGGTAAGCTTTAGCTATAACTGGGTCTTTCAGAGCTTCAGTATTAAAGGTAAATTTTTTAACCCTAACACAACACTTTTTAAGTTTAAGTTGCAAGACACTTTTAACAAGTAATGGTCAGATCCAATTTCAGATCTCCTATATGACCTGGCATTCCTATCAGAACTAGCCCATTTGCTGTTAATTAATATATAATCAATCATATTCTTATGCAGCCCATCAGGTGAAACCCATGTGTACTTATGTATGTTGCGGTGTTTGTAATAAGTGTTAGTTATTCTGAATCCATTGAGTTTACTTACCTGTAGGAGACGTTGCCCATTGCCATTGCAGCTACCAATACCAAAAGGGCCTATTACTCCTCCCCAAAGGTCAGAGTCAGTACCAACTTTGGCATTGAAGTCACCTAGACAAGGGTAATATCTCCTTTCTTGACAGAATTCAAAATATCCTGAAGTTGTCCGTAAAACCTATCCTTCTCATCCTCATCGGCATCCTCAGTGGGGGCATAACAACAGATAACGTTCAAGTCTTTAATGCTTCTCTGAAATTTTGCTGTAAGAAACCTTTCATTAATGCACTCATATCCTAGAAGAGCATCACTAGCATGTCTGCTGAGCAGCAGACCCACGCCTTGGTGATGCTTTCCATCCTCCCTCCCTGTAAAGAGAAATTTAAAGTTATTTTTAAGTATCTCACCTTTACCTGTCCATCTGGTCTCTTGCAAGCCTAGAATATCTAGGTTATAGCGCTGGAATTCCTGCATGAGGACATCAAGAGAATAATCTCTATGTAATATCCTTACGTTCCACGTTCCTGCAGAGAGAAAATGATTAGTAGGATTTTTAAAGAAATTATATTTATTGAGATTGGTAGGGCCAACAATATCAAACAGCCCCCTGATCGCAGGCATGGGGCAAAGACCTGTTCCTCCTCCGCTAAAGGCTGAAGTCACCGATGCTGGTAGGAACTTCAGGCACCACCTTTTCAAGTGGACTTTTTCAAGAACCATATGGCCTGCCTGAGACACATTACTCCAGTTTAGGCTTGACGATGCCCAACTAGCTAAGTAAGGTTCAGGTACCTGCGATGGCCTCTGATTAGGATTATCCACCAGCTGATATAAGGTATCCCATGCCTCTGTTCACTTAGAGCTGGCAACCCAGAAGCAAACAGAAAACACAGCGGCAGACTCACCCTCAACAGAGGCCCACCAGTGCAGCAAGTCCAGGATCCATAATCAAGCTCAAATCCATAAATAAGTCCAGTCTAGTAGGTATAAATGGTCAGCACCAGGACCCTGTGAAGTTGACCATTCCTCAGCAGGGTTGAAAAAAAAGGAAAAAAGTGGTCATAGATGACCAGATCAGTAGGCCATACTGAACTGCCAGCCCTCCCCTTCCGTTCCCTTCCAAAAGAGAATATCTCTTTTGAAAGGTACTAACGGCCTGCACCACGAGAAGGCGGGGGCGGACATTAGGTGCTAGACCTGGCCGGTTCTGTGCATCATCACTAGGGATTGGTGCACAGGTCTCCTTCCAGTTTACGCCTAGCTACCATTTACAGGCCAGAGAAGTACAGTCGCTCAAAAAAGTATCCGAACGCTGTGGTTGATTACAGAATTCAGAAAAAATATCTGGCAACGATTTTTTTCTGAATTCTGTAATCAGTAATTTTTTTAGAAATTATTGATCTGGCAACACGAAGGTTGCCAGATCAGTAATTTCTAAAAAATATCTGGCAACAATTTTTTTCTGAATTCTGTAATCAACCACAGCGTTCGGATACTTTTTAGAGCGACTGTACCTGAAAATTCGCTTATCTTATGCGGAATCTCAAACTTGTCTACCTGCTTTGAAATCCAAAACATTTGTCTTTGTATTATTGTATTTTATGTCCGACACTAAAAATCGATTTAAGAAAAAAACTATAAAATTTTATTCCGTATAGAATGTCATTTTAATCTTTCCTGTCGGTGGAATGTTTTTTAGTAATTGGGAGACCCGACTTAAATCTTATTCCTAGACCCTCCGCCACCCACACGAAACTAAATCCTGGGTACGTCCCTGACTGTGAGACGTGGGTTCGAATCCCACCCAAGGCAAAACTAATTTTTTTCAGCTATCAGAATCTAACTTACGTACTTCTTACACAAAACTATAAATAAATAAATACCCCCTCAAGCAGCTGCTTGCCACAGAGGTCTGACAGGAGCCTGTCATATATTTCAACGAAAGGAATCCTCGATTTCTCTGATCGCAAGCGAAAATTCTTCTGGCACCTTCCTCTCTTCCTGATAGTTGCGTAGAGAAATGTCACAGATCACACATATATACACACACAAAAAAATAGTCCCCATATATCTCCTACGTAAATGCAGGTGACACATCGCCAGCACTGCCCAAACCCCATTAAGGTATAGAAGTCACACTTCCACCTCCCCCCCCCCTCACCACCTTCAGATTTATCCACACACATTTATCCTCCTCCACACCAAACTTATCCCTACCCACCAAACCAATATCGACGTCTTCCTCAGCTAATATAAAAACATTTCTATCATGGCGTTGACACAAACGATACCATTTCCTGCACACCCTCCTCATCTGTCTCTTTCACATCCCCCTCCCCACCAACGCACCCCTCCCTTTCCCCACTCCACCCTCCTACCAGAAGATACATCCAAGTTTTCACATAAATCACCGAAGCTTTCTCTTGGCCATCGACGCATTGCATTCGGCCTCTATTTGTATCCATCTCTGCAGAGGGAGCGAGCAACATGGCCGCCCCCTCCCCTTCTCCTGCCCACCCGAAGGACCAGCCAATGGGAAGAAACTCAGCCCTGATATGCCGCGAGGGGCACCAGATGACAACAAGACTCGTTGCCGCAACGGACGTCTGCCAATGTATTCTTTATCAACGAACAACAGCGTTTGTCAGAAGAGGCAAAGTTCGCTCCACCCTCGCAGCAGACTTCTGCCCTGGAGTGATATCAATCGACTTCAATCGCAAGCAAGCGCCGACAAATGCGTCGTTCGTCCGACTATTTATAATTGAGTGATGTCTGTTTGTTCTTCCTGCGATGTTTATGCCCTTTCGTTTGCTTACGTTGATATTGCTCTGGAAAGAAGACGAACATTGCTCTGGAGGAAACTGTACAAGGCTTTGTGGGAAAAGTGAGCATGGCTTTTGGAAGAAAGCGAGCTAGCTATGGAGAAATGGGAACGTAACTTTAATAAAAACATAGCTATGAAGGAAAAGGAATCAAACTTTAATAACAACAAGCATAACTATGGATAAGAAAGAACGTAACTTTAATAAAAGAAAAAGCATAGTTTACGGTGAAAAGGAATAGCGAGTAAAAGATGCATAATTGATATGAAAACAAACATACCTTTGGAGGAAAACGAGTACAGCTTTGGGTAAATGAGCATAGTTTTGGGTTGGGTTGTTGGGTTGTTTTACCTCTGAGCGGCACTTTTTTGCACACCATGGGCTAAACGGCTAGGTCACATGGACCCCGAGGTTGGGGGAGGGGACCCACTGGACCCGTTCCAGTGGGTCCCCTCCCCCAACCTCGAATTATATATATTGAATTATATATATATAATATATATTATATATATATAATATATATATAATATATATTATATATATATTATATATATTATATATATCAATGCCCTCAATAAGACAATCATTGTATTGTTAGAGCAATAAAGCCCACTGGACTATATGAGCAGTCCTCAGATCTTGAAGGGTTTGTCGAAGGGGTTCAAGGGTGTCAATAAGTCTTCCCTGGGCGTCCCACAGATATTTTATGGGGTTCATATGTGGAGGGAATGCAGGCCACTCCATTTGCTGAATACTTTCTCTCTTAAGATTTATTGTTGGTCAGTCTTGCTCTGTGTGGACGGGTATTATCGTCCATTAAGAAGAAATCGTCAGCTTGACAGAGGAATCAACAAAAGAATCAAAGATCTTATCCTGATATTGTCGTGCCCACATTTATTTCATAATATGGATATGACGAGTTCGCGCAAGGGCCGGCGTTCGTCATTGCTACTGTGTTTTCCATTTTTCATCCATCTTGGGTTGTTTTACCTCTGAGCGGCACTTTTTTGCACACCATGGGCTAAACGGCTAGGTCACATGGACCCCGAAGGCTCAGAGAAGGTTGGGGGAGAGGACCCACTGGAACAGCTGTTGAGAGACAGATGGTAGCCTCCCGTCAAGGCCATCCAACGCACAGGGTATGGCTCTCCCGCACACGCAGCCACGGCTAAACGTCCCATCCGACGGACGGTGGCCTTTCCAAGCCCATCGGTATCCCCTACTGACCGTGGGCAGGGCGTGGAGTTTTGCGGAGATAAGTCACAACGTTGACCCAGCTGGGACTAGAACCTGTTAATTACAGATTACGAGCCTGGCACGCCTCCGACTGAGCCACCCCCACCCCTCATCCATCTTGGAATGCTCGTCCAGCGACAAGGACGATGTACCCCACAGGCTCTGAATTTTGGCAACCCGGTCCAGTAGGCCCAGATGGTCCAGGCCTAAGTGACTGTCGAACGTCAACAACATCAGCCACATGGATCGGGGAATCGCACCTCGAACCGTGTGGACCAATGAGAAACGGACAAAAACACATAGATGGCAGCAATTCGGTGGAGGTCACCAAGAGGAGAACAGAGAAGTGCGAAGAAGACTTCATTTCGAGAGCAGGACAGCAACAGAGGTGTTTTCGAGTCCTGCGTGCGAGACACAGAGTCTTATCACAAACTGTTGATTGATGGAGAATGACTGCTGGCCGCTCAACTAGGAGCCTAACTGCTTGCTACCTTTGCTGACACCGTGGCATATGAAGAATGACGAACGAGCACGCCGACTTGCAGCATATCCCTTGGGAGAAGGGACCAGCGTTATCCAACCTACATAGGTAAGGGGTCAATTACTCTGATCTTGCATTCCATAGTGAAGTGTAGTGTTATTCGTAACCGTCGTGCTGACCCGCCAAGAGATGCTGCGCTGTTGACTTTTTCGGCCTTTCTGAACGTTTTCTCGTAATTACGAGCTATGACTGGCTTGCTGCATGCCATTAGTAAAGTTTCCCTCAGGACAAAAGGACAGCGCCAAGAACGTTTATAAAAAAAGTTTATTGAGAAAGTGTGTTAAATAAATGTATTTTTATGTGGATGTGATTTTTTTTTAAAGTATATTTATGTGTGCCATTATTGTGTTTACTCTGAAAGCCAGCCACCAGCAAACAGCAGGGGAGGAAGTCGGCCACTAACGCCATTCCCTTCAAATCTTATTGCGTTATCGGGCTCATTTTCGAGTGAAGGCTGGGCCTGATGAAGGGGCGGGGGTGGCTCAGTCGGTAGCGCGCCAGGCTCGTAATCTGTAGTTCCCAGGTGGGTCAGCGTTGAGATTTATCTCCGCAAAATTCCCCGCCCTGCCAACGGTCAGTAGGGGACACCGATGGGCTTGGAAAGGCCGCCGTCCGTCGGATGGGACGTTAAGCCATGGCCCCGTGTCAATGGACTCAATGAATTCTCTAATGTAACTGTTTCGTTTCCTTTATTAATTTATTATTAACGAAGATTCAGCAATAATAAAGCACAGGAATGTTCTATAGCAGAATTACGCGGCATTTCCTGTGTTTTTTCTATTATTTAATCTTGAATCTATAACAGTGATTCTGAGTGACTATACCGTACAAAAAAAATAAATATAACACCCTTGTCTTGGGAGATATTCTGTTGTTGTTTTTTCGATCAAAAGATGTCGCCATAATGTACTCTCGATCGAGGAAATGAAAGTTTGGATAGAACTGAATTAGTGTTGGAATAGTTCAGTGGCAAATCATAAGATAAGTTTTCAGAAGGTCATAGGTTCAATTCTCTCTTCCTTACGTAACTACATTTTTCCAGCTAAGTCTGCAATTGCTTCATTCTGCCATACGGATTGTCTCCCACTATATCGTTTAAAGGAAACGGATTAAATTCATCTGTAAAATTCAGAAGCAATTTCACATGAAAAATCTTATCTTCCAACAAAAATCAAAATATTCTTCGAAAATATCCTGGAGTTTTTTGGGTTGGGTTGTTTTACCTCTGAGCGGCACTTTTTTTTTGCACACCATGGGCTAAATGGCCAGGTCACAAGGACCCCGAAGGCTGAGAAAATATTGGGGGAGGGGACCCAATGGAACAGCTGTTGGGAGACAGATGGTAGCCTCCCGTCAAGGGCATCCAGCGTGTTCTTTAACGTGCACAAGGTATGGCCCATCCGACGGACGGCTGCCTTTTCGAGCCCATCGGTGTCCCCTACTGACCGTGGGCAGGGCGGGGAACCTGGAGTTTTTTGGAGAGAAAGAGACACACTTAAAATATATTGATGAGAATGGGGAAGAGATCCGATAAACTAGAAGTCTTTCTACACTCATGAGCATAGGAGTTGATTCCGTTGTTATCACGTGAAGCTCGTAATCTGATGCTCCATGTTCGAACCCCTTTTTTGATGCTCCATGTTCGAACCCCTTTTTTGATGCTCCATGTTCGAACCCCTATTCTCCGCTAATTCTTGCTCTGCTTTAGGTACTTAAAGGAACACCGATACACGTGGAAAAAATCGCCTTCATCAGATGGGACGTTAAGACGTGACACCGTTCATTGAATACCTGGCTTTTTTTTTTCTTTTTTTTTTTGGACTCCATCTGTAGGATACACTGGGCACATTGGAAACATGCTGGATTGTCTTGACAGAATTGTGTTGTTTTACCTCTCAGAAGAGTTTTTTTTTTGCACACGACAGGCTAAATGTCCAGGTCACAAGGATCCCGGAAGCTCAGTAAAGTTTTTTTACGTACACAAGGTATGAATTTCCGCACATGGGGTCACGACTTAATGTCCCATTCTATGGATGGCAGCCTTTCCAAGCACATGGGTGTTTCCTACTGACTGAGAGCAGGGCGGAGAGATTTGGGGGGAGATAATCTCAACACCTGGCAGGGGGTCTCCAATCTGGGAAAATGTTTTACACCCCACTGGGAAGGTAATTAATATATAAAATATTCACATTACTACATATATAATCCTCCCGCAGCAGAATCTACTTTTAGTCGTGATTTATTTTTTTTTGCCATACATTCAATTATTATTATATTTATTAAAAAAACTCCATTATATATTAAATATTCATACAATGTGTGGCAAAAAAATATTTGCCATACTTCGTATGCCATACATTTTTTTGGCCATACATTGTTCCTTCATTAAATAATTAATAGTCCAGTATCCTACTGGGGGAACAGAGGCATCCTCCCGCACCAAAAGGAATGATCAAAGGCAGGTAATGTTTTTTTTTTTTCTTAACAAATACAAAATCATTTATTTACAGTGCTATTATCACAGTTCACCTTACATTCTTAAAACGACTTACATAATGCTTGAAGATGATAAATCGCTCTATTGACTATATTACAACTAAAGCCTCTCACTTTCCAAACTACTATAACAAAGTGCTAACATTGCTGACTGAGAGATAAGATTTCTCTCTCCAAAGTGCAAGACTGAAGTGCCTCAAGTGGAGTTGGGTTGGGTTGTTTTACCCCTGAGCGGCACTTTTTTTGCACACCATGGGCTAAATGGCCAGGTCACATGGACCCTGAAGGTTCAGAGAAGGTTGGGGAAGAGGACCCACTAAAACAGCTGTTGGGAGACAGATGGTAGCCTCCCGTCAAGGCCATCCCGCGTATTCTTTAACGTGCACAGGGTATGGCTCTCCCGCACACGGGGCCACGGCTTAATGTCCCATCCGACGGACGGCGGCCTTTCCAAGCCCATCGGTGTCCCCTACTGACCGTGGGCAGGGTGGGGAATTTTTGTGGACCTCAAGTGGAGTGTCCAGGTCCAAGTTGAGAATAGAGTGTCGAATAGTGTCCTTTTCTCTCTTTTACACACAAAAAAAAAAACATCCAAAGAGTTTGACTGATCCCCGCAATTCTCTTGTTGGGGAGAAGAAGTGGTAAGAGATCAAAATAGACAGTTCTCGATGCTCTTGTCTCGAAACCACGTGACTGTCCGTTTGTGAGAACCATTGAGCAGTGGTTCAGGGGGGGGGGGGGGGATCTTCCCGGTCATCCCGTGTCATAATGTTAAGAGTGTCAGACATGGCACCAGGCGCCACTCTGACAGAGGCTTTTTTGCGGATGAGAGGGTGCCTCCTTTTTTGCTCCCCGGATTATAACTGGCAGGAATGCAGGTAAATGGCCTCGCCCTGCTATGCGGTGCATGAAACGTAATTGTCCGCCGAGACAATCCTTCTCATGGCGCCAGAATGTCAGAAAGGAAGCTGAAAACAGGAACTCGAAACAGTTTTAAGTGAATATGAAAATTCACGCAGAACATGGGTTGGGTTGTTTTACCTCTGAGCGGCACTTTTGTGCACACCATGGGCTAAATGGCCAGGTCACATGGACTCCGAAGGCTCAGAGAAGGTTGGGGGAGGGGACCCACTGGAACAGCTGTTGGGAGACAGATGGTAGTCTCCCGTCAAGGCCATCCAGCGTGTTCTTTAACGTGCACAGGGTATGACTCTCCCGCACACGGGGCCACGGCTTAACGTCCCATCCGACGGACGGCGGCCTTTCCAAGCTCATCGGTGTCCCCTACTGACCGTGGGCAAGGCGGGGAATTTTGCGGCGATAAATCTCAACGCTGACCCAGCTGGGACTCGAACCTGGGAACTACAGATTACGAGCCTGGCGCGCTACCGACTGAGCCACCGCCGCCCCTCTGAGTAAAAAGCCTCGTGCACTACCGATTGAGACATCCCTGACCCGATCTTCACATGAAGTTTCCATCTTTCTCCTAAACGTTGTCCAAGAGATGTGTTTTCTCTACCCAACTCTAAGCCCTTAGGATCCTGGTGGCCTGACTTTTATTTTTCAATTACAATTTATTATTCCATTTTGCATTTCGTACAATTTATATTTTATACATATTATGCAATTTGAGTTTACACAACGAATTTTTTTTCGTTTCAGATGTACAAATTTTATTATATAATTCTTTTGTATTTTTAAATTATGCATTTGTTAAGCAATAAAATAAATGATGTTGTTGAACATCTATTTATCATTACAAGCAATAATTGAACTCTCAACCATCCTTAGGAGTATCAAACACGCCTGTAGAAGTGTAAATCTATGAATATATAGATTAATTAAAATTTATTTATTTCTAAGCGAGAATTAAATTTTACAATTTATCATGATTATTGATTCATAAATGGTATCCATACTTATCACATTTATATATAACAGCAAAATATATAACAATTTAATCATTTTTCTTAAGGATTTTTTCAATATAAATAATTTCATCAATCCATAATTTTAATAAATTGGAAAATTTATATATTTTAATCTCATTTTTTGTTTCTTTCCGGCAATTGGTTAAATTCCCGGCAATTTTTCGTAAATTTTCTCGACAATTGCCGTAAATTTTCGGTGCTAAATATACATAACGTATTTGTTTAATACTTTTTTTACAATATCGGTGTGGAAAATTTAGATTAGTGTAATCATTTGATCTCCTATTATGATTAGAAGATTTAACATTATTTTCTGTATAATGTTTTCTAATATACAAGGTGAATCTGAAAAAGTGGGCAAAACTTTACGGGGTGGTAGAACGCAGCTATACGAGCAATATTCGTCATAGAAAGTATGGGCGGAACGCAAACGGCGAGCCGCTAGGTGGCGTTGGAAATGGTATAAAAGGGTCGGTCCTCGCACCCAACGGCATTTCTACCGTCGATTGCCGAGAGGATGGCGGGTTATACTAACCACGAAATGGCGGATATGCACTTTGTGTACGGAAAAGCCTAATCTACGAGTTCCCCATTGAAACCGATATGGATCTAGTCGCCAGGATCGCCGTTGTTGCCGACGATATTCGGGAAATGCCTGGTGTCTTCGCAAATGTGCGTCGTTCCCTATCCCGCAGGTGTGAAGCCTGCATACAGCTGGCGGCAGCTCTTTTGAGCAATTTCTTTGAGCATGTACCTCAATTACATTCCTGTTAATAAAATGTTTTCTGAAGTATCACCTCTCCTTCTTGTGTTCATTCTTTAAATGTGACAGTGGAAAACTACCTTTTAACTTCTCACCGCTTGCGTTCCGACCATACATTCTATGACGAATATTGCTCGTATAGCTGCGTTCTACCACCCCGTAAAGTTTTGCCCACTTTTTCAGATTCACCCTGTATAATAGAATGTTATAAACGTACAATTTCCTTATTGAAGAATATTTAAATCATTATAATAAGATCTAACACTGTCATATTTTTTCTTTTCCATTACACATCTAATCTAACACTGTCATATTTTTTCTTTTCCATTACACATCTAATTATTTTATTTTGTGAATTAATAAGTGGTTTAATAATGATTGTAATATGATCCTCCCCACGAAAGTAATCCATATTTTAAATGTGATTTAATCCATGCATAATATATTAATTTTAAAAGTGTAATGTTAACAAAATTTCTAATATAATATAAATTATGTAAATTACATTAATCTTTTTTACTAAGTAGTCAATATTGTGTTTCCAAGTTAAATGACTATCAATAAAAATATATTTTTTGTAAACAATGACTTTTTTTAGTACATTGTTTGCAAAAAAGGTATCTGCGGAGTTAATGCCTCCGAGCTCTTGGGCTATTTTACCTCTGAGCGGCTCTTTTTTGCACACAATGGGCAGGTTAGGACTCTGAAGGCTCAGAGAAGGTTGGGGGAGTGGACCCCTGAAAGAGCCGAACAGATGGTAGCCTCCCGTCAAGGCCATCCAGCGTGTTCTTTAAGTGCTCAGGGTATGGCTCTCACGCACACGGACCCACGGCTTAACGGACGGCGGCCTTTCCAAGCCCATCGGTGTCCCCTACTGACCGTAGGCAGGGCGGGGAGTTTTGCGCAGATAAAGCTCAACGCTGGCCCAGTTGGGACTCGAACCTGGGAACTGCATATTATAAGCCTGACTTCGACTGAGCCACCATCGCCCTAGTGGCTCCAAGATTTTGCACAGAAAAAAAACCATCCATATCCCTACAACCAGAAATCTCAATGTCGTCCATTGAAAACAAAATACAGAATAAAAAGAAAGAAAGAAAAAATTAAAATTGTAGTTGTTAGAAAGCAACTTCGTATCTTTCGTAATAGCCGCCCTGTCGATAGCGCACTAGACTGATTAACTGCAGTTTCCAGATTCGAATCCCAACTGTGCCAGTATTGAGGTTTATCTCTGCTGACCCCCGCTCTGACGTCGGCGTAAAAGGGAACACTTTGAAAATCTCGTCGTCGGTCACATGGGACGTTAAGCGATGTCCCATTGTGCAATGGATGAGGGGTGATTCAGTCGGAAACGCGCCAGGCTTATAATCTGCGGTTCCAAGATTCGAGTTTCAGAGTTGAAATTTATCTCCGAAAACCTCCCACTCTTCCCTCGGTCAATAGGGGGCGCCGATGTGCTAGGAAAGGCAATCGTTCATCCGATGGGACGTAAAGCCGTGGTCCCTTGTGTCTGAGAAAGCCGTACCCTCTGCACGTTAAAGAACTGGATGTCCTTGAGGAAACTACTATTTCCCTCCTAACAGATATTTAGTGGATCCCCTTCCCCAGTCTTCTCCGAGTCCCCAAGGTCCTTGTGAGCTGCCCATTTAGTCCATTGTTCACAAAAAAGGTACTTTTTTGGTTATCTCCGGTCACATTTTAACATGGCAGTCTTTATTGATTCGTTCTCATTTGGCTTAAAAATTTTTCGGGTTTTTTTTTTATAATGCGGACGACTGATTTGTGTCTTACTCTGATTCCTCTAGGCACAGAGAGTATCTTTTTAAATTTTTGTGGCAAAATGTGTTTCCTCTGTACTTTTTGGTTATTTCCGGTCATATTTTAACATGGCAGTCTTTACTGATTCGTTCTCACTTGCTTAAAAATCTTTCGGGCCTTTTTTTTATAATTCGGACGACTGATTCGTGTCTTACTCTGATTCCTCTAGGCACAGAGAGTGTCTTTTTAAATTTTTGTGGTAAAATGTAAGTTTTCTCGGTACTTTTCGGTTATCTCCGGTCACATTTTTTTGGCGACGAAAAATAAACACCAAAAGTAGCAGAGAAAACACATTTTGCCACACAAATTTAAAAAGACACTCTCAGTGCCTAGAGGAATCAGAATAAGACACGAATCAGCCGTCCGAATTATAAAAAAAGCCCCAAAATTTTTTAGGCCAAGTGAGAACGAATTAGTAAAGACTTCTATGTTAAAATGTGACGTGAGTTAACCGAAAAGTACCCAAAAACTGCTGCTCACGGATAAAAAACGGCTTGCATCACTAAAGTCAGATAACTCGACCCTCCTCCTTCAAATCAGGACACAAAACGAAAGAGAGAAAAAGAACTGGAATTGCAACATTATGAAACGCAAAGTGTTATCTTACATCATGTTCGACATTTTCTTCTTTCAGCTCTTTCGCAGAGGGTTTAATTACTTCTCCCTTTAAATATTTAAAGCGGCTTTTATCCGCCAGTAGTTAATGGCACCGGGAATGAAAACAGATTATTCTCGTCAGCTCCACAATGGCGCCTCATCTTTCAAACCTCTCCCGAAACCCGTCACAAAACGGACAAAATTAATTGCTCGAAACGTAACTAACTCGATAATGAAACCCAAACTAACGAGATGCTTTCAAAAGATTACCGAGCACATTAAAGAGCCATCGACGTTATGAAAGAACGCAAGATCTATCCCTAACACAAAATATCCTTTCGACTGCAAACAATAAAGCTTTTGTTAGTTATTAACTATTTAAACGGAAAATTCTAAATCACCTTTCCAAACCTCACAGACAGAAGCGAACAATTTATACGTAAATCTTTGGCATTGTACAACAACATTTAAAAAAAGGGGTAATTGGGCGGGGGGGGGGAATGAGAAGGGGGGCTTGCAAAAGAGAAACTTTAGCTTGCATTAGATAATATATGTTAATTGCCAACTCGGAATTCGCAACTTTCGTAACTACGGAAAGAGACAATGGTGTAATCAGATTATGCTTCCTAAAAGCGTACCGGAAGTGTAGGAGGAGGCGAAGAGGTGGGGGGTGGGGTGAATTTCTTTCCTCCCTGTCCAGAAGACTGCAGCATTCGGAGGTTACGGGCTTATTGAAAGGAATGATTCCGCTTCAGTTCACTTTCTGGAGGTTAATAAGATTTGCGACTAAAGTCTAAAGAAGGAAAGGTAAATGGACACAGAGGCAACGGCTGCTGCGTTTCTTTTAGCGAAAAAAAAAACAACAGAGAATTCTGCGCGAGCCTCAAATGAGTATGTTTGATCTTTTTTTATTTCCCCTCCATCTCGCAAATTCAGTTATTCATCTTCATAGTCTCTCTACATTGTTTTTTGCCACTGGTGATGAGGGACCGGATTAATGAACCGCGTTTTCATTTCATCCGTCTTTAGGATTTCTTTTCTCCCTTTGGTATCTCACACGACGCTTTGTTCTCCGAAGACGACACAATACGCGAAGAATGGAAATAAATTCGGTTAAGTTCACGCGGATGCTCCTCATTATTATTGGTGAGGCAACAATGCGCCCTGACGTCCCGCAGAACGAGAAGGAGACATTGTTTGCGGTGAAAACAATGGCAGAGGATGAAGATGAATTCTTCGCATTCTTTTGTTGCTTTTCGCATTCTTTTGTTGCTTTTCGCATTGTTAATCGCTTCGTTTGTTCAATGAAAGCATTCTTGGCTAAAGTTTTCATTTTAACAGTCAAATGCCCTGTTGCTGCGTTTCTAGCGGATATTTTGTGTAATGGAAATTTTAAAGAATTTCTGCAGCAAAGATTTGTATTTAAGAGAAACATTTTTTTCGCCTACTCACTAACTCAATCAAGGTTGGGTTGTTTTACCTCTGAGCGGTACTTTTTTTGCACACCTTGGGATAAATAGACAGGTCACAAGGACCCCGAGAAGGTTGGGGGAGGGACCCACTGGAACAGCTGTTGGAAGACATATGGTAGCCTCCCGTCAAGGCCATCCAGCGTGTTCTTTAACGTGCACAAGGTATGGCTCTCCCATACACGGGCCACGGCTTAACGTCCCATCCGACGGACGGCGGCCTTTCCAAGTCCATCGGTGTCCTCTACTGACTGTGGGCAGGGCGGAGAGTTTTGCGGAGATAAATCTCAACGCTGACCCATCTGGGACTCGAACCTGGGAACTGCAGATTACGAGTCTGGCGCGCTACCGATTGAGCCACTCCCGCCTCTAACTCAATCAAGTAACTGATGTTAGTAACAATACGCTGAAGAATATTTCTTTAATAATATGCGAAAAAATTATGTTAATTGTTTGTTTATGCACTGTGTCACGCAGCTGTTAGAAAGGTCACGTGCAACAAACGTCCTAACCGTCACGATCATGGCTGAAAAGTGTACAGTCGCTCAAAAAAGTATCCGAACATTATGGTTGATTGCAGAATTCAGAAAAAATATCTGGCAACGATTTTTTTTAGAAATTAGTGATCTGGCAACCTTCGTGTCACGTGACACGAAGGTTGCCAGATCACTAATTTCTAAAAAATTCGTTGCCAGATATTTTTTCTGAATTTTGTAATCAACCATAGTGTTCGGATACTTTTTTGAGCGACTGTACGATTTTCATCAAATGAAACAGAAGTCGTCGATAAATAAACTCTTTATATCACCGCACAATTGTTTAATTTTTGAACAGAATGGAAGTAGAGGTTCTGTGCCTTCTTTATTCAGCCCACCTTTTTTTAAAAAATAAATCTGCATTTTTAAATCAGTTAACTGTAACAGGTTACCATACTTCCTGTCGATGCATATTTTTTCAGAGTTTCCCGTTATTTATTTATATTTTTTATATGTTTTGTTTCTTAACATTTTGTGTGCTATTTTATTGATTGTGACTTCCTTAGACCAGCAGAATTTGTACATATAATTGTATTTGTTTATAAGATAGAAATAATGATTAATATTATGCATGTGATTTATATATTTGTTCTGTTCACAGAAAAAATATCATTAAAATGAATCAGATAAAATTTCACAGTAGGATGAGGAAGTTCTTCATTTACAGAGGTGTAATCCTTGATTTGAATTTGATTCTAAATCATTATTTTTAAATCCAATCCATTGCTCATCCTCCTTCATTCATCCAGTCTTTCTATCCAGTCCTTCCCAAGCTATTCCAATCCAATCCATTGTGTTTCGGTCTACATTCATCCAGTCCTTCTATCCAGCCCTTCTCAAGCTATTCCAATCCAATCTATTGCTCATCGGCCTACATTCATCCAGTCTTTCTATCCAGTCCTTCTCAAACTATTACAATCCAATCCATTGCTCATCGGCCTACATTCATCCAGTCCTTCATATCCAGTTCTTCTCAAGCTATTCCAATCCAATCCATTGCTCATCGGCCTACATTCATCCAGTCCTTTTATCGAGTCCTTCTCAAGTTATTCCAATTAAATCATTACTCATCGGCCTACATTCATCCAGTCCTTCTATCCAGTCCTTCTCAAGCTATTCCAATCCAATCCATTGCTCATCGGCCTACATTCATCCAAACCTTTTATCCAGTCCTTCTCAAGCTATTCCAATCCAATCATTACTCATCGGCCTACATTCATCTAGTACTTCTATCCAGTCCTTTGCAAGCTATTACAATCCAATCCATTGCTCATCGGCCTACATTCATCCACTCCTTTTATCCTGTTATTCTCAAGCTATTCCAATCCAATGTATTGCTCATCAGCCTACAATCATCCAGTCCTTCGTATCCACTCCTTCTCAAGCTATTCCAACCCGATCTATTGCTCATCGGCCTACAATCATCCAGTCCTTCTCAAGCTATTCCAATCTAATACATTGCTCATCGGCATACATTCATCCAGTCCTTCATATCCAGTTCTTCTCAAGCTATTCCAATCCAATCCATTGCTCATCGGCGTACATTCATCCAGTCCTTCTCAAGCTATTCCAATCCAATCCATTGTTCATCGGCCTACATTCATCCAGTCCTTCTCAAGCTATTACAATCCAATCCATTGCTCATCGACCTACATTCATCGAGTCCTTCTCAAGCTATTCCAATCCAATCATTGCTCATCAGCCTACATTCATCCAGTCCTTTTATCCAGTCCTTCTCAAGCTATTCCAATCTAATCATTGCACATCGGCCTACATTCATCCAATCTTTCTATCCAGTCCTTCTCAAGCTATTCCAATCCAATCCATTGCTCATCGGCCTACATTCATCCAGTCCTTCTCAAGCTATTTAAATCCAATCCATTGCTCATCGGCCTACGATCATCCAGTCCTTCTATCCAGTCCTTCTCAAACTATTCCAATCCAATCATTGCTCATCAGCCTACATTCATCCAGTCCTTTTATCCACTCCTTCTCAAGTTATTCCAATCCAATCTATTGCTCATTGGCCTACATTCATCCAGTCCTTCTACCCAGTCCTTCTCAAACTATTACAATCCAATCCATTGCTCATCGGCCTTCATTCATCCAGTCCTTCATATCCAGTTCTTCTCAAGCTATTCCAATCCAATCCATTGCTCATCGGCCTACATTCATCCAGTCCTTCTCAAGCTATTCCAATCCAATCATTGCTTATCAGCCTACATTCATCCAGTCCTTTTATCCACTCCTCAAGTTATTCCAATCCAACCTATTGCTCATCGGCCTACATTCATCCAGTCCTTCTACCCAGTCCTTCTCAAACTATTACAATCCAATCTATTGCTCATCGGCCTACATTCATCCAATCGTTCATATCCAGTTCTTCTCAAGCTATTCCAATCCAATTCATTGCTCATCGGCCTACATTCATCCAGTCCTTCTCAAGCTATTCCAATCCAATCCATTGCTCATCGGCCTACGTTCATCCAGTCCTTCTCAAGCTATTCCAATCCAATCATTGCTCATCAGCCTACATTAATCCAGTCCTTTTATCCACTCCTTCTCAAGTTATTCCAATCCAATCCATTGCTCATCGGCCTACATTCATCCAGTCCTTCATATCCAGTTCTTCTCAAGCTATTCCAATCCAATCCATTGCTCATCGGCCTATATTCATCCAGTCCTTCTCAAGCTATTCCAATCCAATCCATTGCTCATCGGCCTACATTCATCCAGTCCTTCTCAAGCTATTCCAATCCAATCATTGCATCCAGTCCTTCTACCCAGTCCTTCTCAAATTATTACAATCCAATCCATTGCTCATCGGCCTACATTCATCCAGTCCTTCATATCTAGTTCTTCTCAAGCTATTCCAATCCAATTCATTGCTCATCGGCCTACATTCATCCAGTCCATCTCAAGCTATTCCAATCCAATCCATTGCTCATCGGCCTACATTCATCCAGTCCTTCTCAAGCTATTCCAATCCAATCATTGCTCATCAGCCTACATTCATCCAGTCCTTCTCAAGCTATTCCAATCCAATCATTGCACATTGGCCTACATTCATCCAGTCCTTCTCAAGCTATTACAATCCAATCCATTGCTCATCGGCCTACAGTCATCCACTCCTTCTCAAGCTATTCCAATCCAATCCATTGCTCATCGGCCTACGATCATCCAGTCTTTCTATCCAGTCCTTCTCAAACTATTCCAATCCAATCATTGCTCATCAGCCTACATTCATCCAGTCCTTTTATCCAGTCCTTCTCCAGTTATTCCAATCCAATCTATTGCTCATCGGCCTACATTCATCCAGTCCTTCATATCCAGTTCTTCTCAAGTTATTGCAATCCAATCCATTGCTCATCGGCGTACATTCATCCAGTCCTTCTCAAGCTATTCCAATCCAATCCATTGCTCATCGGCCTGCATTCATCCAGTCCTTCTCAAGCTATTACAATCCAATCCATTGCTCATCGGCCTACATTCATCCCGTCCTTCTCAAGCTATTCCAATCCAATCATGGTTCATCAGCCTACATTCATCCAGTCCTTTTATCCAGTCCTTCTCAAGCTATTCCAATCCAATCATTGCACATCGGCCTACATTCATCCAATCTTTCTATCCAGTCCTTCTCAAGCTATTACAATCCAATCCATTGCTCATCGGCCTACATTCATCCAGTCCTTCATATCCAGTTCTTCTCAAGCTATTCCAATCCAATCCAGTGCTCATCGGCCAACATTCATCCAGTCCTTCTCAAGCTATTCCAATCCAATCCATTGCTCATCGGCCTACATTCATCCAGTCCTTCTCAAGCTATTCCAATCCAATCATTGCTCATCAGCCTACATTCATCCAGTCCTTCTCAAGCTATTCCAATCCAATCTATTGCTCATCGGCCTACATTCATCCAGTCCTTCTACCCAGTCCTTCTCAAACTATTACAATCCAATCCATTGCTCATCGGCCTACATTCATCCAGTCCTTCATATCCAGTTTTCTCAAGCTATTCCAATCCAATTCATTGCTCATCGGCCTACATTCATCCAGTCCTTCTCAAGCTATTCCAATCCAATCCATTGCTCATCGGCCTACATTCATCCAGTCCTTCTCAAGCTATTCCAATCCAATTATTGCTCATCAGCCTACATTCATCCAGTCCTTCTCAAGCTATTCCAATCCAATCATTGCACATCGGCCTACATTCATCCAGTCCTTCTCAAGGTATTACAATCCAATCCATTGCTCATCGGCCTACATTCATCCAGTCCTTCTCAAGCTATTCCAATCCAATCCATTGCTCATCGGCCTACGATCATCAAGTCCTATCCAGTCTTCTCAAACTATTCCAATCCAATCATTGCACATCAGCCTACATTCATCCAGTCCTTTTATCCACTCCTTCTCAAGTTATTCCAATCCAATCTATTGCTCATCGGCCTACATTCATCCATTCCTTCTACCCAGTCCTTCTCAAACTATTACAATCCAATCCATTGCTCATCGGCCTACATTCATCCAGTCCTTCATATCCAGTTCTTCTCAAGCTATTCCAATCCAATCCATTGCTCATCGGCCTACATTCATCCAGTCCTTCTCAAGCTATTCCAATCCAATCCATTGCTCATCGGCCTACGATCATCCAGTCTTTCTATCCAGTCCTTCTCAAACTATTCCAATCCATTGCCCATCGGCCTACATTCATCCACTCCTATCCTGTTATTCTCAAGCTATTCCAATCCAAAGCATTGCTCATCAGCCTACAATCATCCAATCCTTCGTATCCAGTTCTTCTTAAGTTATTCCAATCCAATCCATTGCTCATCGGCCTGCATTCATCCTGTCCTTCTTCCAATCCTTCTCATGCTATTCCAATCCAATTTTTTTCAACCTATTCCAATGTCAGTCCATCCGAAAAAAATTGTGTTTTGCAGAAACCTTAAATGCTTTCCAATTTTGCAAGTAGTCATCATTAATATTCATCGTCTATCAATCTCGCAGTAGACGAATCGCCCTATTTCAATCCTTGCTGTGGCTTTGTCACCTTGTTCCATCCAACCCAGTCACTGGTTTCCCAATTTCAATCCAGCATTGAACCTGGTCGCCATATTTTAATCCAGCCCAGGACATGGTCGCCCTATCTCAAGCTAGTCCAAAGAGTGGTCGTTCTGTTTCAATCCAGCTCAGAGCCTGATCACCGTACTTTAATCGTACCTATAACCTCATTACCCTAAATCGTGCCATTGGTTACACTACATTAGTTCAATACTTTATAACAGTTGTTCTCAACCTTTTATGCTTCACGTACCCCCTGGAAATGTGTATGTAACTGGCGTACCCCTTGTATAGATAGATAAAACTATAGTTATACAATAACAATGGGAATAAAATAAAATATATATATAAGTGGTTCCCAACCTTTTATGCTTCACGTACCCCCTGGAAATGTGTATGTAACTGGTGTACTCCTTGTATAGATAGATAAAACTATAGTTATAGTATAACAATGGGAATAAAATGAAACATATATATCAGTGGTTCTGAACCTTTTATGCTTCACGTACCCTCTGGAAATGTGTATGTAACTGGCGTACCCCTTGTATAGATATATAAAACTATAGTTATAGCATAACAATGGGAATAAAATAAAACATATATATCAGTGGTTCTCAACCTTTTATGCTTCACGTACCCCCTGGAAATGTGTATGTAACTGGCGTACCCCTTGTATAGATATATAAAACTATAGTTATAGTATAACAATGGGAATAAAATAAAACATATATATCAGTGGTTCTCAACCTTTTATGCTTTACGTACCCCCTGGAAATGTGTATGTAACTGGCGTACCCCTTGTATAGATATATAAAACTATAGTTATAGTAAAACAATGGGAATAAAATAAAACATATATATCAGTGGTTCTCAACCTTTTATGCTTCACGTACCCCCTGGAAATGTGTATGTAACTGGCGTACCCCTTGTATAGATATATAAAACTATAGTTATAGTATAACAATGGGAATAAAATAAAACATATATATCAGTGGTTCTCAACCTTTTATGCTTCACGTACCCCCTGGAAATGTGTATGTAACTGGCGTACCCCTTGTATAGATATATAAAACTATAGTTATAGTATAACAATGGGAATAAAATAAAACATATATATCAGTGGTTCTCAACCTTTTATGCTTTACGTACCCCCTGGAAATGTGTATGTAACTGGCGTACCCCTTGTATAGATATATAAAACTATAGTTATAGTATAACAATGGGAATAAAATAAAACATATATATCAGTGGTTCTCAACCTTTTATGCTTCACGTACCCCCTGGAAATGTGTATGTAACTGGCGTACCCCTTGCATAGATAGATAAAACTATAGTTATAGTATAACAATGGGAATAAAATAAAACATATATATCAATGGTTCTCAACCTTTTATGCTTCACGTACTCCCTGGAAATGTGTATGTAACTGACATACCCCTTGTATAGATAGATAAAATTATAGTTATAGTATAACAATGGGAATAAAATGAAACATATATATATATAACAAATATCTAGCGACTTTTGAAATCTCACGGCGTACCCCAAAAATTTTACCGCGTACCCCACGTTGAGAACCTCTACTCTACAATACAACATTATGTTATATGCAGGCCTGGATCTAGAGAAAAAAAGGAGAGGGGGAGGAGAACAAGCGGTAAAAGGGGAGGGTGAAGCAAGAGACTTCATTGCCATTTCAGTATAACCTTTCCCCTTCGTTTTTACAGGTTTTAAAAATATTTCCTTAAAAATGCATAAAATATGTACAAGTTAAATTATTTTTGGCCTCCGTTACACTTAATAGCATTTTCAAATGGGGGGGGGGGTCTCCTCTTTTACCTTCCCCCTAGATTCGGCCCGTGGCATCGCTTTATTTTAACCCAGTCCAAAGTCGGTTACCTCCATTATAGACCAGGTTAAAGTAGGGCCATGTTGAAGTAATTTCATTCGACCCCTAACCTCAGGAGAGGGGGTGACTCAGTCGGTAGTGCGCCAGGCTCGTCATCTACAGTTCCCAGGTTCGAGTCCCATCTGGGTCAACGTTGAGATTTATCTCTGCTAAACTCTCCGCCCTGCCCACGGTCAGGAGGGGACACCGATGTGCTTGGAAAGACCGCTGTCCGTCGGATGGGATGTTAAGCCATGGCGCCGTGTGCGGGAGAGCCATTCCCTGTGCACGTTAAAGACACGCTGGATGGCCTTGACGGGAGGCTACCATCTGTCTCCCAACAGCTGTTCCAGTGGGTCCCCTCCCCCAACCTTCTCTGAGCCTTCGGGGTCCATGTGACCTGGCCATTTAGCCCATTGTGTGCAAAAAAGGGCCGCTCAGAATTAAAACGCAACGAAAATAAACTGATTTATAAAGGTTAAGTTAAATCCCCTTGTTAGATCAATAAGAAGAGAAATTCTAAACTCTAGGATCTGACCCTTTATAAGAATATCATGTTGCTAAATTCATGTGAGGGATAAATGTCTCAATAGGTATGGCGACTTTGAACAGATCAACAAACGTGTTGTTTTACCTCTGAATGCTACTTTTTTTGCAAGCAATAAACTAAATAGCCAGGTCATAAGGACCGCAAGGACTCAGAGAAGGTTGGAGAAAGAGAACCATCCCTAAGTTGGGTTGTTTTACCTCTGAGCGGCACTTTTTTGCACACTATGGGCTAAATGGTCAGGTCACATGGACCCCGAAGGCTCAGAGAAGGTTGGGAGAAGGGACCCACTGGAACAGCTGTTGGGAGACAGATGGTAACCTCCCGTCAAGGCCATCCAGCATGTTCTTTAATGTGCACAGGGTATGGCTCTCCCGCACACGGGGCCACGGCTTAGCGTCCCATCCGACGGACGGCGGCCTTTCCAAGTCCACCGGTGTCCCTTACTGACCGTGGGTAGGGAGTTTTGCGGAGATAAATCTCAACACTGTCCCAGCTGGGACTCGAACCTGGGAACTTCATATTACAAGCCTGGTGCGATGCCAACTGAGCCACCCCCGTCCCGACCATCTCTAGGAGGACTCTGTTAGGAGACATATGGGAGTCTCCTGCTAGACTAGGCCCTGTTAGGAGACAGATGGGAGTCTCCTGCCAACGCCATCCAGCATGTTCTTTTAAGTGAAAAGCGTATGGATCTTCTGTACACGGAGCCAGCGCTTTACTTCCCATGCAACGGACGGCGGCCTTTCCTAGCCCATCGATGTCCACTACTGACTGAGGGCAGGGTGGTCAGGGTGGGTGAGTTTTGGGAAGATAAATCTCAACGCTAGTCCAGGCGGGACTTGAGCCTGGGAATTGAAGATTACGAGCCTGGCTTGCTACCGGATGAGTTACTCTCGCCCTATTGCAGGTAGTTATAGGATATACAATAAATGACTTAAATATTAAATCTATTATTTTTATGGCAATAATACAAAATAAAAAATAGTAACTTTCCTAACTGAATACATATTTGATTATTGATACATTAATTATTGTAATTAATTATTTTTTTCCTTCATCTGTAAGGTATAATTTAAAGCAACCTGTAATAATATTAAATCAAAATTTAAATATAATTTCCCTCTATACGTGACGTCATCGAAATAGCTTCAAAGCCTTCATTGTGGAAGTAGCCTTGGCTATACCCTCTTACTTCATCTTTGAGCAAGGACTTGCTCTTACGACAAGTTAAGTATCAACGCTGTCCGGGCCTTGACATAAGGCTTCCATTTGTCTCAGCTATATAGGAGATCTCTAATCCATCTCAGAGCTCTTGGGATCCATTTTTTTAATGAAAACTCGTGAAGATAAAATTGCAAAATTCCCAATAGCATTGGGATTCAGTTCACCAGCAACCAACACAGAAAACTCTTGGTTGCTGGTGAACTGAAGTAACTCTTACACTACCCTCTGGGAGAGGAAGTTTGTGCAGTTTAACTCACTAACTATCACTTTACGCTTCACTTCTGACTCTTCCCACAAGAGAATTTCAGAAAAGTCATTAAACGAACTCTTTTTTTAATAGATAAGAAGTTTCAAATAGTTTGGAAGTCGACGAAGTCAAAACACAATGAAATTAATTCTCTCAATGAACGAGAAAAAAAAGAGCATTATTGTATCATTAGAAGAAAAAGGTAGAAAACAATTTTTTTTAAGTCTTTATGACGATGATTTCATACCCCTTTCATTCTCCACAACTGGCAGCACGATCGAAGACAACCTGCCCACCCCCCTGCTAAGTTTATCTCTGTTATTTGTTGCTCAAGTTGTTTCTCTGTTTAGGAGTAACAGAAGAGTGGAAATCAATGGCTCTCGGGTCATCAGGGTCCATCTGCGAATTTCTTTGAGCAAGGACTTGCTCATTGCTACGATTGCTTGCTTATCGAGCGCTGGCTTCCGATGCGAGACGGCGATGCTCTTGATTACAGGTGGATAGCGAAACGCGGAACAGCTGCTCTAGGAGACTGGGACGAAATTATCTCACTCATCCTTGCTACTGTTACAGCTGCTGATATCGTTGCTGCTGTTACAGCTGCTGATATCGTCGCTGATTCCTTCTCTCGTTACCAGTGTTGGAAAAAATAAAAAATAATAAATAAATACCCCCTCAAGCAGCTGCTTGCCACAGAGGTCTGACAGGAGCCTGTCAGTTTATATGCCATAGTAGGTCTGAGAGGTTGGGTTGTTTTACCTCTGAGCGGCACTTTTTGCACACCATGAGCTAAATGGCCAGGTCACATGGACCCCTAAGGCTCAGAGAAGGTTGCGGAGGGGACCCACTATAACAGCTGTTGGGAGACAGATGGCAGCCTCCCGTCAAGGCCATCTAGCGTGTTCTTTAACGTGCACAGGGTATGGCTCTCCCGCGCACGGGGCCACGGCTTAACGTCCCATCCGACGGACGGCGGCCTTTCCAAGCCCATCGGTGTCCTCTACTGACCGTGGGCAGGGCGGGAAATTTTGCGGAGATAAATCTCAACGCTGACCCAGCTGAGACTCGAACCTGGGAACTACAGATTACGAGCCTGGCGCGCTACCGACTGAGCCATCCCCGCCTCGTATCTGAGAGGATGGCAGGACCTCAGCAGAAAAACGACACATACATCCATGCCTTACCCGGGGCTCGAACCCAGGTCCCTTAGATCAGTAGCCAAACCTTAGGGAAATTTTAGTAGATTTAGCGATTTTTATGAGCAGTTACCGGAAAGGAGAGAGAGAAAAATAAATCTCCTGAAGAAACAATGTTTAATAGTTTTATTACCAGTGTTCTAAACCTTAGGAAAATTATACTAGAAATAGGTATTTTTGTGAGTAGTTAGGTGTTAAAAAATGGAAAAAATCTGTGAGCTGGAGTTTACTGAAGAAACAGTGTTTGACAGTGTTTTTTGTTCCAGTGTTCGCAATCTTAGGGAAATTTCAGTAGATTTAGGGATTTTTGTGAGCAGTTACCAGAAAAAGGGAAACATTTATTATATAAGAGGCCACGGGCGCCCGCAGAAAATTTTCCAGGGGGAGGGGACAAAGCTTGGAGACAAATAATTACATCAATAAATTTTTATTAATTATTTAATTTTTTTAGGGTTTTTCTTTTTCACAAGTAGATTATAGAATACAGTATTGCATCAATGCAAAAAAAAAAACATAATATATATAAATTAATTACGTTTAAATTGTTACGATTATAATTTGTGGAATTTTTTACTCGATCCCAGGGGGGGCAGGTGCCCCGTTTGCCCCCCTCTGCGGACGCCCATGTAAGAGGCTGAAATCTGTTGCAAAAAAAAAAAACAGTGTTTAAAAGTTTTAGTTTAAAAAATGTTAGTAATTTAAATAAACTTTATGAGCGTAAACAATAGAAATAACAACTGAATATATTATATTTATTACGTACTAGCTGAAGGCACCTGGCACCGAACAGGGTTCACTTTTAACATGTATTCATTGCGCTAAAGGTTAGTTTTGTCAAATTTTAGCACATTTTAAACACGAACACTTTCCAGCGTTTTCCTGACGTCAGGACTCTCTTTCACAGCCAATGGCTTCGTTTCCGTGTAAACAATCGCTGCCCGGGTGTCACTTTCAATCTGTTTATTCTTATTTTCATTGAACTGATGGTTGGTTTTGTGAACACAACTTCTCCTCCCAACTCTTTAACACTGATTTAAAACGGAGAATTGCGCGGTTTTACTGACGTCAACGCGCGATCTCTTAGCCCGTGGTTTCGCTTCAACCCAAACTATCGATATTTTTTTCCGTTTCGATAAATTTCGCTGACCTGTGGCTCTCGTGATACTTGTCCGCATGGTCCAAATTCCCTGGGCGGGGGTGGCTCAGTCGGTAGCGCGCCAGGCTCGTAATCTGCAGTTCCCAGGTTCGAGTCCCAGCTGGGTCAGCGTTGAGATTTATCTCCGCAAAATTCCCCACCCTGCCCACGGTCAGTAGGGGACACCGATGGGCTTGGAAAGGCCGCCGTCCGTCGGATGGGACGTTAAGCCGTGGCTCCGTGTGCTGGAGAACCATACCCTGTGCACGTTAAAGAACACGCTGGGTGGCCTTGACGGGAGGCTACCATCTCTCTCCCAACAGCTGTTCCAGTGGGTCCCCTTCCCCAACCTACTCTGAGCCTTCGGGGTCCATGTGACCTGGCCATTTAGCCTACGGTGTGCAAAAAAGGGCCGCTCAGAGGTAAAACAACCCAACAACCCAAATTCCCTACTAGGCTTCCTCCCATGTGCCCTGTTGCTTTGTTTAAAAATCAGGTTTCTGTTTTGCCCTTGGCTTCGTTTCTACGCAAATTATCGATGTCCGAGCTTAACGTTTAATCTGCATAATCTGTTTGTTACGGGGCGGGGGTGGCTCAGTCGGTAGCGCACCAGGCTCGTAATCTGCAGTTCCTAAGTTCGAGTCCCTGCTGGGTCAGCGTTGAGATTTATCTCCCCAAAGCCTCCTGCCCACGGTCAGTAGGGGAAACCGATGGGCTTGGCAAGGCCGCCGTCCGTCGGATGGGACGTTTAGCCGTGGCCCCGTGTGCGGGAGAGCCATACCCTGTGCACGTTAAAGAACACACTGGATGGCCTTGACGGGAGGCTACCATTTGTCTCCCAACATCTGTTCCAGTGAGTCCCCTCCCCCAACGTTCTCTGAGCCTTCGGGGTGCTTGTGACCTGGCCATTTAGCCCATGGTGTGCAAAAAAGTGCCGCTCAGAGGTAAAACAACACAACTCTGTTACTGCACTAAAAGTTATTTTGCGAGTTAGCACAGATTCATCGCGAAGTATTGCCTGGCGTTGTTCACGTCAGCGCAAACGATCTCATTGCCCGTTACTTCGTCACAAATTATCGAGATTTTTCTGTCGGCAGATTTTGTGGTTCCCGATCTACTAGGCCGAATTTCGTAGGCGGGTTCCCCCTGCGTGATTACGTATAAGGTTAAAACATCAGGTCCGTAACTGCAATTGGGAGTGGCTCAATCGGTAGCGCGCCAGGCTCGTAATCTGTAATTCCCAGGTTCGAGTCCCAGTTGGGTCAGCGTTGAGATTTATCTCCGCAAACCTCTTCCCTCCCTGCCCACGGTCAGTAGGGACACCGATGGGTTTGGAAAGGCCGCGTCCAAGGATGCGACGTTAATCCGTGGCTCCGTGAGCAGGAGAGCCATACCTTATGCACGTTAAAGAATACGCTGGATGGTCTTGACGGGAGGCTACCATCTGTCTCCCAACAGCTGTTCCAGTGGATCCACTCCCCCAACCTTCTCTGAGCCTTCGGGGTCCATGTGACCTGGCCATTTAGCACATGGTGTGTAAAAAAGTGCCGCTCAGAGGTAAAACAACCCAATCCAACTTATAGTAGCTCATTTTTATTGTTTCTTCAGCAAGACCCACGTCAATCCAAAATTAATGAAATTTTCCAACCCCTCCGAGGCACCATCGATCAAATAATGGAAAAAGAATCTACAATTACTTTGCAATGGATCCCTGGATATGTAGCTGTCCAAGGACGCGAAATTCATGATTTTTAGCAAAGTCGGCTCTTAATACTAGTTGTGTTGGGTTGTTTTACCTCTGAGGGGCACTTTTTTGCAAACCATGGGTTAAATGGCCAGGTCACATTGACCCCGAAGGCTCAGAGAAGGTTGGGGGAGGGGACCCACTGGAACAGCTGTTGGGAGACAGATGGTAGCCTCCTGTCAAGGCCATCCAGCGTGTTCTTTAACGTTGGGTTGTTTTACCTCTGAGCGGCACTTTTTTATTACAACAAGGAAACAATGATGAACAAGTAAATAAAAGTTAATCCTACAAAAAAAAAATTCCTATCCTTTTGAAGTATTGTAGAACAGTAGATACAACCTGATATATGGGATTGTCCTAAAATAGAAGAAGTAAACGAAATAATTTACCTAGGCTTGAAAATGAATTCGAAAATGAAATGGGATTAACATATTGACTGGATGTGTTCAAGATTACGATTTGTAGCATTTAAAATTAGGGTTGGGTTGTTTTACCTCTGAGCGGCACTTTTTTGCACACCATGGGCTAAATGGCTAGGTCACATGGACCCCGAAGGCTCAGAGAAGGTTGAGGGAGGGGACCCACTGGAACAGCTGTTGGAAGACAGATGGTAGTCTCCCGTCAAGGCCATCCAGCGTGTTCTTTAACGTGCACAGGGTATGGCTCTCCCGCACACGGAGCCATGGCTTAACGTAACATCCGACGGACGGCGGCCTTTTCAAGCCCATCGGTGCCCCCTACTGACCGTGGGCAGGGCGTGGAAATTTTGCGGAGATAAATCTCAACGCTGACCCAGCTGGGACTCGAACCTGGGAACTACAGATTACGAGCCTGTCGCGCTACCGACTGAGCCACCCCCGCCCCATCTTAATAGTGAAAAATACCTCCAGTTGCAAATTGAGAATTTATATGTTTCTAAGTTAAATAAAGAAAAACTAAAGAAGAGTTTTATACACCACATCCAAGTCATCGCTGAAAGAAAGACCAATCATCGTCAATTAATAGAGAACAAGATCCTTCCACTAAACAATCTGAACCTTTGAAGATGGACTTTTGTATGCATCACGAGACTCAGAACAGGTGTGCTATCCGAAGAAATTTAAATGGAATTTTATTCGTCAGACCATAGAAAATTTTCCATTGATAGATTTTTTCGCGTTTTCCTGTCCCTTTGATATAATATTTATGCAAGTAAAAGTATTGTCACAGGTTGTTTTTTTTTGGGTTGTTTTACTTCTGAGCGGCACATTTTTGCACACCATGGAACACTGGAACTCACTGGAACAGCTGTTGGGAGACAGATGGTAGCCTCCCGTCAAGGCCATCCAACGTGTTCTTTAACGTGCACAGGGTATGTCTCTCCCACACACGGAGTCACGGTTTAACGTCCCATCCGACGGACGGCGGCCTTTCCAAGCCCATCGGTGACCCCTACTGACCGTGGGCAGGTCTGGGAATTTTGCGGAGATAAATCTAAACGCTGACCCAGCTGGGACTCGAACCTGGAAACTGCAGATTACGAGCTTGGCTATTTTCACAGGAATGTACCAAATTTTAGCCTCGCGCTAACAGTCATTTTGCCTTATTCGTTTCCGAGGTAAGTATCTTCGACTGTAGAGCCCTAAGTTCATGGATTATGACGAAATGTGGGCATGCGCAGAAGCAGTTTCGTCACCAAAACTTCCGTTTGCACACAGCTAACGAGAGAAAAAATGGAACAAATGGCAAAGTATAATTTTTGTTCCAGAAAAATAATTATTTCCTTTTCATAGTGGCAAATGAAATCGATGGTGTCATTCAATCAATTAAGTGTTGACGTAAGTTATAGGGGAACAAATAGAAAGGTTGGGTTGTTTTACCTCTGAGCGGCACTTTTTTGCACACCATGGGCTAAATGGCCAGGTCACATGGACCCCGAAGGCTCAGAGAAGGTTGGGGGAGGGGACCCACTGGAACAGCTGTTGGGAGACAGATGGTAGCCTCCCGTCAAGGCCATCCAGCGTGTTCTTTAACGTTCACAGGGTATGGCTCTCCTGCACACGGAGCCACGGCTTAACGTCCCATCCGACGGACGGCGGCCTTATCCAAGCCTATCGGTGTTCCCTACTGACCGTGGGGAGGGCGGGGAATTTTGCGGAGATACAGTAGAAAGGTAGAATATGAGTTTCTCCTCAGCCAAACTTCCTGCTAATTAAAGTATTTGAGTTAGACTTTTGCATATTTTATTTTGATGCAACCCTTACTTTAATTTAGTGGCATAGCCAGGATTTTCGAATAAAAATTATACACTCATATTTTCAGTCACTTAATTTACAAACCCTAATTTTTAGAAGAAAAATATTGTAGACCTCCATTTTAAGTAAGTAAATATTGTTTAACTAACTAGTATTTTCTGTTTAACTCACTAATATTTTCTGAAATTAGTAATCCATATCCAATATTATCCTCCATATATATAGAAGTAATTATTGTTTTAATATTCTGAACTTCCATTTTAATTCAGTTAATATTGTAGACATCCATTTTTAAGTCAGTTAACATTGTGAACCTACATTTTAAGTCATTAAATATTATGGACCTTCATTTTAAATTAATCTCCAGTTTCAGTCGTCAAATTTTGTAGACTTTCATTTCAGTGGAAAAATTTAGGTACCACTAGTTTTAGTAAGGTAATATTGTGGATCTCCAGTTTTAATAGGGGCGGGGGTGGCTCAGTCGGTAAGCCAGGTGGTGTTGGCCAGGCTCGTAATCTGTAGTTTCCAGGTTCGAGTCCCAGTTGGGTCAGCGTTGAGATTTATCTCCGCAAAATTCCCCGCCCTGCCCACGGCTAGTTGGGGACACCGATGGGCTTGGAAAGACCGCCGTCCATCGGATGGGACGTTTAAGCCACGGCCCCCGTGTGCGGGAGAGCCATACCCTGTGCACGTTAAAGAACACGCTGGATGGCCTTGACGGGAGGCTACCATCTGTCTCCCAACAGCTGTTCCAGTGGGTCCCTTCCCCCAACCTTCTCTGAGCCTTCGGGGTCCATGTGACCTGGCCATTTAGCCCATGGTGTGCAAAAATGTGCCGCTCAGAGGTAAAACAACCCAACCCAGTTTTAATAGTCAACTATTGTGGACTTCCATTTCAGTTGGAAATTTTTGGGGACCACCAGATTTAGTAGGTAAATATTTTGAACTTTCATTTTAAGTCAGTAAATATTATGGACCTCCATTTTTAAGTCAGTAAATATTTTGTACCTCCACGTTTAGTCAGTAAATATTATGGACTTCCATAATTAGTAGTCAAATACTGTGAATTTTCATTTCAGTCGGTAAATATTGTGGACCACCTGTATAATAGATAAGTATTGTGGATTTCCATTTCAAGTTACTAAATATTATGGACCTCAATTTTAAGTTAGTAAATATTATGGACCTCAATTTTAAATTAGTAAATATTGTTAATTTCCATTCTAAGTTTGTAAATATTGCGGACCTCCAGTTTTGGTCATCAAATATTGTGAACCTGTATTTCAGGCAGAAAAATTTGGGACCACCAGTTTTAGTAGGTAAATATTGTGAACTTTTATTTTAAGTCGATAAATATTGTGGGCTTTCATTTTTAGTCAGTAAATATTGTGGATCTCCATTTTAAGCCAGTAAATATTGTGGATTTCCATTCTAAGTTAGTAAACATTGTACCTCCATTTTTGCCCCGAAATATTGTAGACCTTCATTTATAATCAGTAAACATTTCGCACCTCCATCTTTAATCGGTAAACATTGTGGAGTACCATTTTTGTCTACCTTCAACTGAACAATAATGATCTTTACCCTCTAAAAAAATAATTTCCTTAAAATAATTTAATTTTTTTAATTTAATAACCGCCATGGATTCGAACCTAGGAATAATAAACAACAGAGCACGAGTCAACCCTCGCTCTTATCAACTAAGTCCCTCGTCTAAAGGTGGGGCGGGGATGGCTCAGTCGGTAGCGCGCCAGGCTCGTAATCTGTATTTCCCAGGTTCGAGTCCCTGTAGGGTATCGAGTTCCAGTTCGATTCCAGGTATCGAGTTCCAGGTTCGAGTCCAGGTTCGAGTCCCCACAGGGTATGGGTCAGAGTTGAGATTTATCTCCGCAAAACTCCCGCCTTGCCCACTGTCAGTAGGGGACACCTTTGGGTTTGGAAAGGCTACCGTCCGTCGGATGGGATGTTAAGCCGTGACACAATGTGCAGGGAAGCCATACCCTGTGTACGTTAAAGAACAACGCTGGATGGCCTTGACGGGAGGCTACCATCTGTCTCCCAACAGCTGTTTCAGTGGGTTCCCTCCCCCAACCTTCTCTGAGCCTTCGGGGTCCATGTGACCTGGCCATTTAGCCCATGTGTGCAAAAAAGTGCAGCTCAGAGGTAAAACAACCCAACCCTCTTCTGAAGGCAGAAATGAAGCCGAAATACCTTTAAAGAGATTAGTGTGTTATTTTTTCCTCGTTTTATTGAGGATGGAGATGAAACAAGCTTCGGTGATTAATGCGAAAATGATGAAAACAATTTCAGGCGAATGACGCTCCAATATTCTTTGAAATTTTGAATGGATGCGTTTCGCAGCAAATCCCTCTCTCCTAATTACGCTACCTTTCATTCATTCCGCTGCGAGCTCCCATATCAGACAATCGGAAATCGCTAGAATCGATTACAAGGCTGGTTATTTAATCGAAATTTCATTCTCCTAAGTCAAAAGCGAAAGGTAAACACACGTCGCATGTTTCTGTTGTGTTTGGCTCTGATTTGAGCATATCATTATGGAAATTGGCGACCTGCCAATCAATCAGCTTCTGCATCGGATGTCATGGCAACAGGGGGAAAAACTCGGAAGGCAAGGAACTGCAAGAAAACAGAAGAACTTCTAGAAGATTGTGGAGCGAAGAAATGAAATCTATAAATGGGCCAATTATCGGGAAAGAGACTCTTATTAATCTTCATTTCGTTTGACCATGAATGCCACTGGAGGAGCGTTTATTGTTGGTGAGTTGTTATTTCACCTCTGAGCCACACATTTGTGCACACAATGGGCTAAATGATCAAGTCACAAGGAACCCGAAGACTCGGGTTGGGTTGTTTTACCTCTGAGCAGCACGTTTTTGCACACAATGGGCTAAATGGCCAGGTCACATGGACCCCGAAGGCTCAGAGAAGGTTGGGGGAGGGGACCCACTGGATCAGCTGTTGGGAGACAAATGGTAGCCTCCCGTCAAGGCCATCCAGCGTGTTCCTTAAAGTGCACAGGGTATGGCTCTTCCGCACACTGGACCACGGTTTAACGTTCCATCCGATGGACGGCGGTCTTTCCAAGCCCATCGGTGTCCCTACTGACCGTGGGTAGAGCGTTTTGCGGAGATAAATCTCAACGCTGACCCAGTTGGGACTCGAACCTGGGAACTACAAATTACGAGCCTGGCGCGCTACCGACTGAGCCACCCTCGCCCCCAAACGATGGTCATATGGCTATGTATACCTACTTCTTACCGAAGACTCGGAGAAGGTTGGGGAAGGTGACTGCACTGGACAGCTGTTAGGGGACAGATGGAAGCCTACCGTCAAGGTCATTCAGTAAGTTCTTTAACGTTCACAGTGTATGACTCTCTTCTGCACACGGAACATGGCTAAAAGTCGCTTCCGACGAACGGTGTCTTCTCCAATCCCATCGTTCCCTTCCCACTCCTATCTCACCGACGGCATAGTAAAGGTTAGGGATATAAATCTCAACGCTGGCACTGCTGGGAAATGAACATGGAAACTGCAATTTACGAGCCAGGCGTGCCAGTGACTGAATCAACCCCACCTCCAGATATATGAGGCGTCAGATTAATAAATTAAACATTTTTACAACTTTTATGTTTAGTATTTTTTGTGAGGTACCAAAATTTCTTTAGTAAATTAAACTACAGTCGTAGATTGTATTTGGATATGCGATATTCCAGGCAAAACATTGCCCATTACCATCTCCATCTGGGAATATGCCCAGTTGGCATAAGTCAAAACATATAATAACTAAACCACCGTGTGTGGGTTAGTTGATCAAAAAAGAGCTGCAAGGAAGACAACACCTCAGCAGAAAAACAACGTCATTAGAAACAAATCCATCTCCTTTATCTAGATATCAAAACCATTTCCATTTACTTTTCATCTAAACCCTCTAATAAATAAAAAAATAAATACCCCCTCAAGCAGCTGCTTGCCACAGAAGTCTGACAGGAGCCTGTCAGTTTATATGCCACAGTAGGAGATCTGAGAGGATGGCAGGACCTCAGCAGAAAAACGACACACACATCCATGTATTTATAGTTTATTATTGATTCTGTTACTATGTTGTTGATGTAACCATGACAGAAAAAATTAATATGGTAATATACTTAAAATGTTGTTTCTAATGTTTATATTTGTTTTTTATTTTAACCTTATACTCCGCGTGCGAGTCTATGAACTCTTGTGGAGTTGTATATTTCCAAAATTTTTGTAACTTATATTATATCAAAATTTAATATAAATGGAAATAAAGGATACTACTACTACTACTACATCCATGCCTAATCTGGGGTTCGAACCCAGGTCCCTTATATCAGTAGCCAAGCGTGCTAACCACTCGGCCACGGGACGGCTCTAAACCTTCTAACCCCGTGTTTCCCAACGTGGGGCCCACGTCCCACAGGGGGGCAATTTGATTGTCAAGGAGGGCAATTCGAAAATGGAATCGTTCAGAGTTTAACCGTATGGCGGTTAAATTTTACATAGTGGGAGGACATAAGAATTTTAGAAAGGCTTAAGTGGGGCATGGCATAAAAAAGTTTGGGAAACACTGCTCTAACCATTCTATATTCACGCGTATTAAATAAATTTCCGTTTTCTCTTCCCCTTTTCATTTTCCAGTTCCGTTATCAGGGCATAATCCGCCCAAAAAAAAAGAGTTCTTTTTTGTATGCGATCGTTAGAAGATTATTCAGAGAAATTAATTACCTTAAGAGTTACAATGCAGGAATTTCACTCAATTCCCAAGAAGAGTACAATACATCTAATCATCAAACTAGACAGAATAATCATCAGAACAATTCAGATAATTTCTTCTCTATTCTGGTAAAATGATGTACCCCCTATTTTATCCCCCCCCTTAAGTTAATGAATGACAGCATAACCCATTCGCTGCCTCTCATCAATGGAACAACATCCTACTCAACAGCATCATAAGCAATTACCACTGAAGGCATGTCATATTAAAGAACAAGACAAGAAGAAAACAGAAAAGATTAACCTCGCAGACAGACCCTCGTAGTATTCAACTACATTATATTACAAAAAATTAACATGATACTTTCATGCTGTGTTAATGGAAAGCCACATTCAAAGCTCTCTAATCTTAGAGATAAGTTGGAGGGGATGGGGGTTATGGGTTGGGTTGTTTTACCTATGAGCGCCACTTTTTGCACACCATGGGCTAAATGGCCAGGTCACATGGACCCCGAAGGCTCAGATAAGGTTGTGGGAGGGGACCCACTGGATCAGCTGTTGGGAGACAGATGGTAGCCTCCCATCAATGCCATCCAGCGTGTTCTTTAACGTGCACAGGGTATGGCTCTCCGGCACACAGTGCCGTGGCTTGAACGTCCCATCCGACGGACGGCGGTCTTTCCAAGACCATCGGTGTCCCCTACTGACCGTGGGCAGGGCGGGGAATTTTTCGGAGATAAATCTCTACGCTGACCCAACTGGGATTCGAACCTGGGAACTACAGATTACGAGCCTGGCGCGGTACCGACTGAGATACCCCTGCACCTTTTTTTATGAGAAAATGTTGCTGGAGATCAATTGAAGATCTCCCTCAAGTCTATGTAAATATCCGTTATCTGCAATATTCTTTTAATATTTAAAGAATTATGGACGTTGAAACTTTTAACTCTAACTTTTACTACTTTAACGTAAACCTAACTTAAAAAGTAAAACACAAATTTTATGGCAAATCGATCATTAACATAAACTTAATATTTGAATGTGTATAAGGTTTTTTTAGTTTTCATCAGTTTGGGGAAGGGAAGTGTTGAGGAAGAGTGTGACAGCGCCCTCTGCTGTTAAATGTTCCAGTTTGGATAACTCCTTAAATACTAAGAAACTATTATTAAATATTGAGATTTAGAGAGCTTTGAGGGAGATCTCATTTTATCTCCAGTGAAATTTTCCCGTAAAAAGCTTATTTTCAAAGCTTTCAATTATTACTTTCCATTCACAGAATATGAAAGTTCGGTTGTTTATCGCTGAGCTGAACTTTTCTGGAGCAATGGACTAAACGTCCAGGTCACAAGGACCCCGAAGGTTCAGAGAAGGTTGGGAACATGGGACCCACAAATGGTAACTTCACGTCAAGTTCACCCAGCGTGTTCTTTAACGTGCAGAGGATATGGTTCTACGACACACGGAACCACGTCTCCGCAAAATTCATCGCCCTGCCACATACACACCACTGACACCGAAGTAGGGGACACCGATGGGCTTGGAAAGGACGCCGTCCGTCGGATGGGACGTTAAGCCGTGGCCCCGTGTGCGGGAGAGCCATACCCTGTGCACGTTAAAGAACACACTGGATGGCCTTGACGGGAGGCTACCATCTGTCTCCCAACAGCTGTTCCAGTGGGTCCCCTCCCCCAACCTTCTCTGAGCCTTCTGGGTCCATGTGACCTGGCCATTTAGCCCATGGTGTGCAAAAAAGTGCCGCTCAGAGGTAAAACAACCCAACCCAAGGAACCACGGCTTAACGTCCCATCCGACGGACGGTTGCCTTTTGAAACCCACCGGTATCCCTACTGACCTAGGGCAGGAGTTTTGCAGAGATAAATCTCAACGATGGCCCAGGTGGGACTCGAACCTGGGAACTGCAGATTATGAGCCTAGCGCTCTACCGACTGAGCCAAGCACAGTCCCTCAAAGCGTGGAAGTGTCCCGTCACATTTTGCAATGTACTGTAGAAGAAAACATCTTGCCTCTGGCGAATATGAGATGCTTGTTCCCAAATAGAATGAATTTTTTCTTTAACCGACTTTTGCACCTTTTAAAAGTTGGGTTGTTTTAACTCTGAGCGGCACTTTTTTTGCACACCATGGGCTAAATGGCCAGGTCACATGGACACCGAAGGCTCAGAGAAGGTTGGGGGAGGGGACCCACTGGAACAGCTGTTGGGAGACAGATGGTAGCCTCCCGTCAAGGCCATCCAGCGTGTTCTTTAACGTGCACAGGGTATGGCTCTCCCACACACGGGGCCACGGCTTAACGTCCCATCCGACGGATGGCGCCCTTTCCAAGCCCATCGGTGCCCACTACTGACCGTGGGCGGGGCGGGGAATTTTGCAGAGATAAATCTCAACGCTGACCCAGCTGGGTCTCGAACCTGGGAACTACAGATTACTACCGATTACGAGCCTGGCGCGCTACCGACTGAGCCACCCCCGCCTCCCTTTTAAAAGTATAAATTACAACTGATGGATGTTCTGGAAATGCATAGAGACATAATTTATAAGTATTTATGTAACTTAAAAATGATTTATCTTTTATCCCTTACAATACAAAGCTGCAATGTCTCACCCATCTCTGTGGTAAAAGTGGGGGAAATAATCATTGTTGTCAATGTAATATTCCTTGACAATGTGACACCGAAATTTCAAATTTCTGTCATAAATACATTGCTCTACACAGAAAATGTCACACCGTGAAGGAATGCACGAAATGAGACGAAACTTACCACACATGTACAGTCGCTCGAAAAAATATCCAAACACTATGGTTGATTACAGAATTAAGATCTGGCAACGACTTTTTTTAGAAATTAGTGATCTGGCAACCTTCGTGTCACGTGATTACAGAATTCAGGAAAAATATCTGGAGCGTGTACAGCAACTTACACGCTCCAGTTACCGTTCACAGCAAACTGGAGCGTGTGCAGTTACTGCACATGCTCCAGTTTGCTGTGAACGGTAACTGCACACGCTCAATATTTCCGTGAGTGAGCCCACACGATCTAGTATCAAAATAATATGACCACCTACAGTCGCTCAAAAAAGTATTCGAACACTATGGTTGATTGCAAAATTCAGAAAAAATATCTGGCAACGATTTTTTTTAGAAATTAGTGATCTGGAAACCTTCGTGCCACGTGAGACGAAGGTTGCCAGATCAGTAATTTCCAAAAAAAAATCGTTGTCAGATATTTTTTCTGAATTCTGTAATCAAATAGTGTTCGGATATTTTTTTGAGCGACTGTACACAAGTAGATGCGAAAAAAAGTGATTTAATTTCTGAGGGAAAAAAAACAGTATAATGTGGCCTGAGTCAGTAGGTCGTATGACCTCAATGCTGGTCTATACATTCGGCAACACAGCGAGGCATCGAGTGGAAAAATCCCCGGATGGTGTGCTGAATTATTGCGGACCATGCCTCGTTGACATGTGTCCATAATTCATCGGCATTACGAGAGAGGGTCGTGCAGAAGCGTGACGTTGTCTGCCAATGACGTCACACACGTTCTGCATTGGGGAGAAGTCTGGGGATCGACCTGGCCAAGGCAGCACCTGGACACCTTTCAGACACTCTCTGTTGATGTTGGCAATGTCGGGGCGGCGTCATCGTGTTGAAACTGCGTATCAGGGATACCACAGAGACAACGAAACGGGCCTGCAGCGCCTCATTGACGTATCATCGAGCTGTCATTGTATCCACTATGCGTACGATCAGTGAACTGCAGTTGTAACTGATAGCGCCCCACGCTGAGGAGCTGTATGATTTGTTGGGTTGTATTACCTCTGAGCGGCACTTTTTTGCACACAATGGGCTAAATGGCCAGGTCACATGGACCCCGAAGGCTCAGAGAACGTTGGGGACCCACTGGAAGAGCTGTTGGGAGACGGATGGTAGCCTCCCGTCAAGGCCATCCAGCGTGTTCTTTAACGTGCACAAGATATAGCTCTCCCGCACACGGCGCCACGGCTTAACGTCCCATCCGACGGACGGCGGCCTTTCCAATCCCATCGGTGTCCCCTAGTGACCGTGGGCAGGGCGGGGAGTTTTGCGGAGATAAATCTCAACGCTGACCCAGCTGGGACTCGAACCTGGGAACTACAGATTACGAGCCTGGCGCGCTACCGACTGAGCCCAGTTACCACGTTGTCTCCAGACTCTCAATCGACGATCTTAGACACTGAGCAGAACCGAGACTCGTCGATGAATATGACATGGTTCCATTCGTCACGCCACGCATGTCTGGAACGTCACCACTGCAACCTTGCACGACGATGGGCTGTGGTGAATGGCAATCGTCACAATGACTGGAGAGACCGCAAACTTGCCTCAGCCAATCTGCGATTCATAGTCCGTGTCGACACAGGGATGTCCGTAACTGCCTGTATACCGGGGCGGGGGTGGCTCAGTCGGTAGCGCGCCAGGCTCGTAATCTGTAGTTCCCAGGTTCGAGTCCCAGCTGGGCGAGCGTTGAGATTTATCTCCGCAAAAATTCCCCGCCCTGCCCACGGTCAGTAGGGGACACCGATGGGCTTGGAAAGACCGCCGTCCGTCGGATGAGACGTTAAGCCGTGGCCCCGTGTGCGGGAGAGCCATATCCTGTGCACGTTAAAGAACACGCTAGATGGCCTTGACGGGAGGCTACCATCTGTCTCCCAACAGCTATTCCAGTGGGTCCCCTCCCCAACCTTCTCTGAGCCTTCGGGGTCCATGTGACCTGGCCATTTAGCCCATGGTGTGCAAAAAAATGCCGCTCAGAGGTAAAACAACCCAACCCAACCTGTATACCGCTCAAATGTTGTAAACTGTGGATTGTGGGGCTGCTGCGGCGATCGAGGAATTTGGACGTTCGCCTGCGTGCACCAGTCCCACTATGATGATGCACATTATCTTCCTCCAACCACTATCGCCAAATTCGGCCGACAGTTGTTACACCCCGATGCGACGCAGGAACCAACCACCTGTACCTAGCCCTATGATAAAGCCTCTGGTAAAGGTGTCCGTGTGATGAGGGTAAGATTCCCGATGGTGTCGCCCAGGCATTCTCACTCAATACACGTGCTTTCACCACCATTTTTGCAATTTCCAACCTTTTCCACCGTTAGAGGGCATATTCAAGACTTTCAGATTTCCCAAAACGTAAATGGTAATATTTCGCCAATACCTATCCAATCCAAAACGAATTTTTAAATTATCTCTGAAAATGAAAAAGTTAAATGTCTGCAGACGAGTAAGACGCACTGAAGAAAAAAGTACAAACATTAATATCAATATGTGTTTAACTTAAAGAGATTCCCTTACTTGTAAATCAATGTCCTAATATTTCAACCCCCTGACTGGAGTCGTCATCCCCGAGGAAGTTGCAGATTTGTTGGAAGTTTCCTCTTTTTGTATCTGTGGGTTCTAACAGGTGTGGGGCGGGGGTGGCTCTGTCGGTAGCGCGCCAGGCTCGTAATCTGTAGTTCCCAGGTTCGAGTCCCAGCTGGGTCAGCGTTGAGATTTATCTCCGCAAAATTCCCTGCCACGGTCAGTAGGGGACACCGATGGGCTTGGAAAGGCCGCCGTCCGTCGGATGGGGCGTTAAGCCGTGGCCCCGTGTGCGGTAGAGCCATACCCTGTGCACGTTAAAGAACACGCTAGATGGCCTTGACGGGAGACTACCATCTGTCTCCCAACAGCTGTTCCAGTGGGTCCCCTCCCCCAACCTTCTCTGAGCCTTCGGGGTCTATGTGACCTGGCCATTTAGCCCATGGTGTGCAAAAAAGTGCCGCTCAGAGGTAAAACAACCCAACTCTAACAGATGTTCTAACAGAGAGGAAAGTTCCAACAAATCTTCAACTTCCTCTGACGACGACTCCAGTCAGGAGTCGAAATATTAGGATATATATTCACAAGATAATCTATTTATCTTAGATTAATATCAATATGTGTTTAACTTATCTATTCTAAGACAGCCATGAACGCATTAATTAGCGAAAACATCAGCTCTTTCTCTTTGAAATCCAACTAAGATATTTTTCTCTTATCGGAAACAACTGATGCAAAACTCAGTACCACTATTCCTCATATTTACTCTGCGCAACACCCTTTAACGTTCATTTCTAATCTTTAGATTTCTTTCATTATTGCCCTTAAGGTAAATACCTTTAAAAAAATACTATTTTTTCCTCTTTATATTCGTGCTTCTACTTTTTGGAGATTATATCTTTTCCCCAACTTTGCCAATTACTCCAGGACCTAAGAAACAATCATATCCTCGTCTAATAATTAAAAGTAGCGTGGATAAAAAAAACGCAATCCTTACTGATATTGTTTAACATCTTCAAGCCTCACTTTCGTTCCAAGCTCAACGTAAAAGGCAAACACACTTCCAGATAAACAAAAAAGAAACACACACATAGACACAAGTAAAAGAAAATTAGCAAAAGCAGAAAAAAAAACGAGTAAGAGAAAGGAGGTAAATTACTTAACGACCCCCCCCCGCCCCCCAGCAAGGTTTTTTTGTTGTTTTTGATCTTCTCTCTTCGAATATGTGCGCGCGCATATATTTACTTATTTGTTATTGTTTCCGTCCCTCGTCTTTGCACATAATTCTCTCTGAAAAAGATGAAAATCTGGAGCAGCATTTGCTTCCGTTGCTTCCATTTGCATTAATTCGCCTCGCACCATCAGCCAATTTAAACAGACTTCAGCAGAGCTGGAATTCAAAATCGCATTCGGTTGGTTTTCTTCCGTTCCAGTTTGGTGATCACAAGAGTCCATCCTCTATCACCCTTTCACTGTTATTATCGCTGGAGGTGGTGATGGTGTTCCAAGCTCTTTTATGCCTGGAGGAAATTAAAAAAAAAAAACAATTCCAGACTTCTCATTGCCCAGAATAAAAGTATGCGACGATACGAAAATTGTTTTCGAGATGCAGCAATGATAAAAAAGGTGAAAAAAAATCTAAGCTGGTTAAATAAAAATATAAAAGCAAATGCTGTTTTGAAGAAAATTAAATTTCTTAATGAACTCTGAAAAAGAAAGAAATTAGTTATATAAATAAGTTGGGGGGTTGCCTCAGAGGGGAATAATTTTTTTAGGTTGGGTTGTTTTAGCTCTGAGCGGCACTTTTTTGTCCACCATGGGTTAAATGGCCAAGTCACATGGACCCCGAAGGCTCAGAGAAGGCTGGGGGAGAAGACCCACTGGAACAGCTGTTGGGAGATAGATGGTCAAGGCCATCCAGCGTGTTCTTTAACGTGCACAGTTAGGTTGTTTTACCTCTGAGCGGCACTTTTTTGCCCACCATGGGCTAAATGGCCAAGTCACATGGACCCCGAAGGCTCAGAGAAGGTTGGGGGAGGGGACCCACTGGAACAGCTGTTGGGAGACAGATTGTAGCCTCCCGTCAAGGCCATCCAGCGTGTTCTTTAATGTGCACAGGGTATGGCTCTCCCGCACACGAGGCCACGGCTTACCGTCCCATCCGACTGACGGTGACCTTTCCAAGCCCATCGGCGTTCCCTACTGACCGTGGGCAGGGTGTGGAATTTTGCGGAGATAAATCACAACGCTGACCCAGCTGGGAACTACTGATTACGAGCCTGGCGCGCTACCGACTAGGGCATCCCCCCCCCCCCCCAATTTTTTTTTTATTTTTTTATTTAGGAGACAGTAGGATAAATGCCTCCATTTGAAGGACAGCAAGGATTCAGAGAATATTGGAGAAAAAGGATGTTTAATACCAGACAGATGTTACGGCATAGATGAAACTCCCTGCACAAGGCCATCCAGCACGTTCCCTAATCTCCATACAGATCGAAACCTCTTCTTAGAGTCATCCAGTGTTTATTAATAGCCAAACAGATTGAAACCTCTTGTCTCCATCGGTGTTCTCTTTTTAATCGAGGGCAGGATAGGGGTTTAGTGCAGAAAAAACTTATTGCTGGTACAGGTTGGGTTGTTTTACCCCTGAGAGGTACTTTTTTTTGCGCACAACGAGTTAAATGGCCAGGTCACAAAGACCCCAAAGGCTCAGAGGTCCCACTGGACAGCTGTTGAGAGACAGGTGGGAGCCTCCCGTAAAGGTCATCCAGAATGTTCTTTAACGTGTACAGGGTATGACTCTCCCGCACAGTGACCACGGCTTAATGTCCCATTCGACGAGGGGCGGGGGTGACTCAGTCGGTAGCGCGCCAGGATCGTAATCTGCAGTTCCCAGGTTCGAGTACCAGTGGGTCAGCGTTGAGACTTATCTTCCCAAAACTCCAGTCCAGCCACGGTCAGTAGGAGACACCGAAATGCTTGGAAAGGTCGCCGTCCGTCGGATTGGACGTTAAGCCGTGGTCTCGTGTGCATGAGTATGGTTCTCTCCCGCACACGGGATCACGGCTTAATGTCCCATCCGATGGGTACCATCCGATGGAACACGCTGGATGGCCTTGATGGGAGGCTACCATCTCTCTCCCAACAGCCGTTCCACAGGGTCCTCCCCCAACCTTCTCTGAGCCTTCCGGTTCCTTGTGACCTGGCCACATAGCCCATGGTATGCAAAAAAATGCCGCTCTGAGGTAAAACAACCCGACTTATTCGACGAACGGACGCCCTTTCCAAGCCAATCGATGTCCCCTACTGACTGAGTGCAGGGATTGTGAGGAACAAATCTCAACGCTGGCCCAGCTGGGACTCGAACCTGGGAGCTGCAGATTACAAGCCTGACATGCTACCGACTGAGACCACCCCCTCCTTATATATTAAGGAACATCCCTATGTTATGTCAATGGGAAGTTAGTGTCTAAGCTCCAGAACTTCTAAAGTAATTTTTTTTGTTTTGAAAAATGTGATAGCAGATAAACATTTCAGTAAAATAAATCTCGATTTTCAATAATATTCATTCAATATTTAATGAGTTATGGAAGTCTGAATATTTAACAATAGCAATGCCAGTGTTAGGAGGTTTATACAAAATGATGAATAGTGAAAGAATTCTTTACACAAACTTCTAAGACACAACCTTATTTTCATAAGCACTTTAATACAATACTGATTACTACAGTACTGTGCGAATTAGTTGGGACAAGCGAAGGAACGCTAAGTCCCTTTCTCTGCAGAGTCTGAACTGCTGGAAGTCTAAACTTGCGCGTGTCCCTGCAATGGATATGCGCAAGTTTAGAATGGACATGCGCAAGTTTAGACTTGCAGCAGAGCGATATCTGCAAGTCTGGAATTGTCTGTTGTGTTACTCTGCTATTATTTACACTTCCACTTTAGTCGGAATTGATATTTCATAGGCTGAGGACGTGATTATGTAAGTAGTTCACAATTTTCATTGGAAACTTTTTTTATTGAATGCATCATGAACATCACGCCTCGTAAACGAGTTAAAATAATCGCTTTAGGCGAAAACACTTTATTTACTGCTAGGCAGATAGCAAAAGCAGTTGGCGTCGGGAAATCCAGCGTTTCACGGATCATGAAGCTGCATAAGGAGACAGGGTCCGTGGACACGTCCCGTAAAGGACATTGTGGAAGAAAACGAAAAACCACCCCTAAAGATGATAGTCTATTTCGAAGAATTAGTATCATAGACCCTAAGAAAACCAGTGGAGATATCAAAAGGGAGATTGCGTCTCATGGGGTTAATATAGATGCTTCCACTGTACGTCTTCGTCTTCTGGAGTGTGGCTGCCGGGCTCGACGCCCCTCCAAAAAGCAGCTTTTGACACCCGCAACGAAACAAAAAAGGCTATCCTGGGCAAAAAGACATCGAGACTGGAATGTGGAGAATTGGGAAAAAGTGATATTTTCCGACGAGGCCCACTTTGAGGTACATGGCACCAGGTCAAATTTCGTCCGCCGCTCACCTGGAGAACCTCTTCGATCCGGCCACATCCAGTAATCCCCCAAATATCCACCCAAGGTCATGTTTTGGGGATGTTTCACAGCTTCCGGGCCACAGACGCTTCACCCCATTGAAGGAATGATGGACAGCAAAAAGTACATAGGTGTTCTGGAGGCGAAAATGGTCCCAATACTGCAGAAGCTGTTTCCTAACGGCAATGGTGTATTTCAACAGGATCTGGCTCCATGCCACAATTCTAAGCTTGCTAAGAGCTTCTTTACCCAGCAACATTTGAAGGTATTGGAGTGGCGATTGAAAATTTGTGGGCCATTATTAAAGCGCGCATATCTGAGATGGATTGCACGACGAAAACCAAAATGATAGAAAGTGTCATGAAAGTGTGGTACCACGACCCTGAAGTGAAGGAGATGTGTGGAAAGCTAATGGCATCAATGGTTGAGAGGGTGAAAGAAGTAATTAAAGCTACAGGGGGTCACATTCGATATTAACTACACGATTAAACAGATAAATATTTTAGTTGTGTCTTTGTTACTGCATTTTCCTATTGTCCCAACTAATTTGCACAGTACTGTAAGTTTAAGCTTCTGAAGTCAATTTTTGCAACTGGCGTTGCTGTTATAGTTAAATAGTCAAACTTCCATAATTCGTTAAATACGGAACAATTTATTGAAAATCGAGATATTGATATATTTATTTGATTGAGATCTTTATCTGCAATCACATTCTTCAAAAAAAATTTTCTTTTAGAAGTTTTAGAGCTTTGACGTTAGCTTCCCATTGACTTAATTAACATAGGGATTTTCCTTAATTTTTGGGTTGGGTTGATGCTTTACCTCTGAGCAGCACTTTTTTGCACACCATGGGCTAAAGGTCACATGGACCCCGAAGGCTCAGAGAAGGTTGGAGGAGGGGACTGGAAGATGGGTTGGGGGACAAATGGTAGCCTCCCGTCAAGGCCATCCAGCATGTTCTTTAACGTGCACAGGGTATGGCTCTCGCACACACGGGGCTACGGCTTAACATCCCATCCGACGGATGGAGGCCTTTCCAAGCCCATCGATATCCCCTACTGACTGTGGACAGGGCGGGGAATTTTACGGAGATAAGTCTCAACGCTGACCCAGCTGGGACTCGAACCTGGAAACTACAGATTACGAGCCTGGTGCGCTACCGACTGAGCCACCCCCGCCCCACTTTAATTTATGAAAACCAGTGTATATTTTATATCGCGTCGGAGAATTTTTTGCTCAAATCCAGCTTCAGCGAGCACGAGCTCAATAATTGTCGTGCTCGAACTCATCTGTCATTCTAATGACATATTATTCTCCGAATTTCCATTACTTGGAATTTCCATTGTTGGTGGCGATAAAAAGTCGGCAAAGAAAATTGCAAACTTCCATATTTTGAAAACGAGCATTAAATATCCGCCAGAGGTGATATGTTTTCCAAGCTTTCAGTTCTATAGGTAGAGTACAGTCGCTCAAAAAAGTATCCGAACACTACGGTTGATTACAGAATTCAGAAAAAATATCTGGCAACGACTTTTTTAGAAATTAGTGATCTGGCAACCTTCGTGTCACGTGACACGAAGGTTGCCAGATCACTAGTTTCTAAAAAAAAAATCTTTGCCACATATTTTTTCTGAATTCTGTAATCAACCATGGTGTTCGGATACTTTTTTAGCGACTGTACGTATCAAAAATATACAGGGTGTCTTAAAACTCTCTGTACAATTTTCAATGGGAGATAGGGAACACCAAGACAAACCATTTTCGTCTATGAATGTATATCCGCTGACGTAACCTTCGCTGCTAGAGGGCGCTGTCATGCATGCAATGCTGTTGCAGATCGCAACTTTGAGCACCTTCCTTAAATAAACATGTTCACACTTGTTTCCATTCATTTATGTACCAGCTCCACCGATATTTCTGTCAGCGCCCTCTAGCAACGAAGGGTTACGTCAGCGGACTACATTCAAAGACGAAAATGGTTTGTCTTGGTGTTCCATATCTCCCATTGAAATTTGTACAGAGAGTTTTGAAACATCCTGTATATAGGGTTGTTATTGACCAACGGCTGACAGAGGATCTCGATAATTCTAACTATAATGCAGGAACGGTAGAGTTCTGATAATTTATACGTTGGGTTGTTTTACCTCTGAGCAGCACTTTTTTTCACACCATGGGCTAAATGGCCAGGTCACAAGGACCCCGAAGGCTCAGAGAAGGTTGGGGGTGGTGACCCACTGGAACATCTGTTGGGAGACAGATGGTAGCCTCCCGTCAAGGCTATCCAGCGTGTTCTTTAACGTGCACAGAGTATGGCTCTCCCGCACACGGGACCACGGCTTAACGTCCCATCCGACGGAATGCGGCCTTTCCAAGCCCATCGGTGTCTCCTATTGACCGTGGGCAAGGCGGGGAATTTTGCGGAGATAAATCTCAACGCTGACCCAGCTGGGACTCGAACCTGGGAACTACAGATTACGAGCCTTGCGCGCTACCGACTGAGCTATCCCCCGTCCCGATAATTTATACGTAGGGGTGGCCGAGTGGTTAGCGCGATTGGCTACTGATCTACGAGACCTGGGTTCGAGCCCCGGGTAAGACATGGATGTATGTATCGTTTTTCTGCTGAGGTCCTGCCATCCTCTCAGATCCTCTATTATGGCATATAAACTGACAGGCTCCTGTCAGACCTCTGTGGCAAGCAGCTGCTTGAGGGGATATTTATTTTTTTATAATCCGGGTCGTAGAGAACAGAAAAAATCCAAAATTTGACATCCGACTTGTCCTTCAAGGTCACCAGGAAGTACGAGTGCCAGAAACTTGAAAATTGGTATCTTGAGTGATGTTTCAGGTTGTAGTTGTGGTAAACGTTACAGAACTTAGAATCCTGAATCGAAATCAAAGATCCAATTTAGATCTATCGGTGCTAGAGAGCTAAAAAATTGGTTAATGGGGAGTATTTTGAGTCGCAGATCTCGGAAATGTTGAGAAATTTTGTATGCGATGGGTCCTTCAAGGTCAAAGGTCAAATATAGATCTATTGGTGCTAGAGAGTTAAAAATTGGTTCCTGGAGGTATTTTGAGTCGCAGATCTCGGAAATGTTCAGAAATTTTGTATGCGATGGGTCCTTCGAGGTCAAAGGTCAAATATAGATCTATTGGTGCTAGAGAGTTAAAAATTAGTTCCTGGAGGTATTTTGAGTCGTAGATCTCGGAAATGATGAGAAATCTTGTGTGCGATGGGTCCTTCGAGGTCAAAGATCCAATTTAGATCTATCGGTGCTAGAGAGCTAAATATTGATTCCTGAGGAGTATTTTGAGTCCTAAATCTCGGAAAGGTTGGGAATTTTTCTGCGCAATGGGTCCTTCGAAGTCAGTGGTCAAATATAGATCTATTGGTGCTAGAGAGCTAAAAATTGGTTCCTGGAGGTAGAGTCGTAGATCTCGGAAACGTTGAGAAATTTTGTGTCCGATGGGTCCTTCGAGGTCAAAGGTCAAATATAGATCTATTGGTGCTAGAGAGTTAAAAATTGGTTCTTGGGGGTATTTTGAGTCGCAGATCTCGGAAATGTTGAGAAATTTTGTATGCGATGGGTCCTTCAAGGTCAAAGGTCAAATATAGATCTATTGGTGTTAGAGAGTTAAAAAATGGTTCCTGGAGGTATTTTGAGTCGTAGATCTCGGAAATGTTGAGAAATTTTGTGTGCAATGGGTCCTTCGAGGTCAAAGATCCAATTTAGATCTATCGGTGCTAGACAGCTAAATATTGATTCCTGGGGAGTATTTTGAGTCGTAGTTCTCGGAAAGGTTGGGAAATTTTCTGCGCGATGGGTCCTTCGAGGTCAGTGGTCAAATATAGATCTATTGGTGCTAGAGAGCTAAAAATTGGTTCCTGGAGGTAGAGTCGTAGATCTCGGAAATGTTGAGAAATTTTGTGTCCGATGGGTCCTTCGAGGTCAAAGGTCAAATATAGATCTATTGGTGCTAGAGGGTTAAAAATTGGTTCCTGGAGGTATTTTGAGTCATAGATCTCGGAAATGTTGAGAAATTGTGTATGCGATGGGTCCTTCGAGGTCAAAGGTCAAATATAGATCTATTGGTGCTAGAGAGTTAAAAATTGGTTTCTGGAGGTATTTTGAGTCGTAGATCTCGGAAATGTTGAGAAATTTTGTGTCCGATGGGTCCTTCGAGGTCAAAGGTCAAATATAGATCTATTGGTGCTAGAGGGTTAAAAATTGGTTCCTGGAGGTATTTTGAGTCATAGATCTCGGAAATGTTGAGAAATTGTGTATGCGATGGGTCCTTCGAGGTCAAAGGTCAAATATAGATCTATTGGTGCTAGAGAGTTAAAAATTGGTTTCTGGAGGTATTTTGAGTCGTAGATCTCGGAAATGTTGAGAAATTTTGTGTCCGATGGGTCCTTCGAGGTCAAAGGTCAAATATAGATCTATTGGTGCTAGAGGGTTAAAAATTGGTTCCTGGAGGTATTTTGAGTCATAGATCTCGGAAATGTTGAGAAATTGTGTATGCGATGGGTCCTTCAAGGTCAAAGGTCAAATATAGATCTATTGGTGCTAGAGAGTTAAAAATTGGTTTCTGGAGGTATTTTGAGTCGTAGATCTCGGAAATGATGAGAAATTTTGTGTGCGATGGGTCCTTCGAGGTCAAAGGTCAAATATAGATCTATTGGTGCTAGAGAGTTGAAAATTGGTTCTTGGAGGTATTTTGAGTAGAAGATCTCGGAAATGTTGAGAAATTTTGTATGCGATGGGTCCTTCAAAGTCAAAGGTCAAATATAGATCTATTGGTGCTAGAGAGTTAAAAATTGGTTCCTGGAGGTATTTTGAGTCGTAGATCTCGGAAATGTTGAGAAATTTTGTGTGCGATGGGTCCTTCGAGGTCAAAGGTGAAATATAGATCTATTGGTGCAAGAGAGCTATAAACTGGTTCTTGGAGGTATTTTGAGTCGTAGATCTCGGAAATGTTGAGAAATTTTGTGTCCGATGGGTCCTTCGAGGTCAAAGATCCAATTTAGATCTATCGGTGCTAGAGAGCTAAATATTGATTCCTGAGGAGTATTTTGAGTCCTAAATATCGCAAAGGTTGGGAATTTTTCTGCGCGATGGGTCCTTCGAGGTCAGTGGTCCAATATAGATCTATTGGTGCTAGAGAGCTAAAAATTGGTTCCTGGAGGTATTTTGAGTCGTAGATCTCCGAAATGTTGAGAAATTTTGTGTGCGATGGGGCCTTCGAGGTCAAAGGTGAAATATAGATCTGTTGGTGCAAGAGAGCTAAAAATTGGTTCTTGAAGGTATTTTGAGTCGTATATCTCGGAAATGTTAAGAAATTTGGTGTGCGATGGATCCTTCAAGGTCAAAGGTGAAATATAAATCTATTGGTGCTAGAGAGTTAAAAATTGGTTCTTTGAGGTATTTTGAGTCATGTATCTCGGAAATGTTAAAAAATTTTGTGTGCGATGTATCCTTCAAGGTCAAAGGTCAAATATAGATCTACTGGTGCTAGAGAACTAAAAATTGGTTCTTGGAGGTATTTTGAGTCGTATACTCGGAAATGTTAAGAAATTTTGTGTGCGATGGGTCCTTCGAGGTCAAAGGTGAAATATAGATCTATTGGTGCTAGAGAGTTAAAATTTGGTTCCTGGAGGTATTTTGAGTCATAGATCTCGGAAATGTTAAGAAATTTTGTGTGCGATGAATTCTTCAAGGTCAAAGGTCAAATATAGATCTATTTGTGCTAGAGAGTTAAAAATTGGTCCTTGGAGGTGTTTTGAGTCATAGATCTCGGAAATGTTGAGAAATGTTATGTGCGATGGGTCCTTCGAGGTCAAAGGTGAAATATAGATCTATTGGTGCTAGAGAGCTAAAAATTGGTTCTTGGAGGTATTTTGAGTCGTAGATCTTGGAAATGTTGAGAACCTTTGTGTGCGATGGGTCCTTCGAGGTGAGTGGCCAAATATAGATCTATTGGTGCTAGAGAGCTAAAAATTTGGTTCCTGGAGGTAGAGTAGAAGTGTTGAGTAGAAATGTTGAGAAATTTTGTGTGCGATGGGTCCTTCGAGGTCAAAGGTGAAATATAGATCTATTGGTGCTAGAGAGTTAAAAATTGGTACTTCGAGGTATTGCACACCATGGGCTAAATTAATCTTTTTTTTTTTTTTTTGTTTTTTCTTTAAATTTTTTTGTTAATCTTAACTACTTTGTTTTTCTTTAGCGCAAAATTCGGCTGATATAGTTTCCGTGTTTTACATTTTGTCGAGAAATTTATTTTATTCAAATATTGATAAATTGCATCTGCGTTATGAACTGGTGTTCATTTGAAACCACCGGCAATAATTTCCCTTTCAAATTCATTCAAATGAAACGATGTGCGGAAATAACCAGCAGCGAGCAGACGCAACGACAGCCTAATGTGTGTGACGTCAAAAACAGGTTGGTGGGCTCGTTCGTTCTTAGCAGGTATTGGTACAACTAAAATTTAAGAGGGATTTTCAGGTGTAAAGCAACCAAGATTCAAGGTCAAGTAGGGGTTGTAGGAAGGTTCAGAAATCAAAAGGTGCATTTGGGACCGATTGGATTTTAGTAGAATGATGTTCTGTAGCAAAAGTGAAGTTTTGAAGTCAGTTTATCAATTGAACATAAATGTTAAATACTCGTAATTGAGAGTAGGCCGCCGTCCGTCGGATGGGACATTAAACCGTGGCCGTGTGTCTGGGTGAGACATACCCTGTGCACGTTAAAGAACACCCTGGATGGCCTTGACGGGAGGATACCATCTGTCTCCCAACAGCCGTTCTAGTAGGTCCCCTCCCCCAACCTTCTCTGAGCCTTCGAGGTCCTTGTGACCTGGCCATTTAGCCCATGGTCTGCAAAAAAGTGCCTCTCAGAGGTAAAACAATCCAATCCAACGTAATTGAGAGTAAGCCCATTTATTTAGCTCCATCTAAGGCTACTGGGGTGGGGGTGGCTCAGTCGGTAGCGCACCAGGCTCGTAATCTGTAGTTCCCAGGTTCGAGTCCCAACTGGGTCAGCGTTGAGATTTATCTCCACAAAATTCCCCGCCCTGCCCACGGTCAGAAAGGAACACTGATGGGCTTGGAAAGGCCGCCGTCCGTCGGATGGGACGTTAAGCCGTGGCCCCGTGTGCGGGAGAGCCATACCCTGTGCACGTTAAAGAACACGCTGGATGGCCTTGACGGGAGGCTACCATCTGTCTCCCAACAGCTGTTCCAGTGGGTCCCCTCCCCCAACCTTCTCTGAGCCTTCGGGGTTCATGTGACCTGGCCATTTAGCCCATGGTGTGCAAAAAAGTGCCGCTCAGAGTAAAACAACCCAACTCTAAGGCTACTGCTACTTTGGCATTTCCCTTTACTTAGCTTCATCTAAAGCTTCTGCTACTTTGGCATATATGCATATGGAGAGCAAACAGAGAATATATAATTAAGGGGAAAGAAAGGCGGAATGATCAGGAGATTAATTGAGTGACAGCTGGGAATGTCTCTTGATAATCTTAGATGTAACTCAATGAGAGGAGAAGAGTCAGAGATTATTTTGCAATGCTAATTTTCTCATCTTTATTAATCAGATATTTAATTAGTTATAATTAATTAATTGACGTGAAAGTAGAAAGAGATGCCGATTGAATAGTGAACGAATATTAAATGAGAGTATACATTTTGAAAAAGATGTCGTAGTGCCTTAAATGTGCTTCGTCATGAAGCACCTGCGTGTGTGTTTGGCGGGTCGGTTGCGATTTCTTATGAGGTGTAATTCACAAAACATTGAAACTTTTAAACTGCAATGAAGTCAAAATCAGTTTCCCAGTTTAAATTTTTCAGTAAGTCTTTAAACTAAAAGATTTGTAAAGGTCAATAGTAGACACGTTGGGTTGTTTTACCTCTGAGCGGCACTTTTTTGCACACCATGGGCTAAATGGCCAGGTCACATGGCCCCCGAAGGCTCAGAGAAGGTTGGGGGAGGGGACCCACTGGAAAAGCTGTTGGGAGACAGATGGTAGCCTCCCGTCAAGGCCATCCAGCGTGTTCTTTAACGTGCACAGGGTATGTCTCTCCCGCACACGGGCCACGGCTTAACGTAGCATCCGACGGACGGCGGCCTTTCCAAGCCCATCGGTGTCCCCTACTGACCGTGGGCAGGGCGAAGAATTTTGTGAAAATAAATGGGACTTGAATAAACTGAAATAAATGGGACTCAAACCTGGGAACTACAGATTACGAGCCTGGCGCGCTACCGACTGAGCCACCCCCGCCCCGGACACATAAGGAAAGTTGACCTTTATGTGAAGAAATATTTTGCTAAAAAAAATTGTTTTTTGTCGAACTCACTTCTCCCGATCATGCTTGGTGGTGGAACCACTAAGCTATCGCAGCTGACTCATTTCCCAGCAAATTGCGACTATAAATCTCATTGATTATTGTCACTTGTGGCGCCATCTGCAATCGCGAGCAGGCAACCTAAAGGCCACAATGATCTATTCTGGATGGATGCCACAGTGTTCCATCCTACTGACGGCCACATTTCCAAACCTATCCCTCTTTGTGACCAAGTGGGGGGTTTAACAGAGACGAATATCAACGCTGGCTCAGCTGAAACTCGAACCTGGGAACTGCAGATTATGAGTGTGGATGGTTACGGCCGAGCCAACCTCCGTCCCGGAGGAGGATTCTATACAAATTGACAAAATCGGAATAGAATCGACAAAGCCATTTTTGCCAAAATCTTTCTATGTCAAGGACCCTGATTACCAATGCTCATATAACCATTAATCTGGAAGAAAATAAAGGGCATGGGGTGGCTCAGTCGGTAGCGCGCCAGGCTCGTAATCTGCAGTTCCCAGGTTCGAGCCCCAGTTGGATCAACTTTGAGATTTATCTTTGCAAAACTCCCTGTCCAAGGTCAGCAGGGGACATCGATGGGCTTAAAAAGGCTGCCATCCGTCGGTTTGGAACGTTAAGCCGTGGCCCCATGTTGGGAGATCTATATCCTGTGCACTTTAAAAAACACCCTGGATGGCCTTGATGGGGAGGCTATCAAAAATCTCTTTGTCTCAAAAATATCATCTGTCTCCCAAAAGCTGTCCAATGGGTTCCCTCCCCAACCTTTTCTGAGCCTTGAGGGTCTTTGTGATCTCGCCATTTAGCCCATTGTGTGCAAAAAAAAGTGCCGCTCAGAGGTAAAACAACCCAAGCCGGAAGAAAATATGGTTAATTATAAAATTTTAAACTACGTAATTTAGACTACTGGTTCTCACTTCTTTCTAATCCAAGGACAGATTTCCATATTTATATATAGCCAGAGCCGCTTAAGATATCAGAGCCCTAGGCACAGCATGCTTACGAGGGGCCCCCAGGAGGCCCGATGTTTTGTAACATAGCAAATGTTCGAGATTATTCTAAACTGAATCAGTCTGAACAGGTTTTATAGTTTAGTACGGCTTGTAGTTGAAATTAAAAAAAACAAAAAATGAAAAAATCTCAAATTAAAAAAATTTATAGAGTTGGAGGACCCTATGAATAAGGGGCCCTAGGCCCGGGCCTTTTAGGACCTGTCGGCAATCAGAACCCTTATATAGCAGCATATGAACACTACCCATAGTCGGTGGACGACTTGTACACCATTCAGGTTATAGAAGTCCGTGCAAGCAAGTAAACGGAAGAATGGATGACCCGGCAACAAGCAGTCGATTTTGTCGAAACAAATTTTCCAGTTCAGTGATATAAAACAAGTGCTACTATCAAAATTCCATCGAAAAAATATAAGCGAAAAAATAAATTTTCTCATATATTTTTTCGCCGTGTTTCGTATCATACAGGAAAAAACATGAGAAATATTAACACCTAGAAACTAACTAGAAGAATAATATATCGATTCTGGCGATGAAAATTCGAACTAATGAGAGACTTCTTTCTTTTTTCTCATAAAGTAGCTAGATAATACGTCGAATAGCCTTGTCTGGAGGCTACCATCTGTCTCCTAACAGCTATTCAGTGGATCCCCTTCCCCCAACCTTCTCTGAGTCGTTGGGGTCCTTGTGACCTGGCCATTTAGCCCTTGTACAAAAAAGGGCCGTTCAGAGGTAAAACAACACAACAACAACATCGGCAAAAAGTAGCCAAGAACCGCAGGATTTTAAAGAAAATTGGGAAAAGGTACGTGTTCTTTAAAATAAACAGTTCATAACTCGCTTGCATAAGGAACCAAGTCTTAACGTCTGGTCAGATGGACGGTGATCAAAATTTTTCAACACCCAGTGATGTCCCTACTCTCTCAACAACTTTTCAACACCCAGTGATGTCTCTACTCTCTCAACAACATTTCAACACCCAGTGATGTCTCTACTCTCTCAACAACTTTTCAACACCCAGTGATGTCTCCACTCTCTCAACAACTTTTCAACACCCAGTGATGTCTCCACTCTCTCAACAACTTTTCAACACCCAGTGATGTCTCCACTCTCTCAACAACTTTTCAACACCCAGTGATGTCTCCACTCTCTCAACAACTTTTCAACACCCAGTGATGTCTCTACTCTCTCAACAACTTTTCAACACCCAGTGATGTCTCTACTCTCTCAACAACTTTTCAACACCCAGTGATGTCTCTACTCACTCAACAACTTTTCAACACCCAGTGATGTCTCTACTCTCTCAACAACTTTTCAACACCCAGTGATGTCTCTACTCTCTCAGCAACTTTTCAACACCCAGTGATGTCTCCACTCTCTCAACAACTTTTCAACACCCAGTGATGTCTCCACTCTCTCAACAACTTTTCAACACCCAGTGATGTCTCCACTCTCTCAACAACTTTTCAACACCCAGTGATGTCTCCACTCTCTCAACAACTTTTCAACACCCAGTGATGTCTCTACTCTCTCAACAACTTTTCAACACCCAGTGATGTCTCTACTCTCTCAACAACTTTTCAACACCCAGTGATGTCTCCACTCTCTCAACAACTTTTCAACACCCAGTGATGTCTCCACTCTCTCAACAACTTTTCAACACCCAGTGATGTCTCCACTTTCTCAACAACTTTTCAACACCCAGTGATGTCTCCACTCTCTCAACAACTTTTCAACACCCAGTGATGTCTCTACTCTCTCAACAACTTTTCAACACCCAGTGATGTCTCTACTCTCTCAGCAACTTTTCAACACCCAGTGATGTCTCCACTCTCTCAACAACTTTTCAACACCCAGTGATGTCTCCACTCTCTCAACAACTTTTCAACACCCAGTGATGTCTCTACTCTCTCAACAACTTTTCAACACCCAGTGATGTCTCCACTCTCTCAACAACTTTTCAACACCCAGTGATGTCTCCACTCTCTCAACAACTTTTCAACACCCAGTGATGTCTCTACTCTCTCAACAACTTTTCAACACCCAGTGATGTCTCTACTCTCTCAACAACTTTTCAACACCCAGTGATGTCTCCACTCTCTCAACAACTTTTCAACACCCAGTGATGTCTCCACTCTCTCAACAACTTTTCAACACCCAGTGATGTCTCCACTCTCTCAACAACTTTTCAACACCCAGTGATGTCTCCACTCTCTCAACAACTTTTCAACACCCAGTGATGTCTCTACTCTCTCAACAACTTTTCAACACCCAGTGATGTCTCTACCCTCTCATCGAGAGCAGAATTTGAGCTATCGGACCAAACGTTGTTAGGTTAATCAAATTAATTGGCAAATCAAAATATGAGGAAAACACAGTCGATAATCTTGGCATGACGATCACATTTTTGCTATGGCATAAGGCTCCTGTCAGATTTCTACAGAAGTAGCTTGTTTGAGAGGTATTTATAAATTACCTATTTCTACTTAAATGGGAAGCAACACTACATAGATGGGGAAACAAATTATAGGATCATACAGACGGATATTTCTTCTGAAGAAGCCATCAGGGGTAGATGGTGAAACACTTAAAGAGTTGGGTTGTTTTATCTCTGAGTGGCACTGTTTTGCACACATTGGGCTAAATGACCAAGTCACAAGGACTCCAAGGATTCAGAGAAGGTTGGGGGAGGGGACTCACTGGAATATCTTTTGGGAGACAGATGGTAGCCTCCCGTTAAGGCCATCTAGCATGTTCTTTAAAGTGCAGGATACAGCTCTCCCGCACACGGGGCCAGAGCTTATCGTCCGTCAGACGGACGGCGGCCTTTCCAAACCCATCGGTAACCCCTATTGACCGTGGATAAGGCAGGGATTTTTGCGTAAATAAATCTCAACGCTGGTCGAGCTGGGACTCGAACCTGTGAACTGCAGATTACGAGCCTGGCGCACTATCAACTGAACCACCCCCGCCCTAGAAACGTGTAAAGAGAAATCTTGGAGGTACAGAAGAAAACTTAAAGGTGTATAATAGTCTTTAAAGTTTATTTGATTTGGGCGTATGTCTTTCAATATATTGTGTTGCTATACATTGTAAAAATTTTAAGCTCATCTCAAGAGGACGTGATGCAAAACGTTAACATAGGAACTAAAAAGTAAGGACGTGACGTCAACTAGGGTGAAATAAGCTAGCAAGAGTAGAGAGCTAAGAAAGTATTTTACGATCCTTTGACGAAGAATGCAAGTTACTTCGGAGCAAGTTAACATGCTACGCAATTGCGATATAATGACCAGAAAAAAATGATACGACGTCAACTACGTTGAGGCTACGTAACCAGTATAGGATGTCATGAATGTTGGAATACTTTAATTTGCAATAAGGACGAATGGTAAGACGTTCTGTTGTAACTGTGTAATGTTTCTGTTGTAACTGTGAATATGCAATACGCAATGAGAAGCTAGGAATGAAGCGATACAAGAAAAATAAAGGAATATATATAATTATGTAGTAAATGAATTTTTTTTATGCGACTTAGGAGTGGTGAGTTGGGTTGGGTTGTTTTACATCTGAGCGGCACTTTTTTGCACACTATGGGCTAAATGGCATGTTTTTTTGGCATGTTTTTCAAGAATTATAGAAAAAGCTAGTGGATTCGTTAATAATTTGGGCGTTTGTTGCAAAAAAATTTAATAAAAACTCTATTCTCAAACTCATCAATTTAATAGACTCTGTTCTTACATTCATTTACACAGTCGTCTCAGGTTGGGTTGGGTTGTTTTACCTCTAAGCGGCACTTTTTTGCACACCATGGGCTAAATGGCCAGGTCACATGGACCCCGAAGGCTCAGAGAAGGTTGGGGGAGGGGACCCACTGGAACAGTTGTTGGGAGACAGGCCTCCCGTCAAGGCCATCCAGCGTGTTCTTTAACGTGCACAGGGTATGGCTCTCCCGCACACGGGGCCACGGCTTAACGTCCCATCCGACGGACGGCGGCCTTTCCAAGCCCATCGGTGTCCCCTACTGACCGTGGGCAGGGCGGGGAATTTTGCGGTAGGAGTGGTGAATGGCTGTCTTAAGATTTTTTTTTTCTTTTATACAGACAAGTACAGCGTAATAGTGTATATGGTATAAAATGAATATGAAAAATAACAATACATTTGAATTCAGATTCCTCCGTTGGAAAGCTTAAAAGCCGGTTCCTTTTTCTTTGCACGAAGAAAACATAAACAAAAGCCTTCGTGAATTTCTCGGAGATTTAATCCTAACTTTTTCTGTTGAGACTTTTTCGGTCCACTTTAAACATAGACTCTTTCGTCAAAAAACAAATGTATTATTTTCCATCTTGTTTCGAGTTTGTTCTTTTTTGGCTTTTTTTCAATGTGTCTTTCTATTATTCTCATCACCGAAAGTAAAAAAAAAATGGCCGAATGGTAGACATCATGTGAACTTTATTTAAGTCTCCCATCACGAACGTCGTCTGTTCCCTCCTTTCACCCCCCCCCCCTTCCACCTCTCATCCGGTTTCTGCCTCTCGCATCCAATCCTGTTAATGAGCGTCTTTTTACTCAGCTGACGTCACGAAGCGTCAGCGGATTACCTCGACGCTAATCTGATTACGAGTCTGCAAAATAATTCTCTTCGTCGTCGCGCGCTGCCATTCGGAATGCGCGAGTTTTAGGAAGAAGCAGAAGAAGAACAGAAATCTTCCGCCTCGTGCGCTTCTTCCTCTTCAAATGGAAGAGCGGAAGAAGAATTTTAAATGAGCCCCATCGAAGGAAAACTCCTAAGGAAATGAAATGCGTTCGTTAAGTACAGAGGCGATGTGGTTCAGTTCCGTTTCTTCTTTGTCGTTGCTGACGTCGTTACTATGACAACGATTGAATGTGATGATGACGACGATGATGATACGAAATAATTTTATGAAAAGATGAATCCAATGTTTTCCACAACAAATGGAAATAGACGTGGGGAGAGGGGAGTATAATTTTTAAAATGTTCCTATTGGAAAAGGAATGTTCATTTCTGCATGGGGGGGAAAAAGTGATATGGGAGAGTAAAAATATTCCATGCAATTTGTTTATTATAAAATATTATAAGTTATTTATTTTATTTTCATTCGTTGAAGTTATGGGTTGGGTTGGGTTGTTTTACCTCTGAGCGGCACTTTTTTGCACACCATGGGCTAAATGCAGAGGTCACCTGGACCCCGAAGTCTCAGAGAAGGTTGGGAGAGGGGACCCACTGGAACAGCTGTTGGGAGACAGATGGTAGCCACCCGTCAAGGCCATCCAGCGTGTTCTTTAACGTGCACAGGGTATGGCTCTCCCGCACACGGGGCCACGGCTTAACGTCCCATCCGACGGACAGCGGCCTTTCCAAGCCCATCGGTGTCCCCTACTGACCGTGGGCAGGGCGGGGAATTTTGCAGAGATAAATCTCAACGCTGACCCAGCTGGGACTCGAATCTGGGAACTGCAGATTACGAGCCCAGTGAAGTTATGAGACATTGCGTTTCGTTAAATTACTGTGGGTGTTTGGTATCTGATTTTTTGTTCATGTTGTTATGGTTGTTTTCTTATATATACGCATATATATATGTATACAGTATATTCAGCTGATATTGTTTTCTGGTATTTTTTTATGTTGTTGGTATGATAATGAATCAGATTCAGAAAATAAGTCAAAAGAAAAAAAAATAATGATATCCGACGAACTATTCTATTAATAAATCCTCGATTTAAGGGATTAATTGGGGGAAGAGATGTTCCTTTAAACCGAATATTCGATAAATAGTGAAAGGTATTTTACAAAAAGCCAAATAAAAAAGCAAAAATATGATTTTTATTACATTTACCGTTTAATACAAAATAGTGACCAGGATTATAGGGATGCGGATGGCTCAATCGGTAGCGCGCAAGGCTCGTAATCTAAAGCTCCCAGGTTCGAGTCCCAGCTGAGTCAGCGTTCAGATTTATCACGGCATAACTCCATGCCCACGGTCAGTAGAGGACATCGATGGGCTTGGAAAGGCAGCCTTCCATCGAATGGGACATTAAGCCATGGCCCCGTGTGCAGGAGAGCCATACCTTGTGCGTTAAAGAACACGATGGATACCTTGATGGGAGACTACCAGCTGTCTCCCAACAGCTGTCCAATGAGTCCCCTCCCCGAGCCTTTGGGGTTCTTGTGACCTGACCATTTAGCCCATTGTGTGCAAAAAAGTGCTGTTCAGAGATAAATCAACAACAATATTGTCTAAGCAATAAAAACACATCAAACTCTCCATGTTCTTGTCCTCATTAAGTAAAAAACATCAAACTCTCCATGTTCTTGTCCTCATTAAGTAAAAACACATCAAACTCTCCATGTTCTTGTCCTCATTAAGTAAAAACACATCAAACTCTCCATGTTCTTGTCCTCATTAAGTAAAACCACATCAAACTCTCCATGTTCTTGTTCTCATTAAGTAAAAACACATCAAACTCTCCATGTTTTTGTCCTCATTAAGTAAAAACACATCAAACTCTCCATGTTCTTGTCCTCATTAAGTAAAAACACATCAAACTCTCCATGTTCTTGTCCTCATTAAGTAAAAACACATCAAACTCTCCATGTTCTTGTTCTCATTAAGTAAAAACACATCAAACTCTCCATGTTCTTGTTCTCATTAAGTAAAAACACATCAAACACTCCATGTTCTTGTTCTCATTAAGTAAAAACACATCAAACTCTCCATGTTCTTGTCCTCATTAAGTAAAAACACATCAAACTCTCCATGTTCTTGTCCTCATTAAGTAAAAACACATCAAACTCTCCATGTTCTTGTCCTCATTAAGTAAAAACACATCAAACTCTCCATGTTCTTGTCCTCATTAAGTAAAAACACATCAAACTCTCCATGTTCTTGTCCTCATTAAGTAAAAACACATCAAACTCTCCATGTTCTTGTTCTCATTAAGTAAAAACACATCAAACACTCCATGTTCTTGTTCTCATTAAGTAAAAACACATCAAACTCTCCATGTTCTTGTCCTCATTAAGTAAAAACACATCAAACTCTCCATGTTCTTGTCCTCATTAAGTAAAAACACATCAAACTCTCCATGTTCTTGTTCTCATTAAGTAAAAACACATCAAACTCTCCATGTTCTTGTCCTCATTAAGTAAAAACACATCAAACTCTCCATGTTCTTGTCCTCATTAAGTAAAAACACATCAAACTCTCCATGTTCTTGTCCTCATTAAGTAAAAACACATCAAACTCTCCATGTTCTTGTCCTCATTAAGTAAAAACACATCAAACTCTCCATGTTCTTGTCCTCATTAAGTAAAAACACATCAAACTCTCCATGTTCTTGTTCTCATTAAGTAAAAACACATCAAACTCTCCATGTTCTTGTTCTCATTAAGTAAAAACACATCAAACACTCCATGTTCTTGTCCTCATTAAGTAAAAACACATCAAACTCTCCATGTTCTTGTCCTCATTAAGTAAAAACACATCAAACTCTCCATGTTCTTGTTCTCATTAAGAAGATATGATAGTTGATACTAATTGGAATAAACGAATAGGTAAATTATGTGAAAAGCTCAGACACGGTGCAATCAAAATTTACTTTGTAAACTTTTTTTTTCCCCAAGATACATCAGTTTACTAATTTACAAATCTACTGCGGAATTTATTTTAAGATATGGCCTAATAATTTATTGGAATACATTTGATACTAATTTGAACAAATTAACTCTTATACATAAATTCTATTTTAAATCGATTGACAGCATTAAAAAGCTAAATTTTATAAATAGTGAAAACATTTTGTTTCTCTTTTATTTTATTTCAAGATCTTATAAACTTTATATTATATGTAATGGCAAATTCAATGTAAACGTATACGCGTCTTTTTTTTTTTTTGTTGAATAAACTGCTGGGGATTCCCCATTAATGAGATGCAAACAAAATTTGCGAAGATGAATACTAGATCAGATAAGGTTTACGAAATATCTTATATAATTATGAATTCTATACATTTTCCACTAGTTAATAACTTTGATGTTGCCAATATAATGTTTAATTAAAATATAACTCTCTTTTGACTTGACAATATTAAACCAAAATACATAAAGGAAAGTATATGCAGTGTTATTCATGTAATAACTATTCTTACAATTAAAATTTTTGAAAACTTGCGAATTCCAATAGCTATGAAAATTGGAATTATTAGTCATGTATATAAAAGTGGATCAAAAAAGTGTTTTAATAATTATAGACCAATCACGTTATTAACAATTTTTGATAAGATAATGGAAAAATACATTGGAGATCGCTTGCAAAATTTTTTGAATAAAATAAATTTTCTGTCAAGTCAGCCGTAAAGGTATGGGAACGCAAAGTCTTTTGGAAGATCTTATAAATAATATAAATATTAATTTAAATATAGGAAAGAAATGCGTTGCGGTATTTATGGACTTAAAAAAAGCATTTGATTCCGTTGACATTGACATCTTGCTACAGAAAGTATATTTACTTGGCATTGGAGGGTATATTTTTGAATGGTTTAAAAGCTACTTATATAGTTACACTGTAAATGATAATTATAGTATAGAAATAGTTATGAAAATAAATATAGTAATAAATTTCAGATTTTTTGGAGTTCCACAAGGATGTATTCTCGGCCCTATGCTATTTCAAATATACATAAATGATTTGGCTAATATTAATTTCAATAGTAAATTACATATGTATACTGGTGATACAGTGCTAATCAACTTCCACTCTGATTTAGAATACGCTATTTGCAATCTATAAAATGATTTTAATAAAGCAGTTAATGGTTTGCTCTGAGCAAACTAACAACGAGAAAAAAAAACTAAATTTATGTGTATTAGTTTTTAACAACCTACACTTAATCGAAGTATTACTAAGCATCGAATTAGTTGTTCTAATTATTTAAGTAAAATTTGCGACGTTAAAGTAAAATTATTTCAGTGGTTGATAAAAAAAAGTGATGTTTTTTTCTCGGAATCATTTATCATTTTATTTGTTTTCTTTACTTATTCTTTTTCTTTCTTCTTTATGTAATGATACTGATGTAATATAGATCATATCTGTTAAAAACATATACATTCCCGTTGATAAGCTTCGACTTAGTGGGATTTTTTTATGTAAAATAATTATAGATAATACTTTTTGAAAATAAATTTAAATTTGAAACTAAAATTTTATTCTACACTAGAAGCCGTTGCATTTCACTGTCTTTTGATACTTCAATCATCACTCTGACCCTTATTTGACCCTAAACGTCAATGTCGGATCTTGCTTTTTTTTATTTATTTATGTATTTTTATTTCTTTTTTTTTTAAATCTGAAATCCAAAATACCCCCCTAGGCATCATTTTCCACCCTTTAGGTACCTGTACTTCATCAATAAATTGACATTTGACCTCTGTCTGACCTAGGACTCTAAATTCCACAGTGTTTCTGAGATCTACTACTCGAAATACCCCCTTACTACCATTTTTCACATTTCTGGTACATCTAGAACATGGCCATCTCGAAATTCAACCTTTTTTTCACCTTAAAGGACATATTAGATCTCAGTTATTCTCAATTTTCCAGAGGTCTATGATTCGAACTTCCCTAGGTGCAAATTTTGACAGCTCTATTATTTCTGCATTTGAAATTAGAATTGACATTGCCCGTCCCTCTCTCCTCACTCTCTCGCTCACCACTTAATTCACTAGCTCACTATATCACTCACTCGTTCACTATCTCACTACTTCACTCACTCTCTCACTATCTCATTTGCTGGCTCACTACCTCACTTACTGGCTAGCTCAATCATTCGTCCACTACTTCACTCACTCACTTACTACTTCACTCACCCATTCACTCACTACTTCACTCACTCACTCACTTCTTCACTCACTCACTCACTCACTCACTCACTGACTTACTACTTCACTCACTCACTCACTTACTACTTCACTCACCCATTCACTCACTACTTCACTCACTCACTCACTTCTTCACTCACTCACTCACTCACTCACTTACTACTTCACTCACTCACTCACTCACTTACTACTTCACTCACTCACTTACTACTTCACTCACCCATTCACTCACTACTTCACTCCCTCAGTCACTCACTTCTTCACTCACTCACTCACTCACTCACTCACTCACTTACTACTTCACTCACTCACTCACTCACTCACTCACTTACTACTTCACTCACTCACTTACTACTTCACTCACCCATTCACTCACTACTTCACTCCCTCACTCACTCACTTCTTCACTCACTCACTCACTCCTCACTTACTACTTCACTCACCCATTCACTCACTACTTCACTCACTCACTCACTCACTTCTTCACTCACCCATTCACTCACTACTTCACTCAGTCACTCACTCACTTCTTCACTCACTCACTTACTCACTCACTCACTGACTTACTACTTCACTCACCCATTCACTCACTACCTCAGTCACAATCAACTACATATATTAGCTTAAATTAATTTTAATAATTGAACGTATATAATTAACATCTTTTTACTGTAGCGTTCTTTGAATGTAATAATATCTTCTAGATAATCTTTCTAAACATCTTCTAGATATCACTTTCCAATTATCACACCACAAAACACTCAAGGTGGTGTCCATATCTCTATTCTCATTGATGCCTTCTGAATTGACTCAGCAAAAGTTTTAACTGAGTTAAGATTTCTCCGCGTGACCATTTAACCTCCTCCTCTTCCTCTCTTCGTCTTCCCTAGCTTCATCTCTCGTGTCTCTATAATTAGCAACTCTTGGCGCCAGCTCGTCTCACTTTCTCCAACTGGCAGCCCAATTAGCTCCCGCTAATTACCCGCGGGCGTGAGAAGCGACTCCCGATTGGCTGCTTTCACCCTTGGATGACACGTGTCCGCTGCTGCTGTTGCTTCATTGTTTTGTTGTAGGCGGACGGGGTGGGGGGGGCTGAGGTGAGGGGGGGAGGAGAAGACGAGGGAGACTTGTTGCGTTGCGAAAGAGAACTTGTGTCGTCGGCACTCGCTCGTTTGGTTCCTTGCATCAACTGCCAAAGAAGGATTATTACACATTTTATTAAATAGAGGACTTCTAGTGCAGGGAGAGTAATTAAGCGATGCCTTTAATAGAAAACGAGGCGAGAAAAAAAAATTATGAAATGAAATTTTGTGCTTTTTTTTTTCTCCTAAGTATTCTTAATATTTTAATTTTTTTGAAGCAAAAATATTGAGAGTTAGGGTTAGTGACGATTGGTTTAGTCGGCAGCGCGTCAGATTCGAAACTTGATGTTCTTAATTTCGAGTCCCAACTGGGCCTGTGTTGACGTTTTCTCCGTTAACCTTCTCTCTTTCATCAGAGTTGGGTTGGGATGTTTTACCTCTGAGCGGCACTTTTTTTGCACACCATGGGCTAAATGGCCAGGTCACATGGACCCCGAAGGCTCAGAGAAGGTTGGGGGAAGGGACCCACTGGAACAGCTGTTGGGAGACAGATGGTAGCCTCCCGTCAAGGCCATCCAGCGTGTTCTTTAACGTGCACAGGGTATGGCTCTCTCCCGCACACAGGGCCACGGCTTAACGTCCCATCCGACGGACGACGGCCTTTCCAAGCTCATCGGTGTCCCCTACTGACCGTGGGCAGGGCGGGGAATTTTGCGGAGATAAATTTCAACGCTGACCCAGCTGGGACTCGAACCTGGGAACTACAGATTACGAGCCTGGCGCGCTATCGACTGAGCCATCCCCGCCCCAAATAAATATTCCCTCAAGCAGCTGCTGCCACAGAGGTGTGACAGGAGCCTGTCTTCCATCAGAGAGAAAGGACGATATTCACAGTGAGTTGTGATACTATGTCCACAATAAGTTGAGTAACAATATTGAAAATGAGTCGAGTAATAATGTTCACGATGAGTAGAGTAACAATGTGCACAATGATTTGAGTTAACGATAATGACAATGAATAGAGTAACAATATTGCTCACAATGAGTAGAGTAACAATATTGCTGATAATGAGTAGAGTAACAATATCGCTCACAATGAGAGAGTAACAATATTAGTCCCAATGAGTTGAGTAATATAGTCCACAATGTGTTGAGTAACAATGACCACAATAAGTAGAATAACAATATTGCTCACAATGAGTTGAGTAACAAAGTCCACAATGTGTTGAGTAACAAGGTCCACAATGGGTTGAATAACAATGCCCACAATGGAATGAGTAACAATATCCAGAATGGAATGAATAATAATGCCCACAATGTGTTGAGTAACAATGACCACAATAGGTAGAATAACAATATTGCTCACAATGAGTTGAGTAACAAAGTCCACAATGTGTTGAGTAACAAGGTCCACAATGTGTTGAGTAACAAGGTCCACAATGGAATGAGTAACAATGCCCGCAATGTGTTGAGTAACAAGGTCTACAATGGGTTGAATAACAATGCCCACAATGGAATGAGTAACAGTACCCATAATGGGTTGAATAACAATGCCAACAATGGCTTGGGTAACAGTGTCAACAATGAGTAGAATACGAATATTTTCCACAGGGGGTGAGTAATACTATCCATAATGAGAGCCTTCCAGAGAGGGGCCAGGAGAACCATTTGGCCCGGGCATCGAAGTAAAAGGGGACCTCAAATTTCGATGCTTGTTAATTTTTTTGATATTGGATACAAGACTAAAATATATGATTTAGTAAAAAATATAATTAAAATTATGATTTTTTTTGTCTTTATAAGGCATGGATGCTTTTTTTGTGTTATCTTTCTGCTGGTGTTTCGTCTAACTCTTATGCTTTCACTATGGCGTGTTTGATTACACTAACAAGCTACTATAAGTTCTCTTTATCAAGCAGCTGCTTGAAGGGTAAAATTTTTATGTAGAGAAATTTGAATTTTTTTTATATTTTGTCAAATTAGAATCGAAAACATTCTTAAATAATAAGGACAAATCATTTTTATTTTGGTCGTTCAACTTGGCAAGAGGCCTCAAAAGTTGTAAGGTGACCAGGGCCGCTCTGGACCTATAAGAGGTCGGGGTCAATTTCATTCTTAGGTTGGTTGTTTTAATTCTGAGCAGCTTTTTTGTATGCAGTGGGCTAAACGACCAAGTCACAAGGACCCCAAAAGTTGTAAGGTGACCAGGACCGCTCTGGACCTATAAGAGGTCGGGGTCAATTTCATTCTTAGGTTGGTTGTTTTAATTCTGAGCAGCTTTTTTGTATGCAGTGGGCTAAACGACCAAGTCACAAGGACCCCAAAGTTTAAGGTGACCAGGGCCGATCTGGACCTGTAAGAGGTCTGGGTCAATTTCATTCTTAGGTTGGTTGTTTTAATTCTGAGCAGCACTTTTTTGTATGCAGTGGGCTAAACGACCAAGTCACAAGGACCATGAGGGCTGAGAGAAGGTTGGGTGAAAGGGATCCACTGGGAAGCTGTTAGGAGACAGATGGCAACCTGCCGTCTGCGTTGTTGGGTTGTTTTACCTCTGAGCGGCACTTTTTTGCACACCATGGTTAAACAACCTTTAACCCATGGTTTTCGCACACCATGGGTTAAATGGCCAGGTCACATGGACGCCGAAGGCTCAGAGAAGGTTGGGGGAGGGGACCCACTGGAACAGCTGTTGGGAGACAGATGGTAGCCTCCCGTCAAGGCCATCCAGCGTGTTCTTTAACGTGCACAGGGTATGGCTCTCTCCCGCACACGGGGCCACGGCTTAACGTCCCACCGGGCCACGGCTTAACGGCCTTTCCAAGCCCATCGGTGTCGCCTACTGACCGTGGGCAGGGCGAGGAATTTTGCGGAGATAAATCTCAACGCTGACACAGCTGGGACTCGAACCTGGGAACTACAGATTACGAGCCTGGCGCGCTCTCGACTGAGCCCCCCCCCCCGGCCCCCTGCCGTCTGCCTGAAGTTCTTTAAGGTACTCAGCAAATCACTTTCCTGCAATTTCCCCCCCTCCCCCAGCATTCCACTGTATCATTGTTCCTCTGTATCATTGGCAATTTTTGAATAGTAAGAGAATCATTATAGAAAATTTTAAAACCTAGGTTTGAATCCTCTTTCAAAAACATAACCTCATTAGAACTAAAATTCTCTTTCAACATTTTAATTAAGATATCATAATGATCTACAAATTTATTTCTATATGTTTTACTTTTAACATCAAAACTATATAAGTATTTTGGTAGGAGTATTTTTCATGTATTAACATTTTGCACGTATATATTACCTCCAGTGGCTATTTAATTAGAAACAATGATGCTTGAACACTCTATTAATGAAGTGGCAAATAGAAACTCAGTAACTTCTTAAGATTTTAGCTCCTCTATAAGAAAAAGAGAGCAAAAATATCAATTTATCATCTGCAGACATCGAACTTTTTTTGTTTTTTGAGATAAGTCAAAAATTCTTCTAATCATAATTCCCCGCCCTACCCACGGTCAGTAGGGGACACCGATGGGCTTGTAAAGGCCGCCGTCCGTCGGATGGGACGTTAAGCCGTGGCCGCGTGTGCATGTTAAAGAACACGCTGGATGGCCTTGACGAGAGGCTACCATCTGTCTCACAACAGCTATTCTAGTGGGTCCCCTCCTCCAACCTTCTCTGAGCCTTCGGGGTCCATGTGACCTGGCCATTTAGCCCATGGTGTGCAAAAAAGTGCCGCTCAGAGGTAAAACAACCCAACGTTAAAGAACACGCTGGATGGCCTTGACGGGAGGCTACCATCTGTCTCCCAACAGCTGTTCCAGTGGGTCCCCTCCCCCAAAATTATCTGAGCCTTCGGGGTCCATGTGACCTGGCCTTTAGCCCATGGTGTGCAAAAAAATGCCGCTCAGAGGTAAAATAACCCAACGTTAAAGAACACGCTGGATGGCCTTGACGGGAGGCTACCATCTGTCTCCCAACAGCTGTTCCAGTGGGTCCCCTCCACCATCCTTCTCTGAGCCTTAGGGGGTCCATGTGATCTGGCCATTTAGTCCATGGTGTGCAAAAAAGTGACGCTCAGAGGTAAAACAACCCAACCTCTTCTAATCATTAGATAGGTATTGACGAAATGAATTGATTGGCATTTTCCAAACTTCCCAATACCTTTAATATCGCTCTCTAACGGTGTAATAATGCGGAAAATGTAAAAACATTAAATGAAATTGTCGATCTCTGTATGCCAGAAAACTGAAAATTTTATTGGGACAGTAAGACGGTGAAGATGATTACGCTGACAACAAAAATTGCATCCTTACCCGAGGTAAAGGTGATAAAAGCAACATTTTTTGTTTTAAGATATAGAAAACAACGAAATTTTTTATTCATAGGTACAGTCGCTCAAAAAATATCCGAACACTATGTTTGATTGCAGAATTCAGAAAAAATATCTGGCAACTTTTTTTTTTTTAGAAATTAGTGATCTGGCAACCTTCGTGTCACGTAACATGAAGGTTGTCAGATCATCATCATCATCCTCAAGCAGCCATGGGCTACGGAGATCCAACCAGATCATGCAATTTAGTTCTCCAAGCAAGTCTATCCTGAGCTACATCTCCTGCATCTATCCACTGCACACCAATTCCAAGAAGATCCTGTTTGACATTGTCTGCCCACCGCATCCCTGGTCTCCCCCTCTTTATGAAGCTTTAGGCACACTGTTCATAACCCTATTCGCCAATCTATAATTATCCATACGGGTAACATGGCCAAACCAACAGAGTCTCTCTCTGCACAATATGCTGCTTAAAGGAAGTTGCCGACTCCTTTGCCTAACCTCATCATTAGTTACAAAGTTGAAGTACCTAATGCCCGAGATACTGCGTAAGCATCTAGAATCAAAAGCACCTAGTTTCCTGTTATCTTGTTTACAAAGTGTCCAGGTTTCACTAACCTAACTAACCCTAGAAAGAACCAAACTATCATACAGCCTAATTTTAGTCTTTAGGTGTATACGCCTATTTCTCCACACTCTCCATAGATTCTTAAAAGTCCCGGCAGCAATCCCTATTCGTCTGTTAATCTCATGCCGCACATCACCATTATCTGTTACATAGCTCCCAAGATAATTAAACTGTGACACCTGCTCAAGACTGCAACCAATCAGATTAATTGAATCACAGCCAGCCTGACCAATTTTCATCACTTTAGTTTTCTCTCTGTTTATAACCAAACCTACTCTATTACCAGTCTCATCAACAGCTCGAATGAAAGAGTTCATCTCATCAACATCATTTGCCAAAAGGTCTAAATCATCAGCATAATCTAAATCAGAAATTTTTGTATCTCCAGTCCATTTAAGGCCAAAATCTTTCCCTTGAAGTGAATTTCGCATAACATAATCAATAACCAAGCTAAAGAGAAAAGGAGACAAAATGCACCCTTATCGAACACCAGAAGTAATGCTAAACCAATTGTTACAAGACTTACCAACTCTCACACACAACTCAGTGTTATTATAGAGAGCTTTCATTATGTTAACTAACTTGTCAGGTATACCATATGATTTCACAATCAACCACAAATTATGACGATCAACAGAGTCGAAAGCCTTTTTGAAATCAACAAAGCTAGCAACCAAAGGTTTCTGAGACTCTAAACATTTCTCAAGAATCTGCCTAAGTGAAAATATTTGATCCACACATTCCCTACCACTTCTGAATCCACATTGCTCATCACGCAATTGACTGTCAACCAGATTCTTAATTCTATTAAGCACAATCATGGAAAGAACTTTACCTGGAACAGAGAGTAGGCTGATACCCCTATAATCATCACAAGAACTGTGATCACCTTTTTTGAAAATAGGGATAACAATAGCTCTGGTAAAATCCTTAGGAACCATGCCTTTATCATAAAAGATATTCAGAATTTCATTCATCCAAGTGGTAACCGAAACATTCCCTGCTCTAAGCATTTCAGTAGTAATTTCATCTACCCCAGGGGATTTATGTAGTTTAAGTTTAGAAACAGCCAAAATAACTTCAGATTGTGTTATAGGGCCAACATTAAAGCCACCAATGCATTTATCATCATTGCAAACAATGGGAGTAGAACTAACTACCTTGTTTAGAACATCACTGAAATGCTCAGCCCACCTAGCCATGACAGAATCCTCCCCTTCTATAACCTTACCTTGTTTATCCTTCAATCCTTGTACACCTGTCCGTTTTCTACCACACAAAACATTAACTATCTGGTACAGCTCTCTGCTGTTGTGTTGTCTAACTGCATCCTCGGCTTTGTCAGCCAAACCATCAAGCCAAAAATTCTTATCAGCAGTTAACTGATCTTTTACATGTTTATTAAGTTCGCTGTAATGCTTTCTATTAGGACTAGTAGGGTATTGATTAAGGACATTCCTGCAGTTCTTTCTTTCCGAAATAAGCTCAAGTGCCTTATCACTCAGATAGTTATGTCTCTTCTGCTCCTTTTTTCCTAAAAGAGTACTGTTAGTGTCCAAAAAAGCCTGTTTAAAATGGTCCCATTCTTCCTCAACTTCAGTAGTAAGCAAACCATGACTGTCATAATGACTAAGTAACCTATCATGGTAAGCTTTGGTTATAACTGGATCTTTCAGAGCTTCAGTATTAAAAGTAAATTTTTTAACCCTAGCACAACACTTTTTAAGTTTAAGTTGCAACACACTTTTAACAAGGTAATGGTCAGATCCAATTTCAGCTCTCCTATATGACCTGGTAGTCCTAACAGAACTAACCCATTTGCTGTTAATTAATATGTAATCAATCATATTCTTATGCAGCCCATCAGGTGAAACCCATGTGTACTTATGTATGTCGCGGTGTTTGTAATAAGTGTTAGTTATTCTGAATCCATTGAGTTTACTTACCTGTAGGAGACGTTGCCCATTGCCATTGCAGCTACCAATACCAAAAGGGCCTATTACTCCTCCCCAAAGGTCAGAGTCAGTACCAACTTTGGCATTGAAGTCACCAAGAACAAGGGTAATATCTCCTTTCTTGACAGAATTCAAAATATCCTGAAGTTGTTCATAAAACCTATCCTTCTCATCCTCATCGGCATCCTCAGTGGGGGCATAACAGAAGATAACATTCAAGTCTTTAACGCTTGTCTGAAATTTTGCTGTAAGAAACCTTTCATTAATGCACTCATATCCTAGAAGAGCATCATTAGCTTGTCTGCTAAGAAGCAGACCCACGCCTTGGTGATGCTTATTGTCGTCCCTCCCTGAAAAAAGAAATTTAAGATTATTTTTAAGAATCTGACCTTTATCTGTCCATCTGGTCTCTTGCAAGCCGAGAATATCTAAATTATAATGGTGGAATTCTTGTGTAAGGACATCAAGAGAGAAAGCTCTGTGCAGAGTCCTCACATTCCAACTACCTATGGAGAGAAAATGGTTAGTGGGATGTTTAAAAAAAACTATGTTTATTGAGAGAGGGAATGCCGACAATATCAAACAGCCCCCTAATCGCAGACATGGGGCAAAGATCCGTTCCCCCACTACTAAAGGCTGAAGCCATCTACACTGGAAGACTTCCTCCAATGTAGAATTTGACGATGCCAATAGAAGCAAAGAGTTCGGTTGCCTACGATGACTTCTGCTCAGGATTATCTACCAGCTGATAAACGCATCCTGTGAATCTATTCACTTGGGGCTGTCAACCCACAAACAAACAGAAAACACAGCGGAAGATTTTCCCTCCACAGAAGCCCACCAGTGCAGCAAAATCGGGATCCATAATCGAGCTCAGAGCCATAATTCCGTTCAGGTTGGTATATATGGTCAGCACCAGGACCCTGTGTGGTTGACCACTCCTCAGAAGGGTAGAAAAAAAAAGAAAAGTAGCCATAGTTGTCCAGATCAGTAGGCCACACTAATCTGGCAGCCCTCCCCTTCCGTTCACTTCCACAAGAGAGTATCTCTTTTGAAAGGTACTAACGGTCTGCACCACGAGAAGGCGGGGTCGGACTAATTTCTAAAAAAAAACGTTGCCAGATATTTTTTCTGAATTCTTCAATCAAACACAGTGTTCGGATATTTTTTTGAGCGACTGTACTAATAAATTATTATTGTTCCTATGTTTTCCATTCATTCGCTACTTCAAAATTCCACTCTTAAACCCTCTGGTGCAAAAAAACGGAAAATAGAAAACTTCATTCTCTTTGAAAACGATCAGCCCATATTCGCCAGTGGTGATATGTTTTTACGTCTAGTTTATTTTTCCCATCGAAAAAACACAACAAAGACAGCGGACTCCTGCATAGGTAGAAAAAAAAGCCAAACAAGTTAATTGCAGACACGTGTCCAGAAGGCGACATGAGTTCCGTACCTGCCACAACACACGACGAACCGTGAGATTGGTCGAGGTAGCCTTGGATTGATCCACTTAGGCTCACGTCCACATGACCTGCCAGAGCAATGGCGGTAAAACGGGCTCCTTGAAGAAGGGTTGGGTTGGGTTGTTTTACCTCTGAGCGGCACTTTTTTTGCACACCATGGGCTAAATGGCCAGGTCACATGGACCCCGAAGGCTCAGAGAAGGTTTGGGGAGGAGACCCAGTGTAACAACTGTTGGAAGACAGATGGTAGCCTCCTGTCAAGGCCATCCAGCGTGTTCTTTAACGTGCACAGGGTATGGCTCTCCCGCACACGGGGGAACATAATAATAATCTTAACATCCCATCCGACGGACGGTGGCCTTTCCAAGCCAATCGGTGTCCCCTATTGACCGTGGGCAGGGCGGGGAGTTTTGCGGAGATAAATCTCAACGCTGACCCAGCTGGGACTCGAACCTGGGAACTACAGATTACGAGCCTGGTGCGATACCGACTGAGCCTCCCTGCCCCCGCCCCCATTGAAGAAGGGAAGAAACATTCCTTGAATCGGCTGAATATGGAGCGCATATGCATAGACGTCTGCCGGAATTTTCCGGAGAGGGGAGTCAAAATTGAATTCAGGAGGAGGGGAATTAGGTTCAGGGTGGGGCAAAAACAACACCTCAGTGTTTCAAGATAAAACTTATTTGGGTCGAGCAGTCCGTTATAGTGTACAGTTGCGAATACAGCGATTATCGTATAATGCTTGCTTTTGAGCGATGAGGATTAAATGAGCCATTTTGAGTCAATAAGGATTAAAACGTTAATTAAATATTATTTTATATCTAAGGATCCTTAGTCCTTAATTCTAAGTCTTTAATCCTTAGCTGTTTTAGTCAATACAATGTCCAAAAATGAAAAACAAAGGACACGTAAAAAATTAATTGCTATTAATAAATAAAAAAAAAGTGCTATGCTTTCGAAAACAAAGAAAACTTAAAAGTTTAAGATTGAAATTTCTTAGGGAACTTTGTCCCCCCCATCCTACACCCACGTGCTTGGGAAAGATACCATTTGGTTTCTAACTCCTTTTTTCTTTCCTCTTTTTTCGATAAGGCTGCATCTTATTGGTTTGGATTGTTTTACCTCTAAGCGAGGGGCGGGGGTGGCTCAGTCGGTAGCGCGCCAAGCTCGTGATCTATAGTTTTCAGTTTCGAGTCCCAGCTGGGTCAGCGTTGAGACTTATCTTCGCAAAACTCCCCGCCCTGCCCACGGTCAGTAGGGGACACCGATGGGCTTGGCAAAGGCCGCTGTCCTCGGATGGGACGTTAAGCCATGGCCCTGTGTGCGGGAGAGCCATACCCTGTGCACGTTAAAGAACACGCTGGATGGCCTTGACGGGAGGCTACCATCTGTCTCCCAACAGCTGTCCCAGTGGGTCCCCTCCCCCAACCTTCTCTGAGCCTTCGGGGTCCATGTGACCTGGCCATTTAGCTCATGGTGCACAAAAAAGTGTCGCTCAGAGATAAAACAACCCAATACAACCCTACCTCTAAGCGGCACTTTATTCTACACAGTAGTCTAAATGACCAGGTCACAAGGATCCCAAAGTTTCAGAGAAAATCAGGAAGGGGATTCACAGGGCAGCTGTTGAGATACGGAAGAAATATATGAAATTTGTTGCGCCAAGAGTTTTCTAAACGTCTCGAAATTTTCAGTCTTTTTAGTTAGAGTTGACTACTTACTTTTAACGCTAAATTCGGATGTAACTTCTTTAGGATTAATCAGTTCGACTGTTTAATTTTCATTTTATGCTAAAGCTGATATAATCAAGTTTTCTCCCAAGAATCCGGAATCATTGACGGGATTTATTTCAAGTGTGTGCGTGTTCCAGTTTTAAATAAATAAATTTTAAGGTGATTATTACTAAAATGACGACAGTAGATGTGATTAATTGATCACCAGAGAAGGAAAATAGGAAAATGCCCTCATCCCTAGGTATGAGTGTGTGTGTGTGTGTGGGGGGGGGGGACTCAGTCGGTCGCCAGCTCCCCAGGCTCGTAAACTGTAGTTCCCAGGTCCAGTGGGTCCCCTCCCCCCTACACTCAACCATCTCTGAGCGCACGTGGCCCTTGTGACCTGTCTATTTAGATCATTGTGTGCAAAAAAAATGTGCAGCTCAAAGGCTAAAGGGCAAAAACTTAATCATCTGTAAAACTTTCGAATTAAAAACTCTATAAATCACTTAATACTGAAGTCTAATAGGAGCCTGTCAGTGCAATATGCCATAGAGAAGATCTGTGTTGAAGGAAGACACCATTCATACGAAATGAGACATCCATGACCTTCACGGATTCGAACCTGAATCTCTTTGCACCGTAGCAGAGAATGCCTATGATATATTCTCAATACTTTGGTAATCGATTTTAAAATATTCATAAACATTTATTAAAGTCAAAATAAATTAATTTGATTTATAGTGTTTAAAAAATCAATTGTATTTAAACTTTAGACAAATTAAACATTAATTTCAATTATATTTATTATTTTAAACATATTTAATTTTAATTCATTTTCTCCTCCATTTTTCTGCTCTTTTTTTTCTCCATTTTTCCCCTCCTTTTCCCCTTCATTTCCCCCTTTTTTCCTCTCCATTTTACCTCTCCTTTTCCCTCTTCATTCCCCCCTTTTTTCCTCTCCATTTTTCCCCTCCTTTTCCCTCCATTTTTCCACTTTTCTTCTCTCTCCATTTTCCCCTTCTTTTTTCCTCTCCATTTTCCCCTTCTTTTTTCCTCTCCATTTTTTCCCTCCAATTTTCCCCCTCCTTTTTTCTCTCCATTTCCCCCCTCCTCTCCCCCTCTTTTTTCCCCTTCTTTTTTAATCTCCATTTTTCACTTCTTTTTTTTCCCATCCATTTTTCCCTTCTTTTTTTCCTCTCCATTTTCCCCCCTCCTTTTTCCTCTCCATTTTTCCCTTCCTTTCCCCCTCCATTTTTTCCTCTCCATTTTCCCCTTTATTTTCCCCTTCTTTTCTCCCCTCCATTTTTCCCCTCCTTTTTCCCCTCCTTTCGTTCAACGCCTGTTCGTGCCCTGTGTATCATTTTTAACCCTTTGAGATTCAATGACGGATTCAATTCGACACTCCGACATTCGTAACAGAGAAATAGCAAATTTGCATTGAATCCAACGATAATTATCATATCGTTGGTGTTGGTTGTTTTACCATGACACAAAATGGACTAAATGGTCAGGTCACAAGGACCCCGATGGCTCAGAAAAAAAGGACCCATTGGACAGCTGTTAAAAGACAGATAGAAGTGCCTTGTCAAAGGAGATCCAACATATACCTTACTGTGCACAGGGTATGCTATACTGCATAAAGAACACGGCTCCATGTTAACGGACAGTAGTCTCTCCAAGTCCATCTATGTACCCTTTCAGACTGAGTTCGAATTGGGTGTTTAGCGGAAATAACTCTCGGACGCTGGCCCAACTAGGACTCGACCCTGGGAATTTACCGATTACGAGTCTCCCATGCTATAGACTTAGCTACTCCCCCCCCCCCCCCCAACCTTTTTTTTTCAGTTAGGGAATCAAGATTGATACCAGAGATAGGATTGTTGTGCAATTCTGCATAAGGTGTCCGCAAGAGAGGCATTGTTGTTTCAGTTTCTCATGTCCCTGTTTATTTCCTCCATTCGAAATTGCTAACAATTTTCGCATCGCCATTGTTGTTGGTTTGCTTTATCTCTGAGCTGCACTTTTTTGCACACAATGGGCTAAATGTCCAGGTCATAAGGATCCCAAAGTCTCAGAGGAGGGTTGGTGAAGCGGACTCATTGGACAGTTGTTAGGAGACAGACAGTAGCCTCCCGTTAAGATCATCCATCGTGTTATGTAACGTGCACAGGGTATGTCTCTCCCGCTCACCGAGCAACGGCTTTACGTCCCATCCGACGAACGGCGATCCCTCCAAGTCCATCGGTGTCTGTGAGCAGGATTTTTGTTGAGACAGACGTTCCATCAATTATCAAACTTATTAAGTTTCAAACTTATTAACAACTATCAAACAACTAACAATTATCAAACTTATTAAGTATCAAACTTATTAACGCATCAATTATCAAACTTATTAAGCAAAAAATCGTAAAAAGTTAAAATCGGGGAAAAAAATCGAGAATACTTATAGTTACAGAAAACAGTTGTTAGTTAGAGGAATGATGAATCTTTTCCTCTATTCAATTAGAGATGTCCTTTATAACTAAGAGTCGGACAGCAATACAGTATTAGCAACAGAAGAATTCGCCCCAAAGGCAGAAATTTCTGATACTCGAGAATAGCCTAATAAAGTCAAGAAAAAATTATTTGGCAAAACATTTGACCTTTTCTAATTTTTTGCCACCTCTCCAGCAGTAAAAGAGTATTTTAAGTCTCACATACAGCAGGAAACTTAAACTTTCTTTTTTTTTCCTCCAAAACTAATTAAGACCTAACATTATTTATTTACTCTTTTTAGGTTGCTTTAAAACTTTCTTTAGTTTCATCACAAATTCCAGCTGTTAAAGATAGCGGACTGTAAGCAAAATTAAAATGTTAGATGCATCAACATCAAGTTTTTTTTTCCTTGCATCTATGGTTGTTGTATTTGATGATGATATTCTTTGTTTTGGCTCCAGCATTTCAAATTCAAATGAGCCCTATTCGCAAAACGTGGATTTTCATTTTTCTTTCAATATTAGTAATTACGAAAATATAAAGAAGCTCTCTCATTTCCAAAAACGAAAGCAGAAAAAATAACTTCTAGCATAATTAGAGATATGCGAATGAGCAAGAAGATTCTATTACTCAATGCCAAAAAGACGATGCAGTTCTAGATGGTGCTGTAGATTTCTTTTAGTTCGTTATAGCTATCATTTTTCGGTTCTTGTTACTTCTATTGTTTCACAGTATGCTTGTTTCGTTTTTGTTGTTGTTACTGTCATTATTTTCAGTGTTGTTGCATCCTGTATCAGCTATTTTTGTTATTGTTAATTGTTGCTGTCTGTTGTATTTAGCGTCTTTCAACAGATGTTGCTTCCAGTTGTTTATTGATGCTGTTTCTTGGTGTCATTATTATTTGCGTTATTCTTTTATGCTGCTGATGATGTTTGATGTTGCTTTTGTGTTTTCATCTTGATTTTTCTTATTGTTGTCTTCTCGATTTTCTTGCTATTGTTATTGTTTTCCTTATTGTTGTTCTTGTTTTGTTTTTTTTGGTATGCTCGTTGTTTCTGTTGTTTTTGCTGCTGCTTTGTTGTTGTCGTATGTGTGTGTGGTTTTTTCCCGTTGTTCTTTTTGTTGTTTTCGTTGTTTTTCTTGTTCTTGTTGTTCTTATTCTTGTTCTGGTTGTTTTTCTTGTTGCTCTCGCTGTTGTTCTTGTTTGTCCTCGTTGTTCTTGTTGTTGTTCTCATTGTTGTTCTTGCTGTTTTCTTTCCCCGTTGACATTGTTTTTTTTTCTCAGTCTTCGTCGTCGTTGTTGTTTTACTCATCGTCGTTATTGTTTTACTCATCGTCGTTGTTGTTGTTTTTCTTCATTTTTGCTGTTGCTGTTTCGTTATTTCGGTTTTCCTTATTGTTACTGTTCTTTGTTATGATAGTAACATTTCTTTCCCATTTAACTTTCTCTCTTACTTTATTGTGTCTCTTTCTCCCACTTTTAGATTCTGTATTTTTTCCAGTTGTTTTATTAACTGTTTTTTTTTTCTTACACTGTTTGTTTCATCTGCTTGTTGTTGTTGTTGTTCGCTATAATATAGCTCTTGCAGATGTCGATGTTTCGATTTTACTATTAATTTTCATGTCTGTTCTATTTCTGGGCCAAAAGGTTTCTTCCAACTCTATTTTCAGCTATTTCCATTGTCGTTATTCCGAGCATTTAACGTGTTGAGTTGATTGAGGGATTTTTAATCTTTTTAACGTACTGTTTTGCACACAACGGACTAAATAACCAAGTCATAAGGACCCCAAGGCACAGATCTGGATAGAGGATCCAGTGGTCAGCTATTACGAGATTAATGGGAGCCTCCAATCAAAAACATTAAGCATATCATTTAACGTCCCTCATTCGACAGAGAGCAATTTTTATGATCACTTGGTGGATTATCAAACTCATTAAGTTTCACTTGGTGGATTATAAAATGTATTAAGGATCACTTGGTGGACTATCAAACTTGTTAAAGTTCACTTAGTGGATTATAAATTGCATTAAGTATCACTTGGTGGATTATCAAACTTGTTAAGGTTCACTTGGTGGATTATCAAACATAAGGATCACTTGGTGGATTATCAAACATAATAATGATCACTTAGTGGATTATCAAACACAATAAGGATCACTTGGTGGATTATCAAACATAATAAGGATCACTTGGTGGATTATCAAGTTTATAAAGGTTTATTTGGTAGATTATCAAATATAATAAGGATCATTTGGTGGATTATCAAACCTGTTAAGGTTCACTTGGTGGATTATAAATTGTATTAAGTATCACTTGCTGGATTATCAAACTTGTTAAGGTTCACTTGGTGGATTATCAAACATAATAAGGATCACTTGGTGGATTATAAAACTAAGGTTTACTTTAGGTTTACTTGGTGGATCATCAAACTTTTTAAGGTTTGGTAGATTATCAAACTTATTTACATTCACTTGTTGGATCATCAAACTTATTAAGATTTATTTAGTCGATTATCAGATTTATTAAGGTTCATTTGGTGGTTTATAAAACTTATTAAGGATCACCTGGTGGATTATCAAACATATTAAGGATCACTTAGTGGATTATCAAATCTTTTTAAGGTTCACTTGGTGGATTTTCAAACTTATTATGGGCCATTTGGTGTATTATCAGACGAATTAAGGATCACCTGGTGGATTATCAAACTTAGTAAGGGTCACTTGGTGGATTATGAGACCAATTAAGTATTACCTGGTGGATTATCAAACGAATTAAGCAAAAAATTGTGAAAAGTGAAAATAGGAAAAACAAATAAGATTGGTTGGCACAAACACTTGTTAGTTAATGAGCTGGAAAAATTGCTTTTGCCATGAGTGGGATTCGAACCCACGTCTCACAGGAAACTTGCCTGTTATGCTAACCACTACACCATCAATGGCTAACCTTTTCTCAGCTTAGTGACCTTATAAACTTTCCGGATTTATTTATTTGATTCTCACAGTGGCGCCATCTATCCGTGAAGTGGACATCTATCCGTGAGGTGGACCGTGAAGTGGCCTCATTAGAGATAGAATTAATATTTTTCACTCACTCTCAGGACGTTAAATCAATAAATCAATAGTAAATAATCACAGGATAAGTTCTGTAGACATGGAACTCATGAAATAATGAGCTGAAAAAAAATTGTTTTGCTAACCACTACACCATCAATGGCTAAACTTTTCTCAGCTTAGTGATCTTATAATTTTTTTCAGCTCATTATTTCATGAGTTCCATGTCTACAGGACTAATCCTGTAATTCTTTATTATTGACTTGTTAGTTAAAATGTAGAATCTCTTTTTATCTTATCATCTTCTTTTTTGAAAGTGATTATTATTCCTTTCTCTTTCTGTTGACTTTTTCCAATATTGTTTCCATTATTATCGTCTCTTTTTTTGTTTACTATTGGTTCTTTTCCATTTCTTTGTTTTCCGTTTATTTTTTGCTATATTTTAAAGACGAAAAAAACTACTTTTGTCATCTTTACTTTTTCAAATTCAAATTTATTTTTAAAAAAGAATTATTTATACAATTATTTTACACAAAAAATCCCACTAAGCCGAAGTTTATCAGCGGGAATGTATATGGTTTTGATAGATATGATCTAGATTACTTCAATATCATTAAATAAAATAAAGGGGAAAAAAGAATAAATAAAAAAAATGATAACGTTTCCAAATTAAAACATCACTTTTTCATCAACCACTAAAATAATTTTTCTTTAACATCAGAAATTTTACTTAAGTTAACAATTTTTCGGCATGTAAATGATAGCTAGATAATCATTGGAAGGAGAACTATTACACCAATCCCCTGTGTTGATGCATAGAACCAGCTAGGTTTAGCACCTAATGTCTGACTCCACCTTCTCGTGGTACTGGCCATTAGTACCTTTCAAAAGAGATACTCTCTTGTGGAAGTGAACGGACGGGGAGGGCTGCCAGATTAGTGTGGCCTACTGATCTGGACAACTATGGCTACTTTTCTTTTTTTCTACCCTGCTGAGGAGTGGTCAACCACACAGGGTCCTGGTGCTGACCATATAAACCCACTGGACTGGACAGATATATGGCTCTGAGCTTGATTATGGATCCTGAATTTGCTGCACTAGTGGGCTTCTGTGGAGGGAAAATCTTCCGCTATATTTTCTGTTTGTTTGTGGGTTGACAGCCCCAAGTGAATAGATTCACAGGATATGTTTATCAGCTGGTGGATAATCCTGAGCAGAAGTCATCCCAGGCACCTGAATTCTTTGCTTCTATTGGCATCGTCAAATTCTACATTGGAGGAAGTCTTCCAGTGTAGATGACTTCAACCTTTAGTAATGGGGAACGGGTCTTTGTCCCATCTCTACGATTAGGGAGCAGTTTGATATTGTGAGAATTCCCTCTCTCAATAAACGTAGTTTCTTTAAACATCCCATTAACCATTTTCTTTCCATAGGGAGTTGGAATATGAGAACTCTGCACAGAGATTATTCTCTTGGTGTCCCCACAGAATTCCACCGTTATAATTTAGATATTCTTGGCTTGCAAGAGACCAGAGGAACAGACAAAGATCACATTCTTAAAAAAAAATCTTAAATATTTCTTTTTAGGAAAGGAAGATAACAGGCATTTCCAAGGCGTAGATGTGCTTCTCAGCAGACACGCCAGTGATGCTCTTCTAGGATACGAGTGCACTATTAAAAGGTTTCTTACAGCAGAATTTCAGACAAGCATTAAAGACTTGAATGTTATCTTCTGTTATGACCCCACTGAGGATGCGAATGAGGATGAGAAGGATAGGTTTTACGAACATCTTCAGGATATTTTGAATTCTGTCAAGAAAGAATTATTACCCTTGTTCTAGGTGACTTCAGTGCCAAAGTTGGTACTGACTCTGACCTTTGGGGAGGGGTGATAGGCTCTTTTGATGTTGGTAGCTGCAACGGCAATGGGCAACGTCTCCTACAGGTAAGTAATGGTTTTAGAATAACTAACACTTATTACAAACACCACAACATACATCGGAGAGCCAAAATATTATGACCACCTGCCTAATGTGATGTTGGTTTCAACGTGTCGCCAAAACAGCTCTTACCCAGCGAGGAATGGACGCTACAAGATTTCTAAAGGTGTCTTGTGGTCTGGTACCAACACGTTACCAGCAGATCCTTTAACTCTTGTAAGTTACGTGGTTGAGCCGCTGCAGAAAGGATATGTTGTTCCAACACAAACCACAGATGATCGATGGAATTGATGTCTGGGGAATTTTGAGGCCAGGGCAATACCTGGAAATCTTCCTCATGTTCCATGAACCATTTTCAAACAATCCGGGCAGTGTGGCATGGCACATTATCCTGCTGGAAGAAAGCACTACTAGAGGGATATATCGTTGCCATGAAAGGATGTGCCTAGTGTGCAATGATCTTTAGGTAGGTGGTAGACGTCGTAGTTTCCTGCAGATGAATAACTGGACCCAGGGTTTCGCAGCAGAACATTGCCCAAAACATTAAACTTTCTCCTTTGGCTTGTTTTCGTCCCACAGTGCATCCTGGTGCCAACACTTCACCAGGTAAATGATGCACATGTACCTGGCCATCTACATGGTGCAACAGTAAATGAGATTCATCGGACTAGACAACCTTCTTCCAATCATTTAAGGTCCAGTTTTGAGGCTCACATTCCCATTGTAAGCACTTTCAATGGTGAACCAAGGTTAGCATGGGCACTCAGAGCGGCCTGCGGTTACACAGCCCCATTTTCAGCAGGGTTGGATGTACTGTGTGTTGTGACACATTACTCCCGTCACCAGCATTCAAATTATGGGCGAGTTGCGCCACAGAATCCCTTCTTTTGGCTCGTACCATACGGAATAGCCTTCTCTAAACTCTAGCATTGATGAGCCGTGATCGGCCCACACCTTGCAGGCGGTTCATGGTCCTTCCCTCCTCGGACCACTTTTTGAAGGTACTAACCACGGCTGACCGTGAGTACCCCATAAGCCTTGCTGTCTCGGAAATGCTCTGACCCAGTCGTCTAGCCATTACAATTTGGCCTTTGTCAAACTCACTTAAGTCTCCTTCCTTTCCCATTCGAAAAACAAGAATAACATTTATTAACAGAGATCAGTATCAGGTGTTTTTTATACCATTTCATGACCTTCACACGCGCTGTCATTTACCTACAGTTGCTTCGATTTGCCTAAAGACGATAGTCATAATGTTTAGGATTTTCGGTGTACATAAGTACGCATGGTATTCATCAGATGTTGTGCATAAAGATATGATTGATTATATATTAATTAACAGCAAATGGGCTAGTTCTATTAGGAATACCAGGTTATATATGGGAAATGAAATTAGATTTGATCATTGCCTTGTTAAAAGTATTATTCTTAGGTTAAAAAAAATTACCTTTAATTCTGAAGCTCTGAAAGACCCAGTTATAGCCAAAGCTTACCATGATAGGTTACTTAGTCATTATGACAGTCATGATTTGCTTACTACTGAAGTTGAGGAAGAATGGGACCCTTTGAAACAGGTTTTTCTGGAAACTAACAGTACTGTTTTAGGAAAAAAGGAGCATAGGAGTCAGAATTATTTCAGTGATAAGGCACTTGAGCATATTTCAGAAAGAATGAACTGTAGGAATGTCCTTAATCAATACCCTACTAGTCCTAACAGAAGGCATTACAGAGAGCTTAATAAACGTGTAAAGGATCAGTTAGCTACTGATAAGAATCTTTGGCTTGATGGCCTTGCTGACAAAGCCGAGGAAGCTGTTAGACAGCACAAAAGCAGAGAGCTGTACCAGATAGTTAATTTTTTATGTGGTAGAAAAGGGACAGGTATACAGGGATTGAAGGATAAACAAGGTAAGGTTATAGAAGGTGTGGATTCTATCATGGCTAGGTGGACTGAGCATTTCAATGATGTTCTAAACAATGTGGTTATTCTACTCCCATTGATTGTAATGATGATAGATGCATTGGTGGCTTTAATGTTGGCCCTATAACACAATCTGAAGTTAGTTTGGCTATTTCTAAACTTAAACTACATAAATCCCCAGGGGTAGATGAAATTGCTACTGATATGCTTCGAGTTGGAAATGTTTCTACTATCACATGCTGACTGATATTTTGATTATCTTTTATGATAAAGGCATTGTTCCTAAGGATTTTTTTTTACCAGAGCTATTATTATCCCTATTTTTAAAAAAGGTGATCACAGTTCTTGTGATAACTATAGGGGTATCAGACTCTTTCTGTTCCAGGTAAAGTTCTTTGTTTGATTGTGCTTAATAGAATTAAAAATCTGGTTGACAAGCAATTGTTTGATAGGCAATGTGGATTCAGAAATGGTAGTGGATGTGTATATCAGATATTTTCACTCAGGCAGATTCTTGAGAAATGTTTAGAGCAGGGGTGTCCAACCTTTTAACTTCCCTGGGCCACATTGAGTAAAGATTTGACTTTCCTGGGCCACATTGAGTGAAGATGAATTGTTTTGGGCCGCACATAAAATATATAATATAGTTAATGTATATGAATAATAAAACTTCATTTATTTTCTTATGTTTTCTATTATAAAATTAAAAAAGAGCAATATAAAACTAGTGGGATATCAAAAACTCGCTGAAAATCATATAATCATGTTGAAAGCTTATGTCGTAAACACGTAAACTTTACGATTTTGTGGGTCGCATTACTAGCTGTCCAGGGCCGCGGGTTCGACACGCCTGGTTTAGAGTTTCAGAAACCTTTGGTTGCTAGCTTTGTTGATTTGAAAAAGGCTTACTATTCTGTTGATCGTAATAATTTGTGGATGACTGTCAGATCGTATGGCATACCAGACAAGTTAGTTAACATAATGAAAGCTCTTTATAATAACACTGAGTCGTGTGTGAGAATTGGTCAGGCGTGTAGCAAATGGTTTAGCATTACTTCTGGTGTTCGACAAGGGTGCATTTTGTCTCCTTTTCTCTTTTGTTTGGTTATTGATTATGTTATGCGAAATTCATTGCAAGGGAAAGATTTTAGTCTTAAATGGGCTGGAAATACGAAAAGTTCTCATTTAGGTTATGCTGATGATTTAGCCCTTTTGGGAAATGGTGTTGATGAGATGAACTCTTTCATTCGAACTGTTGATGAAACTGGTAGTAGAGTAGGTGTGGCTATAAACAGAGAGAAAACTAAAGTGATGAAAATTGGTCAGGCAGGTTGTGATTCAGTTAATCTGAATAGTTGCAGTCTTGAGCAGGTGTCACAGTTTAATCATCTTGGGAGCTATGTAATAGATACTGGTGCATACTGCGGCATGAGATTAATAAATGAATTGGGATTGCTGCCGGGACTTTTAAGAATCTATGCAGAGTGTGGAGAAATAGACGATTACACATAAAGACTAAAATTAGACTGGAAACCTTCGTGTCACGTGACACGAATGTTGCCAGGTCACTAACTTCTAAAAAATTCCTTGCCAGATATTTTTTCTGAATTTTGTAATCACCATAATGTTTGGATGCTTTTTTGAGCGACTATATATATAAGAAATTTCTTCCTTGGTATATTTTTTTCATATATACAAGATTTTTTTTTACGTTGTGTATATTTCTACGTGTATTTGTAGTGTTATTATTGTATTAACATTTTCTAAGTATTTCAGTTTTTATTAATTGCTTTGGGATAGAAGTGTTCAACTGAACACCCCAGAGGCGTGTAATGTTAAATAAAGAGGAGGAGGAGGAGGATGAACAATTTATCTAGGAAGAAGTTAAATAGGTAAGGAATTTGATATTCTTTGGAATTTCGTCCGTAATTATTATAAAATTGTTGTTGTTTCAAAAAACCCTTAGCCTTTTCTCTAGTAAACTTACTGTGGCAAATATTTTGCTTATAGCTATTATTAAAGAAGTTATTGATCACACAGAGAAACATATATAAACTTTCAATAGGTAAAAGTTTGAACAAATTAACTATATACTTCTGAATTACACAATCCTTTTAGTAGACTAATTTGCATTCTTTTAATTTTATTTAAGTCTGTCTTATAGGGTGTTCCATTAACTGTTAATCTATTTCAAATTATAGAGTCATAAATGCTTTATATACTAAAATAGTTAAATGTGCATTAACAAACAAGTTAAGTTTCCTAATTTTAAAAGGGGCGGGGGTGGCTCAGTCGGTAGCGCGCCAGGCTCGTAATCTGTAGTTCCCAGGTTCGAGTCCCAGATGGGTCAGCGTTGAGATTTATCTCCGCAAAATTCCTCGCACTGCCCACGGTCAGTAGGGGACACCGATGGGCTTGGAAAGTCCGCCGTCCGTCGGATGGGACGTTAAGCCGTGGCCCCGTGTGTGGGAGAGCCATACCCTGTGCACGTTAAAGAACACGCTGGATGGCCTTGACGGGAGGCTACCATCTGTCTCCCAACAGCTGTTCCAGTGGGTCCCCTCCCCCAACCTTCTCTGAGCCTTCGGGGTCCATGTGACCTGGCCATTTAGCCCATGGTGTGCAAAAAAGTGCCGCTCAGAGATAAAACAACCCAACCCTAATTTTAAATGCTACAAATCGTAATCTTGAACACATCCAGTCAATATGTTAATCCCATTTCATTTTCGAATTCATTTTCAAGTCTAGGTAAATTATTTCGTTTACTTCTTCTATTTTAGGACAATCCCATATATCAGGTTGTATCTACTGTTCTACAATACTTCAAAACGATAGGAATTTTTTTTTTGTAGGATTAACTTTTATTTACTTGTTCATCATTGTTTCCTTATTGTAATAGGCGCAAAGCGAAGATTCGTCCCAACAATGAAAGGCTTTCAACTCATTGTAATTTTAATGACCACAAAAACGTTCTTAGACAAAATCAAGAAAGCACAAACAGCATCGAAAAAGATTGTCGTTAAAGGTTTTCTTTTAAGTGTTACGCTTATTCTGTTTTTCGTCAAAACGTTACAAATCACTGTCATTGATCATTGTTGCATCATCCATTGTCCCTGGATGACTAATTCTTGCGGAACGGCAGTTAACTAATTGACTTGGATGAATCATCGTATAATAATAAATAATTAATTAATAATTAATTAATTAATAATAAATAAATAATTAATAATTAATAAATTAAAATAATAAATTAATAATAACAATAATATTAATTTAATAATTAATTGTAATTAATAATAATTAAATTAATAAATTAATTAAATAATAAACAATAAATTATTAATTGTTAAAAAATTAATAAAAATAATAATTAATAATTAATTAATTAATTAATTAATTAATAATTAATTGTCGTCAGACATCGATTAGTGGAATAATTTCTTGCTTTATGTCATTTTGCTACTAATTAGAAACAAAATTGTAAGAAATAAAAATGCAAGAAAATAGTTCAATTAATTCTGTTTTCTCTGGCAGTTTCTAAAGAGAAAGTTTTTAAAAAAAAGTTTAAAAAAATTTTTAAGAAATTTTTTTAAGTTAATATAAAACGAGCGAGTTTCAGTTGTTTTATTCCTGAGTGGCACTTTATTTTTTTGCACATAATGGGCCAAATGTCCAGTTTACAAAGACCCCGAGGGCTCCCCAAGGAGGTTAGAGAGGAAGGAATCCACAGGGCTACTGTTTGGACAAACAAGTTGTTTGGAAACAAACTTGTTTGTTTGTTTCTTGACGGGAGACTACTGTGGTAGTCTCCCATCAAGGTCATCCAGCCTGTTCTTTAAAGTTCACAGAGTATGGTTCTCCCGTACTCAGTATAACGGTTAATGTCCCATCCGACGGACGGCGGCCTTTCCAATCCCATCGGTGTCCCCTACTGACCAAGGGCAGGACGGCGAGTTTTGCTTTATCTGTTTGTTGTTATTTTCATTGTTAGATAAATATAGAGAAAAAATATTTCAGAGGAGCAATGTGTACTAAGCAATTTTTCAATAAATTTAACGGATATTAAAAGAATTATTTACACATTTTTAAAAATGTGTAGTCTCCTGTCAGACCTCTGTGGCAAGCAGCTGCTTGAGGGGGTATTTTTTTTTTTTTTTTTTTTTTTAGTTATTTATGAAATTACTTGAAATAATACTTCGTACTATTTCAGTTAACTTCAAATTGGAATTCATTTGTTTAGCGTTGCTTTTGTTAAATGTTCAAACTTCCATAACTGTTCAAATACTGAAATAATATTGTTGAAAAATCAGTATTTAGATAGAATTGATTAAAGTTTTTAATATATTTATAAAACTTCAATCAATTCTATAAAACCCCTAAAACGCTTATTTTCTATAAAACGCTTATTTTCAAAGTTATAGAGTTCATTAGGAATGTTTTAGAGGAAAAATTGTCATTAGTCGAGTGGGATCCGAACCCACTACCTCCTGATAGCATTTATCTCCGCAAAACTCCCCACCCTGCCCACGGTCAGTAGGGGACACCGATGGGCTTGGAAAGGCCCCCGTCCGTCGGATGGGACGTTAAGCCGTGATCCAGTGTGAAAAAGAACCATACCCTGTGCGCGTTAAAGAACACGCTGGATTGCCTTGACGGGAGGCTACCATCTGTCTCCCAACAGATGTTACAGTGGGTCCCCTCCCCCAACCTTCTCTGAGCCTTCGAGGTCCATGTGACCTGGCCATTAGCCCATGGTGTGCAAAAAAGTGCTGCTCAGAGGTAAAACAACCCAACCCCTGATAGCATGTCACGTGCTCTGACCACTGAGCTACCGGCCGCCGAACAAACATCCTCTATTAGCGGTTTTAAACATTATACCATAGAATCAGTCATTGGAAATGTAATTGACTGTAATCCAAGGCTCTGGTCCTGATGATATCTTCCGGTCTAGTGGGGGCGGGGGTGGCTCAGTCGGTAGCGCGCCAGGCTCGTAATCTGTAGTTCCCAGGTTCGAGTCCCAGCTGGGTCAGCGTTGAGATTTATCTCCGCAAAATTCTCCGCCCTGCCCACGGTCAGTAGGGGACACCGATGGGCTTGGAAAGGCCGCCGTCCGTCGGATGGGACGTTAAGCCGTGGTCCCGTGTGCGGGAAAGCCATACCCTGTGCACGTTAAAGAACACGCTGGATGGCCTTGACGGGAGGCTACCATCTGTCTCCCAACAGCTGTTCCAGTGGGTCCCCTCCCCCAACCTTCTCTGAGCCTTCGGGGTCCATGTGACCTGGCCATTTAGCCCATGGAGTGCAAAAAAGTGCCTCTCAGAGGTAAAACAACCCAACCCAACCCGGTTCAGTGAACACGACCAGCCCACATCAAACAGCATGATTTTTTTAAGCCAACACGCTCAAACGTCGGCATAAGCATGTATTTACAATATTTGACTATTTTAATTTTTATATTGACAATTTTTCCTCTAAGACGTTCCAATGAATTACTATCAGGATCATTGAGAAATCAGGATATCAGGATATCTAAGAAATTCTAATATTGTTATAGAGTTCTATACCTAAGCGTCTAAGCATGGAATGGCGTGGTCATAATAAATGACTCAGGGTAATTTTGTTGTTGTTACAGTTGCGTTGCTAAGGGAGATTTGAGGGAGGGGAGGATTTGCCCCAGGTTTTGAACGAAGGGGATGCAAATTCAAGGATGAAAAAAATGGGTATTTTCGTTGGATTTGGGGGGTCAGATTTCAGAAGTTGCCCATGGACACAGTTTACTAATGCTATGTTACTATCTTATTACCATTGTTATTGGGGCGGGGGTGGCTCAGTCGGTAGTGCGCCAGGCTCGTAATCTGTAGTTCCCAGGTTCGAGACCCACCTGGGTCAGCGTTGAGATTTATCTCCGCAAAATTCCCCGGCCTGCCCACGGTCAGTAGGGGACACCGATGGGCTTGGAAAGATCGCCTTCCAGCGGATGGGACGTTAAGCCGTGGCCCGGTGTGCGGAAGAGCTGTGCACGTTAAAGAACACGCTGGATGGCCTTGACGGGAGGCTACCATCTGTCTCCCAACAGCTGTTCCAGTAGGTCCCCTCCCCCAACCTTCTCTGAGCCCTCGGGGTTTTTGTGACTTGGTCATTTAGCCCATTGTGTTCAAAAGCTGCCACTCACAGGTAAAACAAACAAACTTAGCCCTTTAATTGTTAGTTTTTTTGCCAAATGTTTATCTGCTAAGTCATCGTTAAAAAAGTTCGAAAACTACACTTTGGGAAATAAAAAAAGTTACAAAATTATTCTTTGGAAAACAAAGAAAGGAAAAAAAGTGAGAATGCTAAGGAATGCAAAAGAAATAAATATGTGACAGGAAAACGGCTAAAGAAAATTCTGTAACAAGAATCTTTTAGACACTTCACATAATTACTTCTCTTCCTTTGCAAAGTGATTTTTTTTCCAGTGTTTGTTTGGAAAACAGCATTCTTTGAGGCAACAATGCTCAAACAATGGAGGGTTTTATGCAACGGGAAGACCGTGACAACACTGACAATCAGAACAAAAAAAAGCTCTCATTGTTCATTTCGAAAAGAAAATGAGCGAAACAGACTGGGGATGATAGAATGAACAGGGAGACGGGGTGGGGGGGGGAGACAAAAGTAAATAAAGAGTCTGTGTTGTTGATTTTTCTTTTTTGATCAATGCCTAAAACGGAACTCTAAATTCTAAACAGTCGATTAGATAAGAAAGTGTTGTCTCTGGCAGCTGTCCGGGTAGAAATAAAGGAGACTGTGGCTAGGAAAAGGTTTGGAGAGGTGGGAAGGTAAAGGAAAAGGGGGGAGGAAGTTTAAATGGGAAGGAAAACACGTTAGTGTGTGTCTGTGAGTGCGCGCGTGCCTCAATCTACATTTGAATAAAACATGACCGATTAGGTTGGTCTTTAATTCGGCAGAGAAGCTTCTTATCACAACGAAACGAAGAGGAAAAGAGCGAAAGAACGATCACCATGGCAACAACTGGAGAAGAAAAGGAGGAGTGAAAAAAAAAGGGGGTCATTCTTAATAGGGTACATTCTCATGCATTGAATGTTGCACGGTGGGGTAATGAAAAACAGTGATTTAATTGCAAAAAGAAACAGTTTTTCCGAAAAAGTTCGGCTGTATACCGACGGCAATTCCGCTTCAGTAAAGAGAGTGGAGAGAAAAAGAGAGAGTTGTGAAGAAGAGAGGGGTAAAAAAGAGAAGACTTTGATGATGTGCACACCGACGCTAAGAATCCAAAAGGGAATAACTGTTAATTCGATTTCAAACAATTTCAGATAATTTAAGACTTGGCGAAGAAAGAGGAGGATACATATTGGGCGTGAAATAGGTGATGCATTCATCCATTCTTCTGTTTATTTATATAACTCTTTCTCTGTATGGCTATAGCGGGAATTGAAAGAGGAGCATCTGGCTAATCACCTCCATCAGAGGATGGAGTTAATTCAATCAGAAGACGAAGTCCGAGCCACTTAGAGGAAGAAGCTGACGCACAACACGTCCCCCCTCCCACTCACATGGCACCTCGTGGAGAAGACGTTGCCTCGCTGTGACAGCTGATAGGTGCTCTCAGTTGCCTGGATACGGAGGCGCGAGAGGAAATCATTGTTGGAGCCAACACAGCGTGTGTGTATGTGTGTGTATATAGAGATAGGTATATGCATATCTGTTTACGCCTTCGGCTATCTTATTTGGATGTGGTTCGTGAGTTTGTCAAGTTGGATGAGAATTCTTGGCGAAAGAATATCAAGAAGTCACTTACTCATGGCATTTTTTTTCATTAGTTTTTTTATTATTATTTTTATCGTTTTTTTTTTCATTCCCTTTCCTAAGAGAGCATTGGAAAAAAAATTTAACTGTCATAGAATTGGGGGTATTTTTGAAATTATTATTTATTTATTTAGCAATCGATGCTGGACATAAGGTGCGGTAAACTTAGGAAGGAAGAAAATGGCAATGGATGCAGAATCCAGGGAGATAAGGGGGAAGTAGGAAGGGAGAACATAGCTATGGTTGCAGAATTCCGAGAATTGGGAGAGGTTAACATGGCAAGGAATGCAGAATCCATAGAGATTAGGGAAAGGAACGTGATGAGAGATGTGGAATCTAGGGAGATAGAAGGGATTAGGAGGAAACACGATGGAGAGGGATGCAGAATCCAGAGAGATTAGGGAAAGGAACATGATGAAAGACGTAGAATCTAGGGAGATAGAAGAGATTTGAGAGGAAACACGATGGAGAGGGATGCAGAATCCAGAGAGATTAGGAAAAGGAACGTATGAGAGATGTGGAATCTAGGGAGATAGATTGGATTAGGAGGAAACACGATGGAGAGGGATGCAGAATCCAGAGAGATTAGGAAAAGGAGCATGATGAAAGACGTAGAATCTAGGGAGATAGAAGGGATTTGAGAGGAAACACGATGGAGAGGGATGCAGAATCCAGAGAGATCAGGAAAAGGAACGTGATGAAAGACGTAGAATCTAGGGAGATAGAAGGGATTAGGAGGAAACACGATGGAGAGGGATGCAGAATCCAGAGAGATTAGGAAAAGGAACGTGATGAGAGATGTGGAATCTAGGGAGATAGATTGGATTAGGAGGAAACACGATGGAGAGGGATGCAGAATCCAGAGAGATTAGGAAAAGGAACATGATGAAAGACGTAGAATCTAGGGATATAGAAGGGATTAGGAGGAAACACGATGGAGAGGGATGCAGAATCCAGAGAGATCAGGAAAAGGAACGTGATGAAAGACGTAGAATCTAGGGAGATAGAAGGGATTAGGAGGAAACACGATGGAGAGGGATGCAGAATCCAGAGAGATTAGGAAAAGGAACGTGATGAGAGATGTGGAATCTAGGGAGATAGATTGGATTAGGAGGAAACACGATGGAGAGGGATGCAGAATCCAGAGAGATTAGGAAAAGGAACATGATGAAAGACGTAGAATCTAGGGATATAGAAGGGATTAGGAGGAAACACGATGGAGAGGGATGCAGAATCCAGAGAGATCAGGAAAAGGAACGTGATGAAAGACGTAGAATCTAGGGAGATAGAAGGGATTAGGAGGAAACACGATGGAGAGGGATGCAGAATCCAGAGAGATTAGGAAAAGGAACGTGATGAGAGATGTGGAATCTAGGGAGATAGATTGGATTAGGAGGAAACACGATGGAGAGGGATGCAGAATCCAGAGAGATTAGGAAAAGGAACATGATGAAAGACGTAGAATCTAGGGATATAGAAGAGATTAGGAGGAAACACGATAGAGAGGGATGCAGAATCCAGAGAGATTAGGAAAAGGAACATGATGAAAGACGTAAAATCTAGGGAGATAGAAGGGATTAGGAGGAAACACGATGGAGAGGGATGCAGAATCCAGAGAGATTAGGAAAAGGAACGTGATGAGAGATGTCGAATCTAGGGAGATAGAAGGGATTAGGAGGAAACACGATGGAGAGGGATGCAGAATCCAGAGAGATTAGGAAAAGGAACATGATGAAAGACGTAGAATCTAGGGAGATAGAAGGGATTAGGAGGAAACACGATGGAGAGGGATGCAGAATCCAGAGAGATTAGGAAAAGGAACGTGATGAGAGATGTCGAATCTAGGGAGATAGAAGGGATTAGGAGGAAACACGATGGAGAGAGATGCAGAATCCAGAGAGATTAGGAAAAGGAACATGATGAAAGACGTAGAATCTAGGGAGATAGAAGGGATTAGGAGGAAACACGATGGAGAGGGATGCAGAATCCAGAGAGATTAGGAAAAGGAACGTGATGAGAGATGTCGAATCTAGGGAGATAGAAGGGATTAGGAGGAAACACGATGGAGAGGGATGCAGAATCCAGAGAGATTAGGAAAAGGAACATGATGAAAGACGTAGAATCTAGGGATATAGAAGGGATTAGGAGGAAACACGATGGAGAGGGATGCAGAATCCAGAGAGATTAGGAAAAGGAACGTGATGAGAGATGTCGAATCTAGGGAGATAGAAGGGATTAGGAGGAAACACGATGGAGAGAGATGCAGAATCCAGAGAGATTAGGAAAAGGAACATGATGAAAGACGTAGAATCTAGGGAGATAGAAGGGATTAGGAGGAAACACGATGGAGAGGGATGCAGAATCCAGAGAGATTAGGAAAAGGAACGTGATGAGAGATGTCGAATCTAGGGAGATAGAAGGGATTAGGAGGAAACACGATGGAGAGGGATGCAGAATCCAGAGAGATTAGGAAAAGGAACATGATGAAAGACGTAGAATCTAGGGATATAGAAGGGATTAGGAGGAAACACGATGGAGAGGGATGCAGAATCCAGAGAGATTAGGAAAAGGAACGTGATGAGAGATGTCGAATCTAGGGAGATAGAAGGGATTAGGAGGAAACACGATGGAGAGAGATGCAGAATCCAGAGAGATTAGGAAAAGGAACGTGATGAGAGATGTCGAATCTAGGGAGATAGAAGGGATTAGGAGGAAACACGATGGAGAGGGATGCAGAATCCAGAGAGATTAGGAAAAGGAACCTGATGAGAGATGTAGAATCTAGTGAGATAGAAGGGATTAGGAGGAAACACGATGGAGAGGGATGCAGAATCCAGAGAGATAAGAAAAGGAACGTGATGAAAGACGTAGACTCTAGGGAGATAGAAGGGATTAGAAGGAAACACGATGGAGAGGGATGCTGAATCCAAAGAGATTAGGAAAAGGAACATGATGAAAGACGTAGAATCTAGTGAGATAGAAGGGATTAGGAGGAAACACGATGGAGAGGGATGCAGAATCCAGAGAGATTAGGAAAAGGAACATGATGAAAGACGTAGAATCTAGGGAGATAGAAGGGATTAGGAGGAAACACGATGGAGAGGGATGCAGAATCCAGAGAGATTAGGAAAAGAAACCTGATGAGAGATGTAGAATCTAGTGAGATAGAAGGGATTAGGAGGAAACACGATGGAGAGGGATGCAGAATCCAGAGAGATAAGAAAAGGAACGTGATGAAAGACGTAGACTCTAGGGAGATAGAAGGGATTAGAAGGAAACACGATGGAGAGGGATGCTGAATCCAAAGAGATTAGGAAAAGGAACATGATGAAAGACGTAGAATCTAGTGAGATAGAAGGGATTAGGAGGAAACACGATGGAGAGGGATGCAGAATCCAGAGAGATTAGGAAAAGGAACATGATGAAAGACGTAGAATCTAGGGAGATAGAAGGGATTAGGAGGAAACACGATGGAGAGGGATGCAGAATCCAGAGAGATAAGAAAAGGAACGTGATGAAAGGCGTAGAATCTAGGGAGATAGAAGGGATTAGAAGGAAACACGATGGAGAGGGATGCTGAATCCAAAGAGATTAGGAAAAGGAACATGATGAAAGACGTAGAATCTAGGGAGATAGAATGGATTAGGAAGAAACACGATGGAGAGGGATGCAGAATCAGAGAGATTAGGAAAAGGAAAGTGATGAGAGGTGTGGAATCTAGAGAGATAGAAGGGAATAGGACGAAACACGATGGAGAGGGATGCAGAATCCAGAGAGATTAGGAGGAAACACGATGGAAAGGGATGCAGAATCCAGAGAGATTAGGAAAAGGAACATGATGAGGGATGTATAATCTAGGGAGATAGAAGGGATTAGGAGGAAACACGATGGAAAGGGATGCAGAATCCAGAGAGATATTGGGAATTAGGGAGGGGGAACATGGCGTGGAATGTAGAATCTATAGAAATTGGAGATTATTACGAGGGGGAAAGATTGTGACTGTCATGACCCTCGAATTTTGTATTTATTTTTTCATTGTATATTTTTGTTGTATTATATTGCTGTATATATTTTTATGTGTTCTTGGAAATGTTTGTGCTGGGATGACTCACTGTTGTTGTTTTCGGGTCTGAAGCTTGCTGCTTGTTTTAAGAATCAATGCCAGAAGTTGTTTATCGCCGTTAATGACTAGCATAGGGGCGCTAGTGCAGCGACAAGGCTAGGCGGGAGATTGGAAAGCTTTAGTCTGTGTGTTATCTGTCGAACGAACAAGGTCGTTGCGACACGGATCAAAGGACGCCGCCTTTCTCAAATTAACCCTTGAAGTCAGGGTGCGATTCCAAGAGGACATCCAGATTCTTGGAGAATCTTAACTTTTATTCTTGTGGTTCAGGAGGAGCCACAGTGTAGGCAAAGGAAAATCCTTTCGCCGAGTTTTTGAGGTCTGTAAAGTGAGAAATTGCAGAGTGTGCAATTCTCCACCTCATTTTAGTAATATTTGCAGTAGCAAAGCAGCAAAGGCTCACGGAGTTGAGCGGTGAATTTGATTTTATTTATGTGGATTCAGAAAGAACCACAGTGTGAAGCAACAAAGGCCCACGGAGTGGAATTCATTCCCAGCACGTAGCTGTATAGAGTGTGAATAAAAATTGTGTCGTTCCTATATAATTCTCGTGCAGTAATTGATGGACCATTGTTATTCTTTATTCAACGCAGTACAGTTCAGGCATACAGTGGCACGGGCGTAAAAACTCGCGAATCTGTGAGTTTCACCGAAATGAATTAAGTAGTTTCATCATCGTCTCTCTCTCCTGTTCGGAACGGGACATCATATCTGGCCCAGTCGGAAAGGATCCGAACCCAGGGTCACTACATCTGTCACAGTCAGACAGGATCTGAACCCCCGCGTCAGAATCGAGAACGATAGGAGGGATAAGAGGGAGAACATGGCGATGGTTGAAGAATACACAAAGATAGGAGGGATTAGGAGAGGGGGGGCGGATATGGAAGAAATGCAGATTCCAGAAAGCAATGTATCCTAAAAAAAACTGAACAAACGATAAAACAAATAAAAGTGACATTTCAACAAAGGTTTTATATAATATATATTTATATACAGGGCAATGCTTTTCGCAATATTTTCGGTCGTGGAACTCTTATCGAACCCAAATCTTTTGGGGCGGGGTGGCTCAGTCGGTAGCGCGCCAGGCTCGTAATCTGTAGTTCCCAGGTTCGAGTCCCAGCTGGGTCAGCGTTGAGATTTATCTTCGCAAAATTCCCCGCCCTGCCCACGGTCAGTAGGGGACACCAATAAGCTTGGAAAGACCGCCGTTCGTCGTATGGGACGTTAAGCCGTGGCCCCGTGTGCGAGAGAGCCATACCCTGTGCACGTTAAAGAACACACTGGATGGCCTTACGGGAGGCTAGCATCTGTCTCCCAACAGCTGTTCCAGCGGGTCCCCTCCCCCAACCTTCTCTGAGCCTTCGGGGTCCATGTGACCTGGCCATTTAGCCCATGGTGTGCAAAAAAGTGCCGCTCAGAGGTAAAACAACCCAACAACCCAAATCTTTAGCGCAACTTTTCTCTTTTATATTAAAAAGCAGCAACAAAAGCTATAATTTCATTGAATAAATCATGCAATAAAGTTTATTGTATATTAATTTCTTAGAAAAAAGCGATCGTTTCGATGAGCATACAGTTTTAATTTGCTGTGCAGGGCGACTGAACGAATATTGGGATTCAATAATAAAGTATCATAGGATAATATCCTGTAAACAAGAAACACTTTAAACAATTAACTGAATCCCAAATTTTTTCAGCTAATTATTTCAAGTGTTTCTTATTTACATTTTCTTGTGATGCATTATCGCTGAATTATTTATATAATTCTGTGACATTGAGTGACAAATATTATTTCCATCATATGAGGCAGGTTGGCTGCCCAATTCCCGACATAGATAGCGCCACTGGCGAGGCAACAAAATGTTGGAATGCTTATATTTCACATTATTGGAGATTGGATTGTTTTACCTCTGAGCGGCACTTTTTTTCACACCATGGGCTAAATGGCCAGGTCACAAGGACCTCGAAGGCTCAGAGAAGGTTGGGGGAGGGGACCCATTGGAACAGCTGTTGGGAGACAGATGATAGCCTCCCGTCAAGGCCATCCAGCGTGTTCTTTAACGTGCACAGGGTATGACTCTCCCGCACACGGAGACACGGCTTAACGTCCCATCCGACGGACGGCGGCCTTTCCAAGCCCATCGGTGTCCCCTACTGACCGTGGGCAGGGCGGGGAATTTTGGGAGATAAATCTCAACGCTGACCCAGCTGGGACTCGAACCTGGGAACTACAGATTACGAGCCTGGCGCGCTACCGACTGAGCCACCCCTGCCCCCACATTATTGCAGAAAACAGTTAGTCTCTGGTGGTCTAGCCAACGCCTTCAATAACAGACTTACGGTGGACCAAATTATGGCCTCAGCATAGGTAGTCCTATAATCCAGACATTTTATTATTTTTTTGTCTTATTATTTGTGGTGTACTTTTATACTAATATTTATTAATAAATAATTTTATTTAGAAAAAAAAATTATTTGCATTTATTAGCAATTATTATATTATCAATAAAAGCAAATAATTTTTCTTCTAAAAAAAAAGCATATTTATAAATCAACATTGCTATAAAGATTGGTATAAAAGTACACCAATAATAAATGAAAAATCCTCAAGCAGCTGCTTGCCACAGAGGTCTGACAGGAGCCTGTCAGTTTATATGCCATAGTAGCAGGTCTGAGAGGATGGCAGGACCTCTGCAGAAAAACGACACACACATCCATGCCTTACCCGGGGCTCGAACCCACGTCCCTTAGATCAGTAGCCAAGCGCGGTAGCCACTCGGCCACAGCACGGCTAATAATAACAATAGAAATAAAAATATAACTAAAGTCTGAATCATAGGACCACCTATGATGACGTCATAATTTGGTCCACTGGCCTTCTGTTGTAATAGGTGTTGGTCTAGCGGTTATGGTAACGGGAGACCTGGGTTCGAATCCCGCTCAGGACAGCCAATTTTTTTCAGCTAATTATTTCGAAAACATGGGTTTTTTAATGGAATGATTACTGTCCATATGATGGTACGTTAAATCGCGGCATTGACCATTGTTGTGCACACATTAAAAAACATACTGGATGGCCTTGACGGGAGGTTTCCATCTGTCACTTAGCAGCTGTCTGGTGGATCCTCTCGTACAGTCACTCAAAAAAGTATCCGAACACCATGGTTGATAACAGAATTCAGAAAAAATATCTGGCAACTTTTTTTTAGAAATTAGTGATCTGGCAACCTTCGTGTCACATAATTTACAGAATTCATGAAAATATCTGGAGCGTGTACAGTAACTATACACGCTCCAGTTACCGTTCACAGCAAACTGGAGCGTGTGCAGTTACTGCACACGCTGCAGTTTGCTGTGAACGGTAACCGCACACGCTCAATATATCCGTGAGTGAGCCCACACGATCTAGTATCAAAATAATATGCTACCAGAGTCGCTCAAAAAAGTATCCGAACACCATGGTTGATTACAGAATTCAGAAAAAATATCTGGCAACGATTTGTTTAGAAATTAGTGATCTGGCAACCTTCGTGTCACGTGACAACGAAGGTTGCTGAATACTAATTTCTAAAAAAAATCGTTGCCAGATATTTTTCCTGAATTCTGTAATCAACCATAGTGTTCGGACATTTTTTTGAGCGACTGTAGACTTATATAATTGTTGTCATCGATCACTTACAATGTGCTGTATTAACTGGAATAAAAACTAACTTCACAGGCTTTATTACTTGCACTCTAAAAATGTGCTATAACTCTGAAGAGATGCGTTCCTGGCACAATGTTCACAGGAATTTCTTCATCACTATGCAAAATGTAACAGGTTCCAAAAGTTTGACTAGACTCTCTTTGGAAACATTCTGAATTGTCCGCCTAACGAAACCCAATCATGCAAGAAAAAGGCAAAAAAAAAAATTCCTTATTTTTAGATTTCCTTTACTCCACAAACTAAAAGAGACAGAGAAGCCAAGAATCCGTTATTCACTATCTGTTACCAAACAGAACTCAGCTGAGAAAGTGATTGTTGGACACAATAGAGATTTGACGTCACTAAATAATTGTTATTGCCTTAGAGTCTGTGAATTTCCGTTTCTCTGACTCATTGTTAGGACTTTCATATTCAAAGCGCGATCAATGAAAAGGAATAGCGTTTTGGCATTTCACGACGTCTTCTTCACTATCTTTCAAAGAGCGAAAAGCTGTTGCCACAACCAGAAATTAAACTTTCACGTAAGATCGATCGTGTTTTAAACTGAAAACCGAATGATAAAAGATGGCTTTCTTTAAGAAGGCAGACGCCTTGATCTGGCAATAACTATTGGATTGTTTTACCTCTGAGCGGCACTTTTTTGCACACCATGGGCTAAATGGCCAGGCCACAAGGACCCCGAAGGCTCAGAGAAGGTTGGGGGAGGGGACCCACTGGAACAGCTCTTGGGAGACAGATGGTAGCCTCCCGTCAAGGCCATCCAGCGTGTTCTTTAGCGTGCACAGGGTATGACTCTCCCGTACACGGGGCCACGGCTGAACGTCCCATCCGACGGACGGCGGCCTTTTCAAGCCCATGGGTGTCCCCTACTGACCGTGGGCAGGGCGGGGAATTTTGCGGAGATAAATCTCAACGCTGACCCAGCTGGGACTCGAACCTGGGAACTACAGATTACGAGCCTGGCGCGCTACCGACTGAGCCACCCCCACCCCCTGGCAATAACTTATATAACCACTAATAAATGTGCTTCTATATCATTTAGAAGTGATCTACAATTGCGTTCTGGCTGTGGCCTAATCACAGATTGAAAAGTTTACAGTCCTTTCATCTGCTTTTCTGACAATTACACTAAACCAAAAAATGAAACTTTTTTTTCTAACACTGGTCAAATAGGATGTTTTTAACTATTTTTGGGGCGCTGAATTCAAATATGGCTGTGAAAAATCTGAAACACGTACAGTTTATTTTTAAATTACGGATTGATGCATTTCGAATTTCGATGAATACGCATATCTGGGAAATGAAAATTAATGTGACTATTTTATTAAATTGCAACTTAAAACCCATTAATTAATTACATGAATACAGTGAAAAAAATTAGAAGCATCATAGTTATAGACCACTGAATATAAAGTAACAAATGAAATAATATTGAAACGCAAAGTAAGAAAACATGGGTAAGGATCATTTATACATATAAAATAAATACCCCCTCAAGTAGGTGCTTGCCACAGAGGTCTGACAGTTTATATGCCACAGTAGAAGGTCTGAGAGGATGGCAGGACCTCAGCAGAAAAACGACACGAACATCCATGCCTTACCCGGGACCCTTAGATCAGTTGCCAAGCGCGCTAACCACTCGACCATGGGACGGCTGTCATAAGAAGTTTATTTTTATATTTTATGTGCTGAGGTATCTTTTTTCTGCAAGAACCAACAGTAGTCACCCATCATTGCTGGGTCCCACCTGCCTTGGTATCTCTCCTCCATGGTTCGCATATCCCGCTGAAATCTTTCCCCTTGCTCATCACTGAAGCTCCTAAGTACTTGGGAAAGAAGTCGAGATGCAAGTGCAAGAAATGGATCTTCAGAGAGATTCAGCAGCCAAGATTTTCATGATTTTTAAAAAGATCTTGAATGAGCTGATGGTAGTTTTCTTCTTTGTGATTCTCCAGAAAATCCTGGACCACAGACGTGAAGGATGTTCATGCAGCACGCTCCTTCATATTCAGTTTTTCTTCGAAGACAGATCATTCAGTAGCTTTCTGATCTGAGGACCTTCTTTGAGTTTGGCATCCCTTAGTTTCGGAAATTTTTCCTTCAAGTGCAAAAACCCTTTACCAGTTTTGTCCATACCCTTTACAAAGGTTTTCATAATAAGCTCCAGTTTGATGTGTAGTGGTGCGAGCAGAACATCAGAGGGGTCAACTAGAGGTTTATACCTCACATTGCTCTTTCCAGGAATAAAAACATCTATTTTGGGCCAGACTTTTGTTTTGTAGTGTTCCTTCTGGCCCTACTGTCCCACAAACACAGAAAACAGCAAAATTTTGTGAAGCCTCCTTGAAGCCCGAGCAAGAGAGATATATGACTTTTAGGTCACCACATATTGTTCACTTAAATTGGTCATATTTTATTGCAGTAAGTATTTTTTTTTCATTCTTTCATAAGTTTCCTTCATTCCCACAGCCCTGTTTCACTGGAATGGAAGGTTTTTGGTTTCCTTTATGCAAAAGGACAGCTTTTAAGCTGAATATTGACGAATCTATAAATAGACGCCATTCCTTAGGGTCGTGAGTTGTTCCAATTTCTCCCATCAGCCCTGAAATATCTGTGCAGAAACACAAACCATCTTGCATCTTGTAATAAGCAGATAAAGCCAAATTACTCTTTCTCAACAGAGAAACCGTCGTACCCTTCGCCAGAAGATTCCATTCTTGAAGTCTTAAACCTAAAACCTCAGCTTGTTGTTTGGAAAGTCCTAGGTCTCGAACAAGATCATTTAGTTCATTTTGTTGAATCAGATGAGGCTCGTTTAACTTTTTAGGGGTGTTTATATGCAGGATCAGGATCTGTGTGTGCCTCAAATCTTCTCCATGAGAAACTGGCCTTATGGCTGAAGTCACATTTGGATATTGTGTTTTGCTTTTGTTCTTTTTCGAAAAGCCCGACACTTTAGTTAAACAAAAATAACAATCATGCAAGTGACTAGTTGGAACTGCAAAGGGCATGGATTTTGTCTTATCTTTCAACCATTCACACTCAGGCCAACAAAGCACTAAATGCAGCACATATGTTGGAGCCCATGTTTTGGCCTGATCTCCAACATGACATCAAAAATACAAGTTATAGACTTTCTTCACAATCTTTGTCAAAGAACGACCCTGGGACCTTTGTGCCATTTAAATGCCATAATTCACTCTTCAACGTAAAGCACGTGTTCCTCTTACAATGCAAACAACAAGAATGGCGGTCTGAGATTAGGTTGCTGCTACATATTTTCTCCCACTTGGTAAACGGTGTTGCCAGCCGCAAAAAGTAAAATATCTAGTGTCCTCCCAGTTGCCTGGAGGTGTTGGTATAGGAAGATCTTAATAGGAGTCAAAATGATCAATAACATAAAAAAAAGTGACGTGCTAGCTATTTTTTAAGGCCAGATCTGAAATTAGCACCTAAAAATAGTTAAAGACAGCTACAATTGTTCATGTTATAAAAACATTATAAACCAGTGCTATTAGCGCCACGAGCCAAGGAATTAGGGTTTCGAATTTAGCGCAGCTGAAGACTCAGTAATCGATACATTTATAAAATGTAAAATAAAATAATTTGTCTATCATTATATTAAAAATATAAAGAGTTACCTAAAATTAATTAATTGCTTGTAAAACAAATAAAAAACAAAGAGTTGAATTTTAAAAGAATAAAGTATATTAAAGTTCTACGCCATTTTCTTTGCAGGAGAAATGACGGAAGATTAACAATTGTAAATTGTTTCTAATGAACTCAGTTCATTGGCGCACCATTGGACAAAGTCACCTCGATACACTGGACCCTAACACACCACCTCAATAGGCATGGTCCTGCATAAGACCACCTCGATACACCGGGTTGGACATGATCACCTCGATACAATGGATCTTGATAAGACCACCTCGATACAATGGGTCTTGATAAGACCACCTCGATACAAAGGGTCTTGATAGGACCACCTCGATAAAATGGGCCTGGACAAGACCACCTAGATACAATGGGTCTTGATAAGATCACCTTGATAGACTCGGTCCTGCACAATACCACTTAGATACAACACGTCTTCATAAGATCATCTCAATATACCGGACCTCAACAAGACTATGTGGATACAGCTGGGCTGGACGTCCACCTTGATATAATGGACCTCAATAAGACCACCTAAATACACTCGGCCCCGACAAGACCACCTTGGCTCACCAGGCCTGGACAAGACCAGCTCGATATACCAGGCCTGACCAAGACCACCTCGATATAATGAACCTCAATAAGACTACCTCAATACAATCGGGCCTGGACAATGCCACCTCGATACACCAGGCCTCGACAAGACCATTTCTATACACCAGGTCTAGACAAGACCACCTCGACACAATGGACTCAATAAGACTACTTCGATACACCAGGCCTGGACAAGACTACCTTGATATACCGTACCTAGACAAGACCACCTCGATACAATGAACCTGGACAAGACCTCCTCGATACAATGAACCTGGACAAGACCTCCTCGACACAATGGACCTCAATACATTCGGAACTGGACAAGACCACTTTGGTACACCAGGTTTGGACAAGACCACCTCGATACACCAGGCCTGGACAAGACTACCTTGATGTACCATACCTAGACAAGACAACCTCGATACAATGGACCCGAATAAGACTACCTCAATACACTCGGGGTGTGAACAAGACCACCTTGGTACACCAAGCCTGGACAAGACCACCTCGATACACCGGGACTGGACAAGACCACCTCGATACAAGGACCTCGATAAAACCACCTCGATACATTGGGCAATACACTCGATACCTTGTAATTAATTTTTAAATATTCATAAGTATATGAATAAATTATTTTATGCTGTTTAAAAATAAATAGTTTGTAATAGTTAAATCTTAGACAAATTAAATCACTTAAATCTTTAGGCATATTTAATTTGACTCTTTATATACCATTTTAAATATTTATCAGGGTGATGGCGTATTATAACTTTAAAATTATATTTCAAAAAAGGCCAGCAGTTAATTTTAGATTATTCTATATTATTCTTAATAAAAAATTTTGCTATTTCATATTTTTTGTAAATGGCACTAAAAAAGCGAATAATAGTCAGATGCAAAGCAAGATGAGCACACACTTTGAATGTTAATGGAAAAGAGGTTTAGGGGGAAAGAAAATGATGTTCGGATGCTAAAGGTTATTCGTGGTTATTTGAAGTCACGATCAGGATGATTACAAAGCCTCCTGTACCATGCAAGCCTGGACAGTGCAGCAGCAGAAGAATTAATTTTAAATATATAGCTGTTATTTTTGTGATCATTGTATCAAAAAATCCATACGAAATCCATAATCACTGTGAGAAAAACAAATTGTGTTCACAAAAATTACTGATCACTGTGAAAACAAATTTTTTGTCACGGATTTTTGTTGTCACAGTGATCACATAATTTTTGTTGTCACAATGATCACGGATTTTTGTTCGCACAGTTATCATCGAGATTTATTCTCACGGTAATCACGTATCTCTGTTCACACAGTGATCATGAAATTTTTGTTGTCACAGTGATCACAAATTTTTGTTGTTACAGTGATCACAAATTTTTGTTGTCACAGTGATCACGGATTTTTGTTCGCACAGTTATCATCGAGATTTATTCTCACGGTAATCACGTATCTCTGTTCACACAGTGATCATGAAATTTTTGTTGTCACAGTGATCACAAATTTTTGTTGTTACAGTGATCACAAATTTTTGTTGTCACAGTGATCACGGATTTTTGTTCGCACAGTTATCATCGAGATTTATTCTCACGGTAATCACGTATCTCTGTTCACACAGTGATCATGAAATTTTTGTTGTCACAGTGATCACAAATTTTTGTTGTTACAGTGATCACAAATTTTTGTTGTCACAGTGATCACGGATTTTTGTTCGCACAGTTATCATCGAGATTTATTCTCACGGTAATCACGTATCTCTGTTCACACAGTGATCATGAAATTTTTGTTGTCACAGTGATCACAAATTTTTGTTGTTACAGTAATCACAAATTTTTGTTGTCACAGTGATCACGGATTTTTGTTCGCACAGTTATCGCCGAGATTTATTCTCACAGTAATCACGCATTTCTGTTCACACAGTGATCATAAATTTTTGTTCTCGCAGTGATCACGGATCAATATTGATCCGAAACGCGTCTATAAAATTTCTCAATGAAGTAAGAGTTTGTTTATTTTTTTGTGTCTGTGGCGTATAAAATGACTTTTGTTAATTGATCACAACGCCGAAGAGCCACCAACATCTGCCAGGAACCATCGATAATAACGAGCACAGAAGACGATGGCCCAACAACGGCAAAATCCGCAAGACATCTGTGCTACAGACTGGGTTGGGTTATTTTACCTGTGAACGGCACTTTTTTGCTCACAATGGGCTAAATGGCCAGGTCACAAGGATCCCGAAGACTCAGAGAAGATCGTCCTGTTACCTTATATACATCTCAAACTTAGAGCTACTGTGCAAAAACTAAAATACAGAAAATCCAGACCTTTTAAACAAGATCAAGCGACAGATTGTCAATGCACCGTGGTTCGGGCGAAATTCCATCATCCAAAGCAACCTTTGTATTCCTTCTACTCAAGACTTCAATAAAAATTCTATACTGTGCTTCTTTTTATGAAACTTCTTATTTCAGGGGCTGTTAAGTACGATCATCTTTGGCAGCAAAAGTTTAAGAGGTCAATCAAAATTTCTCTCATGTCATTTCTTTATACAACATATGTGGGATGTAAATTATGCAAATAAATGGTGTGTCGTCCTCTACACAGTGCGTTAGAGATTTACTTCTTTCATCGAAGCATGCATGTAACAATCCGCTGATCGGTGGATCCACCTAGAATGCTGTCTGAACTTTAATCAAGAGAGAAAATTAATTTTGGGAAAGCATAAAAGGAAGTTCGTGTTTCCCCATCATTTTAGAGAGGCGTTCATACAAACCTTTAACAATATCATATTTAAAAAAAATTCTCTATTCATGCCTTCGATCCCCAAATAAGGAAGCATAGATGTTTGTACTGTTTTTCTGCTGAGGTCCAGCCATCCTCACAGAAAATTAACAGCCTGCTATCGGACCTTGTGGCAAGCAGCTGCTTCAAGGTTTTTTATTTAATTTTTATTATTCACGACGTCATCAAACCGCTGTTACGGCCTTCATCAAGGTAGACTTGTCCTGCCACGATGTATTTAAATGACCATGGTTAGACAAATTCGGAACTCAATTATATCTCATCACAATACCCGATATCACTATTAGAGTATTAATTATGCTCTCACAGTCAAATTGACACGGTATATGTCACCTGAACAGTTCCGCTTAACGATAATCACTTTTATATCCACAATTTCCTTTTTATTGGAGAAAGCGAATTTCCTTCTTAAAAATTTCCCAATATTCCTTCATTATATCCAGACTCGATATATATATATAGATGGCGCTAATTCATCCCCAAATAATAAAGAGGGAAACATCTGGCAACGCCACTGCAATAAGGCGATGGGATTCGCGCGCAGCGCTTCGAGGCCTCAGCCAATCATCAATCAGAACGTGGTTCGCTTGTGCCGAAGAAGTGTGCACGTGAGTCTGTACGAGCTCGCTTGTTTATCGATTAAATCCGCAATTATGGCTCGCCCCTGCTAGCGGGGGGGAGGGTCTCCTTCTCTCGTGCTAAGAGAGATTAAGCGAGATTTGGTCGACAACCTTCGGAAAGTGATCGCATCGAGAAGGAGAAGATGAATGATCCTCCCTGAAGAGAAGGGGGTGAGATAAAGCACCTGACAAACAGCGATCTGACTTTGGGCTTCACACTCCAGTACGTCGTTTTGAGAGTGTCAGAAGTGATGGACCGGATGACGTGGATCGGATGCTGCGAAGTGACGTCTGTAATGACGCCCCCTAAAAGATGCGGAGGAGCACTTATTTCGTGGGGAGGGCCGGAGTGATGAACTGCGAACGACGATTCGTAACCTCAGCTCGAATCGGGTTGTTTACTGCTGCTGGATGGATCGCTGTTCTTTGTTTCGAGGTTTCTAAAATATGAACTTGCGCAAACGACAGACTCTGTGGAGAGCGATGACAGTTGGAGTGATGCATCGATTGGATCGGAAACAGATAACAGTCGAGACTAATTCCGAGAATGGGTTTTGTTTTGGAGGTTGTTCAGGAGCAGCGGTGAAGTGGCATTTAAGGGATTAGACCGTAGACAGAGCTACTAAAATCGAAACCACCACGAAAAAATGATTGTGGTCTCGGAGAACGAGAAAAAAAAACATTTTTTTTTCCAAAAAAAAAATGAAACTATTGCCCTGGTAAAAGTATTTGTTGTTTTACCTCTGAACGGCACTTGTTTGCACACAATGGGTTTAATGGCCAGGTCACAAGTATCCCGATGGCTCAGAGAAGGTTGGAGATACACTGTAACAGCTGTTGGGTTGGGTTGTTTTACCTCTGAGTGGCACTTTTTTGCACACCATGGGCTAAATGGCCAGGTCACATGGACCCCGAAGGCTCAGAGAAGGTTGGGGGAGGGGACCCACTGGAACAGCTGTTGGGAGACAGATGGTAGCCTCCCGTCAAGGCCATCCAGCGTGTTCTTTAACGTGCACAGGGTATGGCTCTCCCACACACGGGGCCACGGCTTAACGTCCCATCCGACGGACGGCGGCCTTTCCATGCCCATCGGTGTCCCCTACTGACCGTGGGCAGGGCGGGGAATTTTGCGGAGATAACAGCTATTGAGAGATAGATGGTAGACTCCGGTCAAAGCCATTCAGCGTATTCTTTAAGCGCGCGTTGCACAGGTTGGCTCTCCCGCACACGGCGCCACGGCTTAACGTCCCATCCGACATAAGGCGGCCTTTCCAAGCTCATTGGTGTCCCCTACTGATCGTGGAGCAAGGCTAGGAGTTTTGCGGAGATAAATCTCAACGTTGGCTGACCTCGGACTCGAATCTGGGAACTGAAGAATACGATGGCTGGAGCGCTACCGATTGAGCCACACTCACCCTGCCTGGAAAGAGTATGAAGCATATTGTATAAATATAAAAGATTTTTTTCTCTGAGATGCGGAGGTCTCAGTCGGTATCGCCCCGGGATCATAATCTGCAGATCCTAGGTTCGAGTCCCAGATGGACCACAGTTGAAATTTATCTCTGCAAATCTCATCGCACTTCCCACGTCAGTAGGGGACACAAATGGGCTTGGATATGCTGCCGTTCATCGGATGGGACGTTAAGCCGTAACCCGTGTGCCGAAGAGCCACGTCCTGTGCACGTTAAAGAACACGCTGGATGGCCTTGAAGGGAGACTACTATCTGCCTCCTAACAGATGTCAAGTGGGTCCATTCCCCCAACCTTCTCTGAGCTTTCAGGGTTCTTGTGACCTGACCATTTAGCTCATTATGTGCAAAAAAAGTACCGCTCAGAGGTAAAACAATGCAAACCAACCTGAGCGCACTTTTTTATACACAATGGGCTAAATATGACTAGGACACAAGGACCCCAAGAAAAGGGCCACGAATCTAGAAAAAGTAGACTGGGAAGAGTGGGGTTGGTTACTTAATCAAGCCCGAAAAAAATCACACGAAGCCGAAAGAATGGATTTCCATTGCAGTAATAACATTTCCCGCCTCGACTTTATCTAACTATCTGAGCCTATCGGTATCCCCATTTCCCACCGAAGGTTGGGTAAAGAAAACAGAGATAATTAGTGACGAGTAATATTAGCTTATTTGTTTATTATATAATAAAAAACATTATCCTACGTCAAAAAATTATACCATTACGAAGGGAGGAAAAACTCGATTAATATTATTAATTTATGATAACTATTGTTAAATTCTGTTTTATAATTATATAAATTACCCCTCAAACAGTCTGCTTGCCACAGAGATCTGAGAGCAGGCTGAGAGATCTCTAACGCAGCGGTTCTCAACGTGGGGTACGCCGTGAGAACTCAAAAGTCGCTAGATCTAGTAACAAAGTCGCTAAAGGGTACGCCAGTTATATACACAGTTGGGTTGTTTTACCTCTGTGTGGCACTTTTTTGCACACCATGGGCTAAATGGCCAGGTTCACATGGATCCCGAAGGCTCAGAGTATGTTAGGGGAGGGGACCCACTGGAACGGTTGTTGAGAGACAGATGGTAGCCTCCCGTCAAGGCCATCCAGTGTGTTCTTTAACGTGCACAGGGTATGGCTCTCCCGCACACGGGGCCACGGCTTAACGTCCTATCCGACGGACGGCGGCCTTTGTAAGCCCATCGGTGTCCCTTACTGACCGTGGGCAGGGCGGGGAGTTTTGCGGGGATAAATCTCAACGCTGACCCAGCTGGGACTCGAACCTAGGAACTACAGATTACGAACCTAGCGCTCTACCGACTGAGCCACATTTCCAGCGGGTACGTGAAGCATAAAACGTTGAGAACCGCTGCTCTAAGGTCTTATCCTGGGGCCACAGAGGAGGTTATAATTATATGCTTTAAAAGCTATATTCCTAAATGTCAACTTAAATTTTTATATTATTATTGAATATTCTCAAATCAGATGAAAAACACTGGTCCCCGTAAATTAAGGAAAATCCCTATGTTAAGTCAGAGGGAAGTTAACGTCAAATCTCTATAACTTCTAAATTAAGTTTTTTGTTTTGAAAAATGTGATGACAGATAAAGATCTCAAACAAATAAATCAATATATTGATTTTCATCAATAATCGTTCAGTATTTAATGAGTTATGAAAGTTTGTATATTTAAAAATAGCAATGACACTCAGAAAAATTCGCTTCAACAGTTATTTAAAACTTAGTAATAATAAGTATTTCATGAGTTTAATGAAAAAGTGCACATTTCAGAAGTTTTGTAAAGATTTATTTCACTAATTGTCAGTTTCGTGTGTTTCTTAAGACTGGCATTGTTATTATTAAATATACAAACTTCCATAACTCATCAAATATTAAACGTATTATTGAAAATCGAGATATTGTTACGACAGAGGAACATGCTACAGTGAATTTATGATAAACGTGTCATGAAAGCTCGTGTATGCTTCTGCGTGAGAATTATTCAACCAACGAATTGGAATACAGAACCGATCTGAATTGGGTTGGGTTGTTTTACCTCTGAGCGGCACTTTTTTGCACACCATGGGCTAAATGGCCAGGTCACATGGACCCCGAGGGCTCAGAGAAGGCTGGGGGAGGGGACCCACTGGAACAGCTGTTGGGAGACAGATGGTAGCCACCCGTCAAGGCCATCCAGCGTGTTCTTTAACGTTCACAGGGTATGGCTCTCCTGTACACGGGGCCACGGCTTAACGTCCCATCCGACGGACGGCGGCCTTTCCAAACCCATCGGTGCTTAGAAAGAAGCACTCTTGGGCAGGGCGAGGAATTTTGCGGAGATAAATCTCAATGCTGACCCAGTTTAGACTCGAACCTGGGAACTACAGATTACGAGCATGGCGCGCTACCGACTGAGCCCCACCGATCTGAACAACAGAAAAGATAGAATGGTTATGTTGGAGTTGTGGATATCCCAAAGGAGGCATAATTAGTTTCAGTATGTACATGATGGGTTGGGTTGTTTTACCTCTGAGAGGCACTTTTTTGCACAAAATGGGCTAAATGACCACGTCACATGGACCCCGAAGGCTCAGAGAAGGTTGGGGGAGGGGACCCACTGGGACAGCTGTTGGGAGACAGATGGTAGCCACCCATCAAGGCCATCCAGCGTGTTCTTTAACGTGCACAGAGTATGGCTGTCCCGCACACGGGGCCACGGCTTAACGTCCCATCCGACGGACGGCGGCCTTTCCAAGTAAACAGCAGAGGCACACCCTCTGCACCTTAAAGAATACGCCGGATAACGTTGAGGAGAAGCTGTCATCTCTCTCCTAGCATCAATCCATTGGGTTGTATTCACCAAAAACAGTGCCGCTCAGAGATAAATCGACTCAACTCAAATTCCAGATTCGAATTCCGTGATGTGCCAAAGGTAAGATTTACCTCCGCTAACACCCACCCTTCCGTCGATAAGAAGGGGAATACCTTTAGACTGTAAAAGGCTGCCGTCCGTTGGATGGAACGTTAAGCCAATGCCCCTTGCGCAAGTGAGCCACATCCTGTACGCGCTAAAGAACACGTTGTATGGCCTTCATGGGGAGAGTCCATGTGTCTACTAATGGCTGGGCAGTGGGTCTCCTTTCCCACCTAGAGAGGAGGTGATCAGTTGGTAACTCCCCACCCTCGTAATCTTAAGTTACCAGTTCGAGTTCACCTGGAACATGGTTGAGATTTATCTAGGCAAAACTCACCTCGGTCAGTAGTATACACCGATGCGAAAGAACCATACCCTGTGCACTTTAGAAAACACCATGGCTGGCCTTGACGGAAGGCTACCATCTATCTCTTAACAGCTGTCCAGTGGATTGGGTTGGGTTGTTTTACCTCTGAGCGGCACTTTTTTGCACACCATAGGCTAAATGGCCAGGTCACATGGACCCCGAAGGCTCAGAGAAGGTTGGGGGAGGGGACCCACTGGAACAGCTGTTGGGAGACAGATGGTAGTCCCCCGTCAAGGTCATCCAGTGTGTTCTTTAACGTGCACAGGGTATGTCTCTCCCGCACACGGGGCCACGGCTTAACGTCCCATCCGACGGACGGCGGCCTTTCCAAGCCCATCGGTGTCCCCTACTGACCGTGGGCAGGGCGGGGAATTTTTGTGGAGATAAATCTCAAAGCTGACCCAGCTGGGATTCGAACCTGGAACTACAGATTACGAGCCTGGCGCGCTACCGACTGAGCCACCCCCGCCCCTGTCCAGTGGGTCCAGTGGGTCCCCTCCCCCAATCTATACTGAGCCCTCAAGGTCCTCGGGACCTGTCCATTTAGCCCATCATATGCAAAAAAAGTGTCGCTCAGAAGTAAAACAACCCAACCCAACAACCCTTCCCCAGCCAACTCTGAACCCTTGAGGCCCTTACGACCTAAATAGTTAAATGAAAAATAAAATAAATACCCCCTCAAGCAGCTGCTTGCCACGGAGGTCTGACAGAAGCCTGTCAGTTCAATACGCCATAGTAGTAGGTCTGTGAGGATGGCGGGACCTCAGCAGAGAAACGACACAAACACCCATGCCTTAATCCGGAGCTCGAACCCAGGTCCCTTAGATAAGTAGCTAAGCGCGCTAACCACTCGACCACGGGACGGCTAATATTTAAATACCGACCTATAAATAACGCAATCGAAATTCAGGTTAATGTAATTCAGGTAAATGTATTTGTCTGAAAACCAAGATAACTTCATAGATAAAAAAAAATGTCGAGACGCCATAAGGTTCATATATTTATTTCAACATATTTTTGTCTTACTTCTCCAAGTTGTTTTTATTTTATTTCCTCTCCAATTTCATCTAGTAATGAAGAACTTCATCCACGGAGTTTGAAATCCGCAGTTGATATACGATGCACTTTGCACGCTCTCAGTTCACGGCTAATTCTACTTTAAAACAGCTTTAAATCACCCAATACCGTCAACGTGCTCTGATTTCATCTATTTCCACGCAGAGTCGCACTATGCACCTCTTTACGCAATGGGGAATTTTCACATTTGGCCTTGAGTGTAAAAGGTCATAACAACGAGTTACGTCACGTTTGGACAAAGCGCGAGCCTTTGGTCGTCTATTTTTAGATTATTAACGGCTAGACAGAGAAAATCCAATTACCCTCTAGAAGCATTCTAGAATGTAAAATGAGACAAACTACTCCAAAATGTGAGGGGCGGGGGTGGCTCAGTCGGTAGCGCGCCAGGCTCGTAATCTGTAGTTCACAAGTTCGAGTCCCAGCTGGGTCAGCGTTGAGATTTATCTCCGCAAAACTCTCCGCCCTGCCCACGGTCATTAGGGGACACCGATGGACTTGGAAAGGACGCCGTCCGTCGGATGGGACGTTAAGCCGTGGCCCCGTGTGCGGGAGAGCCATACCCTGTGCACGCTAAAGAACACACTGAATAGTCTTGAAGGGAGGCTACCATCTGTCTCCCAACAGCTGTTCCAGTGGGTCCCCTCCCCCAACCTTCTCTGAGCCTTCGGGGTCCATGTGACCTGGCCATTTAGCCCATGGTGTGCAAAAAAGTGCCGGTCAGAGGTAAAACAACCCAACATAACCCAAAATGTGATATGTAATAAAATGGAATAATTTCATTAATTTTCGTTGAAGGGCCACCATAAATATGTAAGGTTTGTTATCAAGACGATAGCTTGGGTTGTTTTACTTCTGAGCGGCACATCATTGCACACAATGGGCTAAATGGCCAGGTCACAAGGACGTCAAAGGCTCAGAGACGGTTGGGAGAAAGGACCCACTGAAGAGGAGAGAGATGGTAGCTTCCCATCAAGGCCATCCAGCACGTTCTTTAACGTGCACAGAGTATGGCTGTCACGCACACGGTGCCACGGCTTAATGTCCTATCTGACGGATGGCAGCCATTGCAATCCATGATGTCCCCTACTGCCTACATCGATACAACGCTGGCGGAGGCCCACGTGTCCCAGACCCACGTGTTCCTAGCACAGCCACCTACTAGATACCTCTGACAACGTTTTCATTGCTCTTAATTTAATGCCATTTATATTATGTCATCAAATTCGCTTAGAAATGAAAAATAATTTCTCTTCAAACAGCTGCTTTTTAAAGGTCTGAAGGTTGTTGTTGTTGTTTTACCTCTGAGCGGCACTTTTTTGCACACCATGGGCTAAATGGCCAGGTCACATGGACCCTGTAGGCTCAGAGAAGGTTAGGGGAGGGGACCCACTGGAACAGCTGTTGGGAGACAGATAGTAGCCTCCCGTCAAGGCCATCCAGCGTGTTCTTTAACGTGCACAGGGTATGTCTCTCCCGCACACGGGGCCACGGCTTAACGTCCCATCCGACGGACGGCGGCCTTTCCAAGCCCATCGGTGTCCCCTACTGACCGTGGGCAGGGCGGGGAATTTTGCGGAGATAAATCTCAAAGCTGACCCAGCTGGGACTCGAACCTGGGAACTACAGATTACGAGCCTGGCGCGCTACCGACTGAGCCACCCCCGCCCCAAAGGTCTGAAGGAACCTGTCAATATAATACACCAACTTCTGCGAGATAGGCGAGACTTGAGCAGAAAGACAACACAAATAAAGAAACAACCATGCCTTACCCGGGTCTAGAACCCAAGTCCCTTTTGATTGAGCAAATCACGCTAACTACTCGGCCACGGGACGGCTTTGACAGAAATAAAAAAAAATCGTTTTAGTCCCACACGTACACAGATGACAAGGTTTCTAAGATTAACATAAAAAATGAGCGAAGATTCGTTTTTATCGAAACTTTTCGTCTTATGACTTTTTTTGTTGTGTTTCAAGAAATTTCGGTTTTTATAACCACGGACTTCAAACTAGTCGATGCTTATTGTTCGGGTACATCACAAAAAGTATTTTGCTAACACTTTAAGACAATTTTCTACTCCGCCCGAAACCCTCTTCTCAACTCTTCAAAAATAATCCCCATTCCACTTCACCATTCCTCTACTCTCCAAAAAAAATCTTCACTCCACCTCCGCCCCTTTTATACTCTCTAGAAAAAACCTTCATTCCCCCCCTCCACCCCTTCTCCACTCTCCAGAAAAATCTTCACTCCACCTCCGCCCCTTCTGCACTCTCCAGAAAAAATCTTCACTCTACCTCCACTCCTTGTCCACTCTCCAGAAAAAATTCTCACTCCACTTCTGCCCCTTCTCCACTCGTCAGAACAAATCCTCACTCTTCCTCCGTTCCTTGTCCACTCTCCAGAAAAAATCCCTACTCCCTCCGCACCTTCTTCACTCTCCAAAGAAAACTACTCCACCCCAGCGCCTTTCCCCAAACTCCAAAAATAATCCCTATTTCATCCGCTCCTTCTTCATTCTCAAAAGAAAACTACTCCACCCCAGTGCCTTTCCCTACTCTCCAGAAAAAATCCCTACTCCATCCGCCCCTAATTCACTCTCCAAAGGAAACTACTCCACCCCAGCAACTTTCCCCACTCTCAAGAAAACATCCCTACTCCATCCGCTCCTTCTTCACTCTCCAAAGAAAACTACTCCACCCCAGCACCTTTCCCCAATCTCCAAAAATAATCCCTACTCCATCCGTCCCTTCTTCACTCTCCAAAGAAAACTACTCCACCCCAGCACCTTTCCCCAATCTCCAAAAATAATCCTTACTCCATCCGCCCCTTCTTCACTCTCCAAAGAAAAGTACTCCACCCCAGCAACTTTCCCCAATCTCCAAAAATAATCCCTACTCCATCCGCCCCTTCTTCACTCTCCAAAGAAAACTACTCCACCCCAGCACCTTTCCCCAATCTCCAAAAATAATCCCTACTTCATCCGCCCCTTCTTCACTCTCCAAAGAAAACTACTCCACCCCAGCACCATTCCCCAATCTCCAAAAATAATCCCTACTTCATCCGCCCCTTCTTCACTCTCCAAAGAAACTACTCCACCCCAGGACATTTCCCCAATCTCCAAAAATAATCCCTACTCCATCCGCCCCTTCTTCACTCTCCAAAGAAAACTACTCCACCCCAGCGCCTTTCCCCAATCTCCAAAAATAATCCCTACTCCATCCGCCCCTTCTTCATTCTCAAAAGAAAACAAGTCCACCCCGGCCCCCTTTCTCCACTCTCCAAACATTTTACTCCACCTTTTCTCCTTCTCCACTCTCCAAAAAAAACCTTCACTCCACCTCCGCCCCTTTTATACTCTCTAGAAAAAATTTTCATTCCCCCCCTCCACCCCTTCTCCGCTCTCCAGAAAAATCTTCACTCCACCTCCGCCCCTTCTGCACTCTCCAGAAAAAATCTTCACTCTACCTCCACTCCTTGTCCACTCTCCAGAAAAAATTTTCACTCCACTTCTGCCCCTTCTCCACTCGTCAGAACAAATCCTCACTCTTCCTCCGTTCCTTGTCCACTCTCCAGAAAAAATCCCTACTCCCTCCGCACCTTCTTCACTCTCCAAAGAAAACTACTCCACCCCAGCGCCTTTCCCCAAACTCCAAAAATAATCCCTATTTCATCCGCTCCTTCTTCATTCTCAAAAGAAAACTACTCCACCCCAGTGCCTTTCCCTACTCTCCAGAAAAAATCCCTACTCCATCCGCCCCTTCTTCACTCTCCAAAGGAAACTACTCCACCCCAGCAACTTTCCCCACTCTCCAGAAAAAATCCCTACTCCAACCGCCCCTTCTTCACTCTCCAAAGAAAACTACTTCACCCCAGCACCTTTCCCCAATCTCCAAAAATAATCCCTACTCCATCCGCCCCTTCTTCACTCTCCAAATAAAAGTACTCCACCTCAGCGCCTTTCCCCAATCTTCAAAAATAATCCTTACTCCATCCGCCCCTTCTTCACTCTCCAAAGAAAAGTACTCCACCCCAGCAACTTTCCCCAATCTCCAAAAATAATCCCTACTCTATCCGCCCCTTCTTCACTCTCCAAAGAAACTAACTCCACCCCAGCACCTTTCCCCAATCTCCAAAAATAATCCCTACTTCATCCGCCCCTTCTTCACTCTCCAAAGAAAACTACTCCACCCCAGCACCATTCCCCAATCTCCAAAAATAATCCCTACTTCATCCGCCCCTCTTCACTCTCCATAGAAAACTACTCCACCCCAGCACCTTTCCCCAATCTCCAAAAATAATCCCTACTCCATCCGCCCCTTCTTCACTCTCCAAAGAAAACTACTCCACCTCAGCGCCTTTCCCCAATTTCCAAAAATAATCCTTACTCCATCCGCCCCTTCTTCACTCTCCAAAGAAAACTACTTCACCCCAGCACCATTCCCCAATCTCCAAAAATAATCCCTACTTCATCCGCCCCTTCTTCACTCTCCAAAGAAAACTACTCCACCCCAGCACCATTCCCCAATCTCCAAAAATAATCCCTACTCCATCCGCCCCTTCTTCACTCTCCAAAGAAAACTACTCCACCCCAGGACCTTTCCCCAATCTCCAAAAATAATCCCTACTCCATCCGCCCCTTCTTCACTCTCCAAAGAAAACTACTCCACCCCAGGACCTTTCCCCAATCTCCAAAAATAATCCCTACTCCATCCGCCCCTTCTTCACTCTCCAAAGAAAACTACTCTACACCAGCACCTTTCCCCAATCTCCAAAAATAATCCTTACTCCATCCGCCCCTTCTTCACTCTCCAAAGAAAACTACTCCACCTCAGCGCCTTTCCCCAATCTCCAAAAATAATCCTTACTCCATTCTCCCCTTCTTCACTCTCCAAAGAAAACTACTCCACCCCAGCACTTTTCCCCAATCTCCAAAAATAATCCCTACTCCATCCGCCCCTTCTTCACTCTCAAAAGAAAACTACTCCACCCAAGCGCCTTTCCCCACTCTCCAGAAAAAATCCCTACTCCATCCGCCCTTCTTCACTCTCCAAAGAAAACTACTCCACCCCAGCGCCTTTCCCCACTCTCCAGAAAAAATCCCTACTCCATCCGCCCCTTCTTCACTCTCCAAAGAAAACTACTCCACCCCAGCACCTTTCCCCAATCTCCAAAAATAATCCCTACTCCATCCGCCTCTTCTTCACTCTGCAAAGAAAACTACTCGACCCCAGCACCTTTCCCCAATCTCCAAAAATAATCCCTACTCCATCCGCCCCTTCTTCACTCTCCAAAGAAAACTACTCCACCCCAGCACCATTCCCCAATCTCCAAAAATAATCCCTACTCCATCCGCCCCTTCTTCATTCTCCAAAGAAAACTACTCCACCCCAGCACCTTTCCCCAATCTCCAAAAATAATCCTTACTCCATCCGCCCCTTCTTCACTCTCCAAAGAAAACTACTCGACCCCAGCACCTTTCTCCAATCTCCAAAAATAATCCCTACTCCATCCGCCCCTTCTTCACTCTCCAAAGAAAACTACTCCACCTCAGCGCCTTTCCCCAATCTCCAAAAATAATCCCTACTCCATCCGCCCCTTCTTCACTCTCCAAAGAAAACTACTCCACCCCAGCGCCTTTCCCCAATCTCCAAAAATAATCCCTACTCCATCCGGCCCTTCTTCATTCTCAAAAGAAAACAAGTCCACCTTGGCCCCCTTTCTCCACTCTCCAAACATTTTACTCCACCTTTTCTCCTTCTCCACTCTCCAAAAAAAACTACTCCACCCCCCCGCCCCTCTTCCTTTTCCGAAATAAATTAAAAAACTTAGTACTCCTAACGAAGCATCTCAGGCGAATAACGATGTCATTAAAAACTAGGTTCTCCTTTCAAGAAGATTATCCCACAAAACGAATCAAATTCTCAATCACACGAGACACAGACTCTAAAATAAATAAGAAACGTTTCTCCCACATAAAAATAAGAACGAAACGAAACAAAATAAGATACGAATCAGATTCAAGAACTGGAAACGAAAATGAAAAACAAAGCACGCTTTGTATCATCTTCAACGAAAGTGCCAAATCTTTAAAGAGACAAGAAAGTTGCTAAAAATCTGTGGTGATCATTTCTTTTTATTCTGGGATCGAGAATAAAGGAAGTCTCCTTGTTATCTCTCTGATGATCGATGTTGCGATGAGGGTGTTGGATGGGGTTGAGGTCGAATTGCAGAGGGTGAAGGAAAGGAATTGGGAGATGAGTAAATGTACTGAAAGACGAAAAGAGAACGGATTGATGATTCTTTGGTTTCGTTCTTGGGACAAGATGTTGTGGGAGAAATCTTTCCTCTCTGTGCATTTCTTAGGTGCTGAAATCTGCCTTTTTGAATCGAACAGCACCCCACAAAACGAGATATATATAAACTCGTTTTTAGTCTATCATTTTCCATGCTTGGTTGATTTTGACCAAGCAAGATTTTCTTCCACGTTTCATTCGATACATATTCCTTTAATAACATGACTGATTTCTGCAGGGAATAACTTACCATTGCTATTTCCTCTCTTGCAGAATCTGATTCATCTTTAATACATTTTTTTAGCGCTTAACCTGCTTTTTATTACAAATTCTTATCTTTTTCATCACTGACATAAAAAAGGAATCTTTCCTCTTTAATAAAACTGGCTTTTTATCTCTTAAAAGTTCATTTCTGTTTAGTTTGGCTTTAAGTATTCCTTTTATTATCGTTAACTTGGAGAGTTAAGTTTCCAACTTTATTCTTGTTTGGCTTGCAGGATTGAGTCTTCCTTTTATTCCCCATAGGGTATGGAAAGTTAAGTCTGTATCTTTCTCGTTGGGTTTGGACGTTAAGTCTCCATTTTATTTCTGTTGCGTTTTTACGGTTAGGTATTCCTTTTATTTTCATTGGGTTTGGATGATTAAGTCTTCATTTTGTTCCCATTGGGTTTGGATGATTAAGTCTTCATTTCATTCCCATTGGGCTCGAAGGGTTAGGCAATTTTTTTGCCTAACCCTCCGAACGTTTTCTGGCAACCTTCGCGTCACGTGACACGAAGGTTGCCAGATCACTAATTTCTAAAAAAACCGTTGACAGATATTTTTTCTGAATTCTGTAATCAATAGTGTTCGGATATTTTTTGAGCGACTGTACGTAATACATACTGTTTAAGGATTATCTTTCTCCAAATCAAGTTATACTGATCACATTTTTTTTCTACGGGATAAATTTTTATTTCCTTAAATTCATATTTTCGTTTTACTGGTATTCGTTAAAATGAAACATTTTTAAACAGAGATACATATGTAGTAAAGTGGTCGGAGTGGGAAAAAAATTTCGCTCTACTGGAATATATATAATACGAATATTTCGCTATTCTGGTTTACTTTGGGTTGGGTTGTTTTACCTCTGAACGGCACTTTTTTGCACACCATGGGCTAAATAGCCAGGTCACATGGACCCCGAAGGCTCAGAGAAGGTTGGGGAGGGGACCCACTGGAACAGCTGTTGGGAAACAGATGGTAGCCTCCCGTCAAGGCCAGCCAGCGTGTTCTTTAACGTGCACAGGGTATGTCTCTCCCGCATACGGAGCCACGGCTTAACGTCCCATCCGACGGACGGCGATCTTTCCAAACCCATCGGTGTCCCCTACTGACCGTGTGTAGGGCGGGGAATTTTGCGGAGATAAATCTCAACGCTGACCCAGCTGGGACTCGAACCAGTAAACTACAGATTGCGCACTACCGACTGAGTCACCCCCACCCCGAACAAGCAGACGGATAAAGGTTGAATTGAGAACAGACTGACAAAGTCTTTGTTTCAGTTTTCAAGGGCAACGAGCACACGGATAAAGATTGAATTTCGAACAGACAACGAAAATGCTTGGTGTTAGTTTTGGAACGAATCGAGCAGATGGATAAAGTTTGAATTTTTCAACTGACGCTGAAAAACGCTTGTTTTCAATTTTGAGAAACGAGCAGACGGAAAAAGATTAAGGATTCGAACAGAGGCCGACGCAGTTCGATTACCTAACGCAGTCTCTCTGCACACAAGGAGAATTCAACTACGGGAGGCTGCAGAGAAGCGAGGTGAGAAGGGGAGAAGAGTTCATCAATAGAGCATGCGTATCGATTCTCTGCTCCGGGGCATCTTTCACTCATAAACACGCATCCCAACAGTGAATTTTTAAACATTCACGAGCCACCCTAATCACTTTCGAGATCGATTAAACAGCAAGCAAATTTTCAGCTAAATCTCTTATCGATCTCTTTTTTTTTTATCTGCTCTTGAGCTTCTCCCGCCATCTGCTAAAGGCGGTAATAATTTAATTCCTCTCTCTCTCTCTCTCTGTGTCTCACCATCCAGAGCTCCCGCGCATCTTCCTCTCCAAATCACAGGCACAAAGATGATGCTGAAATTTCGGTTCATACGATTTACTAATTCCATTTCTCGCGCAAGAGCTTTACTTCCCGACGATACCTTGGCAACAACATCACTGGCATAGGAACAATCGGGAGAGGGTGCCGAGATGATTAGCCAGAAAACTGCCTCAGAGAAGGAAGAGGAAGGGATCGCTAACTGCAACGTACACATGTGCACTACAAACACGTGCAGAGGATTAACCCGTAAAAGATAGCTTAGCGACCTCGTAAAGTTTCGTCTTATGAGTCGTTTCGCTAAGCTGTATCGTAGAAGAGAATCTGTTGTTGTGAAATAGAGATACGCGGGCCAGGGACGATTGTTGTTAGGATACTTCCTCACGAGCATCTGTGCGCGTAATATCGTGAGAAACAGAGATGATTTGACTTCAGAAAGAAGGAGAAGCATGTTGGGTTGGGTTGTTTTACCTCTGAGCGGCACTTTTGTGCACACCATGGGCTAAATGGCCAGGTCACATGGACCCCGAAGGCTCAGAGAAGGTTGGGAGAATGGGACTCATTGGAACAGCTGTTGGGAGACAGATGGTAGCCTCCCGTCAAGGCCATCCAGCGCGTTCTTTAACGTGCACAGGGTATGGCTCTCCCGCACACGGGGCCACGGCTTAACGTCCCATCCGACGGACGGCGGCCTTTCCAAGCCCATCGGTGTGTTCTACTGACCGTGGGCAAGGCGGGGAATTTTGCGGAGATAAATCTCAACGCTGACCCAGCTGGGACTCGAACCTGGGAACTACAGATTACGAGCCTGGCGCGCTACCGACTGAGCCACCCCCGCCCCCGGAGAAGCATGCGAATAGAACGATTCGTTCCTGGGGCATTTCTAAGAAATGATGAATCAGAGATCTTGTGGCATGGTTTCTGTAAATTCGTTTTCTCCATTGAATAGGTTTTGGGAGATGATAATTAAAGGTGGAAAAGAATCTTAAATGTAAATAGAGTGTTATATGTCGAGTCAGTTGATGCATGAAGGACTAAAGTTATAAAAAAAAGTAGTTTTTGAGAAGACGCCAAAAAAAAAAACTGATTATATGGGCGGGGGTCGCAGCATCAAAGAATTAAAGTGAAATGGTTACATTTCACTTTTATTTTTTAATGTTCAGTTTAATTTTTTAATGTTATTAAACGAGACTGTAGAATGGAAAAGAAAATATAAAATCATTTATTTTTATATCACAAATGATGGTTATTCTAGTTCTCGACATTTGAAAATATCATTACCCTTAATGGCATATTTAAATAAAATGTAAATTAACCCTCAAGCTTACGATAGGAAGTTTACAGGTTCTAAAAGAGGAATATGCCGTAGAGAATGTCTTTGAGACCTCAGCAAAGAGAAGATCTGTGACACTTGGGTTTAGAGAAGGTCTGTGAGGCATCAGCATAAAGAAGGTCTGTGAGACCTCGGTATAGAGAAGGTCTATGAGATCTCAGCGTATAGAGGGTCTGTGACACCTGGGTATAGAAAAGATCTGTGAGACCTCGGTATAGAGAATGTCTATGTGATCTCAGCGTATAGAGAGTCTGTGACACCTGGGTATAGAAAAGATCTGTGAGACTTCGGTATAGAGAAGGTCTATGAGATCTCAGCGTATAGAGGGTCTGTGACACCTGGGTATAGAAAAGATCTGTGAGACCTCGGTATAGAGAATGTCTATGTGATCTCAGCGTATAGAGGGTCTGTGACACCTGGGTATAGAAAAGATCTGTGAGACCTCGGTATAGAGAAGATCTGCTAATCATCGGCATCGCAAAGGTCTGTGAAGCTTCATCATGGAGAAGCCCTGTGATACCTCGTCATCAAAAATATATGAGACCTCGGCATAAAGTAGGTGTGTGATACCTGGATAGAGAAAAAAATGTCTGTGAGACTTCAGCATAAAGTAGGTGTATGATACTTGAGTAGGAAAAAAAAGGCCTGTGAGACCTCAGCATAAATTAGGTGTATGATACTTGAGTAGAAAAAAAAGGTCTGTGAGACCTCAGCGTATAGTAGGTGTGTGATACTTGAGTAGAAAAAAAAGGTCTGTGAGACCTCAGCATAAAGTAGGTGTGTGATACTTGAGTAGAAAAAAAAGGTCTGTGAGACCTCAGCATAAAGTAGGTGTATGATACTTGAGTAGAAAAAATAGGTCTGTGAGACTTCAGCATAAAGTAGGTGTATGATACTTGAGTAGAAAAACAAAGGCCTGTGAGACCTCAGCATAAAGCAGGTGTAGATACTTGAGTAGAAAAAAAAGGTCTGTGAGACCTCAGCATAAATTAGGTGTATGATACTTGAGGAGAAAAAAAAAGGCCTGTGAGACCTCAGCATAAAGTAGGTGTATGATAGTTGAGTAGAAAAAAAAGGTCTGTGAGACCTCAGCATAAAGTAGGTGTATGATACTTGAGTAGAAAAAAAAGGTCTGTAAGATCTCAGCGTATAGTAGGTGTGTGATACCTAAATTGGAAAAAAAAGATCTGTGAGACCTCAGCATAAAGTAGGTATGTGAGACCTAGGTAGTGAAATAAGGTCTGTGAGACCTCAGCATGAAGTAGGAGTGTGATACCTGGGTAGAGAATAAAGGTCTGTGAGACCTCAACATAAAGTAGGTGTCTGATTCTTGAGTAGAAAAAAAGGTCTGTGAGACCTCAGCGTATAGTAGGTGTGTGATACCTAAATTAGAAAAAAAAGGTCTGTGAGACCTCAGCATAAAGTAGGTGTCTGATTCTTGAGTAGAAAAAAAGGTCTGTGAGACCTCAGCGTATAGTAGGTGTGTGATACCTAAATTGGAAAAAAAGGCCTGTGAGACCTCAGCATAAAGTAGGTGTATGATACTTGAGTAGGAAAAAAAGGTCTGTGAGACCTCAGCATAAAGTAGATGTATGATACTTGAGTAGGAAAAAAAAGGTCTGTGAGACCTCAGCATAAAGTAGGTGTATGATACTTGAGTAGGAAAAAAAAAATGTCTGTGAGATCTCAGCATAAAGTAGGTATGTGAGACCTAGGTAGAGAAATAAGGTCTGTGAGACCTCAGCATAAAGTAGGAGTGTGATACTTGAGTAGAAAAAAAGGTCTGTGAGATCTCAGCGTATAGTAGGTGTGTGATTCCTAAAATTGGAAAAAAAAAGTCTGTGAGACCTCAGCATAAAGTAGGTATGTGAGACCTAGATAGAGAAAAAAAGGTCTGTGAGACTTCAACATGGAAAAGGTGTATGATAACCTCATCAGAAAAAAGGTCTGTGAGACCTCGCCATTGAATAGGTTGGAAAGATCACGACATAGGAAAGATTTGTGAGACTTCATCATAGAGAGGGTCTGTGAGAAGCCACAAAGAAGACACTTCGACAAAACAAAAATTCAATAAACAACTATAATCTTTATCCGGGATTACAATCCAGATTCATCTGATTGAACTCGAGTCAGCGTTGATTCCCAGCTAAACGCACTAACCGTTAACGACTAACTATAAAATCTGGGGGATTGTGCAAAACCAGAAGTGTACAGTCGTCTCAGAATAATATGACCACCTACAATAGATTATATCTAGTAGGTGGTTATATTATTCTGAGACGACTGTGTAAGGCTCGTAATCTGTAGTTCCCAGGTTCGAGTCCCAGCTGGGTCAGCGTTGAGATTTATCTCCGCAAAATTCCCCGCCCTGCCCACGCTCAGTAGGGGACACCGGTGGGCTTGGAAAGGCCGCCGTCCGTCGGATGGGACGTTAAGCCGTGGCCCCGTGTGCGGGAGAGAGCCATACCCTGTGTACGTTAAAGAACACGCTGGATGACCTTGACGGGAGGCTACCATCTGTCTTCCAACAGCTGTTCCAGTGGGTCCCCTCCCCCAATCTTCTCTGAGCCTTCGGGGTCCATGTGACCTGGCCATTTAGACCATTCTGTGCAAAAAAGTGCCGCTCAGAGGTAAAACAACCCAACCCAACCTGAGACGACTGTGTAAATGAATGTAAGAACAGAGTCTAGTAAATTGATGAGTTTGAGAATAGAATTTTTATTAAATTTTTTTGCAACAAACGCCCAAATTATTAACGAATCCACTAGCTTTTTCTATAAATCTTGAAAAACTGTTGCAGTCATCTTTATTCCAAAAAGTGATTCCAGTTCATCTTCGGGTTTCAGACAATTTTACATCTAGAAATTTAAAGGCCTAGAGCAGAAATTAAATTGTCAACAAATCGCTACCGTTTACTAAGAATTTACAAACTAAATAAGGAAGCAAATACGAAATATTTTGTAACATTTGTTTCCTTAAAACCAAAAAGTTGTTTAATTCTTCCAATTTGAAACTTCGTGAATGAAAAATGCCCATTCATTGTTTAAATGGGGGTTAAAATAAATATCAGTAATATTATAGTGTATCTGAAAGTTTTTTTGTTTTAATTTGTCTTATTCAGCAGCATTATTTGATAAATTTCGTATTTTCAGATTATCATCTGTGGCAGATCATTTTACGTAATGTGTTATATCCAGTTGCGATATTTTGTCTTAGGTTCACGTAAAAGTGAATTTTGTTGACTAGACAGATAGTAGCAAGTCCACTTTAAGTTGGGGCGGGGATGGCTCAGTCGGTAGCGCGCCAGGCTCGTAATCTGCAGGTCCCAGCTGGGTTAGCGTTGAGATTTATCTCCGCATAACTCCCCGCCCTGCCCACGGGCAGTAGGGGACACCGATGGGCTTGGAAAGGCCACCGTCCATCGGATGGGATGTTAAGCCGTGGACCCTGTGTAGGGAGAGCCATACCCTGTGCATGTTAAAGAACACGCTGGATGGCGTTGACGGGAGGCTACTATCTACCTCCCAACAGCTGTTCCAGTGGGTCTCCTCCCCGAGCCTTCGGGGTCCTTGTGACCTGACCATTTAGCCCATGGTGTGCAAAAAAGTGCCGCTCAGAGGTAAAACAACCCACTCTAAGTTCATGTAAAAGTGAATTTTTTGAGGAAAGGAGAGAAATTAAATAAACATAAATATTTAAGTGATTTAATTAATTTTTTTTTTAAATAAATTGAAATAAACTAATTTATTACTTATAATTATATTGAAATACATATTTATGAATATTTTAGAGTTAATTACTAGTTTTTTTAATTAATAGTTATCAGTTGAATTTTAAACGAAGAAGATTAATTAAAGCAACTATCTATATTAATATCTATTTTATATAGTAAAAAAATTTTAATTCTTCTTTCGCTATAGTGTCCAGTCTTGATATGATATAAGAGGCTTTGATATTAGTCCCTTGACATAAAATGATTAAACCATAATTTTCATTTTACTTATTTTTTTTCTTCTTATCCGTATTGTTTGTTCTTATTATTTTCACGTTCTTATTCACGTCTAAAATAAATGTTTATTCAAAGTTTTCTACTATAAATATCTCATAAATATTATTATTATTAAAAAATATCAAAAGGTTTTTAAGAATAAGAGAAGAGGTTAGATGCATTTTTAAAACATTTCATTCTCATTGTTTACTATGGGGCGTGGGGGGGGGCTCAGCCGGTAGCGCGCCAGGCTTCTAATCTGCAGTTTCCAGGTTCGAGTCCCAGCTAGGCCAGTGTTCAGATTTTTCTTCCGTCCTGCCCACAAAAATCTCCATCTGCCCACGGTCAGTAGGGGACATCGATGGGCTTGGGTAGCGCGCCAGGCTTGTAATCTGCAGTTTCCAGGTTCGAGTCCCAGCTAGGCCAGTGTTCAGATTTATCTCCGAAAAAATCCCCGTCCTGCCCACGGTCAGTAGGGGACATCGATGGGTTTGGGTAGCGCTCCAGTCTTGTAATCTGCAGTTTCAAGGTTCGAGTCCCAGCTAGGCCAGTGTTCAGATTTATCTCCGCAAAAATCCCCGTCCTGCCCACGGTCAGTAGGGGACATCGATGGGCTTTGGTAGCGCGCCAGGCTTCTAATCTGCAGTTTCCAGGTTCGAGTCCCAGCTAGGCCAGTGTTCAGATTTATCTCCGCAAAAATCCCCGTCCTGCCCACGGTCAGTAAGGGACATCGATGTGCTTGGGTAGCGCGCCAGGCTTCTAATCTGCAGTTTCCAGGTTCGAGTCGCAACTGGGGCAGTGTTGAGATTTATCTCTGCAAAATTTCCCGTCCTACCCACGGTCAGTAGGGGACATCGATGGGCTTGGGTAGCGCGCCAGGCTAGTAATCTGCAATTTCCAGGTTCGAGTCCTAGCTAGGCCAGTGTTGAGATTTATCTCTGCAAAATTCCCCGCCCTGCCCACCGTCAGTAAGGGACACCGATGAGCTTGGAATGGCCGCCGTCCATCGGATGGGATGTTAAGCCGTAGACCCCGTGTATGGGAGAGCCATACCCTGCGCATGTTAAAGAACACGCTGGATGGCCTTGACGGGAGGCTACCATCTGCCTCCCAACAGCTGTTCCAGTGGGTCCCCTCCCCCAACCTTCTCTGATCCTTCGGGGTCCATGTGACCTGGCCATTTAACCCATGGTGTGCAAAAAAAGTGCCGCTCAGAGGTAAAACCAAACCAACCCTGAATATGGAAATGATTTCTAGAGTGTGGATTCGTAACCCCTTGGAAGAGGTGTGACCAGTTGGTTAAGGGGAATGGGATTGTCTAAAATAAGTTTCACGGTACAATTGAATTGATTATAATTCTCAAAATCTCAGAGCTGGATTGTTTCAGTTTTTTTGCATAAAAATAAAAACTTTCAATTCTTTTTCAATTAAAAGTTTTCTTCAGTCGCTGCATCTCTTGCATGATTTGAAGTTCAAAATCACAAAACAGTGGCTATTGGTTCTTCCCATTTGGCAACGTTGTCACGTGCATTTTGTGTATTTTCTTCTGCCCTCACCGTCTCATTGAAGCATTGCCATTCCTTGCCCACTGCACCTACATTTGGGGAGTTAGGGGGGGAGCAATTAATTCTTTTCCAGGCTGAGGTTTTGCCATTTACAGAAATTTTGGTAACCACCGTCATAAATACCCCCTCAAGCAGCTGCTTGTCACATACGTCTGACAGGAGCCTGTCAGTTTATATGACATAGTAGAGGGTCTGTGAGGATGGCAGAACCTCAGCAGAAAAACGACACATACATCCATGCCTTACCCGGGGCCCGAACCCAGATCCCTTAGATCAGTAGCCAAGCACGCTAACCACTCGGCCACGGGACGGCTAATAAAATAAATACCCCCTCAACAGCTGCTTGCCACAGAAGTCTGACAGGAGCCTGTCAGTTTATATGCCATAGTAGAGGGTCTGTGAGGATGGCAGGACCTCAGCGGAAAAACGACACATACATCCATACCTTGTCCGGGGCTCGAACCCAGGTCCCTTTGATATAAAAGCCCCCAAGCGCGATAAGGTAAAGATATTTCTTTTCTGTGTTGTCTTTTTTCGTGTCACCTGACACGAAGGTTGCCAGATCACTAATTTCTAAAAGAAATCGTTGCCAGATATTTTTTCGGAATTCTGTAATCAACCATAGTGTTCGGATACTTTTTTGAGCGACTGTACAGTCGATAGCGCACTCGGCTCGTAATCTGTACTTCCCATGTTTGACATCGATCAGAAAGGGGACACACATGGGCTTGGAAAGGTCGCCGTCCGTTGGATGGGACGTAGAGCCGTGGTCCTCTGTGCAGGAGAGCCATACACTGTGCCTGTTAAAGAACACGCTGGATGGTCTTGACAGGAGGCTACCATCTGTCTCCTAACAGCTGTCCAGTGAATTCCTTTCCGCTCACTTTCTCCGAGCCCTTGGGGTCTCTTGACCTGAACATTTAGAAGATTATGTGCAAAAATGCTGCTCAGAGATAAAACGACCCAACTCTGTCTGCAAACGTCTTGTCTTCCTCACAGATCTTCTCTATAGCGTATTATTCTGACAGGCTTCTGTCCAACCTCTGTGGCTTGGATTGGGTTGTGTTACCTCTGAGCGGCACTTTTTTGCACACCATGGGCTAAATGGCCAGGTCACAGGGACCCCGAAGGCTCAGAGAAGGTTGGGGGAGGGGACACACTGGAACAGCTGTTGGGAGACAGATGGTAGCTTCCCGTCAAGGCCATCTGGCGTGTTCTTTAACGTTCACAGGGTATGGCTCTCCCGCACACGGCGCAACGGCTTAACGTCCCATCCGACGGACGGCGGCATTTCCAAGCCCATCGGAGTCCCCTACTGACCGTGGGCAGGGCGGGGAGTTTTGCGGAGATAAATCTAACGACTTTGTGAGAAGGGTCTATATGCTAGAAGACCAATTGTTTTACCTCTGAGCGGCACTGGGCTAAATGACCATGTTAGAAGAGTTGGGTTGGGTTGTTTACCTCTGAGCGACACTTTTTTGCACACCATGGGCTAAATGGCCAGGTCACATGGACCCCGAAGTCTCAGAGAAGGTTGGGGGAAGGGACACACTGGAACAGCTGTTGGGAGACAGATGGTAGCCTCCCGTCAAGGCCATCCAGCGTGTTCTTTAACGTGCACAGAGTATGGCTCTCCCGCCCACGGGGCCACGGTTTAACGACCCATCCGACGGACGGCGGCCTTTCCAAGCCCTTCGGTGTCCCCTACTGACCGTGGGCAGGGCGGGGAATTTTGCGGAGATAAATCTCAACGCTGACCCAGCTGGGACTCGAACCTGGGAACTACAGATTACGAGCCTGGCGCGCTACCGACTGAGCCACCCCCGCCCCAACCTCTGTGGCAAGCAGCTGCTTAAGGCATGGATTCTCAACGTGGGGTACGCGGTAAAATATTTTGGGGTACACCATGAGAGTTCAAAAGTCGCTAGATCTAGTAACAAAGTCGCTAAGTTGGCATTATTATACTATAACTATAGTTTTATTTATCTATATAAGGGGTACTCCAATTACATACACATTTCCAGGGGGTACGTCAAGCATAAAAGGTTGAGAACCACTGGCTTAAGGTATAATTTTTTTTATGCGATTGTAAAGAAAGGTGGTTCCATTCTGCAAAAATGCCGAAGACGTACGCAATACGTTGCACAATGCATCGTAAGTTCCTATTTCGCAACAATGAATGACGAATGAGAAATGAGGCTTCGTATTCGATGTTCCCTGGTTCGATTCTCCAGTGTGCTTGAATTGAAGTATTCCCCGCCAACCCTCACTAAGGTATTCTCTACTGCACTCGCTGGGGCGGGGATGCCTCAGTCGGTAGCGTGCCAGACACGTAATCTGCAGTTCCCAGGTTCGAGTCCCAGCTGTGCCAACATTGAAATTTATCTCCGCAAAACTCTCCGCCCTGACCTTGGTCAGTAAGGGGACACCGATTGGCTTGGAAAAGCATCCGTCCGTCGGATGAGACGTTAAGCCGTGGTCCCTTGTGCGGAAAAAGCCATACCCTGTGCAAGTTAAAGAACACTCTGGATGGCCTTAACAGGTGGCTACCATCTGTCTCCCAACAGCTGTTCTAATGGATTCCCTTTTCCAAACTTCTGGGTCCTTGTAACCTTGTTATTTAGTCCGTTGTGTGCAAAAACAAAGCCGCTCAGAGGTATAACAACCCAAAACAACTGCACTCGCTAAAGTTCACACGATGGACTCTACGGAAAATAATCATGTTATACGATATTACCCAAAAAAAAATAATATAAAAGATAATTAATGATTGATTAACAGTGTGGTGCTCAGAGTGCAGAGCACACAAGACTCGAACCTAATACCAGTCTGACCCTCTATGGACTGAGCTAATCCCCCCAACAAATGCTACATCTCCCTCCCTCCCAAATAGTCACGTGCAATATCCAACTGCTCCATACTCATTTACGAACATATTGTGCAAACTACGGTTCATCACACAAATCTAAAGCCTATATGAACTCTATCTGCGTATGGTAAACATTTCCTGTTTGTATACCACAGCACGTGATAGCTGTTATTCTCTGCAGCCAACGTAGAACGGTGTGAACGGAATTCTGAAAGCACTGTTTTGAATTCTCGCTTCAGGATATTCTCGGCCAGGGAATATTTGCGCATTCGGGGAAAGGCGAATCGTCATCTGGGGACATCGAATCAGTTTGTGTGATGCCTGCAAGGTAGAACTCTTCAGAAACACGGCGGAGACATGAAAGTCGAAAGCAGATTCCTCTGGTGAAAAGAAATAGCAGGCGGCTTCTATCACTGCGATATCCCTCTTCCTAGACGACAGAAAAGAAATACAGTCGCTCAAAAAAGTATCCGAACACTACGGTTGATTACAGAATTCAGAAAAAATATTTGGCAACGATTTTTTTTTTAGAAATTAGTGATCTGGCAACCTTCGTGTCACGTGATTACATAATTCAGGAAAAATATCTGGAGCGTGTACAGCAACTGTACACGCTCCAGTTACCGTTCACAGCAAACTGGAGCGTGTACAGTTACTGCACATGCTCCAGTTTGCTGTGAACGGTAACTGCACACGCTCAATATTTCCGTGAATGAGCCCACACAATCTAGTATCAAAATAATATGACCACCTACAGTCGCTCAAAAAAGTATCCGAACACTACGGTTGATTACAGAATTCAGAAAAAATATCTAGCAACGATTTTTTTTAGAAATTAGTGATCTGGCAACCTTCGTATCACGTGACACGAAGGTTGCCAGATCATTAATTTCTAAAAAAATCGTTGCCAGATATTTTTTTCTGAATTCTGTAATCAACCATAGTGTTCGGATATTTATTTTTGAGCGACTGTAGGTGGTCATATTATTTTGATACTAGATCGTGATATTTATGATGACTAGATCGTGATATTTATTTTTGAGCGACTGTAGGTGGTCATATTATTTTGATACTAGATCGTGTGGGCTCACTCACGGATCGTGTGGGCTCACTCACGGAGTTGCTGTACACGCTCCAGTCAGCTGGAGCGTGTACAGCAACTGTACACGCTGCAGATATTTTTCCTGAATTCTGTAATCACGTGACACGAAGGTTGCCAGATCACTAATTTCTAAAAAAATCGTTGCCAGATATTTTTTCTGAATTCTGTAATCAACCGTAGTGTTCGGATATTTTTTTGAGCGACTGTACCACATATCGTATGCTCTGAACGAATAAAATTTCAACTCTGAAGAGTCCATGATTTTTGCATAAAAAGTCAAAATGTGCGTAGAATGTTGGTTTCAAACAATTTAGTTTGTAACAGGGCAAGTTCCAGGCCACGAACCCTCATCACACACACACTCATCACATACAGTTAAAAAAAAAATCCGAAGGTAGACGAAAAAAAAATTAGTAAATATTTAATATACAGGGTGGTTATAATTAAACTGACAGTACTCAGAGCGATGCAGAGAAGGATCTACTCGACGGATTACAGCGAAAAGTGGTGGATACCTTAATAAGAACATGGGGTAGAGAATTTGAGAATAAAAACAATAGTTATTGTTAGTGCCACCAGGTGGCGGGGTGCGGTAAAAACGTGGTAGAACATGCTAATTTCTCGTGGCATTTCAGCTAATCACATGTGAGAGTCTCATGAGGCACAATATAAAATGTGATGTCTTCCCTGTAATTACTAGAAGGAACCATGGGACTCTGCAAGAAGAACCGGGCTTTGCTAGTGAAACTCTTCTTGAATTTGCGAATGAAAAATGTTAGTTAGTGATAGTGCCAGCAGGTGGCGTGGGTGCGCTAAAATTAAAAAAAATTCCAAGTTGAACGAACATAACCTTTATTTTACAAATCAAGATTCTCAATATATGAACCAATCAGATGCAAAATGTGCTGGAAATGTAATACAGCATGGCTCACAGTTCCTTGAGACATGTCTCGGCTAATGGCTCCAACATGCTGTGTTTTTTCTTGCCTTCAGTTCAGCAAGAGATTCAACATTGCATTGGTAAACTCGGCTTTTCAAATAACCCCGTAACCAAAAATCGCACGGGTTTACGTCGGGGAACGTGATACCCAAGCATTGGAAAACGTTCGAGAAATCATTCCGTCCTCACCAAATGTGGTACGCAACAATTGCGTTGCCGTAGGTGGATTATGAGGTGGCTCATCATCCTGCATGAAGGTTATGGGGTCTAAGCACTAAGTCGGTGCGCTGTTCAGGGTCACGTGGTTGCTGCTGCTGCACCCTATGAATTTTATAAGGATACCATTTCAGGATGAACGAATAATTTTACAGCCAGTTGACCACGGAAGTTGCAATGCCCGGGATACTTGTCTCGCACTAATTTCGGGTAGCCTCGATTGCGACTGGATTTCTGCAACAGTAAGTGCGACGTCTTCCACATTGTTTTCTGCAACGGTAAGTGCGACGTCTTCCACATTGTTTTCTGCAACGGTACGTGCGACGTCTTCCACATTGTTTTCTGCAACGGTAAGTGCGACGTCTTCCACATTGTTTTCTGCAACGGTACGTGCGACGTCTTCCACATTGTTTTCTGCAACGGTAAGTGCGACGTCTTCCACATTGTTTTCTGCAACGGTAAGTGCGACGTCTTCCACATTGTTTTCTGCAACGGTAAGTGCGACGTCTTCCACATTGTTTTCTGCAACGGTAAGTGCGACGTCTTCCACATTGTTTTCTGCAACGGTAAGTGCGACGTCTTCCACATTGTTTTCTGCAACGGTAAGTGCGACGTCTTCCACATTGTTTTCTGCAACGGTAAGTGCGACGTCTCCCACATTGTTTTCTGCAACGGTAAGTGCGACGTCTTCCACATTGTTTTCTGCAACGGTAAGTGCGACGTCTTCCACATTGTTTTCTGCAACGGTAAGTGCGACGTCTTCCACATTGTTTTCTGCAACGGTAAGTGCGACGTCTTCCACATTGCTGTCTGCAACGGTAAGTGCGACGTCTTCCACATTGTTTTCTGCAACGGTAAGTGCGACGTCTTCCACATTGTTTTCTGCAACGTTAAGTGCGACGTCTTCCACATTGTTTTCTGCAACAGGCCCCCGGCCTCTACAGAAGCTACATCCAACTCGCCTGTTTCTTCGAATTTCTGTATCATATTCTTTAGTCCATTTAGCGGCAAAGGTCCTTTCCTTATATCTTTCAGACAACGATATTCGCGTAATGCAGTGGCGGCATTACTGCCGTTTTGGTAAAAGAGTTTCACTAGCAAAGCCCGGTCCTTCTTGCAGAGTCCCATGGTTCCTTCTAGTAATTACAGGGAAGACATCACATTTTATATTGTGTCTAATGAGACTCTCACATGTGATTAACTGCAATGCCACGAGAAATTAGCATGTTCTACCACGTTTATACCGCACCCCGCCACCTGATGGCACTAACACTAACTAATTTTTTTATTCGCAAATTCTTTACCCCATGTTCTTATTAAGGTATTCACAACTTTTCGCTGTGATCCGTTGAGTAGATCCTTCTCTACATCGCTCTGAGTACTCTCAGTTTGATTATAATCACCCTGTATATAGGCAGCTGACTGCGAGTTGTGGGTTGAGTTGTTTTACCTCTGAACGGCACTTTTTTTGGCACACAATGGTCTAAATGGCCAGGTCACAAGGACCCCGAAAATTCAGAGTAGGTTGAGACCCATTGGACAGCTGTTGGGAGACAGATGGTTTGTTCCCTATGTGGCCACCGTTTGACGGCCTCCGACATATCCTTTAAGGTCAAATGGAGGTCACGTAGGGGCCAAGCTTGGATCTACGAATGCTAGAAACGTGAAAATTTGTATCTGGGAGTGTTTCGGGTCGTAGATCTCCGAAATGTGAAATTTTGGATGCGATGAGTCCTTTGGGGTCAAAGGTCAGATTTCATTCTATCAGTATTAGAACGCTAATAATTGGTTCGTAGAACTATTTTGGACAGTAGATAGAAATGTTAAGAAATTTCGGATCCGTTTTCGCGTTCAAAGTCATGTAAGGGTACATTTCAATGTCAATAGTAATTCAGATACGGAACTGCTGGTTCGAGTCCCAGTTGGGACATCGCTGAGATTTATCTCCCCAGAACTCCCCACTTTACCCTCGGTCATTAGGGGACATTGATGGGCTTGGAAAGGCCATCATCCATCGGATGAGACTTAAAGCAGTGTCTCCGTGGACGGTAAAGCCATACAATGTACACGTTAAAGAACACACTGTTGGGAGACAAATGGTAAGTCTCCCGTCAAGGCCTTGACCAGAAGCTTCCATCTGACTCCTAGCAACTGTCCAGTGGGTCCCCTTCCCCCAACCTTCTCTGAGCCCTCGGGATCTTTGTGACCTGGTAAGAGTGGTAAAATCTGCAGTTCCCAAGTTCGAATCTCAGCTGGACCAGTGCTGAGGTTTATCTCCGCTTAAACCCCCACTCTGCTCTCAGTCAGTAAGGGACATCGATGGGCTTGGAAAGGCCGCCGTCCGTTGAATGGGACGTTAAGCCGTGTCCCCATGTACGGGAGAGCCATACCCTGTGCACATTAAAGAACACACTGGATAGCCTTGACAGGAGGCTGCCATCTGACTTCCAATAGCCATCCGTCTATTGAGAGTCATAGGATATAAGCTTTTCAGTTCGTATTATAACAAAATACACCTATCCCTCGATTTACACGGTACTCAGTTCACACAATTTTGGCTTTGCACGGTCAAAAAATGCAACCAGTTTCGATTTACACGGTACTGACTGAGATTTCCTTTCTATGTACGTCTCAGGCAGTACCGTGTAAATCGAAACTGGTTGCATTTTTTGACCGTGCAAAGCCAAAATTGTGTGAACTGAGTACCGTGTAAATCGAGGGATAGGTGTATGCAAACTTCATTGTTTATCAGATTTTTAATTGTTTGTTAAATGCTTCGTCAGCGAAAAAATAATTATGAAAAAATCCACTCTCCAAATCCTTATCACGATGATAATTTCCTATTTTTCAAACCACTGTCGTGATTGATTTTCCATCTCTCCGAATTCTCCATTTGATCAGTTGGGTTGGGTTGTTTTACCTCTGAGCGGCACTTTTTTGCACACCATGGGCTAAATGGCCAGGTCACAAGGACCCCGAAGGCTCAGAGAAGGTTGGGGGAAGGGACCCACTGGAACAACTGTTGGGAGACAGATGGTAGCCTCCCGTCAAGGCCATCCAGCGTGTTCTTTAACGTGCACAGGGTATGGCTCTCCCGCACACGGGGCCACGGCTTAACGTCCCATCCGACGGACGGCGGCCTTTCAAAGCCCATCGGTGTCCCCTACTGACCGCGGGCAGGGCGGGGGATTTTGCGGAGATAAATCTCAACGCTGACCCAGCTGGGACTAGAACCTGGGAACTACAGATTACGAGCCTGGCGCGCTACCGACTGAGCCCCCCCCCCCCCGCCCCCCATTTGATCAGTCTTCGATATCCCAACTCCATCTATTTAACGATTTTTTTTTCATCTCTAGTTTTCCATCCTCCCCATCAATTATCAATGTGTCTGAAATGTCCTCCCGATTAAGCTGAAGTCTCATTCATCTTAATTAAGCAAAGATATCGTCGATAAAGAAGCGAGAGAAAATGGGAAAAGAATTTGCTTCCCGATCCGGAAATTCATCGAATAGAGAAGACGAACGACCATGCTCGTGAGTTTAAGACTTTCCTCAAGCAGAAAAAGAAAGCAAAAGGAGGGGCAGAAATGATTCGTAATTGTCCATCCCCCTTTCTGTGCCAATGACTTCTCCTCTGAAATTAATTTATGAGATTAATCCCTTTCTTTGCATCCCTTGCACATTGTTATTGCATCTTTTTTTTTTCTTTAACTTATTTCCTTTTCTATCCATCTCTAACACGACTTAAGTCACATCGCAACCAGCACATCAATGAAGTAATTAATTACCTAAGGCATGCCATTTGTGAAACGTCGAGATACGAAGAATAATTATTTGCATCGATGCAATAAAATCCTTTTTCTCTTTTCCAGAACTCTCCTCCTCATCCCTCTTCCTCCGTTTCTCTGCCGACTTCTCCTCGGCATTACTCCCGAGTGTTCCGTGCTCGGGTCTCTTCGAAAGAAGACATCTTCCCCCGTTCCTCCTCGTGCGCCGTCGAGCAGAAACATTTCAAATTGTCATGACAAATGAGACGCAGTCTAAAAGAGGATCCATTTTCACCCCTGCCCCCCAAACACAGATTCCCACTTCAGATCCAACAGGATCTGAAGAGGCAAATTTTTTTTAGAGTGGGACGTGGGGGGGGGGGGGGGGAGAGAGAGAGTTGACGAGGAAAAGGAACTAAAAAAAGAGTTGCATGTGATTCTCAAAAACATGTTATGAACGAATTTTCGGTTTCTTTTCTGGAGCGATTATTCCGAAAAGTTTTTTATTTTTCTACCTCATCCCCCCCCCCCTCCTCAACTTTCTGGATGTCAGAAGAATCGGAAATCCATCTCTCAAAACGTCAAGAGATGTTGCATCAACGAGAGATATTATTTCACGAGAATTCGCTCGCTAGAGGGAGAGAGACGTGAAGAAGTCCATCTGCGAGGAGCGTGCCAACCGAAGCGCGATCTGTTTAAAAATGTTCGTCACAAATAACAAAACGAGCCCGAAAAAAAACTCGCTGGCAAATAATAGAATCACAGACGTTATCTGTTAAAAAAAACGGAAGAAGTAATTATTAAGTTCCGTAGATTTCTTGAAATCTTAACCTACAACCTATGCAGACCAACCTAGTGTTGGGTTGGGTTGTTTTACCTCTGAGCGGCACTTTTTTGCACACCATGGGCTAAATGGCCAGGTCACATGGACCCCGAAGGCTCAGAGAAGGATTGGGGGAGGGGACCCACTGGAACAGCTGTTGGGGGACAGATGGTAGCCCGCCGTCAAGGCCATCCAGCGTGTTCTTTAACGTGCACAGGGTATGGCTCTCCCGCACACGGGGCCACGGCTTAACGTCCCATCCGATGGACGGCGGCCTTTCCAAGCCCATCGGTGTCCCCTACTGACCGTGGGCAGGGCGGGGAGTTTTGCGGAGATAAATCTCAACGCTGACCCAGCTGGGACTCGAACCTGGGAACTACAGATTACGAGCCTGGCGCGCTACCGACTGAGCCACCCCCGCCCCTCCAACCTAGAGTGTATGGAACGTATTTTAAGGTTCGTGGTGGGAAGAACTACATCAGTAATCTCGGCCAATTACAGCTCGAAGGGTTATCTATTGAAATATAAGGACGACTTTAAAGGATTTAAATCAGAGAAGGTTTATTCAATAAGAGAGGATTTAATAATAATAAATAAATACCTCCCTCAAGCAGCTGCTTGCCACAGAGGGCTGACAGGAGCCTGCCAGTTTATACGTCATAGTAGAAGGTCTGTGAGGGTGGTGGGACCTCAGCAGAAAAACAACACAGCATCCATGCCTTACAGGGGCTCGAACCCAGATCCCTTAGGTCAGTAGCCTAGCGTGCTAACCACTCGGCCACGGGACATCAAGAGAGATTTAATTCATGCATTTTTCAAAGAGAGATCTGTCCTCCTCTCCAACTCTTTAGAAATTTCCTAGTGGCTCCATCTTATTAGGATTTTCAGCTTCCGATTATATTAGGTTGTTTTACACCTGAGCGACACTTTTTCCCATAAAATGGTGTAAATAGCCAGGTCACAAAGGCCCCAAGGGATCAGAGAAGGTTGGGGGAAGCGAATGCACTAGAACAACTGTTACTAGACAGAAAAAAGCCTTCCATCAAGATCATCCAGCACGTTCTTTAACCTGTTACTCCACACTGTTAAAGGGTACAGTCGCTCAAAAAAGTATCCGAACACTATGGTTTATTACAGAATTCAGAAAAAATATCTGGCAACGATTTTTTTAGAAATTAGTGATTTGGCAAACTTCGTGTCACGTGATTACAGAATTCAGAAAAAATATCTGGCAGCGATTTTTTTCAGAAATTAGTGATCTGGCAACCTTCGTGTCACGTGACACGAAGGTTGCCAGATCACTAATTTCTAAAAAAAATCGTTGCCAGATATTTTTTCTGAATTCTGCAATCAACCGTAGTGTTCGGATACTTTTTTGAGCGACTGTAGGTGGTCATATTATTTTGATACTAGATCGTGTGGGCTCACTCACGGAAATATTGAGCATGTGCAGTTACCGTTCACAGCAAACTGGAGCGTGTGCAGTAACTGCACACGCTCCAGTTTGCTGTGAACGGTAACTGGAGCGTGTACAGTTGCTGTACATGCTCCAGATATTTTTCCTGAATTCTGTAATCACGTGACACGAAGGTTGCCAGATCACTAATTTCTATAAAAAAAAACGTTGCCAGATATTTTTTCTCAATTCTGTAATCAACCATAATGTTCGGATATTTTTTTGAGCGACTGTACATCGGATCACGACTTTACTTGCTTTCGGATGGCTGGCGGGTTTTCCAAGCCCATGAGTGTCCCCTTCCTCGCCGAGGCAGTGAGAAGGCCTTGCGGAGATAAGTCTTAACGCTTGCACAAGTGAGACTCGAACCTGGGAACTACAGATTTACGAGCATGGCGCGCTACCTGACTATGTCACCCTAGCCCCTCCCCCTGTTTTGGACGCGAAACCAGTGTACTTGTTTTCCCGTAATCGACAAACAAAATCTCGGTAAGCGGCCGAAATCAGATATCTGCCTTCGTAAGCAATGGAAAGCTGCCGGCCGAAATCAGATATCTGCCTTCGTAAGCAATGGAAAGCTGCCGGCCGAAATCAGATATCTGCCTTCGTAAGCAATGGAAAGCTGCCGGCCGAAATCAGATATCTACCTTCGTAAAAGCAATGGAAAGCTGCCGGCCGAAATCAGATATCTGCCTTCGTAAGCAATGGAAAGCTGCCGGCCGAAATCAGATATCTGCCTTCGTAAGCAATGGAAAGCTGCCGGCCGAAACTGAAATTTTCGACTTGGTATGTTTTCAACGGTCGTCAAAATGTTGAAAACGTTAAAAAAAAACACATAAACATTCGTCAAGAGACAAAAAAAAAACAAAGATTTTTCAAAATTAAATTTCGAAGAAAGTTTAAAAGATAAAATCCTTTTGGCTTCTAAAAACTAAGCATTTAAAAAACTAAAAGAAAGCTCAATAAATGCTTATTTTCTGTCAACGAGACAATATAATGAAATAAGAGTAAAGAACTGTCCAAACTGATATATAACAATCTTCCAAGCCAGCTGATTCTCATAAGAAATCCTTAATCTAAAGTACACAAATTGTGTACGATGATGATAAGCCCTAAAACAACTTCGTAATACAGTCAAGAACTTCATATTATTTCATTCAAGACTGTAAGAAGATGTGTTGATTCATTTCGGGGTTGGGTTGTTTTACCTCTGAGCGGCAATTTTTTTGCACACCATGGGCTAAATGGCCAGGTCACATGGACCCCGAAGGCTCAGAGAAGGTTGGGGGAGGGTACCCACTGGAACAGCTGTTGGGAGACAGATGGTAGCCTCCCGTCAAGGCCATCCAGCGTGTTCTTTAACGTGCACAGGGTATGTCTCTCCCGCACATGGGGCCACGGCTTAACGTCCCATCCAACGGACGGCGTCCTTTCTAAGCCCATCGGTGTCCCCTACTGACCGTGGGCGGGGCGGGGAATTTTGCAGAGATAAATCTCAACGCTGACCCAGCTGGGTCTCGAACCTGGGAACTACAGATTACGAGCCTGGCGCGCTACCGACTGAGCCACCCCCGCTCCTAATTTGGGGGAGCAGCACCTGAATTCTTTTAGCACAATTGTTAGATATGATTTATGACGCTATACTAGGTCATATTACGTACCTGACATTCTACTAACTGATGTGTGCATTCTTTCATTTCATAAAATTTCTTGAAAGCGTTTACTCTTTCATTTTTGCACCTCGGTTTGTTTCAGACAAAAGCACTAAACGAGGCCACAAACTGCGATTTGACCTAGAGGTTCGATGGAACATCATCACTCTGCGGGAAGTATCCCGAATTTCACGGTGATCGATAATCATCCTCGGAATATACCCTCTATAAATGTAAATATGGCGCCAATCCCGCGATGGTTCGCAATGCAAACTGATTCCGTCCCTAGAAACAAAAGAATATCATTCGCTTTGCGCTTTACACGGACTCATCTTCCAGTAACCGAGAGGAGCTCGTTCATCGCTGTCGCTTCCCGTTGTCATGACAACTGTCGTCAGCAGCCCTATTGTTGTAAGCGTCTGACGGCACTGCGGCGAAGCGGAAGAACTCGAGGATTACATTTCTCAAAAACATCGTCATTTCCGGATGGCGCGATCGCATCCCGCAGCAGCTGATGATGATGATGCACGCATGCATGGAAGGCACGAGTCCCACATTATCATTCTTATCGATTCCAAGCCGCCACATCCCCCGCCTCCACCTCGCAACCATCTCCCGCATTAATTCCTCGAGGGCATTTCATAAACTGACAGATTCATAGTCCGAATGACGACGAGGGATGGAAAGGAACTGTGAATAGGGCTTTCGTGTCACCAGAAGTCATCCCGAGTGTTGTCATTGGAGATAAGGTTGAGTTCGGTTACTTTATCTCCGAGCGACATTTTCTTTTGCAAGCGAGGGTTGGGTGGGTTGTTTTACCTCTGAGAGGCACTTTTTTGCACACCATGGGCTAAATAGCCAGATCACAAGGACCCCGAAGGCTCAGAGAAGATTGGGGGAGGGGACCCATTGGAACAGCTGTTGGGAGACAGATGGTAGCCTCCCGTCAAGACCATCCAGCGTGTTCTTTAACGTGCACAGGGTATGGCTCTACCGCACACGGGGCAACGGCTTAACATACCATCCGACGGAAGGCGGCCTTTCCATGCCCGTCGGTGTCCCCTACTGACCGTGGGCAGGGCGGGGAGTTTTGGGGAGATAAATCTCAACGCTGACCCAGCAAGGAATCGAACCTGGGTTGGGATGTTTACCTCTGAGCGGCACTTTTTTGCACACCATGGGCTAAATGGCCAGGTCTCATTAACCCGAAGGCTCAGAGAAGGTTTGGGGAGGGGACCCACTGGAACAGCTGTTGGGAGACAGATGGTAGCCTCCCGTCAAGTCCATCCAGCGTGTTCTTTAACGTGCACAGGGTATGGCATTCCCGCACACGGGGCCACGGCTTAACATTCCATCCGACGGACGGCGGCCTTTCGAAGCCCATCGGTGACCCCTGCTGACCGTGGGCAGGGCGGGGAGTTTTGCGGAGATAAATCTGAACGCTGCCCCGGCAGGAAATCGAACCTGGGAACACCGATTAAAAGCCTGGCACGTTACCGACTGAGCCACCCCCGCAAGTGAGGGTGAAATGGCCAGGTCACAAGGACCCAAAGGAATCAAAGAAGGTTGGGAATAGGGAACCCTCTGGACAGCTGTTAGGACACAATGTAGGGTTCATTCAGCGCGGTTTTTCCGCGTTCGCAAGTCATGACTAACCTGCACAGGAAGACACGGGTAATGTTCCATCCGACGGACGTCTGACTTTCCAAAATCAACAGTGTCCCCCATTCTCACCGAAGTCTGTATGGGGAAAAAGGAAATAAATCTCAACATCCTCAATCAAACACTTGAACAATTTGAAGTTCGGAGATGGGAACTGCGATTAACGATTGGTACAGTCGCTCAAAAAAATATCCGAACACTATGGTTGATTACAGAATTCAGAAAAAAATATCTGGAAACGATTGTTTGAGAAATTAGTGATCTGGCAACCTTCGTGTCACGTGACACGAAGGTTGCCAGATCACTAATTTCTAAAAAATCGTTGACAGATATTTTTTCTGAATTCTGTAATCAACCATAGTGTTCGGATTTTTTTTTTTGAGCGACTGTACAAGCTTACTCCTGTCACTCTTCATTTATGAATTTTCTAACAATTTTAGCTGTTTCCAATATCACTTTTTGTTGTCAGTGCGCTTATTATTAATGTGCAATTAATATTTATTAACCTTCTGTGGGTTGCTTTACTTCTAAGCAGCACTCGCCCAATGGGCTAAATGGCCAAGTCACAATGACTCCAAAGCGAGAGAGAAGGTTGTTAAAATGCCAACCTGGATATAGGGTGAACAAACATAACCAGAAATAATTTTAAAAAAATACATTCTCTAATTATATAATTAATTAACGATGTGTATATTTCAATGTATAATTATTCCTCGCCCTGCCCACGGTCAGTAGGGGACACCGATGGGCTTGGAAAGGCCGCCGTCCGTCGGATGGGACGTTAAGCCGTGGCCCCGTGTGTGGGAGAGCCATACCCTGTGCACGTTAAAGAACACGCTGGATGGCCTTGACGGGAGGCTACCATCTGTCTCCCAACAGCTGTTCCAGTGGGTCCCCTCCCCCAACCTTCTCTGAGCCCTCGGGGTCCATGTGACCTGGCCATTTAGCCCATGGTGTGCAAAAAAGTGCCGCTCAGAGGTAAAACAACCCAACTCAATGTATAATGGTTCAATATGGGTAAAATTCGAGTTAAATGAAAATAATATGAGAATTTTTTTTTAATAGAAATGACCTCACCCACTCCAACCACGAAAATCTGGTCGTCTCATGTGAAATCCCAAATTAATCGACTTACCTTGATATCCAAAAGAGTTGTTTTTATATAATATTATTTAAGTCTCATAGTATGTCCGATACTAAAATTAGATTTGAAAAGAAGCTATAAAACTTGTTCCATGTGAAATATGGAATATATAGAATATCACTTTAACTATTTCATTTTAAAATTTCTTTTCTTTCAATTCAGTGGAATATTTTATTAATTTGGAAACCCAACTCAGGTCTTATTCTCAGACACGCCCCCCTCCTCGAAACAAAATTTTCAGACCCTCCCCTTAAAAAACAACTTAATTCTCGAACCCTCCCAGAAACTAAATTTTTTTACCCCATCCCCTGAAAAAATTTCTGGGTACGTCTCTAGGGATAGGGACCAGGGGGCTAGACGGACTCCCCCCCCAAAAAAAATATCCGGTCGTAACTCAAACCGTACGAAAACTCAAACTTTTCTACCTGTTTTGAAATTCAAAACAGATACAGTCGCTCAAAAAAAGTATCCAAACACTATGATTGATTACAAAATTCATAAAAAAATCTGGCAACGATTTTTTTTTAGAAATTAGTGAACTGGCAAAAAAAATCTTTGCCAGATATTTTTTCTGAATTCTGCAATCAACTACAGTGTTCAGATAATTTTTTGAGCGACTGTACACAGGTAGAAAACAGGTTCTTCGTATAATTTGAAGTTTAACCCTATTGTATGTGTCCAACACTAAAATTAGATTTAAAAATCACATCATGGCCATTTAGTACAATATGTGCACAAAAGTTAACCGTGGGAGTTAAACCGTGGCATACGGAGCCACGGTTTTACGGACCCACAGGGAATAAATGATGTGATTCAAAGTTGGGTTGGGTTGTTTTACCTCTGAGCGGCACTTTTTTGCACACCATGGGCTAAATGGCCAGGTCACATGGACCCCGAAGGCTCAGAGAAGGTTGGGGGAGGGGACCCGCTGGAACAGCTGTTGGGAGACAGATGGTAGCCTCCCGTCAAGGCCATCCAACGTATTCTTTAACGTGCACAGGGTATGTCTCTCCCACACACGGGACCACGGATTAACGTCCCATCCGACGGACGGCGGCTTTTCCAAGCCCATCGGTGTCTCCTACTGACCGTGGGCAGGGCGGATAATTTTGCGGAGATAAATCTAAACGCTGACCCAGCTGGGACTCGAACCTGGGAACTCGAACCTGGCGCGCTACCGACTGAGCCACCCCCGCCCCATGTGATTTAAAAATCACATCATTTATTCCCTGTGGAAGAACTTTGTAACCTTTTCTATCCGGTGAAATACTTGAATAAGTGGCAAACCCTACTCAAGTTTTCTTCTGCCACTACCTACCCCAACCAAATTGTCGAACTGCTCCCTCAACTGAAGCTAAATCCTGGGTCTTTGCCAACTTTGGTGACAGCTTATACAATGACAATGGAATACATAAACCATTAACAGTTTCTTTTAAGTTGATTGAACTATCAATTATTAGTTTTTCAAGGGGCGGGGTGGCTCAGTCGGTAGCGCGCCAGGCTCGTAATCTGCAGTTCCCAGGTTCGAGTCCCAGCTGGGTCAGCGTTGAGATTTATCTCCGAAAAATTTTCCGCCCTTCCCGCGGTCAGTAGGGGACACCGATGGGCTTGGAAAGGTCGACGTCCGTCGGATGGGACGTTGAGTCGTGGTCCCGTGTGCAGGAGAGCAATACCCTGTGCACGTTAAAGAACACGCTGGATGGCCTTGACGGGAGGCTATCATCTGTCTCCCAACAGCTGTTCCAGTGGGTCCCCTCCCCCAACCTTCTCTGAGCCTTCAGGGTCCCTGTGACCTGGCCATTTAGCCCATGGTGTGCAAAAAAGTACCGCTCAGAGGTAAAACAACCCAACCCAAATTAGTTTTTTCAATTCGTTTTTCGTTCCAATAATTCTCCAAGAATGCAAAGAATTCGGCAAGATGAAATGTCGTTGAAGAATAAAATTCTTTAATTTTGTTTTAAGATGTATTTTTGCGTAAGACACAAATTTTTCAGAAATCGTTTTTCAGTCGAGCTCACTGTGTTCCATACTCTATTACTATTGTTATTAGGGATAGATAAAGTGTCACTTTTAAAAAAGAAATGAATATAGGATTATTAGGAACTTTATTGGACACATGTGGAATCGATAATTAGACTCGGAAAGGATTGATCGAGTTCCCTGATTAAGATCATCAATCACATTAAATATTATGTAGCAAACATGAAACCTTTTCGAGGATTACAAAGGTAAAGTTGAGGTACTTTTCCCTCTGAGCGAGGCTTTTGTGCACATATTGTACTAAATAGCCAAGTCACAAATACTCCAAAGGCTCAGAACAAGTTACAGGGACAGACTGGGTTGTTTTACTTTTGAGCGTCACTGTTTTGCCCACAACGGCTAAATAATCAGGTCACAAGGACCCCGATGGCGCAGCGAAGGTGGAGGGAGAGGACCCATTGAATAAGCTGTTGGAAGACAGATGGTAGCCTTCCGTCAAGGCCATCCAGCGTGTTCTTTAACGTGCTCAGGGTGTGGTTCTTCGGCATACGGGTTGGGTTGTTTTACCTCTGAGCGGCACTTTTTTGCACACCATGGGCTAAATGGCCAGGTCACATGGATCCCAAAGGCTCAGAGAAGGTTGGGTGAGAGGACCCACTGGAACAGCTGTTAGGAGACAGATGGTAGCCTCCCGTCAAGGTCATCCAATGTGTTCTTTAACGTGCACAGAGTATCTCCCGCACACGGACCACGGTTGACGTCCCATGCGACGGACGGCGGTCTTTCCAAGTCCATCGGCGCCCCTGCTGACTGTGGGCAGAGCGGGGAATTTTTCGGAGATAAATCTCAACGCTGACCCAGCTGGGACTCGAACCTAGAAACTATAGATTACGAGCCTGGCGCGCTACCGACTGAGCCACACCCGCTCCTGAGTGTTATGTGGGTACTTATACAAGAATGGATAAGATGGCCACCTATTGTCATTAAGAACTGCAAGATTGAATATTGAGATCAATAAAAAGAGCAGGGATCTTTTTGGGTTTTCTTTTAAGTGAACTACCATATTCAAATTAATGCATTGAGAAAGTAACTAATAATTCTCTGGAGAAGGGAAGATAATAGAGAAAATATGAAATGATAGGGAAAAGTGCGTTGCTTCATGACTATAAAAGAAAGCTGAATATATGAAAAGATAATGACTCTTGTTACAAGCAAACCAGAGGGGGGAGGTGGCTCAGTCGGTAGCGCGCCAGGCTCGTAATCTGTAGCTACCAGGTTCGAGACCCAGCTGGGTCAGCGTTGAGATTTATCTCAGCAAAACTCTTCCTCGCCCTGCCCACGGTCAGTAGAGGACACTGATGTGCTTGGAAAGGCCGCCATCCGTTGGATGGGATGTTAAGACGGGGCTCCGTGTGCGAGAGAGTCATACCCTGTGCACGTTAAAAAACACGTTGTATGGCCTTGACGGGAGGCTACCATCTGTCTCCCAACAGCTGTCGCAGTGGGTCCCCTCCCCCAACCTTCTCTGAGCCTTCGGGGTCCATGTGACCTGGTCATTTAGCCCATGGTGTGCAAAAAAGTGCCGCTCAGAGGTAAAACAACTCAACAAGTAAACCAGAAGCGGGAGTTGGCCCGGTCTGCAGCGCACCAGGCTCGTTCCCAAGTTCGAGTTCCGCCTGTGTACGAACTGACATTTATCTCTGCTAAACTCCATCCCTGCCCTCGGTCAGAAAGGGGACACGGGTGGCTTAGAAAGGCAGCCGTATCGGACGTAAAGCCTTGGAGCTGTGTTCGGGAGAGCCAACTCTGTGCACGTTAAAGAACAAGCTGGATGGCCTTGACGGAAAGTTTCCATCTATCTGCTAACAGCTTGTACATTGGATAGCCTTGCCCCCAACCTTCTTCTGAATCTTTCGGTTCCTTTGTAATTTGATCATTTATCCCATTTGTGTGCTCAGAAGGGCTATTTAGAGGTAAAACAATCCAAATCTGCACTTACCAGATTTAAGGGGGGCGGGTGGGGGCGGGTGGGGGCTCAGTCGGTAGCGCACAAGGCTCGTAATCTGTAGCTACCAGGTTCGAGACCCAGCTGGGTCAGCGTTGAGATTTATCTCAGCAAAACTCTTCCTCGCCCTGCCCACGGTCAGTAGAGGACACTGATGTGCTTGGAAAGGCCGCCATCCGTTGGATGGGATGTTAAGACGGGGCTCCGTGTGCGAGAGAGTCATACCCTGTGCACGTTAAAAAACACGTTGTATGGCCTTGACGGGAGGCTACCATCTGTCTCCCAACAGCTGTTCTAGTGAGTCCCCTCACTCAACCTTCTGTGAGCCTTCGGGGTCCATGTGACCTGGCCATTTCGCCCATGGTGTGAAAAAAGTCCGCTCAGAGGTCCAAGAGGTCAACCCAACAACCCAACCCAGATTCGAGTCACACGTGGGTTGGGTCATTGTCTAGATTTATCTCCGCTACCCTACCCTACTCCTTCCTGTCTTCGGCAAGTAATATGAGATTTAGGGTCTCCATTTCTATGATTTTTGGAGTCTTTATGACATTTAGGGTCTTCCTTTCTATGAGTCTTTGGAGTGTTTATGACATTTAGGGTCTTCCTTTTTAACTGAAAGGCTTGGAATTATTATTTGCTTTGAACAAAGGCATTTAAAAAGAAAATCGGGAGTTTTTATGCGCTTCCCTGGAAAACAAAAAGTAATGTCCGCATGAATTTATTTCGTGATGGAAAGGCCGCCGTCCTTCGAAAGGGACATGAAGCCATGGTCCAGAGACCAGGAGAGAGATCCATATCTCCTGCACGTTAAAGCATTGGATGATTTCCACGTGAAGCTTATATCTGTCTGCTAAACAGCTGTCCACTATTTCCCCCCTTCCTTAAATCTCTCTGAGCCTTTGGAGCCCATGTGACCTGGCCATTTAGTCCATTGTGTAGACAAAAGTGCCGCTCAGAGGTAAAATAGCACAAAAACCCGGTAGAAAACCTCAGAGGATAAATACGAGCATTTTCCCAGCCAACAAATCAAGAACTCCAATAAATTGAATAAAAGTTTAAAAAATGTGAAAGAGCTGAAAACATATCATTTCTTTTTAAATATCCTTTTATATACATATATATGCATTGTCTTCTAACCAATCATCAAACAAAAATTTCGATAATTGGTTTAAATTATTAAAATTAGAATTATTTATTTTATTATCCATTGTTATTTATTTATTTATTAGAATTATTAAACAAACCTCAACCCTAAATTCACTTTGTCAAATTTAGGGTCTTCTTTTCTAAATTCACTTTGTTACTTTAAGGGTCTTCCTTTCTAAATTCACTTTGTTATTTTTAGGGTCTTCCTTTCTATGAGTCTTTGGAGTCTTTATGAGATTTAGGGTCTTCCTTTCTATGATTTTTTGGAGTCTTTATGACATTTAGGGTCTTTCTTTCTATGAGTCTTTGGAATCTTTATGAGATTTAGGGTCTTCCTTTCTATGAGTCTTTGGAATCTTTATGAGATTTAGGGTCTTCCTTTCTATGAGTCTTTGGAGTCTTTATGAGATTTAGGGTCTTCCTTTCTATGAGTCTTTGGAATCTTTATGAGATTTAGGGTCTTCCTTTCTATGAGTCTTTGGAATCTTTATGAGATTTAGGGTCTTCCTTTCTATGAGTCTTTGGAGTTTTTATAAGATTTAGGGTCTTCCTTTCTATGATTTTTGGAGTCTTTATGACATTTAAGGTCTTCCTTTCTATGAGTCTTTGGAGTCTTTATGAGATTTAGGGTCTTCCTTTCTATGAGTCTTTGGAGTCTTTATGAGATTTAGTGTCTTCCTTTCTATGAGTCTTTGGAGTCTTTATGAGATTTAGGGTCTTCCTTTCTATGAGTCTTTGGAGTCTTTATGAGATTTAAGGTCTTCCTTTCTATGCGTCTTTGGAGTCTTTATGAGATTTAGGGTTTTCCTTTTTAAATTCACTTTGTAGTTTTAATGCCTTCCTTTTTAAATTCTCTTTGTGGCTTTTAGGGTCTTCCTTTCTAAATTCACTTTGTCACTTTCAAATTGTTCTAATATTTTCTCTATAGGAAGAAAAACTAATTTGCTCATTCTTACGTCCACCGACTCCCAAACAAGAAATAAATTCCCGTGGTCATCACAGATTTTTTTTCCTTTTCTTTTTTTAAGTGAAGCGCATAAAAATCGAATGCTTTCATTTTAAATGTGTTTGTTCAAAGCTGAACAAAGGAGCATTTATTCTCGCACTCAGCTATCCATATGATGTTAATCGCCACTTAAAAGAGGGGCGGGGGTGGCTCAGTCGGTAGCGAGCCAGGCTCGTAATCTGTAGTTCCCAGGTTCGAGTCCCAGCTGGGTCAGCGTTGAGATTTATCTCCGCAAAAATTCCCCGCCTTGCCCACGGTCAGTAGGGGACACCGATGGCCGGGAGAGCCATACCCTGTGCACGTTAAAGAACACGCTGGATGGCCTTGACGGGAGGCTACCATCTGTCTCCCAACAGCTGTTCCAGTGGGTCCCCTCCCCCAACTTTCTCTGAGCCTTCGGGGTCCATGTGACCTGGCCATTTAGCCCATGGTGTGCAAAAAGGTGCCGCTCAGAGGTAAAACAACAACAACAACAACCCACTAAAAAGAGCAGAATCATCCCATCTACTTCATATTTCAACAGCAGGAGAGAGCGAGAGAGCCAATAATCCCATTTTGGCAGCTTTATTCTCGGTGCAAGAGGCCACGAATAGTAGAAGCGAGAAATAAGATTGAATTTAAAAGTGCTTGGATTTTTATTTTCATGGAATAATGTTAGTTTTAAAAGCGTCTTGTCGCTGTCAGGGGTTTTCCTTTTCAGACGAACTTTAAAATTCTTCTGTTTTTCCACTTTGATAAAATTTAACAATGTTAGAGTCTCCTTTTAAGAAAATATTTTTCATGACTAGAGTCTTGTTTTAAGAAAAATGTTTGATCATTAGCGTCTTACTTCTAAATAAGATTTTCCTTTCTTCGGTTCTTCTATGCAGATAATATTTTACATCGTTTCGGACGATTTTTTAGCTAAAATATTTCATCCCACTTAGTCTCCTAAATGCAAAGTTGCAAATATAAATTCTGAATTTAAAAAGTCGCCATTCAGTCAGATAACACTTTTCATCAGTAGGAATCTTTTTTTTAGATAAAATCTTTAATCAATAGCGTTTTAAGATCCCTTTTTAGGCTTTTCTTGAGAAAGCATTTTTCAGCATTTGGTTTTTCTAATCAGATAAAATTTTTCATCAGTAGGAGTTTCTTTTCAGATAAAATGTTTTTTAATCCTTGGGGTTTTTATTGTACGATAACAGTTTTTATTTTTTAGGCTCTTCTGTTATTTTTTTTCCACCGTTAGAATTTGCAAATAGAAATTTCATCGTTGAAACGTATTTTGAGAAAACATTTTTCAGCATTTGGTTCTTCTAGTCAATAAAATTTTTAATCAGTACAAGTTTCTTTTCAGATAAAAATTTCAATAAAATAGCATGTAATTTTTATTAAATTTAATTAATGTAATTTTTATACATGTATATTTTATTTTATAAAAATTTTTATTTTTAGATTTTCCTGATCGGATAAATTTTTTTATCGTCGGAATTTTCAGATACTAATTTCATCGTTTGAAGCTTATTTTGAGAAAACATTTTACATCATTTGGTTCTTCTAGTCATAAAATTTTCAACAATAGATGTTACTTTTCACATAAAATTTTTAACCATTAGGGTCCTATTTTACGATAAAATATTTCCTGTCGGATCTCCTATTTAAAATATTCTCCACTAAAATTTTTAATATCTTAAATAATTCTCCACTAAAAGTTTTAATAACTTAAATAATTCTCCACTAAAATTTTTAATATCTTAAATAATATCCACTAAAATTTTTAATATCTTAAATAATTCTCCACTAAAATTTAGTTTCTTCGATAAAAAACAAAACAAATTTCACTCGCTAGTCTTTCCAGAAAAAAATTTCATCTTTAGCGTCCTTTCCGACAAAAAGAAATTTGCCATTAAAGTCTTCAGATAGAAATTCCACCTGTTATGATCTGCTATTACATTGCTATGATCTGCTTTTACACTGCTCTAAAATTCAAATAATATAGGGGCCAGATAACTTACTTCTAAGTATGTGGAGGGCCCCATGTTTTTAAGCAATAATAAACAAACAAAATTGCTTACATTATTTTAATAAATTGAAGAATTTTTCGACATCAGGGAAGTAATCACTCTTAGCTTAATGTCATTTAATGCATTTACTTAATGCATTTACAATTTAGGGAGAAAATTACCTTCAGCCTTTTGAATCCAAACCCCGACCTCTAGATAACATGTCAGATAATCTCTCTGGCTGACATGTTATCAGGATGTCCTAGGTTCGGATCCCACCAAACTCAGCACAATTTTTCCCCAAAATTGTATTGGGACATGGATGATCGGATATCACTAAGAATACAGTCGCTCAAAAAAGTATCCAAACGCTATGGTTGACTACAGAATTTAGAAAAAATATCTTGCAACGATTTTTTTGGAAATTAGTGATCTGGCAACCTTCGTGTCACGGGTTGCCAGATCACTTGTTCTAAAAAAATCGTTGCCAGATATTTTTTTCTGAATTCTGTAGTCAACCATAGCGTTCGGATACTTTTTTGAGCGACTGTACGTACTTTCCTGTCACTTATATTTTCGTTTTATTATTTACGACGTTTTTATTACTAAACTCTAAAGCTAAGTTTCATCTGTAGTGACTTCATCTTCGACTGAACGCGACCATAGTTTCCATATACGTGTGAAGTCATCCAGTCGAGACAGGTTAGTAAACCCGATTCCTCCAGATATGATTATCACAAAAAGTAATGCTTGTGGGGAGTAGACATTGAATTCGAGGGCTGCGTCTTCAGATAAATGTTTCTTCGTTTGGTTTGCTCTACCTCTTGGCTGCACTTTTTTGCACGTAATGGGCGAAATGGCCAGGTCACAAGGACCCCAAAATTTCAGAAAGGTTTGGGGGAATGAACCCACTGGATGTTGAGAGACAGAAAGTGGCCTCCTTTCAAAGCCATCTAGTGTGTTCTTTAACATGCATAGGGTATGATTCTCCCGCACATGGGACCATAGCTTAATCTTCATTAGGGACTTAGTTTAAGACTTTTTCTGTTTTATTTTGTTTGTTTAATCAGGAATCTTATCATCGCATGCACTGTTATCCTTTCTGGTCCACCTTGTTGCCATTAAGGTCTCCCTTTTCCGTGAGGGCGGGGGTGTCTTAGTCGGTAAACCCGCCAAACTCGAAATTACACTTCCCCGAACCAGCGTTGAGATTTATCTCCACAAAACTGACTGCGCCTGCCTTCAGTCCAATAGGAGACACTAATGGCGTTGCAAAGGCAGCCGTCAGTCGGATGGGACGTTCAGTTGTTGCCCCATGTTAAAGAACACGCTGGATGTCTTTGACGGGAGGCTACCATCTGTCTCATAACAGTTGTCCAGTGGGTCTTCCCCTCCAGCTATCTCTGAGCCCTTGGAGTCCTTGTGACCTCGCCATTTAGCCCATTGTACGTAAAAAAGTGACACTCAGAGGTAAAACAACTCAACCCTAAATTCACTTTGTCACTTTTTGGGTCTCCCTTTCTAAATTCACTTTATTACTTTAAAGGTCTTCCTTTCTAAATTCACTTTGTTACTTTAAGGATCTTTCTTTCTAAATTCACTTTATTACTTTAAAGGTCTTCCTTTCTAAATTCACTTTGTTACTTTAAGGATCTTTCTTTCTAAATTCACTTTATTACTTTAAAAGTCTTCCTTTCTAAATTCACTTTGTTACTTTAAGGATCTTCCTTTCTAAATTCACTTTATTACTTTAAAGGTCTTCCTTTCTAAATTCACTTTGTTACTTTAAGGATCTTCCTTTCTAAATTCACTTTGTCACTTCTTTTCTAAATTCACCTTGTTACTTTAAATGTCTTCTTTTCTAAGTTCACTTTATTACTTTAAAGGTCTTCCTTTCTAAATTCGCTTTGTCACTTTTAAGGGATCCTTTCTACATTCTCTTTATGACTTTTAGGCTCTTCCTTCCTAAATTCGCTTTGTCACTTTTAAGGGATCCTTTCTACATTCTCTTTATGACTTTTAGGCTCTTCCTTTCTAAATTCACTTTGTCACTTTTGGGATCTTCCTTTATAAATTCGTTTTGTCACTTTTTGGTTTTCGTTAGGAAATCGCTCTCTCATTCTTAATGTCGTACATTGCAAAGCAGTCGTCGTTGTGAGGTTATTTCTTTCATAGAGCGCCAACCATCACCGCAGCATCAGAAACGCCACCGCCGAGCATTTCTTTCAGCAGTCATCTTCTCACCACATTATCCTCCAGATAAAGAAGGAAAAGCGACTCAGCAAACTATCCATAACACTTCCTTGACAGTAGCTGTCACTCTCTCTGTTCCGTGACGTATTCCACTTCCTAGTGTTACACGTGTGTCTTAGTCTGGACGACTTTCCTAATCTGACTAGTGTCAGTTATCACCCGAAGAATCATCGGAAAGGTCAATAGGGTCATCGCCGAATACGAAAAATTTTACTAACGTGCATTAGGTGCATCAGCTTCTATTTCTTGGTCGGGAATATTAATACCTAAGCTAACATTAATGTCGTAATGCAATTACATTAATATCCTAAAGCATTAGTAGGAGTTGTTAATCTTTTTATTGGTTCATTTGACCATGTTTGCTTTCAATTAGATTGACACGCGCAAAGCGTAAAAAGAATGATAATAAAAAAGGAAGAGTTATATGTGGATGGCGCACTTGGTAACGTGCCAGGATCGTATGCCAAGACTCTCAGGTTCGAGTCCAATCTTTGCCACAGTTGAGGTTTTCTTCTGCTGGTCTGTCCTCTGCTGTTGTGGAGAAGAAGAAAATAATGGTGTTTGAATATTCGCTCTTGCGGAAAATGTCACTTCACGGTCAATCAATAGTAAATGCACAGATTACCTGTTATCACAGAATTCAAGAAATACAGTCGCTCAAAAAAGAATCCGAACACTACGGTTGATTACAGAATTCAGAAAAAATATCTGGCAACGATTTTTTTAATTAGTGATCTGGCAACCTTCGCGTACGTACGTACACGAAGGTTGCCAGATCACTAATTTATAAAAAAATCGTTGTCAGATATTTTTTCTAAATTCTGTAATCCACCGTAGTGTTCGGATACTTTTTTGAACGACTGTAGGTGGTCATATTATTTTGATACTAGATCGTGTGGGCTCACTCACGGAAATATTGAGCGTGTGCAGTTACCGTTCACAGCAAACTGGAGCGTGTGCAGTAACTGCACACGCTCCAGTTTGCTGTGAACGGTAACTGGAGTGTGTACAGTTGCTGTACACGCTCCAGATATTTTTCCTGAATTCTGTAATCACGTGACACGAAGGTTGCCAGATCACTAATTTCTAAAAAAATCGTTGCCAGATATTTTTTTCTAAATTCTGTAATCAACCATAGTGTTCGGATTCTTTTTTGAGCGACTGTAGGTGGTCATATTATTTTTATAGTAACACGCTCCAGATATTTTTCCTGAATTCTGTAATCACGTGACACGAAGGTTGCCAGATCACTAATTTCTAAAAAAAATCGTTGCCAGATATTTTTTCTAAATTCTGTAATCAACCATAGTGTTCGGATTCTTTTTTGAGCGACTGTACTTCTGTGGAAAAAATAAGTTTCGCCGATGAGCGAGACTCGAACCACGTCTCTCAATTACATGTCATGAGTTCTAACCACTAAACTACCACCAGATCCACCAATTATCCACTAATTGTTCGACAATGTTGCTCGTGACGCCTGGTTAGACACCTAACACGTAACTAGGAAACTTCGGTTCGAATCTAACTCATCTTCGCAACTTCTTTTTTTTTCCACAAAAGTAGTTTTTAAATTCTATGTCAACAGTAATCTGTGCTTTTACTATTGAATGATTCTTGCATTAATAACTCTTTAACGTGAGTGATTTCCTTATTTACAGGGAGGTGGAAGATCAGTCGATACGACGCCAGATCTGCAATTTCCAGATTCGAGTGCCACTTGGACCAGCATCAAGATTTATGTCCGCAAAATTCCCTTGGTCAATAGAGGACACTGATGGTCTTGGAAAGGCCGCTGTCAGTCGCATGGGATGTAAAACAATGGTTCATTTTGTGAGAGAACCATATCTTGTGCACATTAAAGAACACAATAGATGGCCTTGACAGGAGGCTACCATCTGTCTTCTAACAACTGTGGTCAACGTGGGTCTCCTCCCCCAACCTTCTCGTAGCCCTTGGGTCATTGTGACCTGGTCATGTTGTCCATTGTGGGCAAAAACAATGTAGCTCAGAGATAAAACATTCTGTACCAGCAATGAGATTTCTCTGCGCTAAACTCTCAACCTGCCCTCGGTCAAAAAGGAGACGGATTTGAAAAGACCAGAACAACAACCCAAACCAACTTCCTTATTTACATCTACATTGAGCAATATTGGAAAGTTGTGTTTCGCAATCATAGATGGCGCCAGGAACGACAAAAAGCGGAAGATTTAAAAGTCACAATTAGTGGACGAGTGATGGAACTGGTTAAAGTTTAGTGGTCAGAGCACCTTGCATGCAACTGGATTGTTTACCTCTGACCAGCACTTTTTTTGCACACCATGGGCTAAATGACCAGGTCACAAGGACCCCAAAGGCTCAGAGAAGGTTGGGGGAGGGGACCCACTGGAACAGCTGTTGGGAGACAGATGGTAGCCTCCCATCAAGGCCATCCAGCATGTTCTTTAACGTGCACAGGGTATGGCTCTCCCGCACACGCGACCACGGCTTAACGCCCCATCCAACGGACGGCGGTCTTTTCAATCTCATCGGTGTCCCCTACTGACCGTGGGCAGGGCGTTTTGCGGAGATAAATCTCAACGCCTGACCCAGCTGGCGAATGAACCTGATAATTGCAGATTACGAGCCTGGCGCGCTACCGACTGAGCCCCCCCCCCCCCCCCCCCCACACACACACACACACACCACCACCACCACCAGTCTTGTAATCTGCCGTTCGTGGTTTTAGTTCCACTTGTCCCAGCATTGAGTTTTTCCTTCGCTAAACCGCCACCCTCTGTCATAAAGTGGACACCGATGGACTTCGAAAGGCAACCATCCGTCAAATGAGATGTTACTACGTGGTTCCATGTGCAAGAGAGCCATATCCTCTGCAAGTTAAAAACACTCTGAATTGTCTTCATAGGAGGCTTCTGTCTGTCTCCTAACAGCTATACATTGGGTTCCCTACCCGCATCCTTTACTGAGCCATTGGTCTCATTGTGACCTCATATTTAACCAATCATTTTCAAAAAAGTGCCGCTCAGAGGTAAAACAACCCAACACAAACCGTAATACAAAAAAGCAAACTACCAGGGGCAAGATATCACAGTAACTTTATGGAGGGTTAATCATTGTTAGAGTTGTTGTTGTCTCACTCTTTGTGACACGTTCTCTGAGTTGGGTTGTTTCACCTCTGAGCAGCAAGTGTTTTTGCACACAATGGGCTAAATGGCCAGGTCATAAGGACTCCGAGGGCTCAGAGAAGGTTGGGGGGAACCCATTCTCCCAAACTGTTGTTAGAAAACAGTTGCTAGCCTCTCGTCAAGGCTATACGGTGTGTTCTTTAACGTGCACATGTTATGACTCTCCTACACACGAGCCACGGCTTAACGTCTCATACGACGTACGGCGGCATTTCCAAGGCCATCGGTGTTCCCTACAGACCGAGGGGGTAGGGAGGGAAGTTTTGCGGAGATAAATCTCAACTTCGAACCAGGCCTGCTCGAACCTGGGAACTGCAGGCTCTCTGAGCCCTCGGAGTCCTTATGACCTGGCCATTTAGCCATTGTGTGCAAAAAAACTTGCTGCTCAGAGGTGAACAAATATATTTCGAGAAACGCGTGAAAAATATTTTTTTCACAGTCTGAAGTCTTTTCACGGCACATGTGGAGCTCGTTCACGGCACATGTGGAGCTCGTTCACGGCACATGTGGAGCTCGATCACGGCACATGTGGAGCTCGTTCACGGCACATGTGGAGCTCGTTCATTCCACACCTGAAGTCCTTTCACTGCAGACCTAAAGATCTTTCACGACACACCTGAAACTTTTTCACTGCACACATGAAGCTCTTTGATGCCACACCTGAAGCTCTTTCATTGCGCACCTAAAGATCTTTCACGTCACATCTGAAGCTCTTTCATGCCACATCTGAAGCTCTTTCACTGCACATCTAAGATCCTTCACTGTACACCTAAAGATCCTTCACGGCACACCTTAAACTCTTTCACGAAACATCTGTTGGGAAGCAATGGCCTACATTATAAGTTATCTAATATACTCGTACAATAAGTCTAGAGTCAAATTGGATTTAGAGTTCCTAAGGATTCTTAATCTTCGAAATCTAAACTAAAGCTATAGAATATTGCATTCAAATAAATAATTAAGTGTTTTTTTTTATGTCTGAGCGCCACTTTTGTGCACACCATGAGCAAAGTGGATAAGTCACAACGACTCCAAGGGCTAAAAGTTGGGTAGGGACCCACTGGACTTACTATTTAAAAATGCCCAGAAATCTGTTTCTCTCTTAGGAGACAGATTGAAACCTTATGGTCAAAGAGCGACAATATGTTTTTTAATGTTCTTAGAATATGACTCTCTTAGACACTAAATTTACCACTAGGCTGTCCAGATTTCGATTGATAAAAACCCAGACATTTCAATAAATGACACGATTTTAGAAAGCTGAAACCCGGACAATTTATTTATGGTTACGATTTGAGTTTACTGAAGCTGAGTTTTAAAACCCTCAAAATTAAAGGGATTTAAATTAATTATTGGGTCCTCTCGAATATAAAAAAATGATTTAAGTCCAAAAAAACATCTCAAAGTCACCAAATTTTATTTTAGCTAATTATCGAGCTCTCGAAATCATTATTTGAGTTGTTTTACCTCTGAGCGAAACTTCTTTGAACCCAATGGACTAGATGGCCAGGTCACAAAGACCCTAAGGTGTCACAGGAGATCCATGGTCTCGTGTGCAGAATAGCCATGCTCTGTGCTCTTAAATATTTTCTTCTTTGAAGGCCATTCAGCTTGTTCTTTAACATGCATGGGATATGGCTCTTCTGCACAAGGAACCATAGATTAACGTTCCATCCAACTAATGGTGCTTTTCAATTCTCAATGGAAACCCCACTATCTCACAAGTAACATGGAACTCAGAGGAGGAAATCTAAACACTAACGTTATACATATATACACTGTTTTGGAGAGCCACCTGGAGCACGGCCCACCGAAAAAAACACAAGAAAAAAAATAAACGAAATTCAAATTTAATGTTTACAATTTCGCATATCTAAATCAAAATAACATTTTTTTTACATTCGTTTTGAATCATTATGTGCCGAGTTTATGTAGACCAGTGTTTCTCAACCTTTTATGTTTCACGTACCCCCTGGAAATATGTATGTAACTGGCGTATCCCTTGTATAGATAGATCAAACTATAGTTATAGAATAACAATGGGAATAAAATAAAACATATGTATCAGTGGTTCTCAACATTTTATGCTTGACGAACCCCCTGGAAATGTGTATGTAACAGGCGTACCCCTTGAATAGATAGATCAAACTATAGTTATAGTATAACAATGGGAATAACATAAAACATATATATCAGTGGTTCTCAACCTTTTATGTTTCACGTACCCCCTGGAAATGTGTATGTAACTGGCGTACCCCTTGGATAGATAGATAAATCAATAGTTATAGTATAACAATGGGAATAAAATAAAACATATATATCAGTGGTTCTCAACCTTTTTTGCTTCACGTACCCTCTGGAAATATGTATGTAACTGGCGTACCCCTTGTATAGATATACAAAACTATAGCATAACAATGGGAATAAAATAAAACATATATATCAGTAGTTCTCAACGTCTTTTGCTTCACGTACCCCTGGAAATTTGTATGTAACTGGCGTACTCCTTGTATAGATAGATCAAACTATAGTTATAGAATAACAACGGGAATAAAATAAAACATATATATCAGTGGTTCTCAACCTTTTATGCTTCACGAACCCCCTGGTAATGTGTATGTAACTGGCGTACCCCTTGTATAGATAGATAAAACTATATTTATAGTATAAGAATGGGAATAAAATAAAACATATATATCAATGGTTCTCAACCTTTTATGCTTCACGAACCCCCTGCAAATGTGTATGTAACTGGCGTACCCCTTGTATAGATATATAAAATTATAGCATAACAATGGGAATAAAATAAAACATATATATCAGTGGTTCTCAACCTTTTATGCTTCACGTAACCCCTAGAAATCTGTGTGTAACTGGCGTATCCTTTGTATAGATTGATCAAACTATAATTATAGTATAACAATGGGAATAAAATAAAACATATATATCAGTGGTTCTCAACCTTTTATGCTTCACGTACCCCCTGGAAATGTGTATGTAACTGGCGTACCCCTTGTATAGATAGATAAAACTATAATTATAGTATAACAATGGGAATAATATATATATATATCAGTGGTTCTCAACCTTTTATGCTTCACGTACCCCCTGGAAATGTGTATGTAACTGGCGTACCCCTTGTATAGATAGATAAAACTATAATTATAGTATAACAATGGGAATAATATATATATATCAGTGGTTCTCAACCTTTTATGCTTCACGTACCCCCTGGAAATGTGTATGTAACTGGCGTACCCCTTGTATAGATAGATAAAACTATAATTATAGTATAACAATGGGAATAATATATATATATATCAGTGGTTCTCAACCTTTTATGCTTCACGTACCCCCTGGAAATGTGTATGTAACTGGCGTACCCCTTGTATAGATAGATAAAACTATAGTTATAGTATAACAATGGGAATAAAATAAAACATATATATCAATGGTTCTCAACCTTTTATGCTTCACGTAACCCCTAGAAATGTGTATGTAACTGGCGTACCCCTTGTATAGATAGATAAAACTATAATTATAGTATAACAATGGGAATAATATATATATATATCAGTGGTTCTCAACCTTTTATGCTTCACGTAACCCCTAGAAATCTGTGTGTAACTGGCGTATCCTTTGTATAGATTGATCAAACTATAATTATAGTATAACAATGGGAATAAAATAAAACATATATATCAGTGGTTCTCAACCTTTTATGCTTCACGTACCCCCTGGAAATGTGTATGTAACTGGCGTACCCCTTGTATAGATAGATAAAACTATAATTATAGTATAACAATGGGAATAATATATATATATATCAGTGGTTCTCAACCTTTTATGCTTCACGTACCCCCTGGAAATGTGTATGTAACTGGCGTACCCCTTGTATAGATAGATAAAACTATAATTATAGTATAACAATGGGAATAATATATATATATATCAGTGGTTCTCAACCTTTTATGCTTCACGTACCCCCTGGAAATGTGTATGTAACTGGCGTACCCCTTGTATAGATAGATAAAACTATAGTTATAGTATAACAATGGGAATAAAATAAAACATATATATCAATGGTTCTCAACCTTTTATGCTTCACGTAACCCCTAGAAATGTGTATGTAACTGGCGTACCCCTTGTATAGATAGATAAAACTATAATTATAGTATAACAATGGGAATAATATATATATATATCAGTGGTTCTCAACCTTTTATGCTTCACGTACCCCCTGGAAATGTGTATGTAGCTGGCGTACCCCTTGTATAGATAGATAAAACTATAGTTATAGTATAACAATGGGAATAATATATATATATATCAGTGGTTCTCAACCTTTTATGCTTCACGTACCCCCTGGAAATGTGTATGTAGCTGGCGTACCCCTTGTATAGATAGATAAAACTATAGTTATAGTATAACAATGGGAATAAAATAAAACATATATATCAATTGTTCTCAACCTTTTATGCTTCACGTAACCCCTAGAAATGTGTATGTAACTGGCGTGCCACTTGAATAGATAGATCAAACTATAGTTATAGTATAACAATGGGAATAATATATATATATCAGTGGTTCTCAACCTTTTATGCTTCACGTACCCCCTGGAAATGTGTATGTAACTGGCGTACCCCTTGTATAGATAGATAAAACTATAGTTATAGTATAACAATGGGAATAAAATAAAACATATATATCAATGGTTCTCAACCTTTTATGCTTCACGTAACCCCTAGAAATGTGTATGTAACTGGCGTACCCCTTGTATAGATAGATAAAACTATAATTATAGTATAACAATGGGAATAATATATATATATATCAGTGGTTCTCAACCTTTTATGCTTCACGTACCCCCTGGAAATGTGTATGTAGCTGGCGTACCCCTTGTATAGATAGATAAAACTATAGTTATAGTATAACAATGGGAATAATATATATATATATCAGTGGTTCTCAACCTTTTATGCTTCACGTACCCCCTGGAAATGTGTATGTAGCTGGCGTACCCCTTGTATAGATAGATAAAACTATAGTTATAGTATAACAATGGGAATAATATATATATATATCAGTGGTTCTCAACCTTTTATGCTTCACGTACCCCCTGGAAATGTGTATGTAGCTGGCGTACCCCTTGTATAGATAGATAAAACTATAGTTATAGTATAACAATGGGAATAATATATATATATATCAGTGGTTCTCAACCTTTTATGCTTCACGTACCCCCTGGAAATGTGTATGTAACTGGCGTACCCCTTGTATAGATAGATAAAACTATAGTTATAGTATAACAATGGGAATAAAATAAAACATATATATCAATGGTTCTCAACCTTTTATGCTTCACGTAACCCCTAGAAATGTGTATGTAACTGGCGTACCCCTTGTATAGATAGATAAAACTATAATTATAGTATAACAATGGGAATAATATATATATATATCAGTGGTTCTCAACCTTTTATGCTTCACGTACCCCCTGGAAATGTGTATGTAGCTGGCGTACCCCTTGTATAGATAGATAAAACTATAATTATAGTATAACAATGGGAATAATATATATATATATCAGTGGTTCTCAACCTTTTATGCTTCACGTACCCCCTGGAAATGTGTATGTAGCTGGCGTACCCCTTGTATAGATAGATAAAACTATAGTTATAGTATAACAATGGGAATAATATATATATATATCAGTGGTTCTCAACCTTTTATGCTTCACGTACCCCCTGGAAATGTGTATGTAGCTGGCGTACCCCTTGTATAGATAGATAAAACTATAGTTATAGTATAACAATGGGAATAAAATAAAACATATATATCAGTGGTTCTCAACCTTTTGTGCTTCACGTACCTCCTGGAAATGTGTATGAAACTGGCGTACCCCTTGTATAGATAGATAAAACTATAATTATAGTATAACAATGGGAATAATATATATATATCAGTGGTTCTCAACCTTTTATGCTTCACGTACCCCCTGGAAATGTGTATGTAGCTGGCGTACCCCTTGTATAGATAGATAAAACTATAGTTATAGTATAACAATGGGAATAAAATAAAACATATATATAAGTGGTTCTCAACCTTTTATGCTTCACGTACCTCCTGGAAATGTGTATGAAACTGGCGTACCCCTTGTATAGATAGATAAAACTATAATTATAGTATAACAATGGGAATAATATAAAACATATATATAAGTGGTTCTCAACCTTTTATGCTTCACGTACCTCCTGGAAATGTGTATGAAACTGGCGTACCCCTTGTATAGATAGATAAAACTATAATTATAGTATAACAATGGGAATAATATATATATATCAGTGGTTCTCAACCTTTTATGCTTCACGTACCCCCTGGAAATGTGTATGTAGCTGGCGTACCCCTTGTATAGATAGATAAAACTATAGTTATAGTATAACAATGGGAATAAAATAAAACATATATATAAGTGGTTCTCAACCTTTTATGCTTCACGTACCTCCTGGAAATGTGTATGAAACTGGCGTACTCCTTGTATAGATAGATAAAACTATAATTATAGTATAACAATGGGAATAATATATATATCAGTGGTTCTCAACCTTTTATGCTTCACCTACCCCCTGGAAATGTGTATGCTGGAATGAGCTCTACTTCCATTGTGTATCTGGCTTTCGCCGTACAATGTTTAAAACATTCCACTTCCTATATAAAGATTCAGTCTGTGGACCAGTATCTCTTAAGTGGTTGGGGTGAGGTCTGAGCGGCATTTTTTTTAACACCATGGGCTAAATGGCCAGGTCACAAGGACCCCGAAGGCTCAGAGAAGGTTGGGGGAGGGGACCCACTGGAATAGCTGTTGGGAGACAGATGGTAGCCTCCCGTCAAGGCCATCCAGCGTGTTCTTTAACGTGCACAGCGTATGGCTCTCCCGCACACGGGGCCACGGCTTAACGTCCCATCCGACGAACGGCGCCCTTTCCAAGCCCATCGGTGTCCCCTACTGACCGTGGGCAGGGCGGGGAATTTTGCGGAGATAAATCTCAACGCTGACCCAGCTGGGACTCGAACCTGGGAAGTACAGATTACGAGCCTGGCGTGCTACCGACTGAGTCCCCCCCCGCCCCTGACAAAGAGGTAAAACACATATAGATATAAGTAATAATTACAATTCTTAGAATGTCATGCATTAATTTACTAGCTCAAAAGCATGTCAAAACACGGAATTTTTTTTAAATAAAATGATTTAAATTTCTAGCATTTATATAATAAATATATATTATATATATACATTATTTAAATTTATGTTGCAGTTGAACGAATGATTAAAATTCCTCAAAACTAGTTAAATTGCTGCAGATTTCACTCATCAAAAGTTTCTTGCAAATGTCAATACATATCGATAATATTATTTGCTCGCTTTGGGAATAATTAAAATGCATTTACCACCGAATTACCTTTCTCTTTTGGAAGTGTTATAAGCAGGGCTCAGGGCTCTCCCCATTTGAAATGCTAGTAAGGGTAAGAGAGGCTAAAAAAAGCTGTGAAACCTATCGATACTTTACATATTGATGAAGAGATTTTTTTAAAAAAAGTGGTTTTAAATTTCAGTGGTTGATAAAAAGTGATGTTTTTATTTGGAAACTTTCATCATTTTGTCGGTTTTCTTTCTCATTTATTCCTTTTTTTCTCTCCTTCATTTTTTGCACTACTGAGGCAATCTAGATCATATCTGTAAAAACGTATATGTACATTCCCGCTGATAAGCTTCGGCTTAATGGGATTTTTTATGTAATATAATTATAAATAATACTTATTGAAAATAAATTTGAATTTGGAATTTGAAAAAAAAAAAAACCTCGGAAATGCAGGGAAAAATTTTTTTACTGCACCGGAAATCCGTTCTCCTCATTCCCCCCTCCCATTTTATTTTTTTTTTAAATCCAGACATGGTTACGTCACAATATGACCATTCAAGTTCTGAAATATTTTGGTCGTTCAATAAATATGGTGTGCTGGACTTTTTTTTTAGTTCTTTAGAGAACCAACTTTCAATCTAATTATGATTATTTTACTCATGAAAATAACCTGAAATGAAAAGAGGAAATCAAAGCAAGTAATATTATAACAGAAAAAATTTAAATGGGGCTCCTATTTCATTCGGTGAATTTGCTGATTTAATACACTCCGGGTTTTTTTATTTTCTAAAAGGCGTATTTCCGTGGGGCGGGGGTGGCTCAGTCGGTAGAGCGCCAGGCTCGTAATCTGTAGTTCCCAGGTTCGAGTCCCAGCTGGGTCAGCGTTGAGATTTATCTCCGCGAAATTCCCCGCCCTGCCCACGGTCAGTAGGGGACACCGCCGTCCGTCGGATGGGACGTTAAGCCGTGGCTACGTGTGCGGGAGAGCCATACCCTGTGCACGTTAAGGAACACGCTGGATGGCCTTGACGGGAGGCTACCATCTGTCTCCCAACAGCTGTTCCAGTGGGTCCCCTCCCCCAACCTTCTCTGAGCCTTCGGGGTCCATGTGACCTGGCCATTTAGCCCATGGTGTGCAAAAAAGTGCCGCTCAGAGGTAAAACAACCCACAACCCACGTATTTCCGTAAAATTAATCAAATTTATAATTCGTAGCAACCATACAATAGAAAATACAGCCTCGATCTGACTATAATACGTCAGGGGCTCTAATTATACGATTTAACATTGGAAAGAGGCAACAGGTGCACACTGCATGGGAAATTATTACGAACACTGCATTCTGAGCGAAGTACAGTCGCTCAAAATAGTATTCGAACACTATGGTTGATTACAGAATTCAGAAAAAATATCTGGCAACGTTTTTTTTTAGAAATTAGTGATCTGGCAACCTTTGTATCACATGGCACGAAGGTTGCCAGATCACTAATTTCTAAAAAAAATCGTTGACACATATTTCTTCTGAATTCTGTAATCAACCGTAGTGTTCGGCTACTTTTTTGAGCGACTGTACCATGAAACATGTCAATGTGCACAAAATTTCTTATTGAGCGTAAAAATTCTACGTTACTAAGAAATCCCATAAAAGCCGTAAAGGTATAATGAAAAGCAAAGTCCAGTGCGACATGAATAAGAAAAAAGGCTGATCTGACTGAGTTCGAAAAGGGACTCATTATTGGAGAGTGATGTGTAGTAGCATCCCTAACAGAGGTGATGGGACTGAGCAAAAATTCACGGGGCACAATAACTAATGTGTACGGAGAATGGCAAAGGTCTCAAAAATTCCGCCAATCGTGATAAATGCGGAAGGATAAAGGCTCTGAGAGACAAGGGTAGGCCTTTGTCGTCACGAACTGTACAGTCGCTCAAAAAAATATTCGAACCCTATGGTTGATTACAGAATTCAGAAAAAATATCTGCCAAAGATTTTTTTTAGAAATTAGTGATCTGGCAACCTTCGTGTCAGCGACTGTAGGTGGTCATATTATTTTGATACTAGATCGTGTGCACTCACTCACGGAAATATTGAGCGTGTGCAGTTACCGTTCACAGCAAACTGGAGCGTGTGCAGTAACTGCACACTCTCCAGTTTGCCGTGAACGGTAACTGGAGCGTGTACAGTTGCTGTACACGCTCCAGATATTTTTCCTGAATTCTGTAATCACGTGACACGAAGGTTGCCAGATCACTAATTTCTAAAAAAAATCGTTGCCAGATATTCTTTCTGAATTCTGTAATCAACCATAGTGTTCGGATATTTTTTTGAGCGACTGTACTTCACTCAGCAGAAAACGCCAGCCTCCTTATAGTCCACGACGATGCATCACGGCGTTACATTCGATATTTGAAAGATGCGACATTCATTTCTATTACGTGCGATTAATATGATGGATTCGAGGTGTATACTGGAAACTTTTGTCACCCGATATCTGCAACGATATTTCTTGAAATCGCAGACGCATTTATCAACAGTCAAAGACAGCTGTCTAGTTTATCGAATCCTAACACCTTTGGGCGAGAAACTGGACAGTCAGTAGTGCTTAAATAAATAAATAAATCCCCCCTCAAGCAGCTGCTTGCCACAGAGGTCTGACAGGAGCCTGTCAGTTTATATGCCATAGTAGAAGATCTGTGGAGATGGCAGGACCTCAGCAGAAAAACAACACAGACGTCCATGCCTTACCCGGGGCTCGAATCCAGGTCCCTTAGATCAGTAGCCAAGCGCGCTAACCACTCGGCCACGGGACGGCTAGTAGTACTTAAGAATCGTGAAGTACTCATTTCGACTCTTGACTTTACTGAAGTTTTTTAGATCTTTTTATATCATTTAAACGGTATGAAATGGTTAAAAACGACAATAACATGGTTATTATAAACTTTCCTCCCAAAATAATACAGAATTTTCCATGTTATATCAATGGAAATTTAACTTCGAAGCTCCATAACTTTTAAAATATCCATCTAATGGAAATATGTGATTCAAGATATTTCAGAATCATAATCAAATCTATTTAATCTCGATTTTCAACAATATTCGTTCAGTATTTATTGAGTTATGGAAGCTGAGAAATTTTCCAACAGTAATGCCTCGTAAGAATTTAGCTCAGAAAATTAATTGAAACTTAAATAATCGCTATTGTTGCAAACTATTTAATAAAAAAAATATATATTTTAGAAGTTCGCATAATGATTATTTCAATATGAGACCATTATGAATGATTTTTATAAAACAAGAATAAATATTGCTAAATATTTCAGCTCTTAATAACTGAAGCTAAATACTGAAGAGTCCAGATTTAAATATTTTTTTTTATGATCTTTAATTCATCTTCAGTCACTCTTTTCCATTAAATGCATATTTCAGAGTTGGGTTGTTTTACCTCTGAGCGGCACTTTTTTTGCACACCATGGGCTAAATGGCCAGGTCACATGGACCCCGAAGGCTCAGAGAAGGTTGGGGGAGGGGACCCACTGGAACAGCTGTTGGGAGACAGATGGTAGCCTCCCGTCAGGGCCATCCAGCGTGTTCCTTAACGTGCACAGAGTATGACTCTTCCGCACACAGGGCACGGTTTAACGTCCCATCCGATGGACGGCGGCCTTTCCAAGCCCATCGGTGTCCCCTACTGACCGTGGGCAGGGCAGGGAATTTTGCGGAGATAAATCTCAACGCTGACCCAGCTGGGACTCGAACCTGGGAACTACAGATTACGAGCCTGGCGCGCTACCGACTAAGCCAACCCCGCCCCGCATATTTCAGAAGTTATAGAGCGTCTAAGTTAGATTCACATTCACATAAAATATAAATTTTCTAATATTTTGGTAGAGCAGTGTGCTACGCAATTTTCCATTGCCATTTTTCACAGTGTATTAAGTACACTTAATCAAAATCTACTAAAACCCAAAAGATTGCTTAAATTGAATGCCTAGTATCAATACAAGAGAATATTAATACCCATTTACATTATTCGTAATATCTTAGTTGATGGGACCTTCCCAGTAAGCCCTAGGTTACATGTGCCTGATATAACATATTATTCCCGCTGTTAATCATTATTACTCATTAAATTGTTTATATCCGCACAGAATAAACAAAAAGCATACCAATTATCAGCTCGTGCACATGGTCCCCAACCTTCCGAAAAGACCCCCCACACAGAAATGAATTCCACACGTCTTCGCTCCTTAAAACTCTCCGGGTATTCACCAACTTGTGCAGCATCACTTCTCTCTCCTCTTCCAATAATCCTCTTACAAACACTCAACAATCATTCTGTTGCTAGGACAGAGAGTCTCCTCTGACGATAACAATAACCATTCACATAACATTATAAAAGGCAACAGTAAAAGGGAGGTAGAGAGCTAGAGCGAGCCAACAGCACGCAAAACGAGCACTCACCTTCTAGCAGCACGAGGAAGAGCGAACAGCATCACGCGAACGCCGGCGCCAGCAGGCTGCTGCGGTCCACGCCCGTGCTGACATTCTGGCGTCTACGTCTTGCACTGGAGTCGGCGTGCATGCTCGTCAGTACAGCTGCCGGGATCAAGACTCAGCGATCGTTCCCATTGGCTGACGAGTCGCGTGGCTCTTGATGACTACCCCCCCTCCCATCCCCTCTGCTTCCTATAACAGGGAGGATGAACTGTTTCCACGTGGTCGACGAAAACATTCCGGTTATTATTTCCGAAAGTGCATTTTCAGTTAACCGATTATTTACGGAATGCAATTTTATCTCTGGCTGTTTCCAGGCAGGAGTTGTATCGATTATTTCGCTAATAAATTCGAATGCAATGGGAAATAACTGGGTTTAGAGATGCTGCGAAATTACTAAACTCTCAGCAGAAGAGAAAATAACAAATGAGATCAGGGCCAGATTTGGGGGGGCATGCCCCTCCCCCTTTGAGTAATGGAGGCAAAAGAAATTGTTAAACTTGTGCCCATGTCACGCAATTTTCAGGAACGGAGGAGTTGGATTATTTTACCTCTGAACGACACTTTTTTTTTCCATAAAATGGGCTAAATGGTTAGGTTACAAGGACCCCGAAGTCTCAGAGAAGGTTGGGGGAGGGGACCCACTGGAAAAACTGTCGTGAGACAGGTGAAGCCTCCCGTCAAGGCAATCCACATTGTTCTTTAACGTGCACAGAGTATGGCTGTCCCGCACACGGACCACGGCTTAACGTTCCATCCAACGGACGGTGGTCTTTCCAAGCCCATCGGTGCCCCTACTGACCATACGCAGAGCGAGGAGTTTTGCGGAGATAAATCTCAACGCTGACCCAGCTGGGACTCGAACCTGGGAAGTACAGATTAGGAGCCTGGCCCGCTACCGACTGAGCCAACCCCGCCCCAAAACGGAGGAGAAAATGTAATACTATAATGGAAATCTAATCTGTTTACCCCCCTCCCCTTTACTTTTTTTCCGGCACGATTGCTTCACTTCCCCCCCTTTCTCTCTCCCCTTATTTTTTTCTAGATCCTAGGCTGAATGCGATAAATCGACCGAAACCAATATCCACTAGTGAACATGGAATGCTCGTTTGCAAAGAGAAGAGTTTCCGTCATTATTTTTTTCGCAACTTTAACACCCTCTTAACGATTTAGATTAGAACTAATGAATCAATAGTGAAATGTAAATAGTAGCTTTTATTATTACCTATCAGATCATCATTGTTACCCATCAGATCAATTTTACTACCCATCAGATCACCATTATTACACATCAGATCACCGTTGCTATCCATCAGATCATCATTTTTTACCCGCCAGATCATCTTTATCAGCCATCAGATCATCGTTATTAGCCATCAGATTATTATTATCCATAAGATTATTGTTGTTACCCGTCAGATTATTATTATTATTATCCATAAGATCATTGTTGTTACCCGTCAGATTATTATTATTATTATTCGTAAGATCATTGTTGTTACCCGTCAGATTATTATTATTATCCATAAGATCATTGTTGTTACCCGTCAGATTATTATTATTATTATTATTATTATTATTATTATTATTATTATTATTATTATTATTATTATTATTATTATTATTATTATTATTATTATTATTATTATTATTATTATTATTATTATTATTATTATTATTATTATCCATAAGATCATTGTTGTTACCCGTCAGATTATTATTATTATTTTCCATAAGATCATTGTTGTTACCCGTCAAATTATTATTATCATAAGATCATTGTTGTTACCCGTCAGATCATCATTATACCTCTTCAGATCATCATTATACCCCTTCAGATCATTATTATACCCCGTCAGATAGCCGTTATTACTCGTCTGATCGCTGTTATTATCACTCGGATCATCATTATTCCCCGTCAGATCGCGTTATAATCCGTCGGATCATCATTATTCCCCATCAGAACATCATTATTCCCCTCAGATCACGTTATAATCCCTCGGATCATCATTATTCCCCATCAGAACATCATTATTACCCGTCAGATCACTGTTTTTACCTGTCTGATCGCCGTTATTATCCCTCGAATCATCATTAGTAGCAATCAGATCATCATTATTACCCGTCAGACCAGGAGGGAGTTGCCTCAGTCGGTAGAGCGCCACGCTCGTAATTTTCAGTTTCCAGAGCCAGTATTGAGATTTATCTCTGCTAGCCCACATCCTTCCCTCTATATGAAATAGGGACCCCTTCGTTGGACCTCTTTGGGTATATGTCCGAAAGTCGCATGTTCTCACTTTTGGGACAAAATGGGCTCTAAGTTCCCCATCAACCCAAACATAGAAACCAAAACGGCATCAACTTAAACGTAGAATCGAATTTCCTTTTATATTCCAACGGAGTTAATCGGCTGTCTTTTAACACGGCTGATTTAATTTTTTTCATAGTTTTGAATTTCCTCGTCACTCAACAGAGTAAAAATGTTTCGCTCTCATCATCATCAATACATATCAAACTTTGAATATTCCTGCAAAGAGCTAAAACAATGCAGACTCATTCAGGCATAATTTTTGTGGATTCTTACGTATATATATATTTTTTTTTAATTATTATTCATTTTATATTCATTCATTTTTTTAAATTTTTTTAATTATTATTCATTTATCTTTTTTTATAGTTTATCTAAGAAATTGATGTTTTTGAGATAATTAATTAATAATTTATAAAAAAAGTTAGTTTTATTTTTTTGATGTTGGTTCTAATATGTTTTTAAAATTAAATGTGTTTACATTATATTTTTGCAATTTATTAAAATATATTTTTCTCTCCTCTTCATATTTGTTACAACTGAATATTATATGCTCTAGTGTTTGTATGTTATTGCAGAAAAAACAATTTGGTGTGTATGTTATTGCAGAAAAAACAATTTGGTGTGTATGTTATTGCAGAAAAAACAATTTGGTGAGTTTATTTTTCTAAATTTAAATAGTGTGGAATTTGTAAGAGCTAGATTAGACTTTATTCTTAAAATCATAGCGATTTCTTTTTTCTTTAATCCAAAATTATTAAATTTACCAATGTTATTAGAGATTTGAAATCTGTGTGTTCCTAGCTTTTGCCATGTACCAATTCTGCAATTCTGCCAATAATTTTATTTTATTTATTTTTTTATGTATAACAAAATGATAAGAAGAATTTATAGTATAATTTAGATCTTTTGCCTCTTTTGCTAAAGTATCTACATGTTCATTATATGTTATATTAACATGTGAAGGTATCCATTGTAAAGTTATAATATTATTCTGATCTATGTGTTTGTAAGTTAAAGTAAATATATCATTAATAAATATTGAAAAATCATTTTTGAAAGAGTTATATTGAAAAATCTCCAGTGATGATTTACAGTCTGTAAATAGGACAATTTTTTTATTTTTTATGTTTCGCTCTCTCTCCCCTAGAAAAGGATGCACTAACATTCCTTGCAAGTCATCCTTTATTTCATACTGTTTAAACAACTTCTTTATTGTCTCGAAATAAGCTGGTAATTCCTCCGCTTTCTTCGGTAAGAGATAGTTATTAGGGTTTAGAATCTTCTGAAGCTTTTTTAATTTTAGATCATCCGAATCCACTGAGTTTTGACTTCCTTGGCTACTGCTATATTGCTATTTGCCCTTTCTGTAAATCGCCTAAATTCTATTTCCTTATCTCTTTCTTCCTTCTCCTTTTCCCTTTCTTCTTTCTCTCTTTTGTATTCCATTTCCAATCTTCTTTCTTCTCTATCTCTCTCCACCTCTCTTCGCCATTTCATCAACTCATATTCCATCTCTGAAATTGATCTCGGACCACATCCGCTAGCACCCTGTTCTACCCCAACATCGCTATCATTCCTATCAATTTCGCTAACTTCCCCACTTTCCTCAGCCTCAGTGTGTCTGATTAAATCAACCTCCCGTCCTGCTCAGTTTCATCCTTAGTTTTATCGCGACTCCTGAGCATCATTGGCAACTCAAATTAGTATAAAAGTAAAAAGAAGACACAAAAACCATAGATCTTTCCTTCCTTCAAAGATGGGCTCCTGCGCACTTGCCTGCTGTACCTGGAATCTCCTTCCACAAACGAGGAACCTCTTCTACAATGACCGACCATGGCACACGGAACCTCAGCGAAGATCCTGATGACTAGTATTCGAGGAATTATTTATTTATTTATTTATTCAACGTTACAGATATTTGAGAGGTCCTTATACAGGCTTCTCATCATACAAATTTTTAAAATGATTAACTATAATATTTTTTAGTTATTTTTCTTTTTATTCTTTTTGTTTCTATTCATTTTTTTTTTAAATCTCTTCCATAAATCTGTAGAGATTAGAAATTCAATAAAATTTTATATATTTTAGTTTTAGAATCAAAATCTTTCTGGTTCAAAATTAAATCAGTTCTAATCTCCTGAAACCCATGTTCCTCTAGAGATTTAAAGATTTTTTCCTTTGAGTTGTGTTGTTTATACAGTTAAGTAAAATATGACGAATTGTTTCGGGTACGTTACAGTTTTTGCAGTTTGGAGAGTTTGAAAGTTTAAGATAAAATTTTGTTTGATTTAGCATTGCTGTATTTGTTCTAAGTCTACAGAAGATACTTAATTGTCTTCTTGTGAACGGTATATTTTGAATATAATTAATATTTTTTAAAACAACGTATCTAAAGTTGTTATTTTTTAATGATGCTTCAAATTGAAAGAATTGTTCAGTCAATTTAAATTCTAATTTTTTTAATATCTTTTTTATAGTGTTATAAAAATTGAAGCAGTTGCTAATTTTGTTAAGTTTATGAGTATTTTTTGCTAATCCATCAACAATTTCATTTTCAATGATCCCTATATGACTAGGGATCCATTGAATTGTAATTTGATTATTTTTGAATTGTTTGTTAAATGTATTAAGTGTTAATAGTTTGTAAATGTATATATTATAGTCTGATTGGTATAATTCTTGTTGAAATGTTTGTATGGCTCCTTTGGAGTCCACAAAAACTGCAATTTTACAATTATTTAAGTTATTTAAAATCCAATTAAATGTTTCTATTATTGCTATTAATTCTGCATGTATTATTGAAGTATTTTGAGGTAATTTAAAAACTGTAGAAAATTTATCTTGAGGAACAAAAAATGCAGCTGTAGAGGATCTACTATCTGGTAGTACAGATCCATCTGTAAAAATGTTGAGGTGATTTTATATTTTTCTAATTGAACATTTTTTAAATTTTTTAATGCTGCTTCAGGTGGAATATTCTTTTTAGATGTTATTAGGGGAATTTCACTAAATATTTCGGGTTTTTCATAACACCAATCAGGTGTTAGATCTGGCAAATCTCCTTTTAATAATTTTCCTAAATTTACATTAAAAAATTCATGTATAATTATATCATTTTGTAGATTTTTAATTAAGGGATTATTATTAAAGTTTTTGTAAAAGTGATGGTTAGGAAGTTTATAATGTAATCTAAGAATATATTTTAGGAGTAGAATTTTTTGTCGAATTTCAAAAGGTGGAATTGCCGTTTCTGCTATAATAGAAATTGTTTGAACTAAATTTTGGTACTCCAAGTGCAATTTTAATGCACTGGTTTTGAATTGAGTTTAATTTTTTTAATTTTATGTTTAAAGCACCTTGAATAAATTCAAGTCCATATTCGATTTTAGAAGGTATTAAATTTTTATAAAATGTAATTAGATAGAATTGATTTGTTCCTCCATTTTTAAAGGCAAAGAATTTTAAAAAAATAATTATTTAAGACCAGAATTATAATTTTTTTCCTAATGAGAGTTCCAGTTCAATCTGAAGTCAAGGTTGATTCCTCAAAATTTCACCTGATAGATCAAAAGGAAGTTTTTCTTTATTAATTTGTAAAGTAAAAGTAGGAATAAATTTTCGCCTTTTAAAGGGGGGCGGGGGTGGCTCAGTCGGTAGCGCGCCAGGCTCGTAATCTGTAGTTCCCAGGTTCGAGTCCCAGCTGGGTCAGCGTTGAGATTTATCTCCGCAAAATTCCCAGCCCTGCCCACGGTCAGTAGGGGACACCGATGGGCTTGGAAAGTCCGCCGTCCGTCGGATGGGACGTTAAGCCGTGGCCCGTGTGCGGGAGAGACATACCCTGTGCACGTTAAAGAACACGCTGGATGGCCTTGACAGGAGGCTACCATCTGTCTCCCAACAGCTGTTCCAGTGGGTCCCCTCCCCCAACCTTCTCTGAGCCTTCGGGGTCCATGTGACCTGGCCATTTAGCCCATGGTGTGCAAAAAAGTGCCGCTCAGAGGTAAAACAACACAACACAAAACAACAGCAGCCTTTTAAAGAAGGGGATACAAAATGATTTTTTAACATTAATTTCCAAGTGCCATTTTTGGCAATATTCTTGTAGTAAATTTATTTATGTTTGTAAATTCCTTTGTAAAAGTTTTTCATTTTTATTTGTTGACCAAAAAATAAGATCGTCAGCAAACTCTGTATATGTAATATCGTTTAAAAATATGTTTTTAATATCAAGAATGTAAAAATTAAAAAGAGTTGGTGACAATATGGATCCCTGGGATAAACCTTGCGTAATAGTACAGTAGGTCAAAAAAGTATCCGAACACTACGGTTGATTACAAAATTCAGAAAAAATATCTGGCAACGATTTTTTTAGAAATTAGTGATCTGGCAACCTTCGTGTCACGTGATACGAAGGTTGCCAGATCACTAATTTCTAAAAAAATCGTTGCCAGATATTTTTCCTGAATTCTGTAATCAACCGTAGTGTTCGGATACTTTTTTGAGCGACTGTACATGTTTTTGATAATAAATCTCCAATTTTGACTTGTAGTGTTCTATGTAGTAGAAAATTAGAAAGGAAAAGTATAAAGCTTGAGCTTAGATTGATATTTAATAATTTTAATAAAAGTCCATGGATCCAAATTGAATCAAAGGCTTGTGAAAAGTCTATTGAAACAGCCAGTAAAGTTTGTTTAGAATAATTAGCAACATTAATATCATTAAGTAAAAGAGAAATATTTTCTTTGGCTGAACAGTTTTTGCGAAATCCAAAGAATGTTGATGGAAAAAACTGTCCAGATTCCAGAAACCAATTAAGACGATTAAATAGGATTCTCTCAAATAATTTAAAAGGATTTTTTAGCAATGAAATTGATCTGTAAGAATTTAGGTTAATGGCATCTTTTCCAGGTTTTTGAATAAATATGATTAAAACATGTTTCCATGAGAGTGGGAGTTCATGAGTTTTCCAAATAAAATTTAAAATATCTAAAAGTTTATTTTTCCAATTTTGGAGAAGGTTGTTTAAAAATTTGTTTGAAATTAAATCTGCTCCTGGTGCAGATTTTAAATTAATTTTTTAAAAGCAAAATTAAATTCATTTATTGCAAACGGTTAATCCAATATTGTATAAGATTGTTTAAGATTTTTAATTTTATAATTAATATTTTTAATTAAGTTTTTTTCTTTATTTGTGAATTTTACATTTTGTATAATTTTTGGGTTTTCGGCAAATAAATCAGTTGTTTGACCTAATTTTATTTGTAATAGCAATCTGTGAAAGAGGTAATTTTTGAGTTTTAATTGAATTAATTTTTTTTTAATTTTCCATAAATTATTTTTTGTGATGTAGTATTTAATTCATTTGTTAACATTATCCAATTTTCTCTATATATCTGTTTAAATTTTTTTCTAACTAATACTTTTATTTTCTTAAAGTTATTAATATCTGTAAAATCCCTAGATCTTTTTTCTTTATTTTCAGCCTTTTTACGTAGTGCTATAAGTTTATTCATAAACCAAAAGTTTTTATTGAGTTTAGGATTTTTGTTAATTGTGGTTTGAAAAGCAGGTTGAGTTAAGTTTGAAATTTGGGAGATTAAACTATTATAATCTAACGAATGTTCATAAGGGGAATTTTGTTCCAAAATATTTTTAAAAAGGTGCCAGTTGTTGAGATAAACTAATTGTTTAAGTTTGATATTAAAGTGTGTTTTTATTAAAATTGGGTGGTGGTCACTGCCCCTAGTATCTGGAAGCAGTGACCAATTTAAAATATCTATTAATTCAGTAGAAATGAAAGTTAAATCAATAATAGATCTTTGGTTGTTTGGATTATGAATTCTTTCTTTAGTGTTTAAGTTTACCAAGTTAGAATTTGCAATGTATTTACTCAAATGGATGTCTGAATAGTTAACAGTATATGAGTACCATGATGCATGGTGACTATTAAAATCTCCCAGAAGAACATGGGGTTGTGGGATTTGAGACATTACAGTTTTAAAAAATGATTCGGGGAAAACTATACCTGGATTATATATAAATTGACAATGGAAATAGATAAATTATTAATTAAAATTTGCACTGCAAGTATTTCAACATTGAAATTATCAGCATTAATATTTAAAATTTTATGATTAATATTATTGTTAACAATAAAACATATTCCACTATTATTATGTGGAGAAAAGAAAGGATAATATAAATAATTATGAAAGTTAAAAGTTTTTTAAGATTGAACCTCTTGCAAGGCAAAAATGTCAATATGTTTGTATTTACATAGCACAACAATATCTTCCTTTTTAGACATCAACCCCCTGCAGTTCCACTGCAGGAGGTTGAATTGCTTATTTCTTGAACTGTTGTGGGATATCCGAAATTAAGGTAAACTCCTCGACAGAGTGACAAATAAATTTTAACAGATGAAGTATTAAGTCCACTATTAAGTTTGCAGTGAAATGTTCTGAGTCAATTTTTTTTGCAATGTCCTCTGGTGAGAGTGAATGTACATTTTCGGGAGAATTTTTCTTTTTTTTTAGCTTGTTTCATTTTCGTGATTTCTGCATAACTTTTTTTTTTTGTCTTTATCCGATTGTAGGATATGTTCATCTTTTTTCTGTGGATGACTTTGGCGTTTAGAATAGGAAAATTGTACTCTTTAGAACATGAACTGTAGAACACCCGCTGAACTGCTTGCAGCTTCCTCATTTCCACGGAATCACTGACAAGAATCACGGAATCTTCTAAATTTCTTGCACTTTTTTTTGGCACAATGGAAATTTTCTTCCCTCTTTTTCTTTTAGCATAATGGGAATTTTCTTCAGCACATGAACGGTAATCCTGCCGGCTGTGCCAAATGTGTGCTGATGAGGGTAGGGACGCAGGTTCTTTCTTCAGATCACCTTAATTATGAATGCGCACTGAACTGTGCCAAATGTCGCGTTGGGCCAGATGATAAACGATTAACCATTCTAGAGTAGAGGATGATCAATTAATCCCTTAGTTACATTCACCATTACTAGGTGAAATCACAGTTTCGCAGGTTGTTACACCCGTACCGACATATGCCTCAGACTTGCTGTGCAAGCGATGTATAGAAAAGTGTCCAACAATTCAAGCACGAGAGTAGTATAATGGACGACACAGTTTATTTACATTTATAAACAATTACGTGCTGGGGATGCGTTCGATTCCATGGGCCTTTGCTGCTTTGCTGCTGCAAACAATCATGCAATGAGATAGAGATCTGCGCTTTGCAGATTCTCGCTTTACCGACCTTAACCTCGGCGAGAGGATATTTAATCCTCGCCTACAACATGGTTCACGCAGAATCGAATCTTAGTTCACGCAGAATCGAATCTTGGTTCACGCAGAATCGAATCTTGGTTCACGCAGAATCGAATCTTGGTTCACGCAGAATCGAACCTTGGCTCACGCAGAATCGAATCTTGGTTCACGCAGAATCGAACCTTGGTTCACGCAGAATCGAACATTGGTTCACTCAGAATCGAATCTTGGTTCACACAGAATCGAATCTTGGCTCACGCAGAATCGAATCTTGGCTCACGCAGAATCGAATTTTGGCTCACCCAGAATCGGATCTTGGCTCACGCAGAATCGAATCTTGGCTCACACAGAATCGAATCTTGGTTCACGCAGAATCGAACCTTGGTTCACGCAGAATCTAATCTTGGCTCACGCAGAATCGAATCTTGGTTCACGCAGAATCGAACCTTGGTTCACGCAGAATCGAACATTGGTTCACGCAGAATCGAATCTTGGCTCACGCAGAATCGAATCTTGGCTCACGCAGAATCGAATCTTGGCTCACGCAGAATCGAATTTTGGCTCACCCAGAATCGGGTCTTGGCTCACGCAGAATCGAACCTTGGCTCACGCAGAATCGAATCTTGGTTCACGCAGAATCGAACCTTGGTTCACGCAGAATCGAACATTGGTTCACGCAGAATCGAATCTTGGTTCACGTAGAATCGAATCTTGGTTCACGCAGAATCGAATCTTGGTTCACGCAGAACTGAACCCTCTCCTTAAGAATTTTGATTTCGAGCAAGAGTGGCATCCCTTGTCGCGTGTTAAAACAAACGTCCTTTCAGTTTGATAGCGACGGTCAGACCGTTATTCATTATTGCCGCGTTTGTATCCGCTAGCACTCGCGCCAGAGGCTAGTCGTAAAGAATTGCAAAAGTGTTTTTCATTCGCTGAGCCAACACCTCCTACAAGAGAAGGCCGTACAACTACGTCACAGAAAATGAAAACGTCTAGAGCCCCTATATACCAGGCCGACCAGCGACGATCTGCGTTTTGCGACTACGGTAGTCGCCGATCTCGGTATGCCCGCACAGGAAGCGGAGGGTTACGGCGGTTACGATTGAAGTTTGCCGCATGCATATTTTATGATATTAACCAAACCAAACTTAATCGTAAACGATGAATGACTACTAACTTAAATGTAGCCATCATTCATCTACATATTACTAATCGATATATCACATAAATTAACATTAAAATACAGAAGCAATAGTCAGAAGTATATATTATAGAACGCTGCAAGCCTAATGCACGTTGTAGGTCGAATTCTTTCAATCCACTTTTTTTAAATTTAATTGGATTAGCCTGGAATTTAAACACTGTGCAATTGTTCCTATAGCTGTTTAGACAATTCGCAGCTAAATATCTTCCGATAATAATTGTTTTTTATATACTAAGGATTGAAAAAACTGCGGCGCACACGGCGGCTGCGGGGCGGGGTGGCTCAATCAGTAGCGCGCCAGGCTCGTAATCTGTAGTTCCCAGGTTCGAGTCCCAGCTGGGTCAGCGTTGAGATTTATCTCCGCAAAATTCCCCGCCTGCCCACGGTCAGGAGGGGACACCGCTGAGTTTGGAAAGGCCGCCGTCCGTCGGATGTGACGTTAAGTCATGGCCCCGTGTGTGGGAGAGCCATACCCTGTGCACGTTAAAGAACACGCTGGATGGCCTTGACGGGGGGCTACCATCTGTCTCCCAACAGCTGTTCCAGTGGGTTCCCTCCCCCAACCTTCTCTGAGCCTTCGGGGTCCATGTGACCTGGCCATTTAACCCATGGTGTGCAAAAAAGTGCCGCTCAGAGGTAAAACAACCCAACCCAACCCACGGCGGCTGCATTGACCATAACACTAAGCCACGTCACGAGTTGGCATAAGAATGCCGAATAGGTCGGTCTTGTGTATAGTGGCTCTAGACATTGTCATTTTTCTGTGACGTAGTTGTACGGCCTTCTCTTGTAGGAGGTGTTGGCTGAGCACATGCAAGTCAGACAGCTCAGTCCCGAACAACAACTCATGAGTCGCATCCCCACATCAGCACTTCCAAAAATGTACTTATTACAGATTTAGTATATTTAAAACAACAAAAATGCAATAATAAATGAAAATAAATAAATTACAGGAACATGATACTGTCCGATCATTATTTCTTTACAGAAAGACTTAGCGATGATTCTTGCCGCTAATGAACGGAAATCATCATCTCCGATTAGAGATGAGTTTCGAGCTCGTGTTTCGAGACGTGTTGGAGCTCTGGCACAGATAACTTCAGGCTAGGGATCAGAATGATTTAAATTTTAAATATTTCTTGCAATTCTGAAAACAAAATGCTGAAAATAACCTTTTAATCAATCTTTACTGATTAATAATAAGCACCATGTGAATTATTTTGCGTATTTTCTATCTTTAACGAATGAATGGCTCTTTGCATTTATAATGATGTTCCAAAAAACTTTCAGCATCAACTAATCATATGTAGTATATAATAGCCGTAATTCCGGGCAATCTAATGAAAGGAGGGGGTGGACACGAGTGACGTCATCGGTGGCATAAATTGTCGGTTTTCCTGTGGTTTCGCTGCTACTTGAGAAATCGGTCCCAAATTTGGTGGGGGTGGTGCCACTTAATTCTAACCCTCTTTGGGTAAGACATCGTGTTCCTAGCTATCATGGGTCGGGAGAAAGTGTCTCGGAAAGTGTTCTAAATTTCTGGTGGCGCTGTCGTCGCCTATCTTGTGCATGGAGTAGTACGCCGTGTACAGTACGATAATTGTGGAAAGTTGTGAATGAACTTATCGATGAGAACAGTTATCAATGGACATACGGTTCGTGCTAAACTTTTGTCCTGGGATTAACAAGAATTTCTAATATTTTTCGTTGTAAATAGCATTAACATTTCAATTTTGTCAGAAAATGATTAAAATTAATGATTAGCGACATGCATTTCTGTATATAGGTATCAGGTAAAATGTTTTCTCCAAATTAGGCTTGGGCGGCGTGGGCTTGAAAAACTTGAGCGCCAAATCATCACTATCTCCGATAGTTGTAAACAATTTCCGCAAAATTCCCCGCCCTGCCCACGGTCAATAGGGGACACCGATGGGCTTGGAAAGGCCGCCGTCCGTCGGATGAGACGTTAAGCCGTGGCTCCGTGTGCGGGAGAGCCCATACCCTGTGCACGTTAAAGAACACGCTGGATGGCCTTGACGGGAGGCTACCATCTGTCTCCCAACAGCTGTTCCAGTGGGTCCCCTCCCCCAACCTTCTCTGAGCCTTCGGGGTCCATGTGACCTGGCCATTTAGCTCATGGTGTGCAAAAAAGTGCCGCTCAGAGGTAAAACAACCCAACCCAACTTGTAAACAATCCGTAGCGACAGGTAATTTTTTTCTGTGCATTTATTTTTTATTAACTAATAATTTTTCTTACGCATTTTAGCTGGATGTTTATGTTATCCAAGAGAGAAAGAAAATTCAAAACTTAACACTCACTTATGTTCCAAATGTAAAAATAACTATCGAACCATTTCCTCTACTTTTGAATACGTGCTTAAAAAAATGTTGTCAAACTTCACGATTTGATAAGCCAACTTAAGGATTAGTAAATTGTAACTTACTGGATTATTGGATTGGATGCTATTAAACCAGAGTCCTGCAAAGCCTAATTTGGAGAAAAAGTTTCACTGAAACATATGTACAGAAATACATGTCGCTAATCATTTATTTTATTCTTATATTATTGATTATTTATATTATTAATTTTAATTATTTTACGACAAAATTGAAATGTTAATACTATTTTGAACGAAAACAATTAGAATATTAGTTCAAGGCATTAGTTGCTAGTTTAAAAATAGCGAAACAAAAAAAAATTAAGATGCAGAATGGTAATTTTTTGTTTGCATTCCTAGTTTAATTTTTAAATATATTTAGATAAGAGACTAAGTGCAACTTATACATTGCAGAAATTATTATATAATTTAAATTAATGCAATTAAACATCCATCTTCGTGGGTATTAAATGGACAAGAAATAAACGCAAGATATGAATAAGAGGGTAAAAAATTAATGCATTAATTCGCTTCATCGCCTTTGCAAAAAAACAAGCACCCGACTTATTAGAGCTTTAGTAATTCCCTTCAAAGTGACTTTTTTGCTAGCTAATTAAAATTTCGCTTCTCTTCGGAACATGTTTTATTAGAACTAATTAACGCTAAGAATCTTAAAACACAAAATAACACAAATTTATTTCATTAAAAGAAAATTAAATGCTCATCAACGAAAAAGTAAATTGTATGAAAATAATATCATTTTAAATAGGTTTTGTCTACGACACGAAGTCCGACAATTGAAAAATATACACAGCAACAGAGTGGCTGATTTACGGCATTTTATTCTTGAAGGAAATGACGTGTGTAAACCATTTGATATGATGCAAACATGGACGTCGGCAGAATGAATGAATTAGCATAAACTCATTCATACATCGCATCATAATACAATTAAGGCTGACCAAAACCAAAGCGAAAAAAAAAAGGGACATTTATTATTAATAAATAAATATAGGAAATATAAAATATAAAAAAGGGACATTTATTTATTAATAAATAAATATATATATTCCGATCGGATCTAGTCCGGATCGGAATATAACGTCACACAAGCTATAACATCACACAAACTATAACATCACACAAGCTGAGAAAAGGTTAGCCATTGGTGGTGTAGTGATTAGCATAACAGGCATGTTTCCTGGAGACGTGGGTTCGAATCTCACTGAAAGTTTATAACGTCACACATGCTGAGAAAAGGTTAGCCATTGGTGGTGTAGTAATTAGCATAACAGGCATGTTTCCTGGACACGTGGGTTCGAATCTCACTGAAAGTTTATAACGTCACACAAGCTGAGAAAAGGTTAGCTATTGGTGATGTAGTGGTTAGCATAATAGGCATGTTTCCTTGGAGACGTGGGTTCGAATCCCACTCATGGCAAAAACCAATTTTTACAGCTCATTATTTCATGAGTTCCATGTCAACAGAACTTATTCTGTGATTCTTTACTACTGATGTCTGTATTCGTTTTTAAGTTGAAAATTTGTTGTTGTTTTTTGTGCCTCTTAGGAATCTAATTTTTTTTGCCTAGTGGTTCTTCACTAAGTTTACGTTGGATCTTTATTGTGGTCATTATTAAGACTTCGTCAATTACTATTTCGCAACTCTTTTTCAATATTTTTTCGTTTGCATATATAGTCGGGATTCTGCATGACAAAATATTACCGGGATTCATTTTTTTCAGTTTCTCAGTGTTAAGTTGCATTCACAGATAGACTTTCCGTGTTGACTTCGCTCCCCTTTTTTTGTTGCTTGTTTTCAGTCAAGATTCCAAAACTACGCGCTACAGCAGACATCTAGCGGTGAAGCAAGATTTTCAGAATATTAAAAACATTGAAAATTCGCCAATTAAACTGAACGGCCCGTGCGAGACATCCACAAAACGTAAGTTGCCCAAAGAAAAATTGCACACTTCTTTTCTTACATCTAAGAATTTCCAAGATTTGAATAAAAATGAACAAAATTTAAAAAAATAAATTACCCCTCACGCAACTCCCCGCCTTGCCCACAGTCAGTAGGGGACATCGATGGACTTGGAAAGGCCGCCGTCCATCGGATGGGACGTTAAGCCGTGGTTCCGTGTATGGGAGGGACATACGCTGTGCACGTTAAAGAACACTCTGGATGGCCTTGACGGCAGGCTACCATCTGTCTCCCAACAGCTGTTCCTGTGGGTCCCTTCCCTCAACCTTCTCTGAGCCTTCGGGGTCCTTGTGACCTGGCCATTTAGCCCATGGTGTGTAAAAAGTGCCGCTCAGGGGTAAAACAACGCAATTGCTTGCCACAGATGTCTGGAAAGAACCTGCGGCCTCGAACCCAAATACCTTTGATCACTAGCCAAGTGTGCTAACCGCTTGGTCACCAAAATTTACAAATCACCCAATTTAATTTTGCTTTACAAAGCTGTGTTACCTATGAGCGGCACTTTTTTGCTCACAATGCTCAGGTAACAAGAGCCCGAGGGCTCAGAAAGGATTCGGTGGAGAGGATCCACGGTACGACTGTTAGGAGACAGATGGTAGTCTCCTGTTAAGGCCATCCAGCGTGTTTTTTAACATGCACAGGGTATGGCTCTCCAGCACACGGGGGCCACGTCTTAAAAGTCCCATACGACGGACGACGGCCTTATCTAAGCCTATCGGTGCTCCCTACTGACCGAGGGCACTTAAATCTGGTCCAGCTGGGACTCGAACTTGGGAACTTCAGATGACGAACCTGGCGCTCTACCTACTGAGTCACCTCCGCCTTAGCGAGATTATGGTATAAGTTGAAAATTGAAGAATTCTGACCTAATGTTTTGTGTAGAAGGGGTAGTTGTGCAGAAGGGTAGTTTGTGCATAATGGTAGTTTTGTGCAGAAGGGTAGCACTCCGTCACAGTGGAATAGATGTCAACGCTATGGCCACGCTCAGAGTGGGTGTTATAATGGACCACGTTGCATGAAGTGTGCTGGAGATCACTTTACTGAGATCTGTACACGCAATAGAAATGATTTGCCCCCAAAGTGTGCAAACTGTGGGCTTGGCCACACAGCCAACTTTAAAGGGTATAAATTCTACCCTAAGAATGCATCAGTGAACACCCAAGATGCTGCTGATGGAAAAGTTTCAGAAATTAGTGCAAATTCCGAGAAACGTACTCCACTTCGTTCAAAAACAACAACAGACAAAGGAAAAGTTACCCCAAAACTTCCTATCAAAACTACCAGAGATACTACTTTTGCAGATATTGTCAAAGCAAATGATAAACCTCAACCTGTAAAAGTAAATAAATCTAATATTAATAGCAAGCTAACAACCAAATATATTAAGGCCAAAAGTGCCGAAAATAAAGAATCAGAATCGATTCTAATTAATGACCTAAAAGAAGTTTTGAAGTTTTTCAAGCAAATAAATCTTGCTGAACTTCTTGTAAACATTAAGATACTGTTTACTGAATATCAGACTGCCACTGGCCTTATGGCCAAACTTAAAGTGGGTTTTAAGGCTTTCGATTTCCTATTCAATGCCATAAACTGCAATGGCTAATACATCTGTTTCTAAGGAACATCTTGTCTTCCAACAGCTGTTCCAGTGGGTCTCCTCCCCCAACCTTCTCTGAGCCTTCAGGGTCCATGTGATCTGGCCATTTAGCCCATTGTGTGCAAAAAAGTGCCGCTCAGAGGTAAAACAACCCAACCCTGACCTCATAACTAACAAAATGCCTAAAAAACTGCCAAAAAAGGCGATTGTTCATTTGTGTTCAATCTTCAATCTACTCATCAGATTCGGTAACTTCCCGAATATCTGGAAGAATGCTCATGTTAGAATGATCCTAAAGCCAGGGAAAAATCCAAGTTCCCCCTAAGGTTATCACCCAATCAGCTTGCTTTCCTGTTTGAGCAAGCTGCTTGAGAAGGTGATTCTCAACAGACTCTCTGATTTTCTTAATCAGAACCACATCAGTCCAGATTCACAATTCGGCTTTAGAAAGATGCCCACTGAGCATCAGATCCTCCGTGTAGTTGAGAAGATTGCTGAATCCTTGAATAAGAAGGAAACGGTTGCCTCAGTGTTTCTTGATGTGCCCAAAACCTTTGACAAAGTTTGGATAGATGGTTTATTGAACAAACTTGTCAGGGCTAAGGTTCCATCAGGAATTATCCAATTTATACAGTCATACCTTAACAATCGTACATTTCAAGTACAGATTGAAAACAGCCTTTCTACGATACATCCCATCGAAGCTGAAGTACCACAAGGCTCCCTTCTTGGACCAGTGCTCTTTTCTATTTACCGTTATGATTATCCTGTTATTGACAGGATCACTACTGCTATGTATGCAGATGACATTGCTCTTCTCTCACCCTCGCTGAGCGCATCTATTGCTATTAATAGATTACAGCAAGGTATGGATAAAATAGAGCAATGGTACAGTAAATGGAAGATTGGAATCAATGTTGAGAAAAGTGGTTCAGTTTTATTTACCACCAAAAGAGTCACTAACTCTCAACTTTTTCGATACACCACTTAACTGGCAGAGAACTGGTAAGTATCTGGGCGTTACCTTGCATAGCAAGCTCAGATGGGACAAGCACATTGAAAATGTTCTGAAAAAGCAAACGTGATTCGATTCCAACTTGGCCCTTTGATGGGGAGCAATTCTATCCTCTCCATTGAGCATAAGTTACTACTTTACCATACAGTTCTTAGACCTGTTATAACATATGCATCCCCCCATATGGACTAACACGACAAAGCGAAATATTAAGAAACTCCAGATCTATCAAAATAAAATCTTGAGACAAGCCGTAAATGCCCCATGGTTTGAAACCTAGACCAACAGACAAATACATGGGGATTTAGGCGTCCAACATATTTACACCCATATAAAGCAGATCTCTAAGAAATTCTTAGAAGCTGTGGACACGATTTCATTACTAACATTTTAAAGTATGATCATGATCCTATGAGCAGGTTCAGGAGGGCTAGACCATTGGTTTTCGATCAGGAACACTTTATGGTCTAGTACCCTGATCTACCATATTTATCATTGTTTTTCTGCCCCTTGAGGCTCACCTTTTGGTGATTTTTGTGTTGTCCTTTGCGACTCTTGCCATTCATTGAATATCCTCAGATGGAGAAGGTTATGGGATCTTTTATCCTGGTGCTTCGAAAAATCATAACTATGCTACATGCTGCTGTTCCTTCCTAGACATCTGCTGATATAAATGAATTCTAGATATAGTTTTCTTTCGAGCGGAACCTCAAAACACTTAGTTTAAAGCAGAACGAAACTCTTGGTTACACTTTGCCCAAGAATTCGATTTGCTTATCGTTTCCAAAGTTGTTTTTCTGCTGAGTTCGGGGCGGGGGTGACTCAGTCGGTAGCGCGCCAGGCTCGTAATCTGTAGTTCCCAGGTTCGAGTCCCAGCTGGGTCAGCGTTGAGATTTATCTCCGCAAAATTCCCCGCCCTGCCCATGGTCAGTAGGGGACACCGATGGGGTTGGAAAGGCCGCCGTCCGTCGGATGGGACGTTAAGCCGTGGCCCCGTGTGCGGGAGAGACATACCCTGTGCACGTTAAAGAACACGCTGGATGGCCTTGACGGGAGGCTACCATCTGTCTCCCAACAGCTATTCCAGTGGGTCCCCTCCCCCAACCTTCTCTGAACCTTCGGGGTCCATGTGACCTGGCCATTTAGCCCATGGTGTGCAAAAAAGTGCCGCTCAGAGGTAAAACAACCCAACCCTGCTGAGTTCTGCCACCCTTTAGTGCTCTATGACGTACTGTGGTGGAAAACGTATTTCGAAAATTCCGTGCAAAGTAGAACTTTTTTTATTTCGATGTTTTAGCTGGTTATAAAAAAAGAAACTACATTCCCACTTTGCCCTCTGTCCGTTTGCAGACATTCCACTGATTTGGTTTTAGAAATAAAATGGAAATAATTGTTTTGTATTGGTGAAAAAATTACAATTCACACACTTTCCGAATCTCCCAAATTGTTGCGCTCTCTAACGGTAGAAAATTTTGAAAATTGCGAATTTTTTAAACCTATATTGCAAACGATGCATTTAATTCTAAACATTATTAATTTTGATGGTGGAGATTTTAAGTCGTGAAGTTTGCGTTGGCAACAATATAAGACGCAGATAAAGTTAGACTGTCAGAGACAAGAGACGATCCTTTTCAATCCAAGCAACGATTCCGGCACCCTACTTCTTGGAGGCGAGGTTGCTCAATCGCTACTGCATCAGGTTTGTAATCTATAGTTCCCAGGTTCGAGTCCCACCTGGACCAATATTAAGATTTATTTCCACAAAATCCTTCACCCTCCCCTCGGTGAGAAAAAGGACACTGATGGGCTTGAAAAGATCTCCGTCCATCGCATGAAACATTAAGCCGTGGCCCCTTGTGCACATTAAAGAACACGCTGGATGATCTTTAAAGGACGCTACCATCTGTCTCCTAACAGCTATCCTGTGGGTCCCCCCCACCCTTCTCTAAGCCCTTGGGTTCCTTATGAACTGGCCATTTAGCCCATTGTGTGCAAGAAGTGCCGTCAGAGATAAAATAAGCGACAACCCTTGACGAAACCCAGGAGTCGGGTTTCGACAAGGGGTTCAAATAATTTTGTTTCGGTAAGGGTTCGAACTTAAATTGAATTTTATCCTCTCCCACCCCGCACCCGACTCCCGAGTAATCCTAAATCCTGAGTAAGTCCTGAATAGGTGCCTGCTTGAAATCTTTCATCAATTTAATTTCCCTCCTTCGTTTCCTCCTCTGTTCACTGACTGTCCACACCCGATGTACAGAGGGGCGGGGGTGGCTCAGTCGGTAGCGCGCCAGGCTCGTAATCTGTAGTTCCCAGGTTCGAGTCCCAGCTGGGTCAGCGTTGAGATTTATCTCCGCAAAATTCCCCGACCTGCCCACGGTCAGTAGGGGACACCGGTGGGCTTGGAAAGGCCACCGTCCTTCAGATGGGACGTTAAACCGTGGCCCCGTGTGCGGGAGAGCCATACCCTGTGCACGTTAAAGAACACGCTGGATGGCCTTGACGGGAGGCTACCATGTGTCTCCCAACTGCTGTTCCAGTGGGTCCCCTCCCCCAACCTTCTCTGAGCCTTCGGGGTCCATGTGAGCTGGCCATTTAGCCCATGGTGTGCAAAAAAGTGCCGCTCAGAGGTAAAACAACCCAACAACAACCCGATATACAGAGGAGGCTCTGTCCGCTCCCAGTTCATCCCACTCTCCATCCTTCAATGCCATAACCAAAATTCTCCAAAGCATCCCAACCGTTGATATTCTCCACGGCAACTAGTTCATCTCCCTCAGGTGTGCCAAAGCTTTCCCAAACGCATTTTGCATCAACCCCACAAAATAAAGTCTTCTTTTCTTTTTCACCTTCTCTCGATCTTACTTTCTCTTCTCTCTTTCCCGCGCATTTGTTTCTTCCATATGATCTCCGTTCACTCTCGTGCAGCTCGGAATACGCTTTCTCGTAATAACCTTAGCCTCGAACGTGGGGAGATTCGCTAACGCTGCATTCGCTTTCGTTCTGTGAGAGGAACATTTATCGCACAAATCGCACAAAGCACGCGTTGGAACCACAAGCACCTTATAGGCACTTTCCACCATTTAGGCGTTTTTTTTTTTCAGTACGTAGAGCTTAGCGTTAGTGTGTGGGAGTCTGTTAAGGTACAGTCGCTCAAAAAAGTATACGAACGCTATAATTGATTACAGAATTCAGAAAAAGTATCTGGCAACGATTTTTTTAGAAATCGTTGCCAGATATTTTTTCTGAATTCTGTAATCAACCATAGTGTTCGGATACTTTTTTGAGCGACTGTAGGTGGTCATATTATTTTGATACTAGATCGTGTGGGCTCACTCACGGAAATATTGAGCGTGTGCGGTTACCGTTCACAGTAACTGCACACGCTCCAGTTTGCTGTGAACGGTAACTGGAGCGTGTACAGTTGCTGTACGCGCTCCAGATATTTTTCCTGAATTCTGCAATCACGTGACACGAAGGTTGCCAGATCGAGTAAGTCCTGAATAGTCACGAGACACGGAGGTTCACTAATTTCTAAAAAAATCGTTGCCAGATATTTTTTCTGAATTCTGTAATGAACCATAGCGTTCGGATACTTTTTTGAGCGATTGTACGTTAATGCTATTTTGTGTTGTTTCCAAGTAAAAAATAGAGAAGTGAGCTAAGAAGTTGAAAGTGAAGTTAGCGTGCATCGTACGTCAGCAGTTGTTTTGCATTCTTATTATTTTGTTACTTTGATCAGGATAATAATAATTTGGTTAGTGCATTATTGATTTCATGTCTTACACATTACACTTCGTTCTTTTTCTGTTGGTTGAGAAATGCATGACGGGATTGCAGAACAGTTATGACTTGTTGCAACAAAATTCACTCTCAGACTTAAAAACCTTGAGGCATCGAGAAAACGAAAACTTTGTTTTATGGATGGTCTTGGATCACTTGTGCTCTGGGTTGGGTTGTTTTACCTCCGAGAGAACTTTTTTTTCACACAATGGACTAAACAGCCAGGTCACAAGAACCCCTAGGGCTCAGAAGATTATCCAGCGTGTTCTTTAACGTGCACGTGGTATGGCTCTCCTGCAGACGGTTCGAGTCCCAGCTGGGTCAGCGTTGAGATTTATATCCGCAAAAATTCCCCGCCCTGCCCACGGTCAGTAGGCTTGGAAAGGCCGCCGTCCGTCGGATGGGACGTTAAGCCGTGGCCCCGTGTGCGGGAGAGCCATACCCTGTGCACGTTAAAGAACACGCTGGATGGCCTTGACGGGGGGCTACCATCTGTCTCCCAACAGCTGTTCCAGTGGGTCCCCTCCCGCAACCTTCTCTGAGCCTTCGGGGTCCATGTGACCTGGCCATTTAGCCCATGGTGTGCAAAAAAGTGCCGCTCAGAGGTCATGTGACCTGAAGACGGTGCCACGGCTTAACGTTCCATCTGAAGGACGGATGCCTTTTCAAGCCCATCGGACTAATGCTCTGAGTACTCAATGTCAGATTGATGAAATCTGGCAAATCTTTGAATGAATCATTTTTACGAACTCTCTAACGAAATAATGTCAAATACCACCGGTGGGGGGGGCCATACTGCTGAAGTATGAGGGTAAACCAGAAAGTAAAATTTCCAGTTTGTTCCCAAGCAAATTAATAAACATCTGGGCTTTGCCACCACCTCAGTACTATATAGTGTCACTAAGTGGCAGTTGTCACCACTGTTATACACTCGTGTTATGAGGTGCAGAGTCCGAGCGAACGTAGTGACGGTTCTATACATCTATATGAAGCTGGAAATCCAGCAGAAATCGAATTATTATATGAAGCTGGAAATCCAGCAGAAATCGAATTATTATATGAAGCTGGAAATCCAGCAGAAATCGAATTATTATATGAAGCTGGAAATACTGCTTCATATAATAATTCAGTTCCTTTGAGCATAAAAGGCCTAACAAGTGCAAATCTATCGACTTCTTGTGGCTGTGTACGGCTCAGATGTACTGTCAGCGTGACATGCGAGCAAATGGTCATGTGACTGGAGTGGATGAAGATCTGGTGATGGGCAACTGCTCGCCACCCATCACGCCATCTATACCTGATGCTGTCATATTTTGATTTGTTTGGAAGCGTCTCCAAGATGATACTTTCCATCAGATGTCGCTCTCGAAGAGGAACAAAATGGCTTCAGGAACAGGATGCGTCCTTCTGCCTGCAGGGCTTCGATAAAGTGGTCGACGGTTATGACAAGTGTCTCACCAACTCTGCTGACTTTGTGGAAAAATAGTTCACTACGTGGGGAAATTTCTTATACATTGAGATACCAGTTTATAACGTAAACCATCCCTCGTCACATAAATGGTTCCTTCCAACATGTAATGCATCACGTGACCAGCTGTATGGTATAAATCAAGCAGATCAGCTCTTCAAGGTTGGGTTGTTTTACCTCTGAGCGGCACTTTTTTGCACACCATGGGCTAAATGGCCAGGTCACATGGACTCCGAAGGCTCAGAGAAGGTTGGGGGAGGGGACCCACTGGAACAGCTGTTGGGAGACAGATGGTAGCCTCCCGTCAAGGCCATCCAGCGTGTTCTTTAACGTGCACAGGGTATGGCTCTCCCGCACACGGGGCCACGGCTTAACGTCCCATCCGACGGACGGCGGCCTTTCCAAGCCCATCGGTGTCCCCTACTGACCGTGGGCAGGGCGGGGAATTTTGCGGAGATAAATCCCAACGCTGACCCAGCTGGGACTCGAACCTGGGAACTGCAGATTACGAAGCTGGCACGCTACCGACTGAACAACCTCCGCCCACTCGGATGGTTACATTGAGCATGATAATGCACCTGCTCACAAGGCACGTATCGTCAGTGAATGGTTCCAGGAACATCCCGACAAATTTCCCTTGCTTCATTGACTTGCACAGTGCCCAGTCTAAACCCAATCGAGCATCTTTGGTATGAGGTGTTAAGGGCTGTTCGCAGTGAGATTATGCCACTGTCCAATTTGAAGAAACTGTGAAGCACAGTCGTTTCCGTAAGGTACAACATTCCTGTACAACGCATCCAGTATCTTGTAAGTTCCATGCCCCGACGAATTCGGACCTTTTTGTAGGTCAAAGGAGACACAACACGCTACTGGGTAGGTGTACCAGATAAACTGACATCTCAGTGTGCATTGCCTTTGGTGTAATTACCTGCCGTCCACAGATATTAAATAGGGAACCAAACTTTCTCACTTACCTTCGAATAATATTTCAGTATTGGTTCAACATGCATTGGGAAAGCTTTGAAGAGCGTATCATAATGCACTTCGGAAAACTTCTTAAAATCACGCTCACCATGCCAAGAGCCTTTCTTTTGCTTCCTACTGAATAATTCTTTAATTTTTTTTTCTCGCAAAAAAAAACGATTATTTTTAAAGAGCGATAGAATAAAATAGATAGAATAAAGAAAATGTGATATTAAGAAATATCGGGGGGAAAAATATCAGAAAAAAAAGACGGAAGCTACAGCATTGCCGTACCAATATTGGAGTACATATTTCCATATTATGTGAATGTGAATCTAATTTCGAAGATCTATAACTTCTAAAATATGCATTTGATTGGAAAATATGACAAAAGATAAATTAAAGATCATAATCAAATCGGAACTTCAGTGTAGATTTGGACAGTGGACAGTGGCATAATTTTGCTGCGAATAGTCCTTAATACCTCATCCCAAAGATGCTCTATAGGGTTTTGTTCTGGGCACTGTGCAAGCCAAAGAAGCAAGGAAAATTTAATAAGCTTGCGTAAATGTTCCACAGGTATGGCGACCCATGCATCCTCCAGAGCTGTCCACAATTCTCTCAAGGTCGTCGCTGATGGGACACGGCCCCGAACACTCTGCTCGACGGTATCCCAAAGATTTTCGATGGGATTTAAATCTGGGCTTCTAAGTGGCCAATTCATTATCTCGAAGTCAGCAGAATGCTCCTGCAACCATGCAGTAGCCAACCTGGACCTGTAAGATGAACAGTTGTCTTGCTGGTAGAAGACATCTCCACTGGGATACATGATGGCCATAAATGGGTGTAAATGGTCAGCCATGAGTTCTACGTACTGGGAAGCATTGAGAGTCGTCGGTACACGTACCAAAGGTCCCACAGTCGCCCAACTGAAGACACCCCAGTCTATTACTGAGCCACCACCAGTTTGTACTGTTCCGGCCTGACATGCAAGATCCATGGCTTCATGGAGTTGGCGACATACCCTCAGTCTTCCATCGGCGTGATGAAATTTAAATTGGGAATCATCACTTCAGGCTATCCGTTGTCAATTTTCGATGGTCCAGTTTCGATCCCCCTCCCCCGATAGGGGACCACCTTGGCGTGGTGGGGGGGCTTCGGGCCCAGCAACCCGGTCGAAGGCTGTGCCGACCAGCGTGGCTGCACCGGTTGGACATAGCCAAGACCAACCGAGGTCGGCGATGCCGCTGACCTGTTCCTTGTCCGGTTGGATGGTGACGGTGTCTGAGACCTCACCTATCAGGTGCTCTGGGTGAGCAGTTCGAGGGCTCTTCTGAAAAGATTTGTCCCGCAGTAGGTCGAGCCCTCACCAAAGTCTAAGCCTTACTAAGAGTCTCCACCCCGGGAGCCGAGCGAACTTGGATCTATATATCCTTGTTCATGGCTAACTGGGGAACAGATTAAAGTTAGGTTTCTTCCGGTGGTTAGCTTTCCTTCTATAGGACTGCTGCCATGTGAGGCCGGGGTAGAGGTGCGTCTACATGGTGCATTCTTGCCCCCGGCTCTAGATAAGCACGGCTTTTCATAACCAGGTAGTGTCGTGAGACGGAACCGGGAATTGCCGTGGTTGATTAAGATCGCAACAAAAGAGAGATCCACTTTCGATGTTCTATTGCCCAGGCAAGGCGTTGAGCCCGGTGTTGTGCCATTAAAAGTGGGACTCTCATAGGTCGGCGGCTCCCGAAGCCGAGACGATGAAGTGATCATTGCACGGCTGTTCACTGACTTCCCGGCTGGAACCCGCGTTCAGATGGGAGGTGATTTCAGATAATGTGACACCCTTATCGGTCCATACTATGCGGGTCAGACAGCGAAGACGATCATTCAAGGCTGGTTGTCCTTTGCAGTTTGTCCGGGTGTTTGTTTTTTTGCTGGAATTTTCATATTCCCGGAACACTCTTGAAACCGTCGTACGAGAAAATCCGAGTTCGTTGACAATTTCGGAGATCGAGTGTCCCATTCGTCGGGCACCTACGATCTGCCGTCTGTCAAATGCATCTAAATCCCGCGCCTTTCTCGTTACGCTTCTCACGACGAATGCTTGGGGAAGCCAAAGCTGACAGCTATATATGACCAGAGTTTCAGCCACGCATGCGCGCAAATGCGGGACACGTACTGAATTTGGATAATGTCTTCTATCCCTAATTCAATGGCACTTCATTGTATGTAAATTTCAATTTTCAAAAGTGTTCATTCAGTATTTAAAGAGTTATGGAAGCTAGAACACTTTACAGCAGTAATGAATTACAATTTACCTCAGATATTAATCGAAACTTAAATAATAAGTTTTGTTTCAAAACGTTTAATGAAATAAATATACAGTTTTGGAAGTTTGCGTAATGATTTTTTCAATATTAGTCAATTACGGATTATTTTTATGAAACGAGAATTCATTTATAAATACTTTACTTGCTTTAAATATTCCAGCTTCTATAAGTCTTTGAATACTGAACGAATACTGTTGAAAATCGAGATTTAAATAGTTTTTATTATGATCTTTATTTTATCTTCAGTCACGTTTTTCCATTAAACGCATATTTTAAAAGTTATAGAGCTTTAAATGTAGACTCCCATTCACGTAATAAGGGTTGGGTTGGGTTGTTTTACCTCTGAGCGGCACTTTTTTGCACACCATGGGCTAAATGGCCAGGTCACATGGACCCCGAAGGCTCAGAGAATGTTGGGGGAGGAGACCCACTGGAACAGCTGTTGGGAGACAGATGGTAACCTTCCGTCAAGGCCATCCAGCGTGTTCTTTAACGTGCACAGGTGGGACTCGAACCTGGGAACTACAGATTACGAGCCTTGCGCGCTACCGACTGAGCCACCCCCGCCCCCCACGTAATAAGGAAATTCTATAATGTTTTGATAGATCAGTGTAGATAACTGTTGATTACGTGTGTTCCCCGTTCTTCATTGTTGAAATGAAACAAGATGTGGATTGCGAAACAATGAAAATGTAAACATCGATAGGAGCACAGAACGATGGAGAACATTCCATTAAGAGAGCAGTGAAACAAAGTGGAGTTGAAAAACAGAAGATATGGGGGAAGAGAAAAGGAAAGGACATTTTAGACGCAAGAAAGAAAAAGGACTTTGAAAAACATAGCACTGAAAAGACTTACAGAAAGAAGAGACGAAAAGCCACTGTAGGAATGAAAGAACAACAAGTGGTTGAAAGAGCTTGCCAGAGGAATAAAGACACTGAAGTAAAAGGAGTACAAGTAAGATCCAAAGTCGGAAAAAAAAGAGCAGCTAAGGTCATTACGAGAGAGTGCATTTTGAGCAGGGCTAGAGTGAACGAGAGTACAATGGATGTCATGTATTCACATCCTATGAAAATCTAATTCTGCTTCCGACACTTCCGCACAAAAGGAGCTACACTGCGCAGAAGATCAGGGGCTTTAGAGTAGAGCCATCTAGATACACCGGGCCACGACAGCCGTTCAACAAAAGAGGCGAACTTTATATGCGTAAAGATTGGAGTGATTTAATTGTCTAAAGTTTAACTACAAGCTATTTGTTTTTACTACAATTAAATCAAATTGTTATTTATTATTATTTTATTTAGATTTTTCTGGATGTTTTAAAATTGTTATTAATTGTCGCCGTCCCGTGGCCGAGTGGTTAGCGCGTTTGGCTGTTGATCTAAGGGACCTGGGTTCGAGGCCGGATTAAGGCATGGATGTTCGTGTTGTTTTTCTGCTGAGGTCCTGCCATCCTTTCAGATCTTCTACTGTGGCATATAAACTGACAGGCTCCTGTCAGACCTCTGTGGCAAGCAGCTGCTTGAGGGGGTATTTATTTTATTTAATAATTTAAAATTTAAATTGTCTAAAGTTTAACTACAAGCTATTTATTTTTAATACAATGAAATCAAATTGTTATTTATTATTGTTTTATTTATATATTTCTGGATATTTCAAAATGAATTACTAAAGTTTTAAAACTAAATAGCTACCAGTTAAATTTTAAGAGATATGCATTCAATATTACATACAATATATTTTTTTGCATAGCTCCAAGAAATGCACTTTAATTAGCTAAACTCTTACTTAAATTGCCTAATAACCTTGGGCGAGATCGGGTATCCAACCCCGGTGGAGCCCTTAGTTTGCAGTTAGGATTAGCTTAGCCAAATTATTTACTTTAACTTTATGTGTAGAATTGTAGAGATTTCAAGCTGAAAACTCTACTTATTTTCTGAATTATTTTATGATAAAATAAAATAAAAAAATTCTTTTATAAGAATCTTTTATGATTCTTAATGATCTTTTTTATTGCTGATAATGAGGTCCACAATGTACGTGTAGTCTAAATTTTTATCATTTGAGTCAATTGATGTAAGGTTGTTTAAAAATTTTTTCGAATCTGTTATATTCTTTTGTCCTGTCCAACTTCCCACAAATTTGGAAATTCCAAAGCTCGCTGAAGATTGAGTCTTAACTCATCCAGAAAGCATTTTCTGCTTGTTTTATCTAAAAGAAAAAATGAAAAATGGAAGAGAATTTTAAGTATAATATTTCCACTATTCATTTCCACTACTTATTTCCAATAAGTGCCACAGATGCCAGAGGTATGGGCATGCTCAAAGTGCATTATATTTGTGTGATGGATTATATTTGTCAGTTATTCAGTAACAATGGCGAACAAGATTTTGCATCCTAATCTCTGATTTAATTTTTTGGAGCGCAAATGGATTGAAAAAAAGATTTGCTTGAATTTCAGAAATTTCTCTGATATAGCTCCGATGAGCTTGGAAACGCCGCGGTCAATCGGATGGGACGTTAAGCCGTGTTTCCGTGTGCGGGAGAGCCATACTCCGTGCACGTGGGCACGGGGGTGGCTCAGTCGGTAGCGCGCCAGGCGCGTAATCTGTAGTTCCCAGGTTCGAGTCCCAGCTGGGTAAACGTTGAGATTTATCTTCACAAAATTCACCGCCCTGTCCAAGGTCAGTAGGGGACACCGATGGTTTAGAAAGGCCGTCGTCCGTCGGATGGGACATTAAGCCGGGACCCCGTGTGCGGGAGAACCATACCCTGTGCACGTTAAAGAACACACTGGATGGCCTTGACGGGAGGCTACCATATGTCTCCTAACAGCTGTTCCAGTGGATCCCCTCCCCCAACCTTCTCTGAGCCTTCGGGGTCCTTGTGACCTGGCCATTTAGCCCATGATGTGCAAAAAAGTGCCGCTCAGAGGTAAAACAACCCAACCCTACTGTTTTATATAGCTCCTCTTTCAGAAACGCATCTTAAAACAGGAGATTTATTCAAAGTTCCGAATTGCCGCTGCTACAGGACTGATCGCTTTACAAGACAAAAGTAGGGGCACCGCTACACTAGGGAAAACCTCAATACCACATTTTGAGATACACATTTGCAATCTGACTTTCGTTCAGGCTACAGTAATTATCCTGAAAGACCCATCCCCTGAAAATCTGAAAACTGTAAGTGTATACATATCTCTTAGAGCTGACTTCGCCACTCAAGAACTTGATGCACTCTTTGTAAGTAGCCAACCAGCGATGGTTGCAGCAGATTTGAACGCAGAACATTCAAATTGGAACTGTCATTATTCCAATGGTAGTGGCTATTTAATACTAAATTATTAAACGATTAAAGGTATTACGATAGAGGCACCAAAACATCTCACGCACTTCTCTGCGGTAAGGGGGCGAGGGTGGCTCAGTCGGTAGCGCGCCAGGCTCGTAATCTGTAGTTCCCAGGTTCTAGTCCCAGCTGGGTCAGCGTTGAGATTTATCTCCGCAAAATTCCCCGCCCTGCCCACGGTCAGTAGAGGACACCGATGGGCTTGGAAAGGCCGCCGTCCGTCGGATGGGACGTTAAGCCGTGGCCCCGTGTGCGGGAGAGCCATACCCTGCGCACGTTAAAGAACACGCTGGATGGCCTTGACGGGAGGTTATCATCTGCCTTCCAACAGCTGTTCCAGTGGGTCCCCTCCCCCAACCTTCTCTGAGCCTTCGGGGTCCATGTGACCTGGCCATTTAGTCCATGGTGTGCAAAAAAGTGCCGCTCAGAGGTAAAACAAATACTGACCACGAGAGTAAACGTCTCAATAAAATTATCTACACAGAACTTAAACAACCAAGCAAAACTAGAAGAAAAGTTTCAACCCTTGTGAAGTTGCCGAAGGAGCACAAAACTCTTATTAAAGATAAAAATGATACCAGGAGGCTGTGGCAGCAGACAAGAAATTGTGTTTTAAAAACTAGATCCAATCAACTTCAAGAAATGCCGAGAAAAAGGTGGGACGGGGGGTGGCTCAGTCGGTAGCGCGCCAGGCTCGTAAACTGTAGTTCCCAGGTTCGAGTCCCAGCTGGGTCAGCGTTGAGATTTATCTCCACAAAATTCCCCGCCCTACCCACGGTCAGTAGGGGACACCGATGGGCTTGGATAGGCCACCGTATGTAAGATGTGACATTAAGCCGTGGCCCCATATGCAGGAGAGCCATACCCTGTGCACGTTAAATAACACACTGGATGGCCTTGACGGGAAGCTACCATCTGTCACCCAACTGCTGTTCCAGTGGGTCCCCTCCTCCAACCTTCTCTGAGCCTTCGGGGTCCATGTGACTTGGCCATTTATCCCATGGTGTGCAGTGACCCAGCTGGGACTCGAACCTGGGAACTACAGATTACGAGTCTGGCGCGCTACCGACTTAGGCACCCCGCCCCCACAGATAAGAGTGTATTGGTGCTTTGCACTCACGTAAGACTACAACATATATCAAACTTGTGAATTATACGACAAGCAAATTGCATACAACGAATCAGCTACGTACTTGAATGAAATTATCCATAAAAATTTAAACTGGATCTTTAATATTACAGATGTCCTTAATAAGTCTCGTTCTACACTATACAGATTATTCGGTCTAATGTCCAAGAAACTGACTCTATCAAGTTTCAACAAGCTCCTTATTTATAACATGGTTATAAAACTCGTTTCCATGAAAGTAACTTGTCATCAAAATTTGCTTATTTCAAGCACTTCAAATTATGACGCCACTTGTGAACAAAAGTTTAAAATGCCAAGAACCACTGTTTGCTGATTGACTGTCTCAAATGTGTTTTTGGGTTCTCTTCATTTCTTGCATTCTTTAAAAAAATCCTTTCTGGTTTATTTTATTTATTACCGTCATCGCATTTGGCACAAATTCGCAGAAGCAGGTATGGGCATAACCCGATACTTTATCAAATTCTTCTGTGATTTATGTTGAGTTTGTGCTTCAGCAACAGCACAGACAAATTTGAAAGAGATTTTTAAAGATTCTCTATTTTTAATCGATGACTGACTCTGTATTTATGACGTTATCCACAAAGATTCAGTTTCTACTAGTATTTCTAATAGTTTTCGTTGCAAATAGCATTAACATTTTAAGTTTTCATAAAATGATTATAATTAATAATATAATAATAAAATAGGGAAATGTATTTCTGCATATAATTTAATATGCGTCAGAAAACTTTTTCCCCGAGTTTCCTCCAGCTGAAAGATTTTGGGAGGCCCTCTGCAGGTGTTCGAAATCTCTGGAGTCACTTTTGTGGGTTGGATTTGTTTCTCTGAAGGTGTTCGAAACATCAGGAGGTCTCTGTCGTGGGTCGGTATTAGTCCCTCTTCAGGTGTTCAATACCTTTGGATTCATTCCTGTGGGTCGGGATTTGTCTCTCTGAAGGTGTTGAAACCTCAGGGAGTCGTTGTCGTGCGTCGGTATTAGTCCCTCTGCAGGTGTTCATTACCTCTGGAAACAACAACAACAACAACAACAACAACAACAACAACAACAACAACAACAACAACAACATCATCATCATCATCATCATCATCATCATCATCATCATCATCAAGCAGCCATGGATTACGGAGGTCCAACCAGACCGTGCAATTTAGTTCTCCAAGCAAATCTATCCTGAGCTACATCTGCTGCATCTATCCACTGTACACCTCTTCTAACAAGGTCCTGTTTGACATTGTCTGCCCACCTCTCCTAGGTCTCCCCTTCTTTCCGAGGCCTTTAGGCACACTGTTCATAACCCTATTCGCCAATCTATAATTATTCATACGGGCAACATGACCAAACCAATGGAGTCTCTCTCTGCACAATATGCTGCTTAAAGGAGGTTGCAAACTCCTTTGCCTAACCTCATCATTAGTTACAAAGTTGAACCACCTAATGCCCAAGATACTGCGTAAGCATCTAGAATCAAAATCATCTAGTTTCCTGATATCTTGTTTCAAAGTGTCCAAGTTTCACTACCATAACTAACCCTAGAAAGAACCAAACTATTATACAGTCTACTTTTAGTCTTTAGGTGTTTACGCCTATTTCTCCACAATCTCCATAGATTCTTAAAAGTCCAGGCAGCAATCCCTATTCGTCTGTTAATCTCATGCAGCACATCACCATTATCTGTTACATAGCTCCCAAGATAATTAAACTGTGACACCTGCTCAAGGGTGCAACCATTCAGATTAACTGAATCACAGCCTGCCTGACCAATTTTCATCACTTTAGTTTTCTCTCTGTTTACAACCAAACCTACTCTACTACCAGTCTTATCAACAGCTCGAATGAAAGAGTTCATCTCATCAACATCATTTGCCAAAAGGGCTAGGCTAAATCATCAGCATAATCTAAATCAGAAATTTTCGTATCTCCAGCCCATTTAAGGCCAAAATCTTTCCCTTGAAATGAATTTCATATAACATAATCAATAACCAAACTAATGAGAAAAGGAGACAAAATGCACACTTGTCAAACACCAGAAGTAATGCTAAACCAATTGCTATAAGCCTTACCAACTCTCACACACGACTCAGTGTTATTATAGAAAGCTTTCATTATGTTAATTTAACTGGTATACCATATGATCTCACAATCAACCACAAATTATGACATTCAACAGAATCGAAAGCCTTTTTGAAATCAACAAATCTAGCAATCAAAGGTTTCTGAGACTTTAAACATTTCTCAAGAATCTGCCTAAGTGAAAATATCTGATCCACACATCCCCTACCACTTCTGAATCCACATTGCTCATCACGCAATTGACTGCCAACCAGATTCTTAATTCTATTAAGCACAATCATGGAAAGAACTTTACCCGGAACAGAGAGTAGGCTGATATCCCTATAGTTATCACAAGAACTGCGATCACCTTTTTTGAAAATAGGGATAACAATAGCTCTGGTAAAATCCTTAAGAACCAGGTCTTTATCATAAAAGATATTCAGAATTTCAGTCATCTGGTAAACCGGTAACCGAAACATCCCCAGCTCTAAGCATTTCCGTAGTAATTTCATCTACCCCTGGGGATTTATGTAGTTTAAGTTTAGAAACAGCCAAAATAACTTCAGATTGTGTTATAGGGCCAACATTAAAGCCAACAATGCATCTATAATCATTGCAAAGAATGGGAATAGAACTAACCACATAGTTTAGAATATCACTGAAATGCTCAGCCCGCCTAGCCATGACAGAATTCTCACCTTCTATAGCCTTACCTTGTTTATCCTTCAATCCCTGTATACCTGTCCGTTTTCTACCACACAAAACATTAACTATCTGGTACAGTTCTCTGCTGTTGTGCTGTCTAACTGCTTCCTCGGCTTTGTCAGCCAAACCATCAAGCCAAAGATTCTTCTCAGCAGCTAACTGATCTTTTACACGTTTACTAAGTTCTCTGCAATGCTTTGTAATGTTGTGTGTTCTCTGTAAATGTTTTTTCTGATTTAGATTATGCTGATGATATTAGGACTAGTAGGGTATTGATTAAGGACATTCCTGCAGTTCTCTCTTTCTGAAATAAGCTCAAGTGCCTTATCACTCAGATAATTTTGCCTCCTCTGTTCCTTTTTTCCTAAAAGAGTACTGTTAGCGTCCAAAAAAGCCTGTTTAAAATGATCCCATTCTTCCTCAACTTCAGTAGTAAGCATATCATCATCATCATCATCATCATCATCATCATCATCATCATCATCATCATCATCATCATCATCATCATCATCATCATCCTCAAGCAGCCATGGGCTAAGGAGGTCCAACCAGACCGCGCAGTTTAATTCTCCAAGCATATCTGTCCTGAGCTACATCTGCTACATCCGGCCACTGTACACCAGTTCTAACAAGGTCCTGTTTGACATTGTCTGCCCACCGCATCCTAGGTCTCCCCCTCCTTCTGAGGCCTCTAGGCACACTGTTCATAACCCTATTCGCCAATCTATAATTATCCATACGGGCAACATGGCCAAACCAGCGGAGTCTCTCTGCACAATATGCTGCTTAAAGGAGGTTGCAGACTCCTTTGCCTAACCTCATCATTAGTTACAAAGTTAAACCACCTAATACCCAAGATACTGCGTAAGCATCTAGAATCAAAAGCATCTAGTTTCCTGTTATCTTGCTTACACAGCGTCCACGTTTCACTACCATAACTAACCCTAGAAAGAACCAAACTATTATACAGTCTAATTTTAGTCTTTAGGTGTATACGCCTATTTCTCCACAATCTCCATAGATTCTTAAAAGTCCAGGCAGCAATACCTATTCGTCTGTTAATCTCATGCCGCACATCACCAGTATCAGTTACGCAGCTCCCAAGGTAATTAAACTGTGACACCTGCTCAAGACTGCAACCATTCAGATTAACTGAATCACAACCTGCCTGACCAATTTTCATCACTTTAGTTTTCTCTCTGTTTATAACCAAACCTACTGTACTACCAGTCTCATCAACAGTTCGAATGAAAGAGTTCATCTGATCAACATCATTTGCCAAAAGGGCTAAATCATCAGCATAATCTAAATCAGAAATTTTCATATCTCCAGCCCATTTAAGGCCAAAAGCTTTCCCTTGAAGAGAATTTCGCATAACATAATCAACAACCAAACTAAAGAGAAAAGGAGACAAAATGCACCCTTGTCGAACACCAGAAGTAATGCTAAACCAATTGCTACAAGACTTACCAACCCTCACACATGACTCAGTGTTATTATAGAGAGCTTTCATTATGTTAACTAACTTGTCTGGTATACCATATGATCTCACAATCAACCACAAATTATGACGATCAACAGAGTCGAAAGCCTTTTTGAAATCTACAAAGCTAGCAACCAAAGGTTTCTGAAACTCTAAACATTTCTCAAGAATCTGCCTAAGTGAAAATATCTGATCTACACATCCCCTACCACTTCTGAATCCACATTGCTCATCACGCAATTGCTTGTCAACCAGATTCTTAATTCTATTAAGCACAATCATGGAAAGAACTTTACCTTTAACGGAGAGTAGGCTGATACCCCTATAGTTATCACAAGAACTGCGATCACCTTTTTTGAAAATAGGGATAATAATAGCTCTGGTAAAATCTTTAGGAACCATGCCTTTATCATAAAAGTTATTCAAAATTTCAGTCATCCAAATGGTAACTGAAACATTCCCAGCTCTAAGCATTTCCGTAGTAATTTCATCCACCCCTGGGGATTTATGAAGTTTAAGTTTAGAAATAGCCAAACTAACTTCAGATTGTGTTATAGGGCCAACATTAAAGCCAGCAATGCATCTATCATCATTGCAAACAATGGGAGTAGAACTAACCATACCATGACTGTCATAATGACTAAGTAACCTATCATGGTAAGCTTTGGCTATAACTGGGTGTTTCAGAGCTTCAGAATTAAAGGTAAAGTTATTAACCCTAGCACAACACTTTTTAAGTTTAAGTTGCAAGACACTTTTAACAAGGTAATGGTCAGATCCAATTTCAACTCCCCTATATGACCTGGTATTCCTAAAAGAACTAGCCCATTTGCTGTTAATTAATATATAATCAATCATATTCTTATGCAGCCCATCAGGTTGGGTTGTTTTACCTCTGAGCGGCACTTTTTTGCACACCATGGGCTAAAAGGTCAGGTCACATGGACCCCGAAGGCTCAGAGAAGTTTGGGGGAGGGGACCCACTGGAACAGCTGTTGGAAGACAGATTGTAGCCTCCAGTCAAGGCCATCCAGCGTGTTCTTTAACGTGCACAGGGTATGTCTCTCCCGCATACGGGGCCACGGCTTAACGTCCCATCCGACGGACGGCGGCCTTTCCAAGCCCATCGGTGTCCCCTACTGACCGTGGGCAGGGCGGGGAATTTTTGCGGAGGTAAATCTCAACGCTGACCCAGCTGGGACTCGAACCTCGGAACTACAGATTACGAGCTTGGCGCGCTACCGACTGAGCCACCCCCGCTCCCAGCCCTTCAGGTGAAACCCATGTGTACTTATGTATGTCGCGGTGTTTGTAATAAGTGTTAGTTATTCTGAAACCATTGAGTTTACTTACCTGTAGGAGACGTTGCCAATTTTCATTGCAGCTACCAATACCAAAAGGGCCTATAACCCCTCCCCAAAGGTCAGCGTCAGTACCAACTTTGGTATTGATGTTGACAGAATTCAAAATTTACTGAAGTTGTCCGTAAAACCTATCCTTCTCATCCTCATCGGCATCCTCAGTGGGGGCATAACAGTAGATAACATTCAAATCTTTAACGCTTGTCTGAAATTTTGTTGTAAGAAACCTTTCATTAATGGACTCATATCCTAGAAGAGCATCACTAGTGTGTCTGCTGAGAAGCAGACCCACGCCTTGGTGATGCTTATTGTCGTCCTTCCCTGAAAAGAGAAATTTAAGATTATTTTAAGAATCTGACCTTTATCTGTCCATCTGGTCTCTTGCAAACCGAGAATATCTAAATTATACTGGTGGAATTCTTGTGTGAGGACATCAAGAGAAAAAGCTCTGTGCAGAGTCCTCACATTCCAACTACCTATGGAGAGAAAATGGTTAGTGGGATGTTTAAAGAAACTATGTTTATTGAGAGAGGGAATGCCGATAATATCAAACATCCCCCTAATCGCAGACATGGGGCAAAGACCCGTTCCCCCACCACTAAAGGCTGAAGCCATCTACACTGGAAGACTTCCTCCAATGTAGAATTTGATGATGCCAATAGAAGCAAAGAGTTCAGGTGCCTGCGATGACCTCTGCTCAGGATTATCCACCAGCTGATGAACATATCCTGTGAATCTAGTTACTTGGGGCTGTCAACCCACAAACAAACAGAAAACACAGCGGAAGATTTTCCCTCCACAGAAACCCACTAGTGCAGCAAAATCAGCATCCATAATCAAGCTCAGAGCCATAATTCCGTTCAGGTTGGTATATATGGTCAGCACCAGGACCCTGTGTGGTTGACCACTCCTCAGCTTGGTAGAAAAAAAAAAGAAAAGTAGCCATAGTTGTCCAGATCAGTAGGCCACACTAATCTGGCAGCCCTCCCTTCCGTTCACTTCCACAAGAGAGTATCTCTTTTGAAAGGAACTAACGGTCTGCACCACGAGAAGGCGGGGTTGGACATTAGGTGCTAGGCCTGGCCGGTTCTACGCATCATCACAGGGGATTGGTGCATAGCTGATTGAAAACATTCCTGTGGATTTGTTTCTCTGATTGTCTCTCTGAGGATTTGTCTCTCTGAGGTGTTCGAATTCTCAAGGTCTTGGTATTAGTCCCACTGAAGGTATTCGATACCTCTGAAAACACTCCTGTGGGTCGGGATTTGTCTCTCTGAGGTGTTCGAATTCTCAAGGTCTTGGTATTAGTCCCACTGAAGGTATTCGATACCTCTGAAAACACTCCTGTGGGTCGGGATTTGTCTCTCTGAGGTGTTCGAAATCTCAAGGTGTTGGTATTAATCCCACTGCAGGTATTCGATACCTCTGAATGTGGGTCGGGATTTGTCTCTCTGAGGTGTTCGAAATCTCAGGGTGTTTGTATTAATCCCACTGCAGGTGTTTGATACCTATGGAAACATTCCTGTGGATCGGGATTTGTCTCTCTGAGGTGTTCGAAATCTCAAGGTGTTGGTATTAGTCCCGCTGAAGGTGTTCGAAATCTCTAGGATCACTTTTGTGGGTCGGGATTTGTCTCTCTGAGGTGTTCGAAACCTCAGGTGGTCGATATTAGTCCCACTGCAGGTATTCGATACCTCTGGAAACACTCCTGTGGGTCGGGATTTGTCTCTCTGAAGGTGTTCGAAACCTCAGGGAGTCACTGCCGTGGGTTGGCATTAGTCCCTCTGCAGGTGTGTCGCAGATACTGCTGGGGGCTCTCTGATCTTTATCAGCATTAGTCCCTCTGCAAGTGTTCGAAACCTCTGGGGTCGCTGCCGTCGCCTATGTTATGGACTAGTACGTTATAGATGGACTAATACCTGCAGAGGGACTAATATCGACCTAAGGCAGCGAGCCTCAGAGGTTTCGAACATCTGCAAAGGGATTAATGAGTTGAAAGTTATGAATGGAGGCGTATGTTATAGATGGGAAAGATATCAATGAACCGAAGTTTCGTGACAAAACTTTCGGCCAAAGTAGAGCTGGTTTAATAATAACGATGTAGAGTTTGAACAATCATTGTATCATACAAGAATACATTTCTGAATTCTTCTCAGTGCATTAAGAATATAACTGGTGTAAACCAATGGCAAAGTGTGACTTTTCGAATAGTGGGGGAGGGGGTAGAACTGAAACTCATATTTTTGTGAAACACAGTTCTGATACTCGACAGTTTCGAACTTTCAAGTTCCGATAATTTCATTTTTTTTAATTCTAATAATTCCTCAAAGCTACATTTTTAAACAATTATGTGTCCCATTTTCTTCTAAGATATAAATTAGCATTTTGGTGAAGATTGTTTTGAGCTTGTTTTATTTTAAAACGAGCTAATGATTTCAGTTTGTCGTCTGTCCGTCTATAGACACTGAACTTTTTTTAGAGATAAATTAGACATTGTTTTTGGGTAGAAAAGGCATTGGAGAAATATTACGATTCTCACTTTCAGAATCTTTCAAATAGCTTTACGAGTTCTAACGGTGGAAAAGTTTGGAAAATGAAAACATTTGAAAAATATTACACACGATCTATTGAAGCTAAAAATCTGAAATTTTGGTGGTAGAGGGGGGAGAGTGAGAGATCAATATTAGAAGTAATGATTTGATCCTTTACTACCAGGGAGGTGGGAAAACTCGTGCTTTCTCTTCAAGAGAATTCGTCTACGACACGTGCACAAAAAGAATGAAAATTTGTTTAGTTTTAATTTCCAGCAGGATGTTTTTTTTCTGTGTTAAGAATGCTGAAGGTCATCTGTCTGCGTTGAAAATTCTACAGGACATTTTATATTTTGAGAATCCTACAGGATGTTTGCCTGTGTTGAAAATCCTGCAAGACATTTGTCTCTGCTGAGTGATGATGATTAAGTCTTCACTCAGCAGATTATGAGGACATTTGTCTGCGTTGAGAATCCTGCAGGATATTTGTCTGAGTCCTGCAGGATATTTGTCTGAGTCCTGCAGGACATTGTCTATGTTGAAAATCCTGCAGGTTATTTGTCTGTTTTGAGAATCCTAAAAACACATTTGTTTGCTTTCAGATTCTTGCAAGACATTTGTCTGTGTTAAGAATCCTACAGGGCATTGTCTGTGTTAAATATTCTGCAAGACATTTGCCTGCGTTAAGAATCCTGAAACATATGTTCTGTGTTCAAAATCCTGAAAAATATGTCTGTGTTAAGAATCCTATAGACATCTGTCTGTGTTGAAAACCTGTAGTCCATTTGTCTGTGTTGGAAACCCTGAAGAGCTTTGTTCTTGTTGATAATCCTGCAGATAATTTGTCTGAGACCTTCACGGTTAGTCTATGTCGGAATCCTGCAGGACATTTGTCTGCGATGAGAATCTTGAAAAATAATTGTCTGTGTTCAGATTCCTGCAAGATATTTGCCTGTGTTGAGAATCCTGCAAGACATTTGTCTGTGTTGGAAACCTTGAAAAGCATTTGTCTGTGTTCAGATTCCTGCAGAACATGTGTCTGGGTTGAGTATCCTGCAGGATATTTGTCTGCGTTGAGAATCCTGAAACATATGTTTCGGTGTTCAGAATACTACAGGACATTTATCTGTGTTGAGAACCCTACAGGACATTTGTCTGTGTTGAGAACCCTACAGGACATTTATCTGTGTTGAGAACCTTACAGGACATTTGTCTGTGTTGGAAATCCTGAAAAACCTTTGTCCATGTAGAAAATCCTACAGGACATTTGTCTGATTTATTACTATCATTGAAGTTATCAGTATTTGAACACCGTTTCTGAAATCACCCTGAGTAAGACAATTTTGTTCATTATCTTTCAATTTTGAGCAGCAAGGTGTTTAAGTTTCAGAAGATTCTATTCTTAGTTTTGGCGAGAATGGAAGATGAATACTGAGAACGTACTCAGTTTTAAAACCTGACTGAACCACGGTGGAAAGCAATTTCGTTCTCTTATTGAATTTATCACTGATAATTCTGTATCTGCGTATTTGAATAGAGAATTTACCGGACATTTTATTCGCCAATATGCTATAAACTCGTAATTCTCTCCAATGTGTGTGGGGCGAGGATGGCTCAGTCGGTAGCGCGCCAGGCTCGTAATCTGTAGTTCCCAGGTTCGAATCCCAGCTGGGTCAGCGTTAAGATTTATCTCCGCAAAATTAGCCGCCCTTCCCACGGTCAATAGGGGACACCGATGGGCTTTGAAAGGCCGCCGTCCGTCGGATGGGACGTTAAGCCGTGGCCCCGTGTGCGGGAGAGCCATACCCTGTGCACGTTAAAGACCACACTGGATGGCCTTGATGGGAGGCTACCATCTGTCTCCCAACAGCTGTTCCAGTGGGTCCCCTCCCCCAACCTTCTCTGAGCCTTGGGGGTCCATGTGACCTGGCCATTTAGCCCATGGTGTGCAAAAAAGTGCCGCTCAGAGGTAAAATAACGCAACAACAACTCTCCAATGTGTGAATAAGCTCAATAGATAGTGTTAACTAGCGAGGAAACATTCTTTTCGTAATTTATAAGTATTTCCTCGTGTTTAACAAAAAAAAAACAACAACACATATTTCTTCTGGCGAATTCTCGTTTTCAAAGAAAGTGAATTTCTTTATTTCTCGGTTTTTTAAAATTTTAAAAGTAATTATTCGAACCAACGGATGTTTGGAAAAAAATGCACATAGACATGTTTTATTAGAACTTATGAAACATAAAAAGGATCTCTCGTTCATCCTTTGAAATGAAAAAAAAATGCGTTTTTCTCATTCGACTGTGAGAAAAGAGGGGTTGGGTTGTTTTACCTGTGAGCGGCACTTTTTTGCACACCATGGGCTAAATGGCCAGGTCACATGGACCCCGAAGGCTCAGAGAAGGTTGGGGGAGGGGACCCACTGGAACAGCTGTTGGGAGACAGATGGTAGCCTCCCGTCAAGACCATCCAGCGTGTTCTTTAACGTGCACAGGGTATGGCTCTCCCGCACATGGGGCCACGGCTTAATGTCCCATCCGACGGACGGCGGCCTTTCCAAGCCCATCGGTGTCCCCTACTGACCGTGGGCAGGGCAGGGAGTTTTGCGGAGATAAATCTCAACGCTGACCCAGCTGGGACTCGAACCTGGGAACTACAGATTACGAGCCTGGCGCGCTACCGACTGAGCCACCCCCGCCCCAGAAAAGAGGGGCAGACGGTAGCTGTCAGTGGGATATCTATTGAGCTTTACGACCTAAATTTTAAATTTTTAACAAAAACAGATCGCTTGCAATATTCGTTTAAAGTTTTGCTTTTGCTGTATTTAGCGCCCTCTAGCGATGGAAATTAAGACCACTTGAAGATAAAGAATATGTAAATCTTAATATTTTCTTAATACCTTATCCAACTAGAAAAGACTTTTTCAATTTCTCTTGCAACATACAAGTTCCGTTCCCCCCCCCCCACTTTCCTTGGATAAAGGTGTCAAATCATTGTTGTAAATGCAAACCTCGTGACCTTCACATTCTACTACCGAAATTTCAGATTTCTAGTGTAAATGCATCGTTTGTAAAACTCGTTAAAACTTTATCAGTTGTCAGATTTTTCCGCCGTTAGATTGCGAATCCTGATAGGTCATCAGTGTCTATCCAACCAAACAACAAGAAGAAAAAAAACGTTTTGAATTCATCTCTAAACGCAAAAAAAAAAATGTAACAGAGAGACAGATGACAAAGTGAAATTAGCTCGGTTTTTTTTTGAAAACGAGCTAAACTTATCGACGTTTTCACCGTTTAGGAATGGGAATTCGTACAAATCGATGATTGGCAAAGTGCAAACAGTTGTATTTCATTGGTATTTAATAAAAAGTCGAGTCCTGTGAGAAAACGGAAAAAATCCTTGCTATGGAAAGTATAAATAATATATATAAATAAATACCCCCTCAAGCAGCTGCTTGCCACAGAGGCTCAGAGACAGGAGCCTATCAGTTTATATGCCAGAGTAGAAGGTCTGAGAGTTACAATAACTTAAACACCCTACCATCAAAAATTCAAATTTCTAGAATAAAACGTTTTTTCTTTTATATCTCTCATTAGAATCAGGGGCGAGAGGGGAGGGCTTAGTCGGTAGCGCGCCAGGCTCGTAATCTGTAGTTACCAGATTCGAGTCCCATCTGGGCTAGCGTTGACATTTATCTCCGCAAAACTCTCCGTCCTACCCTCGGTCAGTAGAGGACACTAATGAGCTTGGAAAGGCCGCCGCCCGTCGGATGGGACGTTAAGTCATGACCCCATGTGCGGGAGAGCTATATCCATATCCTGTGCGCGTTAAAGAATGTGCTGGATGGCCTTGAGAGGAGGCTACCATCTTTCCCCCAACAGCTGTCAAATGAGTCTCCTTCCCTCAACCATCTCTAAGCCCTCGGGGTCATTGTGACCTGACCATTTAGCCGATTTTGTACAAAAAAAGTGCCAATCACAGGTAAAACAACCCACCCATCAGAATCAACAACAATTCTAGATATACTTACAGCAAAAGAACGATTTCGATGAAAACAAAATCGTTTTGAAACGGACAGCTTCAATCGATCATCCCTCTTATTATCGATGAGAATCTCTTCGTCGATGCACTACCTCCGATGAAATGCTCTGTCTCATCTTACCTCATCGGCTTTAATGCCTCAGGGATATCAACATACCGGGTTTTACGAACCAGCACTTGAGCTCCGTTTCAGAGTGCACGTATGCTCTGCCAGATGCACTGTCCAATAGCAACTGCATTGTTTTCAAATTCCTCGCCTTTTACCAAAGCCAAAAAAAAAACAGAAAGAATGCCAGTAATCCATTTTCTGGAGCCATTGTTCTTCTTCCTTGCGGGCATACAGAGAAAATCCGCATGCTTCCAGAACACGTAGAGTACAGCTGTCCGTGCCTCGAGGCTCGCCTGCATGGCTCGCTCCTTCCACGCAGAGCGATGTAATGATGCAGAATTACCCACCGGAGACTCAGGTCGGACTCGCGCTCCATCGTTGATATTCTGCATATGGTCCTAGCATCTTCAGATCTTTTGTTGGGCGTTGTCAGGGGCAACCGATGCCGGTCACGGATCACATTCAACACTCTTCCACATCACTCGGTCGTTTTTTCTCTTTCTCTTGCTCTGCGTATCTTCGTATTGCTGCCATTCGTCCGTATAGTTTTTCGGTCTATCTCTCTGTTTACCTCCCTTTCTGTCCGCCTGTCTCTTTAATCATCTTTTTCGGGTGCTCAACTCTCTACGTTCATCTTTCTCTGCCTGTCTTTCTCATATATGTATTTCTGCTTGCCTTTATACCTGTCTTTCTGTCTCCATGCCTCTATATTTATTTCCCTGTTCGCCTGCCTGTATGTTTCTCTCTATGTGTCTGTCTGTCTGAGGACCTGACTGTTCGTCTGTATTTCTTTCTTTCTCCGACTTTCTGCCTGTCTATCTGTCTCTCTATCGTCCACTCTGCCTGTCTTTCTGCTTGCTTGTGGGGGCGGGGGTGGCTCAGTCGGTAGCGCGCCAGGCTCGTAATCTGTACTTCCCAGGTTCGAGTCCCAGCTTGGTCAGCGTTGAGATTTATCTCCGCAAAATTCCCCGCCTTGCCCACGGTCAGTAGGGGACACCGATGGGATTGGAAAGGCCGCCGTCCGTCGGACGGGACGTTAAGCCGTGGCCCCGTGTGCGAGAGAGCCATACCCTGTGCATGTTAAAGAACACGCTGGATGGCCTTGACGGGAGGCTACCATCTGTCTCCCAACAGCTGTTCTAGTGGGTCCCCTCCCCCAACCTTCTCTGAGCCTTCGGGGTCCATGTGACCTGCCCATTTAGCCCATGGTGTGCAAAAAAGTGCCGCTCAGAGGTAAAACAGCCCAACTGCTTGCATGTCGGTCTTTTGGCATGTCTATCTGTCTGTCTGTGACCTTTAGAGACAGTCTGTCTAACACTCTCCCTGCCTGACGGTCTGCCTAATGCTGCATCTGTCTGACAGGTATCTGTGTTCTTACTATTGATTTGAGGATCTTGAAAATTTTCAGTACTATGTCAGTTTCCCAACTCTTATATATACTGAATGGACATATTGTTATATACAGCTACCTAACAACCCGTTGTTTCATTTTTGCCCTCACAACAGCAGCCAGACGTCTTGGTAAGGACTCAATGAGGTGTTGAAAACGGAGGAGGTATTGCCAACCATGAAGCGAGGATCGCATATCAAAGAATATCCACAGTTGCCGGTGAGGGTTGGCGGGCTCGAAAAGATCTATCCATTTCGTCCCACAAATTCTCAATGGGGTTGAGGTCCGGCGATGGGTTGAGGTCCAGTCGAGAGTGGTCAACTCACTTGAATGTTCATGAAGCCAATTAGTCGCCATTCGGGAAGTATGGGGTGTGTCGTTGTTCTATTAAAAGATGACGTCTTGGAGCAGAAAGAGAATCGTTACGAAAGGGTGTAGATGGTCGGCAAGGATGTTCACATACCTTGTGCCGATGACGGAGGTCTCGACGAATACGAGGGGCCCCAAAGAAGCCCATGTAAACGCACCCCAAATGTTACACCGCCTCCACCTGCCTGTATGACCCCGACTTGGCAAGCTGGGTGGGTCCATTGCTTCGTGTGGTTTACGCCACACACGCATCCTCCCATCCGCGTGATAGAGTTGAAACCGTTATTCGTCAGACCAGTGTCATAGCCTATTTTTTTCAAAGTACAACGGATAGTCCTTTGGCAACAGATTTAGTTCCTTGTAATGATATCTCCGCAAAACTCCCCGCCCTGCCCTCGGTCAGTAGGGGACACCGATTGGCTTGGAAAGGCCGCCGTCCGTCGGATGGGACGTTAAGCCGTGGCCCCGTGTGCAGGAGAGCCACACCCTGTGCACGTTAAATAGCACGCTGGATGGCCTTAACGGGAGGCTACCATCTGTCTCCCAACAGCTATTCCAGTGGGTCCCCTCCCCCAACCTTCTCTGAACCTTCGGGGTCCATGTGACCTGCCCATTTAGCCCATGGTGTGCAAAAAAGTGCCGGTCAGAGGTAAAACAACCTAACTGTGCACGTTAAAGAACACGCTGGATGGCCTTGACGGGAGGCTACCATCTGTCTCCCAACAGCTATTCCAGTGGGTCCCCTCCCCCAACCTTCTCTGATCCTTCGGGGTCCATGTGACCTGGCGGGGGTGGCTCAGTCGGTAGCGCGCCAGGCTCGTAATCTGTAGTTCCCAGGTTCGAGTCCCAGCTGGGTCAGCGTTGAGATTTATCTCCGCAAATTTCCCCGCCCTGCCCACGGTCAGTAGGGGACACCGATGGGCTTGGAAAGGCAGCCGTCCGTCGGATGGGACGTTAAGCCATGGCCCCGTGTGCGGGAGAGACATACCCTGTGCACCTTAAAGAACACGCTGGATGGCCTTGACGGGTGGCTACCATCTGTCTCCCAACAGCTGTTCCAGTGGGTCCCCTCCCCCAACCTTCTCTGAGCCTTCGGGGTCCATGTGACCTGGCCATTTAGCCCATGGTGTGCAAATAAGTGCCGCTCAGAGGTAAAACAACCCAACCCAAATCCTTGTAATGATGCGTGACAGCTGTGCTCACCTCGAGACTCAATTGCGCACATTGCTCTCGCTGGTTGGCAGTTTTTTCGTATTTCACTTGGTATACAATTGCGATGGTCTGACATGAAAATCCCAACTGTTCAGCAGCTGCTGTGATTGAGCAATCAGCCTTCCTCACCTTTACTATCTGGCCACAGTAAAACTCACTTACGTCGCTGCCTTTATCCATGATTACTTCTCGGTGATGGGTTTCCAATGCATACAGACTCTATTTGTAGGCATTGCCAGTTTCACCATCCCATGTGACTGGACGAAATACTTCTGCTTTGCATAGTGTTATCGGGGTGTATATAATGATTTGTTCATTCGGTGTATTACTTCTTAAAAAAAATAACATTGGTTAGGAGTTAATCAAACCCGCCATGCTTGCAATCTGCAGTTCCCACGTTCGAGACTCAGCTGTGTCTGCGCTGAAATTTATCTCCGCTAAATTTCCACCCGGTCCAATGTCAGAAAGGAGGAACTGATGGGCTTGGTAGGCACCGTCCGTCGGATGGGACGTTAAGAACGTGGATCCGTGTGCAGGAAAACAACACCCTGTGCACGTTAAAGAACACACTGAATGACGTTGAAAGAGACGCTTCCATCTGTCTCCTAACAATATCCAGTAGGTCCCTTTTCCTAACTTTCCCAAGTAAGGGAGTGACTCAATCAGTGGAGCGTCAGACTTGTAATCTGCAGTTCCTAGGTTCGAGTTCCACCTGGGCCAGCGTTGAGATTTATCTCCACAAAACTCACCGCATGTAATTGGTCAGTAGAGCATACTGATGGGCATGGAAAGGCCACCATCAGTCAAATGGGATGTTAAGCAGTGGACCCATGTGTGGGAGAGCAATACCCGGTTCACGTTAAAGAACATGCTGGATGACTTTGAAAGAAATGCCTTCAACTGTCTCTTAACACCTGTCCAGCGCAATGTTCCAAAATTGCTGGATCGTGAGAAGTAATGACGAAAGAAAATTATAGATTTTCCTTGACAGAAATGTTTCTTCATTTCATCTTTTATTTAATCGCTTATACTCCGAAATAGAGCAGAGCTCTCTCTCTTACTCAAAGCGGTTAAATAAAGGAGGAAGTATACACCTCTCTCTCTTATTCTAACCGATTAAATAAAGGAGGAAGTATACACTACTCTCTTTTACTGTAAGAGATTAAATAAAGGAGGAAGTATACATTTATATCTCTTACTGTAAGCGATTAAATAAAGGAGAAAATATACACTTATCTCTCTTACCCTAAGCGGTTAAATAAAGGAGGTAGTATACACTTCTCTCTCTTACTCTAAGCGGTTAAACAAAGGAGGAAGTAAACACTTCTCTCTTTTATTGTAAGCGATTAAATAAAGGAGGAATCATATACTTTTCTCTCTTACTGTAAGCGATTAAATAAAGGAGGAAGCATACACTTCTCTCTCTTATTGTAAGCGGTTAAATAAAGAAAGAAGTAAACACTTCTCTCTCTTACTGTAAGCGATTAAATAAAGGAGGAATCCTACACTTCTTTCTCTTAGTGTAAGCGATTAAATAAAGGAGGAAGTATACACTTCTTTCTCTTAGTGCAAGCGATTAAATAAAGGAGGAAGTATACACTTCTCTCTCTTACTCTAAACGGTTAAATAAAGGAAGAAGTAAACACTTCTCTCTCTTACTGTAAGCGATTAAATAGAGAAGAAAATATACACTTATCTCTCTTACCCTAAGCGGTTAAATAAAGGAGGAAGAAAACACTTCTCTCTTTAATTGTAAGCGATTAAATAAAGGAGTAAACATACACTTTTCTCTCTTAATATAAGCGATTAAATAAAGGAGGAAGCATACCCTTCTTTCTCTTAGTGTAAGCGATTAAATAAAGGAGGAAGTATACACTTCTCTCTCTTACTCTAAACGGTTAAATAAAGGAAGAAGTAAACACTTCTCTCTCTTACTGTAAGCGATTAAATAAAGGAGAAAATATACACTTATCTCTCTTACCCTAAGCGGTTAAATAAAGGAAGAAGTAAACACTTCTCTCTTTTATTGTAAGCGATTAAATACAGGAGGAAGCATACACTTCTCTTTCTTACTCTAACCGGTTAAATAAAGGAGAAAATATACACTTATCTCTCTTACCCTAAGCGGTTTAATAAAGGAGGAAGTAAACACTTCTCTCTTTTATTGTAAGCGATTAAATAAAGGAGGAATCATACACTTTTCTCTCTTACTGTAAGCGATTAAATAAAGGAGGAAGCATACACTTCTTTCTCTTAGTGTAAGCGATTAAATAAAGGAGGAAGTATACACTTCTCTCTCTTACTCTAAACGGTTAAATAAAGGAAGAAGTAAACACTTCTCTCTCTTACTGTAAGCGATTAAATAGAGAAGACAATATACACTTACCTCTCTTACCCTAAGCGGTTAAATAAAGGAGGAAGAAAACACTTCTCTCTTTTATTGTAAGCGATTAAATAAAGGAGGAAGCATACACTTTTCTCTCTTACTGTAAGCGATTAAATAAAGGGGGAAGCATACCCTTCTTTCTCTTAGTGTAAGCGATTAAATAAAAGAGGAAGTATACACTTCTCTCTCTTACTCTAAACGGTTAAATAAAGGAAGAAGTAAACACTTCTCTCTCTTACTGTAAGCGATTAAATAAAGGAGAAAATATACACTTATCTCTCTTACCCTAAGCGGTTAAATAAAGGAAGAAGTAAACACTTCTCTCTTTTATTGTAAGCGATTAAATAAAGGAGGAAGCATACACTTCTCTTTCTTACTCTAAGCGGTTAAATAAAGGAGAAAATATACACTTATCTCTCTTACCCTAAGCGGTTTAATAAAGGAGGAAGTAAACACTTCTCCCTTTTATTGTAAGCGATTAAATAAAGGAGAAATCATACACTTTTCTCTCTTACTCTAAACGGTTAAATAAAGGAAGAAGTAAACACTTCTCTCTCTTACTGTAAGCGATTAAATAAAGGAGAAAATATACACTTATCTCTCTTACTCTAAACGGTTAAATAAAGGAAGAAGTAAACACTTCTCTCTCTTACTGTAAGCGATTAAATAAAGGAGAAAATATACACTTATCTCTCTTACCCTAAGCGGTTAAATAAAGGAGGAAATAAACACTTCTCTCTTTTATTGTAAGCGATTAAATAAAGGAGGAAGCATACACTTCTCTTTCTTACTCTAAGCGGTTAAATAAAGGAGAAAATGTACACTTATCTCTCTTACCCTAAGCGGTTAAATAAAGGAGGAAGAAACACTACTCTCTTTTATTGTAAGCGATTAAATAAAGGAGGAATCATACACTTTTCTCTTTTATTGTAAGCGATTAAATAAAGGAGGAATCATACACTTTTCTCTCTTACTCTAAACGGTTAAATAAAGGAAGAAGTAAACACTTCTCTCTCTTACTGTAAGCGATTAAATAAAGAAGAAAATATACACTTATCTCTCTTACCCTAAGCGGTTAAATAAAGGAGGAAGTAAACACTTCTCTCTTTTATTGTAAGCGATTAAATAAAGGAGGAAGCATACACTTCTCTTTCTTACTCTAAGCGGTTAAATAAAGGAGAAAATGTACACTTATCTCTCTTACCCTAAGCGGTTAAATAAAGGAGGAAGAAACACTACTCTCTTTTATTGTAAGCGATTAAATAAAGGAGGAATCATACACTTTTCTCTCTTACTGTAAGCGATTAAATAAAAGAGGAAGCATACACTTCTTTCTCTTAGTGTAAGCGATTAAATAAAGGAGGAAGTATACACTTCTCTCTCTTAATCTAAACGGTTAAATAAAGGAGGAAGCATACACTTCTCTTTCTTACTCTAAGCGGTTAAATAAAGGAGGAAGCATACACTTCTCTTTCTTACTCTAAGCGGTTAAATAAAGGAGAAAATATACACTTATCTCTCTTACCCTAAGCGGTTAAATAAAGGAGGAAGTAAACACTTCTCTCTTTTATTGTAAGCGATTTAATAAAGGAGGAAGCATACACTTCTCTTTCTTACTCTAAGCGGCTAAATAAAGGAGAAAATATACACTTATCTCTCTTACCCTAAGCGGTTAAATAAAGGAGGAAGTAAACACTTCTCTCTTTTATTGTAAGCGATTAAATAAAGGAGGAAGCATACACTTCTCTTTCTTACTCTAAGCGATTAAATAAAGGAGAAAATATACACTTATCTCTCTTACCCTAAGCGGTTAAAGAAATCAGGAAGTAAACACTTCTCTCTTTTATTGTAAGCGATTAAATAAAGGAGGAATCATACACTTTTCTCTCTTACTGTAAGCGATTAAATAAAGGAGGAAGCATACACTTCTTTCTCTTAGTGTAAGCGATTAAATAAAGGAGGAAGTATACACTTCTCTCTCTTACTCTAAACGGTTAAATAAAGGAAGAAGTAAACACTTATCTCTCTTACCCTAAGCGGTTAAATAAAGGAGGAAGTAAACACTTCTCTCTTTTATTGTAAGCGATTAAATAAAGCAGGAAGCATACACTTCTCTTTCTTACTCTAAGCGATTAAATAAAGAAGAAAATATACACTTATCTCTCTTACCCTGAGCGGTTAAATAAAGGAGGAAGAAAACACTACTCTCTTTTATTGTAAGCGATTAAATAAAGGAGGAATCATACACTTTTCTCTCTTACTGTAAGCGATTAAATAAAGGAGGAAGCATAAACTTCTTTCTGTTAGTGTAAGCGATTAAATAAAGGAGGAAGTATACACTTCTCTCTCTTACTCTAAACGGTTAAATAAAGGAAGAAGTAAACACTTCTCTCTCTTACTGTAAGTGATTAAATAGAGGAGAAAATATACACTTATCTCTCTTACCCTAAGCGGTTAAATAATGGAGGAAGAAAACACTTCTCTCTTTTATTGTAAGCGATTAAATAAAGGGGGAAGCATACACTTCTCTTTCTTACTCTAAGCGGTTAAATAAAGGAGAAAATATACACTTATCTCTCTTACCCTGAACGGTTAAATAAAGGAGGAAGAAAACACTACTCTCTTTTATTGTAAGCGATTAAATAAAGGAGGAATCATACACTTTTCTCTCTTACTGTAATCGATTAAATAAAGGAGGAAGCATACACTTCTTTCTCTTAGTGTAAGCGATTAAATAAAGGAGGAAGTATACACTTATCTCTCTTACTCTAAACGGTTGAATAAAGGAAGAAGTAAACACTTCTCTCTCTTACTGTAAGCGATTAAATAAAGGAGAAAATATACACTTATCTCTCTTACCCTAAGCGGTTAAATAAAGGAGGAAGTAAACACTTCTTCCTTTTATTGTAAGCGATTAAATAAAAGAGAAAGCATACAGTTCTCTTTCTTACTCTAAGCGGTTAAATAAAGGAGAAAATATACACTTATCTCTTTTACCCTAAGCGGTTAAATAAAGGAGGAAGTAAACACTTCTCTCTTTTATTGTAAGCGATTAAATAAAGGAGGAAGCATACACTTCTTTCTCTTAGTGTAAGCGATTAAATAAAGGAGGAAGTATACACTCCTTTCTCTTAGTGTAAGCGATTAAATAAAGGAGGAAGTATACACTTCTCTCTCTTTCTCTAAACGGTTAAATAAAGGAAGAAGTAAACACTTCTATCTCTTACTGTAAGCGATTGAATAGAGGAGAAAATATACACTTATCTCTCTTACCCTAAGCGGTTAAATAAAGGAGGAAGAAAACACTTCTCTCTTTTATTGTAAGCGATTAAATAAAGGAGGAAGCATACACTTTTCTCTCTTACTGTAAGCGATTAAATAAAGGAGGAAGCATACACTTATTTCTCTTAGTGTAAGCGATTAAATAAAGGAGGAAGTATACACTTCTCTCTCTTACTCTAAACGGTTAAATAAAGGAAGAAGTAAACACTTCTCTCTCTTACTGTAAGCGATTAAATAAAGGAGAAAATATACACTTATCTCTCTTACCCTAAGCGGTTAAATAAAGGAGGAAGTAAACACTTCTCTCTTTTATTGTAAGCGATTTAATAAAGGAGGAAGCATACACTTCTCTTTCTTACTCTAAGCGGTTAAATAAAGGAGAAAATATACACTTATCTCTCTTACCCTAAGCGGTTTAATAAAGGAGGAAGTAAACACTACTCTCTTTTATTGTAAGCGATTAAATAAAGGAGGAATCATACACTTTTCTCTCTTACTGTAAGCGATTAAATAAAGGAGGAAGCATACACTTCTTTCTCTTAGTGTAAGCGATTAAATAAAGGAGGAAGTATACACTTTTCTCTCTTACTGTAAGCGATTAAATAAAGGAGGAAGCATACACTTATTTCTCTTAGTGTAAGCGATTAAATAAAGGAGGAAGTATACACTTCTCTCTCTTACTCTAAACGGTTAAATAAAGGAAGAAGTAAACACTTCTCTCTCTTACTGTAAGCGATTAAATAAAGGAGAAAATATACACTTATCTCTCTTACCCTAAGCGGTTAAATAAAGGAGGAAGTAAACACTTCTCTCTTTTATTGTAAGCGATTTAATAAAGGAGGAAGCATACACTTCTCTTTCTTACTCTAAGCGGTTAAATAAAGGAGAAAATATACACTTATCTCTCTTACCCTAAGCGGTTTAATAAAGGAGGAAGCATACACTTGTTTCTCTTAGTGTAAGCGATTAAATAAAGGAGGAAGTATACACTTCTCTCTCTTACTCTAAACGGTTAAATAAAGGAAGAAGTAAACACTTCTCTCTCTTACTGTAAGCGATTAAATAAAGGATAAAATATACACTTATCTCTCTTACCCTAAGCGGTTAAATAAAGGAGGAAGTAAACACTTCTCTCTTTTATTGTAAGCGATTAAATAATGGAGGAAGCATACACTTCTCTTTCTTACTCTAAGCGGTTAAATAAAGGAGAAAATATACACTTATCTCTTTTACCCTAAGCGGTTAAATAAAGGAGGAAGTAAACACTTCTCTCTCTTACTGTAAGCGATTAAATAAAGGATAAAATATACACTTATCTCTCTTACCCTAAGCGGTTAAATAAAGGAGGAAGTAAACACTTCTCTCTTTTATTGTAAGCGATTAAATAATGGAGGAAGCATACACTTCTCTTTCTTACTCTAAGCGGTTAAATAAAGGAGAAAATATACACTTATCTCTCTTACCCTAAGCGGTTAAATAAAGGAGGAAGTAAACACTACTCTCTTTTATTGTAAGCGATTAAATAAAGGAGGAAGCATACACTTTTCTCTCTTACTGTAAGCGATTAAATAAAGGAGGAAGCATACACTTCTTTCTCTTAGTGTAAGCGATTAAATAAAGGAGGAAGTATACACTTCTCTCTCTTACTCTAAACGGTTAAATAAAGGAAGAAGTAAACACTTCTCTCTCTTACTGTATGCGATTAAATAAAGGAGGAAGCTTACACTACTCTCTCTTACTCTAAGCGGTTAAATAAAGGAGGAAGTAAACACTTCTCTCTCTTACTGTAAGCGATTAAATAAAGGTCGAAGTATACACTTCTCTCTCTTACTGTAAGCGATTAGATAAAGAAGGAAGTATACACTTCTCTTTCTTACTCTAAACGATTAAATAAAGGAAGGAATTCACAGTTCTATAAGTGCTTAAATAACGGAGGAGATGCACAGTACTTGCCGGCTCGCAAAAATATTTTCACCTAACTTGCAGAGCAGCGAGATGCCTAACCCTAAGAGACACTGGTCTAATGAATCCCTTTTGGCTATCAGTTTTAGGTTTTTGGAGTCCTTGTGACTTGGTTGCTTAGTTCATGTCTGAGTGGAACAAAAAGTGCCACTCAGACAACACAGTACAACGCAATACAAGACCATCCAACCCAAACTTAGTGTGAGTAGGGGACGACTCAATCGGTACCGCTCCAGTTTCATAATCTGTAGATCGCAGGTTGGAGTCGAAACTGGGCAAGCATTGATATTGTTTTCCGCAAAACTCTCCGCCGTGCCCTCGGTCTGTAGGGACATCGATGGGCTTGGAAAGTCCACCGTATGGGGCGTTAAGCCGTGTCCCAGTGTGCGGAAGATCCATGCCCTGTGCACGTTAAAGAACACGCTGGATGGCCTTGACGGGAGGCTACCATCTGTATCCTAACAGCTGGGACGTGGGTGCTCAGTCGGTAGTGCACCAGGCTTGTAATCTGCAGTTCCCTGGTTCCAGTCCCAGCTGGGTCAGCGTTAAGACTTATCTCCGCAAAACTCCCCGCCCTGCCCACGGTCAGTAGGCGACACCGATGGGCTTGGAAAGGCCGTCGTCCGTCGGATGCGACGTTAAGCCGTGGCCTCGTGTGCTGGAGAGTCATACCCTGTGCACGTTTAAGAACACGCTGGATGACCTTGACGGGAGGCTACCATCTGTCCCCCAGCAGCAGTTCCAGTGGGTCCCCTCCCCCAACCTTCTCTGAGCCTTCAGGTTCCTTGTGACCTGGCCATTTAGCCCATGGTGTGAAAAAAATGTGTCGCTCAGAGGTAAAACAACCCAACTCAATAAACCTTGTGACCTAGATATTTAGACCACTGTATGAAAAAGTGCAGCTCAGAGATAAAACAACCCAACAGAGTACGAGCCTAAAGCATTGCCGATTTAGCCAAATCCCCTCCCAAAGAGTTTCAAGCAAATTGAGAGATATTTCTTTTAGTTTTGTATAATCATAGCGAAATATATTTCTATTAATGTGCTACTGCATAATTCACGGGCTTAGTTCACTTCAAATTAATAAAGATACACCCGCTAAATATTTATAATTTTTCATTAGAGCAAACGTTGTAACTACAATAATTACTTTTCCTTAATTCAAAAAAATTAAATATTTAAATTTATCCGTTTTTTTCTGTGAAAAGAAATTTTTATTGCAAGACATTAAGTTTCCTTTGATATTATTTTTTTCATCTCATCGGTGCTCCCTGTAGAAAACACAATATGTGTGTCAACTATAAAATTAATAATATATTTTATTTCATGGAATAAAAATCATTAATAAAATTTTAAAAAATTCCATTACACAGATTTTTTATTTTAAATTTTTTTCCTTCAAACTGATGATTGAATATCACAACCATAGTTGTCGCCAAAATACATTAAGAAATAATACTATAAATATTTAAGAATATTACTCGATTGAAATTTAAAATGAAATAATCGCAATAATTATACATAATGCATAAATTGAGAAATGACTCGTTGCGATTCCACAAAATAAAAACAAATGTTAATCTCATTTTCTTAAAACTCTGAACTACGATTGGATTTGTCCTCTCAAGATTTTTATTCTCTCTTTAATAATTCAACTACGAATAATTATTTTTCTATTTATTCTGAATCAAGCATTTGTTTTTTCTTCGAATTTATTATTTTTCTCAGAAGAGGATTTGACTTTAAAAGATGATGAACAAAATGGCGTCCATCTTTGGAGAGAATAATTTCACTTTCATTGACGATGGTAAATGAAATTTGAGAATCGGAAACGAAATAATAAATCAGAGAATGAAATATGTCGACCGTCTTCTAGAGAGTCGTTTAATTTTTAATTTCCTTTAACCTCTGCAGTGCTTTTCATGAAGGAAATTTAATATTTTTTCCTCCACAATAATCAACACGCTACAATTATTTTCAACAACGAAATGAAAACAACTGTTGTTTTGTTTTTTCAATTCCTTTTCAAAAATTCTTTCCCCACTCAATTTTATCTTTTCCATTTAATCTTTTATTTCAATTTCTGCCAATTATCACCATTTTTTTTTTCAGTTTCTACCAACTCTTACGATGGGCTTAGAAAGGGCGCCGCCGTAGGATGGGACGTTAAGCTGTGGCCCAATGTGCGGGAGGATCATACCCTGCGCTCGTTAAAGAACACGCTGGCCTGGAGGGGAAGAATCTGTCTCCTAACAGCTGAGTAGTTTGTTCCCACTCCACGGATTCCATTTGCACAGTGCTTTCTCCCTATGACGTCACAAGCCACGCCCACTTCCGGTCACGCCCACTTCGTGACCGGAAGTCTCGCTACTTAAGATCACTTGTTAATCTACCAAGTGATGTGTGAAAACTGTGCAGTTTCAGAGAGTCCCCAGTTGCCTCTCTCATTTCCTGGGGCGGGGGTGGCTCAGCCGGTAGCGCGCCAGGCTCGCAATCTGCAGTTCGAGTCCAAGCTGGCCAGCGTTGAGATTTATCTCCGTAAAACTCCCGCCCTGCCCACGGTCAGTAGGGGATACAGATGGGCTTGGAAAGGCCGCCGTCCGTCTGAAGGGACGTTAAGCCGTGGCCCCGTGTGCGAGAGAGCCATACCCTGTGCACATTAAACAACGCACTGGATGGCCTTGACGGGAGGATTACCATCTATCTTTTAACAGTTATTCCAGTGGATCCCCTCCCCCAACCTCCCCTGAGTCTTCGGGGTCCTTGCGACCTGGCCATTTAGCCCATAGTGTACAAAAAAGTGCCGCTCAGAGGTAAAACAACTCAACCCAACTCTCACTTCCACAGTGACTTTTATATAAAAACCCTCTACCAAAAACCGAAATGATCGGTTGGGTTGGGTTGTTTTACCTCTGAGCGGCGCATTTTTGCACACCATGGGCTAAATGGCCAGGTCACAACGACCCCGAAGGCTCAGAGAAAGTTGGGGGAGGGGACCCACTGGAACAGCTGTTGGGAGACAGATGGTAGCCTCTCGTCAAGGCCATCCAGCGTGTTCTTTAACGTGGACAGGGTATGGCTCTCTCACACACGGGGCCACGGTTTAACGTCACATCCGACGGACGGCGGTCTTTCCAAGCCCATCGGTGTTCCCTACTAACCGTGGGCAGGGCGGGGAATTTTGCGGAGATAAATCTCAACGCTGACCCAGCTGGGACTCGAATCTCGGAACAAAATGATCGGTAGTCAGTGCGAAACTAACAAAGAAACAAACCCAGAACAAAAAGAACAACCTGAATTCAAAATGAATCAACGATTTTTGCTCTGTTCAATGTACATTAACATGCATTTCTCTTTCTGGATAAACAGATCTCTTTTTTTTATTATTACTTTCTTGCAATTGTTTTGCTTCCCTCTGAACTCGACGCTGTCTTCAACGCACGTGATTGGGAAGAGATAACAGACGGCGATCCCAACAGAAAAGTCGCTATTTTACGTCAGTCTCCGTGTTCCGAAAAGTTAACGAAAAAAAAGGAGTTTAGTGAGATCGTCCTCGCATCCGAACTGCAGCAAGTGCTAACAAGGAAAGGCAAAACATGAAACAAGGAATGGAAAGAAAGTAGCGCATGAATCTCTGGGGGATAGTGGGGAGATAAGTTTTCAAAAAAAGATATCTTTAAGAGGATAACATATGTTTTTTAAAGTCAAACAACTCTAAAAGAAAGAAAATCAGAGAATAGACATCACCTTTTACTTTCTTAAAGTCTACTTACTCCTCAAATGTACGATACTTTTTTTAAAACATTTTTTCTGTTGTTTGGTGAGTTCTGGCGGAGTATCTTGAGCAGACACATCAGTGACCGCCAACAAAAAGTCCATCAAGTCTCTGCTGCTTCACAAGCTGCAGCCTCAGTCATGGACAGTTAAAGATATTGGAGGAATCTTGTTTTTTCCCCAATGTCAACAACGGCCACTCTGCCTCGACGGTTAATGATGTTGAACTGGCGGTCGTTAAGGAAGACCCCTGGGAGCTCTCGACGAAGAGTCCAGTGCTGAGAGAAAAAATCGGTCGTCGACATACGAACATGAAGATTTGTGTGGCGAAGGTTTTGTTGGGACAGTGTTTCGGTATCAGAGGTGAGTTGTCACACACGACAAGACAAGAGAGAGACACTGTTATAAAGACAGGGTGGCCGATTGATTCAAGAGAGGCTGAACAATCAGCAGGAGGATCAGGTTTACGTCATGGGGGGAAAAACAATTGGATGTATCCTTCGATTTTTCGAATTCTAACCTTATTTCAAAACTACTATAATACCAGTTTGTTGTGGATCCCAACTATATATTTGTCTCGCAGTTTTATTTTTTGTGTATTTATAGCCATCTGTGGCTGAGTGGTTAATGTGCATGGCTATTAATCAAAGAGAACCGAGATTGAACCCAGGATAAGGCAAGGATGTTTTCTTTCTGTTGAGGTCTCGTCTTCCTTACAGATCTTCTCCATAGCGTTTTTTACTCACAGGTTCCTCGCAGACCTCTGTAGTAGGAGTTCTCAACGTAGGTTACGTGGTAAAATTTTTGGGGGTACGCCGAGAGAGCTCAAAAAGTCGCTAGATCTATTAACAAAGTCAGTGTTTTATTTTATTCCCATTGTTATACTATAACTACGGTGACCATACGTCCTTCATTTAAGAGGACAGTCCTTTATTTCACTGCTCTGTCCTTCAGATTAATTTTTTTCCAAAATGACAATTTTGTCCTTTTTTTGTCTATCTATACAAGGGGTACGCCAGTTACATACACATTTCCAGGGGGTACGTGAAGCATAAAAGGTTGAGAACCACTGATATATATGTTTTATTTTATTCCCATTGTTATGCTCTAATTATAGTTTTATCTATCTACACAAGGGGTACGCCAGTTACATACACATTTCCAGGGGGTACGTGAAGCATAAAAGGTTGAGAACCACTGATATATATGTTTTATTTTATTCCCATTGTTATACTATAACTATAGTTTTATCTATCTATACAAGGGGTACGCCAGTTACATACACATTTCCAGGGGGTACGTGAAGCATAAAAGGTTGAGAACTACTGATATATATGTTTTATTTTATTCCCATTGTTATACTATAACTATAGTTTTATCTATCTACATAAGGGGTACGCCAGTTACATACACATTTCCAGGGGGTACATGAAGCATAAAAGGTTGACAACCACTGATATACATGTTTTATTTTATTCCCATTGTCATACTATAACTATAGTTTTATCTATCTATACAAGGGGTACGCCAGTTACATACACATTTCCAGGGGGTACGTGAAGCATAAAAGTTTGAGAACTACTGATATATATGTTTTATTTTATTCCCATTGTTATACTATAACTATAGTTTTATCTATCTATATAAGGGGTACGCCAGTTACATACACATTTCCAGGGGGTACGTGAAGCATAAAAGTTTGAGAACTACTGATATATATGTTTTATTTTATTCCCATTGTTATACTATAACTATAGTTTTATCTATCTATACAAGGGGTACGCCAGTTATATATACATTTCCAGGGGGTACGTGAAGCATAAAAGGTTGAGAACCACTGATATATATGTTTTATTTTATTCCCATTGTTATACTATAACTATAGTTTTATCTATCTATACAAGGGGTACGCCAGTTACATACACATTTCCAGAGGGGGTACGTGAAGCATAAAAGTTTGAGAACTACTGATATATATGTTTTATTTTATTCTCATTGTTATACTATAACTATAGTTTTATCTATCTATATAAGGGGTACGCCAGTTACATACACATTTCCAGGGGGTACATGAAGCATAAAAGGTTGACAACCACTGATATACATGTTTTATTTTATTCCCATTGTCATACTATAACTATAGTTTTATCTATCTATACAAGGGGTACGCCAGTTACATACACATTTCCAGGGGGTACGTGAAGCATAAAAGGTTGAGAACCACTGATATATATGTTTTATTTTATTCCCATTGTTATACTATAACTATAGTTTTATCTATCTATATAAGGGGTACGCCAGTTACATACACATTTCCAGGGGGTACGTGAAGCATAAAAGTTTGAGAACTACTGATATATATGTTTTATTTTATTCCCATTGTTATACTATAACTATAGTTTTATCTATCTATACAAGGGGTACGCCAGTTACATACACATTTCCAGGGGGTACGTGAAGCATAAAAGTTTGAGAACTACTGATATATATGTTTTATTTTATTCCCATTGTTATACTATAACTATAGTTTTATCTATCTATACAAGGGGTACGCCAGTTATATATACATTTCCAGGGGGTACGTGAAGCATAAAAGGTTGAGAACCACTGATATATATGTTTTATTTTATTCCCATTGTTATACTATAACTATAGTTTTATCTATCTATATAAGGGGTACGCCAGTTACATACACATTTCCAGGGGGTACGTGAAGCATAAAAGGTTGAGAACCACTGATATATATGTTTTATTTTATTCCCATTGTTATACTATAACTATAGTTTTATCTATCTATATAATGGGTACGCCAGTTACATACACATTTCCAGGGGGTACGTGAAGCATAAAAGTTTGAGAACTACTGATATATATGTTTTATTTTATTCCCATTGTTATACTATAACTATAGTTTTATCTATCTATACAAGGGGTACGCCAGTTACATACACATTTCCAGGGGGTACGTGAAGCATAAAAGGTTGAGAACCACTGATATATATGTTTTATTTTATTCCCATTGTTATACTATAACTATAGTTTTATCTATCTATATAAGGGGTACGCCAGTTACATACACATTTCCAGGGGGTACGTGAAGCATAAAAGGTTGAGAACCACTGATATATATGTTTTATTTTATTCCCATTGTTATACTATAACTATAGTTTTATCTATCTATATAAGGGGTACGCCAGTTACATACACATTTCCAGGGGGTACGTGAAGCATAAAAGTTTGAGAACTACTGATATATATGTTTTATTTTATTCCCATTGTTATACTATAACTATAGTTTTATCTATCTATACAAGGGGTACGCCAGTTATATATACATTTCCAGGGGGTACGTGAAGCATAAAAGGTTGAGAACCACTGATATATATGTTTTATTTTATTCCCATTGTTATACTATAACTATAGTTTTATCTATCTATATAAGGGGTACGCCAGTTACATACACATTTCCAGGGGGTACGTGAAGCATAAAAGTTTGAGAACTACTGATATATATATGTTTTATTTTATTCCCATTGTTATACTATAACTATAGTTTTATCTATCTATACAAGGGGTACGCCAGTTACATACACATTTCCAGGGGGTACGTGAAGCATAAAAGGTTGAGAACCACTGATATATATGTTTTATTTTATTCCCATTGTTATACTATAACTATAGTTTTATCTATCTATATAAGGGGTACGCCAGTTACATACACATTTCCAGGGGGTACGTGAAGCATAAAAGTTTGAGAACTACTGATATATATGTTTTATTTTATTCCCATTGTTATACTATAACTATAGTTTTATCTATCTATACAAGGGGTACGCCAGTTATATATACATTTCCAGGGGGTACGTGAAGCATAAAAGGTTGAGAACCACTGATATATATGTTTTATTTTATTCCCATTGTTATACTATAACTATAGTTTTATCTATCTATATAAGGGGTACGCCAGTTACATACACATTTCCAGGGGGTACGTGAAGCATAAAAGTTTGAGAACTACTGATATATATATGTTTTATTTTATTCCCATTGTTATACTATAACTATAGTTTTATCTATCTATACAAGGGGTACGCCAGTTACATACACATTTCCAGGGAGTACGTGAAGCATAAAAGGTTGAGAACCACTGATATATATGTTTTATTTTATTCCCATTGTCATAATATAACTATAGGTTTATCTATCTATACAAGGGGTACGCCAGTTACATACACATTTCCAGGGGGTACGTGAAGCATAAAAGGTTGAGAACTACTGATATATATGTTTTATTTTATTCCCATTGTTATACTATAACTATAGTTTTATCTATCTATACAAGGGGTACGCCAGTTACATACACATTTCCAGGGGGTACGTGAAGCATAAAAGGTTTAGAACCACTGATATATATGTTTTATTTTATTCCCATTGTTATACTATAACTATAGTTTTATCTACCTATACAAGGGGTACGCCAGTTACATACACATTTCCAGGGGGTACGTGAAGCATAAAAGGTTGAGAACCACTGATATATATGTTTTATTTTATTCCCATTGTTATACTATAACTATAGTTTATCTATCTATACAAGGGGTACGCTAGTTACATACACATTTCCAGGGGGTACGTGAAGCATGAAAGGTTGAGAACCACTGATATATATATTTTATTTTATTCCCATTGTTATACTCTAACTATAGTTTTATCTATCTATACAAGGGGTACGCCAGTTACATACACATTTCCAGGGGGTACCTGAAGCATAAAAGGTTGAGAACCACTGATATATATGTTTTATTTTATTCCCATTGTTATACTATAACTATAGTTTTATCTATCTATACAAGGGGTACGCCAGTTACATACACATTTCCAGGGGGTACGTGGAGCATAAAAGGTTGAGAACCACTGATATATATGTTTTATTTTATTCCCATTGTTATACTATAACTATAGTTTATCTATCTATACAAGGGGTACGCTAGTTACATACACATTTCCAGGGGGTACGTGAAGCATGAAAGGTTGAGAACCACTGATATATATGTTTTATTTTATTCCCATTGTTATACTCTAACTATAGTTTTATCTATCTATACAAGGGGTACGCCAGTTACATACACATTTCCAGGGGGTACGTGAAGCATGAAAGGTTGAGAACCACTGATATATATGTTTTATTTTATTCCCATTGTTATACTATAACTATAGTTTTATCTATCTATACAAGGGGTACGCCAGTTACATACACATTTCCAGGGGGTACGTGAAGCATAAAAGGTTGAGAACCACTGATATATATGTTTTATTTTATTCCCATTGTTATACTATAAGTATAGTTTTATCTATCTATACAAGGGGTACGCCAGTTACATACACATTTCCAGGGGGTACGTGAAGCATGAAAGGTTGAGAACCACTGATATATATGTTTTATTTTATTCCCATTGTTATACTATAACTATAGTTTTATCTATCTATACAAGGGGTACGCCAGTTACATACACATTTCCAGGGGGTACGTGAAGCATAAAAGGTTGAGAACCACTGATATATATGTTTTATTTTATTCCCATTGTTATACTATAAGTATAGTTTTATCTATCTATACAAGGGGTACGCCAGTTACATACACATTTCCAGGGGGTACGTGAAGCATGAAAGGTTGAGAACCACTGATATATATGTTTTATTTTATTCCCATTGTTATACTATAACTATAGTTTTATCTGTCTATACAAGAGGTACGCCAGTTGCATACACATTTCCAGGGGGTACGTGAAGCATAAAAGGTTGAGAACCACTGATATATATGTTTTATTTTATTCCCATTGTTATACTATAACTATAGTTTTATCTATCTATACAAGAGGTACGCCAGTTACATACACATTTCCAGGGGGTACGTGAAGCATAAAAGGTTGAGAACCACTGATATATATGTTTTATTTTATTCCCATTGTTATACTATAACTATAGTTTTATCTGTCTATACAAGAGGTACGCCAGTTGCATACACATTTCCAGGGGGTACGTGAAGCATAAAAGGTTGAGAACCACTGATATATATGTTTTATTTCATTCCCATTGTTATACTATAACTATAGTTTATCTATCTATACAAGGGGTACGCTAGTTACATATACATTTCCAGGGGGTACGTGAAGCATAAAAGGTTGAGAGCCACTGCTCTATGGTAATCAGCTTCTTAATCTGATATATAAAGAAGAAAGGTTTGATTGTTTGTCTTTTCGCTTATGCACTCAGCCCCTAGAAGAGCTAGAGACTCCAAACTTTGCATGAATGTTCCCTTCACGAAGGGGAAGAATATAGGCCATGTGCGAACTCACTGGGGTCAAACAAAATTGGGGTGGGCAGGTTTGAATTTCTCACAATCCCTAGACTTAACATTATAACGCCTGAAATTTATTCAAAATAACTGTTGCCACTAATAAATTTGAAAAAAAAAAGAATACATCAAACTAAACTAATATCTAATTTCGAGTGATTCAACATTAAGAGTTGAAAGTTATTCAAAATTACTGTTGCCACCATTAAATTTGAAATAATCAATGCATCAAACTAATTTCTTTCTGATTTTTAAATTTATTGTGTTCAAAAGCGCGGACGTCCGCGGATATTAAACTCCGAATTAAACACGAGCTTTTGAGCTTTTTTTTTGTTCTCATTAAGCACGAGTAGAATACGAGATTCAGAAGCTAAATTCGTATTAGAAGTTAAAATCATTAACTTAATTTGAAAAATATGCAAAAGCTAATAAACGCATATACAAATAATTAATAAATGTTTTAAATTTTGTTAATAATAATAATTTTTTATAGTCTTTCATTTTTTATGCACCTCAGATCATAGTTAATTTTCTTTTGCTATAAAGTTACATTAAATTGCATCCGAGGGACTCTGGTAGGTACGAAGTGATTTGAAATGTTCGATTTTCTGAGCGAGGAATTTCCGGTTTTTGGTTTAGAAACTTCTGACGTGGGGAGGATTATTACCTCGAACTATGTCCATTTCTTTCTTCCCCTAAAAGAGAGGAAGAAAATTTTTAACCGGAGGGAAAGGTTGGGTTGTTTTACCTCTGATCGGCACTTTTTTGCACACAATGGGCTAAATGGCCAGGTCACAAGAATCCTGAAGGCTCAGAGAAGGTTGGGGGAGGGAGCCCAATGGAACAGCTGTTGGGATACAGATGGTGGCCTCCCATCAAAGCCACCCAGCGTGTTTCAATCGATATTTTAAACATGGTACTGCTGTGAAATGTTTTCCAGGATAGTTGAGTGTGATTGGGTTATTTTACCTCTGAGCTACACGTTTTTTGCACACAATGGGCTAAATGGCCAGGTCACAAGAATCCTGAAGGCTCAGAGAAGGTTGGGGGAGGGAACCGACTGGAACAGCTGTTGGGATACAAATGGTGGCCTCCCATCAAAGCCACCCAGCGTGTTTTAATCGATGTTCTAAACATGGTAGTGCTGCGAAATGTTTTCCAGGATAGTTGAATGTGATTGGGTTATTTTACCTCTGAGCGGCACGTTTTTTGCACACAATGGGCTAAATGGCCAGGTCACAAGAATCCTGAAGGCTCATAGAAGGTTGGGGGAGGGAACCCACTGGAACAGCTGTTGGGATACAGATGGTGGCCTCCCATCAAAACCACCCAGCGTGTTTTAATCGATATTCTAAACATGGTACTGCTGTGAAATGTTTTCCAGGATAGTTGAATGTGATTGGGTTATTTTACCTCTGAGCGGCACGTTTTTTGCACACAATGGGCTAAATGGCCAGGTCACAAGAATCCTGAAGGCTCATAGAAGGTTGGGGGAGGGAACCCACTGGAACAGCTGTTGGGATACAGATGGTGGCCTCCCATCAAAGCCACCCAGCGTGTTTTAATCGATATTCTAAACATGGTACTGCTGTGAAATGTTTTCCAGGATAGTTGAATGTGATTGGGTTATTTTACCTCTGAGCGGCACGTTTTTTGCACACAATGGGCTAAATGGCCAGGTCACAAGAATCCTGAAGGCTCAGAGAAGGTTGGGGGAGGGAACCCACTGGAACAGCTGTTGGGATACAGATGGTGGCCTCCCATCAAAGCCACCCAGCGTGTTTTAATCGATATTCTAAACATGGTACTGCTGTGAAATGTTTTCCAGGATAGTTGAATGTGATTGGGTTATTTTACCTCTGAGCGGCACGTTTTTTGCACACAATGGGCTAAATGGCCAGGTCACAAGAATCCTGAAGGCTCAGAGAAGGTTGGGGGAGGGAACCCACTGGAACAGCTGTTGGGATACAGATGGTGGCCTCCCATCAAAGCCACCCAGCGTGTTTTAATCGATATTCTAAACATGGTACTGCTGTGAAATGTTTTCCAGGATAGTTGAATGTGATTGGGTTATTTTACCTCTGAGCGGCACGTTTTTTGCACACAATGGGCTAAATGGCCAGGTCACAAGAATCCTGAAGGCTCAGAGAAGGTTGGGGGAGGGAACCCACTGGAACAGCTGTTGGGATACAGATGGTGGCCTCCCATCAAAGCCACCCAGCGTGTTTTAATCGATATTTTAAACATGGTACTGCTGTGAAATATTTTCCAGGATAGTTGAGTGTGGTTGGGTTATTTTACCTCTGAGCGGCACGTTTTTTGCACACAATGGGCTAAATGGCATTTCACAAGGAGACCAAAGGCTCAGAGAAGGATGGGAGGGAACCCACTGGAAAACTGTTAGGAGACAGATGGAAACCTCTCGTTAAGATAATCCAGATTGTTCTTTAACGCGCACAGGATATGGCTTTCTCTCATAAGGGGCTCGGATTAACACACCATCCGACGGATGACGGCCTTTTTTAGTCCATCAGTGTCACTTTCTCACCAAGGGTAAGGTGGGAGTTTAGCTGAAATAAATGGTATGACTGTGCTCCGAGGTGTGGTGGGGACTGTTATACTGAGTTACTGACCTCTGTGGCGTATTATGCATCCCAGTCACTCTCCTCTTTGGTGTATTAGACTGACAAGTTACTGAAAGATTTCCGTGATGTATTCTGCTGATGTGAGTTGTTTCCAGAGCTACGTGTTTCGTGACTTATTATACGAGGTCAGTTCGAAACGTTGTTGACATGTATCTACAGAACAAAACCCATTACACTTACCTCATGAAAACTTTTACTGTCCTTCAAAGTACTCCCTTACAGCATCTATGCAAAATTTCAGACGTCTACGACAATCCTGGAACGCTTGGTTCAATTCCTGTTGGGGAATACTCCCTTAAAAAGGTTTCCCACAAAATACCTTTTTCATTTTTGGAAACAACCAAAAATCGCATGGTGCAAGGTCGAGTGAACATGCAGGATTGGACAGCTGTTTGATTTTTTACCTGCTGTAGATAGGTCGTAACTTGTTTGGTTTTCTGAGCACTGGTATTGTCGGGAAGGAGGAGAACCCTTGACACACCTGTTGTTGGACGTTGTTGCTTTATCTCCTTAACCATTTTGAGACAAACAATGTTGGTTTAGTATTGGACATTTATAATCATTCCTTCAGGTAAGGTCCACGGCTACCACTCCTTGGGAATTGAAAAAAAAAAATACTAGACATCCTCTTCCTTGAGCGAAAGTCTTATCACAGGATTTGGGGAAGCGATTTATCTTCCTCAACCCAAACATAGTTGCCGATCTTTCTGGGAGTTGTATAGCAATGAAATTACATCTCATCACCTGTGACAATGTCTGTCAACCATTTGGACCACTAGGTTTAAACATTGCCAATCTCTTTGCACGAGTCGACTCTAGCCCTTTTTTGCTATTCTGTCAGTTTGTGCGGTACCCATTTGGCAGAGATCTTTCGGAACTTTAAATGCTGATAAATAATTGTTCCGACACTGCCAATCGATACAGTAACATCTAAACTTACTACCTGAAGGGGGGTGGGAGTGGTTCAGCCGGTAGCGCGCCAGGCTCGTTATCTGTGGTTACCAGGTTCGAGTCCCAGCTGGGTCAGCGTTGAGATTTATCTCAGCAAATTTCCCCGCCCTGTCCACGGTCAGTAGGGGACACCAATGAGCTTGGAAAGGCCGCCGTCCGTCGGATGGGACGTTAAGCCATTGCCCCGTGTGAGAGAGAGACATACCCTGTGCACGTTAAAGAACACGTTTGATGGCCTTGACGGGAGGCTACCATCTGTCTCCCAACAGCTGTTCCAGTGGGTCTCCTCCCCCAACCTTCTCTTAGCCTTCGGGGTCCATGTGACCTTGCCATTTCGCCCATGGTGTGCAAAAAAGTGCCGCTCAGAGGTAAAACAACAACAACAATATTACCTGAAGGGTGCTGTGTGGGTTTTATTTAACGAGTTCACGAACAGCAGCGATGGTTCTCTCGTTCACGGACTTCCTTAGTTACGCCTTCCTGCACAAGGGAGGTCTTCGAAGCTCTGCCTTCCTCTTCTGAATTTGCTCATCCATTCCATAAAAAAAAAAAAATAAATACCCCCTCAAGCAGCTGCTTGCCACAGAGGTCTGACAGGAGCCTGTCAGTTTATATGCCACAGTAGGAGATCTGAGAGTATGGCAGGACCTCAGCAGAAAAACGACACACATCCATGCCTAATCGGGGGCTCGAACCCAGGTCCCTTAAGAGTAAATAAAATAAATAAATACCCCCTCAAGCAGCTGCTTGCCACAGAGGTCTGACAGGAGCCTGTCAGTTTATATGCCATAGTAGAAGGTCTGAGTGCCATATGAATATGCTCGATCACCATATACTTGTGAGAAATCGGCATGATTTTTTTTTGGCGTCATCCCGAAGCCAAATCATTGTGAATATAGTAGGCCCCATAGTCGCAGCGCACAGATTTCGGAGACCGAAATTTACGCGCTGTCAGAGAAGAGAGAAATGGTGATACGGTCTTTGCTTTTAACACGTAATGAAAAGTTCAGACAAACTTTCAAACAAGTCATAGCTCGTTAACTACGGAGGAATGAGTACAAATCTAGAGACACGTGTCAAGAACTTTTTAAACGCCCTCCGTCTGTGCTGAGCAGTTGCTGAACATACACTTCGGTCATCTATCAATGGTTCCTTCATCAGTCATCATCAAAGCCAGGGGCGGGGGGGTGGCTCAGTCGGTAGCGCGCCAGGCTCGTAATCTGTAGTTCCCAGGTTCGAGTCCCAGCTGGGTCAGCGTTGAGATTTATCTCCGCAAAATTCTCCGCCCTGCCCACGGTCAGTAGGGGACACCGATGGGCTTGGAAAGGCCGCCGTCCGTTGGATGGGACGTTAAGCCGTGGACACGTGTGCGGGAGAGCCATATCCTGTGCACGTTAAAGAACACGCTGGATGGCCTTGACGGGAGGCTACCATCTGTCTCCCAACAGCTGTTCCAGTGGGTCCCCTCCTCAAACCTTCTCTGAGCCTACGGGGTCCATGTGACCTGGCCATTTAGCCCATGGTGTCCAAAAAAGTGCCGCTCAGAGGTAAAACAACCCAACCCATCATCAAAGCCATCACGGTGGATACAGTAATACGTCACTTCACCAGGTATGTGGTATAAATCTGGCATACCAGTTCTTAGCATCAGTTAGACTTGGGTTAAGCGTCAGAATAAGAAAAACGAGCCACCTGAGCTTATAAGACCACTTGGCATGATAGTTGGTGTTATAAGTGCCAGTTCTAGCATCTCCCAAACGGCCGTCTTCTGGGCTTTCATGCACAATCGTTTCAATCGTTTACTGAGAATGGTGCAAAAAGCAAAAACCTATTAGTGACCGGCGATCCTGTGGGCGAAAATCTCTTGTGGAACAGAGGGGTTAAAGGAGACTGACAAGAATCGTGTAGAACGAAAAGACAGGCAACAACCAGGCAAATCACAGCAGAATTAAAACCTCGGTGTGTAGAAGATGATCTCCGAATGCACCACGTATTGGTCCTTGTTGTGAATAGGCTATAACAGCCACGGATCATACCGAGTGCCGATGTTGTCAGCGAAGAACATGAATGTGCATCTCCGGTGGGTGCTGGATCGTTGAAGACTGGTAAAAGGTACCCTGGTGAGACGAATCAAGGTTCCTTTTGCATCATGCTGATGGAAGGATCAGAATTTGGCACAAATAACATGAGGCCATGGAGCCATTCTTGTCTGCTGTCAACACTACAGGCCGGTGGTAGCTGTGTGATGATTTCGTGAATGTTTTCCTGCCACACTATAGAACCCCTAATACACATCGAGGACATCTGAAAGCCACGGCGTATTTGAACATGCTGACCAAGTTCATGGCTACAGTTTATCCTCACTCAGATGAACACGTTCAGCATGATAATGCATCTGCTCACAAGGCACGTATCATCACCAAATGGTTCCAGGAACATGACGACGAGTTTTCCTTACTTCTGTCCCCATATCTAAACCCTGTCAAGCATCTTTGGAATGAGGGGTAAGAACTGTTCGCAACGAGACGTGCCGCCGTCCAATTCACAGCAACTGCGCGATGTAATGATTTCCGCATGGCACAATATTCCTGCGTTGGTTGGGTTATTTTACCTCTGAGCGGCACTTTTTTTGCACACCATGGGATAAATGGCCAGGTCACATGGACCCCGAAGGCTCAGAGAAGGTTGGGGGAAGGGACCCACTGGAACAGCTGTTGGGAGGCAGATGGTAGCCTCCTGTCAAGGTCATCCAGCGTGTTCTTTAACGTGCACAGGGTATAGCTCTAACGTACACGGAGCCATGGCTTAACATCCCATCCGACGGACGGCGGTCTTTCCAAGCCCAGAGGTGTCCCGTACTGACCGTGGGCAGGACGGGGAATTTTGCGGAGATAAATCTCAACGCTGACCCAGCTGGGACTCGAACCTGGGAACTACAGATTACGATCCTGGCGCGCTACCGACTGAGCCACCTCCGCCCCCAACATTCCTGCACAATACATCCAGCATCTTGTAAGTTCGATGCCCCGACGAATTCGGGCTGTTCTGAAGGCTAAAGGAGGCGCAACACGCTACTAGATAAGTGTAGTTAATAAACTGGCATATCAGTGTATAACACCTCGAGGGCATGTACGGACAAGTTCCTGTCGGGCGTTCGTGGCAAGTAAATTGTTCGATGAATAATTCGCCAATGAAAAAAAAAATCGGAAGAAAAATGCGATTTCTATTTGCAAACTTTGGGAAAGAATTTTAAAGAAAAAAAAATTAACTTACTGGCAAATGAGAATTTTCTAATGGTTTGCGTTAAATCCATTAGCGAAACCCGTCAGTCGTAATGTTCAAAGATTTGATTTGAACACATCGACAGTTTTGAGTCGGAAGAGAGGAAAGAGACGAGCTTCAATTTGTTTAAGTGGCGCCTGGAGACGATGCATCTATCACGACACAAACATTATTAGCACAATGCCGTGGCGGCGCTTCGACGCTCACGACGAAGTAGAGGCCCTCGATTGCCCTCCATGCAACGCATTGGGTGTAAGACTTCACGTGACTCAAAGCCGATCGGTCTCCCTTTCCAACGTCGCGTAATTAGGAGCAATGTGATTATGGCGCCTCGGGAGAATCTCCTTTCCTCTCATCGTATCATTTCCCAAAAGACAGTGTTATACGAGGGGGGGCGTCCATAAAGCATCGGTAGAGAGAAACACATAGACTTACAGTGACGTTGTTTTTAATACAACAGTTGACTAAATGGCCAGGTCTCAAGGACCCCAAGGACTCAGAAGGCTGGGGAGGGTAGGTTGGGTTGTTTTACCCCTGAGCGGCACTTTTTTGCAAACCATGAGCTAAATGGCTAGGTCACATGGACCCTAAAGGCTCAGAAAAGGTTGGGGGAGGGGACCCACTGGAACAGTTGTTGGGAGACAGATGGTAGCCTCCCGTCAAGGCCATCCAGCGTGTTGTTTAACGTGCACAGGGTATGGCTCTCCCGTACACGGAACAACGGTTTAACGTCTCATCCGACGGACGGCGGCCTTTCCAAGCCCATCGCTGTCCCCTACTGACCGTGAACAGGGCGGGAGTTTTGCGGAGATAAATTTCGTATGAGACGACCGAATATTCCTGGAGAGTCCGGAACCCCTCCCCTCTGGGTAGTGGCTGGTTGACACCACTTAGCTAATTCTTTTTGACTCTCTTGATTTAATTTTTCTCCTTAGATTATATTGCAATAATAATTTCCCTTTTTTTATTCTTTTAGTATGTTAGAAAGCAATATTATATAATGAAAAAGTAAACAATGATACGAAAATCAAGAAAAAAACACACAAAAATTATTAAAATTTTCAAAATTTCAATTTCGAACTTTTTTGAAATTTCAACTTCTGCAATTCCAGGTTTCGATAACAGATAAATAACAAATTAATAAACATTGTAAACATTGAATAACATTGTAACCATTAAGGCGTATTTGAAATCGCTTCTGACCAAGTTCATCCCTTCATGGCTACAAGTAAATATATATGTATGATGACAAGACCCACTAGTTCCGCCTGAAGCACTACCAGTGTAGGGAAATGCCATATTCACCACTACCTACGGTCAGGGGCAAGACAGTACCATATAGATACAGCGCATCCCCGACTACCTAATGGTGAACAGTACTAAAGGAGTAAAGTTCATCCATCAGTCAAAACCTAAATTTAATTTATGTCCCGGATATATATGTGATATATCTGATGACAAGACTCACTAGTTCTGCCTGAAGCACCACCAGTATAGGGAAATGCCATATTCACCACTACCTACAGTCAGGGGCAAGACAGTACCATATATATACAGCTCATCCCCGACTACCTAATGGCGAACAGTACTATAGGAGTAAAGCTCATCCATCGGTCAAAACCTAAATTTAATCTATGTCCCGGATATATATGTGATATATATGATGACAAGACCCACTAGTTCCGCCTGAAGCACTACCAGTATAGGGAAATGCCATATTCACCACTACCTACAGTCAGGGGCAAGACAGTACCATATATATACAGCTCATCCCCGGACTACCTAATGGCGAACAGTACTATAGGAGTAAAGCTCATCCATTGGTCAAAACCTAATTTAATCTATGTCCCGGATATATATGTGATATATATGATGACAAGACCCACTAGTTCCGCCTGAAGCACTACAAGTATAGGGAAATGCCATATTCACCACTACCTACGGTCAGGGGCAAGACAGTACCATATAGATACAGCTCATCCCGACTACCTAATGGCGAACAGTACTATAGGAGTAAAGCTCATCCATCGGTCAAAACCTAAATTTAATCTATGTCCCGGATATATATGTGATTATATATGATGACAAGACCCACTAGTTCCGCCTGAAGCACTACCAGTATAGGGAAATGCCATATTCACCACTACCTACAGTCAGGGGCAAGACAGTACCATATATATACAGCTCATCCCGACTACCTAATGGCGAAAAGTACTATAGGAGTAAAGTTCATCCATCGGTCAAAACCTAAATTTAATCTATGTCCCGGATATATATGTGATATATATGATGACAAGACCCACTAGTTCCGCTGAAGCACTACCAGTATAGGGAAATGCCATATTCACCACTACCTACGGTCAGGGGCAAGACAGTACCATATATATACAGCTCATCCCCGACTACCTAATGGCGAACAGTACTATAGGAGTAAAGCTCATCCATCGGTCAAAACCTAAATTTATCTATATCCCAGATATATATGTGATATATATGAGACAAGACTCACTAGTTCCGCCTGAAGCACTACAAGTATAGGGAAATGCCATATTCACCACTACCTACGGTCAGGGGCAAGACAGTACCATATATATACAGCTCATCCCCGACTACCTAATGGCGAACAGTACTATAGGAGTAAAGCTCATCCATCGGTCAAAACCTAAATTTAATCTATGTCCCGGATATATATGTGATATATATGATGACAAGACCCACTAGTTCCGCCTGAAGCACTAGAAGTATAGGGAAATGCCATATTCACTACTACCTACGGTCAGGGGCAAGGACAGTACCATATATATACAGCTCATCCCGACTACCTAATGGCGAACAGTACTATAGGAGTAAAGCTCATCCATCGGTCAAAACCTAAATTTAATCTATGTCCGGATATATATGTGATATATATGATGACAAGACCCACTAGTTCCGCCTGAAGCACTACAAGTATAGGGAAATGCCATATTCACCACTACCTACGGTCAGGGGCAAGACAGTACCATATATATACAGCTCATCCCCGACTACCTAATGGCGAACAGTACTATAGGAGTAAAGCTCATCCATCGGTCAAAACCTAAATTTAATCTATGTCCCGGATATATATGTGATATATATGATGACAAGACCCACTAGTTCCGCCTGAAGCACTACCAGTATAGGGAAATGCCATATTCACCACTACCTACAGTCAGGGGCAAGACAGTACCATATATATACAGCTCATCCCCGACTACCTAATGGCGAACAGTACTATAGGAGTAAAGCTCATCCATCGGTCAAAACTAAATTTAATCTATGTCCCGGATATATATGTGATATATATGATGACAAGACCCACTAGTTCCGCCTGAAGCACTACCAGTATAGGAAATGCCATATTCACCATACTCTACTGGTCAGGGGCAAGACAGTACCATATAGATACAGCTCATCCCCGACTACCTAATGGCGAACAGTACTATAGGAGTAAAAGCTCATCCATCGGTCAAAACCTAAATTTAATCTATGTCCCGGATATATATGTGATATATATGATGACAAGACCCACTAGTTCCGCCTGAAGCACTACCAGTATAGGGAAATGCCATATTCACCACTACCTACAGTCAGGGGCAAGACAGTACCATATATATACAGCTCATCCCCGACTACCTAATGGCGAACAGTACTATAGGAGTAAAGCTCATCCATCGGTCAAAACCTAAATTAATCTATGTCCCGGATATATATGTGATATATATGATGACAAGACCCACTAGTTCCGCCTGAAGCACTACAAGTATAGGGAAATGCCATATTCACCACTACCTACGGTCAGGGCAAGACAGTACCATATATATACAGCTCATCCCCGACTACCTAATGGCGAACAGTACTATAGGAGTAAAGCTCATCCATCGGTCAAAACCTAAATTTAATCTATGTCCCGGATATATATGTGATATATATGATGACAAGACCCACTAGTTCCGCCTGAAGCACTACAAGTATAGGGAAATGCCATATTCACCACTACCTACGGTCAGGGGCAAGACAGTACCATATATATACAGCTCATCCCCGACTACCTAATGGCGAACAGTACTATAGGAGTAAAGCTCATCCATCGGTCAAAACCTAAATTTAATCTATGTCCCGGATATATATGTGATATATATGATGACAAGACCCACTAGTTCCGCCTGAAGCACTACCAGTATAGGGAAATGCCATATTCACCACTACCTACAGTCAGGGGCAAGACAGTACCATATATATACAGCTCATCCCCGACTACCTAATGGCGAACAGTACTATAGGAGTAAAGCTCATCCATCGGTCAAAACCTAAATTTAATCTATGTCCCGGATATATATGTGATATATATGATGACAAGACCCACTAGTTCCGCCTGAAGCACTACCAGTATAGGGAAATGCCATATTCACCACTACCTACGGTCAGGGGCAAGACAGTACCATATAGATACAGCTCATCCCCGACTACCTAATGGCGAACAGTACTATAGGAGTAAAGCTCATCCATCGGTCAAAACCTAAATTTAATCTATGTCCCGGATATATATGTGATATATATGATGACAAGACCCACTAGTTCCGCCTGAAGCACTACCAGTATAGGGAAATGCCATATTCACCACTACCTACAGTCAGGGGCAAGACAGTACCATATATATACAGCTCATCCCCGACTACCTAATGGCGAACAGTACTATAGGAGTAAAGCTCATCCATCGGTCAAAACCTAAATTTAATCTATGTCCCGGATATATATGTGATATATATGATGACAAGACCCACTAGTTCCGCCTGAAGCACTACCAGTATAGGGAAATGCCATATTCACCACTACCTACGGTCAGGGGCAAGACAGTACCATATAGATACAGCTCATCCCCGACTACCTAATGGCGAACAGTACTATAGGAGTAAAGCTCATCCATCGGTCAAAACCTAAATTTAATCTATGTCCCGGATATATATGTGATATATATGATGACAAGACCCACTAGTTCCGCCTGAAGCACTACCAGTATAGGGAAATGCCATATTCACCACTACCTACAGTCAGGGGCAAGACAGTACCATATATATACAGCTCATCCCCGACTACCTAATGGCGAACAGTACTATAGGAGTAAAGCTCATCCATCGGTCAAAACCTAAATTTAATCTATGTCCCGGATATATATGTGATATATATGATGACAAGACCCACTAGTTCCGCCTGAAGCACTACAAGTATAGGGAAATGCCATATTCACCACTACCTACGGTCAGGGGCAAGACAGTACCATATATATACAGCTCATCCCCGACTACCTAATGGCGAACAGTACTATAGGAGTAAAGCTCATCCATCGGTCAAAACCTAAATTTAATCTATGTCCCGGATATATATGTGATATATATGATGACAAGACCCACTAGTTCCGCCTGAAGTTCTACCAGTATAGGGAAATGCCATATTCACCTCTACCTACAGTCAGGGGCAAGACAGTACCATATATATACAGCTCATCCCCGACTACCTAATGGCGAACAGTACTATAGGAGTAAAGCTCATCCATCGGTCAAAACCTAAATTTAATCTATGTCCCGGATATATATGTGATATATATGATGACAAGACCCACTAGTTCCGCCTGAAGCACTACCAGTATAGGGAAATGCCATATTCACCACTACCTACGGTCAGGGGCAAGACAGTACCATATAGATACAGCTCATCCCCGACTACCTAATGGCGAACAGTACTATAGGAGTAAAGCTCATCCATCGGTCAAAACCTAAATTTAATCTATGTCCCGGATATATATGTGATATATATGATGACAAGACCCACTAGTTCCGCCTGAAGCACTACCAGTATAGGGAAATGCCATATTCACCACTACCTACAGTCAGGGGCAAGACAGTACCATATATATACAGCTCATCCCCGACTACCTAATGGCGAACAGTACTATAGGAGTAAAGCTCATCCATCGGTCAAAACCTAAATTTAATCTATGTCCCGGATATATATGTGATATATATGATGACAAGACCCACTAGTTCCGCCTGAAGCTCTACCAGTATAGGGAAATGCCATATTCACCACTACCTACAGTCAGGGGCAAGACAGTACCATATATATACAGCTCATCCCCGACTACCTAATGGCGAACAGTACTATAGGAGTAAAGCTCATCCATCGGTCAAAACCTAAATTTAATCTATGTCCCGGATATATATGTGATATATATGATGACAAGACCCACTAGTTCCGCCTGAAGCACTACCAGTATAGGGAAATGCCATATTCACCACTACCTACGGTCAGGGGCAAGACAGTACCATATAGATACAGCTCATCCCCGACTACCTAATGGCGAACAGTACTATAGGAGTAAAGCTCATCCATCGGTCAAAACCTAAATTTAATCTATGTCCCGGATATATATGTGATATATATGATGACAAGACCCACTAGTTCCGCCTGAAGCACTACCAGTATAGGGAAATGCCATATTCACCACTACCTACAGTCAGGGGCAAGACAGTACCATATATATACAGCTCATCCCCGACTACCTAATGGCGAACAGTACTATAGGAGTAAAGCTCATCCATCGGTCAAAACCTAAATTTAATCTATGTCCCGGATATATATGTGATATATATGATGACAAGACCCACTAGTTCCGCCTGAAGCACTACCAGTATAGGGAAATGCCATATTCACCACTACCTACAGTCAGGGGCAAGACAGTACCATATATATACAGCTCATCCCCGACTACCTAATGGCGAACAGTACTATAGGAGTAAAGCTCATCCATCGGATGAGCTTTACTCCTATAGTACTGTTCGCTATAGTACTGTTTCCTATAGTACGGTCGCTATAGGAGTAAAGCTCATCAAAACACCTAAATTTAATCTATGTCCCGGATATATATGTGATATATATGATGACAAGACCCACTAGTTCCGCCTGAAGCACTACAAGTATAGGGAAATGCCATATTCACCACTACCTACGGTCAGGGGCAAGACAGTACCATATAGATACAGCTCATCCCCGACTACCTAATGGCGAACAGTACTATAGGAGTAAAGCTCATCCATCGGTCAAAACCTAAATTTAATCTATGTCCCCGACCGCCACAAACAACGATGTAGAACCCAAGTTTGCCGGATATGTTGGACAGCGCCCCGACAGTAGTCCGGCCCTACTGTCGGGCGCTGTCCAACATATCCGGACCTAGTCAGTCAGCAGGGCCCTCAACTTCTCAGATGGAAGTCTTAGCCATGTCCAACCGTTGCCCAATCCGGTCAGCCTTCGACTTCATTAAGCCGTCAAGCCTCCCCCCCTCTCCAAAAAGTGGTCCCGTATCGGGGGGGGGGGGGCTTCATGGCTACAATTATCCTCACTAGGATGGACACGTTCAGCATGATAATGCCCGTGCTCACAAAGCACGTATCGTCACCGAAAGGTTCCAGAAACATGCCGACGAAATTTCCTCGTTCTATTGGCCTTCACAGTCCCCAGATCTAAACTCCATCGAGCATCTTGGAATGAGGAGGTAAGGGCTGTTCGCAGCGAGACTGTATCGCCGTCCATTTACAGCAATTGCGGGACACAATAATTTCCGCATGGCACAACCTACCTGCACAACGCATCCTGTATCTTGTAAGTTCCATGCCCCGACGAATTCGGGGTATGTTGAAGGCCAAAGGAGTCGCAACACGCTACTAGGTAGGTGTATCTAATAAACTGGCATCTCAGTGTAGAATATTGTTTTAAACCTTTCCTGTATGGTGGAATATTTTGGTAATTGGGAAACTCTACTTAAGTCTTAATATAAGGCCTCCCCCCCCCCACCTCGGAAAAACATTCTCGGACACACACACCCGTCCATCGAAGCCTGTGCACGTTAAAGAACACGCTGGATGGCCTTGACGGGAGGCTACCATCTGTCTCTTAACAGCTGTTCCAGTGGGTCCCCTTCCACAACCTTCTCTGAGCCTTCGGGGTCCATGTGATCTGGCCATTTAGCCAATGGTGTGCAAAAAAGTGCCGCTCATAGGTAAAACAACCCAACCAAAAAGTTTCACCTACCCTCTAATCTGGACTTTCGGTCCGTTATGTCAAGGGAAACTTTCGAACTCTATAACTTCTAAAACATGAAATTAACGGGAAATGATACTAAAGATAAATGAAAGATGTTGATCAAATCTTTTAATCTTGACTTTCAGCAATATTCGTTAAGGTGTTTTAAAGAAATATAAACGCTGGAATATTTAACAAAAAAATTATCTTGTTTGATAAAAATCACTCATGATTGTCATATAATGAAATAATAATTATGCAAACTTCTAAAATGCATATTTTATTAAATTATTTCAAACAATGCTCATTATTTTAGTTTGAATTAATTTTTTAGGTTAATTCTTATGATGCTTTTACTGTCGCGTGTCCCGTCCCGTGGCCGAGTGGTTAGCGCGCTTGGCTACTGATCTAAGGGATCTGGGTTCGATCCCTGAGTAAGGCATAGATGTATGTGTCATTTTTCTGCTGAGGTTCTGCTGAGGTCTGCCTCTCAGACCTTCTACTATGGCATATAAACTGACCAGGCTCCTGTCAGACCTCTATGACAAGCAGCTGCTTGAGGGAGTATTTTTATTATTATTATTTTATACTTATGAAATATTCTCTGGGGCTCAGTCGGTAGCGCGCCAGGCTCGTAATCTGTAGTTCCCAGGTTCGAGTCCCAGCTGGGTCAGCGTTGAGATTTATCTCCGCAAATTTCCCCGCCCTGCCCACGGTCAGTAGGGGACACCGATGGGCTTGGAAAGGCCGCCGTCCATCGGATGGGACGTTAAGCCGTGGCCCCGTGTGTGGGAGAGCCATACCCTGTGCACGTTAAAGAACACGCTGGATGTCCTTGACGGGAGGCTACCATCTGTCTCCCAACAGCTGTTCCAGTGGGTCCCCTCCTCCAACCTTCTCTGAGCCTTCGGAGTCCATGTGACCTGGCCATTTAGCCCATGGTGTGCAAAAAAGTGCCGCTCAGAGGTAAAACAACCCAACCCAATGAAATATTCTAGTTGCCATAACTCTTTCGCCTTTAAATGCTGAACAAATAATGTAGAAAATGGAAATTTAAATAAATAAAAGAATAAAGAATTAAAAAAATATATATGTTTAAAAATAAAAAAACCTGAAATTTGATCAAGAACTTGAATTTACTTATTCCCAGTCTCATTGCTTCATAAAACGCTTATTTTCAGTCTTTAAGGGCCGGTTCCCTTGACACAACATTATCATCTGACTATTTTTCCCCTCGACACAACATTATCATCTGACTATTTTTCCCCTTGACACAACATTATCATCTGACTATTTTTTCCCTCGACACAACATTATCATCTGACTATTTTTCCCCTTGACACAACATTATCATCTGACTATTTTTTCCCTCGACACAACATTATCATCTGACTATTTTTTCCCTCGACACAACATTATCATCTGACTATTTTTCCCCTTGACACAACATTATCATCTGACTATTTTTTCCCTCGACACAACATTATCATCTGACTATTTTTCCCCTTGACACAACATTATCATCTGACTATTTTTTCCCTCGACACAACATTATCATCTGACTATTTTTCCCCTTGACACAACATTATCATCTGACTATTTTTTCCCTCGACACAACATTATCATCTGACTATTTTTCCCCTTGACACAACATTATCATCTGACTATTTTTTCCCTCGACACAACATTATCATCTGACTATTTTTCCCCTTGACACAACATTATCATCTGACTATTTTTCCCCTTGACACAACATTATCATCTGACTATTTTTCCCCTTGACACAACATTATCATCTGACTACTTTTCCCCTTGACACAACATTATCATCTGACTATTTTTCCCCTTGACACAACATTATCATCTGACTATTTTTCCCCTCGACACAACATTATCATCTGACTATTTTTCCCCTTGACACAACATTATCATCTGACTATTTTTTCCCTCGACACAACATTATCATCTGACTATTTTTCCCCTTGACACAACATTATCATCTGACTATTTTTTCCCTCGACACAACATTATCATCTGACTATTTTTCCCCTTGACACAACATTATCATCTGACTATTTTTCCCCTTGACACAACATTATCATCTGACTATTTTTCCCCTTGACACAACATTATCATCTGACTACTTTTCCCCTTGACACAACATTATCATCTGACTATTTTCCCCTTGACACAACATTATCATCTGACTATTTTTCCCCTTGACACAACATTATCATCTGACTATTTTTCCCCTTGACACAACATTATCATCTGACTATTTTTTCCCTCGACACAACATTATCATCTGACTATTTTTCCCCTTGACACAACATTATCATTTGACTATTTTTTCCCTCGACACAACATTATCATCTGACTATTTTTCCCCTTGACACAACATTATCATCTGACTATTTTTCCCCTTGACACAACATTATCATCTGACTATTTTTCCCCTTGACACAACATTATCATCTGACTATTTTTCCCCTTGACACAACATTATCATCTGACTATTTTTCCCCTTGACACAACATTATCATCTGACTACTTTTCCCCTTGACACAACATTATCATCTGACTATTTTTCCCCTTGACACAACATTATCATCTGACTATTTTTCCCCTTGACACAACATTATCATCTGACTATTTTTCCCCTTGACACAACATTATCATCTGACTATTTTGTACAGTAAAGTTTCACAATAACGCCAGAAGCAACTCTACGCTTTTAGACAAGCAGCGTCTATAAGAAAAACACTAAATATGCGTCATCAAAGTCTCTAAGACGAATCTTTTCATGTTATAACGAACATCTAAATGCAGAATACCTTATAAAAAAATTTCAAACCCTTCATTTTATGAAGCAGTCTTGTGCATTTGCACCGACACGTAGTAGAAAGTCTCAGATAGGTATAAAAAAAGGCTCAAAAAAGGTAAAAAGTCCTTTTGAAGCTCTCTACACGAAAAAGAGGGGGGGGGGGGAAGAGAGGTGAATAAAAAATACATCAAATTCTCACGAGATTGTATTATCGCCTTCCATCTCGTTTCAATGGCCAATACTGAGCAAAGACAACTCTTCGAAAGAATTCTTATTGCGTCGGCAGGGCGCCTTTTCATTACCCAGTTTTAAAGCAGCTATTACCTGCAGTTTTATCTTCCAAGTATCGCTCCATAAACGATAAAAAGTAGTTCCGTTCAATTTCCACTCTTCCATTCCGCGAGAGGCGGCATTTGTCACCATCCTCGCGAGACAAGCTCGGGACAGAGAGAGGAGCAGAATTGCTCCCACAGTGCGTTCCGTAATGGACGCTCTTTGCCTGAAGAATTCGCTGCCAATACGTCTTCTTGCTCCTTTTCCATCAAAACTCTTGAACGTTGACAATCGCGATAGCCTACATGAGAAAGAGGACGCCCATACCGAAAGCGGGTTGGGCGTTTCAGCGTTATTCGTTCTAAGCTTTTTGGCTTCTTATGACCGTCGTCAATAGCGGAGGAGACCTTGCAACAAACTGGAGCGTGTGCAGTTGAATAACGGAGGTGGGCCCTCATCAAACTGGAGCGTATGCAGTCGAACAACGGAGGTGGCTCCCTCATCAAACTGGAGCGTGTGCAGTCGAACAACGGAGGTTGCCCTGCATGAAATTGGAGCGTATATAGTCGAACAACGAAGATGGCCCCTGCATCAAACTCGAGCGTGTGCAGCCGAACAATGGAGGTGATCTCTTATCAAACTGAAGCGTGTGCTGTCGAACACCGTAGGTGGCCCCGCATCAAACTGGAGCGTGTGTAGCCTAAAAACGGGGGTGGCTCTCTCATCAAACTGGAGCGTGTGCAATCGAACAACGGAGGTGACCCCTGCATCAAACTATAGCGTGTGCAGTCGAACAACGGAAGTGGCCCCTCATTAAACTGGAGCGAGTGTAGCCTAACAACGGACGTGGCTCCCTCATCAAACTGGAGCGTGTGCAATCGAACAACGGAGGTGGCCTCTCATCAAACTGGAACGTGTGCAGCCGAACAACAGAGGTGTTCCCACATCAAACTGGAGCGTGTGCAATCGTACAACGGAGGTGGTTCCTCATCAAACTGAAGCATGTACAGCCAAACAACGGAGGTGGCCCCTGCATCAAACTGGAGCATGTGCAGTCGAACAACCGAGGTGGCCCCTCACCAAACTGGAGCGTGTGCAGTCGAACAACGGGGGTGGCCATTAAACAAACTGGATCGTGTGCAGTCGAACAACGGAGGTGGCCATTAAACAAACTGGATCGTGTGCAGTCGAACAACGGAGGTGGCCATTAAACAAACTGCAGCGTGTGCAATCGAACAACGGAGGAAACGCTCACGCCCCTTACGAAACTGGAGCGTGTAGAGTCGAACAACGGAGGTAACCCATCATCAAACTGGAGCGTGTGCAGTCGAACAACGGAGATGGTCCCTCATCAAACTACAGCGTGTGCAATCCAACAACGGTGGTGGCCATTAAACAAACTGCAGCGTGTGCAATCGAACAACGGAGAAAACGCTCACGCCCCTTACGAAACTGGAGCGTGTAGAGTCGAACAACGGAGGTAACCCATCATCAAACTGGAGCGTGGACAGTCGAACAACGGAGATGGTCCCTCATCAAACTGCAGCGTGTGCAATCCAACAACGGAAGTGGCATAACAATAAACTGAAGCGTGTGCTCTAGTGTGTTACCAGACCACTTCCATTTTGGCGAGATTGTAAGAAGCAAGACAGCTTGGAAACGCGAATATAGCCAAATCGCTTTCAATGTGGCCGTGCTTTAGACGCGCAACGGTGCGAGATAGCGCGACTCGTTGTGCTCGAGTGCAGCTCGCGACAGAACAGGAAATGTGTCGGATGCGAGAGGTGCGAGAAGGAGATGTATGCAGTCAATGTACCGTAGGCGCTCGCATAACCAATGTCATGTACAATGACGATCGGGAACTGCAATATCGGTCTCCTCTTCTGGGAAAGAAAAGGTGATTTACGTTTCGTGCTTTCTTTCTTTCTCGAAAGTGTCAAGAGCTCATTGGGTTTGTGGGCATCTTCATTACGGACTGTAAATGAAATATATGGAGTGGAGAGATGGCGAATGATAGCTGAGATTTATACTGCGGAAGAGCAGGAAGATAAACTCGAAGGATGACTCTTCGTTTTAGGGTTTTCATCTTCTTTAATGTTGAAGAGGATTTGGGATAAACGGCATCGCAGAAGTGACGCAATGCAGTGCGAAAAGAGAATAACCTAACGAAAGAAAAGGGTTGGGTTGTTTTACCTCTGAGCAACACTTTTATGCACACCATGGGCTAAATGGCCAGGTAACATGGACCCCGAAGGCTCAGAGAAGGTTGGGGGAGGGGACCCACTGGAACAGCTGTTGGGAGACAGATGGTATCCTCCCCGTCAAGGCCATCCAGCGTGTTCTTTAACGTGCACAGGGTATGGCTCTCCCGCACACGGGGCCACGGCTTAACGTCCCATCCGACGGACGGAGGCCTTTCCAAGCCCATCGGTGTCCCCTACTGACCGTGGGCAGGAATTTTGCGGAGATAAATCTCAACGCTGACCCAGCTGGGACTCGAACCTGGGAACTGATGCTAAGAACTGGTCTGCCAGATTTATAGCACATACCTGGTGAAGTGACGTATTACTGTATCCACCGTGATGCTTTGATGATGGGTTGGGTTGTTTTACCTCTGAGCGGCACTTTTTTGGACACCATGGGCTAAATGGCCAAGTCACATGGACCCGTAGGCTCGGAGAAGGTTGGGGGAGGGGACCCACTGGAACAGCTGTTGGGAGACAGATGGTAGCCTCCCGTCAAGGCCATCCAGTGTGTTCTTTAACGTGCACACATGGTATGGCTCTCCCGCACACGGGACCACGGCTTAACGTCCCATCCGACGGACGGAGGCCTTTCCAAGCCCATCGATGTCCCCTACTGACCGTGGGCAGGGCGGGGAATTTTTGCGGACTGAGTTACAGATATCCTGAGGCTTTGCCAAAGGAAGTTTATCCCTTAAATGTTCAGCGAAGTAAAATAAATATTTATTTTGTCTGTTAGATATATAACAGAAATTTTTTAGTGGTGGTGGTGTGTGGGAGGGAGGGGGGGACCGAGCCCTTCAGTCTCCCCGTAGTCTGCGCCAATGGTTCTGATTCTTCGATTATTTTTAAGCAAGCAAATAGTGATCTAGAATTAATTAGAAACTGGTTCACAAGTAAATTTTTAACAATAAATCTGAAAAAGACAAATGCCCTTTATTTCTACTTAAAGGAAAATAATTCTGTTACAGATATTTTGCACTACAATAAATTGAAATATCATGATACAAATTGTTCATCAAAAAGTCACTGTAACTGTCCTCAAATTTCTTTTGTGTCGTCAGTGAAATATTTAAGTATTTGGATTGATACATGCCTAACTTGGGGGAGGGGACCCACTGGAACAGCTGTTGGGAGACAGATGGTAGTCTCCCGTCAAGGTCATCCAGCGTGTTCTTTAACGTGCACAGGGTATGGCTCTCCCGCACACGGGGCCACGGCTTAACGTCCCATCCGACGGACGGCGGCCTTTCCAAGCCAATCGGTGTCCCCTACTGACCGTGGGCAGGGCGGGGAAAAGAAAAGAACAACAAATGTGATTTGTAGTTCTCGTAAAGGACTCAACAGGAAAATATTCTCGGTGGTCATAAAAATTTTGCGATGGATTTTTAATTTTGTTGGATTTATGTTGGATTTCGATTGGCAATAGCAATTAGCGCTACGAAATTAAGTTGAAATTGCACGAGCGAGTAGTCTTTTTACTTTCTAATTTTTTTTTCTAAAACTCTGCCTGTTTATTGTATATTAAATTTTAGTATTTTGCACTTAGTTTTGTCTATTATGTGTAATAATTTGAAAATATTGCTTTTGGCAATTTCTGTACTGAATTATCAAGACTGAACGTCCCAAGTTGAAACGCAAAAATTCCCCGCCCTTCCCTCGGTCAGTAGAGGACACCGACGGGATTGAAAAGGCCGCCGTCCGTCGGATGGGACGTTAAGCCGTGGCCCCGTGTGCGGGAGAGCCATACCCTGTGCACGTTAAAGAACACGCTGGATGGCCTTGACGGGAGGCTACCATCTGTCTCCCAACAGCTGTTCCAGTGAGTCCCCTCCCCCAACCTTCTCTGAGCCTTCGGGGTCCATGTGACCTGGCCATTTAGCCCATGGTGTGCAAAAAAGTGCCGCTCAGAGGTAAAACAACCCAACCCAACCCAAGTTGAAAAACAGAACAAATGAAGCCAGTAATGTCCAACCACGACTGACAATAATATTAATAATAATCTTTATTCATATTCATGTTAGTTATACAAAACTTTCTTCATAAATATAGTTTAAAATAATGTCATCGAACACTTCATTTTCCGATGTGATAATTCAGTAGAAGCATTTTTTAACAAGTGGTTCAATTTTTTACATTGATTTTTGTGCTTGGAGAAAATTGGTAGTTTTATTTTTAATTTCTTTAAATTTCTTTAATAAAATAATTTATCTTGGTAATTGATTAAACAAGTAATATACTGCAAATGCCCCTCGTACGTTTCCCATAATTGTTTAATATTTTGGATTGTAACCTTGTGTTTTTTCCATGAGAGATTTTAGATTTAAACTGAGTTTCGTAGATCATATATCGTGTATGGATATGCGATGTTCCAGATAAAACATTACCCATTACCATCTCCATCTGAGAATATGCCCAGTTGGCATAAGTAAAAACATATAACAAGTAACATAAAACACAAGCTAAAAATAACATAAATCATGCACAAGAAATCTAAAAGGAGTAGCTTTCCTCAGAGAAAGCCACTTTTTGTACTTTTTAAGAACATTATGATCATAATTAAGCAGAGAAGAAATAATCTCATAAGGATTATTTTTAACAGCCTCAAAAAATCTTTTTGAGATGTTGTTGTTGTTGTTGTTGTTGTTTTTACCTCTGAGCGGCACTTTTTTGCACACCATGGGCTAAATGGCCAAGTCACATGGACCCCGAAGGCTCAGAGAAGGTTGGGGGAGGGGACCCACTGGAACAGCTGTTGGGAGACAGATGGTAGCCTCCCGTCAAGGCCATCCAGCGTGTTCTTTAACGTGCACAGGGTATGTCTCTCTCTCACACGGGGCCACGGCTTACCGTCCCATCCGACGGACGGCGGCCTTTCCAAGCCCATCGGTGTCCCCTACTGACCGTGGGCAGGGCGGGGAATTTTTTTGAGATGCATTTAATATGAGTATATATGTGTATCGATGCCCAAGTCTTTACAAGTTGTCTGTTAGTAACAAACCAAGGGGCATCGACCGCAGATCTCAGTATTTTGTTTTGCAAGACCTGAATCTTGCGCATATTCGTGGAGGTGGTGTTCGCACATATATGGCAAGCAAAACTCATTTTAAAAAAAAAAAGAAATGTTTTAATGAGATTCTATATTTATAAATGTTGTGGAAAGTATACAAAAACAATTTAGTCTTTCTTCACTATTATCTAACGAATTTCTCAGGCGGTAAGGAATTATATTTTTTGCAATGGAATAAATAATTTTCTGAAAAAATTGGTTTCATCCTTAGTGGTATTCGAACCCACGCCTCCCAGGAGCAATCTGACATATAGGCAAATGCTTATATGTCAATTGGTGAATCCCACTCAGGAGATGGGGTGGGGGTGGCTCAGTCGGTAGCGCGCCAGGCTCGTACTCTGCAGCTCCCAGGTTCGAGTCCCAACTGCGTCAGCGTTGAGATTTATCTCCGCAAAACTGCCCACGGTCAGTAGGGAACACTCGATGGGCTTGGAAAGGCCGCTCCGTCGGATGGGACGTTAATACGCAGCCCCGTGTGCGGGAGAGCCATACCCTGTGCACGTTAAAGAACACGCTGGATGGCCTTGACGGGAGGCTACCATCTGTCTCCCAACAGCTGTCCCAGTGAGTCCCCTCTCCCAACCTTCTCTGAGCCTTCGGGGTTCTTGTGACCTGGTCATTTAACCCATGGTACGCAAAAAAGTTCCGCTTAGAGGTAACCCACTCAGGACGAAGCCAAATTTTTTCAGCTTATTATTTCAAGTGTTTATAGTCAACAGGATATTTCTTGTGATACTTTATTACTGGAAGATTGAATAATTTGTATTTTCTTTATATTTCAGAAGCTAATTAATCCATACATTGTCAAACCATAAGTCAATGCGTTGTATCGTTTTACCTCTGAGAGACTTTTTGCATACAATAGGCTAAATGGCCATTTCTTTTTTGCATACAATAGGCTAAATAGCCAGGTCACAGGGACCCCCTATGGCTCATAGGAGGTTGGTGAACGGATGAACAGTTGTTGGTAGATAGATAGTAGTCTCCCGATGGAAACTACTGATGGGCTTGGAAAGGCCGCCGTCCGTCGGATGGAACGTTAAACAGTGACACCGTGTGCGGGATAGAGCCATACCCTACACTCACGTTAAAGAACACGTTGGATGTTCTTGACGGGAGACTACCATCTGTCTCCTAAAAGCTCACCAGTAGGTTTCTTTCCGGAAACCTTTCCTGACTTTCGGGGTCCATGTGACCTGGCCATTATATCATTTTGGGCAAAAAAAGTACCGCTCAGCAGGAAAACAACGCCACCTGTGCACTTTAACGAACAGAATCGACAGGATATTTAGATCTATTTCCTAACAACTGTCCCGCGGATCCGTTCTCCAACCTCCCTTTGGAGAAGCCCTTAGGTGACCTTGTCACCTGGCCATTTAACGAAATACTTGCACGAAAGCGTCGCTCTGAGCCAGGCACGTACCCAGGATTCAGTTTCGCGGGGGGATCCGATAATTCAATTTCGGGAGTTCGGTTGGGTTGTTTTACCTCTGAGCGGCACTTTTTTACACACCATGGGCTAAATGGCCAGGTCACGTGGACCCCAAAGGCTCAGAGCAGATTGGGGAAGAACAGTTTTTGGGAGACAGATGGTAGCCTCCCGTCAAGATCATCCAGTGTGTTCTTTAACGTGCACAGGGTATGGCTCTTCGACATACGGAGCCACAGTTTAACGTCCCATCCGACGGACGGCGGTCTTTCCAAGCCCATTGGTGTCCCCTGCTAATCATGGGCAGGGTGGGGAATTTTGCGGAGATAAATCTCAACGCTGACTCAGCTGGGACTCGAACCTAGGAACTACAGATTACGAGAATGGCACGCTACCGACTGAGACACCCCCGTCCCCACAAAATAAAATGAATAAGAAACTGAGAATAAGACTTGAGTAATCTTTCCGAATTTCTAAAACATTCCACGGAGTAGTAAAGGAATGATATTCTATATGGAATGAGATTTATAATTTTTTTTTTTCTTCAAAAAATATTTTTAGTGTCGGACATAAATTATGTAGCTAAAATAAATTTTTACAAAGACAACTTTTTGGATTTTGAAGCAGGTAGATAAGTTTGAGATTTAGTGTATGACGGGGGAAGGAATCTATGTCACGTCAATTCGTCGCACCGTCAAGTCGTCGCAGCATCAATTCGTCGCACCGTCAAGTCGTCGCAGCATCAATTCGTCGCACCGTCAAGTCGTCGCAGCATCAATTCGTCGCACCGTCAAGTCGTCGCAGCATCAATTCGTCGCACCGTCAAGTCGTCGCAGCATCAATTCGTCGCACCGTCAAGTTGTCGCAGCATCAATTCGTCGCACCGTCAAGTCGTCGCAGCATCAATTCGTCGCACCGTCAAGTCGTCGCAGCATCAATTCGTCGCACCGTCAAGTCGTCGCAGCATCAATTCGTCGCACCGTCAAGTTGTCGCAGCATCAATTCGTCGCACCGTCAAGTCGTCGCAGCATCAATTCGTCGCACCGTCAAGTCGTCGAAGCATCAATTCGTCGCACCGTCAAGTTGTCGCAGCATCAATTCATCGCACCGTCAATTCATCAGTTTTCGATACATGATTTTATTCACTTTCTACATCTGTGCACAAATGCCCACTAGAGGACAATAATTTAGACGTTGCGAGGTTAAACATGCGTCAGAAGAATTTACTTAGAAATTAATTAAGACTTAAATATTAAATATTGTTTTAAACCATTTAATGAAATGTGCATTTTAAAAGTTTATCCTATGATTGATTATTCCGATAAAGAATTATTGAATTGTGAAATAATTTGCAAAAATTGAATTATGATTTTTCCAATATTCGGCAATCATTAACGATTTTTATTGTTAAACATTCCAGCTTACGTGCCTCTTTAAATACTGAACGAATATTATTGAAAATCGAGATTTGAATAGATTTGATTATGATATTTAATTTATCATCAGTCACATTTTTCTATTAAATGCATATTTTAGAAGTTATAGAGTTTTGAAGTTAGATTCTCATTGACTAACATGGTAGCTCTCTATTTCTGTAGGGCAATTTTGGGACCTATTTTGGTACGTTGAACTGTTGTCATTAGAAGAACCTAAAATTCATTGGGGCGGAGTTGTTCAGTCGGTAGCACACCAGGCTCGTAATCTGCAGGTCCCAGGTTCGAGTCCCAACTGGGCCAGCATTGAGATTTATTTCTGCTAAATTTCCAGGCTTGATGAGAGGCTTCCGTCTCCTAAATGCTATTCAGTGAGTCGCTCTGAGGTAAAATAAAATAACCCTCTGTTACTAAGGTGGGCCATAAAATATGTAATGTTTTACAATTGAATTGCTTTACCTCTGAGCAATGGGCTAAATGACGAGATCACAAAGACCCCAAAGGCTCGGAGTAGGTTGGAGAGGGGACCCACTAGAACAGCTGTTAAGAGACAGATGGTAGCTCCCGTCAAGATTATCCAGCGTATTCTTTAACATGTATAAGGTATGGCTCTACTGCAAACGACGCCGTGGCTTAACGTCCCATCCGACGGACGGCAGACTTTCCAAGCCCATCGGTGTCCCCTACTGAACGTGGGCAGGGCGGGGAGTTTTGCGCAGTACGCTGGATCCCAGCTGGGACTCCAAACTGGGAACTGCAGATTACGAGCTTGGCGGGCCACCGACTGAACCACCCCCGCCCCGGCCTTGACGGAAGGTTGCCATCTGTTTCCTAACAGCTGTCCAGTAGGTTCCCTCCCCCCCCCCCCAATCTTCTAAGAGCCCTTTCACATTCTTGTGACCTGGCCATTTACCCCACTGTGTGCAAAGAAAGTGCCGCTCAGATATTTAAAAAAAACAATTCTTAATTTTTATCTAAGCAATGTACTTATCTGAGCGTACCCAAAATATTTTCTACCGGTCGTGCACGCACTACATAGTGGCATAAAAATACGTTACATAAACAGAAATATTTATATAGGTTTCGGATTATATGGATTATGGTCGTTATGAATGAGCTTTAAAGAAGGCTGGGCACAGCTGGCTGCTCTTCTATACTTTACTGCAACTAAGACAGAAACGCAGATATTGATTTCGACTCTTAGGAAGCCATACGTTTTTCGTGGCTGAATATCGCAATCGGTTTCTTTTTTTAGCAAACCAGCTGCTGAATCGCACTCTTCTACTTAGGACTCGCTTCTAGGACATAGTTTGTTTGAATTTTTTTACCTCTGAGGAGCATTTTTATACTCACAGTGGCAAATGGCCAGGTCACAAAGACCCCAAAGGCTCAGAGAAGTCGGGAGAAAGGAACCCACTAGAGGTTGGGTTGTTTTACCTCTGAGCGGCACTTTTTTGCACACAATGGGCTAAATGGCCAGGTCACATGGACCCCGAAGGCTCAGAGAAGGTTGGGGGAGGGGACCCACTGGAACAGCTGTTGAGAGACAGATGGTAGCCTCCCGTCAAGGCCATCTAGCGTGTTCTTTAACGTGCACAGGGTATGGCTCTCCCGCACACAGGGCCACGGCTTAACGTCCCATCCGACGGACGAAGGCCTTTCCAAGCCCATCGGTGTCCCCTACTGACCGTGGATAGGGCGGGGAATTTTGCGGAGATAAATCTCAACGCTGACCCAGCTGGGACTCGAACCTTGGAACTACAGATTACGAGCCTGACGCGCTACCGACTGAGCCACCCACGCCCCATACAGATGGAAGTATCCCATGAAGCCCTTCCAACGTGTTTTTTCACGTGCACAGCCAATGGTTCTCATGTAGATAGACAGATCATTTTTATTTCAGATATTGTTTAACAGTATACAAAACGCTCGTTCTTTTCAGTTTAAATTGAAACCATCAGTTGTCACATCGAATAAAAAAATACACAAAAAACGAAACTACTCAAAAAACAGAACGTGCAAAAACTTTCTAGTGATCCAGAAAGTGTGATATCCAAAAAGGAGGTAATATTCAATATCTATGATACATATAAACAGTTCTAGCAAATCAATGCAAAAAAAGTTTCCACATCGTCAAGTTTCAAAATTTAATTCCTTAAAATTATAGAAAATAAGTGACAATTCGTGATATTGTTCATGCTGGCTGGAAGAGAGGAAAGGAATTTCGGTGTTTCCTTATGTAATGCAGGAATTTCACGATTCATGCTTTTATCTCGTCTTAATTGGCAATTATTCGTATCAATTTAATACTTTCATTTCTAAAGTTAAAGTATTTAGTAATTTCGAAAAAATAATTATATCCTGAAATCAAAATTCCTGCTTTCCGAAACAAAGTTAACTAAGGTTGCATTTTTGGGCTTTTATTTAATAATTCAGTTCAATTCAATTTTTATTCAACATAGATATGTATCAATACAAAAATTTATTAAATATACCCAGCTAAAGTAACTGAATACTTGAGCGCTGGTGTATAATTATGACAAAAATATAAATACAAAAAATTAACAAGGCAACAATTGATAATTGAAACAATCAATGAGGTAGAAGTCAAAAAATTGGTTTTACATACAGTTACCATTCATTGTTTAGTATCCATTCAGAAAGAGACTTATTAAATAAATATTTAGAAGTAATTTTCTTCATTGTATCTGGAACACTGTTGTATAATTTAGGTCCAATATAGTTTATATTACGGGTAGAAGCTTGCTTTGATATGCGTGGTATTTGCAATTTAAATGATGAGTCTCTAAGTGGTATATATGTCTGTCGAACCTGAAATAGATGTAAATTGAAATGGACATGTTCAATAACTTTTAAAATGTAAATTTGAGACAGTTATAACCGAATAAAAACCTTTTGCAGTACTAAAAAATGTTTAAAATTATTGAAATAAATGCCCCCCCCCTCCCCAGGATTTTATGCCATATGTTAATTGAAAACGAATTAATGCATAATATAGTATCCACATAAATTTAAATGAAACTAAGTGACTTAGAAGATATAAACGAGATAAGTAACGGATTAACTTCTTTTTAACCCATGCACGTTCCAAGTTAGGCATGTATCAATCCAAATACTTAAATATTTCACTGACGACACAAAAGAAATTTGAGGACAGTTACAGTGACTTTTTGATGAACAATTTGTATCATGATATTTCAATTTATTGTAGTGCAAAATATCTGTAACAGAATTATTTTCCTTTAAGTAGAAATAAAGGGCATTTGTCTTTTTCAGATTTATTGTTAAAAATTTACTTGTGAACCAGTTTCTAATTAATTCTAGATCACTATTTGCTTGCTTAAAAATAATCGAAGAATCAGAACCATTGGCGCAGACTACGGGGAGACTGAAGGGCTCGGTCCCTCCTCCCTCCCACACACCACCACCACTAAAAAATTTCTATTATATATCTAACAGACAAAATAAATGTTTATTTTACTTCGCTGAACATTTAAGGGATAAACTTCCTTTGGCAAACGCTCAGGATATCTGTAACTCAGTCCGCAAAAATTCCCCGCCCTGCCCACGGTCAGTAGGGGACACCGATGGGCTTGGAAAGGCCTCCGTCCGTCTGATGGGACGTTAAGCCGTGGTCCCGTGTGCGGGAGAGACATACCCTGTGCACGTTAAAGAACACGCTGGATGGCCTTGACGGGAGGCTACCATCTGTCTCCCAACAGCTGTTCCAGTGGGTCCCCTCCCCCAACCTTCTCTGAGCTTTCGGGGTCCATGTGACATGGCCATTTAGCCCATGGTGTGCAAAAAAGTGCCGCTCAGAGGTAAAACAACCCAACCCAACACTCTGTAACTCAGTAGAACTCAGTAGTACTTCCCCACTATGGGGGAGAAACGGTCGAGCCACCTTGACCCCGGAGGGTATCCTGTTATTGTATGTGAATCCTCTCCGAGAATTTAAAAACCCGGCGCCAGTGATCAGTACCAATATATGTCAGGCAAATATCGTCAGCAGAAATAGTTAATTTGCCTGCTAGGTTAATGGAATCTAAATCATTAATGTAAACAATAAATTATAAGGGACCCAGAATAGATCCTTGGGGCACTACGTATTCAACTTTAGTCCAAGCACTGAGAACTTTTTGTATTCTATTAGTTAAATAACTGCGAAACCAATTCAATGCCTCTCCTCTAACTCCAGCAGCTTGTAATTTTTGTATTAATTTTTGATTATTTACGGTATCGAAAGCTTTTTTAATGTCCAGAAAGATTTTTCATGCTTGATCACTGTTATTCATAGCTGTGTAAATCGTATTTGTTACCTGTAACAATGTATCGTATGTACCCATATTTTCTCTAAATCCAAACTGATTGCTACTGAGAAAACATTTCTTTTCCAGAGATTCATATAATTTATTTTTCACTATTTTTTCAAAAAAAATGAGATATTACAGAGAGTAATGCAATTGGTCTATAATTCCCTAATTCCTTTGGGTCACCGTCTTTAAAAATAGGAACAATAGTATCTTTTTTCGAAACATCAAGAAAAATTCCATGCTCAATAGATAGCTAGATTAAATAGATTTACAAGTATTTCAATAAATTTTTCTCCCAACAGATGAATTATTTCTGCGGTTAAGCCATCAAAACCTGGAGATTTATTTTTTGGTAGAAGTTTAATTTGAATTCTAATATCTTTAGCTATTAACCTAGTTGTATTACCCTACTTACCCTAGTTGATGATTTTCTATCTCCCTCCCAATCAACATTTGTTTGAACCAAATCTTTGTTCAAATTCCGTGCAATTCCAACAAAATAATCGTCGAACACATTTTCAAATTTACAAGGATCGTCATTATATTTAATTAACCTCATTTTTATATTTAATTACACGTGGGCAGTTTTCTTTCCTTTTAAAATTACCATATATTTCATTTATTAAATCCCACTCTTTTTTTTTTCACGTTTTTTACCGGCTTTGGAAAATTTATTATTAAAATATTGTGATTTTGTTTCTCTTATAGAACTAGGACAAAATTTCGGTAACGGGGAAAATGACTGTTTAAGCGATATATCTAAAGGGTTCTTTTTTATTTATTATTACGATAATTTATTAAAATTACTAATTCATTTATCATCCACGGTTTAATTTTCCTAAAAGGTTTTTTTACATTGAAATATTAATATAATTAAGTTTTTTATAGTTGAATAGTGAATCAACAATTAAATTATTAGCGTGTCAATTAAATTTTTAAAAAATGTATTAATAGAGCTATCAATATATATATATCATCCCAATTTATGTTTCAGTTAAGTTCGTTAATCTTTTAAAATCCACCATTTTAATCTATCATAATTTTATTTTTTGTTCAATTTTAATATTTAAATTAACATTGCAAAGCAGTGGTCTGTAATTCCAATATCATCCAGAAATATATTACAATTATATAAATCTTTGGTTCTAAGAAATACAGGCTCAATAGACGAGTTCTCCATAATTCTGGTTGGCTGTTCTATCATATTAAGTAAACCATTTTCTGCTAATTCACCTAGATATTCATCAGCATTTGTGATGTCGTTTAATAAATTAATGTTAATATCTCCAAGATAGAGAATATTAATAGTATCAGATAATTCTACGGCTCCGTTTAACTCGGAAAAAAATTAAGAACATTCCAGAAGAAGATCTGTTGGGTTGTTTTACCTCTGAGCGGCACCTTTTTGCACACCAAGGGCTAAATGGCCAGGTCACATGGACTCCGAAGGCTCAGAGAAGGTTGGGGGAGGGGACCCACTGGAACAGCTGTTGGGAGACAGATGGTAGTCACCCGTCAAGGCCATCCAGCGTATTCTTTAACGTGCACAGGGTATGACTCTCCCGCACACGGGGCCACGGCTTAACGTCCCATCCGATGGACGGCGGCCTTTCCAAGCCCATCGGTGTCCCCTACTGACCGTGGGCAAGACGGGGGAATTTTTGCGGAGATAAATCTCAACGCTGACCCAGCTGGGACTCGAACCTGGGAACTACAGATTACGAGCCTGGCGCGCTACCGATTGAGCCACCCCCGCGATGATCGGTCTCAGCTTACTTTTATTTGTAGATGGTGCTCTGTGTGCGACTTCATTTCGTTATCGCCAACAGTTATCTTTAACTTATCATCAATTGTGTTAATTAATTCTGGTAAATTTTCGTTCGGAGTTTCTTTTAGTCCTACAAACAATGTAGAGATATATTCATGTTTCTGAACACTTGCTGTAAAACCATTATATCATTTTTAAGCCTAACTACATTTGTTTGCAATAAATTAACTTTTTGCGTTAAGATGGCATTTTCTTTCTTAACGTCGGAAACAGTCTTCGCATTAGAATCTATGACTCTATATCAGTGGTTCTCAACCTTTTTTGCATCAGGTACCCCCTGTAAATGTGTATGTAACTGGCGTACCCCTTATATAGATAGATAAAACTGTAGTTATAGTATAACAATGCCAACTTAGCGATTTTGTTACTAGATCTAGCGACATTTGAGCTCTCACGGCGTACCCAAAAAAATTTTACCGCTATCCCAAGTTAAGAATCATTATTCTAGAGAAATCACCAATTTGTATAAGAGTAGAAGTCATCTGATTTCTTAACTTCAAATAACTCTTACCTAACATATCTTAATTCTGCTTTGATTAGTTCCAATTCACTCTTAACCGCAAGATTATCAATCCTCAGAATTGCAAAAATATCCTTTTTTTCCACAAAATTGTAATTGACACAAATCACTGTACCTGATCTGTTCACTTACAAAATCTCTCGCTTCTTGTTCTCTTGCTTCCTGTCATCAGTTCCCCCATTCTGTGTTTCACGCTTTTCAGTTGTATTTTCTACGTGGAACTCTGTCGCAGGATTGCCTTCTATTTCTAGGCTTAGGTTGGATGTTTTACCTCTGAGCGGCACTTTTTTGCACACCATGGGCTAAATGGCCAGGTCACATGGACCCCGAAGGCTCAGAGAAGGTTGGGGGAGGGGACCCACTGGAACAGCTGTTGGGAGACAGATGGTAGTCTCCCGTCAAGGCCATCCAGCGTGTTCTTTAACGTGCACAGGGTATGGCTCTCCCGCGCACGGGGTCAAGGCTTAACGTCCCATCCGACGGACGGCGGCCTTTCCAAGCCCATCGGTTTTCCTTACTGACCGTGGGCAGAGCGGGAAATTTTGCGGAGATAAATCTCAACGCTGACCCAGCTGGGACTCGAACCTGGGAACTACAGATTACGAGCCTTGCGCGCTACCGACTGAGCTACCCCCGCCCCCTATTTCTAGGCTTAACGTACTTGAAGTCCTCTGGCTCCGTCATTTGTAACTCTCCTTCTATATTTGGTTTCAGATGACATATTTTTTTTTAAAAATTCAGCTATTCTGATACGAGATAAGTGAAAGCGTTTTTTTACGAAGGCCATTGAATGTTTTGCGAGCATTGTCGTTTACATCTGGTGAGGAGCACACGACACACACACACGTCTCCGTTCCTCCTGAAGTGATGCGAAGATGGCTTAGAAACGCATCTGACGAACGCGGAGCTTCAAGCTCATCGATCTCCTCTTTCTCACCGAGGACAAGGTGGGGGTTAGTTTAGACAAATCTCAACGCTGGCACTCGAACCCGGGAACTACAGATTACAAGCCTAGAGCTCTACTCACAGAGCCAACCCTCACATGGTCTCAAAGGAAAAACAACCAAAATCTACGAATCCACAGTGTCAGAGCGGGATCTAGGGAGGGGAGCACTATAATTTGAAATTGGTAGCAGATGTAAAGAGCATTACACCCCACCCACCAAATTTGAGAATGCTAGTAAGTGCAATGGAGAATTGACTCCCTCCCAATTTGAGAATGCTAGTAAGTGTAATGGACCAATGCCTCTCTCCCAATTTAAGAATGCTAGTTAGTACAATGGAGCATTGTCCCAATTTGAGAATGCTAGTAAGTGTAACGGAGTCAAAATATATTTAAATTATGCATATCTGAAGCATTTAAAAATGCACTGAAGTCCTTCGAAACCGAGGAGAAAATGTTATACTCTAATAGAATTCCAGTCTCTTGCCCCTCCTCGCCTTTAAAATTTTCAGCTCCACGGGGGCACTTGCCCCTCTCTCCCTTTTATTTCATTTTATTTTAGATGTGGCCTGCGTGCAGTGCTACCAGTTTTCTTTCAGCATACTACATGTATAAAATGGGAATAAACTCGATGATTTCGAAGGGCTTGGGTAACTCATGGGGTAGCGTGGCAAGCTCACTGGCACAAGCAGAATTTGCGCTTGGATTTGCGCTGCAGAGCGCAGATCCTGCCCGTGCCAGGATTGAGATTCATCTCCGCTAAGCTCTCACACTTCCCTCGATCAGAAAAGAAACACCGTTACGCTTTAAAGCCCGCCTTTCATCAGATAGAAGGTATGGTTCTCCTGCGTTGGGTTGGTTGTTTTACCTCTGAGCGGCACTTTTTTGCACACCATGGGCTAAATGGCCAGGTCACACAGACCCCGAAGGTTGGGTTGGATTGTTTTACCTCTGAGCGGCACTTTTTTGCACACCATGGGCTAAATGGCCAGGTCACACAGACCCCGAAGGTTGGGTTGGATTGTTTTACCTCTGAGCGGCACTTTTTTGCACACCATGGGCTAAATGGCCAGGTCACATGGACCCCGAAGGTTGGGTTGGGTTGTTTTACCTCTGAGCGGCACTTTTTTGCACACCATGGGCTAAATGGCCAGGTCACATGGACCCCGAAGGTTAGGTTGGATTGTTTTACCTCTGAGCGGCACTTTTTTGCACACCATGGGCTAAATGGCCAGGTCATATGGACCCCGAAGGTTGGGTTGTTTTACCTCTGAGCGGCACTTTTTTGCACACCATGGGCTAAATGGCCAGGTCACATGGACCCCGAAGGTTGGGTTGTTTTACCTCTGAGCGGCACTTTTTTTGCACACCATGGGCTAAACGGCCAGGTCACATGAACCCCGAAGGTTCGGTTGTTTTACCTCTGAGCGGCACTTTTTTGCACACCATGGGCTAAATGGCCAGGTCACATGAACCCCGAAGGTTGGGTTCGGTTGTTTTGCCTCTGAGCGGCACTTTTTTGCACACCATGGGCTAAATGGCCAGGTCACATGGACCCCGAAGGTTGGGTTGTTTTACCTCTGAGCGGCAATTTTTTGCACGCCATGGGCTAAATGGCCAGGTCACATGAACCCTGAAGGCTCAGAGAAGGTTGGGGGATGGGATTCACAGGAACAGCTGTTAGGAGACAGATGATAACCTCCCGTCAAGGCATTCCAGTGTTCTTTAAGGTGCACAAGGTATGGCTCTCCCACACATGGGGCCACGGCTTAACGTGCCATCCGACGGACAGCGGTCTTTCCAAGCCCATCGGTGACCCCTACTGAAAGTGGGAAGGGCGAGGAATTATGCGGAGATAAATCTCAATACTGACCCAGCTGGGACTCGAACCTGGGAACTGCAGATTACAAGCTTGGCGCGCTACCGACTGAGCCACCCCAGCCCCTGGTTCTCCTGCATCCCGTGTGCAGGAGAACCATACCCTTGTGCAAGTTAAAAGACACACTAGATGGCTTTCTTCTAACAGCAGTCGAGTGGGTCCCTTTCCCAATTTCCTCTTCTGAGCTCTTGTGGTCATTGTGATCCGGTCATTTAGCTCATTGTGTGCATCAAAGGTTAAACAATCCAACCCTGATTTCAACTCTGGTAGAAAAACACTTTCATTTACAGCGTCTCTGAACGAACCTGTCCGCTTTCCCTTTTTTTCTCGTATTTCTTTTCTAGTGTAATTAAATTAGTTCTCATAGCCTCCAGAAAAGAAAGTGTCTCTATGATCTAAGGCCCAAACAAATGACATTATCATATCTTACTAAAACACAGAGTGAGAGACGTTTGCCGTCACCAATTCATCTCCAAAAAACAGAAGGAGAAAAAAAATGCAATAACACTTCTGCCAGTGTCGAAACGAGGAAGTAGAAAACAGATTACAACGTCGAAGCCTCCTTCCCTGATTTACGAGATAATCACTTTATTCCATAGCTTGTGTATGTAAAACATCGTTCCCTTTCAGAAGCTGAAAAGAGACACACACGCGCACGCAAAAAGTAAAGGAAAAAAATGCTTTCGCTGTTAGTAATCATCTGCCTCGCTGGAAGTATTTTATTTATGAAGGAAGTCTTTGAAGGGGCGAAAAGCAGAAAAGAAGGGAGAACATGGTGAAAATATCGGGAATGAATTACATCGTTTTTTCTCATTAATCGCTCTCAGGCTCGTGATTTCGTTCCGGCTGGCATTCCTGCCTCTTCTGACTCCTCTACGTTCAATGGTCCGAAGAAAATCATTTTACATTTCTCTTCTTTATTTCATCTTCTTTTCCTTTCCGCGCCATTAACCATAAGCCGTGTTTTGCGACGCAGCTGACAGATAAATGCTCAGGCATGCATCCAGAAGCATACGTAGAAAACCTGGACAAAAATGAAGAGTCATTTCGATAAAAACCGGGATCCAAATCCTTTTCTGCTTTGGAAGCTTCGTTCACCAATTTCCCTATTCGGTGACGCAGCTGACAGACTTCCAGCATACTTTCAGGAGCATACTTCCAGCCCAGAGCATACTTCCAGGAGCATACATATAAAGCAGGGACAAAAAGATATAAATAAATAAAAAAAATAAAAAAAATACCTATCTTCCTATATGAGTCCTAAAAAGTAGAAAAATAAACCAAAAGCATATCGATGGTGCAATTAGTCACTGAGTTCGCATTTACTTCAAAGACACATATAGGCGCGTGCAATCTTGTGTAGGAAAATCGGCGCCCTATCTACCCCCGCCCCACTTTTTAGGGGAGAAGAAAGCACGGGGGGTCAATTTTTCATAGCCTATGACACTCCCGCGTCAAAAACTTTCATTTAAAGTATAGTGTGTTGTTTTCCGCTCTCGCATTCAGGGGATATAGCGGAAGAATGGTTTCCCTATTTCCCCTTTTTAAGGGAGGAAAAAGCATGGGGGGTCAATTTTTTTATAACCTATGATACTACCCGCGTCACGAGCTTTCATTTGACATATAAATCATTAAGTTTCTCCATCGCGTTAGCTATGGTGGAACAACCTTTTGTAAAATCCACAAACCTAGAAACCGACAAACTGACAAATCGACAAACCGATGCACGTCAAAGCCAAAAGCAATAAGAGATGGGTGATCAAAAGAGGCAGAATCCAAATCCTTTTCTGCTTTGAAGCACTCGCGATTCCCCCCACTCTGTAATGCGTCTGACAGATAAATGCTCAGAGCATGTATCCAGAAGCATACAGAATGTGGGCAAAAGTGTAGTTATTTCGATATAAACCGGGATCCAAGTCCTTTTCTTTCCTGGGAGCTTCAACCACCTCCCCCCCCCCCCCCCCCCCAATTTGCCACCAGAGTGGGATCTGTGAGAAAATATACCTCCTCTCCAAAACACACATTTTGAAGAATTTTAAAAAATAACGTTTTCAACCGGGTTTGGTTGGATTGTTTTACCTTTGAGAGGCACTTTTTTGCCCCCATTGGGCTCAATGCCCAGATCACATGGACCCCCGAAGGCTCAGAAAAGTTTAGGGGAGGAGACCCACTGGAATAGCTGTTGGGAGACAGAGGGTAGCCTCCAGTCAAGGTCATCCAGCGTGCACACGGTACGGCTCTCCCGCACAGCGTTTTCAACCAGGTTTGGTTCGGTTGTTTTACCTCTGAGCGACACTTTTTTTGCATGCTTTGGGTTAAATGGCCAGGTCACAAGGACCCCGAAGACTCAGAGAAGGTTAGGGGAGCGGACCCACTGGAACAGCGGTTGGGAGACAGATGGTAGACTCTAGTCAAGGTCATCCAGCGTGTTCTTTACCTTGCACAGGGTACGGCTCTGCCGCACAGCGTTTTCAACCGGGTTTGGTTCGGTTGTTTTACCTCTGAGCGACACTTTTTTTTGCAAACTTTGGGTTAAATGGCCAGGTCACAAGGACCCCGAAGACTCAGAGAAGGTTAGGGAAGCGGACCCACTGGAACAGCTGTTGAGAGACAGATGGTAGCTTCCAGTCAAGATCATCCAGCGTGTTCTTTAACGTTCACAGGGTATGGCTCTTCCGCACACGGGGCCACGGCCAAACATTCCATCCGAAGGACAGCGCCTTTAGAAGATCATCGGTTTCCCCTACTGACCGTAGGTAAGGTGAGGAGTTTTGGGGAGACAGTTTTTAACCGGGGTTCAGCGAAATGTCCCACCGAAAATTATATTTTTCTAATAATTTAGATATTTTAAATGAGTACTCCTGCATAAAAGGCGATTTCGTGCCAAATGGCAATAAAACGAGAGAGAGAGAGAGATCTCTTCTTCAATTGAAGAAGAGATAACAATGTATCTATCAGAAAAATCATCCCCGTATAAAAGAAATGTGTTACCAAAATGAAACACAAGTTTCACAGTAAAAATTTACCTTCTTTATCTTTATAAAATTGTATGAATTAAACTACTTTCTTGGTAGCTGTGATGTTAAATATATGTTTAGGCAAAACCGTTTTGTATGGAATTGTATTTTTTTTTTCTACTAATACAGAAAATAAAATTTACGTATAAAGTTTTTTTTATATTATAATATAAAATAATAACTACCCCCTCAAGCAGCTGCTTGCCACAGAGGTCTGACAGGAGCCTGTCAGTTTATATGCCGCAGTAGAAGGTCTCTGAGGATGGCAGGACCTCAGCAGAAAATCAACACACACATCCATGCCTTACCCGGGGCTCGAACCCCGGTCCCTTAGATCAGTAGTCAAGCGCGCTAACCACTCGGCCATGTGACAGAGTTTTTTATATTATTTTATATTTTTATTAATTATATTATTTATTTTAATATTATTTGTTTATGAGTGTTCCGCCAAATTTTTATCACTTTGCAAAGTGTTCCGCCAAATTTTTATCACTTTGCAAAGTGTTCCGCCAAATTTTTATCGCTTTGCAAAGTGCTCCGACAAATTTTTATCACTTTGCAAAGTGCTCCGACAAATTTTTATCACTTTGCAAAGTGTTCCGCCACCGAAAAAAGTTTGAAAAACGCTGGCCTAAACGGAAACATTAGCATTCATATACATTCAGTGCCCAATCATTATGGATAGTTCCATATAATGTCTGAAGATATAATTATCTGAAGATAATTTAAAGATCTCAACCTAATTTATTTCATTGTTTCATTTTCGAATTTCAACAATATTGCTAGGAAAGGGATGTCTCATTCGGTAGCGCGGCAAGCTCGTAATATGCTTCTTCCCAGGTTCGAATCCAAGCTGTGTCAGCTTTCGTATTTATCTCTGCAAAATTCTTCGCCTTACATTCAGTCAGTAGGGTACACCGAGCTTGGAAAGGCTGCCTCCCGTCTGATGGGACTTTAAACCGTGGTTTAAATCTCAACGCTGACCCAGCTAAGACTCGAACCTGGGAACTGCAGATTACGAGCCTGGTGCGCTACCGACTGAGCCACCCCCGCCCCACGCACACCACATAAAACGTTTCATCTTTAGATTATCTTATGGTGTACAAACTGAGACTAACTACGTTTCCTTTCACACTCCAACTCCTATTCATACAATTCTCTTATTCCTTATTCTTTCAGTCAATTTCGTTGGATGTCGTTTTTGACGTAAATCTCACGCCGAAGTTCACGCGAGCATCAAGACGATACTTCACATCACGAGTCATTTAACACGTTTATCTGTCGTAACAATATTATATTGATGAGTTACAGTATCTGATTCAAATATTACGTAAAAAAAATGTAGTACCAAAAAGAAAGTTAAGCCATTTAAAGGTAAGAAATAGTGTATCACTGATGAATTGCTTCGAATAATTAATACAACAAAAATTATAAAATATATAGGAAAAATCCTTATAATATTGAAAATGAATACATGTATAAGGGTCCCAGCTTCGAGTCCCAGCTGGATCAGCGTTGAGATTTATCTCCGCAAAATTCCCCGCCCTGCCCACGGTCAGTAGGATACACCGATGGGCTTGGAAAGGCCGCCGTCAGTCGGATGGGACGTTAAGCCGTGGCCCTGTGTGCGGGAGAGACATACCCTGTGCACGTTAAAGAACACGCTGGATGGCCTTGACGGGAGGCTATCATCTGTCTCCCAACAGCTGTTCCAGTGGGTTCCCTCCCCCAACCTTCTCTGAGCCTTCGGGGTCCTTGTGGCCTGGCCATTTAGCCCATGGTGTGCAAAAAAGTGTCGCTCAGAGGTAAAACAACCCAACCCATGTATAAGGGATCATGATAAAATGGTAAAAATAACAATAAATTTAGATAAAAATGCAAATCATAAAAAGGAGTTTTTTAACATGGTGCCAAATCTAAGAAACAATGGTCAATGTGGTCAATAAACTGATATATGTAGTATGCATGAAAATAAAATTTTTCCCAACGATTTTGAGTCAAACCAATTTGGTACACGAAATGAATGAGCATTTCATAAATTCAGCAAAATATTTAGATAATAACAGTACAGTCGCTCAAAAAAATATCCGAACACTATGGTTGATTACAGAATTCGGGAAAAAATATCTGGAAACGATTGTTTAAGAAATTAGTGATCTGGCAACCTTCGTGTCACGTGACACGAAGGTTTCCAGATCACTAATTTCTAAAAAAAATCGTTGCCAGATATTTTTTCCCGAATTCTGTAATCAACCATAAAGTTCGGATACTTTTTTGAGCGATTGTACTAACCTGATTGAAAACAAGAAGTATCTTTTATTTGATTAAAAATAATAAAAATTCGATGTTCCTTTTTGATTGTGATATAAATGAGATAAAGTCAACAATAAATTCATTAGATGTTAATACAAAAGCTAGCTGTGATGGTGTAACTGTATCATTATTAAAAGTCATTTTTAACTATCATGGTGATTTACTGTTAAAAATTGTAAATATATCATTAAAAACTAGTGTTTTTCCAAATAGCCTTAAAATAGCAATTGTAATGCCGATTTATATAAGATAGAAGATATTAATTGTTTTTCTAACTATAGGCCTATATCAATTCTACCCATATTTTCTACGGCAATTGAAAAGTTGGAAAAAAGACTTGTTAAGTTTTTGGATAAATTACTTTTTTTTCTGATAATCAATTCGGATTTCGTAAAAATAAAAATGCAGAAAGAGATATTTTGAAATTTGCAAATTAAATTTTCTCATATGTGAATATGGAAAATAATTTTATTGCTTATTTATTTAAATTACAAAAGCATTTGATACAGTTGACCATAAACTATTATTGCTTAAATTGTACAAAATAAAAATTAGAGGTAATACCTATGAGTGGTTTAAATCTTATTTAAGTAACAGAAACCAAGCATTAATAATTAACAATTATCAGAGTAACTTTCAGCTTATAAATAAAAGTGTTCCTCAAGAATCAGTTTTGGGACCGTTATTATTCTTAATTTTTATAAATGATTTCTGTTCCCTTGGTTTAAATACGGACATTTTTTATTTGCTGGTGGAACTGTTTTAATATATTGAGGTAAAAATCTGTTAGAATTAAAAAATAATATCGAAGAGCATTTCTTCAGATTAAATACATGGTTTAAATTAAATAAATTAACTATAAATATTACTAAAGCTAAATTTATTAAGTTTTCAGCTAAAATGAGGTTTTTTTCAACAATTAAATGTGAAATTTCATTTGTTACATGAAACGATTTTAATCATTGTACAGTCGCTCGAATGTAATCAACCATAATGTTCGGATATTTATTTGAGCGACTGTACATGTCAAAGTGTAGAAGAAGCAATTAGCTATAAATATCTTGGTATCATGGTTGATAATAATTTAAAATGAAAATCACATATAAATTGTTTGGTTAAGAAATTAAAATGCATATTTTATAAGCTTTTATTATATAAAAAAAAAGGTAATTGACGATAATTTTTTAAAGATTATTTATTATATTTGGATTCATTCTGCTATTCAATATGGAATCTATGTTTGCGGGGGGGGGGATTATTTTGCGAATAAAATACATGCCATTAGATTGCAAAATAAAATAACAAACTGTATATTTTGAATAAGTGATGAAAGTTTGCTAAATATTTATTCAAATAATTCTCTTCTAACGCTCAGAAAATCTTATATATTCAAATCCGTACTCTTTCTTTAGAATAAGTCTGAATGGTTTAAATTAAAGGTAGTGTTTTATCACTTCAGAGAATCGGGGAGAATTTATGTTGTCCCGAAAGTCAACAAAAATGTCTGCCTAGCTCCAAAAATGTTTAATTCATTACCAGATGATATCAGAAACCTAAACAATCAGATTATTTTTAAGCCATAGACTGAGGAAATATATTAATGAGAGATCATTTTGAATATTTGTTTAACATAATTAAATTTTATAGTTTCTCCAGCCAATGTTGCCTACTGATTTGTATGCAATTTATTTAATTATCTTTATTAGTTTGATTATACCCTTTGGTAATACTGAGAAAATGCTAAAGTTTATTTTATTTTCTGTTTTTCCATGGTTTCATTATCCCTTCGTGTGGTTTCCATTCAAGATAAATTTTAAATTTTTGATGTAATGTTTTTATAAATGAATATGGAAATAAAGTTATTATTATTATTATTTTATTATCCGTGGCCGAGTGGTTAGCACGCTTAGCTACTGGTCAAAGTGACCTGGGTTGGAACCCTGGGGTGAAAGCATGGATGTTCGTGTTGTTTTTCTGCTGAGGATCCGTCATCCCCACAGACCCTCTACTTTGGCGGATAAACTTACAACTTCCTGTCAGACCTCTGTGGCAAGCAGTTCCTTGAGGGAATTTTTTTATTATTATTATATTTTGTTGAAATGAGATATACATTAATAAAACGATTAATAAAATATACAAAAAACAAACAAATAAAAAAATACCCCGTTTAATATGAATCTTCCTGAAGACCGACCTCTTGAGATCCGTCTCAAGACAGGGGCTCCTCTTGAGATCCGTCCCTTCAACTCCCAATCTGTGTCTATGGGGTCCTTGTGACCTGTCCATTTTATGAAGCCTCGGTGGCGCAGTGGTTCGTGGTGACACTGGAGCTATCACAGTCAGGGTTCGAATCCTGGCAGGGTTTGTATTGAGATATATGACAGATCATCTCCATTTTTCCTTACACTGATGATCAGAAAGAAAACGACTCAACTCTCTAACGAGAGATTAGAGGAGTCCATTCATTATCGGCTAAAAATCAGCCAAGAGAATATTCGCCATTTCATAAATGCAATACATTTGTCCCTCGTTTAATAGGGAGATGGGTTGTTGTTGCGTTGTTTTACCTCTGAGCGGCACTTTTTTGCACACCATGGACTAAATGGCCAGGTAATATGGACCCCCGAAGGCTGAGAGAAGGTTCGGGGAGGGAACCCACTGGAACAGCTGTTGGGAGACAGATGGTAGCCTACCGTCAAGGCCATCCAGCGTGTTCTTTAACGTGCACAGGGTATGGATCTCTCCCGCACCCGGGACTATGGCTTACGTCCCATCCGACGGACGGCGGCCTTTCCAAACCCATTGGTGTCCCCTACTGACCAAGGACAGGACGGGGAGTTTTGAGGAGATAAATTTCAATGCTAGTCCAGCTGGTAATCGAACATAGGAGCAGCAGATTAGTAGCATGGCGCGCTATAGTTTGACCCCTCCCCGTCGTCTTACGACCTCCACTGGAGAAAAATCTCTTTTTCTTTTGGCGATTTTCACCTAGAGAAAAGATATTCATCAACGGAATCACACGAAACCGGAAGATGGAGGTTCTATCTCTTTGACGAGCTACACAGAATTATTTCTGTACCTTGTAAATTCTTGTAAATAAAATATTTATTTACAAGTCACAACATCCGTTCGGACCGAGACACCAAATATTTAAGTGTATTTATTTAAACAAGCGATTTTAAGTTTTCTTAAAATGCGTTTTACTAAAAAAAAAGGGGGGGGAGAAGGGAGGGTGAGAAACGAGTTTCAGTGAATTCGTGTTAAAAGTCTCCATTAAACTGGGTTAACTGTAATATGCAGGCACGTATCTTGGATTTAGTTTCAGAGGGTGAGAGCTCCACAATTTAGTTTCGAGGGGTGGGGGCTCCAGAATTTAGTTTCAGGGGTGGGGGCTTCAGAATTTGGTTTCGGAGGGGGGGGATGGAGGTCCAGGATTTAGTTTCGAGGGGTGGGAGCTCCAGAATTTAGTTTCAGGATGGGGTTTCAGAATTTAGTTTCGGAGGGGAGGGATGGAGGCTCCAGAATTTAGTTTCAGAGGTGGAGGCTTCAGAATTTAATTTCGGAGGGGGAGAGATGGAGGCTCCAGAATCTAGTTCCCAGGGGTGGGGGATCCGGAATTTAGTTTCGATTGGGTGGGAGCTCCAGAATTTAGTTTCAGCGGTGGGGGTTTCAGAATTAATTTCAGGGGTGACGGCTTCAGAATTTAGTTTCAGAGTGGAGGCTTCAGAATTTAGTTTCAGGGGTGGGGGCTCCAGAATTTAGTTTCGAGGGGTGGGGGATCCAGAATTTAGTTTCAGGATGGGGGCTTCAGAATTTAGTTCGGAGGGGGAGGGATGGAGGCTCCAGAATTTAGTTTCGAGGGTGGGGGCTCCAGAATTTAGTTTCAGGGTGGGGGTTTCAGAATTTAATTTCAGGGTGGAGGCTCCAAAATTTAGTTTCAGGGGTGGGGCTTCATAATTTAGCTTCGGAGGGGGAGGGATGAGAGCTCCAGAATTTAGTTTCGAGGGGTGGGAACTCCAGAATTTAGTTTCAGGGTGGAGGTTTCAGATTTTAATTTCTGGGGAAGGGGTGTCTGAAAATGAGACTTGAGTAGAGTGTCTAAATTAGTAACCAGTGGAAAATATTCCACTGGACAGGAAAGGTTAAAATGATATTTTACACGGAATGAAATTTTATAGTGTTTTCAATCTATTTTTAGTGTCGGACATATATTGCGCGGTTGAAATAAAATTATACAAAGACAACTATTTTGGAATTCAAAGCAGGTAGACAAGTTTAAAATTTCGTATAAGACAACTAGATTTTATTTTTTGGGAGGGTCGCCCTCCTGATCCCACCCACTAATCACCCACACACACCGGGTACGTCTCTGGTAATATGGGAGTCGACAGATAAGAAGAAGAAAAGGGATTTGACTAATCCCTCCCCTCAGAGAAATAATACTAAACATTCATCTTTTTTTCCTCCCATTTGGAACGAGTGAAATGTGCATGTTCCCCGTGTCCTTTGTACATATTTCCCTAGACACCCGGGGCTGAAAAACATTCTTGGACTGGTAACGAACAAAGCCTTCTCTTCTTCTCCCTCCTCTTTCAAAAAAAAAAAAACAAGAGAAAAAAATGTTACTTTCTACTTTTTATTTCTGTTTACAGGATGCAATAATTTTAAATTCCATATTCAAGCATCGTACTTTCACAACAAAAATAAAAAATCGAATTTTTATACACCAGACTTAGTATCAAATGCCACAGGCATAAATACGACAAGGGATGCAGAGCTGTAATATAAACACCTAGTTTCTTTGTTTTATTCTACTATGCCCCAAAGGAAATCGTTTCTGAAGCCTAACATTTCTCTCTCAAGTATCGCCTTTTTCTTTTCCTAAAAGTCAGAATTCAAAGTTCCATTTGCATTTTTCCTTTACTAAGAGAATTTACTTTGCAAATTTTTGCCAGCAGCCAGCACGGAATTATCATACATTTCGAACTGTTACTTTAATGGCGATATGTTTTGTTTCGTACCAGATACGAAACTAAAGGTTCCCGTAATACATGAGCCTGTGCCAACAGAGAGCAAAGATCTCCGCGTGCATTGCCGTTCCTTTTGGTTATTCAAATCAGTTCGCAGAGAATCCGGTAGCTTTTCATTACCGATGCAGCACTGCGAACTCTTTAAGTCAAAAGTGAACGGTAGGGCTCATCGAAATCCGAGGGAATAATGGAGAAAAACGAGAATAGCTCCGGGTAAATACGAATGATAGTTTTCAAGTGGCAAGTTATTTTTTTCGCTTTAGAATCGAATTCCTGAGCAAAGAGGAAGAGACTCTACATAGGTAGAGGTTGGCCATCTCAAAATTGGACGCCATGTTTTGTCGTCACTCGGATTATTTGGCGTGCAAAGCTGAATGGTACTGCACGGTACTTATGGAATCCGGGAAAGGGTAGGGTAATATTTGATACTGATTTCAGTGTTCATGATTGGAAGCACTTTAGGAAACGGCTAAAAAAGGAAGAGTAAATTTTAGGACTCTTTTTAAAAATATATACCGTATATTTCCGCAGATAAGACGAGGTATAAATTTTCGTCAAAGTTTTATAGTTTTAGCATATATCTGTCCTATAAGACGACCCCAAACTATCAACGGCCTATGTATTTAGTTTAGAATGAATTTAGTTAATCTAATACATTAGTAGTAATGAATTTAGTTTAGATCGGCGATCATCATCTGAATAATAATACTGTGTAGCGTATACGGAATTATGTCCTATTCGCAAACATTCGCACTGATTCGGGCATTCGGGTAATGACCTTGACTATTCACAAAAGCGTCGTATGGGCTATTCTATTTTGTGGACATACCCTACTCTGTACTAGTAAATAATTACGGTTTGTCCGTTTTTACCTCAGTAGCTCAATAAACGTAACTTTTAATATTTATTTTGTTTTAATATTGTTTTACTATTACAATGTAATGTATTATCATATAGCGTATTTAAATAATATGATAGATTTTTCGAAAAGCTTTTCGATAATTTCGATAATTTGTTTTATTTTATAACCAAAATAACCAAAATAATCATGTTTATGGGCTCTGGAGAAGAATTTATGTAAACGAGAACCTTTTACTTATAATAAGAGGAAACTGAACCGAAGTTGGTACTCCCAGTTCTTACAGTTTCGAAGGAGTTCTTAATCAGACAGACAAAGGCTTTCTGAAACCCATAGTAGATTTAGCAAATGTTAAATCTGATTCATATTTAAGTGATAATTTTAAACGAATGCTAAAGAAAATTTATTCAAAGACTGTTTATCTGGTGTAATGTGTTCTACAATACGTGATCTGTGAGAGAGGGTCTCTAAAGAATTTAGGAAATTGTCGAATCCGCGAACTGCAATCGGCTAGAATTATTTTTGGAAAAATAAAAAATTATACAGGAAATACGCTCTGATTCATTTCCGCTTCAATTCAACAACATCCTCTCTTAACAATCAATTGTTACCAAAAGAAATTTAAACAATTTCATCGTTCGATCACAGAAAGAGTATTTGGAAGAATTAAAATGATTGTTAGAAGCGATTCGTAAACAAATACACGCATTGTTAGGAGTTTGATTCAAATCACAAAAACCTCGGGGTAGGTTAGAGGGGACCCATTGGATATATGTTAGGAGACAGAGACAAAATTTCCCATCTTCCATCAAGGTCATCCAGCATATTCCCGTCAAGCGCGTTAGGATAGGGCCGACTTCATCCACGATGTTCTCTCCATTTTCCGAGTAGCAATGCCGACATTTGAGAGATCCGGACCTGGGGACTATAATGACGAGCCTGAATAGCTACTGGCCAAGCCCCCCCCCCCCCACCCTGGAAATAAGGTAAGTCTATTAAGGAATGAGGTAAGTGACAGTAATTCTTTTCAATTTTTATTATACAGAAAGACACACGTACTAATTTTAGGTGCAAATAAGTAGGGTATTAAGTTTTGTGTGTAGAAAACTTTGCGATCTTTATAGTCGTAAGGGAAAGCAGCTGCTTCAGGGGGTATTTATTTATTTTTATTAGCTGGAGTGATAACAAGGTGGGACTCATGCTAGAGGGCATCACATCTATCGGAAATTTTAAAATAAAATTTTTCTAAACTTTAAGAATTTGTTGTTCGTTTTATTCGTTAAGGTTAAGGCATATGTTATTACATTCAAAATATAATTCATAGAAGAACTAGATTAGATGCTAGCAAATGGCGCCTTAATATTCTTGTTCATTATTGATGCCCTTATCTCCAGTGCCTGTCACTTGTGCCCGAGGCTAATCGTAAAAGTGCTTTGCGACTTGCCAGCATGTGCAGTCAGCCAGCTCAGCCTTGAAAACAACAGCTCATGAGTCACATCCCCACAACAGCACACTTCCAAAAATACACTACATACAGATATATATTTACAAAAACAAAAATACGATAAAAACACAATAAAAAATAAAAGTAAATAAATTTGAGAGACATGACAGCATTAGAGAAGATGAAAGGACTAATAGACACCGAAAAGTTGGGAAACACTATCCTGGGAAAACAATGCAATAGGAGTCGTCACTCCCAATTCCCACGGGCAGATTCAGGCTAAGGTGATTAGTAAATTGGGAAACATTTGGAACCTTTCTAACTTTTAATATATTTAAGGAGTGGTATATATGTCTCTACGTATGAATGTTAGTGTGTTAGTCTGACTTTCTGTATGTGTGAATCAGTATGTTAGTTTTTCTTTCTCTATGTTATTGTGTTAGTATGTCTGTTTTATGTCTGTCTCTACGTATGAATGTTAGTGTGTCAGTCTCTCTGGCTGCATGTGTGAATGAGTGTGTTTGTTTTTCTTTCTGTATAAATGCTATTGGGTTAGTATGTCTGTTTCATGTCTGTCTCTTCGTATGAATGTAAATGTGTCTGTTTGCATGTGTGAAGGAGTGAGTTAGTTTTTCTTTCTGTATGAATGCTATTGTGTCAGTATATCTGTTTTATGTCTGTCTCTACGTATGAATGTTAGTGTGTCAGTCTCTCTGTCTGCATGTGTGAATGAGTGTGTTTGTTTTTCTTTCTGTATGAATGCTATTGTGTTAGTATGTCTGTTTCATGTCTGTCTCTACGTATGAATATTAGTGTGTCAGTCTGTCTGCATGTGTGAATGAGTGTGTTAGTTTTTCTTTCCGTATGAATGTTATTGTGTTAATATGTCTGTTATATGTCTGTCTGTACGTATGAATGTTAGTGGGTTAGTCTATCTTTCTGCATGTGTGAATGAGTGTGTTAGTTTTTCTTTCTGTATGAATGTTATTGTGTCAGTATGTCTGTTTTATATCTGTCTCTTAGTATGAATGTTAGTGTGTCTGTCTGCATGTGTGAATGAGTGTGTTAGTTTTTCTTTCTCTATGAATGTTATTGTGTTAGTATGTCTGTTGTATGTCTGTCTCTACGTATGAATGTTAGTGTGTCAGCCTGTCTGTCTACATGTGAGAATGGGTGTGTTAGTTTTTCTTTCTCTATGAATACTATTGTGTTAGTATGTCTGTTTTATGTCTGTCTCTACGTATGAATGTTAGTGTGTCTGTCTGCATGTGTGAATAAGTATGTTAGTTTTTCTTTCCGTATGAATGTTATTATGTTAGTATGTCTGTTGTATGTCTGTCTATACGTATGAATGTCAGTGTGTTAGTCTGTCTGATTGCATGTGTGAATGAGTGTGTTAGTTTTTCTTTCTGTTTGAATGTTATTGTGTTAATATGTCTGTTTTATATCTGTGTCCAAGTATGAATGTTAATGTGTCAATCTTTCTGTCTGCATGTGTGAATGAGTGTGTAAGTTTTTCTTTCTGTATGAACGTTATTGTTTTTGTATATTTGTTGTATGTCTGTCTCTACGTATGAACGTTTGTCTGTCTGTCTGCATGTGTGAATGAATGTGTTAGTTTTTCTTTCTGTATGAATGTTATTGTGTTAGTATGTCTGTTGTATGTCTGTCTCTACGTATCAATGTTTGTGTGTTAGTCTGTCTGTCCGCATGTGTGAATGAGTGTGTTAATTTTTCTTTCTGTATGAATATTATTGTGTTAGTATATTTGTTGTATGTCTGTTTCTACGTATGAATGTTTGTCTCTCTGTCTGCATGTGTGAATGAGTGTGTTAATTTTTCTTTTTCTATGAATGTTATTTTGTTAGTATGTCCATTGTATGTCTCTCTATAAGTATGAATGTTAATGTGTCAATCTTTCTGTCTGCATGTGTGAATGAGTGTGTAAGTTTTTCTTCTGTATGAATGTTATAGTATTGGTATATTTGTTGTATGTCTGTCTCTACGTATGAATGTTTGTCTGTCTGTCTGCATGTGTGAATGAATGTGTTAGTTTTTCTTCCTGTATGAATGTTATTGTGTTAGTATGTCTGTTGTATGTCTGTCTCTACATATCAATGTTTGTGTGTTAGTCTGTCTGTCCGCATGTGTGAATGAGTGTGTTAGTTTTTCTTTCTGTATGAATATTATTGTGTTAGTATATTTGTTGTATCTCTGTTTCTACGTATGAATGTTTGTCTGTCTGTCTGCATGTGTGAATGAGTGTATTAGTTTTTCTTTCTGTATGAATGTTATTGTGTTAGTATGTCTGTTGTATGTCTGTCTCTACGTATCAATGTTTGTGTGTTAGTCTGTCTGTCCGCATGTGTGAATGAGTGTGTTAGTTTTTCTTTCTGTATGAATATTATTGTGTTAATATATTTGTTGTATGTCTGTTTCTACGTATGAATGTTTGTCTGTCCGCATGTGTGAATGAGTGTGTTAATTTTTCTTTCTGTATGAATATTATTATGTTAGTATATTTGTTGTATGTCTGTCTCTACGTATGAATGTTTGTCTGTCTGTCTGCATGTGTGAATGAGTGTGTTAGTTTTTTTTGTATTTGTATGAATGTTATTGTGTTAGTATGTTTATTGTATGTCTGTCTCTACGTATGAATGTTAATGGGTTAGTCAGTCTGTCTTCATGTGCGAATGAGTGTGTTAATTTTTCTTTCTGTATGAATGTTATTGTGTTAGTATGTTTATTGCATGTCTGTCTCTACGTATGAATGTTAGTGGGTTAGTCTGTCTTTCTTCATGTGTGAATGAGTGTGTTAGTTTTTCTTTCGGTATGAATGTTATTGTGTTAGTATGTCTGTTGTATGTCTATCTCTACGTATGAATGTTATTGTGTTAGTATGTCTGTTGTATGTCTATCTCTACGTATGAATGTTAGTGGGTTAGTCTATCTTTCTGAATGTGTGAATGAGTGTGTTAGTTTTTCTTTATGTATGAATGTTATTGTGTTAGTATGTCTGTTGTATGTCTGTCTCTAGGTATGAATGTTAGTGTGTCAGTCTGTCTGTCTGCATGTGTGAATGAGTGTGTTAGTTTTTCTTTCTGTATGAATGCTATTGTGTTAGTATGTCTGTTTCATGTCTCTCTCTACGTATGAATGACAATGTATTAGTCTGTCTGTCTGCATGTGTGAATGAGTGTGTTAGTTTTTCTTTCTGTATGAATATTATTGTGTTAGTATATTTGTTGTGTCTGTTTCTACGTATGAATGTTTTCTGTCTGCATGTGTGAATGAGTGTGTTAGTTTTTCTTTCTGTACGCATGTTATCGTGTTAGTATGTTCTCTATTATATCTAAGATATAAATAAATATATTCTCGAATTCTTCTCGAGACCAAATTCTGGGCACGTGGTTGTCTTGAGGTTCTTATTATGACTTGGTCATTTAGCCCCGCTTGTGTAAAGAGAAAATGTTGAAAATTATTTAAAAAAATTAGCTCTCCAACAGAAGAAGAAGAATATAAAAATTGATTATAATTTTAATGCATCGAAAAAAAAAACATGTCAACATTTATATTGAAAATACTGTTTCATGTGTATCTTTCTCAAGTAAATTCGCATTGCTGATATGTCATGTTCTAGGAGCACAAAATAATAATCATGGTTCGGGCCATATCTTTGAAAAATAGTAGACAGGTTTCATATAGTGTGTAAATTCATAGTTTAACTTACTTCTGAGAGGTACGTTTTACACACAATGAGCTAAATGACCAGGTGACAAGGACTCAGAGAAGGTAGGGGGAAGAAAACCTACTGGACAGCTGTTAGGTTGTTCAGTGGGCCCTCTTCACACTGGACAACCAATAGTGCACTTTTAAATTAGTGTGCAGTGCTCATTTTCGGTCCATTCATTGCAGTGACTCAGTAGACTTTCCTGATCTCCAGCCACTATTGGCGAAAGCTGTAGTGGAGAGTCGCTTGCCGAGAAGCTAAGGTGCTAGTGGAGGTTTTTGAGTATTGGAGCAAGGTCTCATTTTTTCCCTTTTTTATATTAGACCTTGCGCAAGATGCCATAAAATATTTCCATTAAATTCACTTAACAGTAATTCTGATGCACACTTCAATGGATATTTTATGGTAATTGAAGCCCTCTTTTTCCTTCCACACTAACTGCCTATGTGTGGAGGGGTTTTCTCCAGGTTAGAGCAAAACACTCTGACATGGATGGTGCCTTGACGTGGCGTCAGAGCTTTTCACTAAACCATCTGGCAGATATCTGCTAAATGTTGCAGCGAGGACTGTAATCATAAAAAACTCTACTATGAGTCAGCTTATAGTCGAAGGGAAACATGAATCGGCAATTCTTCCCACAATTCTATTATGGCAAAAACAAAAAGGAAAAAATATGATGTTACCAGAATGGCAAAAGCACTCATTCTTTACCTGTTGATCTATATTAGACATTTAACTGTCAATCTTCTTCCAATACTGACAAAAAAAAGTTATGTTTACCAGACCAGGCCAGGATTTAGAGTTGGGTTGTTTTACCTCTGAGCGGCACTTTTTTGGCACATGGGCTAAATGGCCAGGTCACATGGACCCCGAAGGCTCAGAGAAAGTTGTGGGAGGGGGACCCACTGGAACAGCTGTTGGGAGACAGATGGTAGCCTCCCGTCAAGGCCGTCCAGCGTGTTCTTTAACGTGCACAGGGTATGGCTCTCCCGCACACGAGGCCACGGCTTAACGTCCCATCCGACGGACGGCGGCCTTTCCAAGCCCATCGGTGTCCCCTACTGACCGTGGGCAGGGCGGGGAATTTTGCGGAGATAAATCTCAACGCTGACCCAGCTGGGACTCGAACCTGGGAACTACAGATTACGAGCCTGGCGCGCTACCGACTGAGCCACCCCCGGTTTTAGAAAAAAATAAAAGTGGGAGAGATGTAATCGACTTGATCGAGGAGAGAAAAAGTGGGGCAAGAAGTTGCAATTGCTTTGCAGCATAACAATTCCCCCTACGTCTTAAATATGTTTAAAAAGTTTTTGAAAAATCTATAAAATAGATACTAACTTTCAGAATGTTTTTGTTCCGTTACAAAGCACGCCAACCATTTTTCCACGGGACAGCTATTTTTGTTGTTTTGTGCTGGGTTTAGTTGGGTTTATTTTGAAGATTTTTTATCTTATTCTTCATTTTATCTTATTCATAAGGCCAGGGGCATAGCCAGAAAATTCTTAGGAGGAGGGGGGTCACAGATGACGGACGAAAAAATTGTTGAGAATATTTAGAGTGGAAATCACGGTTTCATAATAGAAGAAAAGTTGATTGATATAAGTGTATTACGCTACCGTATAGAAGATTCTTTACAGTGTTAAGGTGATGTTAACACTTTTCGACATCTATTCACTGTGTGGATAATTCTACCGATCCAATTTTATATTTATTATTATGTTTATTATCATGGTTTTTTGTTTATATTTTCTTTATTGTTCAAAATTAATCTGCATTTTCATTTTACCCCTTTCTTAATTATTCAAATTTCCTCTCAAACAGGGGCGGGGGTGGCTCAGTCGGTAGCGCGCCAGGCTCGTAATCTGTAGTTCCCAGGTTCGAGTCCCAGTTGGCTCAGCGTTGAGATTTATCTCCGCAAAATTCCCCCCCCCCCCCTGCCCACGGTCAGTAGGGGACATCGATGGGCTTGGAAAGGCCGCCGTCCGTCGGATGGGACGTTAAGCCGTGGCCCCGTGTGCGGGAGAGCCATACCCTGTGCACGTTAAAGAACACGCTGGATGGCCTTGACGGGAGGCTACCACCTGTCTCCCAACAGCTGTTCCAGTGGGTCTCCTACCCCAACCTTCTCTGAGCCTTCGGGGTCCATGTGACCTGGCCATTTAGCCCATGGTGTGCAAAAAAGTGCCGCTCAAAGGTAAAACAACCCTAAAACAACCCCTCTCAAACATCCTACATTTTGACGTATCCAAGCCATCCATAAACAGGCAGATTAATCGAAATTCCACTGTACTCGGATACCCATATTATTATTAACTACCAGAATGATTTTGTCACCCTGGCAATGATGCCAAATAATATCTGTTTTTTTCCCCAGGAAATTTTTAGTGAAAGACATTGTTACTGTTTCATATAAATAAGAATGTCTCAAAAGCGTCTTTAAGATTTTCGCGTCTCGGGCATATTGCGTAACATCGGTTTCCCCCAAATTTTTTTTTACGAGAGATACAAATTTTAATTACACTCAGTAAAAAATACACTGCTGGCCATTAAATGTGCAACACCAGGAAAGCCAAGAGACATCAAAGCCATATTAAGTGAATACATAGCTTATGTTATAAGGATCAAATGATTACAAATACAACTCTGTTAGAATGTGGAATACAAAAAATTCAGTATGTGGTGTACCCACCATGAACGACAATAACCATTGCTACACGGTTAGGCATTGAGAGGATGAGATGTCGGATGTGTGTTTGGGGAATGCCAGTCCATGCAGTTTTGATACATAGCCAAAGTTCATCTGTTGTAGCTGGTGTCTGGTGTGCTAGTCTTCGTGAGATCTCGGACCAGACCTGTTCAATTGAGGACAGATCCGGTGAACGCACAGGCCAAAGCAGAAGTGTCACATGGTGGCTATCCAGGAATTTTTGGACGATGCACGCAACATGTGGTCGGGCATTGTCCTGTTTGTAAATGGCGCCAGAGATAAGGTACGACCACAGGCTCCAACATCTCAGTGGCATAATGCTGGTTGTTCAGAGTACCAGTAATGCATACGAGGTGCGTGTGTGAATGGAGTTCAATGGCACCCCAACATAACACTAGGGGCAGGACCTGTATGGTGCTGCAAAATCATGTCTCACTGAGCCTGTCACAATGGTACCGCCAGATATGGATTCGTCCATCATGGTGCTGCATACTGAAACGGGATTCCTCTGAAAAGACAATGCAATACCATTCACACATCCATGCACGACGTTCTTGACATCATTGCAGTCACATACGCCTGTGCTGAAGAGTCAATGGTAGCTGAAGCAATGGCCACATAGCAAAGGTGCCCCGATGCTGCAGACGACATTGACATATGAAGACACTGGTTGATGTGCAACACACCCTAACTCTTCAGCTAAGGTGTTTGATGTGGCTGTACGATCATTCAAAGCCATGCACACGAGATGTCTGTCCTCTTGCTCGTTTGTGTGACTGGGCTGTTGAGATCCTTTACGTCGGTGAGTTCATTCCTCCTCTACCCACTGACATCATATTCTCATCACTGTGGCAGCATTCCGTCCATACAAGCATCGATATCTCAGTACGATAATCCACCTTCCCATAATCCCACAATTCTCCCTCGATCAAAGTTGGAAACCTGGTCGTATGGATGCCGTGTTCTTTGACGGGACATACTTGATCCTTTAGTGCACAAGAACTGCGAGCAAACACAATTCCAGTGCTTTACATCGTGGGGCGGGGGTAGCTCAGTCGGTAGCGCCAGGCTCGTAATCTGTAGTTCCCAGGTTCGAGTCCCAGCTGGGTCAGCGTTGAGATTTATCTCCGCAAAATTCCCCGCCCTGCCCACGGTCAGTAGGGGACACCGATGGGCTTGGAAAGGCCGCCGTCCGTCGGATGGGACGTTAAGCCGTGGCCCCGTGTGCGGGAGAGCCATACCCTGTGCACGTTAAAGAACTGGATGGCCTTGACGGGAGGCTACCATCTGTCTCCCAACAGCTGTTCCAGTGGGTCCCCTCCCCCAACCTTCTCTGAGCCTTCGGGGTCCATGTGACCTGGCCATTTAGCAAATGGTGTGCAAAAAAGTGCCGCTCAGAGGTAAAACAACCCAACCCAAGCTTTACATCGTCTCTTTGTAATCTCCTCTTATACCACTTCCAGAGGTGTTACTGTCACACACGATGTGTGTGTGTCCTGTAGTTCGAATCATTTACACGTTGCCCCATAGGTTACCCATCTTGCATATTTCGGGACAATCTGATGAGTTCTTCCTGGTGTTGCACTTTTAATGGCCAGCAGTGTATTATCAGCAATGGCTCAAGGCATTTTGACGGCTTTAGAAATTATTCTAAGCAAGCACTTTTTCCTTGAGGATATTTTTAGCAAAGAGTGTTTTAATCTTCTTTGTGAAAAACTAACCTTGAGATTTTTGCAACCATAGCAGTTAATCTTATTGCTGGAAGTCTGGAGCGACTCTGCACGCTAGATATTCGAAAATATTTATTAAAATTTTGGAGGAATGTAAAAATACTTTAATTAAAAAAAATCGCAACAAGGAATTTTTTATTAAATGTGTACCAGTGTTGTCAGATGTGTGTCTCATTTTCCATATACTACACACACCAGCCACTGAATTAGAAACCTTTATTCAATACCGAGTTGGACCTCCTTCAGCCCAAATTACAACACGTATTACGGTTTGGCATAGATTCCACAAGGTGTTGGAGTACCTTTACATCTCTAGCATTACCAGGCGTTCACCAGACAGTCCTTTAACTGACTCAGATTTGACGGAAGAGATCTATTCTTCCGGATCTATTTTTCTAACATGTACCATACATTCTCAATGGGGTTCAGATGAAGGCTTTGTGGTGGCCAGGGAAGATGGTGGAAGTCGCTGTCATGCTCGCTGAACCACTGCTGAACACATCTTGCGCGATGGACAGTAGCATTGTCGTCCATGAAACAGCTGCCACCTGCCGGATAAAAAGTCAACATTGCAGGATGGACTAGATCGGCATCAATATTCGGATGTTCCTTGGAGAACTCCCGCTCTTCCAGCAATATCAGGGGACCAATGGCATCATATCAGGGGACCAATGGACCAATATCAGGGGACCAATGGCATTGATATATATTAGCTGAAAAATGAATTAGTCTTTGATAGTTTAGTGGTCAGAATACCTGGCAACATCCGGGAGACATGGGTTCGAGTCTCATTCGTGACAAAACTCACTTTTTAAACGAAATTATTTCTGGAGCCCTATACATATGCTTATTTTTTGTTTCTAGCGAAATATGAGCAATACACTAATACTAGAACTCAAACGGTGCCTTTCGTACTTCTTGATATCTAGTCCAACACTGCGACCCCTGTTTGACCTTGTGCGACACCCGATGTGAAACTCCCTCTCATTTCTGAGTTCTACTTTTGGAAAAAGCCCTGTTCACCAATTTTTAGTCCTCCAGCATTGGCCTTTGGGATTTGACATTTTGCCTCGAAGGACTCATCATATCCAAAATTTGACATAATTAATGCGATTTACGACCACAGGGTTTTTAAATTCTCAGGGGGGGGGCTCACATAAAATAACAGGATATCAAACATATTTATTTTGTTTGTTAGATATATAATATTTCAGGGGGGCGGGCAGCCCCTCAGCCTGAAGTCAGGCGCTAATTTCTACGACTAGTACAACAGCCAGTACTTGGCGCCAATATCTACGACCCAAAATACTCCAGGAACCCTATTTTTAGCTCTCTGGCATCATTAGATCTATATTTGACCTTTCACCTCGAAAGACATTCCGAATCCGAAATTTCTTAACGTTTCTTACATCTACAGCCCGAAACGCCCCTGGACACCAATTTTCAAGTTTCTAGCACTGGTAGATCAAGATTTGACCTCTACGTAACCTCCATATGACCTTGAAGTACACGTCGGAGGTCAAATTTTCAGAGCTCTACCATTTCTGCATCATAGTTAGAATTAGCCGTCAGTCAGCCGTCAAGCACTCACAATTTGTACGTACACTGAAGTGCCAAAAAACATTATGACAACCTGCCTAATATGATGTTGGTCCTCCACATGCCGCGAAAACAGCTCTTGCCCAGCGAGGCATGGACAAGATTTCTAAAGGTGTCTTGCAATATCTAGTACCAACATGTTACCAGCAGATCCTTGAAGGTGGACAAGTGGTAGCCTCCCGTCAAGATCATCCAGCATGTTCTTTAACGTGCACAAGTATGGCTCTCCCGCACAAGGAGCCACGGCTTAAGTCCGATCCGACGGATGGCGGCCTTTCCAATCCCATCAGTTTCCCCTACTGACCGAGGGCAGGAAGATTTGCGAAAATAAATCTCAACATTGGCCCAGCTGAACCTCGAACCTGGGACTGCAGATTACGAGCCTGGCCCGCTACAAACTGAGCAACTCCCACCCCTGCACTATTGGCCATTTTAGACGAAATTCTAATGCCGTTTGTAAAAATTGTTCATCTAACTACTTCTGAGTCAACGTCTCTACGTCTTGTCCAACGGGTTCCCTTTCCAACGGGTTCCCTTTCCCAACCTTCTCTGATTCCTTGGAGTCCTGGCCATTTTGCTCATCGGCACAAAAAAAATCTGCTCAGATGTAAAGCAAACAAAATAACTTTAAGACTTTTTTTCTCTAATTTCCGCTCTACTTTCGGCGAGAAAGGCGACACCGATGGTATAGTAAAGGCATCCGTCCGTCGGGTGGGAGGAAAAGCGTGGTTCCGTGCACAGAAGAGCCATATTCTGTGCATATTAAAAAACATGCTGGATATCTTTGACAGGGGACGTCCATCTCCTATTAGTTGTCCAGTAGGTCTCCTTCAAACCTAAGTGCGAATTTTATCGCACTGTTTATCCACGAAACATATTTTAATCATATGTCCTATTTTTAACCTGGAAAGTGGTTTTTATTTCAGTTTTTATCATTTATCGTCTTAGTCCTTACACTGGGACACCTTTACATGAAGACTCGTTTTTAACCCCGGTTTTTTAATTTTTAAACATTAAACAAGATATTTTAACCGTTTATAATATTTCTACTTTGTTTTCGGAATTTACACTTGTTTCTGATTTTATATAGGTCCTATACACCATTGTTATACACCCTCTTGTTAGTTCTTTTTTTTCCTGATTTTTATAATCTTTGTTATACAATTTTTGTTTCTATAGCCTCCTTTACCGTTTGTGTGGGAGCGGGGGTGGCTCAATCGGTAGCGCACTAGGCTCATAATCGGCAGTTCCCTGAATCGAGTCCCAGCTGGGAGAGCATTGAGATTTGTCTCCGCCAAACTCCCCATCTTGCCCACGGTCAGTAGAGGACACCAATGGGCTTGGAAAGGCCGTCGTCTGTCTGATTTAAACCGTGGCTCCGTGTGCGGGGGAGCCATACCCTGTGCACGTTAAAGAACACTCTATGGCCTTGACGGAAGGCTACCATCTCTCCCCCAACAGCTATACAGTGGGTCCCCTACCCCAACCTTCTCTGAGCCTTCGGGATCTTGTGACCTGGTCATTTAGCCCATTGTGTACAAAAAGTGCTGCTCAGAGGTTGGATTGGATTGTTTTACCTCTGAGCGGCACTTTTTTGCACATCATGGGCTAAATGGCCATGTCACATGGACTCCGAAGGCTCAGAGAAGGTTGGGGGAGGGGAACCACTGGAGCAGCTGTTGGGAGACAGATGGTAGCCTCCCGTCAAGGCCATCCAGCGTGTTCTTTAACGTGCACAGGGTATGGCTCTCCCGCACACGGGGCCACAGCTTAACGTCCCATCCGACGGACGGCGGCCTTTTCAAGCCCATGTCCCCTACTGACCGCGGGCAGGGCGGGGAGCTTTTGCAGAGATAAATCTCAACGCTGACCCAGCTGGGACTCGAACCTGGGAACTACAGATTACGAGCCTGGCGCGCTACCGACTGAGCAATCCGCGCCCCTGCTCAGAGGTAAAACAACACAACCTGACAGCTATCTAGTTAATACCCTTCGGCTACCAGGTTCTGAATCCTTTGGGGTCTTCATAATCATGTCATTTAGCCCACTGTCTGCCCAACAACAATATTCAGAGATTAAACAACCCAACCAGAACTTAGAACGATTCAACGTTATAAACATTTCTAACATTTCAAGCATCTGAGAACGAAATCATTACTAACCACGGAGCTGACTTCGCAGCAAACAAAATCAACCCCAACAACTCCTTGGTCCTAAATTTGGCCACAACGATAATAAAAGCCACCTAATAACAGATCCTGTAGCTCTAATTGTTTAATCAACACGGTTCCGCAGTTAAAGTCAACATCAATAGAAACCGCTTCTCTTCGAAACTCGGCCGCTCCCGCTAGTTAGTCAGTTATTGGGAGCACATGCGCATTCTCCCGGTAAAGCTAATCACATTAGCTCCCAAACTGAAGTGATCCAATTCTTTTCTTGGTAGATACAATGCAGCAGCCGTTTGCTCCTTAGTGCCTTTATCAGCCCTGAGGCCAAGCCAAGTCAATACACCTGTTCTGCTTTGGTCCTACTTCCCGCAAGCAGAGTTCCTTTCTCTGTGTGTGCCTCGTTTTTTTTTGTTTCTGTTAAGAAAATGAAAGGCCAACAAAAAGGTTGCAGATTTCTCACTCTGAGTTCATTTATCTTCTGGTTCACCACTACAAAAACAGCTTCGACCTGATCATCATAATCACATAGTTTAATAGTTTATAATCAAAGCTTCTCTGGCGGGGAGGGGGGGGGGGGAAGATCCATCCCTTTGAGAATACTAATAACAGGAACGGAGACAAAAACAAAATATTAAACATCATATTATATAATAGCCGTAATTCCAGGTGGGTGGATATTTGTGGCATCATCGGTGGCATAAATTGTCGGTTTTCCCTTGGTTCCGTGCTACTTGAGAAATCGATCGAAAATTTGGTGGGGTGGTCCCGCTTAGTTCTAGCTCTCTTTGGGTAAGTTCCTAGCTGTCATGGGTCGGGAATGTATCCTAAATTTCTGGTGGCGCTGCCGTCGCCTACTTTATGAATGGAAAAATACGATCATGAATACAATAATCATTTCAACGACACTTGTGAAAAGCTGTGAATGAACTTATTGCTGGGAAGAATTATTAAATGGGCATACGATTCGCTCCCAACTTTTTGACATGAGTTTAATTAGTAAATATATATTTTCCGTATTTTTAAAGAAATTTGCAATAAAAACCATTAAAACGGAAATCAAAATTTATACTAAAGAAGAAGTGTTCCCCCTCACACACACTCACCCTCGCACATTTATATTTTTCTAGATCCGGGACGCATCATAATGATTAATTTATCACTATCATACAAATCATCATGTTTGATTTCACCTTAGTGATATAAATCATCGTAATTGATTTTACCGTGACTATCATGACTGATTTCGCCATGGGATATACGTAACATCGTGACCCATTTTACCATGGTCATATAGATCATCATAATTTATTTTATTATGATCACCACGCAAATCAAATGCTTTGAATCCATGATATTTGTGCACTGTTTACACGCATTAAAACATTTATTGCCTCATACGAAGATGGATTAATCTTCTAATGTATATACACAGAAGAGCCAAAACATTATGACCAGCACGTCTTTATGCAAATCGAAGCAACTGCAGGTAAACGACGGCGCATGTGAAGGTCATGAAACCGTATAAATAACACCTGATACTGAGCTCTGTTATTCGTTGTTATTCTCGTTCTTCAGATGGGAATAGCAGCCCTAAGTGAGTTTGACCCAGAACACTGGGTCAGAGCATTTCTGAGACGGCAAGGCTTGTGGGGTGCTCGCAGTACCTCCACGAAGTGATCTGAGGAGGGAAAAACCCCGAACTGCTGGCAAGGTGTGGGCCGCCCACAGTTCATCGATACTAGAAGTGAGCGAAGGCTATCCCATATGGTACAAGCCAACGGCAGGGATACTGTGGCGCAAGTCGCCCATAATTTGAATGTTGGCAATGGGAGTAATGTGTCACAACATACAGTACATCGAACCCTGCTGTAAATGGCGCTGCATAGCCTCAGGCCGCTACAAGTGCCCATGCTAACCTCGGTTCACCATCGAAAGTGCCTACAATGGGCACGAGAGCATCAAAACTGGACCTTGAATGATTCGAAGAAGGTTGTCTTGTCCAATGAATCTCGTTTTCTGTTGCACCATGTGGATAGCTGAGTACGTGTGTGTCGTTTACTTGGTGAAGTGTTGGCACCAGGATGCACCGTGGGATGAAAGCAAGCCAGTGGAGGAAGTGTATTGTTTTGGGCAATGTTCTGCTGGGAAACCCTGCAGACCAGGAAGCCCTGCATACCACATCATTGCAGACCAGGTACATCCTATAATGGCAATGGTATATCCCTCTGGTAGTGTCTTCTTTTAGCAGGATAATGCGCCATGCCACACTGCCGGAGTGTTCAAGAATGGTTCGTGGAACATGAGGAAGACTTCCATATATTGCCCTGGCCTCCAAATTCCCCAGACATCAATCCAATCGAGCATCTATGGTTTGTGTTGGAACAGCATATCCGATCTGCGGCGGCTCAACCAAGTAAGTTCGATGCTGAGATGTACCGAAGAAATCATTGAAGTACCGTCGTCACACACAACACCTTTTTCAATGACCACCCCTTTTTTACCCTTGAATACCATCATGCATTTCAGTTCATACTCGAAGGTAAACGTATAGGTGAGTGTAGAAGTCAGCCCATACCACTGTTCTTCGGAAAATATAAAAGAAGCCTTTATGGGTCTAAACGGAATGTCACTGCACTTCTGAAACAAACATATGTGCACTTCGGGAATGTTCTTGCAAATCTTCACCAACAAGTCAGAACCTAGCTGGTAGTCGTCATCTCCAATAGCAAACCGCTTCATGGTGATATCACCTTCGGTCTGAGAATGCTGAACACAAGCCATCATTAACACTTCAGTACCGCAAAACTATGTCTTTTCACACACCAAGTGTACAGTCGCTCAAAAAAGTATCCGAACACCATGGTTGATTACAGAATTCAGAAAAAATATCTGGCAACGATTTTTTTAGAAATTAGTCACGTGACACGAAGGTTGCCAGTTCACTAATTTCTAAAAAAATCGTTGCCAGATATTTTTTCTGAATTCTGTAATCAACCATGGTGTTCGGATACTTTTTTGAGCGACTGTACTACTTATACCTAAAACCTTTAACGTCATCTTGCAATAGGCTGTCGTTGGCTAAAGGTTTTGGATTTAAATCATAAGTGCCGTGGTATCTTTATCATTTGCTGTCAGTAAGCGACTTGTTAAACATGGCAGGACGAAAGAGTGATCCTATTTGGAAAGGTTTCAAGAAATACCCTAAAGGAAAGGGATTTAGTGCCGCTTGTTTTAAGTAAGTGTAACAAGGACGTCATCGGGCTTGTAACGCGACTTAAAAGTCATCAATGTAAGGGTAAAGCCATAACATCTTCGGAATGGTTAGTCCAACAAATCGTATCTGTGATGAACTCTTCGGAACCCGATAAAATCAGACACTACCTCGAAGTCATACAAACTCATCTAAAGGCCTTGAGGGACCAAGCTAAGGTTTCAACAATGGGAAGTGAATGAATTTAACTGAAGAACTATCCACTAAGACTCTGCAGCGTTCAGTACAATTCCCCCCCCCCCTGCCCACGGTCAGTAGGGGACACTGATGGGCTTGGAAAGGATCCGTCGGATAGGACGTTAAGCCATGGCCCCGTGTGTGGGAGAGCCATACCCTGTGCACGTTAAAGAACACGCTGGATGGCCTTGACGGGAGGCTACCATCCATCTCCCAACAGCTATTCCAGTGGGTTCCCTCCCCCAACCTTCTCTGAGCCTTCGGGGTCCATGTGACCTGGCCATTTAGCCCATGGTGTGCAAAAAAGTGCCGCTCAGAGGTAAAACAACCCAACACAACCCAACGCGTTCAGTACAGAATGTGCCAGGATACACAAAGAACTTTTTCGGATTCTACATATGAACTGTAACACTAAACTTTTTGTGGAAGAGGCACGAGTTGAAGATAATTATTCCAAAATGTCTAAATGGCTCTTTCCTATGTTACTAAACGAAGTGTATGACGAACTGGTATGCGCCTCTGAATATGTACTAAATAAATGCTAATAGTGTTACTAAATAAAAAGCGTTCTGTATCTGATTTTTCGTCATTGTGATTTCTTAGCGTAGTTAATATTAAGTTGAAAGGTTTACAACGATCTGAAGCCTAAACCATTTGCAAACTCGCTCGATAGAGTTTGCTTGAAAGTCAAAAGAAATTTCGCCATACCTAGCTTATAACAAGATTTGCTGATTTTTTATCAGAATATTTGTTATTACTACTTAGAAATAACCGTCATGGGCTATCTAGAGTGAAAAGCCGCATACCCCATAATTCTGTGTAAAACATTCAGGACTTGGGTTTTTCAAATTCTCCTCTGTGGGGGGGAGGTCGCCCTCCCTCCCCTCTCAGAGCAAGTCGCCACAATGGCAGCGACTTTCAAGGCTACCATCCGGACACGAGACCGAGGACGCCTCCAATTTTTTCACTTTAATACGTTTGGTAAAAATCAGATGTCAAACACACAGACAATTATACCATTGTTTCAAACTGACTTTACTGTTAATCCCTGAATGCATGGGCAGCGACCAAGACCTCAGCCGTAATAACTTCTAGTGTACCCTTGGCTGTTCATACATTTCACAAGCATCTATAGTCGTGTGAGCCATATTACTCATCAGAGAATGTATATTAATGTTCCTTTGATCACCAGAGAGTGAATATAGCGTTTTTATATGTATGCTATTTGATTTTAATAACCAGAGCTTGAATATAGCGTTTGTATATAGATGCTTTTTTTTATTTAAATCAGCCGAGGTTGTATATCCCGATAGTGATAGCGTTTTCAGTTTCCACTACCACCTAAAAATATGGAAGTCGGTTTCGTGGGTGAACAGTTGTTTGCCCTCATATCGACCCATGACGTATCGTAGAAAAACATGCTGTGGATGAGTTTGGGGTAGATTCTTTAACCCCTGGTGTGGTGTATTGCATGAAAGCGCGCCGTTAAAGTTACACGGTATGGGTTTTTCAGAAAGATCCTTTAACCCCTGGATGGTGTATTGCGAGAAAGCGCTTCATCTCGGAGATCACACCACCCTTGGCGCAAGCCTCTGTTGTGGTAAAACGTTCCATCTTCGATGTCTAAACTTTTTGATAAGATGCGATTCTCAGGGTTTTTGAAAAATAGCGCGCACGATTCCCGTCGTGAAGTTGTATTGCGATTTTCAAATGGAAACCTTTTCAAGTCAGCTTTCGTAAAGAGGAAGATAACACCTATGTGAGTTTGCACTTTTCTTCACGAGAAACCTAAAGGTTTTTCGAGTGTTGAATTTTAATCATCATCATCATCATCATCCTCAAGCAGCCATGGGCTACGGAGGTCCAACCAGACCGTGCAATTTAGTTGGTTAATGAAGACAGTGACAAAATATCTTTAAACATTAATTAGTAAGACAGTATAATTTAATCCTGTCAATTATTTCGACACCCTAGATGAAACCACCTTGTTTGGTACTCATCAAAAATAGTATCGCCGTTTACCTACAGAGAGAGAGGTAAAAAGGGCACTGTGTCCTCCTTTTTGTATAATGTGTTTTAAACTTTGACTATCATTTACTGTTAACCGTGAATGCAAAATAAATGTTTTGAAAGTTACTATTTTTCGTAATCTCAATATTAGCAATTTTCAATTCTCTGATTGGAAAATTTTACTTACGACCATTGATAGCAGTTTTATTTACAGTAACCGTCCCATGGCCGAGTGGTTAGCACACTTGGCTACTGATCTAAGGGACCTGGGTTCGGGCCTGCCATCCTCTCAGACCTTCTACTCTGGCATATAAACTGACAGGCTCCTGTCAGACCTCTGTGGCAAGCAGATGCTTGAGGGGGTATTTATTATTTATTTTATTTATAAAGTGCAGTGAAGCAATTACACCTCGGCCAGAGCTTCCTGTAACATAGTCCTCGATTGTTTTCCAAAATCGTTACATCAAATAATTATGTCTTTTCCTGATTGAGTTGTTAGTAGGTAAACGTATTTTATACCGTGTTAGTAGAGCCCAAACACCTGACAATATATTAATTTCCTTGGTAACGTTTAATTTTAACGATCAGAGAGTGTATTATCGTCTAAATATTTAACCAGAGAGCCTTCGCTTTTTTCAGTTCAACTTTAGAGGTAATATTATAAACGATTTCGTACAAAGACGTGTGCACTCCATTGACGCATTTAAATCCATCGAGATAGCGATCCGTGAAAATACACGCTGTGAATGGGTTTGAGAAAGATTCTTTAGCCCATGGGTTGTGGTGTTGCGGGAAAGTTATACTGCTTGAGAAAGATTCTTTAGCCCATGGGGTAGTGCGTTGCAGAGAAAGCACTCCGTCTTCGATACAGGAACCTACATCAAAGTTATATTGTTTGAGAAAGATTTTTTAGCCCCTGGGGTGGTGTGTTACAGGGAAATACCTATTTATCTCCCCTGCGAAATATGAATCAAAATTTACCCCTATGCACTGGTCTCGTGAGGAATGATTCTGGCAGAAAAATCAATTAGTCTTTCAAAATGTAGAGTCCTCTATTGTCCAACGTAATGTACAGTCGCTCAAAAAAGTATCCGAACGCTATGGTTGCATACAAAATTCAGAAAAAAATCTGGCAACGATTTTTTTTAGAAATTAATGATCTGGCAACCTTCGTGTACGGTACACGAAGGTTGCCAGATCATTAATTTCTAAAAAAATCGTTGCCAGTTGTTTTTTCTAAACTTTGTATACAACCATAGCGTTCGGATACTTTTTTGACCGATTGTACGTGACAGTGGGGAAAAAATCAGTGTTATTAACACCATAATCAATACGTTTTGAGATCATTGTCAAACCTCATAAATAACATAAGAATGAAAGAAACATAACAATAAAACATGAAGAATGAAAGAAATCTTTTTAAAAAATTAATTATGAAATGGATACTCAAGCAAAGTGTAGAAAATTTGCTATAGTGATTATGCCTTGCATGATTATCATCATCATCATCATCAACCTCAAGCAGCCATGGGCTACGGAGGTCCAACCAGACCGTGCAATTTAGTTCTCCAAGCAAGTCTATCCTGAGCTACATCTACTGCATCTGGCCACTGCACACCAATTCTAACAAGGTCCTGTTTGACATTGTCTGCCCACTGCATCCTAGGTCTCCCCTTCTTTCTGAGGCCTTTAGGCACACTGTTCATAACCCTATTCGCCAATCTATAATTATTCATACGGGCAACATGGCCAAACCAACGGAGTCTCTCTCTGCACAATATGCTGCTTAAAGGAGGTTGCAAACTCCTTTGCCTAATCTCATCATTAGTTACAAAGTTGAACCACCTAATGCCCAAGATACTGCGTAAGCATCTGGAATCAAAAGCATCTAGTTTCCTGTTATCTTGTTTACAAAGTGTCCAAGTTTCACTACCATAACTAACCCTAGAAAGAACCAAACTATTATACAGTCTAATTTTAGTCTTTAGGTGTATACGCCTATTTCTCCACACTCTCCATAGGTTCTTAAAAGTCCCGGCAGCAATCCCTATTCGTCTGTTAATCTCATGCCTCACATCACCATTATCTGTTACATAGCTCCCAAGATAATTAAACTGTGACACCTGCTCAAGACTGCAACCATTCAGATTAACTGAATCACAGCCTGCCTGACCAATTTTCATCACTTTAGTTTTCTCTCTGTTTATAACCAAACCTACTCTACTACCAGTCTCATCAACAGCTCGAATGAAAGAGTTCATCTCATCAACATCATTTGCCAAAAGGGCTAAATCATCAGCATAATCTAAATCAGAAATTTTCGTATCTCCAGCCCATTTAAGGCCAAAATCTTTCCCTTGAAGTGAATTTCGCATAACTTAATCAATAACCAAGCTAAAGAGAAAAGGAGACAAAATGCACCCTTGTCGAACACCAGAAGTAATGCTAAACCAATTGCTACAAGCCTTACCAACTCTCACACACGACTCAGTGTTATTATAGAGAGCTTTCATAATGTTAACTAACTTGTCTGGTATATCATAAGATTTCACAATCAACCACAAATTATGACGATCAACAGAGTCGAAAGCCTTTTTGAAATCAACAAAGCTAGCAACCAAAGGTTTCTGAAACTCTAAACATTTCTCAATCTGCCTAAGTGAAAATATCTGATCTACACATCCCCTACCACTTCTGAATCCACATTGCTCATCACGCAATTGACTGTCAACCAGTTTCTTAATTCTATTAAGCACAATCATGGAAAGAACTTTACCGGGAGCAGAGAGTAGGCTGATACTCCTATAGTTATCACAAGAACTGCGATCACCTTTTTTGATAGTGTCTAAATATACTTTTTGAGTCACATTGTTAACGGGTTTTTTATATGTCAGTGTTAAATAACCTGACACTGTTGCTTTAAAATACTTTATGTTTTCTTAATATCTCCACAAATGCGCTTTGGCTCCTGAGGAGTTTGTATTTTACACCTTAAAAATTATCTTTTTACATTTATTCCTTTTGTTATTATAAGTTCCGTCATGTTTTCAGTAGGAAGTAGTTTTTTACGGTCATTCGTTTATTACGTCGGGGGTCATAACTGTGACACCATTAAACATATTTTACTTGAGCGTTCTGCGTTTAATCTTGTAAGGAATTTTTATTTTGCGTGTTTTTTTTCCAAAAAGACTCCTTTATACCTTTTTACTTTATTTGTATTTTATCTTTATTGGTTAAATGTTTCCACTTGTGTTTTAACTAGACTTTTGTCCTTTGCATCTCTTTTGAATCATTATGTAAACCTGTTAATCGCTCTAAAAGCCTGATTGCAAATTATTTTTTCGTAAAACGCGTAAGTATATTCCACTTTTATTCTATACGTTTGTTTCAAATTTAATAAAAACCTTCTTTGTCTTGAGTTATACAAAATCTCATTGTCTGATGTTTTAAATCGATTTTTGAGGTTTGTTGATGTGTGTTTGCAAGTATACGCCGGGTGAAGGTGCAGCTTCAGCATTCTTCCCCCAGAACCTGAAGGGCACACTCTCCTAGCTAAGTAACAGTCGACGCACTCGGTCTAATACCATGACAGGACCTCCCTCAAAGCAACTCAACCACAGTGGATAATGTTTTATCCCTCTTAGAACAAGCTTTATGTCACCATACATTTTCTAAACGTGGGTGACCAGGCTATTCAGAGACACAACTCCTCCTTGGCTGTTGCATGGTTTCTATCGACCTTATTGCCACGTTTGCGACTTGAACAACGCAACCCTTACTGCAGGTAGCAGGGACCCTGAAGTGCATTGTCGTCCTCCGTATTATTAGTCTTCGACTTACCTATCTAAGTAGCAGGCAACACGTCGACTATAATTATTTTCCCTACAAAACCGCCCTCGAAGCAATTCGTCCACAGTGACTATTCAGACACATTCTACCTTCAAGAGCATTGTCGTAGGGAGCTGTTACGTTTCCTAAGTACAATGCTTGCTTCCCAACAGAACACCTCTCGAAGCACCTCGCTCTTGAATGAGGGGGGTCTCTCAGAATAGGAATGACACTCAAGAGACAATAAGAATGTTAGAACCTGGACCGTTAGCCTACCTTTCAATACAACATGTTACGTCATTTTCACTGATGCTATCGCATTTAGAGAACACCTGCAGCGATTCGTATGGACATCACACTGCACTCCTAGTCATACCTTTCGTGGGAATCCCATCTCTACAGCGCCAATAAAGGGGGCAAAGGGGGGGTCAATCAACAAAATTCGTAGACCCATCCTAGGATGTCGAACTCTTCACCTACAGTGGAATCCAAGTTAGGACACCACTGGGGGAAATGGGGGAAAACCTAACATCCTCCTAACACGCAGCGATGACGTCATTTCGGACACGGCCCTTCTAAAGAGTCAACCAATAAAATTCGTAGCCCCATCCTAGGATGTAGAATTCTTCACCGACAGTGGAATCCAAGTTAGGACGCCACTGGAGGGAAACCTAGTAACAGAAACTTAAGAGGTTTGCGGAACTTCTCTCAACCTATTTCTATGCTAGAAGCTTAGGGGGAAAGAAAAAGGTGGAAAACCGATTAAAAATGAAGCCCACCCTAGGTCGACACCGTCACTGAAGTAGGGGTAAAAAATAGGGGAAGTAAACAACACTGCAGAAAAAAAATCTGTAGTCATAGCCCCTCAAACTTCCAGCAGGGGGAGGGGGAGGAACTTTTTCTCTCCCCTTCCAAAGAGTAATCATGACTACTAGCAGATTCTTGAGAAATGTTTAGAGTTTCAGAAACCTGTGGTTACTAGTTTTATAGATTTCAAAAAGGCTTTTGATTCTGTTGATCGACATAATTTGTGGTTGATTTTTTGATCATATGGAATACCTGATAAGTTAGTTAGTGTAATGAAAGCTCTCTAATAATAACACTGAGTCGTGTGTGAGAGTTGGTACGTCTTGCAGCGATTGGTTTACCATTGCTAGTGGAGTTAGACAAGGGTGCATTTTGTCTCATTTTCTCTTTAGTTTAGTTATTGATTATGTAATGCGAAATTCTTTGCAAAGGAAAGATTTTGGCCTTAAATGGTCTAGAGATTTCTAAATTTCTGGTTTAGATTATGCAGATGATTTGGCCCTGTTGTCTAATGATGTTGATGAGATGAATTCGTTCATTTGGGCTGTTGATGAGACTGGTAATAGAGGGTTTGGTGATAAACGGAGATAAAACTAAAGTGATGAAAATTGGTCAGGCAGATGGTGCTTCAGTTACTTTGAATGGCTGCACTCTTAAACAAGTGTCTCAGTTTAAAAACCGCTATTTTGTATTTATTGTTCTCAAGCATGTCTGTTCCAATAGGCTGGTGAAGTAATTCTAACACTGAGGCACAACACGAGAGTCAATGACACATCAATCATGGTTTTATTGTGGCAGGTTCATCTGTCCTAACAATATTATTGTTTTTAATTACCCAATAATAAGATAAATTTATGCAAATTAGTATCAATGACATGGATGTTTGTGTTGATTTTCTGCTGAGAACTTCACAAGATCTTGTACCTATTGTGGCATATAAACTGACAAGCTCCTGTCACATCTCTGTGGCAAACAGCTGCTGGAGGGGGTATTTATTTGTTTTTAAGTATGTTTGCTAATCTTAAAATCTAAACGAATACTAAAGTTTAAAAAAAAAATTGAAATCTAAAGGAATTAGTGCTCGTAACTTCTACAAGTATATTTACTCGAATGATTTATTGTAATAGTTATTGTGTTTCAATTGACTTTCGGAGTAAATTCTGATGACTACCAAATGCTGCTAAATGCTCGTAATCTGCAGTTCCCAGGTTCGAGTCCCAGCTGGGTCAACATTGAGATTTATCTCCGCAAAATTCCCGGCCCTGCCCACGGTCAGTAGGGGACACCGATGGGCTTGGAAAGGCCGCCATTCGTCGGATGGGACGTTAAGCCGTGGCCCCGTGTGCGGGAGAGAGAGCCATACCCTGTGCACGTTAAAGAACACGCTGAATGGCCTTGACGGGAGGCTATCATCTGTCTCCCAACAGCTGTTCCAGTGGGTCCCTTCCCCCAACATTCTCTGAGCCTTCGGGGTCCTTGTGACCTGGCCATTTAGCCCATGGTGTGCAAAAAAGTGCCGCTCAGAGGTCAACAACCCAACCGAAACAACTACTAAATGCTCCATCTTTAATAATAAGTCTTATGCATTAAACGATATTGTTCAAACTCTTTAATAGGGAAGTTTGAATGAGATCTTCATTTTATCCCGAGTGACATTTTTCCGTTATGAACTTTTTAAAATTAAAGAGCTTCGAGTATGGCTTTCCATTAAAATAACATGGAAATGTCCAAGTACTTATGGTAATAGAGTGTATATTGAATGTCGTTTGCACACAGTTTTCGGTTTTTCTTACTGATTGACTTTGTTTTAAGTAAAACATTAACCAACTTAAAACGCGTTGATTTCTTTTAATTAGTAAAGACCTTTCGCCTGTGACTTCCGATTAGGTAATATTTACTCTCTTAAGTAGTATATGTAGTCCCATGGCCGAGTGGTTAGCGCACTTGGCTACTGATCTAAGGGACCTGGGTTCGAGCCCCGGGTAAGGTATTGCTGTTTGTATCGTTTTTCTGCTGAGGTCCTGCCATCCTCTCAGACTTTCTACTATGGCATATAAACTGACAGGCTCCTGTCAGACCTCTGTGGCAAGCAGCTACTTGAGGGGGTATTTATTTATTTATTAATTATGGTAATAGACGTTGTGATCGGCCACTGGGTTGGGTTGGAATATATGGAACAGCTCTTGACAAAATCGGCTTCAGTGCTGTCCAACTTCTCTAAGACCGCGGGCCATTTTTTCTTTCGCCAATATTTCGCGGGCCAAAAAAAAAAGAATAGGACAGGATAGGTAATTGAAAAGTCAGTTCATGTCACCTCAAAAAATTATTTTATTTATACGAAAAATAATAAGTAATAATAAACCAATATAAATTTTCTAAACCTTATCAAATATTTAATAAATTTATTGGGAGCATTGTGGTCGTATTTGTTGGGCAATAAGAACAGAATGAGTAAGTTGAAATAATGCAATAATAATTGCAAATAGAATGAGTAAGTTGAAGATTGCATATCAAGTGAAGTAATATAAGTTGACGAAAAAATTACAAGGTGGATTATCGATATTTATTTAAAATTTCAAGTAAAAACTTGATTTTGTTCGCGCTATCATTGAAGATATGAGGAAATTATATCGAATATAAAATGTTTTTATTACTCACCTTTTATTATTGAGTACTTTCATTAAACTATTATTTATGTCGATTCCCACAAATTTACAAAAAATATCGTTTTCAAAGTTTCGCTTTGTCGTCTGTCTGTCCATCTGTTGATATCGAAATTTTTTGCTTACAGAGAAAAATTGAAAAATTTTTTGTTTTGGATAGGTATTTATATTTATAGGTATTGACAAAATACTACGATACGCACTTTCCATATCTCCCTAAAGCTATAATTGCGCCCTCTAACGGTGAAAAAGTAGAAAATTTCAAACCAATATTGCAAACGATGCATTTATGCTAGAAATTTGAAATTTTGGTGGTGGGAAGTGAAGGTCACGAAGTTTCCATTGCCAAAAATGAGTTGACCCCTTAGACCCAGAGGGGGTGGGAAAACACATCTTTTTAATTTTAGCAGATAATTGTTTGTTTTTAGAGATAAATGAAAAATTCTTTTTGGGTTAGATAGATAATTGATAAAATATTATGATTCACGCTTTTTGAATCATCCGAAAACTATAATTGCAACCTCTAACGGTGGAAAATATTTGCAAATTCCAAAACTTCAAACAAATATTGCAAACGACGTATTTAAACTAGAAATTATAAATTTTGGGTGGAATATGAACGTCATGATGTTTCCATTGGCAACAATGAATTGACCTTAGACCTATAGTCGGCTGGAAAACGCGACTTTTTTGCTTTACAAGATATTGTTTGTTTATAAAGATAAATTAAGAATTCTTTTTAGGTTGGATAGGTATTGATCAACTATTACGATTTGTACTTTCCAAATATCACAAAAGCTATGATTACGCTCTCTAATGATAGAAAAATTTAAAAATTCCAAAATTTTAAACGAATATTGCAAACGATGTATTTATGCTAGGAATTTGAAATTTTGATAGTGGAATGTAAATATATTGATGTTTGATAGTGGAAGGTTACAACGTTTTCGTTGAAAAAAATAAAGTGATAATTGGAAAATTCCTTTACTTGGATTGGTACAGTTACTCAAAAAAAATATCCGAACGCTATGGTTAATTACAGAATTAAAAAAAAAATATCTGGCAACAATTTTTTTTAGAAATTAGTGATCTGGTGATTAGTGATCTGATTTCTAAAAAAATCGTTGCCAGATATTTTTTCTGAATTCTGTAATCAACCATAGCGTTCAGATATTTTTTTTGAGCGACTGTACTAATGAAATATTCTAATTCACATTGTTGAAAAAACTTAGGTAATTTAAATTCATATTGTTACAGATTATTAATTGTAGAGACAGCAACACTACTAACGACTTTTGCAAATAATTTATTTGTATAAATGTTGAAATTTCGATGGTAGCTTTTGCAGTAATAATGCACCCACTTTTCTCAGAGGAATGTGGTAAATGCAAAGTTTCATACTTAAGAAATAAACTGCAAATGCCTTACATGTTGTATAATTACTAATGAAATACCAATGCATTATTCCCCATCATCCGCTAGGGGACGGGGGTGGCTCAGTCGGTAGCGCGCCAGGCTCGTAATCTGTAGTTCCCAGGTTCGAGTCCCAGCTGGGTCAGCGTTGAGATTTATCTCCGCAAAATTCCTCGCCCTGCCCACGGTCAGTAGGGGACACCGATGGGCTTGGAAAGGTCGTCGTCCGTCGGATGGGACGTTAAGCCGGGGCCCTGTATGCGGGAGAGCCATACCCTGTGCACGTTAAAGAACACGCTGGATGACCTTGACGGGAGGCTACCATCTGTCTCCCAACAGCTATTCAAGTGGGTCCCCTCCCCCAACCTTCTCTGAGCCTTCGGGGTCCTTGTGACCTGGCCATTTAGCCCATGGTGTGCAAAAAAGTGCCGCTCAGAGATAAAACAACCCTAAAACAACCCCATCATCCATCATCCGTTAGCTCAAATTAAATTTTTTAAGGAGTGTAGAAGTAGGTAGTGGAAAAACTTTATTCTATTTGAAAATGAGACTCCCATATGTTCAATACACCTCCACTGGTTTGTTTTTATCCCACAGTGCATCCTGGTGCCAACACTTTCCCAGGTAAATGACGCACACGTACCCAGCCATCCACATGGTGGAACTGGAAACGAGATTCATTGGACCAGACAACCTTCTTCCAATCATTCAAGGTCCAGTTTCGATGATCGGTGCCCATTGTAGGCGCTTTCGAGGGTGAACCAAGGTTAGCATGGGCAGTCAGAGTGGCCTGCAGCCCCATTTTCAGCAAGATTCGATGTATTGTGTTGCGACACATTACTCCCATCACCAGCATTCAAATTACTGATGAGTTTTGCACTACAGTATCCCTTCTGTTGGCTCGTACCATACAGGATACCCTTCACTCACCTCTAGCATCGATGAGCTGTGGTTTTCCTTCCTCAGACCACTTTTTGAAGTTATACACAAATTCCACAGAATTTGCGTTTAACTTCGAAAAAAAATCTTTTCTTTTTGAAGTTATTCGCCATAACACAGTGAGCACCCCACAAGCATTGCCGTCTCAGAAATGCTCTGACCCATCTTCTGGCCATTACAATATGGCCTATATCAAACTCACTTAAGTCCACTGCCTTTCCCATCTGAAGAACAACACTGATTAACAGAGCTCAGTATGAGATGTTGTTTATACCGTTTCATGACCTTCACACGTGCCGTCATTTACCTGCAGTTGTTTCGATTTGCATAAAGACGCGCTGGTCATAATGTTTTGGCTCTTCGGTGTATATATTTTGGTTAGTGTTATATATCATTTTAAAGCTTGTTCTTTGCTACATAACAATGTTTTTAAAACGTTTCATTTTTTTTTCTTATTTTCAGTCGTCTCAAAGTCATGTTGGGGAAAAAAGGAATTGCATGTAATTGTACGAGTTTAAACTTGGCACATGACCCAAACAACTCATAACGTTGCCGAACATGGGGCGAGGGAAGTACTTCCGAAAGTACAGTGTGATGTTGGTTCGAAAAGTTTCGTAGTCGAGATGTCTTGCAGATGAAGAAGATCGAAGACGTCCTCCTACCATTTACAACGACCAATTGAAGACAATTATTGAAGCAGATCCATATGAAACCACGCGAAGTTGCAGAAAAGCTAAGCATTGATCACACAATTGTTGTTTGACATTTCAATCAAATCGGAGAAGTGAAGAAGCTCGAAAAGTGGATTCCATATGATTTGAATGAAAATAAAAAAAATCCGTCTTCATGGGTTGGGTTGTTTTACCTCTGAGCGGCACTTTTTTGCACACCGTGGGCTAAATGGCCAGGTCACATGAATCCCGAAGGCTCAGAGAAGGTTGGGGGAGGGAACCCACTGGAACAGCTGTTGGGAGACAGATGGTAGCCTCCAGTCAAGACCATCCAGTGTGTTCTTTAACATGCACAGGGTATGGCTCTACCGCATACGGGGCCACGGCTTAACGTCCCATCCGACGGACGGCGGCCTTTCCAAGCCCATCGGTGTCTCCTACTGACCGTGGGCAGGACGGGGAATTTTGCGGAGATAAATCTCAACGCTGACCCAGCTGGGACTCGAACCTGGGAACTACAGATTACGAGCCTGGCGCGCTACCGACTGAGCCACCCCCGCCTTCATGAAGTGGGTTCTTCGCTCCCCTGGCTAACAAAAGCGATCCATTTATCGATCGGATCGTGACGTATGATAAAAAGAGGATTCTGTAACTGCCGACGATCGGATAATGGTTCGATCTCGATGAAACGTCAAAACTCTTCCTCAGCCGAAGTTGTATCAAAAAAAGGTTATAGTGACTGTTTGGTGGTCTGCATTACTAACAGCTTCTTGAATCCAGGTGAAACCATCACTGCGGAGAAATATTGTTGCAACTCGAGAAATGTTCTAGAAGTGCGCGATGAACATCAAGAATCCGGATGTTTATCTGAATGGCATAGATAAACTTGTTTTCAATTGGCGAAAATGTGTAGATTTTGATGGTTTTTGGTTTAGTTTATTACGAGGCGAATTATGATTTGTCGAAGTTGAGGCTTAAAAACGGCCATTATTTTTGCACCATCCTAATATTATAGAGCTGTAGCAAAACCCCTGAATTAAGTCATTACGTCCTTGATACCAGTGGGGTTGGTTGTTTTACCTCTGAGCGAGATCTTTTTTGTACATAAAGGGGTAAATGGAGGTCACAAGAACTAAGAAAAGGTTGGGGGAAGGACTCGATAGCTGTTAGGAGACAGATGGTAGCATCCTGTCAGGACCATCTGCATGTTTTTTAATGTGCATAGGGTATGACCCACCTGATAGGAGGCAGGGGTGGTTGAGTCAGTAGTACACCAGGCTCAAAATATGCAGTTCACAGGTTCGAGTCCCAGCTGGGTCAGCATTAAGGTTTATCTCTGCAAACTCCCCACCCTGCCCACAGTCAGTATGGGACACCACTGGATTTGGAAAGGCCATCTGTCGGATGGGATATCTAGCTGTGGCCAGTGTGTGGGAGTCCATACGTATCCAGCATGTTCTTTAGCGTGTGCAGGGGGCCTTGCACACGTTAAAGAACACACTAGATGGCCTTGACGTCAGGCTACCATCTTTCTTCCTAGATCTGTTCCAGTGTGTCTTCTCCCCCAACTTTCTCTGAGCCCTTGCAACCAGCCCATTGGGTGAAAAAAAGTGCCACTCAGAGGTAAAATAGCTCAACCCATCTGATAAATGGCAGCCTTTACAAGTCCATCGGTGTTCCTTTATGACTGAAGGCAAGGTGGGGGTTTAATGGAGATAAATCTCAAAACTTGCACATCTGGGACTCAAACTTCTAAACTGCAGATAAGCATGGTACGCTACCAACTAATCCACTCAGCGAACCCACTGGACAGCTATTAGGAGACAGATGGAATTCTCTTATAAAGGCACTTTTGTGTTCTTTAATGTGCAAAAGGTATGGCACATTAAAGCACAACGTCCATGTCTGATGGACGGTGGCTTTTCCAAGGTTATCCTTTCTCGCCAAGGGTAGAACGAGGAAGTTGGGCCTCAACTGGGACTCGAACCTGAGAACTACACATTATGAACATGGCGAACTACCGACTAAGCCAACCCTTGTCCTCTGCATTGACTAGAAATGTATACTAAAGAGCGTTAAAAAAGCTATTTCTGGAGATAAAGAATTGAAAGTGAATAATATACTTAAAAATCTTGATTATCGACAATGTTAATTTAGTATTTTATTACTATTCCATGAAAAATGGAAACATTAAATAATATTGTTGCTAGTCAAAAAAAATGTCCCGAAAGAAAAAGATTAATACACTTTTATATTTACAAAAATTTATTTTGCTAATCCATCTTTTTCTTGCGATTTTCAGTTAGAAATCTTTCTCTACATAAAAATTTAAATTGGTAACCATATAGAGCTTCAAATTTGGTACGGCAGACAAGCAAGAATTATATCAGGCAATTTGAAAAAAGCCACATATTTCTAAAAATGCATCCGAGTATAAAAATACAAAATACCTAGCCATCCAGTGGCCAAGTGGTTACCGAACCTGGCTACTGATCAAAGAGACATAGACTGGAGCTCCGAATAAGGCAGGTTTATTCTTTTTGCCGAGTTATTCCTTCCTCACAGACCTTCTATTATGGAGTATAAAACTGGCAGACTCTGTGACTGGCAGGTCCGACATATCAGACCTCTGCGGCAAGCAGCTGCTTGAGTGGGTATTTTTAACATATTTGTTAATTCAGACTACAATAGAATCACGCAAATCTAGGTAAATGATTAAAATGCATTTACTACTACTGATAGTTAAATCTGCACTCCATCAAGCATTAATTTACAGACCCTTTCTCTTAAATCACTTCAAAGTAATCTTTCAATATTTTTAGAATAGGAGTTGACTTAGTAGCATGCCAGGTTTGTAGTGTCTCCGACTGTTTTGTAATTTTTTTTTCTAACACCCGCTTTGCCCTGTGAGAAAAAGGGAACATCACTGGACTTGGAAAGCCACCATCCTAAAGATGGGATGTTAATCCATGGCGCTGTGTGCAGGTAAGACATGCCCTGTGCCTAGGGGCGTAGCTATTAGGGGATGGGGGAGCTCCCCCCGCAAAGTAACTCGAAGTTGGCAAAATTCGAAGCGTCTTCGTTAAATCTGGATGAGTTATGAAAATTTTTAATTTTTTTTGCAAAATTAAGGGGAGTTGTCGAAAACGAGGCAACTTGGCAAATCAAGGGCAGTTTGAAAAATTGAGAGACGGCAAAATTCGAAGCCACGTAGTAAAATACAGGCGAGTTGGCAAAATCGGGACAACTTGGCAAAATCTTGGGGAGTTGGCAAAATTCGGAGAGACAGCAAAATTGTGGGGAGTTGGCAAAATTCAGGTGAGATGTAAAAATTGGGATTTTTTTTTGTAAAATTATGGCGAGTTGGCAAAATCTAGGGGTAGTTGACAAAATTCGTAGTGTCTTGGGAAAATCGTGGAGAGTTGACAAAATTCAAGTGAGATGTAAAAATTGCAATCTTTTTTCTGTTAAAACATTATCGTGTGTTGGCAAAATCGAGGCAACTTTGCAATATCAAGGAGAGTTGGCAGAATTCAGAGTGACTTTGGAAAAATCAGGTGAAATCTAAATGGCCAGGTCGCAAGGATCCCAGCCATTTAGTTCAAAAATTGGGATTTTTTTTCTGTAAAATTGTGGCGAGAACGAGGAAACTTGGCAAAATTTGAATCCACGTGGTCAAATACGGGCGATTTGTGAAAACTGCGATTATGTGAAATTAAGTTGACAAAATCGAGAAAACTTGGCAAAATTTTGGGGTTTGAAAAATTTGAAGGGACTTGCCAAATTCAGATGTAAAAATTGGGATTGTTTTGCGAAATTAAAGGTGATAAAATCGAGCCAACTTGGCAAAATCTAGGGTAGTGGCAAAATTGGAACCACTTGGTAAAGTACAGGTGTTGTAAAAATTGGTTTCGTGAAATTAAGGAGAGTTGGAAAAACCGAGAACTTTTGGCAAAATTCGAAGCCACTTTACAATAACTACCAATTTGAATTTTTAGAAATTTACTATAATGAAAACTGCTATATTTTTCGAAATTAGGGCTTCTGTTACTACAGTGTCCAGGCCCGTTGTATTGAGGTGGCCTTGGCTCGGTCGATGGTCTTTGTAACCTGCCCATTTATCCTACTGTTTACAAAATACAGGAGAGTTGTGAAAATTGTGCCTTTCTTGTGCAATTAAGGAGAGTTGATAAATTTCGAAGTGACGGCAAATTCAGGGAAGATGTAAAACTTGCGATTTTTCTGTAAAATTACGGCGGGTTGGCAAAATTCGAATCCACTTGGAAAATACGGGAGAGTTGTGATAATTGGGATTGGGTTTCTGAAATTAAGGAGAATTGACAAAATCGAGAAAACTTGGCCAAATCTTGGGGAGATTGAAAATTCTGGTGACTTGGCAAATTTAGGAGAGATGTAAAGATTGGTTTTGTGAAATTAAGAATTGACTAAATCAAGAGAAAATTCACACCGACTTGCTACAATTCTGACGAGATTTAAATATTGGGATTATTTCTGTGAAAGTATGGCTAGTTGGCAAAAATGCAGGAAAGTTGTGAAAATTGCCTCCCCCCCCCCTCTCCCCCCACGAGCGAAAATCTGGGATAAAAATGTGACAGACATTAATTACTCAAGTTGGCAAATTTTGATTTTGGAATTGAAAATTTTTTTTATTTCTCCCAACCATAGTCCGCTACGCCCCTGCCAAGTGTTAATTTGCCACCCAGAGCTAACTAGAACATCTGCCGCCTCTTCCGGTCTGCTTTTATTGTTAATGATTCATTTAGCTGTCATTAGCAAATTTGCCACTCCTTAAAAAATATCACTCGGTTAAGGCCACCTTGATACCCCCATTGATACATAGCCTGGACAGCCTTGAGTAAAAGGAGGGACATTAATTATGCATAAAACTTCAAGTGAAGTAATTTCATTAAAATTTAAGTTAATGCTATTTTAAAATCAACTAAAATAAAATTATTTATTCATAAGGATTTTATTAAAATAATTGAGAATATTTTAAGATTACCCAATTTTTAAAAATAAGTACTACCAATTTGAATTTTTAGAAATTTACTATAATAAAAACTATATTTTTCGAAATTAGGGCTTCTGTTACTACAGTGTCCAGGCCCGTTGTATTGAGGTGGCCTTGGCTCGGTTCGATGGTCTTTGTAACCTGCCCATTTATCCTACTGTGTGCAAAAAATTTATTGCCGAGCTAAAATAGCATAATTCTCTAAAGCGGTGATTGCCAACCCCAGAGTCCATAGCATTTATAAAAATCCAAAATGCTCATTGCACACCAAAAAACAACATGCATATTTTTTTTTAATAATAATTTATTAGTTTCGCTTTGACGTTAAGCAAGCGCCTATCGCGCTCATACACACATTTTCCTCACAAAAAACTTTTACTTTCTCTCAATAAAATAGGTAGTGGAAAATTTCTATTTTCAAAAATATAATTCACAATGAGGAAAATAAAATGGTTTAAATATGTGTAAATATTTCGCGGCACATCCGAAATTCTTTCACAACACACCAGTTGGGATTGGGGCGGTTCAGTAGGTAGCGCGCAAGGCTCGCAATCTGCAGTTCCCAGTTTCGAGTACCAGCTGGGTCAGCGTTAAGATTATCTTCGCAAAATTTCAATCCCCGCCCACGGTCAGTAGAGAACACCAATGGGCTTGGAAATGCCGCAGTTCGTCATATGGGGCATTGAGCCGTGGCACCATGTGCGGGAAAACCATACGCTGTGCACGTTAAAGAACATGCTGGATGGGCTTGACGGGAGGCTACCATCTTTCTTCCAACAGCTGTTCCAGTGGGTCCCAACCTTTTCTGAGCCCTCAGGGTCCTTGTGACCTGGCCAATTTAGCCCATTGTGTGCAAAAATAATGCCGCTCAGAGGTAAAAGAACCCAACCGGTTGGGATTCACTGCTCTAACATTTCACTGAAACCTTTAAAAGAAATTTATGTAGATGAGTTAGATATCCGATTTTTTTTTAATCAATAAAAGAAATTCAGCACAATTTTTCTGTGTTTTTTTTCATGATACTCGTCGTTTTAACCCAGACGAGGTTGGGAAATAAATAGCATGTCACATGTTAATTTTAAGTTACTTGTTCATTTGCGTAAAAGTGCAAACATATGTAAATGTATTATTATTATTAAAGATATTATCCTTATAAAAACACAATGAAATAAAATACCAATACAATATTTCATTCAAACACTTCTTTAATTTTTACAATCGCAACTGCCATTTTCCATCACTGGAACACTGTAACAAGTGAAAAAAAAAGGACCTGTTTACCCCATGCAAGTGCCTAACACACATACATAGTACAAGTAGACTAACTATACTACAATTCTGTTATGCCTCAGACAGTGTGCCAGGGCTTCAGTGGCAGTGCTTCAACTGATACAGGCAGCTGCTAATGCAACACAATGTCACTAATGGAATGTCAACTTACATATCACAGCACTTATTACAAATATAATGAATTTTCTGTTTAGCATTACTCGCTTATGCTTAATGCTCTTGTACTTTAGTTGCTTATAGTTTGTATCATTTACAAGTCTGCCGTGTCTATTATGGAAATATTTACAAAATTTAATGACTAAATATGTTAATCAACTGTTACTGAGTTACATATGCTAATAGATGCACATGATGCTGCAAACAATCTTAGAATTTAGTAATAGAATATAAAACTGTATCAAAGCAAAAATGTTGCAATCAAAGAAATATTATATGACTATATAGACGCAAAGATTTCTAATAGTTCCTTATTTAATTCCTAACTCAACTTTCTTAAAGTAACAGGATTTTATATGTAATATTTAATACAATTCTTCCTTTGCCAATCGTAAGCTGTTATATATCTCTGGAGTATAAGCCCCCAAGTATGATTTCTTGAAGCAGAGATCCCAAGTATTACCTCGTTAAAAACTTAATTTTGATGTTACCTATGGATAAAAAGATTATGCATACAGTATGATAAGGAACGTCTCCGTAACCAGGGGAATATCTCTCATATCACCTAATGTTACAGACTATTAATGATGGATGTACATTCGAAACAGGTGGTCGCTAACATGATTTCTGCATTTGAAAAGTTTCAACCCTAACTTTAAAACTATAATGGTAAAAAAAATATCAATTACGAAGTTCTGGACAATTATCGATTTGGTGAGAAATACAAATGAGCTATTATGACATAAGAAAAATATAAAAAAAATATATAAATACCCCCTCAAGCAGCTGCTTGCCACAGAGGTCTGACAGGAGCCTGTCAGTTTATATGCCATAGTAGAAGGTCTGAGAGGATGGCAGGACCTCAGCAGAAAACAACACATACATCCATGTCTTACCCGGGGCTCGAACCCAGGTCCCGTAGATCAGTAGCCAAGCGCGCTAACCACTCGGCCACGGGACGACTAAGAAAAATACAGTTTGAAAATAACGTGGCTCTTCATAATGTGAATCTGCAAATTCCTCTCATCAAACATACGTTGGACCGACAAAATAAAGTTTACCAGTAATGGTGGGTTCATTAGGAATCATCAGAACTATTTAGCAACTAAAAACCTACAGTGCGAAAGGGTTATGCATCATTAGATGCAGAGCTGGATCTAGAGGGAGGGGGAAGCCCCAATTTAAAATGCTAGTAAGGATAACAGAGGCGAAAAATTGTTAAACTTGTGTATATTTCACGCATTTTTAAAATCTTCTAAAAGGGAGAGAGAAATGTTATCCTGCAACGGAAATCCAATATCTTGCACACAACCCCCCACACACACACACCTTTTTTTTTTAGATCTAGCCTGATCAGAAGTAGTGGTTCACCAATATGTTATGAAGCATTTTAAGTCAATCAGTTCGTAGGCCAGTTTTTATACCAGAAACATTAAAATGGAGATAGCTACCTGCATATATGGAGGACTTTGATGGCCAGAGAATGAGTTTTTACAAATGTGGCAGAAAATGTGGTAGTACCACGATTGAGTTCCATCACGTAAAATCTGCAATTTGTCAGTGGTTGGTCACAACTTTCAAGTGTCAGTGGATTGAACACAGTGATATAGAATCATGGCCACCTAACTTGATGCTATTGGAAATTCACTGTTTATAAAACACTCCCACTGTCAGATGATGAATAATTAATTGCAGCATGTCATACCAGTGATTTTGCTGAATGAAGCCAAAATAATCAGAGCTGACGGCTACTCAGCATCTGTATTTCAGTAACCACACGTTTTCTTTTTTTTTTATTTCATATTTTTAATCCACAACATTGAATAATTACAAGGTATTTAACCACTATGACATGTTAAACACGCTGATGTCAATGGTTATCAGGAGGTCGTGGGTTTAGATATCACCTAGATCAAGCCAACTTCTTTTCTATATCCATTGACATCAGCATATTGTAACAGTGTAATAAAGGTTCAATACCTTGTAATATGTTTGTTTCTTCCATTGCTTACAATCCGTATCATTCCTGTTTTACAGCTACCAAGTTTTGCTTCTTGCAAAATTGATAATGCTCAAATATCTTTGCAATTGATTTATTTCCGCTGTCAGTTTTTAAAGGCTGACAACTTTTCATATTTTTCACTGGGCAGCAGTAATCAGATTTACCGACCACCACCAGTTTTCTATATGCAGTCATCATTATTACCATCGCATTACAAAGTTCACCAGACATTCTCTTGGTTTCGGACTTTCCTTACAACCTGTATATTTGACTCGTGTAAATGAGTAGAACTGAGTTATTAGTCAAAGTATCGTTCGCATTTAGTCCTTAGCCACAAATATAATTACGTTAATTCATTCAGTTACTTAATCTCTAATCTGATATTTACTGTTGCTTTTCTTTTTTCATCTTCAAAATTTTGGCCACATTAGTATTGTTAAATATAAACTACTGGAAGATTATAAGGAATGAAAAGTTGTCATTCAGGAATCAGTTCAATGTCTCTTAAACATATTTCCTTTTTAAAAAAACCCTCAAGCAGTTGCTTTTTTAAAAAAAGAATATAATTATTACATTATTCATGCAGTTCTAATTACTCGTAAGTAGTTAGATAACAATAGCTGCATATTCAGTGTAAAATGTACTGCATTCTGTGAAGCTTCCTAAATTCATATGCGTATAAATACATTCAAAATATGCTATATTGATCTTGGCTGCTGATGATAATAATAATCAGTCAAGGGCATGAAATGTGTCTCACACTTAGGAGAAGTGGGGGGACTACACTTTACATTACTAACCTAACAAAATTTACTTTCCTTTTTAAAATTATGGCTAATAGTTAATGATGAATGGAAGTTATAACCAAAATGGTATATATAAAAAAGTTTTTGGCATACCACACTCATGTTAAAAAAAATCACATAAATATTGTATAACAAATGGTTTTTACAAATAACGAATTGCCAGCTCTTTTGCTATAGGCAGCACAAGCTAACTATAGAGATTTGTCAAGCCTGGCATTAACTATTAAGCAAAGCACATGAACACATAGCAGTTGTTGTTTTGTTTGTTTGTTTGTTTTTTTTCAGAGAGAAAGTTTCGTAAAAATCAACCGATTTTTATGTACTAACAGACATTGAAAGTTCAAAAATAATGTAGTGCATTTTGATCAGACTTTCATTTAGTTGTCAAATATTTCATGAGCAGTTCGTAAGATTTATAGATGCTTAACATTATTTCAAAATTGTTGTTATTGTTGTTGTTGCTTTTTCTTTTTTTCAAATAACTATAAGCCAATAATTAATGAAGTGATCTTAGTTTTCTCTTTAATTACATACATCACTTTCACCATACTAATTTGCTTATATATTTTAGTCTAATGTACTCTTGATAAAGCTTTGAATAGCTTCCCCAAGGAGCAAAGCACACACTACATATCTTTGAACATTGTTGTAATTACCTATGGACTATTTAAACCTAGAGCAATAAAAGTGCTCAAAGTTTGCTCTCAAGGTCTTTATTACTCTCCATTGACTGAGAAAGAAACTGAATATCAGTGCGGACACCAAGCCTTGAAACAACTGTCCAGTAGTTACGATTGACATTTTATTACAGCTGGTCCCTAATATGGAAGATTACAGAGGTACAAGGTATATATTGTTGTCACCTCATTATACTGATCACCTGTACTACCATCAAATCTAGGCACTAGGATGTTCCATGTATTATGCATACAATACAGCACACAAATAACAGTAATTTTTACGTGTGCTACTACTTCAATGTCTAGATTTACACAGAACAATGAAATACGGAGTCACGGGATCAGGAAGGGTGAATAGGCCCATACTAACAATATTAACTCCTAATTTCACTACAGGACAGAAGAGATAACATTTCTCTAAAATACAATCATATACAATCATATTTCCAATCTTCCGTTACATCTTGAATAGAATACATTACACACTTCATTTCAAACCCTTGTCATATTTTTACATTTAAATCCCTTAAATGGGTACTAGCATCAGTTTGTTATGATCTTTATTAATCATTTAAAACACGATTTATGTGTGCAACAATATTTCGTCTTTTAACAAAATAAATAATTCCCATTTGTCAACTTCAAAAATTACTGTGCACTAAGATTTTTTTACCTGTGTTAATTTTAGTGCTTTTATTTGGCAAGTCTAGTTAATAATAATATAACAATATATCAATTTACTTATCAATGTATAAGACAATTAAAAAATTAACAGCTGAATTGATTATATGATTCATCAGATAAAAATAAGAAACAACGATAGTATACAATTAGTATGTTTATACAGTATAGCACTAGCAGATTTACCAGGCGTTGCTCGGATCTGAAATTCATTAGAATATAGAATAGATGGCACTCCCCAAGTCCCAAACTTTCATTTGGCATAAAAATCATTACAATCAATCTTTTCCCCCTCCGGTTAAAATTTTTTCCCTCTCTTTTAAGGGAGGAAAGAAATTGACATAGTTCGAGGTACACATAATCTTCCCCACGTCAGAAGTTTCTAAACCAAAAATCAGAATTTCCTCGCTCACATAACCAAAATTTTGAAATCATTTCGTACCCACCAGAAGAGTTGCTCAAATACAGTTTGCCAGGCATATATATGTAACTTTATAGTAAAAGAAAATTAACTATGGTTTGAGGTGCATAAAAAATGTAAAGGTACTAAAAAAACTATTTATTACTTAACATATTTAAAACATTTATTGCATATTTTTCAAATCAAGTTAATGATTTTAACTTCCGATACGAATTCAGTGTTTTTGAAGCTTTCATTTCAACGAAGAATCTCGTGTTATGCTCGTGCTTAATTGAAACAACTTCAATATCCACGGACGCTCGTGCTCTTGACCCAACTGAAAAATGACGGTATCACGCGAAGGCAGGTATTAGTTTGGTGCATTCTTTTTCAAATTTTTTTGGTGGAAACATTTTGGATAGCTTTCAACTGTTAATGTCGTCTATGGAGATTTCGAAAAATTCAAACCCGCCCACCCCAATTTTGGTTGATCAAATAATGTTTGTAACCACTATTATTTAGTGCATTTATTATAAAGAAAAATCTCCCTTAAATGAAGACTTACGGTTGAGAGGATCTAGTCAGAATATATTGCCAGAGATGTGAGGAAGACGTGACTTCGGCGCAAAAGCAATACATGCCCCTACAACCTAATTTCATCGTTCCATTAAAATATTAAAAATTTTAATGCAAACTATATTACATATTTCAATAATAAAACTGGGTTGTTTTACCTCTGAATGGCACTTTTTTGCACATATGGGATAAATGGCCAGGTCACAAGAACCCCAAGGGTTCAGAGAAAGTTGGGAAGGGAATCCCCTGGACAGCTGTTAGGAGACAGATGGAATCCTCCAGTTCAGGTCATCCAGCATGTTCTTTACCCAATATAGAGTAGATGTCTCTACCCTTAATGTCTGTCCTATCCCCTTAATGTGAATAGGGTATGGCTGTCCAGCACTATGTGACCGAGGGCGGGGTGAGGGTTTAGGGGAAATAAATCTCAACACTGGCACGGGCGGGGCTCGAACCTGGGAACTGAATATTATGAGCTTGGTGTGCTACCCACTGAACCAACCTCTATCTCCAAGTTGTCATATATCCCAAACACACTTAAACATTACACGATAAATCACCATCTTTGTGCAAATTCAGGTCTAACAGATCAATTATTATCTTGTCACCAAAGATGAATGACAATCTTGTTTCTGTGGGGGAAAAAAACTATAAATTAACCGATGAAGAATGCTGTGGCCCAAGAGCAATAGTGAAACTTCTGTTATACTCTTTATTTCTGCACTAGCAAAACTTCTGTGGCATCTGTAACAGATTATGACAGGGAGGGAAGGTTTCCTTTGAATCTACTGATCTGATTTTCTGATTTTCCATCTAGCTCTTATGTGGAAAGAAAGACCCTCAAACAATGAGAAATGAAAGAGCTACAGTACATGAGTCTTGCTAAAATCATTGTGTTGAATTACTTCAAGCAACTTATATTTCATTTGTTCTCTTTCCTAAACATAATTTACTGACAAAGCATCGACATTATATATTGTAATTATGTTTTTACATTTGCTGATATATGTGGCTGAACAGAAAAAGGGATTTAACCAATTCTAAATCCTTGATCAGAAACCCTTTTTTTGCATTAAATAAACAGTGGTACTTTTAATCTTTGAAGATCCTACAGTTTTAATTTATACTTTTTTTTTTCTCTAACTGAAAGACTTCTCAGATGATATCTAACTGAATACTTCTCAGAAACAAATGAATTCTGTATGCAGAAATTTTGGCCACTTAAGAGATTAACATCTTTAATATTATATAAAAATGAATATATATATATGAAGCCAAAAAACATTTAAAAAACTATTACTTATTATGAAAAAATAATATTCTATTGTTGTTTATTAGAAATATTTGAACACAACAAAAAAAGATTGCAGTTACATAACTTTTGCTTTTAATACCATATTTTTTTTACCTTTAAAACTTTATCTCAATAAGAATGTTTTAAACAATGATAGGCAACCTTTTATTAGTGGGGGATCAGATTAACATAAAGTGTTAAGATCACGAGTTTGACTTGAGTAAGCAGCAGCATGTGTGAAGTAGAATGTTGAAGCTGTTTGGATTTAAGTAGTGATAAGTCCATGGCAGAATTAAAGTAGGTGCCATATATGCTAATAAGCTACGTACTTGAATTAACATATTGGCATCAGTCAGAGTGCTTTAATTCCGAAACTACTGCTTCAGAAAATATTATAAGGTTTTATACTACTTAAAAGCATTTTTTTTTCTACATTCATATCATGGGTTGGGTTGTTTTACCTCTGAGCGGCACTTTTTTGCACATCATGGGCTAAATGGCCAGGTCACATGGACCCCGAAGGCTCAGAGAAGGCTGGGGGAGGGGACCCACTGGAACAGCTGTTGGGAGACAGATGGTAGCCTACTCATATCATGGACTTAATAGTCATATTGATTTGATTATTAGAAATTTGGACTGCTATCAGCAATCAAAAGAGCACGAGAAATTATAATTTTATTTCCACTCTATTCCAAAAATAAATGAAGCTGGTAATAGCAAAAAGTAAATTTCTTTTTATTTCTATTCGTTGGATTAAATTAAGCATTTTTCTCCAAGTCGTGATAGGCCAGATAAAATTTCAGTGTAGGCCATAGGCTGCTGATTTCTGCTTTAAAACAAAAAGCTGTTTAGAATACTATAGCCGTCAGTAAATTGCACCAAAAGATGTAACAATCCATGTGTACAAATAAAATATTGAAGTTTCGATGAATTTAAGAAGCAACACGAAAAATAAAAATGTCTTAATAATGCCATTTAATGGATATTATTTGAAAAAAATGTTAACAAAATTTCATGTGCAATAAAATGCAATTTTCAGTGCAAAAACATATATATACATATAAAAATACAGCAATGTATTTTGAACAGATATGAAAAACAGACAGTTTTGCCAAATAACTATATAAAAATTTCACCACCATAACACTATTTAAAAGCCCACACATTGCACAGGGCTCATGACACATTAAAAGTCATTTGCAAACATAAAATAATAACTATTTCATAGGGATTTAACCTACATTGCTCACCAGGATGTTGTGTTAACTTGCTGCATTGAACTGACTCCCAAGTTTATTTGTGGGGTTATGAAGCTATATATATAATAATAATTATTAAGATCAGCGGTTGCTGATCTTAATAATTATTATGAATCAGCGGTTGCTGATCCATAATAATATGGATCTTAAGCTCCATATTATGCTATTCACCTTTGTTCTAGAAATCACTGCTTTCACCTATTAGTGTCAATCATAATGATCATCTTTATTGTATGGTATTCTGCTGGGAATTCAGAGATAATAATGTATGCTTTCTGTGCCTGTTGTTACTAATTGGTTACAATGAAGAATGCCTTTCGCCGGTCTGCTTTGCCGACATCGTCAGATGCTTTCAACTCCTTGGCAGATGAAGTTGATATAATGCCGTCCCTCTAGTGGTGCTCCTATAACTTAAACTGGAAATTGTGTAATAGCAGATTCCAGGCGGTTGGGAGGAGGATTAGATTGGTGTTGCATAGTTTCTTTTTAAGGTTTATAATTAAATTTTCCTTGTAATTTAGTTGAAATTTTGTGGGTGGAGATGCGTTGTTGTTTTGGGTTGTTTTACCTCTGAGCGGCACTTTTTTGCACACCATGGGTTAAATGGCCAGGTCACATGGACCCCGAAGGCTCAGAGAAGGTTGGGGGAGGGGACCCACTGGAACAGCTGTTGGGAGACAGATGGTAGCCCCCCCCCCGTCAAGGCCATCCAGCGTGTTCTTTAACGTGCACAGGGTATGGCTCTCCCACACACGGAGCCACGGCTTAACGTGCCATCCGACGGACGGCGGCCTTTCCAAGCCCATCGGTGTCCCCTACTGACCTTGGGCAGGGCGGGGAATTTTGCGGAGATAAATCTCAACGCTGACCCATCTGGGACTCGAACCTGGGAACTACAGATTACGAGCCTGGCGCGCTACCGACTGAGCCACCCCGCCCCTGGGTGGAGATGCTATTATTTTATAGCATGAATATTCCGTGCATCAACGGACAGTGCCAAAGACCACCTGGCACTGCTATCGGACCGGCATAACAATGACTAGAGCATCGCAGCAACCGAGCATAAAACCTTGGCAGCAGCTACGGCAAATGTACCAGCCAAGGATAATCCTCCCGTAGCGGTAAATATACATAAGCTTTTAACTGCACAACACCTAAACGAACTATAACCATCCAATCATTTAGCAACACAGAAGACATAAATCTCCCAAGTGATACTTGTGAACTAAATTGGTTATTTATTTATCGCTCACTGTGTTCACTCATAATGATAGGCTCTTACTGACAACCAACTATAATTGTTATACAGATGTACCAGAGTGCAATATACAACCAAATGAAGACAATATTGATTCTACCTGCATTGCATCACATTAAATCATAAAGTAAATTTGCTACATACTGCCTTCATACACAATGAATAGGAAAAAGCAAAAAGGCAGGCTATCAAATAGCGTTAATTGGAAAACTGAAAGTCAAACATTTAAAATACCTTGCAGCCAACTCGGATCAAGAGCACATCAGAAAAACCATATATACAAAGAATGTACCCCGTTATCATGTTGACCTAATAATAATCTGTTAAACTTACTCAAAATGGATAAGGCATTTGTAAACAATACAGGGTGGACCAAAAGTCAGCTACTATTTTGATGAAAATGATAAAATGGTTTAATTTATATATATATTATTTTTTGCAGACCCTTAAGATGAATACGGAGGAGCGTGTAACAATAGTTACCTGGCGAATCCAAGGAAAGAAGTGCAATGAAATCAGAAATAAATTTGACAGGAAATTCACGAAAGCAGGACCAGTAGATAAGACGATACGTAAACTAGTGAACGAATTTAAACGAACGGGTTCTGTACATAATGAAAAAAGAAGTGGACAATCACGTACGCCAGAGGATAACGTGAATGCTGTGAGTTAAATCACTGAAAATCCATGCATGTCTCTTCGTGCAACAGCACACAGACTCAATCTCCAAAGACATCAGTGCGCAGAATTCTAAAAGTTAATTTGCATAAAAAGAGCTATCATTTGCAGTTTTTACATGATTTACATGAAGATTTTCCTTTAAGGAGTGCTGCGTGTGCTGATTTGCTAGAATGCATCCACAGTGACAACTTAATGGAGGACATTCTTTTTAGTGATGAAACTACGTTCCATACAGTGGCAAAATAAATCGTCACAATTGTCGCATTTGGGAGAATGAATGTCCAGCTGACTTTGTCCAATACCATGAAAGAGACTCTCCAAAAGTTAATGTCTGGATGGGTATGACAAAATCTAAGATTTATGGCCCTTTCTTCTTTGCCGAAGCTACTGTTACGGACCGATTTATCTTGATATGTTGCAATTCCTTATACCTCAGTTGGTTGCAGATGGCATAATTAACACGGTCGTGTTTCAACAAGATGGCGCCCCTTGTCATTACACCACAATTGTTCGGAATTACCTTAATGAACTGCTTCCAAATCGGTGGATTGGACATGGAAGTAACAGACCGTGGCCAGCTAGATCACCGCCATTTTCGCTTGGGGGTATATAAAATCACGAGTCTACAGAACAAGGATTGCGACCATGGATGGTAACGTGAACGCATACGAAATGCTGCACATAACGTAATTCCTCAAATACTACAGGATGTGTTTCAAAATGCCGTTGAACGATTTGAGTTATGCAGAGATAATGATGGTCGTCATGTCGAACCCTACTAATGATAATTCACCAATTACTACTAATCTTCAATTCTGTAAATAAATTATTTATGATTTCAATGTGCTTCATTAAAATAGCACCTGACTTTTGGTGCACCATGCACAATAATCCCAACTTGAAACATCGTATTATGGTAAAACTAAAAAAAAGGTCACATCCATGTTAAAAACCATTAGAGGAATATTCAGCAAAAGAGAACGAAATACTGCCTTAGCTAAAATAACATGCAAGCATGAAAACTGTTTCAATTTCAGAAAGCAGATATTATTACAGCTTTTGGGTTGGGTTGTTTAACCTCTGAGCGGCACTTTTTTGCACACCATGGGCTAAATGGCAAGGTCACATGGACCCCGAAGGCTCAGAGAAGGTTGGGGGAGGGGACACACTGGAATAGCTGTTGGGAGACAGATGGTAGCCTTCCGTCAAGGCCATTCAGTGTGTTCTTTAACGTGCACAGGGTATGGTTCTCCCACACACAGGCCACGGCTTAATGTCCCATCTGAGGATGGTGGCTTTCCCAAGCCCATCGATGTCCCCTACTGACCGTGGGCAGGGGAGGAGGGAATTTTGCGGAGATAAATCTCAACGCTGACCTAGTTGGGACTCGAACCTGGGAACTACAGATTACGAGTCTGGTGCACTACCGACTGAGCACCCCCGCCCTTATATAGCAGCAGTTATATAATCAAATATATTTAAATATTTATGAGCAATTGATAATACTATATTACAAAAAAGTGTACAGATACGTCCATGTTCTTTAAGTGAAAAGTCACATTCAAAGCTCCCTAACTTAAAAAAAAATATATGATTTTTAAGGGGGGATAAGATATCCATCAAATCACTCTCTTAATTCCAATTTTTCAATAACATTCATTTAATATTTAAAGAGTTATTGATACTAACATTTAACAGATGGTGCTGCTAGAAATAAGAATTTATCACAAATGCTAATTAAAACAAAAGAACTATTAGAAAAGTCATTTACTAAAATAATGTGATTTCAGGAGATTAAGGTAATGATTCTTTCAGTTTTCATCAATTCCAACGAAAGGTATTTGGGATGAAATATAACAGAGCTTCTCTTAGTGTTCTTGTTTCAATTAACTATTTACTGATATATTTGAAAATCAAGATTTAGAAATATTTGAGTGAGATCTACTGATTTAATTTTATCTAGCTCTGAATGTTGGTTTCTATTCAAATATACATAAAAATGTTAAAACACTTTTGCCAATATATTGTATATGCAAACATCAAAAGTATTGCAAAGATGAGATATACCTGAACCCACAACAGGAATCATCAAGTGGACAGAGGCATGCATAGATTATTATCTCCAAAGCAATAGAGAACTGTATCATGAAGACAGTCATTCACAACTGAAGAAAGTAAAATCAGTGACTTCTAGTACAAAAGTGAACAGCATAACCTGGAGCTTAGCATTAACAACTGCCAGTACTTCATTACACCCCAACAGAGACTTGTGGTCATCTCCATGCAGCAAATAAGTAAAACATTCTAGTTCACGATGAAATTTAATGTTCTATGAAGTAAAAAAATTTATATTTTCACGTGGATTTTGATATATTACATTATAGCCCTGATAGAAAGCAAGTATTTGTAAAGTGTTGCAGTGGTAAAAGTTTATTTTTGATAACCCAATTTTCTGCCAAATGAAAAAGAATGAGAAAACTTTAAATGCGCACACAGCAGTTTATTCCATTCATTCTGCATATTTAAGGCAAAGAGATGGAATTTCAAACATTACCTTTTTTCATTTAGAAAGACAATTTGTACATTTTCTCAAAATAAAAATTTTAAATTCTGCTTAAAAGCCAGTCAATTATTGTCAATCAGAAACTTTTGATTGTGGGGGAAATAACTGTCAAAAAATATGTTAAAAGCAACAAGGTGAAAGTAAAAGACTAAAAATAGTATTCACTTAAGTTTAATAATGTAAAGATTTTGTCCACAAATAGCTGGCAGATGAACTTGGCACAAACATTACTATACAACAATAGATTTGCCTCATATTATACTTAAAATATGCTGTATTAGCATCTTTTTATAATATGCTAACAAATTGACTAGTATTCACTTGTGTATTACTTTCAGTAGTATATCTAAATGACGTTTTCATGTTAAAATACCTTGAAACAAATCTATGATTATTATGAAACTAAGTGTGTCTGTTTGTCTGTCTTTAAAATTATAGCAGAATGCATGCTGCAATTGTTCAAAAACTGAGAACATCTTTTTCAAATAAATAATATAGGTAAATATATAAAACACAAAATCAAAAATTAACTTTTCCTTGATAATGAAACATCCCATTTTAAATTGATAATTTACATTTTTTTTTCTCCAAATGCATCATGCTGCCAGGCAATTAGATCAGGTGCTATTCAAAATCTGTATATTGACTGAGAAGTTTTATGACATGCCATTTGACATGCCATTTTGCACATACATACAAGCAATACATTTGAAGTTGTCTCCATACATCCATAAACATTCCACCAGATTTCATCAAACAAGAGTATCTAAATATTTTAGTGCAAACAAGTCTTCATATGTATGCTATTTTCTACTTTATTTATTTCCATTGAATAATTCATTCAAGGTACATATACTGAGCAATCATTGAATTATGACACCCCATGTTATGGCAATAAGACATCAAATTAGAAGCTTTAAAACTTTTAAAATAAGCATTTATAGAAAAATGTGACTACAGGCAAATTAAAGACCTCAATCAATTCTATTTTTAACTTTGATTTTCAACAAATTTTTTCCCTATTTAAAGATTTTGGAAGTTAACATTTAGCAACAGCAATGTTATACAAAAGAATTTATTTTGAAGCTAACTGAAACCAATTTTTTAAACCATTTCACAAACAACTACATATTTAAAAGTGTGTGTAAATAATTTTTTCAATATTCCTTAATCTTTTGATAAATTTCTTAGAACATATTCCTGCTCTGAAATGTTCAAACCTCCATCCTGTTTAAATACTGAAAAAATATTGTTGAAAATCGAGATTTATATAGATTTAAATTATCCTCAGCCACACTTTTTTTCATAAACACTTATTTTAAAAGTTATATATCTTCGAAATTAACTTCCCATTAACAAAACATCGGATGCAGTGGTCAATGACTACAAAGTGGACATTCAATGACTACAAAGTGGATATGCATGCTATGGACTACAATACTCAAATGAGGAGTGTTGATTGTTCAGATCAACATCTACTATTAACTCTAGGAATAGGACAAAGAATGCACACATGGCACTCTATCCCAAACTGGTATTTACCTGGGTGCATCTAAAGAAACAGGCTTGCAAAAAATGTGTTGTGTGCTCCATACCTGGAAAAAGCTGAGAGTACGTTCATCAAGTATGAACAGGATTCTTCTTTGTTGGCACGTTTGATTGAACCAAGAGACACTTATTACATCATTTATCATCAGTTATTTACATTAATATCACAAAGGGGCATAATTTCATCCACAATAACAAGAGTGTTTACAACTTGGAGCAGTAATTCACCACCAACCCTTAAATATATCTCCCAGCCTACCACGACAAATCTTATAAGTGGTGCAGCCCAACAGCAAGAAATTTTACATCTGTAGTACTGTTAAATTCTAATGGTGAAATTACTGCACCAGAGGAAAATCTTACATTTTCCAATAGCAATTTGGGGTTCAGTATCACACTCTCAGTTTAAACCTCTGGCAGTCACAAGCACTGAGTGTGTTCTGAATAAACTACTCAGTGTCACAAATGCACTCAGTGCATTTTAAGCTTTTCCTTACTATTAAAAATGCTCTAGATGCATCTGATAGCTTTTTGTGTTTAGTTCACTATTAGACAACAGTAGTTTGCCATAGAAGGGGATAATATGTTGTGTTTATGAGACCCTTTTCCTATTGCAAACAAGGCATAAAATGGCATCTGTTTCTGTATTGCAAAAAAAAGCACTAAATGTTCTATCAGATAGAGTTCAAAAGATGAATCAGCTGAAGGAGATATCTATATAGCTGAAAGTCTACATTTGTTTGAAGGTTTTACAAATGATTGATGGACAAAATTCCAAACAGGGATGGTCCCAGGAATTTTTTTTTTTTTTTTTTTTAGGGGGGGGGGGGGGGGGTGATCATCGCTACTGCCACAACCTCCCCCTCCCACTCCCCTTGGGATCACTCTGAGGTTCTAATGTACTATCTGCTTCCGAGGTAATACAGTAGAACTTCTGTTGAACAGATTAATTTGCTTGACATTTTCATTCCATTCAGAATAGATATAACTTTACTAATTTATAGGGTTGTTTTTTACAAGTGTAAACAATTAACATATGCTTGTGAATATGTGAGCAAATAAATGCAGTACATTAAAAATGTGAAGCTTGTGAAAAAAAAGCAAAGATTAGAAATTCTATGCACAGCTGCATGATTAATGCAAGATTTTTCAAGCTACAAAATTTATTAATGCTTGTTATGAAATAAATAAAATATAATTGAAATCACCGGTATGCATGTGTGTTCTGTACAATGTCATAGATGCAATGATTATGTTTGCATGCATTGCTGAAGATTGAAAGTTAGAAGAATTATATATTTAATTGAAAGAAAATATTCTCTATGGTCCTGATATATGGATTTAGTTAATTTAAAAAACACAAGTTTTTATAAATTATTTTAATTATATTATTTTTTTAATTATTTTAAAATATATTTTGCTAAATTTCATAAACATCAACTAAGATGAAACTATTCCTCTCTAAAGGCAGAGGTAAAGAAGGTTGAATGAATTTTTAATGTGTATTCACATATACAGGGTGATTCAAAACTTATCGTTCAAATTTCGTGGGGAGGTAGGGAATACGTCAGGAAACCGATTTCACATAGGAAAGTATGTCCGCAAATGTATGCATGCGTATGTAGAGGGCGCTGTGTGTACCCAACCAGTGTACAGCTCGCCCAACCACTCCCGCTGTTGTCAGTGTACGAGCTGACTTACTAGTGATAAGATGAATCGTTTTACGCATCAAGAGCTAGTGGATATGCATCTCGCATATGGGGCAGCTGGCGAAAGCAGCCGCCGAGCTAGGCAAGTTTACGAAGACCGATACCCCAACAGAAGAATACCGCAGCATCAAATGTTTGCACGTGTGCATCGCAATCTGCGCGAAAGTGGTTCACTGCGCAGCAACATGCAGGATACGGGGAGAAGACGACTGACGCAGACTGTCAATGTCGCAGAACAAGTCCTACAGTCCATCGAAGATAATCCGAATACCAGCACACGAGCTATTGCTCAGCAGCTTGGGGTCTCTCAGTCAGCAGTGTGGCGGATACTGCATGAGGAACGTGTGCATCCTTACCATCTGCAAAGGGTGCAGTTACTGCATCCTGATGATTATCTGAAGCGTGTGGAATTTGCACAATAGTTCATGCCGAAAGGTGCCGTGGACCCCAGTTTTCCAGCTTCTGTCCTTTTTACAGATGAAGCTTCATTCAGTCGTGAAGGTGTGTTCAATACACACAATTCACATGTGTGGGCTTACGACAACCCGCATGGCACGAGAAGTCACGCTGCGCAACATCGTTTTGCTGTAAATGTGTGGGCTGGAATCATTGGTGACTGTTTGTTGGGACCTTACTTGCTACCGCCCCGATTGGACGGCTGGAAATACCTAATATTTCTCGAGACAGTGTTACCGACTTTTCTGGGCGCTGTTCCTGTGCATATCTGCTGAGATATGTGGTATCAACATGACGGGGCTCCAGCCCATAGCACAATTGTTGCGCGTGATTACCTGAACCGAACATTCAGAGCTCGATGGATCGGTAGAGGTGGACCGATCGCTTGGCCACCCAGGTCACCTGATTTATCGCCCATGGATTTCTTTTTGTGGGGGCTATGAAATACCATGTGTACGAGACCCCCGTCGACAGTGAAATGGACCTAGTTGCACGAATAGTGGCCGCTGCAGGCATTGTCCGTGATATACCAGGCATTTTTGAAAATGTTCGGCAGTCAATGCAATGGCGCTGTGAATCCAGTGTCCGTGTAAATGGTCGCAATTTTGAGCACCTACTGTGAACCTGTACTTTACCTTGTTGGAATAAAAGTTACATTCATTACCACTTAACTGTACTGTTTCCTTGTGTTCACTTTACTTGTCCATTTTGTTCATGTAGATGCCGTTTGTGGACATACTTTCCTATGTGAAATCGGTTTCCTGACGTATTCCCTACCTCCCCACGAAATTTGAACGATAAGTTTTGAATCACCCTGTATAATGAAAATTCACCAATATACATGAAAAAAACTTTTTTTATCAAATACTTTGACAATAATAACTAAAATGTGTACTAGTAAATTTTGCATTCAGTATAAGCAAGGGCACCTGTATCAATTGTTTTATTGGAGATTACGCTAATATACACTATCTATTTCAGAGCACTGTAATCAAGAAATACACACCACATTCAATCAGAAATATTTTCTTTCAATTGTTCATTACCCTAAAGAAATCTTTCCAGTCCATCCAGAATTAATCTCCACTAGATTCCATTTAAATGAGATTCTAGTGCACTGATCTTTCTGCCAAATCAGTTTAAATCCAACCAGAAGTTCTGAATGACTCTATGCAGGAATACTTTCATATGGCTAAAGAAACCATGTAACAAAACAGATTAGTTATATCAGCAAGCAAAAGAATTGTTTCATAATATCCAAGGTTTCTTTTTTTTAAATGTGAAAGCAAAAGTGTAATTGCATGTAAAATGATTGCTACTTTCAGTTATAAAGGATACATGCTACTTCAACACTGCAGTTGCATTTAGTAAGATTTCATATAGTAAAATCCTGCCATGAATAATAACAATTATTGTAGCATACACAAAAAGCATATACTAAACATAAAATTAATTTACATAATAGAGAGTTCCAAGACATTAACATTACTATTCAGATCACTGATCTAGATTATTCCTGATTGAAATCTTTGAAGTGTTGATAATTAAACTTTTACTCTCTCTACTACACTAAAATACTTCAAAATTCTTAAAATTTAAGTTTTTTAACCCTTCCCAGGTCCAACTATTTTTTCACTCTGATCAGGCAAAAAAAATTAACTTTAGAACTTTTTTGCTAAATAACTAATGAAAGGAATTATGACATGTTACATGCAAAATTAATCAGTATTTAATTCTGGATTTTCTGAAAGTACCGTGGCCGAGTGGTTAGCACGCTTGCTACTGATCTAAGGGACCTGGGTTCGAGCCCCGGATTAGGCATGGATGTGTGTGTGTGTCGTTTTTCTGCTGAGGTCCTGCCATCCTCTCAGACCTCTGTGGCAAGCAGCTGCTTGAGGGGGTATTTATTTATTTTTTTTTATAAAATATTTAACAAAAAAGCAATGTTTTATTTTAATAGGACTTTTTTAGAGTCAAATAGTAAAAAATGTATCTGGCAACACAAATAAAATTTATTTAAAAAACATTAATAGATAGAAATGATTATAATGCACATGAGTAGAGAAAGGCTATTTCTGAATAACAAAAAAATATTCTTGTTTAAACATTTCTTCCGTTTTGTAAATTTTTTCTCCATACTTTGAGAAAAGTCCAGGCTTGTTGCAGAGTCCAATAAACAAGCCAACTTTAGAATATTTTTAATAACTAATCAACAGAAATCATCATCATCATCATCCTCAAGCAGCCATGGGCTACAGAGGTCCAACCAGATCATGCAATTTAGTTCTCCAAACATATCTCTCCTGAGTTACATCTGCTGCATCTGGCCACTGCAAACCAATTCTAACAAGGTCCTGTTTGACACTATCTGCCCACCGCATCCTAGTAGGTCATGTTATATAACAAATTAAAGAGAATTTAATTTTGAATTTTACTGAAGTAAAAAATATGAACATTGTAGTAACGTATTAATTTTAATAACACTTTTTACAGTTGATATACTGAAAAAATTGCTACATATTTCATAATTATCGTATTTTAACGTGTATAAGGAACCCCTTTTTGCCAAAAATTGGGTTCCAAAAATAGGGGGGTTTCTTATACATGGATAGTATTATAGATATTAACAAATTACTCAATTCCTCAAACTTTGATGAAAAATCAGGGGGTTCCTTATACATGAGGGTTACTTATACACGTTAAAATATGGTACTTCAAAAATCTTCCGTTTCTAAAGGTAGCAGTTTTTTGTTAATTTTTAAGAGATTTTCCAAAATTAAGTAAAATTATATTGACAATAGTTCAAATCAAACTTGTGAGCTTATATCAGGTGATTACTTAAATACAGAGTAACATTAACAAACAAATCGGCAATACCATATAGCGCTTCTCAAATATGACAATCAGAAAGCTTTATCAAATTATTTATATTGTATAGTTTAATAAAATATGCATCAAATAAAAAAAATATTATTTTACATGCTTGAATTATGTAGTTAAAAGATATATGAAAGAAAATTTCCAAATGGCAATTTTAAAAAAAATCGAAGTTTCATGTGTTGTACAAAAAACATCTATAGACGTCTTTGATCCAGGCAAGGGTTAAAAGCTATACATCAGAGCTTCAAAATTTTGAGTTGTCAAGGACAGCCAATTTAACTGTCCTCCAAAAATTTCCATTCTGTACATAAAACCAATAAATTTGCCTATATGATGTCTAGTTTTTAATATATTTATAGCTCAATTGCAAACAAATATTCTCAAAATTTCTTACTATTTATTCATTTACGAATAACAATTCAAATTGTATAAAAATAATCTAAATACAAAAAATACAAAAGTGTATATCATAACTATTTATTTACATTGTAGTAATACTGTTATTTAATTTGTTATATAACAGTTATAAGTTACTCTGTATTTAAGCTACTTAGATTTCTTAACATCAAATTCCTTACATCTTTAACATCACATAATATCCATCAATTAAGTTCATCAATATGACAAGTTCCTACTCTAGCATCAAGCAAGTAATTCACGACCAGTATTGGGTCAAATTTAGACAATGGTACCCATTTAAATTTATTTCCCTAATTACCTTCAATGTTTCTTCTGCCATGCAGAGTACAGACTAACTAACTTCAGTGGGAACATAGCCTAAGCCTTCAGTGCATCACCCCCCCCACCCCCTTCCTTTTTTTTTTTCATTATTTCTAGGTTGCAGTCTCTCTCTATGCAATATGCTGCTGAAAGGAAGTTGCTGACTCCTTTGCTTAACTTCATCATTCTTAACATAGTTGAATCACCTATTGCCCAAGATATTGTGTAAGCATCTAAAATCAAAAGAATCAAGTTTCCTGTTAGCTTGTTTACAAAGCATTCAAGCTTCACTACCATAACTAACCCTAGAAAGAACCAAATTATTATACAGTCTAATTTTATTCTTTAGGTATATATACCTATTTCTCCACACTCTCTGTAAATTTTTAAAAGTCCCAGCAGCAATCTCTATTTGTCTGTTAATCTCATGCCACACATCACTAATATCTGTTGCATAGCTCCCAAGATAATTAAACTGTAACACCTGCTTAAGAGTGGAACTATTCAGATTAACTGAATCACAGCCTGCCTGACCAATTCTTATCACTTTACTTTTCTCTCTGTTTATAACCAAACCTACTCTACTACCAGTCTCATCAACAGCTTGAATGAAAGAATCCATCTCATCAACATCATTTGCCAAAAGAGCTAAATCATCAAAATGACTATTTTCCATATATGTTTCAGGTAGGTGTTAGAAAACGTCCAGTTTCTTGGTTTGGTGTTTCATTTCCCACACATTTGCAGTCACACTACTTTCACTAAAAGGAGAATAGAAAAAAAATTTAAATAAATTATCCCTCAAGCAGCTGCTTGCCACAGAGGTCTGACAGGAGCCTGTCAGTTTATACACCATAGTAGAAGGTCTGTGAGGAAGGTAAGACCTCAGCAAAAAAACAACAAAACATCCATGCCTTACCCAGAACTTGAAACAAGATGCAATTATTTATCAAAAAAAAAATGGGAAAATGAGGCAAGTTTGTTATGAAAAAAATTATCCACCTATTCACATAGACATCAATCTCTAATTTTCATTCATCTTTCAGTAAAATGTAGTTCATTGCTGATGGAAGGATTGGTGATTTCTCAAGCCCTGCTATACATATTAACAAACTTGAAAAAGAGTCATAAACTGCAAAACATAAATATATGTCACAGAAAATTACAATAAAAAACAAATTTACATTTTAGCTGCTAAAAATAAAATTTAATTACATAAACAAGTTTTCATACACATTATGTACTGAGTTTTATTTCTTCAGTTGTTTAGTTGTTTGAAATTACTTTATCAAAAAATATCAAAAATACTATGAATATTTTTTGAAAATAAACAAATTTTAAAGCTTTTAATAAAGAAGTTTATATATTAAAAACTGCATTCATTAACAACTGCAAATGCAATGAGAAATTTGTGTTACAACTAGTGGTTTTGTGATTTAAGCTTCATTTGATTCACAAAAAGCTTGAATCACTATTCAACTATTTTCAATACTTTAAATATTTTTACCACATCAATATCTTGTATACTTTTTTCATTTGAAATGCAAAAGGAAGTGCTTAGGCTATTTTATATCTCAGTAGCACCTTTTTGCTTCATAATGGCAAATTACCAAGTCACAAGGACTTGGAATCAGGGAAAAGTTATGTAAGGAGATCCACTGAGGATTGTTTAGGAAAAGAATCTCAAACATTATCCAACACTTTTTCATTGTCATATACTCTCTGGAACTCAAAGTTATGATTAATGTTCCATCTAATCAGATGGCACATCTTACAGAGAAAAGTGATGCAGAATTTAACATCACTGTATGTAATATAATTTTGATTATTATATTTACTCCCAAACATCCTAAGAATTTTCTCAAGGCTACAATGTTCTTTGAAAACAAGCTAGATCCCAAAATGAAAAAGTCTATTTAAATTTATGTCTATATAGTGGCAACAATAAACATTCCTAATAATGCACTATGACAGAAACTATAATAACTTCTACTGTATGAGAATTTATAAAATTGGGACCAATTTTTACAAATTTATGGCCAGGTAAAACTTAAGAAATTTTTGTTTATCTTTTTTGCATAGATGTTGCATAAATATTAAGTCCCAGTAAGCATGAGGTATTATTTGTTTAATTCTAGTAGTGATTAATTTCCTGAGTTAAATAATTTCAAAACAGCTATTTGTATGATAATTTCATTTCATGACAGTGCTGTGATACAGTTACCCTTACTGTTAACTACTTTCCAAGCCTGGAGGAGTTCTTTACAGTAACCATTGACCTTATTAGGGCTTACTTAGAAAACACCCTTATACCATAAAATTACCTTATAGTATGCATACTAACTCTAAATTAAATCTTTACAATCAAAGACCAAGTAGAGTTACAAAATTAAGTGAACATATTTACCATTTTTCTTATTTGCTGGTACAATTGCATTGACAGCTGCTACCATTTGCTGTTGTTGGTGATTTCTAAATGTTAACAGTCCTTATTGGTTCTCTTGTTGTTTTTGCAGTCTCTGCACATATAAGATGAACTTTGAATAATTCACTGCCTTTCACGTTCAAGTCCAACCTCCATTAGCACTGATGATTGAACTTTCATTTGTGATACGCCCAAACGCCATTAACATTAGATGTTCTTGGCTTAATCAGTTCATTCTTGGTGCTAGCTATTACTACTGCTATGCACTTTAATACGACTTCGGTATCATTACACACAAAGACCAACAGGAGACAATGTTATCGGTTCACAAATTGGATGACTTAAGGCAATTAGCACTGTCCTCCACGCTTGGAAAAGATCTTTAGGAACTTCACACTGAAGTTCATAAAATACCACTATTGGCTTTCAAAAACAGGTAACACAACTGCTTATAAAACTTTAAAAAAAGATTTAAAAATGAGAACCAGCCTTGATGGCTCATGCTACACGTTTCTCCACAATTCATATACGTGGTATCTTCAGGCATGTAAGATGGTAACTGTGACGTTGATTTAAATAGTCACCTCCCTCCAGATCCAGCCTACCGCTGTGATTAGCGATGCGTGCACTTTCTCGACGACTGTTGCAACAGGAGATTCCATGTCGAAGGAAGGGGTGGAATCTCCATATTGCGCACATCGTCAAGGTGCTTATGAATTAACAGTGTTTCAACGTATTGTAGCTGAAACCTTGTTCTTGGAGCTATACAGGGTTTGAAATTAATTTCATCTATTTGGATGTTATTTTCGACTATTAAGCAAACACAGCAGAATAAAAAAGAAAATACCGATATTAAAATATTAAAGGAATTAAAACAAAATAAGGAAATGAAGATTGTACTTGCCGATAAAACAGGTCAAATTGTTATCATGGATAAAGAGCAGTATGATGAGAAAATAACGGAAACTCTAAAGCCATTAGAATGTCAACCAGTGAAAAAGAACCCTATTCCAAATATAATAACAAAACTGAGTAATCTGAAAAATAATCCGTTTTGCCTGAGGAAATAGCAAAGCAGTGTATAATGCTGATGTATCCAGATATTCCCCAAATGTTTGTTAAAATTAAAATGCATAAGGCGGATAAGCCTTTCTGGCCCTTAGTTAACAAGCACAAATCACCAACATATAATTTGGAAACAGCTTTATTTAAATTTAAAAAAAAATATTTTCCACCTACAAAAAATATAGTAACGTCTTATTATGAAGCTATCATTAAAATTCAGAATACACCCATTACACCAAACATAACAATGCATTTGCTGGATGTCGTATCGCTGTATCCTAATACTCTGGTAATTGGATGCGGCTAAAAGCTGAATGGTTGCGAGTTGCACGACATACACATTCACAATATTTTACTATACAGATGCCCTGGAGTTGGCTATTAAATCTAATTTCTTCGACATTGGCAGTCAGACATGGCTCCAGATCGAGGGTGTCCTGATGGGTTCCCCTCTGTCTGGACTCATGGCTGATGCAGTCATGAGACATGTTGAAGAAAAAGCATTAGCTACAAGTACTTTAAAGCCAGACCTATATATTCGTTACATCGATGATATTCTAATTTTTTGGCCACACCCTCTAGACAGATTGCCTGAGTTAATTAATACATTTAACGATATAATACCGTCAATTAAGTTTACATGTGAATCTGAGATAGATTGACAAATACCGTATCTGGATATTAAAATAATACGAAAACTGCATTTTTGCAGAACTACTGTATATAGGAAGCTTACATATGTACCCAACTACATTCCAGCATATTCAGTACACCCCATGAAATATAAAAAAGCCAGTATTATGCCCCATTACATCAGAGTGCATATATATATTGCTCCGAAAGGAAAACATTTCAAGAAATACAATATATTCGAGAAACTGCAAACAAAGCAGGTTATGCAATAGAATTACTACAAAAATGGGAAAAGGCCGCAAAATACATTGTAAATAGAGATACATAACTGCAACCACGACAAATCCAAAACAAAAACCAATATGCCATCAGTTTTCCATATACGAAAAACATAACAAAAGCTATGGAAAACACACTGAGTAAATATAACATAACATTACCTAGTAATATCACACACTACATAAAAAAATCTTGTGATAAATGATAGAGATCAGAAACTACCAACGGGGGGGATTTTATGAAATTGATATCCCTGACCCCACCAATTTATTGGGAGGTAAAAATAAATATATAGGCAAAACTTATAGGCAATATGAGACTCCTATGCATGAGCATTACACAGATATAATTAAAAAGAATCCGAATACAGCATTAGCAAAAACAATAGTTGAAAATAACATCCAAATAGATGAAATTAATTTCAAACCCTGTATAGCTCCAAGAACAAGGTTTCAGCTACATTACATTGAAACACTGTTAATTCATAAGCACCTTGACGATGTGCGCAATACGGAGATTCCACCCCTTCCTTCGACATGGAATCTCCTGTTGCAACAGTCGTCGAGAAAGTGCACGCATTGCTAATCACAGCGGTAGGCTGGATCTGGAGGGAGGTGACTATTTAAATCAACGTCACAGTTACCATCTTACATGCCTGAAGATACCACGTATATGAATTGTGGAGAAACATGTAGCATGAGCCATCAAGGCTGGTTCTCGGTTTTAAATCTTTTTTAAAGTTTTATAAGAAGTTGTGTTACCTGTTTTTGAAAGCCAATAGTGGTATTTTATGAACTTCAGTGTGAAGTTCCTAAAGATCTTTTCCAAGTGGGGAGGATAGTACTAATTGCCTTAAGTCATCCGATTTGTGAACCGATAACATTGTCTCCTGTTGGTCTTTGTGTGTAATGATACCGAAGTCATATTAAAGTGCATAGCAGTAGTAATAGCTAGCACCAAGAATGAACTGATTAAGCCAAGAACATCTAATGTTAATGGCGTTTGGGCGTATCACAAATGAAAGTTCAATCATCAGTGCTAATGGAGGTTGGACTTGAACGTGAAAGGCAGTGAATTATTCAAAGTTCATCTTATATGTGCAGAGACTGCAAAAACAACAAGAGAACCAATAAGGACTGGTAGCATTTAGAAATCACCAACAACAGCAAATGGTAGCAGCTGTCAATGCAATTGTACCAGCAAATAAGAAAAATGGTAAATATGTTCACTTAATTTTGTAACTCTACTTGGTCTTTGATCATAAAGATTTAATTTAGAGTTAGTATGCATACTATAAGGTAATTTTATAGTATAAGGGTGTTTTCTAAGTAAGCCCTAATAAGGTCAATGGTTACTGTAAAGAAATCCTCTAGGCTTGGAAAGTATTTAACAGCAAGGGTCTTTTCAACTGTATCACAGCACTATCGTGAAATTAAATTATGATTAATTTTCTTAATCTAATAATTTTAATATTCCATGGATACACCTAATCCAACTTCAGAAGGTAAAATTTGGGAGAAAATGTAGATAATACACAAGTAAATACAGTATCTTCAATAATTTTATTAAGTTACTTTACTCATGTTTTCCTTTTTACTTTAAGAGGTTTGCAAATATTTAATAGGAATTATGGAAAGATTCCCTGAAAAATAACAGTATTGTCTTTAGTAAATATACTGCAGCACATTGTAAAACTTTAAATATGATATGATATTACATTTTATTTTTACATAAATCATTATACACTAAAAGTATTCTATAATCACAATTAAGGAATGCATTAATTTGGGGAATCTTTGTTTTTTAAAACAGATAACTTATACAATGCTGTTACATTTGAACGCTTTTTTTTTTGTTAGATTATATATTAAATGCTACTGAAAACTCTAGCATAAATTAATAATTACATTTTCCACTTAATATTTATCGATATACAAAAGGCTGAACATGTACATATCAAATATTTAAACTTCCATTATGTGCTAAGTATGTGTAGCATAGTTGGACCCATTACAAAATTTTACAAGGTATTTCATTACAAATAACTTAATTTGTGGTTTAAATTGAACTTTTATGGCATGACTATGGTATATTAATGAACAGTAATACAACTGAATTAATGTAGCAAATGATGAATTATATTTTCTGTTAAAAAGCAATATATCAATATTAAGTAGAAAACCTGTAAAAATGAGCAATAATATCATTACCAATCTACAAACCCTAGCAAAACTAATTTTCTATTCTACAGTTATAAAAACATTTCTCTCTGATAATTATGGTTTTACATTTATTCCTAGATTTGTATTGCTCTTTCTCTTTCATGTTTGCAAATGTAAACTATAATACATTATCAGAATACAAGTAAACCAATGATGCAGATCTTCACCTTAACTACATCAATATTTGTTTGTAGTAGCAAAACAAAGATCTAGCAATTCTCAATTACAAATTGATGCAATATTCTTAAATTCTGAAATTACACCCTTTCTTTTCTCTTCTAAATTTCATCCATCTTTAACAAATTCAAAAGATTAGAGTCAACTTTATTTCTAATGCAACAAACTTCAGTGGATATTTATTTCTTTATACTGAGCAAAAACGGCAACCTAAATGAAAGAGTTTAAATGCTTCAGTCAAAAAAAATACAAAATTTTACTTTAAATGAAAATGTGTTATACTGTCATTTTAACATCATATAATCCTTAATATAGATTAAGGAAATAATGCTACTAATATTCATGAATGAATTAAAATTAAATCATATTATCTTCCCAGGAAACCCATTAACAAAAGTTTCAAGAATAACATAATAAACTTATATGCAGTGATGAAAGCATCCATAAACATCAAAAGATTGAGCTCAGAGGAAAAATTATGATGAGAAAGGTGGGATAAGAACCTATAACCTCTCAATAGCATGTCAGATGCTCTGACTAATGAACAACTACTTACTACCTGCTGATCAAGATTTCCTATCCATTTCAAGACAATTTTTCCTCTAACTCTGATTTTGATGATTTGGACTTCTGTGAGAAATTCTCTAATTTTAAATATTATTCTTCCAACCGGCTCTGGCAAAGGAAACTTCATAGGACATCAAAGCTGCTCAATTAAACTAACCAGACTGTGTAATTGCTTTGAGCACAACTACAAATCCTGGACTTGATGCACAGGTAGGCTTCTGCTGAAGGAGAATCAACAGATGTGCAATCTGATTATTTGTGTTACCTACCTCAATAAAACAGTACAAATGATGAAATAATAGGAAATCACAGTATATACCTGCTGGTGATATGTTGAATAAATATAGAGGGTAAAACTGTCATCAGTCAGGTGGGGTCTGAACCCATGACTTCCTGATAATGTGTCAGGTGGTCTGGCTACTAAGCTACCTTCCATTGAACAATCATCCTCTGTTGATTTCTTTAACCTTCCAGTGTCCACGCCGTCAGTACACAGAATTTGTATTGAGAGGCCGAGGACATATACATCCGTTTTTAGCAGAACAAAAAAAAATCTATTTTTAAAATATAAAAATTGCCATTTGAAAATTTTTTACATATATTTTATAAAAATACAAAATTTGAAGCATGAAATATAATATTTTTTTTCATCTGATGCATATTTCATTAAACTATAAAAATAAATAATTTGTTAAAGCCATCTGATTGCCATTTCTTAAAACCACTATAATAAAGTATTGTCAATTTGTTTGCTAATGTTACTCTAGATTAAAGCAACCATCTGATTTAAGCTTGCAAGTTTGATTTGAACTATTATCAATAAATTTTTGCTTAAAGTTTCAAAAATCTCTTGAAAATTAACAAAAAAAACCTGCTATTTTTAAAAACTTAAAGATTTTGGAAGCAATTGCAAAGTATGTACCACTAATTTCCCCCCCCCCCCCCCCCGTTTTACACTCTTTTCTGCCTTAAACTTATTTCCCTAGAATCTATATCCTTAGAATCATTTTTATCACTTATTTCATTTATCCCAGCCTTCTATGCATCTTTCCTGCTGTTCAAATCGAAACTATAAGTAAAAAAAAAGAAGTCTTCATAGAAATTGAAGAAGGTGATAAGAGGAGGATGTAGCAGGTGCTCTAATTGCCTGCTCACACACAAGTGCAGCTGTGGGGGAGCCATCTGCTAATTGTTAAATACAAGTTGTTGACATCATGCAAGATGATTTAAATCAAGCAGGATATACACTCCGTTCATAAAGTTAATATTTCGTTTCCTTTTATAATTAAATTTTAATTTTCATTTCTGTGTATTTACTTTATTTCCGTTAGTTATTGATCTTTCAGTCAATCTATAATTATCGATTTTTCAGAGTTATTGCTACATTGGATGGCCAGCTTACAACTTGTTGCTGTGGATATTTTACTTAACATCGCATTAGGTGATCTCTAATTAAATCTACAGATCTAAATTATATGCTATTTTTAACTTTATTATTTCTTCATTTTTCAATAAAAAATATTTGATTTTGTATCATTTCCTGAAAATAAATTGTTTTTGATATGGAAGCAAAACAGACTTCCTTGGCACACAAGTTGTTTACATGGATGATTTAAGTCAAATACATCCACCCAACAAATTGATTAATAAACTTCCTGCATAAAGTTATTATTTTATTTCCTTTTTTTATAATTAAACCTTTAGTTCTTATTTCTGCAGGCTATCGATCTTTTCATCGATCGATTATTTTCAATTTTTGCAGAGTTATGCTACATCAGATGGCTGGCTTAGAACTTGTTGTTGTGGATATTTTATTTAACATCACATTAGGTTATACATTACTTTTTCTCTTATTATTTCTTTGTTTTCCAGTAAAAACAACTTTGATCTTGTATAGTTTTATGGATATCAGTCCTCATGTGGGAGGGCAATTTCGGGAAGAATTCTTACCCCACCCCTGCTAAACTTGCCAAGAACACATTTCAGCTCAACGCAGGACTCAATAGTCCAGTGTCGATGCTCCTATGTCCACTGGAGACACACTCCTCCTTCATATTCTTCACTGAGAATATCAGCACTCAATATAATCAGTGGCTGTTATAGCCAATTCGTGACAAGGCCCAATATGTGGTGCATTCAGAGATGACCTTCTGCACACCAATATTTCATTCTGCTGTGATTTGCCTTGTTGTGGTCTGTCTGTTCACTTACATGATTCTCGCCAATCTCCTTTGACTCCTCTGATCCACAGGTTGCTTCCATCAACAAGATTGCTGATCACTGGTAGTTTTTGCTTTTTACACCATTATCAGTAAACCCTTGAAACGGTTGTATGCGAAAAGCCCAAGAGGATGGCAGTTATGCGGATGCTAGAACTAGCATGCCTAGCCCCAACTGTCATGCCATGTTCAAAGTCATTAGGGTTGCTTGTTTTGCCCATTCTTACACTCAATTCAACTCTGAAATGCAAAGGTGCATCAGTGCATAAGGCTATAATGTGCCAAACGAGCCTAGTTCAAGTGACATATTACATGTTGGAATGAACCATTTATGAGACAAGGGGTGGTTGTGATGCCCCATCATTCACTTTTGCTTTACCTTAACCAGTTTTGTTTAATTTACGTTATATTTATCATTTTGGGGATTTTTATTTCCTTTTTGGCATCACAGCGCTTGTTTCCAAGAGTTAGGAGTTACGCATGCGCAACTCCGATCTTCCGATTGTCAACCGCTGAAGCGCGTGCACAAGGACACACCCTCTCTTGCGTCATAGCTTGCGTCGCTTGTCAGTTTATGTAAATGTCTTTCCCAGTGTGCAACATGACACGTTCACCTCTTGTAAAAGTCTGGTGACATATAGTCACAGAAGCACAGTGTAGCACAAGTAAGTGCACACAACATAGCGTAGCAGCACATAGAGAGAGTCAGATAGACAGTGAGTAGAGCATAAGCATGTAGCATGGAAGAGTGCTCAGTAGATGTATCTTCTTCATTGAAGTTTTGGTGAGTGATTTTTGGAAATAAATTTGTTTGTTATTCAAACCTTTTGAGTCTTTACTAATTTTTTCTCTTGAGCAACATGAATTAAGTTTTGATTATATTTAGATATTTAACTTGACAATCATTTTTGGATTCTTACTCATTAACGCTCGCTGGTAGTTTGAACCCTAATTTAACTTATTTTATTTTTTTGGCAATTTGTTAATTATTGCCTGGCACCCGTCTCAGCTATCCAGAGCATAAACTTAATTGGATCAGAAAAAGGGTCCAAACTTAAAAGTATTTTGCATTTCTTTGGCCCGTTATGGAATAAATGGCATCTCAATGTATTATAGCACATAACTCAGTGAAATAAACTACAGTTTTGTTATGGTTATCCTGAAAATTTTTATAAAGCATTAAAAATTAGGTATACCAAAAAGGCAAACATTTCTATGGAAATGGAATAGCAAATAAACTGTTAACAGAAGAGGTTTAAAACAATTTAAATTCTTGTATAACAAGAAAACAATTAAATTCTATCAGCAAATTCCAATCAATGCTCTTCTCAAATCCTGGTCTATCTCAATTTTCATAGCATTAAAAAATTCTAAGGGGTATTTACTTTACTTTTTTTTACCCACAATATTAGACACACAAAAAAAAGTTCTGTGAAAAATGATGCAAGCATTTTGTAACAAAATTCTTTCCCTTTAATAATTTATGAGAAACTTCACTGTAATGTGGAGGAGCAGATTTGGATAATGGCATCAAAACTACGAATAATGTTTCAGACCTATTTAAGTTAAATATTTACAGTGACATAAAATCAATATACTGTACATAGTAGCATACAAGTCACCGAACTATGCAAGCCAACATATACTATCTGATCAAAAGTACCTGAACATCCCTTTTGAGTATTGAATTTGCCCATATATGCCACAGCCATGACCTAAACAGGTATAAAAGGATGCATGTGGCCTGGCAAACCTCATAGACATGCATGAACAAAAGAATGGGCCGTATGGCAGAGCTCAGCAACTTTCAACATGGCACAGTCATAGGATGCCACCTTAGCAACAAGTCAGTTTGGGACATTTTGCCCTGCTGCAGTTGCCCCGATCAACTGTAAGTGATGTTATTGTGAAGTGGAAACACGTAGGAGCAACAATAGCACAATCTTGATCCAGTAGGCCACATAAAATGACAGTTGAACTGACAAGAACTGTGGGTGGTGCAACAAAATCGCCTGCCTTCAGTTGCAACACTCACCACCAAGTTCCAAAATGCCTCTCGAAGCAATGTCAGCACCATAACAGTTTGCCACAAGATGCAGGAAATGGGTTTCCATGGCCGAGCAGCCACACACAAGACTAACATCAACAAGATCAATGCCAAGCATCAGTTGGAGTGGTGTAAAGCACACTGCTAGTGGACTATTGAGCAATGTCATTCTCTGGAGTGATGAATCATGCTTCACCATCTGGCAGTCTGACAGACGAGTCTGGGTATGGTGGATGTCAGGTGAAACCTGCCTGACTGTGCTGTACCAACTGTGAAGTTTGATGGAGGAGGCATCATGCTCTGGGGCTGTTTTTCCAGTGAAATCTCTTGTTCCTCTTGTTCCAGTGAATGGGACTCTGAACACTGCAGCCTATAATGACATTCTTGACAATTCTGTGTTCCCAACTTTATGACAACAGTTCAGTGAAGACCCTTTCCTGTACCAACATGAAAATGTCCCTATCCACAAAGTGAGGCCTGTGCAGGAATGGTTCGATGGGATGGGTGTGGAAGAACCTGAATGGCCTGCACAGAGCCCTGATCTCAACACTGTGGAACACTTTTGGGATGATGAATTGGAATGCCAACTCAGTGACTGGCATCACTAATGTTCTTGTGGCAGAATGGCAGGCAATTCCTGCAGCAACATACCAAAATCTATTGGAAAGCCTTCTCTGCAGAGTGGAGGCTGTGACAGCAGCAAAGGATGGACAAAACACAATATTAATTCCTTTCCTATTACAAGGAGATTGTGGTGAGAGTGTCTGGATACTTTTGATTATATAGTGTACAAAAAATTATAATTTGACATGTACTAATTGTACAAATTGGCTTCAATCAAATGCCAACAAAAGTTTACTTAAATGCATTCATCTTGAAATCATATATTTCAAGGACTTAAGGGTTATACACCTTTACATTGTCAACCCAACTTTCCTTAATGTTTTTTCATTGGTTACTGATATGAGTCACTTATTTCTTTAATCATTGATTGCTCTATATGGGATGATGATCTAATTATGAACATAATTACTCAAGGAAAAAATACCCCCCCCCCCCCCCCCACACACACAAAAAAATTTTTAGCCCCTTTTTTTATCATATTTGTAGCCACATGTAATAGATTGGCTGGTTGGTTGTTTAAAGTTTTATGGCAAGGAGTTTACATTTTTATGGAGGAGCAACTAAGGCTATATTGCACCAAACAAAAAGATAAAAGTCACTGATTCACTGCCAAACTTAAAAAAAAACTGAGGCATAAGAATGAATAAATGTAAAATATAAAAGACAAAAAAAAGTGTAGAATAATGTAAACAGGTTAAAAGATAAGTGCAAATATCCTGACTTGTGAAAGATTGCATTCTAAAGAATGGTCACATAAAACAGATTATTTTACTCGATAGCAATAATGCTATAAATGAAGGTTGCATTTCTGATCATTTGCCTAAATTCCATTTTCTGTATAAAATTATCTTATTTTTGATTATTTTTCATTTCTTATGAAGTTAAAACAATAAAAAAAAAAATGGATAAATTTGCATTTCTTAAGAAACCATTATATTAAAAATCGTTCATATAAAAAAAAAACCAAATCAATTTTAATTTTTTTATTATTTTTTTTTTAAAAGGACAGAGATAACCTAAGAGCTTTTGGCTTTGTTGTCTCATACACTACACAAACATTTAGACAAGGAATACAACATATAAACATTTACAGAAGCCTGCTGGAATAATAGTCAAGTATGCTAACTACTAGGCCAGTAGGCTTAAAGATATTACTTATTGACTATGTTTCCTGAATGAAGTTGACACCTGTGAATCATCATCAGTTAATGTCTTTATCCCAAGTTTAAAGAATTTGTACAAGGACATTTGATTCACACTTCATCTTCTTTGTAGAACTCCTTATAGTATGCCTCTGTACCTTGAAACTTCTCTGCCAGTTAGGGTTGTTCTCACCAAATAGAACCACGTCAGTATTAATTTGCTGAAAAGCCTCTACTAAGATCTTTGCCAGAGCATTCTAATAGTATGGACATCAGCAATCAATTCATTAATTTTAATTTCATTCATAGTCATTTACAATTTTTTTTTTTGCATTAGAAAAATAATTTCATTATTTTTAGTCTTTACTAAACTATTAATAAGAAAATAATGTGAGTGGAATATCTTGTCTGCCTGTGTTTGTTTATATAGGGTTCATGTGAAATCACGTTAATGAAAATTCACTGAACTTAAAATTGAAAAAGTTGGGGTGCGATGCTCCATCGTTCACTTTTTCTTTACCTTAACCAGTTTTGTTTAATTTACGTTATATTTATCATTTTGGGGATTTTTATTTCCTTTTTGGCATCGCAGCACTCGTTTCCAAGTTTCTAGGAGTTGCGCATGCGCCGCAACTCCGATCTTCCGACTGTACCGTTAAAGCGCGTGCCAAGGACATGCCCCCTCTTGCGTCATAGCTTTTGCGACGTTCGTCATAGTACGTTAATGTCTTTCCCGGCATGCGCCGGCCTCATGTCAAAAAACCGGTGACCTATGAGTCACTTAAGCAGTAGCACAAGTTGTAGCACAGTGGAGTGCACAAGCACAAGGTGCGTAGCACCAAGCACAGTGCGTGTAGCACAGGAGTAGGAGTTATGTTTTCTTCATTGATGTCTTGGTGAGTTGAATTATTTTGGAAATAAATCTGTTTTGTTATATTTAAAACATTTTGAGTCTGTACAGTTTTTTTCTCTTGAGCAACGCGAATTAAGGATTTTTTTTATATTTAAATTTACTTGACAACCAGTTTGATTCTTAGTCTTCAGTCTAAGAACAGCAGTCTTACTCATTAACGCTCGCTGGTATTTGAACCCTAAATCAACTTATTATCAACTTATTCTACTTTTGGCAATTTGTTAATTATTGCCTGGCGCCTGTCTAAGCTATCCGGAGCATAAAACTTCAAGTATTTTGCATTTGTTTGGAGCGTTACAGAGTACAATAAAAGAAGTGGCGCAGCGAACAGGGACTCGCTAGTATTTAAAGATAGTATATATATTTGTGGATAAATTTTGTATGATTGTCAAAGATAGTAATTTTTTGAGCTCAGTAGTTGTATGTACTAGTTGCAGATTTAACGGCAGCTTAAGCCGAAAATTTTTGTTGAGCAAGTAGCTTAACATTTTTTGTGTATTATTCAAAGGTACTGAAGTTTCAGCGTAGATATTGCTGAATATTTAAGATATTTGTTGTATGTAATGATTAGAAGTGTCCGGGCACACACGTACGTAGGCACGATAAGAAAAATCTTTTTTTGATAAGCAAATTTATATTTTTGTAAGCTTAGTTATAGCTTTAGTATTGTTGTATAGCAGTACCTTTGAGCGCTGCTCAAGATTAAAAAAAGGTTTTCAAAATTTCCAAAATTCAAAATTTCGGCAGACCGCTAAACATGTCTGCTAACAATATGGCCGATTCCGCCATAATGACTCCCGACATAGAAAGAGTAAAGGGTAGATTGCAAGATGTAATGATGGAAGCAAAAGTGCTAATGAATCTGCTTGATGATAATCGGGAGAAAAGGGGAACGACAACAACCCCTAAATTTGCTGACAATGCTAGGTCAGTTCACCAACGAAGAAACTTTGAATGTAAGGTTCCATTTTCTGTTCCGTCAGAAGCAAGCGATAGAACAGAGTATTTTCAACCGCCACAAAGACGATTTGCCAACCCATCCATTAACTATAGTCCTTATGTTAATTGGCCTTTACCTGAGATAAGGTTCGACGGTTCGAAACGTCCGTCATCGTGGACATTTGTCAAGTCCATGGAGGAGCACTTCCGTTTACATGAAGTGCCAAGCAACAAAAAAGTTGTTTTAGCAGTATCTTGCCTAATTGGATGTGCTAAGCAATGGTGGAATAATGTAGGATGTCGTCATGGCATAGAACTTTGGGAAGAATTTAAAAACGAAATCATGGACATATATCCGGCTTATAATGATTTTACAGAACTAGCTACAGAGTTGTTTTCACGAAGACAAAGGGAAAGAGATGACATAGAAAAATTTATATGGGGTACAGTAGAATTATACCAGCTGTACGATGCTGATGCCGCTGAAATTGATATTGTAAATTGCATTTTGTCTCAATTGCTTTTACCCATTACAGAATTCCTAGAAGTACGAAACGTGAATTCAATTGCAGAGTTAATCAAATTGGCTCGGCAATACACTGCAAGAAGACAATCTGCAGAAAATACACTTAACCAACAATGGATGCCATTCCCGCCAAAGCAGCGATATCAGGTTGAGTCGCATAGAATGACTCCCGCACGACCGGAATTTACACGGCCCCGACAATTTGCGCCGAACGCGCCTAGAACTATAGAATATGAACGAAGTAGAGACTTTTTGCCACGTCAAGCTTCGAACCATAACACTACACCTAAAACTTTGTTTAAACATACTCAATCTTTCAGATGTAATTTTTGTGGCCGACTAGGACATACTGAGAAATACTGCTATCAAAGGAATGAAAATTCAGGAAACTTTCATCGGGATCTTTGAAGCGAGAGGCCAAAGTTCCTCAAGAAAAGCCCTCTCATGATTTATGCCTTGCCACTATGGCATTACCTTTTGTTACTGATTGCCACGAAGTAATTAAAGTAACAGATCAAAATGATACAGAAGTCGATCTTCAGTTTGCTAAGGAATAAGTTTGCGACGATAATAATGACGAATGTCGATTGACAGTGCAGCCGCGGTCCCATGGACTTTTTGACTTACCTTGTGGTCCAGAACAGATTATTTCAGAAGCACCTATAAAATGTCCCGTTAGTGCAAATAATGAAAGTTTAAATAACGAAGTTTGTGAAGTAGAACAACCATATGAGAAAGCCGTTTTTGAAAAGGTTTTTAAAGTAGAAGTTTTAAAAGAAAATAATAACGATAAAAACAATTTTGAGTCTGATTTAAGTGAAGAAAAAACCAACCAAGAAGTTGTGCCGACAGCAAGTATTCCTGACAAGTCTGGAGGTGCTCAACTATTAAAGCGTCATTTGGAGGCGGACACCAATAAGCCTAGAAAGTACGAGAAAAGGTTTTTCAAAAATCCGCACGGAGCAATGAAAAGCCGACAAAATGACCAGAGCCTGCAGAGCGACAACCGGCAGCGAACATCGGGAAGATGACGTCACGAGAGAGATCTACAGCGACGACTTGACTTGAACGAGACCTTCAGTAACAACTTTACGTGAAGCCACCCAACGACGACGGAAGGATGTTATCGGAAACAGACTAGATGATTTATTGCCACGGAGTGCCAACAATGAAATTTAAGTATATTTTTCTTTCACTTGGCACTTGATTGAGTTATAAAATGTTCTCTGTTTTCTTTTTTCTGGAATAGATGAAGACGAAGAAGAAGCCTTGTGAATTATATAGTTAGCGATATTTAATTTCTTGTTGAAACTTTAGAGTTCGATATTTATTTTTGAAAAGTGAATTTATTGTAGTTCGAGTTTATACTCTGTGAATAGAATTTTTTTTGCATTCTTGTTCATCGAGGTTCTAGTTATTTACGTGAGTTAAAATGTATTTTTGTAGATTTTTTCGTTTCAGCTGACTGATAGCTGAAAATTTTGTAAGTCGATATTGAAAGTTTAGAAATTGTAAAATGTTTCTGGATATGAATGAGAAGAGTGAAAGAGAATTAGTAATTTAATATTTTTTATGTTTAAGAATTTGTATTGTAAAATATCGTGCATTCCAAAGTGAATTTATGTAAAAAAAAAAGGAGATTCATGTAAAAGTTATTCGATGAAATGTTATCATTGTATATTATAAATTATTCACACTTTTTTTTCTTTATTCTTAGATACGATTTATGTATATGTGTTTAAATCTGTTCAGTGTCATCAGTGATATTTATGTGTCAATGATACATAATTTTTGGGATGACATTGGCAGTATTTATTGGTATATATAGATGATGACCTTGATGATGACTGCGGAATTTTTTTTTTTGTGTACCTTTTTGGAGCTGTCCCCAAATGGCATAGTCTGATAACCGAGTTATTACCAGCATAACTCCTTTGGGAGGGGGACGTTGGCTCTGAAGGGGGAGGTAATTAATGATTTTTTATTTCAGCTAGATCGCGATTTCTGTGAATAGAGAAGAATTAGCGGATGATTACATTCCCGCTTGTTTGTAAATTTTGAATTTTCTTAGCTTTGCGTATTTGAATGTAATTAGGAGGAGATAACGGTGTTCGAATACCCTTTTTTTATGTGATTTAGGTGAAGATTTAGCTGTCACATACTTTTTTGTGGTTAGGGGAAAAGCGGAAGTTATCACCCCGCTAACAACAATTGTAATGAATTTTTTTCTCTTTTCATGTATTTAACATTTAGAATCTAAGTAAGATTAGGAGTTCATTAACCTGTTATTTTCTGTACAGTTCAAGATATGCCAATTTCGAGTTTGTATCAGAATGTGATACTAGTTAGACCGATGCTAGTATACAGTTAACTGTCACAGCCACTGGTATGGAAGTACACTAGGTTAGCTGTTAATTACAAATTTTTGTCAGGAGGAAAAGGGAGGAGGTACATTTGGTTGTGCTGGAAAATTGTGTCAAAGTGAGAATAGTTCGTCATATCAAAATTTGCGCTAGCATACTTTTACTTATTTATGTTCAGCCATGTGTAAATGACGTAAGATGTGTCCTTTATTCAAAATTGCTCGTCAAAATTTGTTAGGTCAAATCTTTTGACTCCCTTTGGAAGGGGGAGTTGTGATGCCCCATCGTTCACTTTTGCTTTACCTTAACCAGTTTTGTTTAATTTACGTTATATTTATCATTTTGGGGATTTTTATTTCCTTTTTGGCATCGCAGCACTCGCTTCCAAGTTTCTAGGAGTTGCGCATGCGCCGCAACTCCGATCTCCCGACCGTACCGTTAAAGCGTGTGCCAAGGACACGCCCCCTCTTGCGTCATAGCTTTTGCGTCATTCATCATAGTATGTTAATGTCTTTTCCGGCATGCGCCGACCTCATGTCAAAAAACCTGTGACCTACGAGTCACTTAAGCAGTAGCACAAGTTGTAGCACAGTGGAGTGCATGAGCACAAGGTGCGTGCACCAAGCACAGTGCGTGTAGCACAGGAGTAGGAGTTATGTTTTCTTCATTGATGTCTTGGTGAGTTGAATTATTTTGGAAATAAATCTGTTTTGTTATATTTAAAACATTTTGAGTCTGTACAGTTTTTTTCTCTTGAGCAATGCGAATTAAGGATTTTTTTTATATTTAAATTTACTTGACAATCAGTTTGATTCTTACTCATTAACACTCGCTGGTATTTGAACCCTAAATCAACTTATTATCAACTTATTCTACTTTTGGCAATTTGTTAATTATTGCCTGGCGCCCGTCTAAGCTATCCGGAGCATAAAACTTCAAGTATTTTGCATTTGTTTGGAGCGTTACAGGGGGATACTCATATTCATCTTTTAAATAAAACAATGCTCCTTAATAAATACATGAAAGTAAATTGTTCCTCAGCTTCTTACCCACAGAGGTCTGACAGGAGCCTCTCAGTATAATATGTCATAGAGAAGATCTGTGCGAAAGGCAAGACCTCAGCTGAAAGACAATAGAAAAAAAGAAACATCCATACCTTATCCAGGGCTTGAACCAAAGTTCCAATGATCAGTAACCAAGTGCACTAACAACTTCGATACTGGAATTAATATTCTCTTGTTCTTATTAGCAAGGTAATTTAGGTGCTAAGTAAATAGTGATGGATCTTTGCCCCATGTCTATGATAAGTTTGACATTCCATACTATTGGCTCTGCTTCTCACGATTATTCTAATTTTCTTCAACAAACCTAATACTTTTCTTTCCACAAATATACATATGATATTGGGATTCAAAAGGGTTATTATTCTTTTGATATATTCACAAAAGAATTTCAATGGTATAATCTGAAAATTATGGTCTTGCAAGAGTAGAGGGACAGGTAAAATTCAAGGTGTGGAAAATTAATTTATGTGCCAAACAATGTTAAACAAAAAAGATAAAACTATTGAACCCATAACAAAATCAAGGCACAAAAAAGTAAAAGAAAAGACAACTACGCAAAATATATAGGAACAAAAGAAAGCAACAGCATCCATACTTAAAAACAAATCAATAAATGCAACAATTAATAACAAGCTAAAAACAAATCAATAAATGCAAATTATACAGAACAAAAACAACAGTAAACATGTAAAATAATGTAAACAGATAGGAAGTATTCAGTTTTTAAAATAAGTTAATGTCCTAAAAACTTTTGGAATGAATATAAGGTACATATTTGGAATAATATAAAGTACCTAGTTTTTGGTGTATTATTTCAGCTTCAAAAGTTGATTTATAAGCGACATATAGTTAAGACACTTCCTTACCACTTATACCATTTAAAAATGTATATGTATATCACCAAATGTGTATGTATCCAGGCCTAGATCTATAAATAATAAAGAGAGGGGAGTGGGGAGATAGAGACTGGATTTCCATTGCATTATAACATTTCCCCCTCCATTTTAGAAGTCTCTAAAATATTTATTGAAAAATACATCAAATATGCAAAAGTTCGTAATTTTTAAGGGCAAAAAGGAGGTATTCTTTGTTCCCCTAACATTCTCAGGGGAGGGGGCTTGTCCCCCTAGATCTGATCCTGCATGTAGCCCACTTCCATATGCACAAATAATGAATATCTAAATGATGATAATGAATGAACAGCTGTACAAAACACTGAGATGCCTTGCCTAAGTGAAATTTTAATGCTTTAAACCTTACCTTATCTTTAAGTTGCTGACAGAGCTGTAATGACACCGTAAAGAGTACAAGAACTTCACTTAACCATGGAACTGATGATTCTGCCTATAAACAAGAAAAAGAAATGCTTTACCATAAACTTTCTCATATCTGAACATTTTTGGAAATATTTTATTTTGTATAACTGAATAATTTGGAAAACTAAAATCAAAAATAGAAAAAAATCTTATACATATATATATAAACTACAGAGCTATGTTAAACAAATTGCAAATGGTTCAATGTGCAGTTTTGAACTTTGTCACTAACAAATTTTCAATGCCACCTAGCTTATTTTAGTGCAACTGTATCTCATATAAAGCACTCAGTTGGGGACCAATAACACCAATATGAGAGTACATCCTTTGGCTGAATGGATGAAGTTAGATGGTAGCACATGCTGCTATTTAGCCATCAGGATCAAACTAGAAGCTTAAAGACATTGGAAGACAAACAACAGTGAAAGAAATTGTTTTTGTCAAAGAGCTGTTTTAACAAGGCCTAGGAGGCCAGTTTTGATTAATTTACTCTAACTATTGAATCAACTGATACTTAATGTTATGGAACTAGTTTTGACAGTACCCATATAGTTTATTAGTCTTAGTTAATATATGATGCAACCATGCTTGCTTTACTGACCATTACACAGAGAATTCAAAAAGTCACTTTACTCAAAGTTTCAAAATATACTATTACTTTATTATACCTATTGTGTAGCCATGCTTTACTCTGAGAGTATCGGCAACCCTGTAGAAATGTTTATAACCATGTGCAGGTGGTTTGACCAGCTAGGAGCCTCAGAGAAGGGAGCTGAAGGTCAGTCAGTCAAGAAGGGGTAATGGACTTTACGCATAGTCAAAGGATCGCTTTGCTGGAGACATATTTCCAGTGTAATCAGAAGTGTGTGTGTAGCTATGGCAGAGCAAATATCCAGATATTTTGGCACCAAGTAGTCACAATGCACCAACTGATATGCCGGTTTTGTGACACTGGTTCTATGGACAATAGGTAGTGAAATGGGAGACCCCAAGTACTCATGCCTGATTTCATCAGGGATGTCCAGCAGTGAATATTACGATCACCTCAGAAATCAATGAGGTGTTTGACACAACAAATTGGAGCATCACGTGGATCCATACCTAATGCTATAAAAAGTTTGAAGATCTGTGCATACCAAGAAAAGATGGTGCAGGAGCTAAAGCTACATATGCAGGTGAACACCTTCATTATTGGCAGTGGTTGCATAAAATTCATTCACAACAATGTGGATTCACAACAATGTGGATTTCTGAATAAGACTTCCGTCACTGATGAAACATGGCTCCACCTAAATGGATACATCAACTTCCAGAACACACAAATTTTAGTTGCAGAAAATCCCGAAGCCCTAGAAGGAACCCCTAGAAAGAAACAAACTATTATACAGTCTAATTTTAGTCTTTAGGTGTATACGCCTATTTCTCCACACTCTCCATAGATTCTTAGAAGTCCCGGCAGCAATCCCTATTCGTCTGTTAATCTCATGCCGCACATCACCATTATCTGTTACATAGCTCCCAAGATAATTAAACTGTGACACCTGCTCAAGGGTGCAACCATTCAGATTAACTGAATCACAGCCTGCCTGACCAATTTTCATCACTTTAGTTTTCTCTCTGTTTACAACCAAACCTACTCTACTACCAGTCTTATCAACAGCTCGAATGAAAGAGTTCATCTCATCAACATCATTTGCCAAAAGGGCTAGGCTAAATCATCAGCATAATCTAAATCAGAAATTTTCGTATCTCCAGCCCATTTAAGGCCAAAATCTTTCCCTTGAAATGAATTTTATATAACATAATCAATAACCAAACTAATGAGAAAAGGAGACAAAATGCACACTTGTCAAACACCAGAAGTAATGCTAAACCAATTGCTATAAGCCTTACCAACTCTCACACACGACTCAGTGTTATTATAGAAAGCTTTCATTATGTTAATTTAACTGGTATACCATATGATCTCACAATCAACCACAAATTATGACATTCAACAGAATCGAAAGCCTTTTTGAAATCAACAAATCTAGCAATCAAAGGTTTCTGAGACTCTAAACATTTCTCAAGAATTTGACTAAGTGCTATATCTGATCCACACATCCCCTATCACTTCTGAATCCACAATGCTCATCACGCAATTTACTGCCAACCAGATTCTTAATTCTATTAAGCACAATCATGGAAAGAACTTTACTTGGAACAGAGAGTAGGCTGATACCCCTATAGTTATCACAAGAACTGCGATCACCTTTTTTGAAAATAGGGATAATAATAGCTCTGGTAAAATCTTTAGGAACCATGCCTTTATCATAAAAGTTATTCAAAATTTCAGTCATCCAAATGGTAACTGAAACATTCCCAGCTCTAAGCATTTCTGTAGTAATTTCATCTACCCCTGGGGATTTATGAAGTCTAAGTTTAGAAATAGCCAAAATAACTTCAGATGGTGATATAGTGCCAACATTAAAACCACCAATGAATCTATCGTCATTACAAACAATGGGAGTAGAACTAACCACATTGTTTAGAACACCACTGAAATGTTCAACCCACCTAGCCATGATAGAATTCTCACCTTCTATAACCTTACCTTGTTTATCCTTCAATCCCTGTATACCTGTCCATTTTCTACCACACAAAACATTAACTATCTGGTACAGCTCTCTGCTGTTGTGCTGTCTAACTGCTTCCTCGGCTTTGTCAGCCAAACCATCAAGCCAAAGATTCTTATCAGCAGCTAACTGATCTTTTACACGCTTATTATGTTCTCTGTAATGCTCTCTATTAGGACTAGTAGGGTATTGATTAAGGACATTCCTGCAGTTCTTTCTTTCCGAAATAAGCTCAAGTGCCTTATCACTCAGATAATTTTGCCTCTTCTGCTCCTTTTTTCCTAAAAGAGTACTGTTAGTGTCCAAAAAAGCCTGTTTAAAATGATCCCATTCCTCCTCAACTTCAGTAGTAAGCATACCATGACTGTCATAATGACTAAGTATCCTGTCATGGTAAGCTTTGGCTACAACTGGATCTTTCGGAGCTTCAGTATTAAAAGTAAATTTTTTAACCCTAGCACAACACTTTTTAAGTTTAAGTTGCAAGACACTTTTAACAAGGTAATGGTCAGATTCAATTTCAGCTTCCCTATATGCCCTGGTATTCCTAACAGAACTAGCCCATTTGCTGTTAATTAATATGTAATCAATCATATTCTTATGCAGCCCATCAGGTGAAACCCATGTGTACTTATGTATGTCACAGTGGTTGTAATAAGTGTTAGTTATTCCGAATCCATTGAGTTTACTTACCTGTAGACGTTGCCCATTGCCATTGCAGCTACCAATTCCAAAAGGGCCCATCACCCCTCACCAAAGGTCAGAGTCAGTACGAACTTTGGCATTGAAGTCATCTAGAACAAGGGTAATATCTCCTTTCTTGACAGAATTCAAAATATCCTGAAGTTGTCCGTAAAACCTATCCTTCTCATCCTCATCGGCATCCTCAGTTGGGGCATAACATTCAAGACTTTAATGCTTGTCTGAAATTTTGCTGTAAGAAATCTTTAATTAATGCACTCATATCCTAGAGGAACATCACTAGAGTGTCTGCTGAGAAGCAGATCTATGCCTTGGTAATGTTTATTATCTTCCCTCCCTGAAAAGAGAAATTTAAGATTATTTTCAAGAATCTGACCTTTATCTGTCCATCTGGTCTCTTGCAAGCTGAGAATATCTAAATTATAATGTTGTAATTCTTGTGTGAGGACATCAAGAGAAAAAGCTCTGTGCAGAGTCCTCACATTCCAACTACCTATGGAGAGAAAATGATTAGTGGGATGTTTAAAGAAACTATGTTTATTGAGAGAGGGAATGCTGACAATATCAAACAGCCCCCTAATCATAGACCCGTTCCCCCACCACTAAAGGCTGAAGCCATCTACACTGGAAGACTTCCTCCAATGTAGAATTTGACGATGCCAATAGAAGCAAAGAGTTCAGGTGCCTGCGATGACCTCTGCTCAGGATTATCCACCAGCTGATAAACATATCCTGTGAATCTATTCACTTGGGGCTGTCAACCCACAAACAAACAGGAAACACAGCGGAAGATTATTCCTCCACAGAAGCCCACCATTGCAGCAAAATCAGGATCCATAATCAAGCTCAGAGCCATATATCTGTCCAGTCCAGTGGGTTTATATGGTCAGCACCAGGACCCTGTGTGGTTGACCACTCCTCAGCAGGGTAGAAAAAAAAAAGTAGCCATAGTTGTCCAGATCAGTAGGCCACACTAATCTGGCAGCCTTCCCCTTCCATTCACTTCCACAAGAGAGTATCTCTTTTGAAAGGTACAAACGGTCTATACCACAAGAAGGCAGGGTTGGACATAGGTGCTAGACCTGGCCGGTTCTATGCATCGTAACAGGGGATTGGTGCATAGCTCTCCTTCCAGTGACTACCTAGTAGTATTGGTGTGCAGTGGTCAGATGCAGTAGATGTAGCTCAGGACAGACTTGCTTGGAGAACTAAATTGCACGGTCTGGTTGGACTTCCGTAGCCCATGGCTGCTTGAGGATGATGATGATGAGGTTTGTCCCAGAGTCATTGTACTGTGTACATTACCTCTTTTGAAAGGTACAAACGGTCTATACCACAAGAAGGCAGGGTTGGACATAGGTGCTAGACCTGGCCGGTTCTATGCATCGTAACAGGGGATTGGTGCATAGCTCTCCTTCCAGTGACTACCTAGTAGTATTGGTGTGCAGTGGTCAGATGCAGTAGATGTAGCTCAGGACAGACTTGCTTGGAGAACTAAATTGCACGGTCTGGTTGGACTTCCGTAGCCCATGGCTGCTTGAGGATGATGATGATGAGGTTTGTCCCAGAGTCATTGTACTGTGTACATTACCTCATCAAGGTATTTACCTTGTTATGTCTCTGGTATTGGAGAGAGTTCAAAAAGTTCTTGGCATGTCTGTAGATTTGCACTTGTTCCTCCAAGGTTAATGAGCTACGACTCATTTGAAATCTTGTCTAAACTTGTCATTACATGCTAAAAACAAACTCCATATCAACAATTCTCTCTTTACTGGTGGCACATAAAAGTGACCATCATGTTCAGTCTGAGAAATTTGTGCATTTTTTGCTATGGAGCCTACTAAAGATAAGGAAAGATTTTACATTTTTACAAGGATGCAGCTTGGGAATGACGTGAAAAAAATTCATGCCAATTTGTCACAAATATATGGGGATTGTGCTTGTTCATATGGCACTGTTATGGGATGGATGTGCAAATTCAGAAAAAGACAGCAGAGCTTCAAAGGCCTTTTTTTTTTTGCAGGAAGATTGAAGGAGGCCAGGAATGAGAGAAACATTGCTACTGCTCAAAAATTCACTACGGAAAACCCACATACACTGTTCAGGTAATAAGTTTAGATGTCAGTGTATCAATTGGCAGAGTGGTAACAATCATTCATCAACATTTAAAGTTGCAAAAGATCTGTACCAAAATGGGTATCCCACAAACTGACAAAACAGCAAAAATGGCTACAGTCAACTTGTGCAAGGAGATGCTGACAGCATTTGAACTTAGTGGCCCCAAATAGTTAACAGATATTGTCACAGGTGATGAGATGTGGTTTTATTACTATACAACTCCAGGAAAGATTGACAACTAGGTTTGGGTTGTGGAAGATGAACCATGTCCCCAAATCCTCTGACAAGACTTTTGCTCAAGGAAGAGGATGTTCACAATTTTTTTCAATTCTCAAGGAATGGTAGCAGTGGACACCTTTCCTGAAAAAATTAACTATAAATGCCAATACTGCACCAACATTGCTTTTCCCAAAACGGTTCAGGGAAAACAACCAACAAGCATGTCAAGTGTTCTCCTCCTTCATCACAATGCCAGTGCTTACAAAACCCAGCAAGTTATTGCCTATCTGAAACAGGAAAAAATCAAACAGATACCACATCCTGCATATTCACCAGATCTTGCACCATGTGATTTTTGATCATTTCCAAAAATTAAAATGGAACTTTCTGGAGAGCTTTTTCTAAGGGTGAAAGAAATTGCAAAATGCATTTATTCAGGGTTGTGGAGTATTATTCCCTAACAGTAGTACCTCCAAACATTCCAGAATTGGCATAAATATCTGCAAATTTACATAACTGCTGGAGGGGATTCTTTGAAGGGCAGTAAAAGTTTTGTTGAGGTAAGTGCAATAGTTTTCGTTCTGCAGATGCATATCGAGAACTTTTTGAACACCTCTCATAAGATAAATTAATATTCAGAATATTTCTCCTGGTTAATAAAATACTACTTAAGCAAGAGCAAAAAATCAGTTCCAAAAAAAGGTAAATTTAATGTTATCAGAAGTTTAATAATTAGACCAACCAGCATATAATAAGTAGTTCTGCAATTCAATATCTACTAAAGTCTCCCAAAGAAATCTCACTATTAAAAATTTGTTTACTCATCAGAAAAAGTATTCCAAGTAATAATATTTATCCTCCTCAACAATAACACTAAATAAGAATGACTTGTTTCAATTAATATCTGATTAAATGACTTCAAGGAAGGTCTTCCCAATAACAACATATTTATGCAACTTCTACAAGTTGCATCTTAAAAAGAGAATAACTTAAGACCATGGTGTGGCATATTATATAGCCTTATACACATTGTTTCTTAAAATCACAAGATAAGCCAAACCAATAAATATGAATGCCATCATTGATAATTTGAAGAAAAATATTAAAGTTACTATAATTTTACCTGGTGTAGGGAACCCCTCATTGGAGGCTAATTTTGCCATGGCCTTACAACACCTTGAACCTTGAATAATTTTACCTCAGCTAGGCAGGATATAAACCCAAAACCTCCCAATAACACATTAAGGGCTCTGACTGCTAAAATCATACCACTATCAAGATTTTTGAAAACTAGGGCACTTTTATTATCATGATCTTGATCAGTGACCAGTAGCTCAGCAGTCACAGCCTGATATATTAAGAGAAGGTTGTGGGTTCACATCCCATTCAACTAAGATAACTTTTTCAACTAACTGAAAATTTCAATGCTATATTACATCCCAAACCATTTAAAAAAAAGAATGAGTAAATATGCAATCTAATAAAAACGAGACAACAGTTTTGAAAGTAATTAATCATCAATTAAAAGGTTTTTCGACCATTTCTCAGCATACTATTTTTGTAACTTATTTTTCATTAACTCTATCCTTCTGCCATTAGAGATTGCAAAAAACTAAATGTAATTCAGTAAAAGCATACAGGATATTTAAAGGAGTACTGGAAACTGAATAATGTATACATCAGAAAAAAATTTTGGAAAGCCAGTGCAGACCACTTGCTACAAGAAAGAAAATTTTTGAGCAAAAAAAAAACAGAAGGGGTTTAAATACCTTCCAACTTTTAGTTTAAGGATAACTTAGGCTAAAGATATGGAAATGTTTCACTCATACTGTAAAGACAGATAAGATTCTATAAGACTTCACATTCTGTAGTAAACATGGCTACTTTAATGTATAATAGACTTACCCTGTCATCCAAATATATTTTCTACCACAGCATTTTTAAAAACTTGCACAGTGTAATAATGTAGTTTCATCTGAAAACATTTTTAATGATTTACTGCATTACACCTTTAATGTTTCTGATGATGTTTTTGATGGTTTAATGTTACGATATTTAATACCATAATTTTCACTCAAAGATTTGATTTTAAAAGCATTGTAGGTCTCTTGCAATAGGAAACTTACAAACTGGGAGGGTTTCTTTTTAACAAAAAATTTTGAACAAAATCACCCTATACATTGATTTCCATGTTTCTTTCTTAGCAATAATTTCTTTGCATGCTATCAGAGAGTTTCTCACACTCCAAAAGAGTTTCAATCACAAGAGTTTGCCCTCATGTGGCTTAGGACACAAACAAATTTATACTTCAGTGATCTCTTTTCACATTAACTTTTTCACTGCTGGGATGCTTTTCACTGCTGATGTTTAAAAAGAAAATAATGCTTTGATACTTTGAGAAAATTTTTGCTAGCATAAAATGTATATTTTGAGAAAAGTCAAGTTTTGCTAAACTGATTTTTTTTAAATCTTAAAAAAAAATTAACACTATCTCATTCAATGCAGTACTTTTACTCATTCAATGCAGTTTTTTTAGTAGTAAAATACTAAATTTCTAGTCACTTCACATATAAAATCCATCAACACCTTTTTCTTTCTTTTTTGTTGTCTGGAAATTGTGGAAATGACATTTAATTTAAATGTGTTGTTCAAAATTAAATGCTCTTTCTTTTAGCATATAGCATGAACTATTTATGTTCATTACTTACATTAAAACATGGTTCAAAAGTTGAGTGCATTTTCTTTTTTTAAAACTTGGTCATTTAAGGATCTGTTATAAAAGCTGAAATAATTAACAATAGTATCACTTATCCAATGAAAATTGCAAACTGAAAATTAAGAGGATCATTAAGAAAACGTCTTAAAAATACTGTTAATTTAGTAAACAATTTTATGTCATTTTTTTTCTCTTCCAAGTAACTTTAAAAAAAATATTCATGACTTGAATACTGCTGCTAAAATAGTTCAGCTTCTACAATTATTTAAATATAGAATAAATATTGTTAAAATGAAAATTTGCAAATAATTTAGTTATTTATTTTAAATATTTTTTCAAAGAATATTTCATTTTAAAAGTTCGCTAACATCAAATGTGGCTTTACATCATCACCATTCTCAAGTAGCCATGGGCTACAGAGGTCCAATCAGATTGTGCAATTTAATTCTTCAATCTATCCTGAGCTACATTTGCTGCATCTGGTTACTGTAGACCAACTCTAACAAGGTCTGTTTGACACTGTCTGACCACTGCATCCTAGGTCTCACCCCTTTCTGAGGCCTTTAAGATCACTCACTGTTCATAGCCCAATTTGCTACTCTATAGTTATGCATATGGACAACATGGTCAAACCAATGGAGTCTCTCTCTATGCAATATGCTGCTCAAAAGAGGTTGCCGACTCCTCTGCCTAACCTCGTTATTACTTACAAAGTTGAACCACCAAATGCCCAAGATACTGCGTAAGCATCTAGAATCAAAGGCATCAAGTTTCCTGTTATCTTGTTTACAAAGGGTTCAAGTTTCATTACCCTAACTAAGCTTAAAAAGAACCAAACAATTATACAGCCTAATTTAAGTCTTTAGGCATAAATGCTTATTTCTCCACTCTCCATAGATTCTTAAAAGCTCCAGCAGCAATCCCTATACTTCTGTTTATCTCATGCCACACATCACTAATATCTGTTACATAGCTCCCAAGATAAACTAATACACTTGGCTCAAGAGTGCCACCACTCAGATTAAACCACTGACCAATTTTCATCACTTTAGTTTTCTCTCTTATCACCAAACCTACTCTACTACCAGTCTCATCAACAACTCTAATAAAAGAGTTCATCTCATCAACATCATTTGCCAAAAGGACCAAATCATGCACATAATCTAAATCAGGAATTTTAAAATCTCTAGACCATTTGAGGTCAAAATTTTTCCCTTGCAAGGAATTCAGCATAACATAATCAATACCAATCTAAAGAAACAAGAAGACAAATTGCAACCTTGTCTAACTTCACTAGCAATGCTAAACCAATCGCTACAAGCCTTACCAGCTCTCACACACAACTCAGCATTATTATAGAGAGCATTCATTATATTAACTTCTTGGTATAACTCATGATCAACCACAAATTATGACAGTCAACAGAGTCAAAAGCCTTTTTGAAATCTACAAAGCTAATAACCACAAGTTTCTGAAAATCTAAACATTTGTCAATAATCTGTCTAAATGAAAAAAATTTGATCAATGCATCCACACAATTGACCATCAACCAGATTTTTAATTCTATTTACAATCATGCAAAGAAATTTACCTGGAACAGAAAGTAAACTGATGTTCATATAGTTATCACCATTAATAATAAAAGATATTCAAAATTTTAGTCAGCCATGTGATAACAGAAACATTTCCAGCTCTGAGATTTCAGTAGTAATTTCATCTACCCCTAGGGATTTATGTAGTGTAATGACATCGGACAAACAGCCAAAATAACTTCAGATTGTGTTATAGGGCCAACATTAAAGCCACCAATGCATCTATCATCATTGCAAACAATGGGAGTAGAACTAACTACATTGTTTAGAACATCACTGAAATGCTCAGCCCACCTAGCCATGACAGAATCCTCCCCTTCTATAACCTTACCTTGTTTATCCTTCAATCGCTGTATTACCTATCTGTTTCTTTCTACACAAAACATTATCTGATACAGCTCTCTTTGTTAAGTTCTCTAGCTTCATCTCTGCTTTCTCAGTCAACCTATTAAGCCAAAGGATTCTTGTTGGCTGTTAACTGATCCTTTGCACATTTATTAGGTTTTTTATAATATTTTCTGTTAGGACCAGTAGGGTGTTGATTAAGGATATTCCTGCAATTCTTTCTTTCAAAAATAAGTTCCAGTAAATTATCACTCAAATGGAATCAGTGGAATTCTTGTGTGAGGACATCAAGAGAATAATCTCTGTACAGAGTCCTCACATCCCAAGAACATGTGGAGAGAAAATGATCAGTGGAATCTTCAAAGAGATCCACTTTAAGATCCACAATGTTTATTGAGAGAGGAAGTGCCAACAACATCAAACAGCCTCCTAATCACAGGCATGGGACAAAGACCTGTTCCCCCCACTACTAAAGGCTGAAGTCATCTACACTGGTAGGACTTTCTCCAATGTGGTTTGATGATGTCTGTAGAAGCAAGGATTCAGGTATGTGCAATAGCATCTGCTCAGGATTATCCACCAGCTGATAAACAATATCCTGTGAATCTGTTCACTTGGGGCTGTCAACCCACAAACAGAAAATACAGTGGAAGGTTTTCTCTAAACAGAAGCCCACCAGTGCAGCAAATTCAGGATCCATAATAAAGCTCAGAGCCATTATTCCATTCAGATTGATATATATGGTCAGCACCAGGACACTGTGTATTTCACAAGCCGGGTAGAAAAAAAAAAGAAAAATAGAAACAAGTTGGAAGAATGAAAAATCGGAGGAAATCAAAGCACTTATGAAAACTAATAAATTGCCATATTTTGAAAAAATTATACAATAAATATAATGATAATTAATCAATGCTTAAATACATATTGATTATTAGTTACTAGTTAATATTTATTAAAATAAGTTTACATAAAATAAAAAAAATTTAGCACCTTTTGAGTCTCAATCGGTTACACATGAAAACAAATTAGCCTTCCCATTTCAAACAATCTGAGTTTAGCAATGATCTCTTTATAGTATCCATTAACTGATTATGAATTAAATTTCTTATCTTATAACAAAAAGCTTAAAAATAGTTTAATTACATTTTGCAGTGCAGAAAATCTATGGAATGCATACTTTTTAATATTAATGAAATTTAACTTAATTGTTAATAATCAATAATACATAGTAGACATCATCCATTGATAAACAATAGATTAATAAATAATAAAAATAAATAAATAAATACCCCCTCAAGCAGCTGCTTGATTGCCACAGAGGTCTGACAGGTTTATATGCCAAAGTAGAAGATCTGAGAGGATGGCAGGACCTCAGCAGAAAAACGACACATACAACCATGCCTTACCCAGGGCTAGAACCCAGATCCCTTAGATCAGTAGCCAAGCGCGGCGCTAACCACTCGGCCATGGGACGGCTAAGAATATTGCAAAAGTTAACATTTAGAATACAGACAGAAGAGCAACAATTGTTGCACCCTTTCTACGGTGATTTTTTTGAGAAAACACTTGAATTGCCAGCAGGGCAAGCTTCGTATGCAGCACAGGAAATGGTTGCTTGCTGCAGCAAATTCAATTTTATCCATATGTTTTTGATATTAATGAAAGTTAATCTTATAGTTAATAATTAATAACTAACAATCAATACATAAATATCACTCATTGATTAACAATCAACTAATAGCTGCTGAGTAGCATTTTCATGCAGTTAGGATGTAAAACAATCCAAATGCATACCTCTTGTGATCAGCTGCTATGACTATTATGACATTTTGGTGAAATAAAACTGACATCGGCCAACAAATGACAGGTGAAATGCAATAGGAAGTAACATAACAGTAGGGTTAATGACAGGTGAAATATAATAGGAAGATAAGTAACATAACAGTAGAAACATAACATAAAGTACATAACTGATTATAACTTCTTGACTGATGGGGACTGGGATGGCTCAGTCGGTAGCACGCCAGGCTCGTAATCTGCAGTTCCCAGGTTCAAGTCCCAGCTGGGTCAGCATTGAGATTTGTCTCTGCAAAACTCCCTGCTCTTTCCACGGTCAGTAGGGGACACCGATGGGCTTGGAAAGGCCACCGTCTGTTGGATGGGACGTTAAGCCGTGGCCCCATGTGCAGGACAGCCATACCCTGTGCACGTTAAAGAACAAGCTGGATGGCCTTGATGGGAGGCTACCATCTGTCTCCCAACAGCTGTTCCAATGGGTCCCCTCCCCCAACCTTCTCTGAGCCTTTGGGGTCCATGTGACCTGGACATTTAAGCCCATGGTGTGCAAAAAAGTGCCACTCAGAGGTAAAACAACCCAACCTTGACTGATGCTAATATCACAGTTGCAGAATTTGCAAAAAACAAAGTTTTCCCTTTATGCGACAATTTCAGATATTCAAATTCCTGGGAATATTTTGCCAAATATTTCTGATTGTGAGAACATTTAGGAGGCACAGTAAAAATTTTAACACAAAACTAGTAATGAAACTGTTTACACACAACAGAAAGACAAAGAGCAGAAGTAAGAACAGAGACAGTACAGCTACAGTGCTGAAACCAAAATTGATCACCAATCAATCAAAAGGTCAGAGCACTAGCCCAGCTGTCAACTTGCCTACACTCTACTGAAAGAAAAGAATTAATCCCTTATCAACCTATTAGCCCAACTTATTAACCTATTAGCCCAACTTATTACACTCTACTGAAAGAAAAGATTTAATCCCTTATCAACCTATTAGCCCAACCCAGATAACAACAGACATTCATGAGATCCATTCAAGTTGTAATGTCAATCATGGCCTAAAGACCAGGAAAGTTCTTTGATCTATATCATCTCCTTCACTCTGAAGCTTCCAATTCTAAGTAATCCAATTAGTGTTCAGAGCAGAGAATATGGTATAGGTTCAATAAACACCCATTTAGAAACAATCTATGACTTTCAACTCTGTAAAAGAATTTAGGTATGAACTTTGCCATGTGTTTCTATCTGGAAATGGTCAGCTGAAGTCGTAGATTTACTCTGATTGATGTGCAGGTGAGCCCCACAAGCAAGTATAGATTATGTAGTGGGGACACAGCTGCACCTTTAGTACAGTAAAAGAGCTAAATCGAAAACAATTCTTTCCTTTCATTAACATTCTCCTTTTGGGAAAGGGGCAAAAATACTGTAAAATTTGGAAGCAAATTTTCATAAGGGTAAAACTATTTTAAAAAAACCCTAAAAATTGGATTTTCAATGACCAATTCATATTTTAAACCAAAAATAGAAGTAGTTGGCAGATCTGCCTTCCCTTCCATTATCTTCCAGAAAGTATCTCAATTGAAAGGTCTCTAATGGTATGCACCACAAGAAAGCAGGGTCAGACTTTAGGTGCTACTGCCATCAAATGTTATTTAAAATTTGCTAAGACAGTGTAGAACCTGTAATAATTTTCGCATATAGTGATAACTAAACAGCATCAACATAAAACATTAAAAGCTTCTGGTAGGTCTACTGAAAATACCTGAAAAACATCAAATTTTGTCTGTCCTTGAGTATCCTTTGAAAGAATATGGTACACAGCAAACACCAATTTGTGAGACTGCACATAAAAGCTGACAGCAAGATCACCAGGTAGTGGTGGTTGAAGAGATTTCTAGCAAAAAGAAATTATAAAAATACACTGTGGTAGTATTTTTTTTAATTACACAATATCAATTAGTTTTTATATTAAAATTTATAAAATACGTGTTTAAAAATAATATATTCTGCACTTAAAAGAATACTTCTGGCAGTTAGAAGACTCTTAAGTTAAATTACAAAGAAAACTTTGAAGCTCAACATCAGTGAAGTTCAGCAACCCTGGATAATTTCAAGGAAGCTTCTTTCTCACAGAATGAAAACTATAGCAGTATAAAAGGGCAATTTGAATATTTTTGCTAAAACACAAAATAATAAATGACAACACAATGTATACAGAAGGTTGTGAGCTATACAAAGGCAAGTAGAAACAACAACAGTAATGGGTAGCAAGAATGAGCAAGAAATAACATAAAGCTAGAGAGAGAGCGAAAAAAAAAGACAATTTATCCTAAAAAAGGGATATTTTACTGCCTCCAGTTACTTCTATTTGTCTTTCCCATCATTCATTATGCCAGTTAGTTTGCTGCTGCTATATATTGATAACCTTCATTAGCACACTGTATTGCCCTTTTTCTGATATTTTACCATTAGCAATAGATCTATAAACCTATTTCAATGCTTTTTTTAATATATTATTTAATTACTTATTTAAAAAACAAAGCCCATTTTAGTGAAACAAAAACTCCTTTGAAAATATCGATGTTGATATATTTTCAATGGTGAGTTTATAAAAACTCGAAAGGTCTTTGATGCATAATCATTAATCACTAAAGCAGCTTTTAACTGTTTAAAACTATTGTTAAGTACGATTATTTCTTTTCCAGATAATATAATATTATGAGGTGGCTGTAGGTTCATATTCCACTTAGCTTAAAGACAACATTTCTTTAAATTTTAATATTGTACTTGATTAAGAGTGTTAGATGTTTTATCCCTGAGTGGTACTTTTGTACACAAAATGGACTAATGATCACATGTGCCCCAAGAACTCAGAGCCAGGAAATAGATCCACTGGACAGCTATTAGGAGAATGATGGAGCCTTCCCATCAAAGCCATCTTTAGTGTTCTTTAACATGCACATGGTATGGCACACTACTATTCACATGCTTAATGTACCACTCATACAATGGTGGCCTTTCCAACACCATTTCTTGAGAAATACTAGGTTGATTAGCAAGCAATGAATTGTGATAGTGCTAAGCATCCTTATTTTTCCCTTGAACTGCCATTATTCAACTTTTCAAAATTAATTGCATTTTGTTTGGTAGAAATTTCAGGATGTGATACTATATTTCAACTTTGTTTTGCTTAAAAAGTTCAAAATTTACCTCTGCTACAAAAAGAAAACAAGCACTGAAAAAGTTAAGGGTTAAAAATATTCAAATCAGCTTAAGAGAGCCTAATAAATATTAGAAGCAGCATACAATGATAAAATATATACACTGCTGGCCATTAAAAGTGCAACACCAGGAAGAACTCATCAGATTGTACCAAAATATGCAAGATGGGTAGCCAATGGGAGATCATGTAAATGAACAAAGCACAACACATATGCACATTATGTGTGACAGTAATGCCCCTGGAAATGGTATAAGAGGAGATTACAAAGAGCCAGTGTAAAGCACTGGAATTGTGTTTGCTTGCAGTTCTTGCACATTAAAGGATCAAGTATGCCCTGTTGAAGAACAAGGCATCCACATGACCAGGTTTCTGACTTTGATTGAGGGAGAATTGTGGGATTACAGGAAGGCAGATTATCGTACCAAGACATCGGTGCTCATGTCAGATGAAATGCTGCCACAGTGATGAGAATGTGGTGTCAGTGGGTAGAGGAGGAACGAACTCACCAATGTGAAGGATCTCAATGCCCTGTCATACAAACGAATGAGAGGACAGACATCTCGTGCACATGGCTTTGAATGATCGTACAACCAAATCAAACACCTTAGCTCAACAGTTAGGGTGTGTTGCACATCAACCAGTGTCTACCCATATGGTTCAACATTGTCTGCAGCATCTGGGAATCTTTGCTAAGTGGCAATTGCTTTGGCTACCATTGACTCTACAACACAGGCATATGCGACTGCAATGGTGCCAAGAATGTTGAACATAGATGTGCAAATGGCATCATATTGTCTTTTCAGATGAATCCCACTTCAGTATGCAGCACTATGATGGACGAATCCATATCTGGTGGCACCGCAGCGACAGGCTCAGTGAGACATGCATGATGCAGCGGCATACAGGTCAGGCCCCTGGTATTATGATATTGGGTGCCATTGGACTCCACTTATGCACGAGCCTCATACACACTACCAGTATTTTGAACAGCCAGCATTACATACTGAGGTGTTGGAGCCTGTGGTTGTACCTTATCTTCAGGGGCTCTCTGGTGCCATTTACCAACAAAACAATGCCCAACCAAATGTGGCATGCATCATTCAATAATTCCTGGATAGCCACCATGTGACACTTCTGCCTTGGCCTGTGCATTCAGCGGATCTGTCCCCAATTGAGCATTTCTGGTCCATGATCTCACGACTAGCACACCAGACACCAGCAGCTGCTACAACAGATGAACTTTGGCTACATATTGAAACTGCATTGACTGACATTCCCCAAACACACATCTGATGTCTCATCCTCTCAATGCTGGACCATGTAGCAGCAGTTATTGCCACTCATGTTGGCTGCACAAGATACCGATTTCTTTGTATTCCACAAGTCTAACTGAGTTGCATTTGTAATCATTTGATCCTTGTAACATAAGCTACGTATTCACTAAATATGGCTTTGATATCTTGTCTTTCCTAGTGTTGCAACTTTAATGGCCAGCAGTGTAATTTTACAAATGATTTATAAATAAAATCATGATAAAATAACTATCAATTTCATTTACTTTTTCACACTGCAAAATAAAACGAAAGTGCAAATCTCATTCTTCATCTGTTGAATTTTTTTTTATACAAAAAAGAATATACAATGAAATCTAGCCAGGAATCACTATTTTTTATGCAACAAAAATTCGCCCCCTGCTCTCATCGTCAATGGTTTTGCTTAAGCCACGTTTCAATTTTGGTTTTGCAGATTTAGACTGCAGTTAAGTTTTTTAAATAATATTTCTATATTTATATATAGCTCAAACTTTATCTGATACAGACTACTTACTACAACAAGCACTAGAAGTTATAAATCCAACAAATTTTTCCACAAATTATAAAATAAATTGGCAAGGTCTCAATGGAAAGACAACACAAGCATCCCTACCAATGCACGGGAAACTAACATTAACAGCATGTAATGCATCCACTTTAAAACTGAAACCTCTGAACTGCTCTCATATGTACCTCATTTCATTTTAGATTAGACAAAGGTTGATACACCACTGACACAAATTTTGATGAAATTTTTCTGGAAGAATTTATCACCTTTCGCAAGAAAATCTACAAAACATTTTTGGTCACTCACAGTATTTGCAAGATATTGATTCAGCATTCATAAAACACTTATGTTTCCAAGTCTAAAGAATCTAATATCAAGCAGAGCATTAAATTTTCTCTACTCCATTCTTAATTAAGCAATACTACAAATGACTCCAGCAACATTTTAAAAAAATTCAACCTACACTTGATTTAAACAATAAATGGTAATCATAGATTTATTTGTTGACTTTTTAATGTCTATAAATCAATAAACGTTTTGTGGGAAAAATTTTGCTGACATACTGGACTTGAACCTGCATCTCTCCAGAAACATGACAGAGTATTCTACAGTTGAACTCATCCCAGAACTGTCTTTTTCCACTTAGTATGACTTTCTACTCTTCCCATGAGTAAGATGGAAATAAATAATGAAGTCACTTCATGCTAATTAGCATTAAATCATTAATAATGTTAAATAGTGTAAAGTGACTTCATTATTTATTTCCATCTTACTCAGTACAACAAAAAGGAAATAGATGCCACCCAAGATCACAGTGGTGCCAAATATGTGCCGAAAATCACAGGAAGAGTGAAAAGTCATACTAAGTGGAAAAAAGACAAGTGCTGGCATTAGTTCAATGGTAGAGTACTCTGGCATATTTCTGCGCAGATGAAAGTTTGAGTCCCATATGTCAGCGAAATTTTTTCCATGAATCATTTATTGATACACTTGACTTCATGTTATATTCTTCAATGATTTCACTAAGTGCAACTGTTTAGTTTAAAATGGAATATACTTTTACTTCTTCTTTCCCACAAAAGTGTTAAGAAGGAAATATATCAAACTTTGGTTTCTTTTCTTTTTTTGAATGGTACTGTGGTTAGATCTAATTTTTAGCTTGCTTTCTAAAATAAATAAAGCTATTGTTAAAATCATTGTTGTGCATCCACCAATCGAGCGTATCACATCTCTTTCTCATCCCGCTGCCAGGAAAGTGTCTGCCTGATGATGTGTCGAAGCAGACAGCACAAAACATGCCACAATGCCTAGTCACCAACATCTCATATAGGTAACCAGCTCAGCACACTAATAGGAATGTGAAGTTTAGATTGGGTTGTTTTACCTCTGAGCGGCACTTTTTTGCACACCATGGGCTAAATGGCCAGGTCACATGGACCCCAAAGACTCAGAGAAGGTTGGGGGAGGGGACCCACTGGAACAGCTGTTGGGAGACAGATGGTAGCCTCCCGTCAAGGCCATCCAGCGTGTTCTTTAACGTGCACAGGGTACGACTCTCCTGCACACGGGGCCATGGCTTAACGTCCCATCCAACGGACGGCGGCCTTTCCAAGCCCATCAGTGTCCCCTCTGACTGTGGGCAGGGCGGGGAATTTTGCGGTGTGTGAAGTTTAGAATTACACCCAGTGACTCATATTACAGAGAAAGCAAAGTGCAACACAACCGCACGTAAGAACTCTATCTCCAAGTGAGAGGCAATGTGAAAACATCAGCTACCAAGAACAGCACACAACCCAGAATTGTCCTCCTTGAACAACTGATGAAGCTACATCTAGAGGAATGAAAGAAGAAAAAAAAATGGAGGTATGACTATTTAACCTAAATTTCACCGCACTGATCTACAACCATCAATTACCCCATTAGTGTCAATGAGCCGATTGTTTGTTGCAATACCACATGACTAGTCAGTACCTACATCGCTTATAGAGTTATTTTAATCTTTCTTTAATAGGATTCCCATTTTACTGATCTCCCAAAAGTTTTAATACCTCTCTCTAATGGGGAAAAAAGTCAAAAATTGCAAAACTGAACTAAAATTGCAAATAATTATAAAAATAATATCACATTTTTTCTCTTTTAATTTTTATTGAATATCTATTATTTTATTCTGCAGAATTAAATGCTTTTCTTTTGGTAAAACACATAACCAATTTCTCTTCAGCAATTACTTCAATTTAAGGATCTAATATTTGTTTGTTATCTGCTGAAGGTGCTTTGAAATTTATTTGAGAACCATTCAAAGTTTATTGTCAGAAACTCACAACATTAAAAATTAAAAGCATCATAAGTTTCCTTGTGATAGTGTTTCATCAGCTTAATGCTAATAGTGTGGTTGCTGTTTCTCAACAGCATTTTTATGATAGCACAGATGTCATATTTAACATTTGCATTCACAGGAAACATCTTTCAACATTAGAGAAACTTGAAGTTGGAGAAAATATTACTTTTGTGAGATACAAACCCATGCTTCACTAGCAACGGGATATTACCTGTGAATAACCAATGTCAGGTTTTTCACCTGATACTGAATTCATGCACTTTTTTTTAGAAAAATAAAAGGAGGGAGGGGGGGAGATAAGGTACTCCCCTACCAAAGGACCTAGAAGCTTCATCTGGCTTCTTCTGGTTTCTCAAACAACATATAAACACTTAAATAAGAACAAGTCCACTGCCTTGGTAGTCAGGTACACTAACCACTAGACCAGGTAAATATGTGAACATTACTTTTATAGTGACAATGGACTGTCCTTTGCTGACTGGCATGCAGTCTCTGTCAATCAGCTATCTTCATAGACATTGCTGATGGAAATTTTCCATGGTGGAAGCAGCTCAGTAGGTAAAAGTGCCACTGAGTTATCAGGTCTATTTTTTTTTACTAACTTATAATTTTGCCATTTAGAATATTTAATAACTCTATATGTGCAGTAGGCGAGTGTTAACTTGCTTGGCTATTGATAAAAAAAACTTAAGTTCAAGTCCTTGATAAGCTATAGATGTTTCTTTTCTGTGTTGGGGGGCGGGGGTGGCTCAGTCAGTAATGTGCTAGGCTCGTAATCTGTAGTTTCCAGGTTCGAGTCCCAGCTGGGTCAGCGCTGAGATTTATCTCTGCAAAATTCCCCATCCTGCCCATGGTCAGTAGGGGACACTGATGGGCTTGGAAAGGCTGCCATCTGTCGGATGGAACATTAATCTGTGGCCCCATGTACGGGAGAGCCAAATCTTGTGCACGTTAAAGAACACACTGGATGGCCTTGGCAGGAGACTACCATCTGTCTCCCAACAGCTGTTCCAGTGAGTCCCCTCCCCCAACCTTCTCTGAGCCTTCAGGATCCATGTGACCTGGCCATTTAGCCCACGGTGTGCAAAAACATGCTGCTCAGAGCAAAACAACCCAACTTTTCTGTGTTGCTTTTCTACTGAGATCTCTCCTTTCTAACATATCTCCTCTCTGGCATATTATACTAACAGGCTCCTATCAGACTTTTGTGACAAGCAACTTCTTGAAGAGTGATTTTTTTTTTTGCATTACATGAACACAATACAGCAAACATTTTAAAAGGATATAATGTTGCAATTTAGTAGAAGTTTTTAACAACATATTATTATAAGAAATATGAAACTACATAAAAAAATACACCAGCCACCTCCCAAATGGAACTCAGGACTTCCTAGTTATACACTAGTTGCTCAGCAGGCCCAAATCTATTAAAAATTAAAGGGGAGGGGGAGACTGGATTCCCATTGCAGTACAATATTCCCACCTCCACCCCCATTTTAGAGGATTTTAAAAATATTTCTTCAAAAATGTGCTCAGGCTTAATAATATTTTTGCCTCTATTACACTTACTAGCATTCTCAAGGGGGGAAGGCATTACCCCTCCCCACTCGATCCAGCCTTGCCCAACAATCAGGGGCGGGGGTGGCTCAGTCAGTAGCGTGCCAGGCTCGTAATCTGCAGTTTCCAGGTTCGAGTCCCAGCTGTGTCAGTGTTAAGACTTATCTCCACAAAACTCCCCACACTGCCCACGGTCAGTAGGGGACACTGACGGGCTTGAAAAGGCCGCTGTCCGTCGGATGGGAGGTTAAGCCGTGGCCCCATGTGTAGGAGAGCTATACCCTGTGCTCGTTAAAGAACAAACTGGATGGCCTTGACAGGAGGCTACCATCTGTCTCCTAACAGCTGTTCCAGTAGGTGCCCTCCCACCTTCTCTGAGCCTTCGGGGTCCTTGTGACTTGGCCATTTAGCCTATTGTGTGCAAAAAAGTGCCGCTCAGAGGTAAAACAACTCAAACAGCTCAAAGCTCAACAATCACCTAAGGCTATGGGACTTCCCACTTGCTTAGATAAGGTTATGAAAGAAGCAAGTATTGGATTGTTACTTCTTAGTAGTTAAAATGGTTTGACTCAACAATACACCATTTAAAATAACTGGGAACGTGATTTTTTTTTTTACCAGCAAATATATATAATTACCAGATGTTAATCATGATCATGATACAAGTGCTATCACCTCAGTTTAACTGGCACACAACCATGAGGTGAGTTGGTCTGGTTTCACAACTACGAATTCTGTTTCTGATACTATTAGAAGTTTTTTAAAGCCACAGATATTGGATGGACAAGTACCATATGAAGAGGATCTCAGATAAAATATAAAAGATATTTAAATAAAAGAACTGTCTTCTGTAACTGAACAGAGGTGAAAGGAAAGTTTGAAGGTACTATGAAAAGCATAGTAAAACTAGAAGAATATAAGCTCATCGGACAAAAAATTAGTCATCTCCTGCCACAAGAGGGTTACATCCATTCGACAGCAACAGAGGGCGCACCAGTAATAAATGTGTCCTACAAATAGCTGTGCCATGTGCTAAAGTTCATACAGTGACATGAAGGGTTTGTGTGCCATGTGTGTGTTAGTCGCTCTGTGAAACATGGGTCGCGCCAAAGATGTGAATGAGGGCATAGTATACAAGAAGTTCCTGCCTTTGCAGGTGTTTCAAAATGTACTGTCCAAAGGGTCTTCCAGCAGTGGCATACATCGCAGTCCACCACTAATTGTTACCAGAACTGTGGCAGAAAGACTGTGCTCACCAATAGGGACCACCGCAGTGTGTCACGCACTGTTAGGGCAAACCACTTTGCAATGAGGCAGAATTTTGCAAGGAGCAGAGTACCGTAGAAGAAACCCGTGTTAACAGCTCTGCACAAGGCTGCACAGCTACAGTGGGCACAGCACCACAAAGACTGGACTGTCGACTCTTGGAAGTGTGTGATCTGGTTGAATTGAGTCATGTTTTTGTTTGTACTCAAATGATGCAAGGCATATTGTAAGTCACATGAAGCCTTCCATGCAGACTGTGTGCAAGATTCTGTTCAAGCTGGTTATGGTTTGACTCAACAACTCTGTGATGCTCTGGGTGTTTCATGTATGAGGAAATGGGTCATTTGATTGCAGTGACATCACACTTGAACCAGAAGGGCTATATGGAGCTACTGGACGACCACATGTTGCCTTTTGTGTAGCATCTCCACAGTGAACACAAGAAGGATACTCCAGTCTTCCAAGACCACAATTGTCGAGTGCACAGGGCTCGAAGTGTGTCGGATTGGCACAATAAGCATTCTGAAACCTTTGAACATCTCGACTGGCCTAACAAATCCCCAGATTTGAATCCCATAGAAAACTTGTGAGACTATTTGGGGCAACAAATGAAGCACTGTCCCAGCCATCCAGCTAAACTGCGGCATTTGCTGCTGGAAGAGTGGATGAATATTGATGTACACTATATCCACACACTGGTGGCATCCATACCAGACAGGATTTTGGCTGTTCTTCGATCACATGGAAGCGTTACACGTTATTAGGTGACATTCAGCCATGGGTGATTAATTTTTTGCCCAGTGAGCTTATATTACCTCTGGTGAATATGGGAATCTAATTTTTAAAGAGAATAAAGCTTTAATTTACCAGATTATGCACTCTTTAAAAGTTTTAATTCAAACTAATAAATGATTGGAAAAATGCAAATAGTAGTATTTGTTAATACTGATACAGTGGCCCCATGTACAGGATGTAATCCGTGGCCCCATGTACAGCATAAAATACATAAAAGCATTTATCTTTTATTCTTCAGTTTAAAAAGTTACTTTTCTCACACTCCTTCAAGAAAAGGGAGCAGCTATTACTGTCAGTGGAATAGCTTTTGACACTCTATCAATGAAATTTCTACCAAAAACAGATCACTTGCAATATTCATTAAAAGTTTCACTTTTCCATATTTAATGCTCTCTAATAATGTAAATTAAAATTACTTATGGATTTGAAAAAATGCAAATTAGAATATTTCATTGGTACCTATATAACTAAAACAAAATTTTTCAATTATCTCTCAAAACAAGACAGTTGTGTTTCCCACTACTGGATATATAAGGCCAACTTATTGTTATCAGTACAAACCTCAAAACCTTAACATTCCACCATCAAAATTCCAGCATAAATACAACATTTATAATATTTCTTTAAAATTTTGCAATTTTCCAACTTTTTCCACCATTAGAGGGCACAATAAAAACTTTTGTGAGATTTGAAAAGTGTGAATTGTAATATTTCATCAATACTTACAGTACTGTGCGAATTAGTTGGGACAAGCAAAGCCTGTAGAACCTCTTCGATCCAGCCACATCCAGCAATCCCCCAAACACCCACCCAAGGTCATGTTTTGGGGATGTTTCATAGCTTCCAGGCCACAGACACTTCACCCCATTGAAGGAATGATGGACAGCAAAAAGTACATAGGTGAAAATGGTCCCAACACTGCAGAAGCTGTTTCCTAATGACGATGGGGTATTTCAACAGGATCTGGCTCCATGCTACAATTCTAAGCTTGCTAAGAGCTTCTTTACCCAGCAACATTTGAAGGTATTGGAGTGGCCAGGAAATTCACCCGATCTAAACCCCATTGAAAATTTGTGGGCCATTATTAAAGCACGGGGAAAACCAAAATGATAGAAAGTGTCATGAAAGTGTGGTACCACGACCCTGAAGTGAAGGAGATGTGTGGAAAGCTAGTGGCATCAATGGTTGAGAGTATGGAAGAAGTAATTAAAGCTAAGGGGGGTCACATTCACTATTAACTACACTATTAAACAAATAAATATTTTAGTTGTGTCTTAGTTGTTCTTTGTTACTGCATTTTCCTATTGTCCCAACTAATTTGCACAGTACTGTATCTAACCCAATAAGAATTTTTAATTAATCTCTAAAGACAAACAATTATCTCTTAAAACAAAAAGATTGCATATTTCACCACCCCTGGGGTAAGGGTTGGATTGTTTTACCTCTTAGTGGCACTTTTTTTGCACACAATGGCCAGGTCACAAAGACCCTGAAGGCTCAGAGAAGGTTCGGGGAGGAAACCCCAGGACAGCTGTTAAGAAACAGATGGCATTCTCCAGTCAAGGCCATCCACAACATGTTCTTTTGGGTGCAAGGGTATGGCTCTCCTGCAGATAGGGCCATAGCTTTACATCCCATGCAACAGATTTCCAAGCCCATCAATGTTCCCTGCTGAAGAAGGGTGGGGAGTTTTGCAGAGATAAATCTCAAAGCTGGTCCAGATGGGACTCGAGCCTGGGAACTGCAGATTATAACTATGGCATACTACCGACTGAGCTATTCTAGCCCTGTTGAGTGCAAATAGAAACCTTGTGACCTTCACATTTCACCACCAAAATTTCAAAGTTCTAGCATAAATACATTGTTCACAATATTATTCATTTAAAAGTTTGCAAATTTCAATTTTTTCCACCATTAGAGGGCAAAATTTACACTTTGGGAAGAATGAATCAAAATATTTCATCAATACCTACCAAACCCCCCCAAAAAATAATTTATCTCTAAAAATAAAAAAAAGTTGAATGTCTATAGCTGGGCAGACAAGACAGACAATAAAGTGAAAGCATTATTTCCTTTTTTTTAATGAGATAAAAACACTGATGTAATGGAGGATATACAGTAATGAAGATACAGTGATTCAGAATTCACATAACCTATATTATATAATTTCATTTATTCTCAATTTATGTTTACAAATTGTTAACAAAGGGTTACAATAAATGTTGAAGGTGAATCAGGAAACTGTTTATTGAAGTCAGTTTAAACAGTTACAAATGATTTGGTTGATAAACAATGTTCAACTATTATATATATTTAGCCTGAAAAAATTTCATTACGGGCAACTAGCACAATGCACGTCACCAACAAAGAACTGTCAGTGTGAGAACTAAACAGTGTTGCGTATGTCAGTGACTGAAGGGTTGCCAACATTAGAATTAGTATTTAATACCTTTCAGTTGGCATAAAATAATGAGCATTTACATTTTGGGTTACGAAAATTTTGAATCACTCTGTATTATTCACGATGGGAGAATGCAGTGACAGATACGTGCTCTTTTCTAGTATGTATGCTGATAGTTCCATCGATCTGTAACATGAGATTTAACAGAAGTTACTATCTTCATGTTAACTTATATACTTTCAAGAAGTTAAAATTAATTGTAAAATCGCCACCTAATGAAATATTCTACTGTTTTAATGCAAATTGTATAGTTGATGCCCTAATGTTTAGCAGTGAATTTCTAATCTGTTATTTTAGCAGCTGCCTCTGATATATTATGTTTAATTACTTCAACATTTATTAGCATAAAGAGATAAACTTCAGTCAAAAATAAATAAAAATAAATACCCCCTCAAGAAGCTGCTTGCCACAGAGGTCTGACAGGAGCCTGTTAGTTTATATGCCATAGGAGAAGGTCTGAGAGGATGGCAGGCCCTCAGCAGAAAAACGACACAAACAGCCATGACTTACTCGGGGCTCGAACCCAGGTCTCTTAGATCAGTAGCCAAGCGCGCTAACCACTCGGCCATAAAGCCCATGCTAAAATTGATGGAACTCGTGTGATTCACTTTCCATTTTGCAGCACATAGAACAGAGAATCCTAGAAGCTATTCTAGCTTTTACAGTCCTTCCCATAAAAGGACATGCCCTACTAAGACCAAAGTCACTGCTGATCACTGCCTTAGTTAGAGCTAACAATACTAGCATACGTATAGATAAGGATCTGATTTGGCAATATGCTTCTCCTATGGTGAACAATATTTTCATTACTGAATATCCCTCAAATATATTAGTGACTTCTACTATGGTTTCATGGCACTTTTAAACCGTTATTCCAATTTACACTGAAACACCTAAGGATTTTCAGACGTGGCTGAGACAGTGCCATCTATACTCAAGGAGATGCAACTTTTTCAGTCGTTGCTATTGATTATCAGATGTTTTTTTTTATTTGTGACATATAGGACAGAGAAGAATCCTAGAAGCTACTCCTAGCTTTTACATGCCTTCTCATACAAGGACATGCCCTACTACGACTGAAGTCACTGCTGACCATTGCTTTAGTGATGCACAGTATTCCCTGTTAAGATATACATCAAACATTATTTAATAGATTCTGAAAAAAATTCATCACCGACACGGCGGGAATCGAACTCGCATTTCTCCAATGCATGGTGCAATGGTAGCGCGCTCTGGCATGAATCTGGAGAGATGAAGGTTTGATTCCCGTCGTGTTGGCGATGAATTTTTTTCAGAATCTATTAATTAATGTTCAATAATTTACTTAAGCAGGCCCGGATCTAGAAAAAATTTTGGGAGATTAAGTAATCTGAATGAAATGGGGCAGCCAAGATTGAGCCAAAACAAACCAGAATGCCATCACAATATAAAATTTCCCCTCCATTCTAGTTATTCTGAGGCTGGAGCAGGACTCTTTTCCCCTAGAACCAGCCCTGCACTGAAGACTCTCTTCATAATGCTTATCCAACATCTATGTATATTTAAACAACTTAAGTGGGATATTGTTCAAAACTTCCTTCTAAATTACAACCTTTACATTGTTTTCAAACTTTATTCATAAGTAACCAAGAAATAGTTTCAAGACCCTCATTATAATGATAGAATTTTTACATTATTTATATCTTTCTACAGTTACCATTTAATTTATACTAAATTAAATTCTAGTCCATATTGATTTAAACATTGAGTGAATTTTAAAATGTACAAAAATTACTGTTAATCAATAGCAAATCACAGATTACCTGTTGACATAGAATTCAAAAAATACTTTTGTGAAAAAAATTAACTTCACAAATTACTATTGTCAACTAATTTCAAAAGTAACTTTAATTGCCAATGTAACATTTATTTTGAAATATTATCATCAAAAAACATCAATAGAAATTTTACAAACAATTCCTGCATCATGAGAGGAATGGAAAGGCAAATGAAGTTCCACATCATTTGAGGAATGAGGCTTTTTTCTTTAATTATTTGTATCCTTTATAAATTTTTAAAAGTTTAATTTCTATACAATTTGCAAAAAAATTACTCCTGTACCTAAGTTGTTAAAAATAAAAAAAAATACAGAAATTAAAAAAAAAACATTTCCAGTAAATTAATAATTACTTAATATCATAAGCAGAAGAATGATAGTGCTTACCATGTTCCTACTTGACTGCAGTTCATCAATAGTACGTTTCTTTGGGATTATTAAACAAGCTCTTCCTCTTTGAAGACACCCCATCAAACTGTTGACTATCTATAGAAAAATAATAATTTAAATAAATTTCGTTAAAATTTCTGACCCCCCCCCCCATCCCAGAGAAATGGACATTAGAAACATTTTTGAAATCTTTAGAAGAAAAGGTTCCTCTGTACAAATCACCCAAAAATTGCATCTCAATACATTTGGCAACTCTAATCAATTTATTTGTCTCTTGAACTTTTTTAATTTCTAGAGATCTTTGTTTTTTTAAATTTGATATAAATTTTTATACACAATAAAAATCCTTGATAGAATTTGGATCAGTATTATAATCATTTATGCTTACTCATTAAGTTTAATTACAATGTAATAATACATACACTGGCCACTGAATTAGAAACCTTTATGCAGATGTACATAAATGTCACTTGTGCAGCATATATGCAAAATACGAGGTCACGTGCAGCACGACATGATCTAGGCAACCATTTAAGACTGCTGATCATCAGTAATCGTCAATAGTGTTGATCACAATGGGAAAAACAAAGGATCTTTCAGGGTTCGATAAAGGGCTTATTGTGGGTGCCAATCTGGCTGGAGTGACAATTTTAAAAACAGCAGAGTTGACTGGTTTCTCAAAAGGTGAGATATCTCAGTTTTTAATCAGTGGAAAAATAATCCACATTGCTTGTCTAAGAGGTGTAAGTGTGGTGTGACAACAATCTGTCAGGAATGGAAGGGTTGTACGAAGAAACAGGACTTCCTGTGTGCAGCAATTGACCAAAGCATTCAATGAAGGCTGCTCCCAAACCATATCTCAGCGAACTATGCGCAGGGAATTGAAGAGGATCAGTATTAGCAGTTGCATGCCTATACAGAAACCACTGATTTCTGCAAAGAACTGGAAAGTTCATTCAGTGGTGTTAGGAATACCATGACTGGACATTGGAAGACTGGAAAAGAGTTATGTGGTCCGACGAGTTGCTGTACACCTTGTTCTGTACTGATGGTAGGCATAGAGTTTGGCAGGAGCCCCATGAAACAATGGGCCTAGTTTGCCTTATAAACACAACTCAAGGTCAAGCTTTAGAACCATTGGGTTAAACAATCAGAAAAAAATTTTGGTGAAAATTTTAGGACCAGGCACCATGAGCATTGGTGGAAACATTTTAGGGTGGGCAAACAGTATATCAATGTTTCGAAAGAAAAAAAATTGACTCATGCCATCTATAATAAGTGCAATTGCTATCATGTATATATCTTGACCATAATACATCTAAGAATGGTTAAAAACAAAATGAGAAAAAAAAAGGGTAACTTGTTACTGAAAATACACATAACAATGTTTTTTCATAGTACTAAATGAAAATAAATGGTATACTTCTGAAAACAAGAAAAAAAATCAAAAGGATTATCTGAACATTGTTGCCATTATCTGAACATTCCAACCAATCAAGTTCCATATCCTGCAATGTGAATTTTTATCCAGCAAGTGATGACTGTTTCATGGATGACAATGCTATTGTCCATCATGCAAGATGTGTTCAGCAAGCATGACAGCGACTTCCACTATCTTCCCTGGTCAACACAAAGCCCAGATCTGAACACCATTGAGAATGTAAGGGACATGTTAGAAAAACATATCCGGGGGCAAATCCTCTTCCATCAAATCTGAGCCAGTTAAAGGACTGTCTGGTGAATGCATGGTATGCTGGAGATGTAATATAATGCTATACCATTGTGTTACACAAGTAGGGGAAGTATCAGAAATGAAGTTCTGTTAGGAAGTTTTACCTCTGAGCCACACATTTTTGCATATATTGAACTAAATGGCCATGTCAAAAGACTCTGAGTGCTCAGAGGTTTGAGGAAGGGGACCCACTGGATAGTTGTTAGGAGATAGATGATAGCCTCCCATCAAGCATGTTCTTTAACATGCACAGAATATGGGCTCTCCCATACATGGGATCACAGCTTAACATCCCATAGACAGAAACATTCCATTAACAAAAATAAATAACATGAGAGTTAAAACACTTAAAAAAAGTTGTTTTCTTTTTCTAAAAACAACTGAAGTTTTCTTGCTTTTACTAGTAGTTATCCAAGATTTTACTTGATACCAATACATATTAAAAGATGCAGACTGAGTTTTGTATCTCTGATTTGCAGAACATTATATGGCCTGCAGAGGCAGTTCCATCCTCCCCCTAACACCTAAGAAAAATCGATCGAAAAATTAATTTATGATGAATAACATATGTGCACCAAAATTTAATATTGTTTTTCACTTAAAGGAATGTAATTTTGATTTTTTTCTTGTTTTCAGAAGTATACCATTTATTTTCATTTAGTACTATGAAAAAACATTGTTATGCGTATTTTCAGTAACAAGTTACCCCTTTTTTTCTCATTTTGTTTTTAACCATTCTTAGATGTATTATGGTCAAGATATATACATGATAGCAATTGCACTTATTATAGATGGCATGAGTCAATTTTTTTTCTTTCGAAACATTGATATACTGTTTGCCCACCCTAAAATGTTTCCACCAATGCTCATGGTGCCTGGTCCTAAAATTTTCACCAAAATGTTTTCCTGATCGTTCAACCCAGTGGTTCTCAAACTGTGGGCAGTGAGCAGCTTAGAAGGAGATTGTAAAGCTTTGATAGCTTTATATTTGCTAGTATTTTAGTGCATTTTTTTTTTCAAATACATAGGTAGGGAAGGGCCAAGGATAGCATAATTTTATCTACAATTTTAGGGGATCACATTAATTTACTACAATTCTAGGGGATTGAGTGTCAAGTTATTATAATTCTAGGACAAGAAATCTGTAAGACTATTACAGTTCTAGGGAGTTGCATAAATTTATTACAATTCTAGGGGGTTGCAGTGTCAAGTTATTATAATTCTGGGGTATGTAATCTGTAAGAATATTACAATTTTAGAGGGATGCAGTGTTTAAGAGGTTAAGCCAGAGCTACAGAACCTCTGGCTTAATCTCTCAAATGGGTGTTCCAAAAAAAAGTTCACTTTATTCATTATACACATTATAAATATATATAAAAGAAATATAATCAACATATTGATAAATAACACTATGAAATACTCTACCACAACATAAAGCAGAATTGGCTTTCAAATGCACATTCAACACCACTGAGTTACACTTCCCCCCCCTCCTCTTCTCCACAGGTATTCCCCTCACCCACTCACTCCTGAAAGCTAGACGAGAACATTGTCAAGCAATGAGATGCAATTGGATAGCATAAATTAACCCAGGTCTCCCTTGTCTCACTTGTGTTCTACTGAAAGCTGCCACAAGGTCAAGCAAAACAAATGTGACTCGTGGGTACATCACATTTCCCGATCACAAGACTTAGTTGCAATTAGCCTCAAATGGTCTTCCCTTTCCCACTGACACTGTCAATCAAGAGCAAAATATAAATCGAAAAAGCAATAGCTTAGTTTTTCTGCTTAAAATATTAGCTGAAACATTAAATTTTCGTTTTCTATCAAAATTATAATTTAGTTTTTATTATAGTTTGAAACACAGCAAATTGGTTAAAAAATAATTTACTACACGAATATGCTGTTTTCCTCAGAGTACAATTCTTAGTATACTGCAACCAATTACTCAAGACTATATAATCTATATTCTAGGTATGAGCTACTAGACCTGGTAAAAAGTTAACTTAAGGGATTTTTTTAATCTAGTTAAAAAGTCCAAAGTAGAGTTGTAAATCATTTACCATTATAAAAAGGCCAACTGGCTTCAGCTACCATTGCAAATCTTGATTAATCATCGAAGCTTTTTTCTTCTTCCTGATACTTGAAGAAATGATGATAATACTTAGAAGATTTTGCAATATAATTGCTGTGCACCGTAGATACCAGTCCGGATGATGTTTCATGATGTTAATTCCCTTGATATTTCACCGATAATGATTGACTATATAAGGTCACTTATCCGTTGAGTAGTAACTCATTACAACTTAGGAACAATAGATTTTCAAAGACGCTCACAATATAACATTCAACATAGCTCACAATAATGTATTCTTAGTGATTAAGCCAATTTGTGAACAGCATATTTTGTGTGCCCGTTTAAAATAACAGCCAATGAAAGAATTAACTATTTAAATGTTAAAATCATAACGGTATTCGTCTTTCAAGACTTATAAGGCAACTAGTTTCGTCCCGAACGCATGCGGGGCCTTTTCATGAGCAACATGAAATGAAATGGCAAGAGTATAAATAGTGGTCTCCCCTATTGGTGATTCAGTACATTACTGTGATGCTCGCACAGCAGGAGATTCCACGCCATAGGTAAGGGTGGAATCTCCGTGTTGCACAAGTGGTCCTTGTTTAAATTAATTAGAAGGTTTTCAGCGTATTGCAATTGGAATTGACTGGGTGGTGCAACTAAAGGTTTACCTGTTAAAGTGTCAATTTTAATTTGATTATGTATGATAGTTTGCGATAAAGCAGTAGTATCAGTTTTATTTTTAACATCCATTTGATGTTCATTCATACGCTGTTGATATGTACGATAAGTTGTTCCGATATATTTATTTTTCCCTACTAATTTTTCATCAGCATCAGTATTTCGATTTCATACACCCCCCCCCCCCCCTGTTGCACTTCGTTTATCCTGATAATTAATTAATAAATTTCTAACTGTATTTTGGACAGTGTATGGCATTTTTATATTATATTTATTCATGATGTTTTTAAGTGTTTTGGATATTCCTGGAATGAAAGGAAAAGTATGCGAATATTGGGTCAGCAGGATCCATTATCTGTGAAGGATTGGGTTGAGATGTTTTTTGTGTACAGAATTTGGCATTTTTTTTAACTTTCATAACAAATGCATCTGGGTATCCTGCCAATCTCGTTATATCATATATAAAATTTAGTTTGGTATGCAATATATCTTTATTGGAGGAATATATATAAGCTCGTATAAAATAGGTTTTTGTGTCAGAATTTTTATAACTAATAGGGTGTGCTGAGTTAAAGGGGATAATATTAGGAATAAATGTGGGTTTATGGTATATGGCGGTATTACAGGATAATTGACTATGTTTGATTAATATATCAAGGAATGGTAATTCACCATTCTTTTCTGATTCATGGGTGAATTTAATAGTAAGTAACACTGTGTTAAATGCGTCTATTAATCGATTAAGTTCTGAAATTGAATGGTCCCAAAAAATTAATGTGTCGTCCACGTACCTAAGGTAAAGGAGGGATTTAAATTTTGAATTTTTTAGAACTGTCTCCTTAACATGGCACATTACAATGTTGGCCACAAGTCCAGACAAAGGGAAGCCCATTGGGACACCCTCCATCTGGACCCAGGGCCGATCGCCAACGACGAACTAATTAGATGATCCATTACTAAAGCATGTATATTACCATTATACCCTGATTTACCCCAGATGTTTGGGGCGGGGGTGGCTCAGTCGGTAGCGTGCCAGGCTCGTAATCTGTAGTTCCCAGGTTTGAGTCCCAGCTGGGTCAGCGTTGAGATTTATCTCTGCAAAATTCCCCGCCCTGCCCACGGTCAGTAGGGGACACCGATGGGCTTGGAAAGGCCGCTGTCCGCCGGATGGGACGTTAAGCCGTGGTTCCGTGTGCGGAAAGCCATACCCTGTGCACGTTAAAGAACACGCTGGATAGCCTTGACGGAAGGCTACCATCTGTCTCCCAACAGCTGTTCCAGTGGGTCCCCTTCCCCAACCTTCTCTGAGCCTTCGGGGTCCATGTGACCTGGCCATTTAGCCCATGGTGTGCAAAAAAGTGCCACTCAGAGGTAAAACCCAACCCAACCCAACCCCAGATGTTCGTAAAAGTTAAATTGCACAAGGATAATGCACCTTTCCGACCATTAATTAATAAGCGTAAATCTCCAACATATGCATTAGAACATGCTCTGTTTGATTTTTTCAGCCCTTACTTTCCACCAACACTATATACACTAACTTCTTGTCATGACGCTATTCAACATACACAACAGATTAGCATTAGCGAGACGATGACCATCCACTCCCTTGACGTCGTATCGCTGTACCCGAATACACCTATTTTGGATACGGCGATGCGACTGAAAGTGAAGTGGTTGAGAGTCGCCAGGCCCACGGCCCAACAGTACTTTAGTATGCATGAAGCTCTGGACCTGGCTACTTCATCTAATTGGTTCGTCGTTGGTGATCAGCTCTGGGTCCAGATGGAGGGTGTCCCAATGGGCTCCCCTTTGTCTGGACTTATGGCCGACATTGTAATGTGCCATGTTGAGGAGACAGTTCTAAAAAATTCAAAATTTAAACCCCTCCTTTACCTTAGGTACGTGGACGACACATTAATTTTTTGGGACCATTCAATTTCAGAACTTAACCGATTAATAGACACATTTAACACAGTGTTACCTACTATTAAATTCACCCATGAATCAGAAAAGAATGGTGAATTACCATTCCTTGATATATTAATCAAACGTAGTCAATTATCCTGTAATACCGCCATATACCATAAACCCACATTTATTCCTAATATTATCCCCTTTAACTCAGCACACCCTATTAGTTATAAAAATTCTGACATAAAAATCTATTTTATACGAGCTTATAGATATTCCTCCAATAAAGATATATTACATACCAAACTAAATTTTATATATGATATAACGAGATTGGCAGGATACCCAAATGCATTTGTTATGAAAGTTAAAAAAAATGCCAAATTCTGTACACAAAAAACATCCCAACCCAATCCTTCACAGATGATGGATCCTGCTGACCCAATATTCACATACTTTTCCTTTCATTCCAGGAATATCCAAAACCCTTAAAAACATCATGAATAAATATAATATAAAAATGCCATACACTGTCCAAAATACAGTTAGAAATTTATTAATTAATGATCAGGATAAACGAAGTGCAACAGGGGGGGGGGAGGTGTATGAAATCGAAATACTGATGCTGATGAAAAATTAGGAGGGAAAAATAAATATATCGGAAAAACTTATCGTACATATCAACAGCGTATGAATGAACATCAAATGGATGTTAAAAATAAAACTGATACTACTGCTTTATCGCAAACTATCAAACATAATCAAATTAAAATTGACATTTTAACAGGTAAACCTTTAGTTGCACCACCCAGTCAATTCCAATTGCAATACGCTGAAAAACTTCTAATTAATTTAAACAAGGACCACTTGTGCAACACGGAGATTCCACCCTTACCTGTGGCGTGGAATCTCCTGCTGTGCGAGCATCACAGTAATGTACTGAATCACCAATAGGGGAGACCACTATTTATACTCTTGCCATTTCATTTCATGTTGCTCATGAAAAGGCCCCGCATGCGTTCGGGACGAAACTAGTTGCCTTATAAGTCTTGAAAGATGAATACCGTTACTATTTTAACATTTAAATAGTTAATTCTTTTATTGGCTGTTATTTTAAACGGGCACACAAAATATGCTGTTCACAAATGTAGCTTAATCACTAAGAATACGCTATTGTGAGCTATGTTGAATGTTATATTGTGAGCGTCTTTGAAAATCTACTGTTCCTAAGTTGTAATGAGCTACTACTCAACAGATAAGTGACCTTATATAGTCGATCATTATCGGCGAAATATCAAGGGAATTAACATCACGAAACATCATCTGGACTGGTATCTACGATGCACAGCAATTATATTGCAAAATCTTTTAAGTATTATCATCATTTCTTCAAGTATCAGCAAGAAGAAAAAAGCTTCAAAGATTAATCAAGATGTGCAATGGTAGCTGAAGCCAGCTGGCCTTTTTATAATGGTAAATGTTTTACAACTCTACTTTGGACTTTTTAACTAGATTAAAAAAATCCCTTAAGTTAACTTTTTACCAGGTCTAGTAGCTTATACCTAGATATAGATTATATAGTCTTGAGTAATTGGTTGCAGTAGACTAAGAATTGTACTCTGAGGAAAACAGCATAATCGTAAGTAAATTATTTTTTAACTTAGTTTTTACTAATAAATCAGCACTTTAGTGTTGATTCACATTTTAGAGGAAATATTGTCTTGAGCAGGGTGGGATATGAACCTGTGACCTCCTGATAACATGTCAGGTGCTCTGGACCACTGAGCTACCGGCCGCCAATCAAGATCTCCTCTAATTAACGCTATGAACATTTCTATTATGTCTCATATAGGCGCTATTCAAGCAATTTAGCCACAACCGACACTTAAAATGCTGATTTATTAGTAGATATTGAATATGTCGAGTTTAGTTCATGAATTTATAACTTAGTTTTGTTTTCTCAATTAAAAGCAAAACTTAGCAAATCAGCCCTTTGGGGCTGAGCCCCACCGCCTCTAATGATGCGATACCACTGCTTTCTTATGTATTTTGTTAATCTGATGATATATATAGTGTGCCTCCTGTTCTATCTGATAAAAATAATTAATTTTCTGCTTTAATGCTTGTTGTGTAGTACAACATCTAAATTTCATTCATATTTTTTCCCAAATTTACCACTAGAGTTACTAGATTGTACATCTTTGGTATTGTTTTATATCCACTGTTTGACATGTGCTTAAAAATGAGGCCTCAAATTGTAACCAATAGTAGTTACTTCTGCATGCATTATTAGGAAAGGCTTACTTGTGTCAATACAGTTTATATTAGGTCTCAATTTAGGTGGAACAAAATATAGCTTTTGCACACATCCACATAATTCTCATAGAGCCATAGGCTATGGAGGTCTACCCATTCTGTGCAATTTAGGTATCCACATATATATATATCTAGAGCAATAGCTTCTGAATTTTGCTACTGCAGCACAATTCTAATAATGTCCTGTTTGGCATTATCCATCCACTTCATTTTAGGTCTGCCCCTTTACCCTGAGCTTTTAGTCACATTGTCATCTCTATTTTTTACTTAATGTTCTACATGTGGACAAATGGCCAATATTATCTCTTCCTCCAATATGCTGCTTAAAGGTAGCTGTTGACTTCTTTGTCTAACCAATCCATTATTTGCATAATCAAACTACCTAATACCCAAAATTATGTATTACCATCTGGAATAACAATAATAAAAAAAAATCAAAGATGTAAGTAATAACAGAAATTTTTTTAACACTATACATCTAAATAATGAACTTTTAATTTTTTTTTCTGAAGTTAATTCTTTTAGCTTTTATTATGAAAAAAAAAATACAAAGTTTCATCTACTTTTTTTTAACATCTTTGAATTTCTGCTATTTTATTGGTCAGATTTAAATTCTATTTCATTCAATACATAGCACAACCCATATCTTTTGGCTACTTAACAGCCCTCATCACTTTTACACCATAAAACCCTAAACAACCAACCAACCAATTGGCTACTTAACTTTGGCACAATGTTAAAACCTTGACATATTAACCTTTCCAGAGTCCAGGCTGAAAAACAGGTTTCCATCCAGAGGCAAGGATAGGAGGTTACTCACTCTACTCTCACTATACTCAGCCAAAAAAAACTTTAACTTCAGAACTTTTTTGCCAAATAACTAATGAAAGGAGTTATGGCAATGTTGTATACCAAATTAATCAGCATCTAATTCTGGATTTTCTGAAAATCAAGTATTTAACGAAAAAGACGATATGTTTTATTTTAATAGGACTATTTTAGAGTCATGTAGTAAAAAAATGAATCTGGCAATGCAAATAAAAATTTATTTAAAAAAAAACTAATGGACAGAAATGATTACAATGCACGTGAATAGAATGGCAATATATTTCTGAATAACAAAAAAACAATTTTTTTTGGTTTTAAGTAAATATTTCTCTCATTTTGTAATTTTTTTCTGGGTACCATACTTTGAGAAAATTTTAGGCTTTTAGCCAATTGTGCTGAGTCAAATAAACAAGTCAACTTTTGAATTTTTTTAAAAAATAACCAATCAACAGAAATAAGTCATGTTATATATTAAATTAAACAGAATTTAATTACAAATTTTATGAAAAATAAATAATATAAATAAATTTCCAAGCATATTGATTTTAATAAGCCTTTTTCAATGTGATATGGTGAAAAAAAAGATTGCACTATACAATTAAGGGTTCACTTTGGAAAACCTGATGAATAAAAATAGTTAAATTATATATTTATAGAAAGGAAATTTCCTCCCAAATAATATAATATTCAACCTGAAATACGATTTTTATTTCTTTTAATGATTCTTTTCAGTATATTTTAAATGAATTTTCAGTATATTTTAAATTTTTAAAATTTCAGTATATTTTAAATTTTCAGTATATTTTAAACACAGCCAGTGTCATACAACGTGACTTGGACTTCTCACATTCACTGGATTTTCTGAACTGGTTATGAAATACAAAAAAAAAACTTCCTTGGCTGCTTTTTTTCTAAACATTATGAATTTTGTCTTTGGGTGTTGAAGTTTGGTGATCTTGGCCAAGTACAGAAAGGTTTGTGCACCAAGGACCAGCCCTTCCCGAAATTGTCCTCCCAAATGATAGCCAATTTCTGTAGCAAGGAAGTTTATTTTGCTTCATATCCAAGACATTCAATTTCAGAAAACAGTACAAGCTCAATTTTTTTTATTAAAAAAGCAAGAAATAATAAAAGAAAAATTACATATAACCTAATGGGATGTTAAATAAAATATCCGCAACAACTTTTAAGCCAGCCTCCAATCTAGCATAACTCAGAAAGATCGATAAATCAGCCGATCGAAAGATCACTATCTAACGGAAGTAAATCTACAGAAATGAATTTTGCTTCCATATCCAAGACCTCATTTATTTTCAGAAAATGATACTATATTAAGTAAGTAAGTAAGTTTTACTGGAAAAGTAAAAAAATAATAAAATAAAAATTAACATATAGCTTAATGTGATGTTAAAATATCCACAGCAACAAGTCATAGGCCAGCCATATGATATAACATAACTATAAAAAAAATCAATACTTATCGATCGACCAAAAGCTCACTAATTTCTGAAAATAAATCTACTGAAATGAAAACTAACTAAGGTTTAAATGTAAACAAATACTAACTTGACAAAGAGTATCCAATATGCTGCACCAAATCTGTAAAAAACACTTATAGCACATGGAATGGAGATAGCATGTGTCAGCCATCTGTGTCTTGTTTGAATCAGTGAAGTATAACTAATTAAATGCAGGAGCAACCAGAATTTCTAAGAATGATGTATTTACTTTCAGTTTCAATTTGAAGGATGCTGGGAAAAATGATAAAAATAACTAAAACTAAACTGTCATAAACCTAAAATAGGTTTATGACAGAAAAGAGTGTGAAACGGGGGAGAAAAAATTGCGGTACGTATTTTGTAATTATTTCCAAAATCTATCGTTTTTAAAAATAGCATTTTTTTTTTGTTATTTTTAGGAGATTTTGGAAAATTTAAGGAAATATTTGTTGATAATAGTTCAAATCAAACTTGTGAGCTTAAATAAGAAGGTTGTTTCAGCAAATAGGAACGTTAACAAGCAAATTCGCAATACCGTTTAGTGCTTCTAAGAAATGGCAATCAGATGGTTTTATAAAATTATTTATATTGTAGTTTAATAAAATATGCATCGAATTAAAAAACAAAATATTATTTTTGAAGCCTGAATTATACATTTTTATAAGATTTATATATATATAAAAAAATTACAGCAGCAATTTTTATTTTTTTAAAATCGATTTTTTTTTTTGTTGGACTAAAAACGTATACATATGTCCTTGGCCATTTATTCAGATTCTCCAGACATATACAGACAATGTGGACATTGGAAGGGTTAAGGATTAAAATATTTAGCAGATGGCTTAGGCTAAAATGAATACTGGAAATTAGATGTTTCTAGTTTAAAATAATGGTAAAAATAATCTTACTTGTACAACTTCATCAGCTGATCGAAATTCAGGTCTTCCATCTGGAGATGCAGATGGTAAGGATGAAAACAACTGTAGGGCATTTAACAAGTGATTTCCAGCATCTTGAATCTGAAATAAAAGCATCAATAAAAGCACATTTCTATTAAATTCAATATCCTTTTTAAAAACTTGTTTTGTTTTGACCAACTAATCAAACTACAATATCAAGAACTACTAGGGACTTGCTGCTTTCAAGTTTTGAGACAAACCCATAGACAAAATTTATTAAGTTTATATTGACCATGTGCACAAATTTTACATGTTAATCTACGTGGAGGTTTTAAAATCACAACAAATTTATTGTAAATCATCGGAATGCAATAAGTAACACAGCAATATGAAGACTATAAAAGGGATATAAAAATGTTTAATCATTTATTTTAACAAAATACATTTAAAAAAACATTGCCTTATGCTCTTGTTTGCCACTTCAAAGCTGGCTTTCTTCCAAATCACTTTCAATACTAAATCAGTCTATACATTTTCATCCAAATATTTAGGTAATTCTTTGGCCACTCTATTATCACTAAAATTCTTATTAATCATTATATATGTGTGTGCGTGTGTATTACTATGCATGTTTTCTCACACATGTATGGTCCAAGAGTTCACAGTTACAACTAAAAATGCAATGTACTTAATCATAATGATGCTCTTCGAGGCTAGCCTCTTGGCATTGTGGATTAATTCATTGCCTCTCAGCAGTGCTTGACAATTTCCCTCAGGGTTCCAAGTTCGATCCCAGATATGGCAAGCCTCATCTCAGTGTGACACATTCTCCACTTCGAGCAGAGCTGCCTAAGTCTGATTTGGTAAAAAGCAGTGATGTTCAGAGATTCAGAAGGATTTCTCTTGTATGAAGCCAGAATTAGAGAAAATGAGTTGAATTCAGATGTTGGTTTGCTGCTCTGTGCCTAAATGGCAGCATGAATCAAGATGATATAAGAACTCACCTTGTAGATGAAGAGGACAGTCATAAGCATGTGACCAGAATAGAATTAGTATGATTATGGTCTTCAGATGGCTCCCTTCCACTTCATGATGCAATAATGCGGCTCGACAATGTTGTACTCCACGATTTATCTGGCCCATAGAGTCCGATGTATATAATTAGCCAGATATCTGTAGAATTTGTAGGAATTCATATGGAGGATTTATGAGGCAGTTGAGAAATTTAAGGAAAATGATGCACCATATGGAGCCCAATCATGGGACAATTTAAGGTAAGTTGTCACAAGATCCTCAAGAACTGAATTATTAAGTTTCAAAAGTAGAGAAACACAGGACATATCCTGTAACCATGGAACACTTGAAAAGTTACCTGAAAATTTTTGAGTTTTACTGTGAGTGGAATATGAACCCACAGGCTCTTGATAACATGACTCTGACCACTGAGCTATTCCATGCATTACTAACCTTCCAGCTACTGCAGACTATAAAAATTCCCAACTGCAATTCCTCATGGTTCCATCTATTGATAGGAAAGGAGAGCTTAGATACCCATGCTGATGTAATTATTGTTGCAGTAAAACACACAGAAACAAAGTTACAAATGCAAGATTCAATAGTAGGAATTCAATAATAGAATTAACGCAGGAAATGTTTGTAATCATGGCATCACCCCATGAGAAACTGCAGTTGGAAACGTTTATAGTACATTTTAGCTGTAGGGTTGACTATCCTTGCCATAGCTTAATTGTCAGAGCACCTGATGTGCTATCAACAGATCATGAGTTCATATCCTACTCATAGCAAAACTCTTTTTTTTTCCAGCTAAATCCATGAGCAAGCATAACTTGAAGGGATGAAAAATTTAAAACTTAATTACATATTTTCAACAAACAAGAAAAACAATTATAGTATTACATAATTAGTGACATACATGTGGTTTATGCTCTTGTAAATATCACTTTTATTAACTCAAGATTTTAATTTACAAGCTTTATACTTCAATCTTCTTGCAATATCATTAAATGAAATGTAAGCAATTTTGAAACTTTTATCAGTTCAAAGTTCCTTTTATAGCTCTATGTTAGAAATGTAAACATTTTGTATCTCAGTGGTCAGAGCTGCATGTTATCAGGAGATTGTAAGTTCATATTCCACTTGCAGCAAAACTAAATTTTTTCAACTAACTTTTCAAGTGTTCCATGGTTACAAGATATTGCCTGTGTTTCTCTAGTTTCGAAACTTAATAATTTAGTGCCCGAGATTTAGAGGACAATACCTGTGTGAGAGCACATATATAGTAGTACATACACTGCTGGCCATTAAAAATGCAACACCTGGAAGAACTCATCAGATTGTCCCGAAATATGCAAGATGGGTAGTCCATGGGAGAACATGTAAATGATTCAAAGCATAGCACATATGCACATTATGTGACAGTAATGCTCCCTGGAAGTTGCATAAGAGGAGATTACAAAGAGCCACTGTAAAGCACTGGAATTGTGTTTTATCGCAGTTCTTGCACACTACAGGATCAAGTATGGCTCATTGAAGAACACGGCATCCATATGACCAGGTTTCCAACTTTGATCGAGGGAGAACTGTGAGATTATGGGAAGGCAGATTATCTTACCGAGACATCGGTGCTAGTGTTGGATAGAATGCTGCCAGTGATGAGAACATGGCATCAGTGGGTAAAGGAGGAATGAACTAACCGACATGAGGGATCTCAATGGCCCTGTCACACAAATGAAAGAGAGGACATACATCTCGTGCGCATGGCTTTGAATGATTGTACAGCCACATCAAACACCTAAGCTCAACAGTTAGGATGTGTTGCACATCAACCAGTGTCTGCACGTATGGTTTGACATTGTCTGCAGCATTGGGTCATCTTTTCTAAATGGCCATTGCTTTGGCTACCATTGACTCTACAACACAGGCATATGTAACTGCAATGGTGCCAAGAATATTGCACATGGATGTGCAATGGCATCGCATCATCTTTTCAGATGAATCCCACTTCAGTATGCAGCACCATGATGGATGAATCCGTATCTGGCAGTACCATGGTGACAGGCTCAGTGAGACATGCATGATGCAGTATCTGGTACATGATGCAGTATCTGGTACATGATGCAGTTCAAAGTACCGGTACTTTGAACAGCCAGCGTTACATCACTTAGATGTTGAAGCCTGTGGTCATACCTTATCATCAGGGGGTCTCTGGTGCCATTTACCAACAGGACAATGCCCGACCACATGTGGCATGCATCATCCAACAATTCCTGAATAGCCAACCACGTGACACTTCTGCCTTGGCCTGCACATTCACCAGATCCCCAATTGAACATGTCTGGTCCATGATCTCATGATGACTAGCACACCAGACACCAGCAGCTGCTACAACAGGTGAACTCTGGCTATGTATCGAAACTGCATGGACTGATATTCCCCAAACACACATCCAACATCTCAAACTCTCAATGCCGGACCATGTAGCATTGGTTATTGCCGCTCATGATGGCTACAAAAGATACTGATTTCTTTGCATTCCACAAGTCTGAGTTGCATTTGCAATCATTTGATCCTTGTAACATAAGTTGGGTTGGGTTGTTTTACCTCTGAGGGCACTTTTTTGCACACCATGGGCTAAATGGCCAGGTCACATGGACCCTGAAGGCTCAGAGAAGGTTGGGGGAGGGGACCCACTGGAACAGCTGTTGGGAGACAGATGGTAGCTTCCTGTCAAGGCCATCCAGCGTGTTCTTTAACGTGCACAGGGTATGGCGGTCCCGCACACGGAGCCATGGCTTAACGTCCCATCCGATGGACGGCGGCCTTTCCAAGCCCATCGGTGTCCCCTACTGACCGTGGGCAGGGCGGGGAATTTTGCGGAGGTAAATCTCAACGCTGACCCAGCTGGGACTCGAACCTGGGAATTACAGATTACGAGCCTGGCGCGCTACCGATTGAGCCACCCCCGCCCTCCTTGTAACATAAGATATGTATTTAACTTGGTTAGACTTGTGGAATAGAAAGAAATCAGTATCTTGTGTAGTCACCATGAGCGGCACTAAATATGGCTTTGATAGATGATGGATAGATGCCATTCCTTTCCTGGTGTTGCACTTTTAATGGCCAGCAGTGTATATAAAATGATTGATAAGAATTATAGTGATAACAGAGTGGCATTGATATATTAAGGAAAAATCACCTATACTACATGGTAGCTAGGTAGTCACTGGAAGGAGAGCTATGCACCAATCCCCAGTGATGATGCATAGAACCAGCCAGGCCTAGCACCTAATGTCCAACCCTGCCTTCTCGTAGTGCAGACCGTTAGTACCTTTCAAAAGAGATACTCTCTTGTGAAAGTGAACGGAAAGGGAGGGCTGCCAGATTAGTGTGGCCTACTGATCTGGACAACTATGGCTACTTTTCTTTTTTTTCTACCCTGCTGAGGAGTGGTCAACCACACAGGGTCCTGGTACTGACCATATAAACCCACTGGACTGGACAGATATATGGCTCTGAGCTTGATTATGGATCCTGATTTTGCTGCACTGGTGGGCTTCTGTGGAGGGAAAATCTTCCGCTGTGTTTTCTGCTTGTTTGTGGGTTGACAGCACCAAGTGAATAGATTCAAAGGATATGTTTATCAGCTGATGGATAATCCTGAGCAGAGGTCATCGCAGGCACCTGAACTCTTTGCTTCTATTGGCATCATCAAATTCTACATTGGAGGAAGTCTTCCAGTGTAGATGGCTTCAGCCTTTAGTCGTGGGGGAACGGGTCTCTGATTAGGGAGCTGTTTGATATTGTCGGCATTCCCTCTCTCAATAAACATAGTTTCTTTAAACATCCCACTAACCATTTTCTCTCCATAGGTAGTTGGAATGTGAGGACTCTGCATAGAGCTTTTTCTCTTGAGGTCCTCACACAAGAATTCCATCATTATAATTTAGATATTCTCGGCTTGCAAGAGACCAGATGGACAGATAAAGGTCAGATTCTTAAAAATAATCTTAAATTTCTCTTTTCATGGAGGGACGACAATAAGCACCACCAAGGCGTGGGTCTGCTTCTCAGCAGACACGCTAGTGATGCTCTTCTAGGATATGAGTGCATTAATGAAAGGTTTCTTACAGCAAAATTTCAGATAAGCGTTAAAGACTTGAATGTTATCTGCTGTTATGCCCCCACTGAGGATGCCGATGAGGATGAGAAGGATAGGTTTTATGGACAACTTCAGGATATTTTGAATTCTATCAAGAAAGGAGATATTACCCTTGTTCTTGGTGACTTCAATGCCAAAGTTGGTACTGACTCTGACCTTTGGGGAGGAGTAATAGGCCCTTTTAGTATTGGTAGCTGCAATGGGCAACGTCTCCTACAGGTAAGTAAACTCAATGGATTCAGAATAACTAACACTTATTACAAACACTGCGGCATACATAAGTACACATGGGTTTCACCTGATGGGCTGCATAAGAATACGATTGATTATATATAATTAACAGCAAATGGGCTAGTTCTATTAGGAATACCAGGTCATATAGGGGAGCTGAAATTGGATCTGACCATTACCTTGTTAAAAGTGTCTTGAAACTTAAACTTAAAAAGTGTTGTGCTAGGGTTAAAAAGTTTATTTTTAATACTGAAGCTCTGAAAGACCCAGTTATAGTCAAAGCTTACCATGATAGGTTACTTAATCATTATGACAGTCATGGTATGCTTACTACTGAAGTTGAGGAAGAATGGGATCATTTTAAACAGGCTTTTTTGGACACTAACAGTACTCTTTTAGGAAAAAAGGAGCAGAAGAGACAGAATTATCTGAGTGATAAGGCACTTGAGCTTATTTCGGAAAGAAATAACTGCAGGAATGTCCTTAATCAATACCCTACTAGTCCTAATAGAAAGCATTACAGAGAACTTAATAAACGTGTAAAAGATCAGTTAGCTGCTGATAAGAATCTTTGGCTTGATGGTTTGGCTGACAAAGCCAAGGAAGCAGTTAGACAGCACAACAGCAGAGAGCTGTACCAGATAGTTAACGTTTTGTGTGGTAGAAAACGTACAGGCATACAGGGATTGAAGGATAAACAAGGTTATAGAAGGGGAGGATTCTGTCATGGCTAGGTGGGCTGAGCATTTCAGTGATGTTGTAAACAATGTAGTTAGCTCTACTCCCATTGTTTGCAATGATGATAGATGCATTGGTGGCTTTAATGTTGGCCCTATAACACAATCTGAAGTTATTTTGGCTGTTTCTAAACTTAAACTACATAAATCCCCAGGGGTAGATGAAATTACTACTGAAATGTTTAGAGCTGGGAATGTTTCTGTTACCACTTGGATGACTGAAATTCTGAATATCTTTTATGATAAAGGCATGGTTCCTAAGGATTTTACCAGAGCTATTGTTATCCCTATTTTCAAAAAAGGTGATTGCAGTTCTTTTGATAACTATAGGGGTATCAGCCTACTCTCTGTTCCAGATAAAGTTCTTTCCATGATTGTGCCTAATAGAATTAAGAATCTGGTTGACAGTCAATTGCGTGATGAGCAATGCGGATTCAGAAGTGGTTGGGGATGTGTGGATCAGATATTTTCACTTAGGCAGATTCTTGAGAAATGTTTAGAGTTTCAGAAACCTTTGGTTGCTAGCTTTGTTGATTTCAAAAAGGTTTTCGACTCTGTTGATCATCATAATTTGTAGTTGATTGTGAGATCATATGGTATATCTGACAAGTTAGTTAACATAATGAAAGCTCTCTATAATAACACTGAGTCGTGTGCGAGAGTTGGTAAGGCTTGTAGCAATTGGTTTAGCATTACTTCTGGTGTTCGACAAGGGTGCATTTTGTCTCCTTTTCTCTTTAGCTTGGTTATTGATTATGTTATGCGAAATTCACTTCAAGGGAAAGATTTTGGCCTTAAATGTGCTGCAGATACAGAAATTTCTGATTTAGATTATGCTGATGATTTAGCCGATTTGGCAAATGATGAGATGAACTCTTTCATTCGAGCTGTTGATGAAACTGGTACTAGAGTAGGTTTGGTTATAAACAGAGAGAAAACTAAAGTGACGAAAACTGGTCAGGCAGGCTGTGATTGAGTTAATCTGAATGGTTGCAGTCTTGAGCAGGTGTCACAGCTTAATTATCTTGGGAGCTATGTAACAGATAATGGTGATGTGCAGCATGGGATTAACAGACAAATAGTGATTGCTGCCGAGACTTTTAAGAATCTATGGAGAGTGTGGAGAAATAGGCGTATACACCTAAAGACTAAAATTAGACTGTATAATAGTTTGGTTCTTTCTAGGGTTAGTTATGGTAATGAAACTTGGACACTTTGTAAACAAGATAACAGGAAACTAGATGCTTTTGATTCCAGATGCTTATGCAGTAGCTTGGGCAGTAGGTGGTTCAACTTTGTAAGTAATGATGAGGTTAGGCAAAGGAGTTTGCAACCTCCTTTAAGCAGCATATTGTGCAGAGAGAGACTCCGTTGGTTTGGCCATGTTGCCCGTATGAATAATTATAGATTGGCGAATATGGTTATGAACAGTGTGCCTAAAGGCCTCAGAAAGAAGGGGAGACCTAGGATGTGGTGGTCAGACAATGTCAAACAGGACCTTGTTAGAATTGATGTGCAGTGGCCAGATGCAGTAGATGTAGCTCAAGATAGACTTGCTTGGAGAACTAAATTGCACAGTCTGGTTGGACCTCCATAGCCCATGGCTGCTTGAGGATGATGATGATGATGACATAAAAGAAACTCCATTTGCTGGTTTCTTTGATGTAGTACTATTACCATGTCAGTCAACGTATATGAGACTTTTACAGTTCTACGTCAAGATACATGTGACATTTGTTAATTTCACTTCAGAAACAGCATAAAACATATTTCACCTACTTTTAATACGGCTGATTTAAACCCAAATCTAACATATTTTCAATAAGGCATTTTTTTTAAGTCATCACGGATGGGGGCGGGGGTAGCTCAGTCAGTAGCGCACTAGGCTCGTAATCTGTAGTTCCCAGGTTCGAGTCCCAGCTGGGTTAGCATTGAGATTTATCTCCGCAAAATTTCCTGCCCTGCCCACGGTCAGTAGGGGACACCAATGGGCTTGGAAAGGCCACCATCTATTGGATGGGATGTTAAGCCATGGTTCCGTGTGCGGGACAGACATACCCTGTGCACGTTAAAGAACACACTGGATGGTCTTGACGGGAGGCTACCATCTGTCTCCCAACAGCTGTTCCAGTGGGTCCCCTCCCCCAACCTTCTCTGAGCCTACGGGGTCCATGTGACCTGGCCATTTAGCCCATGGTGTGCAAAAAAGTGCTGCTCAGAGGTAAAACAACCCAACCCAACTCATCAGGGATGAAACAGAAAAGATAATTTTTTTTTAATATTTTGTTGTTCTGATAATCTGCACAATCATTGGTCCCTTCACAGATTATCAGAAGTTCAATGTATTATAAATGTGAATAATTATCAGAAAAAGGAAATTAAAATGTAGTGGGTTATACTACTAGAAAATATCTGGCACCTCATGCTTTACAAAATGAGTCTTCTTCATTCGTCTATTTTTTTTTCACAATATCTGCATACTTGGATGATTGGTGGGACCTTACGTACACTTTCTGATCAAAAGTATCTGGACACCCCTTCTGTGGCTGCTGGGCCATTCAGAATGGAATCATTCATTAGTGGGTTCACCCATATATGCCACAGACATGACCCAAACAGGTATAAAGGACACATGGCCTGGCAAACCATAGACACACATGAACAGGAGAACGGGCCTATTGTAGCACTCAAGTGACTTTCAATGTGGCACGGCCATAGGATGCCACCTTAGCAACTAGTCAGTTCAGGACATTTCAGCCCTGCTGCAGCTGCTCTGATCAACTGTAAGTGATTGTGAAGTAGAAACATCTAGGAGCAACAACAGTGCAATCACAACACATTAGGTCATGTAAAATGACAGAGTGGGACTGCCAAGTGCTGAAGCAGACAGTGCAGCAAAACTGCCTGTCCTCAGTTGCAACACTCTCCACTGAGTTCTAAAATGCCTTTGAGAGTAATGCCAGCACAATAACAGTTCATGCGAGCTGCAGGAAATGGGTTTCCATGGCCCAGCAGCCACACACAAGCCTAACATTAACAAGATCAATGCCAAATGTCAGCCAGAGTGGTGTAAAGTATGGCGCCAGTGGAAGTGCATTCTCTGGAGTGATGAATCACATCACCATCTGGCAGCCCAATGGACGAGTCTGGGTGTGAAAGATGCTAGATGGGTGAGGAAGAACTTGACTGGCCTGCAAGGAGCCCTGATCTCAACCCCATAAAACACTTGTGGGATGAATGAAATGCCAACTGTGAGCCAGGCTGAACCGCACGACATCAGTGACTGGCCTGACTAATGTTCTTGTGACAGAATGACAGGCAATTTATGCTGCTTACACACACACACAACCTTTTCATTTTCCATTATTTTTCATGGGAAATATATTTCCATTTAACATTATACTTTTTCAGAAAGCATCTACCATGTTACATGAGGATTTATTTTTAACTGTATGTCCTATAGTGCAAATATTCAGTTCATAATACTAATAATATTAAAGTAAAAATCTATTATTAATATCTGATGAAATATTATCATGAATTATTCAATAATAATAGAGCAAGAAATGTCTTGTGATCATGTAACAATTCAAGAGTTGCTAAAAGACTTGGATTTCATAGGAGTGGAATCTGCAACCACAACATCCTGAAAATATATCAGGTGGCTCTACTACTAAGATATCCCAAGGCTAATTTAATTCCAATTGTCAACGAGTATAAACTTTGATTCCACAATTGTCAGTTGATCACGATACCATCTATTGATCAACAATGGAATAGACTAGTTATCCATAGAATGTTATTATTTTCACAGTCAAATATGTAGAAACCACATTATTTGTAAATGATTCAATAATAATAAAAAACTGTGACTAATTAGCAACTGAAGAATTAGCTGAAAATTTTCAATTTTGCCAATTATGGAATCTGGATCTATAACGGTTTTGGAACCAATGATATTCAGAAATCATGTCAGGTGCTATTACTGAACAATCCCAAGGATATTTCAACTATCAGGAAACTATAAACTTTGATTCTGAACAACTGCTGATTGAGGAATTAAAGTTTAAAGTCACTTATAACCTAAAGTTGAACTATCTGTGAAACATCTCAGTGTTAGAGCACCAATATTAGTATTGAAGAATTGATATCATTTCAAAATGGTTTCAGAGGTCATGGTTTGGATGCTGTAAAGTTCCCAACTCAAAATTTCAATTCTCAGATCACAAAAATTGGATGTCACGCAATTCTAACTAATTACTAAAATAGTTTTAATTTAAACAATAAAATGTAGTATTGTTAGGCAGGAGTGACTGACTATATAATTTCATTAATTTCTACATTACTTTATGTTTGATAAAAAATCAAGGTTGTACTGGTCAAGAACTGGGATGAGCCAATATATTCAAATACTTTAAAACTACTATACTGTCTTCTTCGTTAGAAATGAACATGTACAGAAACTATAAGATCCTACAAGTTCACTTTCACACTAAGCTGTGTACTAAGACAAACTACTCTTAACTACAATATGCTTAACTCTTTATCTTTAATTTCATTTACACAATAATATTGCATTAAAAGAATTTGGGAAGAAGCTCTCTCAGCCATCTTCCTTGTAATTGGTACTCAGAGAAAGTGCTTTGTGATAGTCAGATAAGAGCTGCAGTGGAAAAGAGAGAGTCTCCATTGGTGCAGGGGTGGGGGTGGCTCAGTCCGTAGTATGCCAAGCTTGTAATCTGCAGTTCTCAGGTTCGAGTCCCAGCTGGGTCAGAGTTGAGATCTATCTCCGCAGAACTCCCCACCCTGCCCACGGTCAGTAGGGTACACTGATGGGCTTGGAAAAGCTGCCATCCATCGGATGGGACGTTAACCCATGGCCCCGTGTGTGGGAGAGCAATACCCTGTGCACGTTAAAGAACACACTAGATGGCCTTGACAAGAGGCTACCATCTGTCTCCCAACAGCTGTACCAGTGGGTCCCCTCCCCCAACCTTCTCTGAGCCTTCAAGGTCCTCATGACCTGGCTATTTAGCCCATGGTGTGCAAAAAAGTGCCACTCAGAGGTAAAACAACACAACTCCATTGGTGCAGTAGATAAACAGGGTAATTGTAATAGGGAAAAAATAAAAATGTGAGGTATATTACAATTCCTTGTGACTGGCATAGATATTTAGAAAAGGAATTATGTAGGTGGAATAATTTGGACATGGGATAGATAATTGGAGGAAGGGACCATTAATTTATTAACAGTAGTTAAAATTTTTGATTTTGATCTTCCCATCAAACCTTCAACTCCCCCTCCCTCAAAACATTTTCTTTGTGTATGTTTGCAAATAAATTAACAATAAATCTCACCTTGTTATATGTTGGGAAAAATAAAGGAGATAATTCTCATATTTCAATCAAGCAGTGATGATGAGTAACTTGTACTTCTCTGCAGCTCCTTCAACAGACTGCACAAAGTTAAATAGGTAATGTTTTCAATTTCTTTACTTACATTTATTCGTTAGATTATTTTTTATTCTATTTGAAGTCTATAAATAGTGGAATAATATTGATTACATTAATATATCAATATTATTTAATGAGTTTTGCTTCATTTTTTTCATCAACTATGCATTATGTTAATATTTCTGAACGGAATTTCACTTTTTTTAAATTTCCTCAACTTATTTTAGTAACTTGTTTTTAAAATACTAATCTGTGCACAAAAATCATTAGTAGTACTAAGAATTACAATTGCATACTTATGCTTAGAAATTTTTATTAATGATGCTCCATTTTATTCTGAACAATTCCTAGAAATTTGGTGTAATATCTTCAGTCTAGGATGTATCCAGGGGGCTGGAAGGTTCATCACTGCCAGCCCACCCAGAAAATCTGGTCATCTTATGCGAAATCTCGAACTTGTCTATCTGGTTTCAAATCCGAAAAAGGTGTCTTTGTATAATTTTTATTTCAGCCTCATCTTTTATGCCTGATACAAAATAGATATAAAGAAAATAACCATAAATTTTTATTCCATATATCATAGAATATCATTTTAACCTTTCCAGTTCGGTGGAATATTTTAGTAATTAGGATACCCTACTCAAGTCTTATTCTCAGACTCCCTCCCCTCAAACTAAATTCTCACCACCCAAATTAGTCTTGCCCCCCCTCCCAAGTAAATTTTAACCCCCCTCCCCCCCCCCCAAAAAAAAAAATAATAAAAAAAAAAACTAAGTCCTTGAACCCTCCCCAATGCTAAATTCATGGACCCACCACCACCCTGAAACTAAATCTTGGTACGTGCCTGTCTTCAGCAGTTTAGATTTTATGGCTTACATATATTATTAGATTACATACAGTGGCATCATCCTATTTATTCATAACTGGGTCACCTAATTGCAATTTTTATTTCATTATTATTCTTAAACCACAATTTTTAAGAATCAATAACAGAAAAAGTAACCATAGCAATTCTATTTATACATATGTATTTATTTCATTATTAATAATTGTTTTTAATATTGATATTTCCTTTTTCCATTTTTTTTATTTGTTTTTTTAACAAGTGGATTGACTGAATCGATGCAAACCACTGGACGACAATATTGCATACACATATAATAAAAATGATAACATATATTTCATTATTTTGCAATTGTACTAAAAATATTTCGAAATAATGTTAACATAACATTATAATGAAATTTATACTTTTCCATAATGAAAAACCTAACAAAAAACAATACTAAAGTTTTTGGCTGTAACGAAATCTTTTTCATTTCATTTGCCAACACTGCTCATAAATATGTTGGGCATGAGCCAAGAGAGTGGTGAACCCATTGGGACACCCTCTCCTTATACTCATGGCTATCTGTTTACTATGAACCAATTCAAGGTGGTGGCCAGGGACTTGTGAACAGTAAATATTCCTAAGCTGTGGACTTGGCAATCTTCAACAACTCAGACTTAAGTTACATCACTGCACCCAGAATTGGTGTTTTCAGGTACAGTGTGATACATCAAGTGAGTGAACAGTTGTTGTATCTCAAACTGGTATGTTTTGAATAATTTGTGCTACAACTATACATGAAGTTAAAGTATATTGCATAGGCTGAAAATGTGGGTTGAAAATATCAAATAGAGCTCTTTCCAAGCTATATGTTGGCAATTTTTCTTTTGCTTACTAATGATCTGAATAGGTAACCAAATTTATGCATTTTGATTTTCAGAAATAGTTGAGGGACTTGCTTTTGATATTTGTGTGGGTAAAAATGCATTGTTCTTTAACTCTGTTAGTTTTTAAGTGTATTAGGTATTAGATTTTTTTCATTTAATTATATAAAACTATCTCTCTTTACTATGATTTAGCTCTAATACCACTGATCTGTCAATACAACACTTTTCAATTACTTAACCAGAAGCAGGCACATGCCTCTGGAAGCAGTTACATTAGCCAGTGTTATGATACAAACAGCTCATAATCTTAAGTGTTAGAACATGTTACTGGAGAAAAGAAGTAGGAGTTATGCAGTCTCTCGTAACTATGGCTGAGAGATGAATAAGTGATGGGTCCAGAAATAAAACAATACCTGGTTAAGGAAATAAAGAAAAAAAATAATTGGTTAGAAAAAATATAATTAATTGTGGTCCTCACAATCCTGCTCTTAGCAAAACACAATTTTTTTCAGCTAATACTTCAATTTTAACATGAATTAAAAAACAAAAACTTGTCACTTTTAACATAATTAATATTATCTAGTAGAATAATCTTATAAATTTCATACATGACACTCTAACCTGTTGCAATTTCCATTGACAATCATTTTGGACAATAGTTCGATGTGAAGGTACAGTATGCTTGTGAATTCGCAAATGGATATCCTGCAAGAATTATAAATCATTTGTTAATTAGCAACAATTTATGATTCAAACAAATTTTCTTTGTCCAACAAAATCACTACTTTAAATCAAAATTGCTCACTTGGCTTTCTAAACTAGAAGCAGCAGTTTTAAAGTTACAGTTTACTTTAATTGAAGTATTCTGTTAATACTAATCCCTCAATTACAAATAACTTTGCAAGTGTGTTCAGAAATATTACAGATTAATTTTGAATGAACTAGCAATTTTATCAATAAATAATGCTGTGAAAGGATGGACTCCAGAACTACTGGTGCTGTACTTATTACTGCACTACATTTTGTTTTCATGCAATGAATTATTATAAATCACTCTTTTTCACTTAATTATTAGAAAAATATTCATGCATTAATATTTCATTATAGTATCCTATAATGTCTTAGCCTTCACTCTACTGTCAAAGAAAAAAAATGACACCAACAAATTTGAAGATCACTGTCCATCAGATGGGTAGTTAAACCACAACCCAGTGTGCAAGAGAGCAGTACTCTGTGCATGTTAAAACACATGCTGGATGGCTCTGAGAGGAATACTCCATTTGTCTAAGAGATATCTAGTGAATCTCCTTCTTCTACCCAGCTTGCTTAGAGTCCTTGTGACCTGATCATTTAGCCCAATTTGTATCAAAATGTTTCACTCAGAGATTTACCTTTTTGATTAATAAGGTTTAGTATATCTGCTTGGGGTAGCTTAGTGCTTACTTCATTCTACCAAATGCACATGTAGCTGCAGTCATCACTGCTGAAACTACTAACTTCCTATAAAGTTAATAGCATTACTTTTGTAAGTGAATCTAAAATTCACAAAGGATGCACAACTACATCACATGGCATAATCATTAATAATGAATGAAATCAATTTGAATATGTTGTGAAACACATCTGAGAGCAAATGCACTGAAGCTGGTATGGTGATGTTGAAAGTTTTGGTGAAAACTAGAGAGCAGAAATATATTCATATTATAAATATCAGTCACATTTATTTCTGCCATTTAATGTTGGGTTGTACTTTGATTTGCAATTAATTTGTTGATTGAAGAAAACAATGTTAAATGTTTCCATAAAATCAGAAGTGCAAGGTCTACTAGAATAAAGAACACTGCTTGAAACAAATGATATGAAAATATCAGTCTCAGTAATGTTGGCAGTGTGGCTATATGTGCATTAGATAGAATTACAATAGACACTAAGACAATCCAACTTGGTGTACCAGGTCTAATTAATTAAAAAAATATTCACAATGATTGTTTAAGAAGCTATAAGGAATATGTTACTCTGCTGCATCATGCACACCGACAATTTTACCCTTAAAGTAGTCAATGTGACTGTTGTTAAACCTGCTTTACTACACAGTGTTAAATAAAAATATAGCCACATGGTTAACTGAAGTCAAACATTGCTTCAGATGTTGAGGCTAAAGATTCACAATTGGGTCTAAAAGTTCAAGTGCAACAATAATTGTTTCAACCCTCAAATATCATGAATATATCCAGAACTGCATAATCAGGAGTGGACTTTCAAAACAAAAATATGATCTCTTCAACACTATTCCAATTTAATGACAGCTTGCAGAACATATTTCAACATCAAGACTTCTCATAATATAGAGACTGATATATTTTCTGTCTATAAAACATCATGCAATAAGAACATTTTTAGATTGTGCTTTCAGAATTTTATTGGACTTTTATCTGTAGTAATATATGAGAAAGACTGCTTTTCAGTGCAAAAGGAAAGGAAGTTATTAGTCTTAGTTTAATGTCAATATCAAATTTAGAGGGAAAATTCTCTTCAGCCAGGTGGGATATGAACCCATAAAAAAAATAATAAATACCCCCTCAAGCAGCTGCTTGCCACAGAGGTCTGACAAGAGCCTGTCAGTTTATATGCCATAGTAGAAGGTCTGTGAGGATGGCAGGACCTTAGCAGAAAAGCGATACATACATCCATGCCTTACCCGGGGCTCAAACCCAGGTCCTGTAGATCAGTAGCCAAGTGCGCTAACCACTCGGCCACGGGACGGCATGAACCCATAATCTCATAATAATGTCAGGTGTTCTAACTGCCGAGTACTGACTACTGATCAAGATCTCCTCTATTTGATGATATGAACTTTTGAACCGTTGAATTCCTATCCCACCTGTCTCTAAAGCCAATTTTTCATCTAAATTTGATATCAACATTAAACTAAGAGTGATAATTTCCTTATCAGCTGAAATAAAAGCCAAGATATTTATTTAATTTATTAAGTAAGCAAACTGTATACTGACATACATTGTCATCTGCTTTAGGAGACTTTGTAAACAGTAAAGAAACCACCTTCAAGAGACACAAATAATTGTGCCCTGTAGGTAGGAAAGTTCAAATTGATATAAATTCAAAGAGATGAAAGCTTAGCATGGGTTCATAAACATATATATGTATGCCGCTATAGTATGAATAATGTAATTTATTACAATGACACAAAATTGTTACGAATTAATCAACTTTATCTAAACACAAGTATTTATATTTCTCTTAGCATAAAGACAAATCACTTTGTATTGAATGTCATTTGTGACACTAAATAACTTTATCAATACCTTATACCTTATACATGTGAAACGTTTAACATTGATCTCGCCTGATAGAGGACCCAATAACAAACTTTACTGTTGATTCCTCTTCTCCACCAGAACTAGGCTTTATCTTAAATCAAATAAGAGCAGTCCTTTTACATAGCATTACACAACACTAATTTAATACACTATATCCTTCTTCCTTTTACTACATCAATATATATATATTTTTTTTTTGCTTTCTTTCACAATTCTTACTATTTCAAAGCATTCTCATTCTAAACAGTTAATAATGTAAATCATCATGCTAAGCATAGATGAGAGTTCATGATACACCTATCATAAGCCATTGTCACATGTTCATCTGTTGTAACACTGCCGTCTCCTTAAGTCTTGTTCGTCCCCAACAATTCTGGATTCCGAAGCTTCTTCAGATCTTTGATGTAAAGGGGTCAAACGATCCACATGAACCACCTCGCACTTTGTAGTTGGACATCGACGAATGCAATACACCATGTCGTTAATCCTGTTACCTACCGTATATGGACCTTCCCAAGGTTTCTGACGTTTTGGAGAAAGCCTCTTCTTTCCATGTGGATTGTACAGCCAGATAAGATCTCCTTGATTGAAAAGAGTTCATTTGTTTTGCTATCGAATCTCATTTTGGTTCTCTCACTTGCTAAGTTGATATTATGTCTGATGGAGTGATGGATTTCTTCTAGTCATTGTTGTAATTCTTGTACGTATTGTAGAGTGGATACAGGCATCATTTCAGGTCAACCATATAAAAGGTCACAAGGGAGACATAACTCTCTTCCAAATAGCATCATGGAAGGTGTCTGTCCAGTTGTCACACACACTGCTGTTCTATAAGCCAACAAAAGGAGTGGTATATGGCGATCCAAGTCACATTGATGGTCGTTCACAAACAATGCTAGATGCTGTGCAATTGTCCTATTAAATCTCTCAACCATTCAACTGAGGGTGTAGGGGAGTTGTTCTGGTAATTTGAATGAGTAATAATTGGCAGATGCCTTTAAACACATTGGATTCAAAATTCTGTCCTTGGTCAGAGTGGAGTTGCAAAAGTACTCCATACTTACTAATCAAGTTATTTACTATCATTTCTGCCATTGTAGTTGCTTCCTGGTCTTGGATGGGATAGACTTCAGGCCACTTTGTTAAATAATCCATTAACACTAATAAATATCGATTTCCATCATCAGTCCTAGGAAATGGACCCATTACATCAATGGCTATTCTTTCAAAAGGGGCACCAATGTTATATGTCTGCAGCTTACCTTGACTCCTAGTCTTAGGGCCTTTCTTTGCTGCACAGGCTTCACAATGCCTACACAATCTTTCAATGTCTGCCCTACTTTTTAGCCAATGAAATCATTCCCTGGCTTTGGCTAATGTCTTATTAACATCGACATGTCCTCCAGTGGCACATTCATATACATCTTTCATCACTAGTTCCACTTGGGAGCGAGGAAGGATTATCTGCCAACAGATCAGCCATCCAGTGGGATTCTCCCATCTTCTGTATAATACACCATCTTTTACTTCTAAGGAGTCCCACTGTGCCCAATAACTTTTAGTAGTTTGACTATACCATGAGACTCGCTCCCAATTAGGTCTTATATTGGAGTCACGCTTGATAAAGAATCAGATGTTCAGCTAAGGACCCACTGGAACAGCTGTTGGGAGACAGATGGTAGCCTCCCGTCAAGGCCATCCAGCGTGTTCTTTAACGTGCACAGGGTATGTCTCTCCCGCACACGGGGCCACGGCTTAACGTCCCATCCAACGGACGGCGTCCTTTCCAAGCCCATCGGTGTCCCCTACTGACCATGGGCAGGGCGGGGAATTTTTGCGGAGATAAATCTCAACGCTGACCCAGCTGGGACTCAAACATGGGAACTACAGATTACGAGCCTGGCGCGCTACCGACTGAGCCCCCGCCCCAATTTTGTGTAGATTATCACAGATTAAATGATATAACAAAGAAAGACTGCTTTCCTTTACCCAGGATTGATGATACACTGAACACTCTATCTGGGTCAGAATGTTTCTCAACATTAGACTTAAAGAGCGACTATTGGCAAGTTGGTATACATCCTGAAGACCGTGAGAAAACAGCTTTCACTACAGGAAATGGACTTTGGCAGTTTAAAGTGATGCCATTTGGACTTTGCAACACACCTGCAACATTTGAACAACTAATGGAGTCAGTGCTCAAAGGTTTGTCTTGGGAGGTCTGCCTGGTTTACTTGGATGACATCATTCTTGGAAGAACTTTTGAAAAACATTTGAGAAATCTTCGTCAAGTGTTTGAAAAACTTAGGGCAGCCAAGCTAAAATTAGGACCGACAAAGTGTAAACTGTTCCAGCAAGAAGTTCATTACCTTGGTATGTGATCACTACATCAAGGATTAAGACTGATCCTAGTAAGATAGAAGCTGTAAGAGACTGGCCTCCATCACAAGATGTTGATCAACTTCGTAGTTTTATTCAGACTTTGATAAAATAATAATTTTATTTCAGACTTTGATAAAATAATAATTTATTTCAGACTTTGACAATCAAGTTGTTTTTCTTCTAGAACAAACTGCAAAACTTCTGCAGCAGAGTTTCTTAAGGAAGCCGCAAGAAAACTGGCCTTTTGGAATTAATTCCACTCATTAGCTCTAGCAATAACTTCAAACTGTGTTTTAAATACTGTCCAAGATGATTGACCATCATACGTAGAAGATTTAGTTGAATTTCTAACTAATTTCATACACTATATCCTTCTTCCTTTTACTACACCACCATATCCGCTGGTTTGCCCATGTTGCTCATACGGATAATTATAGATTGGCGAATAGGGTTATGAACAGTGTGCCTAAAGGCCTCAGAAAGAGGGGGAGACCTAGGATGTGGTGGGCAGACAATGTCAAACAAGACCTTATTAGAATTGGTGTGCAGTGGCCGGATGCAGCTCAGGACAGATATGCTTGGAGAATTAAACTGCACAGTCTGTTTGGACCTCTGTAGCCCATTGGCTGCTTGCAGATGATGATGATTCTTACTATTTCAAAGCATTCTTGTTCTAAACAATAAATAACATAAATCATCACACTAAGCATAGACGAGCGTTCATGATACACCTGTCATAAGCCATTGTCGCACGTTCATCTGTTGTAACAATAAAAAAATAAATAAATAAATAAATACCCTCTCAAGCAGCTGCTTGCCACATAGGTCTCACAGGAGCCTCAGTTTATATGCCATATCATAAAATAAATGAGATATTGATTGGTGGCAGATAGCTCAGCAGTCAGAACACCTGATGTTATTAAGAGGTCGTGGGGGGTCCCACCCAGCTCAAGACAATTTTTCCTCTAAATCTGATACTGAAGTTAAATAAAGATTGCTATACCAACATTAAACTAAGTGATAATTTCCTTTTGAGTTAAAATAAATGTTGAGAAATTTATTAAATTTTGCCTATATAAGTAGTGCCTATCAGTGTCTTTGAACATTTTAATCATTAATTACAATTTAACATTTTAATCTTTTAATGATTTGTTGTTCATTTTCCAAACACCTCTTCAAATTCATTATGATATTCTATTCAATATGGAACTCAACTTAGTGCTACTGGCTTTCTCTTGGAATGAATGGTGATTAATAAAGCATTGCAATTTACTTCCCAGGTTTTTTCAACAGATAACAGCTCTCCAGATTTATTCTGATCAAAAAAGTTGACCACAAACAAATGCATCATATCAGATTAATCACATGTTCACTTCTCAAGAGGTAAGTGGAAAATTATACTATGTGATTATTATTCTAAATCTTTTTTTTTTTTCATAAGTTTTTATAATGATAACTAGTTCTTATTGTGCAATATTACTTTATTTATAATCCACATGAATTTATTAGTTTTTTCGAAATCTGTATTCATTTCTAAGCTCACCTTTCCGACATTTTTTTTTTCATTTTACCATTATTAAAACCATTAGGGTAAACTTTCAAACATTTTTCTCACATCAGCAAAAGCCATAAAGAATATGTGCATCCATTTTAGCATATTTTGATTAAAAATTAGCTTTGCCCATTAAAGAGTTAAGAGGGTACTATGGAAAAAAAAATTACTCTTAAAGTAGCCCTTGTGTCACAAAGGTTTGGCAGGAGATTTTTGGCATAATATATCATAGAGAAGACTGATGGAAAGATCTCAACAGGAAAACAACATACACAAAATAAGTCCATGCTCTTTCTCTTTGCAGAACTCAAAACCAAATAATTTTATATCATAGATAATAAATGTTGTTTGGCCAGTAAACAAGTAGTATTTTTAAGATTTTAAAAATATTTTGAGAAAGTTTTTTTTTTTACACTTTTTTATTATTCACTTTAAATCCCATTTTGGTATTTTCTGTTTTAGTTCCAAGTAGATAGTAATTTTGGCTACAGTCAAAGGGACCTGAGTTCAAATCTCAATATTTACCTATGAGTGGCACTTTTTTTTTTGCACAAAATTGGCTAAATCGATAGATCACCAGGACCCTAAAGACAGAGAAGGTTGTAGACAGGGGACCCAATGGACAGCTGTTCAGAGACAAATGGAAGACAGAAGATTGGATGGCCTCCCATCAAGGCCATCCAGCATGTTCTTTAATGCACACAGGGTATGGCTCTCCCATACATGGGGCCATGGCTTAATGGCCCACCAATGGACAACAGCCTTTCCAAGCCCATCAGTGTCCCCTACTGACTGAGGGCAGAACAGGGAGTTTTGCAAAGATAAATCTCAAGGCTGGCCCAGGTGGGACTTGAATCTGGGAACTGCAGATTATGAGCTTGGAGCACTATTGCCATGAGCCATCCCTGCACCCTCAAATAAGTAATGGGTGTTTTCTTTCTAATGTACACAGTTCAGCAAGAAAATAATAAGACTGAAATGAAAATATGCAGTACAAGTATCTAGAATGGTTCTAGAATTATGAATCAGAGCTGGTGACACTATTATTGTTATTCTTGATGATTAGTTCCAGAAATATAATCAGTGATGTGAAATGTGCAAAAATAATGTTGTGGGTAGGATATGATATGTTATTGCAAATATAAAACTCTGAACTCAAATATTTAATGAACCATATCTTAGTATTGCTTCTAAAGAAAAAGGGAGGGTAATAAAGTAGAATGTAAAGTTACATTAGACAAGCAAATTTTCATAAGAAAAAAATTAAACTGGTAAAAATTCACTAATACTTCCCCCAATATTTTAGAAGTCATCTAATTAACCTAAGTATATATCAAATCACTGAATTTTTCAATACAGGAGAAATATAAACTTTTGCAGCCTGCTAAAAAACAAATGGATTGTTAACACCTATCAGCTTGCTAAATTATTGGAGTTAGGCAATTTCTTCCTTCAGTTTTAATAAATAAAAAAAAATAAATACCCCCTCAAGCAGCTGCTTGCCACAGAGGTCTGACAGGTGCCGGTCAGTTTATATGCCACAGTGGGAGATCTGAGAGGATGGCAGGACCTCAGCAGAAAAATGACACACACATCCATGCCTAATTCCGGGGCTCGAACCCAGATCAGTAGCCAAGCGTGCTAACCACTCGGATCCCTTAGATCAGTAGCCAAGCGTGCTAACCACTCGGCCACGGGACGGCTCAGTTTTAATACCATGAGAAAATATAAGATTACTTATTGCCTTTATTTGTTTAACTTATTGTAATGTACTTTAGAGTGCATTACAGAATATTTCATCAATATAAAAGCTTTTTAATCATAACTATTATTACTGCCTAGATTTTATATAAATAAAAATAAATACATCCTCAAGAGGCTGCCTTGTGTTAGGTGTCTGACAGGAGACTGTCAGTTTATATGCGATAATAGAGAAAAGTCTGTGAGGAAGTCAAACCTCAGTCAAAAGACAATACAAACATCCATGCCTTACCAGGACTCGAACCCAGGTCCTTCTGGTCAGTAGCCAAGTGCACCCACCATTCTGCCATGGGATGGCAATTTACATAAAAAGCACATATAAATATGCCTTTTAATTGCATACAATATATATATAAAAATGATTACTCAAAGCACAGTACAATACTCAAGTGAATTCTTTACACTAGAAATCAACTAATATTTTAAAAATAAGCATACCGCATGACTGATGTTATCACCAGATAGTGTGACCACAGCTTTTATTTGATCAAGAGAAGAGGAGCTGAAATATACATTTGGTAACAGATCAGATAATTGAAATGTTGTAAAGTCTTTATTAATATCATTTCAAGCAATTTAAATAAAATTACTACTGATTAAGAGTATTAAGTCAAAATTAAAAAACACCATCAAATAGTTCCAAACTTCTCAAAAATTCTCAAAAGTCAAATAAAAAAGTTTGTATCTACACATAACTGCAGTTAGCACAGGAGTGAATAATTTAAGGCATGTGTGTAAATATTATTGGTGAGTTTTTTCACAGCCAACTAGCTGATGACAGAATTCAGTAAAACAAAGAATTTATTTTATACCATCAGCAGCCTTGACTGCACAAAAGTTTTGGTGGATAACAAAAACCTATTAATTCTTCACTCAGTAGCAAAAGAAAACTCTGGCTGCATATTTTTGCATATACTGTGCAAAACAGATTTCTTCATTTGTTATTAAGGATTGGTAGCTTATAAGCTATCATAAAAGCATGTTTTTTTTTTTCTGCAGTGCTTCTATGATGGTGACACTGTTGTTATTCTTGATGTTTTTATTGTTATTGAAAGTTGGTAGATGTCATATTCCTGCTTCCATTATATGATCCAATGCAAAACTGATAGCATGTAACTCAGCTATAAATACACTGAAGTGCCATTGAATTAGGGATAGGAGATGCTATCCAAATTCAGTATCGCAAGTCCTGCATTTGCACACATGTGGCTGGAACTCTGATCATATATAGCCATCAGCTTTGGCTTCCCCAAGCATTCGTCAGGAGAAGCGTAATGGGAAAGGCACAGGATTTAGATGCATTTGACAGAGGGCAGATCGTAGGTGCCTGATGGATGGAACACTTGATCTCCAAAATTGTCAACGAACTTGGATTTTCTCATATGGCAGTTTCAAGAGTATTCCAGAAATATGAAAATTTCGGCAAAAAAAACAAGTACCCAGACAAACTGCAAAGGACAGCCAGCCTTGATCATGGGCTTCACAGTCTACATGCATCATATGGACCGATAGGGGTCAGACATTATCTGAAATCACCTACCATCTGAACATGGGTTCCACCTAGAAAGTCGGTGCATGGACCATGCAATGCTCACTTCTTCATCTCAGCCTTGGGAGCCACTGACCTACAAGAGTCCCACTTCTAATGGCATGACACTGGGCTCAACACCTTGCATGGGCTAAAGAACATCAAAACTGTACCATCGAAAATTGGCAATGGATGGCATTGGGTTGTTTTACCTCTGAGCAGCACTTTTTTGCACACCTGGGCTAAATGGCCAAGTGACAAGGACCCTGAAGGCTCAGAGAAGGTTGGGGGAGGGGACCCACTAGAACAGTTGTTGGGAGACAGATGGTAACCTCCCGTCAAGGCCATCTAGCATGTTCTTTAACGTGCACAGAATATGGCTCTCCTGCACATGGGGCCACGGCTTACCATCCCATCTGACAAACAACGACCTTTCCAAGCCCATCAGTGCCCACTACTGACCGAGGGCAGGGCGGGGAATTTTGCGGAGATAAATCTCAACACTGACCCAGCTGGGACTCAAACCTGAGAACTACAGATTACGAGCCTGACATGCTACCAACTGAGCCACCCTGACCCCATGGCAACGGATAGCCTGGAGTGATGAATCCTGATTTAAACTTCATCACCTCAACGGGAGACAGGGTATGGCACCAACCCCATGGATCCTGCATGTCAGGTTGGAACAGTAGAAGCTGGTGGTGGCTCAGTGATGGCTGAGGTGTCTTCAGTTGGACATCTGTGGAACCTTTAGTAGTACATGTATCAATGACTCTCAATGCATCACGGTATGTAGAACTCATGGCTGACCATTTACACCCATTTGTGGCCATCATGCATCCTAATAGAGATGGCATCTACCAGCAAGACAGTTCATTTCACAGGTCCAGGTTGGCTACTTCATGGTTGCAGGAGCATTCTGTTGACTTTGAAATAATGAATTGGCCATCTAGAAGTTCAGATTTAAATCCCATCGAAAATCTTTGGGATACTGTCGAGCAGAGTGTTCGGGCTTGTGTCCCATCAGTGATGACCTTGAGAGAATTGTGGACAGCTCTGGAGGATACATGGGTCACCATACCTGTGAAACATTTATGCAAGCTTGTGGAGTCCTTACTTCGTTGTGTGGTGGCTGTTATCAGGGCCAGAGGGGGCCCAACATGTTACTAGGTTGCTATCCCTAATTCAATGGCACTTCATTGTATAATACAATTGGATGAAATCTGATCTGCTATGATGGCATCATAGCAGACCAGATTGGACAATCTCTCTGAGTCCCCAGGTTTCAAGTCATTGGTTAAAACAAGCCATAACTGCTGATACATGCAATCATGTATAAAGAACTTATTCTTATTAACATTAAATTACAATCCTGCAAAGAGAGAAATTGCTAGAAGGATAAAAAAGCAAGCCTCAGTTGTTGACTGAGCAATGCTATCAAAACAATTGCTAATGTATTGCAGGTAATCTTTGGACATGAAAACCAAAAGTATAATTAACTGTCAAGTGATTCAAATAAGCATTTGAAGCAAAAAATAATTTAAAACGAGATGCCCTATGATAATATATGCTTGTAAATTACAATCATCATTTGGTCATCTCGTTTGAAATTGTTTTTTGCTTCAAATGCTTATTTGAATCACTTAACAGTTAATTATCCTTTTGGTTTTCATGTCCAAAGATTATCTATGATAACCTGGACCTGTGAAATGTAATTTACAAGCATACATTGTAAGGAAAACTGCTGACAATGAAGAGATAAAGAAAACGAAATTCATTGGCTTCACTGTAAACTCTCTGGAGGAGTGAAGTGGGAAGCCTTACTACCAAACTGACACTAGCTAGGATCTGTAGTCCAGTTCAGACATGTGCATGGTACAGGTGAAGCAAAGAATACTGGTCCAATACCCATGAAATGGATGAGAGGACTTTGATGATGTTTAATGCCCACATGAACTTACACCTCAGATGACAGATATGTAATAAAAATATTTCTTTTTGAAGATGAGGTAAAGAAACTTGGTTTCCCCCACCACTGGAAAGATGGAATCCTCGGGCCACAGCTCAGGGTTACGATGAAGATTATGCTTGTGACAAATGTGCAAACAAATGGTCTTCTGTGAAAAAAAGTAGGTAATTTACCATCAAACAAGCAGATATATTGTTCAAAGTTGTCTGTAGTTGTATTTCAATGATCCTCTTCTGGAACAACAAAAAAATGCTAAAATCATCAAATAGATGTTATTTCCCCAGTTGGTGGAAGCTGTTGTGTGACAGATTTTAACAGTGAAAGTGTAACATTCAAGACACAACTTGTGGAACCCATTCATCTTGGGTGAAAGGAAATGACAGGTGTTGCTGACTGAGGTGAGAAGTATGAGATGCAAAATGGTGATGTGTCCTTGAAAGCCAAAAGCATAGAAGTGTGTAATTATCTCCATATTTGCCATTCTGCTATTGCTATTCAATCACCTTGTTTGATGCATTATGGCCTTAGTTGCCCTTGCACCATAAAACTCCAAACTAACAAACAACCAAGCTATTCAATCATGAAGATCACTTGATTTGCCATGGACTGGAAAAATTAAATATTCTATTATGTAAATAAGACAGAAATGAATATTACCACTGGAAGAGGAAGATAATAAGTGACTTACTGAAACTCAGTATGCTAAAGTCCTTTCAATACTGCAGAGTTTCTGTGTAATATAATTAACTATTGTCAAAAGGTACATCTTGGAATTAGAACCCTAAATTATTATTTTAATTTAAAATATAGCTGAATATTGAAAACCTTAATGTTTTTCCTTAAAAAAAAAATAGCACACCAAAGGCTAAAATAATTAAATACCACACTAAAGGCTAAAAAAAATTAATGATATTACATTAAAAACTGAAAGTGTGACATTTTCCATTTGTTCACTGCCTATCTACAATGAAAGAAATGAGAATGGTGGGCTTTAAAAGACAGCCATCAGTCAAATGAAATTTCCATCTATAATCCCACATAATGTATGATGTGTGTAATGGTTTTGAAGAGAGCATGTTATTTGTCCTTACAGCCACTTAATAGGGCATTTTCCTCAAGACATGTTCTTAGATTTGAGGTACTTGTGTCCATTGTATAGCCAAAAGGCAATGTTCAAATATAAAACAACTCATTCCCATCCTTTTATCTCTTTATGTTGGTTCATTAAAAAATACCCCCTCAGGCAGCTGCTAGACATAGAGATCAGACAGGAGCCTGTCAGTATAATATACCATAGAGAAGATCTGTGAGAAAGGAGATCTCAGCAGCAAGGAAACAAAAAAAGCAACATCCATACCTAATCTGGGGCTAAAACCCAGGTACCTCTGGATCAGTAGCCAAATGCAGTAACCACTTAGCAAATTGCAAATTATTTTCACTTGATACAGTCTTCCAGGGCAAATTTAATAATATTTTTTATGTTTCACACCAAGTGGCATGATTTAATCATTCATGCTACATTTAGACTGGTGTGAATTTAACCCTTCAAGCTCTATTCACTCATTAACAACTTAGTTGTTAATGAGTGTCTAAGGCTCATTAAGTCAAAGTATTCTTATCAGATATACATGTGATTGCCTTATTAACATATAATAGTTTATCTTAAGTATTCATTCTAATTTATATGTGTTACTTTGGTGATAAATTGAATTTATTAAGTGCAATTTCATAAAATTCTATATTTACCTAGCATTGGTTAACAGGAACTTTTCACTCTTTACAATATTTTCTTCTTCGGGGTCCAAGGAACATATGGGAAACCTTCTAGAACAATCCTAAAAGTCAATTAGAATACCAAATATTAATAAATACTAGTTTAAATTTATATTTCAATATACATAAGTCTAAATTTATAGTTATGGATTTAGACTATTCAATTGTTATTTACTAAGCCCTTAAGATCAAGGTAATAAATCTTTTTCTGATTTACCATTTTAAGTAATTCTTATTTTTTCTTTTTCTAAAATCTATGCATCAACTGTAGAGAAATTTGATTGAAATTCATGCAGTTCTGTGGTTGTACTTTTGTAGGAATGCAAATTTAATTAATGGTTGTGAAGTTTTTCTTTTGGGATCAACTTTTTAAGTAAAAAAGAAAGAACATTTTCTAGCTTATGTGCCAATGTTACAAAAATACTTTAAAATGTTATTTATGCAAGCTAAGGTTAAATAAATAAATAAATATAAAGAAATACCCCTCAAGCAGCTGCCTGTCAGATTATATGCCATAGTAGAAGGTCTGTGAAGATGGCAGGACCTCAGCAGAAAAACAACACAAACATCCATGCCTTGTCCGGGGCTCAAAAACCAGGTCCCTTAGATCAGTAGCCAAGTGCGCTAACCACTCAGTCAGTTACTTATCCATTTATCATACAGTGCAAATTAAATGATACAAAATACTAAGGATTTAAATATTAAGAATGCAAAATACTAAGTTTTAGATTTTGCCACTATAAAGCAAAAATTAAAAAATAAACCAATTGTTTGTCATAGCCAAAACATCCAATTGAACTCAAAAATTCACAAGAGACCTTTCAAGTGCATCACTGACATCATGCCACTGTGATCAGAATGAAGTTAATTTTTACTAGCTGACAAAGTAAAATAGGTCTCTGAGGCATAGCAGTAAACCAAAACCATAATGAAATTTTAAGATGTAGAGGAATGTTTTTCATTTATTTTTGTGCATATAAATTTTATGATGCAGTATATTTTGCAAAGTGTAATCAAGTACTTTGACTAAATCTTTATAATGTATGGGCACATAATTGAAGTACTAATTATAAACCCTGTCTACATTAATTATTAGACTGCATAAGTCTATTGTAGACAATGTATTTCAACACATATCAGTATTATTTTGCACCCCAAGAATCTGTTAATATAAATACATATAATTTTTTTATATAATTAGGTAAAAAAATACACAGTTAAGTGCAATTGTTTAAAAGTAACTTGAAATATCAGAAAATTAACAGGACTGTGTTACAAGAGTATTGCCAGATTAAGGGTTTTAGATATAAAGCAATGTTTTTTTTTTCTTCTCTAAGGGACATTTTGTTTGTGGAGTGTTTTGTGCAGTTCTTATAAGTAAAATAAGGCTAATTTTGGGGACCAATTCTGATTGTAAAACAGTATCTAATTGCAACTGGCTTTCAATTCAGTTGAATCGAAACCGTGACAAAATCAATTAACATTTTGTGTCAGTGGTATTTAAGGAATCGGATGTATGGCTGAAATTGCTTGAGATTAAGGGCTCCTCAAATATATACAAAAGGATAGATGAAAAAAAAAATTTTGCTTCTTCCCTTACACTTGTTTTGGGCCCATCTGATAATTATCAATTCTGCCAACGAAGCCAGTGAAATATTTTTTTGAGGACCACAAAGTGAATTTGCAAAAATTTGGAGATAAAATACTAATAGGAAGTGACCAGGTGGCTCTTGTAGGTATTGAGGTAGTGTGTCTTCTTTACCAAATGGATTTTGCAGTGGTACATCTCTATAAGAATGGGAGTGTAAAAGGCTGAGGCCACCTAGCTTTTCTTTGATTATGCTAATCATAGAGACCTGGGTTCAGACACCAGGTAAGGCATGGATGTTTGTGTTGTTTTTCTGCTGAGGTTCCACCATCCTCACAGATCTTCTACAATGGTATATAAACTGATAGACTCTTATCAGACCACTGTGGCAAGCAGCTGCTTGAGGGAGTATTGTTTTATTTAAGCAGCCAGACCGTATCCAAGTATGGACCCAATGGGCCATGTCTCCTCAAGAAACCTTTAGTACAAATAAATAAAAATATTTGGTGTAAATAAGGGCAAATGTATAATAGTTGGAAGAGTAACCTAAAACATCACAGAACAGTAACAGTTACTGTTACAAAGTGTTGCCAGAGTAGAGATTTTACCCATTGGTCTGGTTTTTTCAAAAACATGGAATTTAAGGTGACATTTCATTTAAGGGGCATTTTGTGCAGTTCTTGCAGCAAAGGAAAATAAATGTGGTGCTAAAATTAGTTAACAGCTAAAGACCAGTTGAGATTTTAAAACAGTACGTAATTTCAACTTAATTACTTAATTACAATTAATTACAACTTTCAATTAAATTGGTTAAAATTAAACCATTTTGTGTCTGTTGTTCTCAAGAATCGAACATATGGTTGAAATTGCTCAATGGTATGAATATGTCATCAGAAACATAAGAAAGGGGGGAGAATAATTTTTGCCCTTAGCACTCATTGTGGGCATGTCTGACAATAAGGCCTTTCAAGAGAAGGGACCAGAAAGTATATTTTGTCTGACCTCAGACTAAAAAAAAACTTTAAGTTTAGACACTTGTCAGTGGTTTTATTTTTTTGACATTTCAGTTAGCTTGTTTACCTCTGAGCCGCACTTTTTTGCACACAGTGAGCTAAATGGCCAGGTCAGAAAAAACCTAAGGTTCAGAGAAAATTGGGGAAGGGACACACTCTACAAGCTGTTAGGAGACAGATGGAAACCTCCCGTCAAAGCAATCAAGCATGTTCTTCAATATGCACAGGATATGACTCTCTTGCTTACAGGACCATGATTTTATGCCCCATTTGACAGATGGTGGCTTTTCAGAGCCCGTCAGTGTTCCCTTTCCAACCGAAAGCAGTATGGGGGTTTGGTGGAGGCAAATTTCACTCTCACTGAGTAAAATTTGTCTCTGCTAAACCCCCATGCTGCTCTCAAACCAGATGGACTCAAACCTGGGAACTATAGATTACGAGCCTGGTGCACTACTGACTGAGCCAATACCCTGCACTTTTATATCAGATTTAACAGTAGAAGATATAATTTTTAACTGACAAGCATTGGATAAGGAATATGTATTTCTTTCCTGGTGGTGTCTTTCTGCTGAGGTCTCATGACCTTACTATGACATATTAAACTAACAAGCTACTATCCAATCTCTGCTTATCTAAGGGGTAAATTTTTACATAGATTTTGTGAAATTAGAATAAAAACTATTGGTAAATTGGTAAGTATTATCGAAAATCAGTTTTTACATTGGCTATGGGTCTCAAATTTTGGAAGTTAAGCTTAATGGATGTTAACATTCTGCAAACGAAAGGAATGAAAATTTTTTGGGACCACAAATTGAATTTGGAAAGATTTGGGAGTAAAAGATTAGTAGGAAAGTGAAAGAGAAGTAACTTGGAGGTCTTGAAGGGTAGTAGTCTTCTCTAGCAGGTTACTTTACAGTGGTATATCTTTACAGGTGTAGGAATATAAAAATAAAAGTCTGAGCTTCATCTTCCTTCTCTCTAAACTTTCTTTAGTTGAAATATTTTTGTTCATAGTTTTAAAAAATTAACCACTAGCCTAGCAAGTAGCATGCTTGCTTGGTTGGGGATCAAAGGGACTTGTCGAGCCCCAATAGGTAACAGACGTTTCTTTTCATATGTTTTCTTTCTGCTGAGGTCTTGCTTTCTTCACAATCTTCTCTGTGACATGTTATACTGACAGATACTTATGTTGTTGTTGGGTTGTTTTACCTCTGAGCGGCACTTTTCTGTACACAATGGGCTAAATGGCCAGGTCATAAGGACCTCGAAGGCTCAGAGAAGGTTGGGGGAGGGGACCCACTGGAACAGCTGTTGGGAGACAGATGGTAGCCTCCCATCAAGGCTATCCAGCATGTTCTTTAACATGCACAGGGTATGGCTCTCCTGCACATGGGGCCATGGCTTAATGTCCCATCCACCTGATGGCAACCTTTCCAAGCCCATCGGTGTCCCCTATTGATTGTGGGCAGGGTGGGGAATTTTGCAGAGATAAATCTCAACGCTGACCCAGCTGGGACTTGAACCGGGGAACTGCAGATTATGAGACTGGTACTAACTGATTGTGCCATCCCTGCCCCAACAGATACTTATGACATCTATGGCTTAATTCAGAATATGTAGCTTCATTTTTAAACAAGTTATTTACCATATTAATTCTTTTCATTTAAGGGGAGAAGTAGAAAATTTTTCGATTGAAAATCATCAAAACTGAGGATTTGATTAAATTTAGAAAGATTTAGCTTCATTTTATGTCATATTGTTAATACATTTTTGTTTCTGGATGGCAAAGTGACATAAAACAGGACAGCATTTTTGCATTCCTGAAATCTGATGCATTTAGTTCTTAATTTACTATTATGAAAATGACATGAAAATGACATACATCTGACAACACTGGCACACAATAAAAAAAAATTCTTGTTGAGAGGTTTTTCAATATAATTAAATGTTTTTACATTTCTTCAAAACTCATAAATATTTTCGGACGTCAACTGTGTGGGGTCACACTCCAGACTGTCTGGAACAGAATAATAGGTAATAATAATAATAATAGCTCTGGTGCAAATATCTTAGGATATTTTTACATTTTTTTCTCAAAAAGATGAAAAGCATGCTTGATAAAAATATTTTCAAGGAAAAAGGGATTACTTTGAGTAATTTCTCGAGGCATTCAAAATGCCTTGCTGTTGGGCAAATATTATCAGCAATGGATGAGAGCCATCGTAAATAATATTTATTACTAAGTATGATGAAATTGTGTGTTTTTCCCAAGAAAATATTTAGGGGAAACCAACATTATACAATATGCCCAAGTGTGAAAATGTTAAAGCTACTTTTGAGATGTTCTTATACCTAAATGTTAAAAATTTCTTAACTAAATGCCCATTTAGCCCATTCATGGGTAATGGTTAGTGTACCTGATCATTAAACCAGTGGGCACATCTCTGTGTATGTGTTTGCTTGTATAATGTATGACAAACAGAACAAGCCCAACAAAACTTTTCAGTTATCTCCATCCTTTTCAGTTATCTCCAAAATTTGTGTAGAGAAGTAACTTCTTCCCCTTTAAAGCAAAAAGAGTTATTATTTGGTGTCATTGCCAGAGCCACAATATCCTTCAGGTAGTTATTGATAATATGGTATCCAAGTAAAGTAGAACTTCAATTAATCTGCCTGTATATGGTTCAGATACACCAAAATATCGGATATTTGAGAAGAAATATGAATTAAATATGGGGAAAATAAAAATACAGCTTAATTATGAACAATGAAGGAAATGAAAATAAAAAAACCTTGTTAATGAGGCATAATGATAAATATAAAAGTATACTGATAGATTAGTCCACATAGTGAAGAGCTGTCAAAGAGAGTTAACATCATGTTAATACTGTAAAGAAGCTGCTACAAGGAATAGTAATATAATATGCCTTATTTTAATAAAATGTTTTCCTTTTATAAAATGGCAATTTCCACTGTAAATATTCTACAAAAATTTTTCCATTTTAATGAAAGCTTTTAAAAAACATTTTTGATTACATTAATTAGGAAAAAAGGAGGAGGGCACCATTACGAGAGTAAATATGCTATTTAAATTGGATTGGATTGTTTTACCTCTGAGCGGCACTTTTTTGCACACCATGGGCTTAATGTCCAGGCCACAAGGACCCTGAAGGCTCAGAGAAGGTGGGGGGAGGGGACCCACTGGAACAGCTGTTGGGAGACAGATGGTAGCCTCCCATCAAGGCCATCCAGTGTGTTCTTTAATGTGCACAGGGTATGGCTCTCCCGAACATGGGGCCACGGCTTAACGTCCCATCTGACGGACGGTGGCCTTTTCAAGCCCATCGGTGTCCCCTACTGACCGTGGACAGGGCGGGGAAATTTTGCAGAGATAAATCTCAACGCTGACCCAGCTGGGACTCGAACCTGGGAACTACAGATTATGAGCCTGGCGCGCTACCAACTGAGCCACCCCCGCCCCTTGTGCTATTTAAAATTTTACTGAAAAACTTAATCCTAAAATTGGAACATTTAATAACTATAATCTACTGTTTTTCCTGTAAGAAGTTTTTAACACATTCTTGAAGGAGTATGTCTGTGTGGGGTGGGGGGAGTGTTAGGAAACATAGTTTTAAAGTGGTACCTGTACAAAATTTGAAGCTCAACAGACTGACCAGTTAGAACGATGATCGGATTATCAAAGGTTGGTTAATCGAGGTCACACTGTTTGTCAACAACTTGTACACACACACACACACCAAGAAACTTTTCTGGCTACGCCCCTGATAGCAGACATGTTTTCCCATAGAGCTTATTTTGAAGAAATTCTAAAACATAAAAAGCAATTTTCATTTTTTTTTTCAATTTTAATTCCTGTTATTTCTACCTTATTAAGTAGTATAAATTTAAATCTCTGTAAGAAGGGCCACTAATAACAATATATCTTTAATCAACCTCTAAGCATCTCTAATAAGCAAATTCCATGGAAATAATGTTTTTAGATTCAGCCCAAAAACTTGTTTATTATACACAGCTCTGCTTCTTAGATTTATGATGCAATACAGTAAAATAAAAATTAGATTAGAGAGCCAAATGAAACATAATTTTAAAAATTTCTAAATTTTTTAGAGGAAATATTAATGAAAAAAATCAAAACTCTGAAAACAGTTTTTCTCACATGTTAAGAAATTTATTAAAATGTAAGATGGTAAAATTATTTTATTTGTGGGAGATTGATGTCACATTAGTGGAAAAAGGTGGAGTCAATGTTAGTTTAGTGGTCTTAGAATACTCTGGCATGTATCTGGAGACACATGGGTTCAAATCCCGCATATCAGCGACACTTTTTTACACAAAACTATTCATTGGTTTATTTTATATTTGACCAATATAAAAATCATATTTTACCAAAACAAGATTCTGCAGTTGTTCCAAAATCACTATCACTTCTTCCTGCAAAAGCCAATCATATTCTTGTTGCTGCAAAATATAAAACAATAAATAATAACTTTATTTACATCAAAGTTCTGAAGTTTCACTGTCATTTATACACTATAAGCTTACATGTATTAAAATATATACACTGACCATATATTATCTCATATATAAAGAAAGTTTGCTTGTGCATTATCCACTTATGCACTCATCCCCAGAACAGCTAGGGGCACCAAACTTTGCATGAATGTTCCCTTCACCAAGGGGGAAAATATAGGCAATGTGTGAACCTAATGGGGCAGGCTGGTTTGAATTTATCAAATCCTAAAAACCAGTGTCTCTCATAGACTTAGCATTGGCATTTATTATTCAAAATTGCATGGGAAATGCCATCTACTATAACTTTGGAGAGTTTCAGACTTCCCCTAAAGAGAAGGAAAAAAATTACACTGGGGGGGGGGGGGGGGGGTGAATAAATTGAAATGAGTTTTATGCCAAATGAAAACTTATGACATGGGGAGTGCACTCTATTAACACACCTTAAAGAGTTTCAGAACCTCCTCTGGAAGAGGGGGATAAAATTTTTACCAGGGGGTTAGCAGAGAGGGAAAAAAATATTATAATGTGTTTTATGCCAAATGAAAGCTTCCGGCATGGGGAGCCATCTACTACACACTTTAGAGAGTTTATGACCTCCACTAAAACAGATGGATAACATTTTTATCGAGGGGCGGGGTGGCAGAATGATCATAACGAGTTTTATGCCAAAACATTTCCGACGTGGGAGCTCCATCTACTATATACCTGAGAGTTAAAAAGTTCACCTAAAAGAGGATGAAATTTTGATTAAGGTCGAGAGGGGATAGTAGGAGCAAGAAACAATTGTAATTTTATGCAACAAAAAATTGTAACGTGGGGAGTACCATCTACTCTATACTTTAGATAGTTTCAGAATCGAGCAATACCAGATATTTCTGCTATATACATTGACTGTCCATTATGCACTATATTATATCATTGACTATCTATTAAAACCCATCTTTGCAACTATCCAAGCCAAGCTTTGTTTTATTCAAATTTGTAATGAACAGATATTAATTTCAATCCGAGACTACCACACCCTGGATCCAGCACTTTTTTAAAAGATAGTCCAGTCTGCTTCACTACATCATAAATGGTTGGTTGGTTTGTAGGTAAGTAGTTAGGTTTGCTGGTAGGTTGGCCAGTAGAATTCTACACAAATTTTAAATTATATCTCTTTGCATATATTATACTAATGAAATCTGTATACAATATAATTAAATCACAATATACAGGGTGAATCTGAAAAGTGTGCAAAACTTTACGGGGTGGTAGAATGCAGCTATACGAGCAATATTTGTCATAGAATGTATGGTCGGAACGCAAGCGGTGAGAAGTTAAAAGGTAGTTTTCCACTGTCACATTTAAAGAATGAACACAAGAAGGAGAGGAGATACTCTGTGCCTCACTTGCATTCCCGTCCGCCGCACCATACACAAAGTGCATATCCGCAATTTCGTGGTCAGTATAACCAGCCATCCTCTCGGCAATCCAGAGTAGAAATGCCGTTGGGTGCGAGGACCGACCCTTTTATACCATTTCCAACACCACCTAGCAGCTCGCCGTTTGCGTTCCGCCCATACTTTCTATGACGAATATTGCTCGTATAGCTGCGTTCTACCACCCCGTAAAGTTTTGCTCACTTTTTCAGATTCACCCTGTATACACACCGGTCACTGAATTAGGAACCTTTATGCAGATGTGCATAAATGTCATTTGTGCAGCATATATGCAAAATACGTAGTCACATGCATCACCACATGACCTAGGCAACTATTTAAACTGCTGCACATCAGTAATCATCAGAGTGCTGATCACAATGGGAAAAACAAAGGATCTTTTACGGTTTGATAAAAGGCTTATTGTGGGTTCCCATCTGGCAGGAGCAACGATTTTAAAAACAGCAGAGCTTACTGGTTTTTCAAAAGGCGAGATATCTCAAGTTTTTAATCAGTAGAAAAATAACCCACATTTCTTGTCTAAGAAGTGTAAGTGTGGCACAATGACAATCTGTCAGGAACGAGATCGCCATCATCTGAGAAGGCTTGTATGGAGAAACAGGGTTTCCTGTGTGCAGCAATTGACTGAAGCATTCAATGAAGGCTGTTCTCAATCCATGTCTCAGTGAACTATGCAAAGGGAACTGAAGAGGATTAGTAGTTGCATGCCTATATGAAAACCACTGATTTCTGCAAATAACCGGAAAGTTTGTCTACAGTGGTGTCAGGAACCCATGACTGGACACTGGAAGAATGGAAAAAGTCATGTGGTCGTCTGACAAGTCACAGTACACCTTTTTCTATACTGGTGGTAGGCAGAGAGTTTGGCAGGAACCCCATGAAATAATCAACCCAGCTTGTCTTGTAAACACCAGGAGCAAAGTTCTCTTCCATCATATCTGAGCCAGTTAAAGAACTGTCTGGTGAATGCCTGGTATGCTGGAGATGTAAAAGCACTCCAACGCCTTGTGAAATCTATGCCAAACAGCATATGTGCTGTAATTCGGGCTAAATGAGTTCCAACTCGGTATTGAATAAAGGTTTCTAATTCAGTGGCCAGTGTGTGTACATACCTTAAATTTAATAAAACTCTAAAACACTGTATATAAGTAAAACATAACAATAATTTGCTTTGAAATCAACAAGTCACCTTGCATGGTGACTATCTTGACCTACAAATCAAAAATTTTGTTATCAGTTATCTCATAGAATTCTATTCTAGTGATATAGAAACCGTTATTCTACAAGAAGGGATACTACCTGCATCTGAACCAATATATTATCATGTAAATGCAATCTCAAAATCATTACGTAAATTCTGGATACCATATTGATACTATTAATAAATTTAAGCAATCTTAATTATATAAATACACTTAAGGGCACTTGACTTGCCAATAATTCTACTGGCAGTACTCAGGAAAACTGATAATGGAATGAAACAACTGCCAGAAACTATAAACAATCTCACACAGTTTATTTTACAGATTAGCATAAAAATATCTTTATGGAATTTCACATATTAATTATTGATTGGTTTCTGTGTAATGCTTGGATGATTATTATTATTTCTAATGCAGATTTAGTTATCTTTAAACTCCAGAAGTAAACTAATATAAAAAATTTAGTGTTTATATATAAGATTGATCTATGCAATTGCAAGCATTTGAGTCACTGCAGAACAAACAAATACAAAAAGGTCCAGTAAAACAGTGTTTAACCTTTTCCAGAAAATTCCCCAAAACAATGGAAACAAGTCCAATGCATGTGTCAGAAAACAGGGGTGGGGGTAAGGATTGGCTCAGTCAATAGTGCATAAGACTTGTAACCATGTTTCCAGGCAAACTTCCTACTATTACTACATTGAGATTTTCTTCACCAACTAAATCTATGGAAAGATTTAGTTGGTACCATTATCTCACATTTTTTTCCCCTTTTTGCAATCAATAATTTCTTTGCATTAATACGTTAAAAAAACTTATTCCATTCAACATTGTCCTATATTATATATATGTTTTTTGCCAGATCTATTTCTTACTTTCCTTTCCTATGTGAATCAGTCCACAAATTACTCAAGAGCTCAAAAAATCAAAATTATTTTCAACCCAGCTCAAAATTTGAAGAAAATTATCAAAAAGGACAGAGACAAATTTAGCTTCCTTCAAAAATCTGGCATATATAGAGATTTCCTCTCCATTTGCTGGATAATTCCGTTGTCTCCTATATCAGAAATATCATATGTTCTCTACAGAAGAGGTTTGCAGAGCATCAAACAGATGTCGGCCAAAACAAGCTAGTGACTGCCGCTGCCAAGCTTGCAATACAACACACAGCAACCACAGAATGGGAGCATGGCCAACTGCTTGCATGTGCATACACTTGCTATGGAACCATAGTCCACGAGGGCACTGAAATTAATGAACCTCACCTGTCCCAACCTGCAACCGGAGACACTGGAATCACCATTCACTACATGTAGAAAGAAGCTCTCAACAGCCCTAATATCACCATATAGTGTCACATCACTAAAAATGGAGTGCTGTTCTTGCTTCGAAAGAAAAGCTTCTGCGTTTTCTCCTAAAAACTTTTAATATGCAAATAGTTTGAAGGATAAGCTTAAAAAATTTACTGCTCAATGACAGAAAATTTTAATGTTATTTTAATATATTACAATGATCTACGAATAGAACACCTACACTTTTTATTTCAGAAATCATGAAACAATCTGATGTTGAGTTCACAAAACAGGTGTCAAGATATTTTTCTTTTCAGTCTTTAACCCTTCTACTGCTCTCACTTACGAAATTACAAAACAGAAACGGGACAACTCATTCTTAGTGCAATATGTCATATTTAAATTTAAAAATATATATCTGGTTTAAAATGTTATGTATATATTTGAAAAAATCAGATTTAAAATTATAAATCATGCTTAACATTTTATTACAAAATATGATCAATATCGATTTTTTTTTTCTTCTACACAAATTGAAAAGTGGGTTGATTCTCCAGATTCAGTCCAATTTTTCAGGCTGGGTACTAGAAAAGTTAACAATGTTAGCAATTCTGGCAAATGGATCAAGAAGATAATTTTTAAAGCAAATGCATCTTTTTAGTTCATTCCATAGATTTAAACAGAAGTGAGATTGGAGATTATGTTAGACATAAAAAGGCTTTAAGCCACTTTTATTCATGTTCCTTAAGTCATGGATACATAATTCAGTCTTTAACTAGTTGGATAATCAAACTACCTACTTCAAAATACCTATTGCAGTCAGAATAAACAAGTATAAAACCATTAACCACTAATGGCTGCAAATAAAAATCTTGGTGAATGCGTCTCCACAGTAGTCCACAGTAAATCTTTATTCTTAATATATTTAAACTTCAGTTTTAATAAAATTTAACAATGTATACAACAGGGTGTTTCAAAACTTTCTGTAGAAATTTCAGTGGGAGATAGGGAACCAAGACAAACCTTTTTCGTCTATGAATGCATGTGCGCTGACAACCCTTTGGTGCTAGAGGGTGCTGTTTGGTGGCACTGCAATTGGCTAGAGGGGCGAAGTGGGAACAGAGACCAGACTTCTGTTTGTTGTCAGCATTCGTAAATCAGGCACATTATGTGTAACAAGGAATGTTTCATGACTGTTGAGATGGCTGACATGCATCTAGTGTATAGGGCTGCCAATGGAAACGGAAGAACTGCCAATGGAAACGGAAGAACTGCCGTGGGGTTGTACTGACAGCACTTCCCAAACAGACATGTGACAAACCACCAAACATTTGTGCATTTGCACCGTCAACTGCGAGAAACTGGAACATTTCATGTAAACATGCATGACACTGGTCAAGAGAGAACCACGCGCATTCCTGACATGGAAGAGATCCTGTGGCAAACTGAGGACAATCCAAGCAAAGCATGCAAGCTGTGAACATAGCCTCAGTATGGAACCATGCCCTCATGTGGAGAGTGTTGAAATGAACAGCAGTTACATCCGTTTCATTGTTAGAGAGTCCAGACACTGCAACCTCAGGGTTACCCTCTTCAAGTGGAATTCGTGCACTGGTTTCTGCAGCAGACCACAGTGTAGTCTGATTTTCCAGCTCATGTGCTCTTCTCAGATGAGGCTTTTCCCATAAGTGAGGATGTGTTCAATGTGCACAATTCTCACGTTTGGGAGAATGAAAACACATGCCACAATGGCGCATGGTCATCAACAACAGTTTGCTGTCAATGTTTGGGCAGGTATCGTCCATGGCATTTTGTTTGGGTCATACCTGCTGCCTCCCAGACTTAATGGGCAGATTTATCAAGTATTTCTTGAAGAAATGTTGCCAGGACTGCTGGTAGATGTTCTCATGACTATTCGCAGACGAATGTGGTTTCAACATGATGGGGCGCCAGCACATTTCAGCAATGATGTGTGGGATTATCTGAATGACACTTTTGAGGACCAATGGATAGGCCGTGGTAGTTCCGTTGACTGGCCATCAAGATCACCCCATTTAACATGATCACTTTCTTCCTATGGGGACACATGAAGAACCTCGTGTATAAGACTCACATTGATTCAGATGAAGACCTCATCACAAGAATCGCTGTCGCCTCTGCAACTGTCTGCGAAATTCTGGGATCTTTCAACAAGTACAGCAATCAATGCTTTCACGGTGTCATGCATAAAATGCTGTTGTCGGTCACAACTTTGAGCACCTTCTTTAAATAAACAAGTTGTTCACACTTGTTTCCATTCATTAATGTACCAGCTCCACCAATAGTTCTGTCAGCGCCCTATAGCACCGAAGGATTACGTCAGCAGACATACATTCACAGATGAAAAAGATTTGTCTTAGTGTTTCCCATCTCCCATTGAAATATGTACAGAATTTTGAAACACCCTGTATTATTTAGAACAAATCTCTTCTGTCATTTCTACAGAACCCAAGCTATTTACATTAATAATAATTTTAAAAAATGTAATATTTGTTACTTATATAATTTAAACACTTACATTATTTTTTATTAACATATAACATATCATATTTCTGTTGTGATTCATCTAGTAACTCAAATACATTTGAAGATCCTTATGTTTTAGAACAGGAATGTTATTCTTAAACCATTCAGTCAGTATTCTTCTGACTTCTAACCTATAACAGTCATTCTCCATTGTTACTGTCATTTCCAATGTTAAAATGGTCTATAACTCAAACCCACAGAAGGTGCAAATTTTGATAGTAAAATCATCTAAGCAGAGAAATACCACTTTCCTGATAACCCATAGTGGCCTGAAGCTGAGCATAAAATTTACTTTCCTTAACATTTTTCTTGATGTTTCTTCAGTTGAAAGGCATGAAATCACTCTTAAGAATCAATATCAATTTTCAAAACATGTTATCAGGATGTCGTGGGTTCATATCATCTGGCTCAAGATAATTTTTCCTCTAAATTTGGTATCGTGTTAAAAGTGATTTCATACCTTTTTTATCTTCCTCGGTTTCACCTAAAGTTCAAAACATCAATCTTTTAAAACAAAAAGTTTATTTTTCCTACCCCTCTGGGGGTGAAGGAACAAATTGTGACAGAAGATCAAACTTCTAATTTAAGTGGATTATGTGCAATATTCATTTAAAGTTTTGAAATTTAAAAATTTTTTCACCATCAGAGGGAGCAATTAAAACTTTTTGGATATTTGAGAAGTGTGAATTGCAATATTTAATAATACCTATCCAATACAAAGAAAATTTTTAATTTAGTTAGTTGTAAGACATTTGGAGCAGCTGGGATGAGTGAATCAGTATATGTGGGTACCACATTGATCGAGCAAAAAACGTTTAATGGACCACATCTCTGCTTGTGATTCACTCCTGAAACACAACAAAGAACAACCCATTTTTGAAGTGATTAGTACACAAGCAATGAAAAATGGATCCTTTACAACTTCCAAAGAAAAAGATCCTGGTTTACTTTTTCCAAAGAAAAAGATCCTGGTGTGAGCAAGATGAGACCTCCATTACTGCAACCCAAGGCAGCTGCATCTAAAGTTCATGTTCTGTGTATGGTGGGATTGGAAGGAAATCGTTCACTATGAGTTCTTGTCAAGCAATCAAACGATTAATCTAGCAATCAATGGAAAAATTCGGGACTTGGTGAATCACAAAGGAGTTGTGTTCTACTATACAATGTGAGACCACACATCTTTGACCTCTCGGCAAAAATTGTTACAGTAGGGTTGGGATGATTTGTGCCATCCACCATATTTACCTGATATTGCACTCTAGAATTACCAACTCTTTGAAAACTCTTTGAGTGATAAAGAGTTAGAATCTTTGGAGGCCATTAAAAACATATTGATCAGTTCTTCAATGAAAAACCAATCGAGTTCTACACTGACAGAATAATGAAGATGCCCAATAGAAGGCTTAAGATAATCTAACAAAATGGTAGATATATTATTGATTAAAGATATTCATTATTATTTCACATTTGAGTTTTAATTTTTGCCAAAATCAGAATTAACTTTTGGTTCAACCCAATATATCATTTGCAATATTCATTTAAGAGTTTTTTATTCATTTATTATTTTCAATTATTTTCACCATTAAAATAAAATAAATAAATACCCCCTCAAGCAGCTGCTTGCCACAGAGGTCTGACAGGAGCCTGCCAGTTTATATGCCATAGTAGAAGGTCTGAGAGGATGGCAGGACCTAGCAGGTGCAATTATAGCTTTGGAAAATTTGGAATTCTGAATCCTAATAGTTCATCAATACCTATCCAATCCAAAAACAATTTCTTATTTATCTCTAAGAATAAAAAAGTTGAATCCAGAGACAGACAGATGACAAAGTGGAAATGTTAGCTTTTTTTGTTTTTCAAAAAATGAGCTAAAAAAGAGAATTGCAAGCATTCCTGCTAAATGACAGATCTACAACTTGCCTGTAAAGGTCATAAATTTTAGAATACATAAATTTGTATATTTTTGTATATTCGCAAAAGTGAGGATATTTGAAAATTCTGACTAGCCAGCAGCTTTTAAAACAAAGGCATATACAAACATAGTGGAGAAGGTAAAAAAGATTCCTGCTTTTATGTGTAAAAAAACACATAACAGATTTTAGTGAGATGCACTAATGAAATATTAATCAAATTGCATAAGATCATGAAATTAAAGACACTGCATTCAGAAGTGAAATTTGATGTTCTTTTTCTGGAAATATTTTATTGTGCTATATTTAAAAGATTACAATCACAGCTATTGTGTATCAGTTCAATAACCATGATTATAAGCTCTATACAACATATTCTCCCAATATGATTATCTAGTAGTTATTATAACATCTCCTCACTAACGACTATAAGTCACTTAACTCATATTAAGAGAGATGGGTATATAATGAGGTCGGCAGTTAATTGAGACTGCATTTGTACCTGAGGAAGCCCCTAGGTAGTACAGAGGTGAAATGCATTGCACATAGTGTATTGCTGCATGAGTGATGTAACAGTTTGCAGCATTATAATGGATATTTTATACACGAAGCCTTTTAATGTTTAATGTTTTATGCAATGCAAAGTCTCAGTGTGGAGTCAAGTTTTTAGTTAAGTAAGTATTTTTCATTTACCAAACTATGAGGAAGTTTAAAATCGACATGTTTAACATGGAATGTGGCTATATAAAAATAAGTGCTCTAGCTAATTAACTACAACATCATGAAGGACTGATAACACTAATATTAAGTGTCTTGATAGAAAGACTGCCATACATAAGATATAATGCATCATAAAGAAAATATTAAGTGACTGTGCCAGCCTCAATATACAGGAAAAGCAAACATTTTATCAATGTGAACATCTTCTGATCTTTAATAACCAAGCCAAAAAGTTAACAGCTAGAACATCTGAAACATCATATTGGGACAACACCAGGTCGAAGGATGGAACATCATGGGCCACCCCAATTGCTGGACTGGTAATAATTTTAATATTCTTACATTGTGTTGACTTTTGTAGTTAAAAGCTGATGTCAAGGTTAAATATGGCTTAAACGAAATATATCTTATGTATTGCAAAGTGGCATATGATTGTGATAAGATGTTATAATAACCACTAGATATTCATATTGGGAGAATAAGATTGATGTTATATACAGCTTATAATCGTGTTTATTGAATTGATTTTATTGTGCAATTTTTCCTAGCTTTGAAAGTAACAAGTCATGTGAGAAAATTCACTCATTGGTAACCCTTCCAGGGCCCAGTCTGAAAAACTGATTTACATCCAGAGACAAAGCTAATTTTTCACATATACACTGAAGTGCCATTGAATTAGGGATAGGAGATGTTATCCAAATTCAGTACCGCAAGTCCCATATTTGTGTGCATGCGTGGCTGAAAATCTTGTCATATATAGTTGTCAGCTTTGGCTTCTCCAAGCATTCATCATGAGAAGCATAATGGAAAAGGTGCGGGATTTAGATGCACTCAATACTCGATCTCCGAAACTGTCAACGAACTTGGATTTTCTTGTACAACAGTTTCAAGAGTTTTCTGGGAATATGAAAATTCCAGCAAAAACAAACACCCACACAAACTGCAAAGGACAACCAGCCTTGAATGATCATGAGCTTTGCCATCTGACCCACATCATACAGACCGATAGGGGCCAGACATTATCTGAAATCACCTCCCATTTGAACGCAGGTTCCAGCTGGGAAGTCAGTGCATGGACCGTGCAATGCTCACATCATCGTCTCGGCTTCGGGAGTCGTCGACCTACGAGAGTCCCACTTCTAACAGCATGACACAGGGATCAACACTTTGCCTGGGCTAAAAAACATCAAAACTGGACCACTGAAAATTGGCAATGGATAGCCTGGAGTGATGAATCCCGATTTAAACATCATCATGCTGATGGGAGACTGAGGGTATGGCTCCAACACCATGGCTCCTGCATGTCAGGTCGGAACAGTACAAGCTGGTGGTGGCTCAGTGATGGCCTGGGGTGTCTTCAGTGGAACATTTATGGAACCTTTAGTATGTGTACCGAAGACTCTCAATGCATCCTGGTATGCAGAACTCATGGCTGACCATTTACACCCATTTATGGCCATCATGCATCCCAATGGAGATGGCATCTACCAGCAAGACAACTGTTCATCTCACAGGTCCAGGTTGGCTACTGCATTCTGCTGACTTTGGAATAATTAATTGGCCACCTAGAAGCCCAGATTTAAATCCCATCGAAAATCTTTGGAATACTGTCGAGTAGAGTGTTCGGGCTTGTGTCCAAACACTCTACTCAACCTGTGGAACATTTACGCAAGTTTGTGGAGTCCTTGCCTCATCATGTGGTAGCCGTTATCAGGGTCAGAAGGGGTCCAACATGTTACTAGGTTGCTATCACTAATTCAATGGCACTTCAGTGTACAAATTCTCATACAGCTATGAGTTATGAAGGTCCTACCAGATTGTGTAATTTTGCTCTCCAGACTTGTCTGTCCTAGCTGCAGCTGCTGCATTTGGCTACAGTAGGCCAATTCTAGCAAGGTCCTGTTTGACATTGTCTGTCCATTGCATCCTAGGTCTCCTCCTTTTTCTGAAGCCTTTAAGCACACTGTCCATAATTCTATTTGCAAATCTGCAGCTTTGCATACAAACAACATAGCCAAACTAAGGCCATTTCTCTCTGCACAAAATGCTGCTCAAAGGAGGTTACTTCATCATTACTTACAAAGTCAAACTATCTAATGCCCAAGATACTACATAGGCATCTAGAATCAAAGGCATCAAGTTTCTTGTTATCTGCTTACAAAGTGTCCAAGTTTTGCTACCATATCTAACCTTAGAAAGAACCAAACTATTATACAGCCTAATTTTAGTCTTTAGGTGTATACACCTATTTTCCCACACCCTCCATATATTCTTAAAAGTCCCAGCAGCAATCACTATTTTTCTATTCATTTCATGCTGCACATCACCAGTATCTGTTACATAGCTCCCAAGATAATTAAACTGAGGCACCTACTCAATAGTGCAGCCATTCAGAGCAACTGAAGCGTCATTTACTTGATCATTTTTCATCACTTTAGTTTTATCTCTGTTTATCACCAAACCTACTCTATTGCTAGTCTCATCAACAGCCCAAATGAAAGAATTCATCTCATCAACTTCATTTTTTATGATAAAGGTGTTGTTCCTAAGGATTTTAGTAGAACAATTATCCATATTTTTAAAAAAGGTGGTCATGGTTCTTATGATAATTATAGGGGAATTAGTTTACTTTCTAAAGATTATAGCCAACAAGGCCAAATCATCTGTATAATCTAAATCAGAAATTTTGAAAACCCTAGACCATTTTAAGGCCAAAATATTTCCCTTGCAAAGAATTCTGCATAACATAATCAATAACCAAAGAGAAAAGGAAACAATATGCACTCTTGTCTAACACCACTAGCAATGCTAAGTCAATCACTACAAGCCTTACCACAACTCAGGGTTATTATTGAGCTTTCATTATGCTAACTTGTCGTGTAATCCATAAGATCTAACAATCAACACAAATTATATCGATCAACAGAGTCAAAAGCCTTTTTGAAATTTACAGAGCTAGTAACTACAGGTTTCTGAAACTAAACATTTCTCAAGAATCTAAGTGAAAAAATCTGATCTACATATCTGCTACCACTTCTGAATCCACACACTGCTCATCACACAATTGTCTGTCAACCAGATTCTTAATCCTATTAAGCACAATCATGCAAAGAATTTAGAACAGAAAGTAAACTAATTCCCTTGCAATTATCACAAGAACCATGATCACTTTTTAAAATAGGGATAATAATAGCTCTAGTAAAATCCTTAGGAACAGCACCTTTATCACAAAAAATATTCAAAATTTCAGTCAGATATCTGCTGACTGAAACATTCCTAGCTCTAAGCATTTTTGTGGTGATTTCATCCACCCCAGGCTATTTATGCAGTTTTAATTTAGAGATAGCCAAAGAGATTTCAGAATGTGATATAGGGCCATCATTAAAGCCATTAATGCATCAATCCTCAATACAAACAAATGGAGTAGAAATAATCACATTATTTAGAACTTCTCTGAAATGCTTAGCCCACCTAGCCATCACAGAATCCTCACCTTCAACCACTTTACCATGTTTATCCCTCAATCCCTATGTACCTGTCTGTTTTTTCTCACACAAAACATTAACAATCTGGTACATCCCTCTGCTGCTATGCTGTCTAACTACTTCCTCTGCTTTATCAGCCAATAGCAATATATGGAACATAAGGTTATTGCATTATCTTGTATTCAATTGAAGCCAAGCTATCAAGCCAAAGATTTTTATCAGCAGCTAACTGATCCTTTACATGTTTATTAAGCTCATTCAATGCCATCTGTTACGACTAGTAGGGTGTTGATTCATATTAATCCTGCACTTCCTTCTTTCAGAAATAAGTTCCATAGCTTTATCATTCAAATAATTTTTGTTTCTTCTGTTCCCTTTTACCCAAAAGAGTACTGTTGGTTTCAAGATTTAACTGATCCCATTCTTAACTTCAGCAGTAAGCAAACCATGATTGTCATAATTACTAAGTAGACTATCATGGTAAGCTTTGGCTATATCTGGATCTTTCAGACCTTCAGTGTTTAAATATCTTAACCTTACACATCATTTCTTAAGCTTCAGTTGCAAGACACTTTTGACCAAGTAATGGGTCAGACCCAATTTCGGCTCCCCTGTATGATTTGGTATTCCTAACCAAACTAGCCCATTTGTTGTTAATTAAAAATATATTCTATAATTTTCCTGTGCAACCCTTCAGGTGAAACCATATGTATTTATAAATGTCCCTGTTTGTAGTATGTGTTAGTTATTCACAAATAGTTAAGAGTACTTACCTGTAGAAAATATTCCCCATTCCATTGGAACTACCAATGCCAAAGGGACCTAACACTTCTATCTAAATGTCAGAGTCATTAACTTTAGCACTGAAGTAATCTAAAACAAGGGTTATTTCTTTCTTGACAGAATTCAAAATATCCTGAAGTTGTCTGTAAAACTTATCTTTCTCACTCTCATCAGAGTCCCCTGTGGGGGTGTAAAAACAGATAATAATAAAGTTTTTAATTTTTGTTTTAAATTTAGATGTGAGAAATATCTCATTATTGCAGTCATATCCTAAAAGAGCATCTGTAGTGTGTCTGCTGAGAAGCAAACCTACACCTTGGAGATGCTTTCCATCCTCCCTCACTGCAAAGAGAAATTCAAAATTATTTTTAAGTATTTGACCTTTACCTGTCCATCTGGTCTCTTGCAAACCTAGAATATCCAGCTTATAATGTTGGAATTCCTGTGTGAGGACATCAAGATAATGCAATAACCTTATGTTCCATGAACCCACAGAGAGAATATGATTATTAGGATCTTTAAAGAAACTAGGTTTATTGAGAGAGGTAGAGCCAACAATATTAAGCAGCCCCCTAATTGCAGGCATGGGGAAAAAGACCCATTCAGTCATCAACAGAGGCTGAAGCCATCCATGGTGATAGGAACTTCAGGCACCACCTTTTGAAGTGGACCTTTCCAAAAACCAAAATCTAAAAAGAAACTGACCTGATTGACACACATTACTCTAGTGTAGGATTGGCATACCAAACTAGCAAAGTGAGAGTTCAGGTACCTCCAATAGTCTCTGATCAGGATTATCACCAGCTGAAATAAGTATCCCTTGCCTCTGTTCAATCTGGGCTGGCAACCCACAAGCAAACAGAAAACACAGTGGCAGATTCTCCCTCAACAGAGACCCACCAGTGCAGCAAGTCCAGGATCCATAATCAAACTCAAATCCATATACCAGTCCAGTCTAGTGGGTATAAATGGTCAACACCAGGACCCTGTAAAGTTAACCACTCCTCAGCAGGGTTGAAAAAATGAAAAAAGTGGCCATAGATGACTAGATCAGTAGGCCACACTGATCTGGCATCCTTCCCCTTCTGTTCCCTTACAAATAAGAATATCTCTTTTGAAAGGTACTTTTGGCTTGCACCACGAGAAGGTCATTAGGAGCTAGACCTGGCCTGTTCTATGCATCATCACTGGGGATTGGTACACAGCTCTCCTTCCAGTTTATGCCCAGTTACCATTTACAGACCAATATGCTCTCATATGCTCAGCCAAAAAAAATTAAACTTTACAACTTTTGTGCCAGAAGAAAGGAATTATGACATATTATATGCCAAATTAATCAGCATTTACTTTGGATTTTCTAAAAATAAAATATTTAACAAAAAGATTACTAGTTTTATTTTAATAAGGCTTTTTTTCTTTTGAATCATGCAAAAAAATGCATCTGGCAATGCAAATAAAAATTTATTTAAAAAAATATAGAAATAATTCATATGAATATGAATTATTAATGCATATGAAGAGAAAGGCTATTTATTCCAGAAAAATAGTTTTACTTGAAACAAGAAAATTACTCTCTTTTTCCAATTTTTTCTTACTATCATACTTTGAGAAAAGTTCAGCTTGTTGCCAAGTCAAATACACAAGTCAACTTTAGAACAGTTTTAATTAATAACTAGTCAACAGAAATAGGTCATACTATATGCCAAATTAAACAGAATGTAATTCTGAATTTTATTAAAATAAAAATTTTCAACAAATTTATAAACATTATTTTTAATGAGACTTTTTACATTGTATGGTGAAAAAACTGATACCAACTTAATAATTACTTCTGAAATCTTTCATTTTTAAAAATAGCAGTTTTTGTTAACTTTCAAGAGACCTTTGAAACATTACAGAAAAATTTGTTGATAATAGTTCAAATCAAACTTGTGAGCTTAAATCAGGAAATTGCTTCAGCACTGAGTAATGTTAACAAACAAATTGGCAATACCATATATTGCTTCTAAAAAAAATGGTAATCAGATGGCTTTAACAAAATATTTGTCATAATTTAATAAAATATGCATCAAATGAAAAAAGAAAATGTTATTTTTCAAGCATTAATAATGTATTTTTATAAGTATATGTAAGAAATTTTTCAAATGGTATTTTTTTTTTAAATTGATATTAAAAATTGATATAGCTATTTTGGTCTCTCAGATTCTGTCGACTTGTATACAGACAAGTCAATATGAAAAGGACAGTGAAATTTCCAAGCCTTGTGCATTTACATCATGTTTTACTAGAAATGCTGCTATTGGATGCTTGTTCTATTATTTTATAAACTGAACAGCTATCTTTGAAAATTCAAGATTTAAGTAAGAAATCTAGATTTAGATTTTGAAACACAGTCATTTTACTATTTCCATTTTTCATTTCATGCTTCAACAGACATACCAAACTAGATTTTTAATTATACTAATGAAAATTGATTAAGACTTCAATATCTGCTTTAGCATATACACCCAATTCTGTTTTTACATGGATTTTTTTACACAATTTTGATTTCACACGGTTTAGAACAAAATTCAAATTCTCTTTTTTACATGATTTATTTTGATGTAACACAGTTCAAATAGCACATTTTTAAAAATCTCCATTTGAATTTAATTCTGAAAAAATATTCATATTCAAGAAAAAAATTCCTAGAATTTACATTTATAACAAAGATGCCACTTTTATGGTCACATTTTTCGAAGTAGTTTTAACTCTGAAAATATACTGTAGATACATCATTGGAGTATGAACACGAGAGCATTTCACCATTGAAGTATGAACATGACGGCCAAAATGTTTCAAGTGATTGAAAGTGATTTAATTTCAGTCTTATGCAAATTAATGTGTCTATTGTCAGAAAGTGACAATGAATAAAATCTAGTTAATAAGCATACACAAGTCATTTTTTTTGCACTTTTGCATTCTTGAATAAGTGATATTTTTCTTTTATGAAGGATAATTTACTTTATATATGTACATATAATTATCTTTATACATTTATAAAATAAAAAAATGTGTTTAAATGAATAAAAATCAAATAAAGAGTTAAAGATTTTGATATGATTTGTTTGAAAAAAAATTATTTGTACTAGGTTTTCATGTCTGGAACCAATCTTCTATTTTTTCATATGCACTGTATTTTTTTATACGTTTTTTTCGGGAACTTATCTACCTTGTAAAAACAGAACTGGGTGTATATGTACTCTCCATTTTTCCCAAAACAGATTTCTGTTTATGCAAGAAAACCTAAATATTTTAATAAATCAAACACATCAACTATTGGTTCTTGCAATATACGGCTTGTGAACTACAAAGTTTTGGTGTATGCAACATGAGTCCTAAACGTTTACTTACTTTATTTTATACTTTCCTCGCTTTGCAATGTATCATTCCTCAAAATGAAAAAAAAAAGCTGAAAATCATTTTGCAGCAATCGATATCTTTCAACACAAAATAGCATAAAGAAAGTAAATTTTACAAAATAATTTTCAGTACGTGATAACTGTTTCGAATTATACGAGAAGAAGAAGAATGCTAATACTTATTAATCAAAACAAAAAATCTTAGCTTACCAGAGCAACAACTTCATCATCGGCATCCGCCATCTTCCTTTAAATGACGCCTAATAAACAAAGTTTGTTGCCACATTCCTTGATGTGAAAGGTTCAAATACATGAATGATTTTTTTTTGGGTATTTATTTTATTTTATTTTATATCTAAATGGCCTAGCTACAAACACAACAATGATTAATCACTAGCAGTGAGGAAAAAAAATGTTGATTTTGTAACTTAAGAATAAAAATTATGCATTCAGCAGGTTAAAACAATATATAAATAGCATATAAATACATAATACATGTTAAATTTTCAGTTTATGCATAAGCTTGCACATACTGAAAAACAAAAAAAAAATACAAACAAAAGTCTATTCTTTCGAGTGTATTAGCAAAAAACAAATATTACATTTAATATTAACCTAAGTAAAACAACGAGATATGCACAAAGTAATATATTATACTGAATGCAAATTATTTTACTAAAAAAAAAGCTGAAATAAAAATCGAGTTTTTCATTGTTTTGAGGGCCCTATGGATCTCGCGGCCCAATAAGAGCGCCTCATATGTCTGTACGGTAATCCGCCACTGATAGGCGCAAATTATTCATGTCCTCAAAGTTTGAATCTGCCACTAATTAAAATTTGCACCGTTAGAGTTATCTCTTCACAAACTATGTCTCATATAGCAGTGCTTCTCAAGATTTTTGCTATTCTTCTCTCTCATTTCTCGAGCCCTTTCCCAGAATTATCTTTACATTTTTATTAAATGGAATATAAACTCACTAAATTGTTAATGAAGATAGGTATGATTTTTCGTCGTGTTTTTTATTCCAATGTGGAAGCAAAAGGAATGACAAAAATTTAAAAGCAACATATGCAAATAAAAATATACTTAAATTATGAAAATCTTTATTAAGTCAAAAAAATATTTTACAAAAAAGAACAATATTGTACTGGTTAGCACGCTTGGTTACTGATCTAAGGGACCCGGGTTCAAGCCCCAGGTAAGGCATGGACGTTTTTCTTGTTTTCCTGCTGAGGTCCTGCCATCCTCAGAGACCTTCCACTATGGCACATAAACTGACAGTCTCCTGTCAGACCTCTGTGACAAGCAGCTGCTTGAGAGGGTATTTATTTTAATTATTTACTTTATTTTAATGGCACTAAAATAAAAAATAAAATAAATAAATAAATACCCTCTCAAGCAGCTGCTTGCCACAGAGGTCTGACAGGAGCCTGTCAGTTTATATGCCTAGTAGAAGGTCTGTGAGGATGGCAGGACCTCAGCAGAAAAACAACACAAACGTCCATTCTTTGTCCAGGGCTCGAACCCAGGTCCCTTAGATCAGTAGCCAAGCGCACTAACCACTCGGCCATGGCACTAAAACTACAATGAAAAAAAAACAGCTATGTTCGCCTGAATATACTACCTGATATTCCGACTGAACTCGCGAAATTTGGAAAATGTCTAATATGTCATTGAAAATAAGAATTCCATACTCACCAGAGGTGATTGACTTTCTAGTTTCATTCTAATATACTTATAATCCTACAAGAACCAGTGTTCTGAGTGAATTTGCATAATTCACTTAGAACTGTTTCGAGCTCCTACTTTCAGCTTCCTTTCTGACATTCAGGCGCCATGAGGAGGATTATCTTGGCAGACAATTCCGTTTGAGGCATGGCATAGCAGGGCAAAGTCATTTACCTGTCCCTCTCGTCCATGACAAGCCTCTTTCAGAGTGATGCCTGGCGCCATGTCTGAGGTTCAGCCCTACGACACTGGATGCCCAGGAGGACTTCCTCTGAACCACTGCTCAACGGTTCCCATGGAGGGACAGCCATGTGATTTTGACAAAAGAGTTCAAAAACTGTCTAGTTTCGTTCCTTACCTCCACCACCGCCACCCCCCTAACAGAGGGAATTGATAGAATCAATCAGACTCTTAGGATGTCTTCTTTTTTTGTGTATAGTATTAAGTGTCGAGTACCTACTGGTACTCGACGTGGACACTTGACACTGGACTCTCGACTTGGGCAGTCGACTCACTTTAGTCATTCACTTCAGAGAGGAAGTCTTATTTCTTAGTCGGAGATGTGAGCACTTTTTTTTTTCAGTTAGTAAAAGTTAAAGAGAGACTTAGTTGCAATGTAACCAGCTCAGCGATTGAATGTCTTCAGACAACAATATGTAATTTGATGTTAGAATATAATGGAACGGTGATAATTAGTGTTGTAAATAAATATGTTTGTGCTTGTAAGAGAAAAAAACATTACTTGCCTTTGTTCACTCCTTTTGGTTGCGGGAGGATGATTTTGTACCCCAGTAGGATACTGGGATACTAATTATTTTAATGAAAGAACAATGTATGGCTTAAAAGATACGATCACGGCTAGAATAAATACGGGGCGGGAGGATTAAATAAATATATATATATCATCCCGTTTTCCTCCACCTGGTAAAACACCAGCTTTCAATGAGTACCAAATTCAAAACACTTCAAAGGCTATCGAAACACTACAAGTAAAAAAACCCCATGAAATTATGATAAATTTGACCTATATGAGTTTATATATAATTTTATATGTGTTTTTCAACTTAGGTTCCGTGTGGAAACTGGACACTTTTAAAATTTTTTTTTAATTCTACTCGGCTATAGAAGGATCAAAAATTCACGGATTATAGTTCTGTAGTGCTCACATTTGTTTCAAAATGGGGACCCAACATATCTGCCAGGGCAAAGTCCCATCCGACATGTTGTTGTTTCGTCATTCAGGTCTTAGCCTTCCCACACTGAGGACTTGGGCTGGGTTGTTGTTTTACCTCTGAGCGGCACTTTTTTGCACACCATAGGCTAAATGGCCAGGTCAGATGGACCCGGAAGGCTTGGAGAAGGTTGGAGAAGGGGAACCACTGGAACTGCTGTTGGGAGACAGATGGTAGCCTCCCGTCAAGGCCATCCAGTGTGTTCTTTAACGTGCACAGGGTATGGCTCTCCCACACACTGCGCCATGGCTTAACGTCCCATCCGACGGACGGCGGCCTTTCCAAGCCCATCGGTGTCCCCTACTGCCCGTAGGCAGGGCTGGAAATCTTGCGGAGATAAATCTCAATGCTGACCCAGCTGCGACTCGAACCTGGAAACTACAGATTACGAGCCTGGCATGCTACCGACTGAGCCACCCGCGCCCCTAAAAAGGGGACAGGGTCAAATGTAGTAGCCAGGTCAGATCAAGGGGCCCCTTTAAGAATGCTACTAACACGAACGGAAGTAAAGAAATATTAACATCGTATTATATAATAGCCGTAATTCCGGACGGGCGAACGGATACGTGTAACGTCATCAGTGGCGGTAATTTGCAATTTCCCCGTGGGTCCGTGGCTACTTGAACGATCGGTTCAGAATTTAATGAGATAGTCCCACTTTGTTCTGACCCTCTTGGTATGGCTTATGAGGTTCCTAGCTGCCATGGATAGGGAGTGATCGCTCGGAAGGCGTCCGAAATTTATGGAGGCGCTGCCGTCGCTTGCCTGGTGAATGGAGTTATCGATCGATTTACGCTTGGTGTATATGTTACCGCTAAAGTGCAGAAATCAGTTATTCTACAGATATCTAGGTATTGTGCAGATTAACTAGGGTGACCGTTAACGTGCAGAAAATAGTTTCATTTCTCAAATTACCTAGGTAATCTGCAAATTACCTGGATAATCTGCACGTTACCTACTAGGCACTCGTTAAAGTGAAAATAAGATCTTTGCTGGAACAACAGCAACGTTTCTGCACGCTTAAATTAACATAATGTTATTTATCTAGTGTCCGAGAGTAGAGTTGAAACCAGGGTCATCCCTCTGTCAACATGAATCAGTCGTCCGAATTATAAAAAACGCCCCCAAAATGAGCAGGCCAAGTGAGAACGAATCATTTTAGTGATTCGTTATCAAGAATGAATCACTTTACCGATTCGTTCTCACTTGGCCTCCGCTCATGCGGGGCGTTTTTATAATGCGGACGAGTGAATCACGTGACACGAAGATTCATATTCAAGAGATTCACCACTATGAGAGAAACAAACTTTTGAACTTTAACGATACGGAAGCCGTTAATGTGCACATTACCTAGGTGGAAAAAAATGCGGGAAAACTCTTGATTCCGCACGTTAACGGAGCAAATCAGTTAATCTGCAGATTAGCTAGGTAATTTGCACATTAACGGCTTTCGAGCTTTAGCGGTAACATATATTATATTATAAACTTATCGAAGAGTTTTGCCCCAAACGTTTGGCGCAAAAACCGAATCATTTTACCACTTAAATATCAACTTAATTTCAGCTATAAACCAAATCAATTTAGCACTAAAATCTCAGCGAATGTCAATTTTAAACTAAATCACTTTACCACTTAAATATCAGCGAAAGGTCAACTATAAACCAAATCATTTTATCACTAAAATAATCGTCGAATGTTAACTATAAACTAAATAATTTTATCATTCAGTCATCACTGAGATTTCAACTGTAAAACTAAATCATTTACCTATTAAAATTTTCGAAATTCCATTTACATTGGGAGTTCTTGAAAGCGACAATGAAATTCTGATCGAAATGATTTTCACAAATCATCACCTCGCAGAAAAGAGCGTTTTCCATAAGAGCGATAGTTGCTGTTGCGAACCAAGCACACAATACATACGAGTCGAGTCGTGGTAGTTAGGACTAACAAATAACTATCACAAAGTGGCTCACACAAAAATTATGTGCACAAACTTTCTATAAATCACTTCACTGATTACACCTGAGGACGTTAAACACTCTAATAAATAACAATTCACGTTGTATTCACCTCAAAAACGGGGCGGGGGTGGCTCAGTCGGTAGCGCGCCAGGCTCGTAATCTGTAGTTCCCAGGTTCGAGTCCCAGCTGGGTCAGCGTTGAGATTTATCTCCGCAAAATTCCCCGCATGCCCACGGTCAGTAGGGGACACCGATGGGCTTGGAAAGGCCGCCGTCCGTCGGATGGGACGTTAAGCCGTGGCCCCGTGTGCGGGAGAGCCACACCCTGTGCACGTCAAAAAACACGCTGGATGGCCTTGACGGGAGGCTACCATCTGTCTCCCAACAGCTGTTCCAGTGGGTCCCCTCCCCCAACCTTCTCTGAGCCTTCAGGGTCCATGTGACCTGGCCATTTAGCCCATGGTGTGCAAAAAAGTGCCGCTCAGAGGTAAAACAACCCAACCCACCTCAAAAACATGTAATAATATCTACTATAAAAGTTTGAAAATTCAAAAAATGCCGCCACAGTTCATACCGTGTGGCCAGCGAGAACAAGTGAGATGAAAGGCTCACAGGACTGCTGAACCTCATTTTCGAACGTCACAGTCATGACATCTGGCCTTCTGGCTGGGGGAGTTACATCCCCCCTTCCCATGGGTATGACACTGATGCATTGCTGTTGGTCAACTCTTTAAATACGTAATAAATCTTTCTGGAAATCGATATTTCGCTAAATTATTGAGATTTTTTATCTTCAACCACATTTAACAGTACATTAAAAGCTTGTTTTAGAAGTTGCGGAGTTTCGAATTTAGTTTCCTTTGATATAATTTGGGGCTGTAACTTAATTTGGAACATGAGCGTAATATCTGTCTATTCTCGAAGTAGACTGAAATGTTTTGCTGAACTATGGTAAGTTAGAACAAACGTAGAATTTCGGCCCAGAAATAAAAAAAGACCTTCATGTATTCTGCATTGGTGGTAATTGAAGTTCCTATCAGCTGTTAGATGATATACTGAATTGTTTCTTTAAGCCGTCGGCGTACCTTGTACGATACATTAAGCCGTGTTTTCGTGTGCATTAGAGCCGTGTGCCCTGTACGCGTTAAATAACACGCTGGTTGGCCTTGATGGATGACTATCTTCAGTTTCCTAACAGCTATCCGTTTTTTCCCCTTCCCCCAAGGGATGCGGGTGTCTCAGTCGGTGGTGCTCCAGTCGGTAATCTGCAATTCCCACGTCCGAGTCCCATCTGAGCCAGCGTTGAGATTTATTTCCGCAAACCTTCCCGCCCTTCCTCGCCAGCCCTCGGCCAGTAGGGGACACCGATGGGCTTGGAAAGCGCCGTCCGTCGGATGGGACGTTAAGACATGGCTTCGTGTGTGGTACACCATACCCTGTTTATGTCAAAGAACATGCTGAATGGCCTTGACAGGAGGCTACCATCTGTCTCCTAACAGCTCCATTGGGTCCCCTTCCCAACCTTTTCTTAGACTTCGGAGTCCTTGTGACCTGGCCATTCTGAGCAAAAAAGCGCCGCTCAGAGGTAAAACAACCGACCGCTTCTCCCAACATTCTCTGGGTTTTTGGGTCCTTGGAATCTGGCCAGTCCATTGAGTGCAAACAAATGCCGCTCATAGGTTAAACAGCTCAACCGTCATCTTGAGGGTTTTTATATTATTTATTGTTCCCCGCCTATCATTATATACTAATTTTTTCTTAGAATACATTCCGTTATGGATAACAATATCTTAAAAAATACAGTAAATCGGAGTGAACATTAAAAATGCCAGTTATGCATTTTTCATATGAACAAAATCACAGTTGGAAGGGGAATTTAAATAAGAAAAGAATAAACCAGTTTGATATATTCAGCAAGTGTTTTTTCTGAAGACCTATGCTTAGGTAAGAAAAGCCTAGAAGAAGCCTGTTGAAGAAGAAGCCTGTTCCGAACGTGTCCTTCAAACCCTTGCAGCTAAAGGTCTAAAACAACAACATGAAAGTGACGCAAGAGGTTGGACAGTAGCGGCGAGAATAATCGAATGACGTCAGGGAAGGCGCCGGACTGCTGTGCAAAGCATGGAGCCAATAATTAAAGTGGAATACAGGCAAGACCTTTCTCAATTATTCATTAAGACCCAAGTAGGGAATTTTCGATGGGGGGAGGTTCCCCCCCAAAGTAACTCGGAGTTGGCAAAATTCGAAGCGACTTCGTAAAATCTAGGTGAGTTGTGAAAATTTGTAATCTTTTTTTGTAAAATTAAGGGGAGTTAACAAAATCTCAACAACTTGGCGAAATCTAGGGTAGTTGTCAAAATCGAGGCAATTTGGCAAATCTAGGGCTGTTGGGAAAATCGAGACGGGAAAATCTAGAGCAGTTGGTAAAATTCGAAGCCACTTAATAAAATACAGGTGAGTTGGCAAAATCTTGGGGAGTTGGCAAAATTCGGAGTGACTTGGCAATATCGTGGGGAGTTGACAAAATTCAGGTGAGATGTAAAAATTGGATTTTTTTTTCTATAAAATTAGGGCGAGTTGGCAATTCTTGGAGATTTGGAAAAATTCTGAGTGATTTTGCAAAAAACAGGTGAGATGTAAAGAAAAATTATTTTTTCTGTAAAATTATGGCGAGTTGACAAAATTGAGGAAACTTGGCAAAATCTAGGGGCAGTTGATAAAATTCGGAGTGACTTGGCAAAATCGTGGAGAGTTGGCAAAATTCAGGTGAGATGTAAAAATTCGAATCTTTTTTCTGTAAAAATTATGGCGTGTTGGCAAAATCGAGGCAACTTCGCAAAATCTAGAAGAGTTGGTAAAATTCAGAGTGACTCTGCAAAAAAGCAGGTGAGATGTAAAAATTGATTTTTTTTTTCTCTAAAATTGTGGCGAGTTGGAAAAATCTACGGCAGATGACAAATTTTTAATCCACTTCGTAAAATACGTGCGAGTTGTGAAAATTGGGATTGTTTTTATAAAATTAAGGAGAATTGACAAAATCGAGAAGACTTGGCAAAATTTTGAGGAGTTTGAAAATTTTAAAGTGACTTGGAAAATTCAGGAGAGATGTAAAAATTGGGATTGTTTTTGCGAAAGTAAGGAGAGGTGGTAAAATCGAAGCAACTTGGCAAAATCTAGGGAGTTGGCAAAATTGGAAACCACTTGGTAAAATGCAGGTGAGTTGTGAAAATTGTACCTTGCAATTAAAAGTACCTTGCAATTACCTTGCCAACTTGCAAATTGTTTCTTGCAATTAAGGAGAGTTGACAAAATTCGAAGTGAGTTGGCAAATTCAGGGAAGATGTAAAAATTGCGATGTTTTCTGCAAAATTACGGCGATTTGGCAAAATCGAGGCAACTTGGCAAAAATCTAGGGTAGTTGGCAAAATTCGAATCCACTTGGTAAAATATAGGCGAGTTGTGAAAAATTGGAATTAATTTTGTGAAATTAAGGAGAGTTGGACAAATCGAGGCAACTTAGCAAAATCTAGGGCAGTCGGTAAAATTCGAATCCACTTGATAAAATACGGGCGAGTTGTGATAATTGGGATTGGGTTTGTGAAATTAAGGACAGTTGACAAAATCGAGAAAACTTGGTAAAATTTTTGAGAGGTTGAAAAATTTGCAGTGACTTGGCAAATTTAGGGGAGATGTAAAAATTGAAATTGCTTTTGTAAAATTAAGGAGAACTGGAAAAATCGAGGCAACTTGTAAAAATTTAGGGGAGTTGGGAAAATTGGAACCAGTTGGCAAAATGCAGGTGAGTTGTGGAAACTGGGATTGGTTTTATGAAATTAAATAGAGTTGGCAAAATCGAGAACTCTTGGCAAAATCTAGGGTAGTTGTCAAAATTCGAATCCACTTGGAAAAATACAGTAGTTGTGAAAATTGGGATTAGTTTTGTGAAATTAAAGAGAGTTGGCCAAATTTAGACAACTTGGCAAAATCTTGGGGAGTTTGAAAAATCTGAAGTGACCTGGCAACTTTAGAAGAGATGTAAAGATTGGGATTGGTTATACGTAATTAAACAAAGTTGGCCAAATCAAGGGGAGTTGGAAAAATTCGGACTGACTTGCTACAATTCAGGTGAGATGTTAATATTGGGATTAATTCTCTAAAAATATGGTTAGTTGGCAAAATTTGTAGTTACGTGGCAAAATGCAGGAGAATTGTAAAAATTGTCCCCCCCCCCCCCCCAAAGAAGCGAAAATCTAGGTACGAACCTGGCAGACATTATCTTGTCAGTTGGGAATATTTGATTTTCGAGTTAGAAAATTTTCGATTCCCCCCCCTCCCCCCCCCATAGTCCTTCGCTACGCCCCTGGACCTAAGCCTCGTTGAAATTTACATTTCTTTGAAAAGAAAAAGTTCTCAAAATACAGAAAATCTCGATTATCACGAGTCGGTTGTTTTTACTCAATGGCTAAATTTTTTTAATTGTTTAATTACTCAATAATTTTTAAATTGTTTTTTACTCAATGGCTAAATAGCTAGGTCACAAGGACCCCGAAGTCTGAGAGAAGGTTGGGGGATGGGGACCCAGCTCTTAGGAGACAAATGGTAGCCTCTCGTCAAAGCCACCCAGCGTGTTCTTTAATGTGCCCAGGGTATGGCTCTCCCTCACACAGGGCCACGGTTTTTATATCCCATCCAACGGATGGCGGTCTTTCCAAGACCACTGTTATTCCTTACTGAGCGAGGGTAGGGATTTTTGTGGAGATAAAATATCTAAGCTGGCTCAGGTGGGACTCGAACCTGGTAGCTTCAGATTACGATTTTGGGTTGGGTTGTTTTACCTCTGAGCAGCACATTTTTGCACACCATGGGCTAAATGGCCAGGTGGCATGGACCTCGAAGGCTCAGAGAAGGTTGGGTGAGGGGACCCACTGGAGCAGCTGTTGGGAAACAGATGGTAGCCTCCCTTCAAGGCTATCCAGTGTGTTCTTCAGCGTGCACAGCGTATGGCTCTCCCGCACACGGGGCCACGGCTTAGCGTCCCATCCGACGGATAGCGGCCTTTCCAAACCCTTCGGTGTACCCTACTGACCGTGGGTAGGGTGGGTAATTTTGCGGAGATAAATCTTAACGCTGACCCAGCTGGAACTCGAACCTGGGAACTACAGATTACGAGCCTGGCGCGCTACCGACTGCCACCCCCACCGACCCCACACATATATATGTTACGTAAATTTTTTATTGTTTATTAGAGGAAGTATTAAAACTAAAAACATTTTAACTTTTGGGTAAGTATACAAAAAAAAGTGAAAAATTACATACAAAATGAACGGCAACTTTTAAATGTGAAAAATGATATAAAATTAAGTTTTAAATTTCGAGTATACGTATATGCAAAGAAAGTGGTGCTATGACCTTGAAACTTGATCTGTGCTGTCGGTAACGTCGCGTTGCACTGTGTATTCAAAGAAAAAAGCATGATGAGTGATTTTTTCCAAAACGTACAATGCACTGAAAATTTGACAACTCGGAATTCAAATTTTGCCAACTTCGAAAAATAACTACTTTACGTAAAATTTTCGTTCAATGGGAGAGGTTGGGTTGGGTTGTTTTACCTCTGAGCGGCACTTTTTTGCACACCATGGGCTAAATGGCCAGGTCACAAGGATCCCGAGGCTCAGAGAAGGTTGGGAGAGGGGACCCACTAGAACAGCTGTTGGAAGACAGATGGTAGCCTCCCGTCAAGGCCATCCAGTGTGTTCTTTAATGTGCACAGGGTATGGCTCTCCCGCACACGGAACCACGGCTTAACGTCTCATCCGACGGACGGCGGCCTTTCCAATCCCATCGGTGTCCCCTACTGACCGTGAGCAGGGTGGGGAGTTTTGCGGAGATAAATCTCAACGCTGACCCAGCTGGGACTCAAACCTGGGAACCACAGATTACGAGTCTGGCGCGCTACCGACTGAGCCACCCCCACCCCCAGTGGGAAAGTGGGGGGATATTTCTCTCTTTTTGTAAACGAGCCATGATTTTCCAACAAAAAGAATTTTCCCTTCAGAGCTGATTTTCACCAAGTCACTTCGACTTTTGTCAAGTTTTATGGATTTCGCCGACTATTCTTAATTTCACAAAACCATTCAAAATTCTCACTAGGTGCATGTATTTTATCAAGCGGATTTACCAAATCCCCCCCCCCCCCCCCCCACACACACACTTGGGTACACCGCTGGTTCTGATAGCAGCGATTCCAGCATCGGCATCTACCGCTATTTCAGTTTAAAATAAAATAAATACCCCTCAAGCAGCTGCTTGCCACAGAGGTCTGACAGGAGCCTGTCAGTTTATATGCCATAGTAGAAGGTCTGAGAAGATGGCAGGACCTCAGCAGAAAAAAAAGAAACATACGTCCATGCCTTACCCGCGGGGCTCGAACGTTGCGAATTCCCTGAACATCAGACCCATGTCACACTCAAGTGTAAGAGCTAAAGCGAAACCCTAAATTAAATTGAAATGATTCCGAAACATTTGACGGTACGAGAATATCTCAGTAAGTAGCGCTCCAAACTTGTAATCTGCATTTCCCAGGTTCGAGTCCCATCAAAGAGCCAGGGTTGAGAGTTATCTCCTCAAAACTCCAGCCCTCGATCAGTAGGGGACGACGATGGGCTTGGAAAGGCAACCGTCCATATGATGGGACGTTAAGCCATGGTTCAATATGCGTGAGAGCTATACCCTGTGCATATTAAAGAACACGCCAGATGGCCTTAACGGGAGGTTACATTTTGCCAAGTTACATCGATTTTTCCAACTTCCTCAGATTTCGCAAAGTTGTCTCGTTTTTTCCAATTTTTCTAGATTTTGCCAAATCGCCGGGAATTTTACAGAATAAATCCTTATTTTTACCAATCGTCCTATTGCTTTTGGCTATAACAATCGTCGGTTTGTGGATTTGACAAAATTTTGTTCCACCATATCTTTCGAAAGCGATGGAGAAAATTAATGATTTATGTACCAAATGAAAGCTTCTGACGCAGAGAATGTCATAGGCTATGAAAAATTGATCCCCATGCTTTCTCGCTCCCTAAAAAAAGTGGGGAAATATGAAAATGGTTGTTCCCCTATATCTCCCGTATGAGAGTGCAGAAAGTAACAAGCTATGTGTTAAATGAAAGTTCGTGACTCGAGGGGTGTCATAGGCTATAAAAAAAAATTGACCCCCATGCTTGCTTCCCCCCTAAAAATCGGGAAATGTGAAAGTCGTTCTACTATGTCTTCCGAATGCGAGGGCCTACAATTATGAGTTAGGTTGCAAATGAAGACTCACATAATGACCGACGTAAACTATTTAGAATTTTGCTCCCACTATTCCCTCCCCCTGAAAAAAAGAGGGGAGCCGATTTTCGTGGTTTCGACTTTAATGAGTCATCTCAAATTAAAGACTGTGACGTCTCCAATGCCATAAGATAGTTCAAACATGACTCCAAAAGGGAAGTAAAATGTGGTCGATGTTTATGGGTCATTTTGAAGGAAGATGTTTCAGTGACAAAAACATACAAATAAATAATTTTTTTTTTAAAATACCTATTTTCTTATAATATGTCCTTAAAAATAGAATATAAACCTAAAGCATATCGATGGTGCAATCAGTCACTGAGTTCGTATTCGCTTCAAAGGAAGATAGGTCGCCGATTTACTCGACAAGATTGCCGGCATCTTATCTTCCTTTGAAGTGAATACGAACTCAGTGACTGATTCCACCATCGATATGCTTTAGGTTTATTTTCTACGTTTTAGGGTCATATAGGAAGATAAGTATTTTTCAATTTTTTAATTTATTTATATTTACATCTCACCTTAATTTTACCAAGGCACTTCGAATTTTGCCAACTCTCCAAGATTTTGCCAAGTTTTCTCGATTCCGCGAACTCTCCTAATTTTCCAAAACCAAACCCTATTTTCACAACTTACCTTTATTTTACCAAGTGGCTTCGAATTTTGCCAACTGCCCTAGCCTTTTAGATTTTGCCAACTTGCCACAATTTTCCAGAAAAAAATCCCAATTTTTACATCTCACCTGAATTTTACCAAGGCACTTTGAATTTTCCCAACTCTCCAAGATTTTGACAACTCTCCTTAATTTCACAAACCAATTCAATTTTCACAGCTTGCCAGTATTTAACCAAGTGGATTAGAATTTTGCCAAGTTTCCTCAATTTTGCCCACTCGCCGTAATTTTAGAGAAAAAAATCAAAATTTTTACATCTCACCTGAATTTTGCCAACTCTCCTTAATTTCACAAAACCAATCCCAATTTTCACAACTTGCCTGTATTTTTTCCATGTGGATTCGAATTTTCCTAACTGCCCTAGATTGTGCGAAGTTGCCTCGATTTTGCCAACTTCCCTTAAATTTTGGAAAGGCCGGGATCCGTCGGATGGGACGATAAGCCGTGGCCCCGTGTGCGGGAGAGCCATACCCTGTGCACGTTAAAGAACACGCTGGATGGCCTTGACGGGAGACTACCATCTGTCTCCCAACAGCTGTTCCAGTGGGTCCCCTCCCCCAACCTTCTCTGAGCCTTCGGGGTCCATGTGACCTGGCCAATTAGCCCATGGTGTGCAAAAAAGTGCCGCTCAGAAGTAAAACAACCCAACCCAACCCATCCCTTAATTTTCAAAAAAAAAAATCCCAATTTTCACAACTCACCTGGATTTTACAAAGTCGCTTCGAATTTTGCCAACTCTGATTTTCTTTGGGGGGGGGCAATCTCCCTCCCCTCCCCCCCCCCCTCCCATTGCTACGTTCCTGCCTCTGTGACCTTATATCTTTAGGTTTCTTTCTATATATTTATATAATGCTGCCAACGGATTCATTTGAAACGAGAATTCTTAATTGTACTTTTGAATATTTATCATAAAATAATTATAAATTTTTTAACAATTTTCTCACATTGGTTAGCAACGGTCGCCATTTTAATCGATCGCTTTGAACAACGGCGATGTGGAATATGCACCGTTTATTTTATTAAGTTTATATTCAAATTTTATAAATATTTAATCGTGAAGTCATGAATTCCAGTTTCATGTACTTTTGAATATTTTATCATAAAATAATTACTAGCCAGGTATGCTCATTCCAGGGCCCGTATTAGTAAAAGTGCCCGGACTTCAATTCTCTGTTTTTTGGCCTTCATATATCACATTGCTATAACACATTAAAACCTGGTTAATTTGAAACTTTTTAATACGAAATTTCCGTAGAATTGGAATTTCTTTTTAAGATCCAATTAGCTAATTTCATGCAGAGTACTTAGATATTTCGAAAAATTGTTAATTATGTAGTAATTCAGAAAAAAAAATAGTCCTGTGCTCATAATGTTCTAATTTATATTATATATATTATATTATATTTTATTATTATAATTATTATATTTATTATTATTTATTATAAAATTTTTATTTATTTAATGTTAATATTTATTAATAAATTTATAATATAAATAAACTTTATAATATAAATTAATATATTAATAATTATTAATAAATTATAAAAATATTATTTATTATTAATTATTATATTTATTATATCATATATAATAATATATATATAGTCCTGTACTCATAATATTCTAATTTAGAGGAATGTTGGGGGAACAGGACCAAGGTCACCTTTATTATTTCAATATTTAATATAATAATTATTAATTTATTTATAAAAAATATATAAATAATATTGTATTATATATAATTTATATTATATTATATATATTTGTTGGCTGAACAATCAAAAAACAAAATTATAAAAAGAAAATGTTATTAAAAATTATGCGTTTGCTAGCACAACCATTAAACAACTACGATAACCAACTTCCCTGAATTTTGCCAAGTTTCCTCAGTTTGCCCACTCGCCGTAATTTTACATAAAAAAATATTAGAGAAGATTTTAATGTAGTATCGATTAAGTCACTTCCGTCTAAGACACCTAGCCCCCTTTCTGCCCTTCGTGGGAAAGGGGACATTGATGGGATAGAAAAGGCCGTCAAATGGGACGCTAAGTCGTGACTCTATGTGAAGAACGCCCATACTTCGTACCCACTAAGGGGAGGGGGTGACTCAGTCGGTAGCGCGCCAGGCTCGTAATCTGAAGTTTCCAGATTCGAGTCCCAGCTGGGTTCGAGTCCCAGCGTTGAGACTTATCTCCGCAAAACTCTCCGCCCTGCTCTTGGTCAGCAGACACACCGATGGGCCGCCGTCCATCGGATGGGATGTTAAGTCATGGCCCCGTGTGCGGGAGCGCCATACCCTGTGTACGTCAAAGAACACGCTGGATGGCCTTGACGAGAGGCTACCATCTGTCTCCCAACAGCTGTTCCAGTGGGTCCCCTCTCCCAGCCTTCTCTCAGCCTTCGGGGTCCTTGTGAACTGGTCATTTAGCCCATAGTGTGGGGGCAGGGATGGCTCAGTCGGTAGCGCGCCAGGCTCATAATCTGCAGTTCCCAGGTTCGAGTCCCAGCTGGGTCAGCGTTGAGATTTATCTCCGCAAAATTCCCCGCCCTGTCCACGGTCAGTAGGGGACACCGATGGGCTTGGAAAGGCCACCGTCCGTCGGATGGGACGTTAAGCCGTGGCACCGTGTGCAGGAGATCCATACCCTGTGCACGTTAAAGAACACGCTGGATGGCCTTGACGGGAGGCTACTATCTGTCTTCCAACAACTATTCCAGTGGGTCCCCTCCCCCAACCTTCTCTGAACCTTCGGGGTCCATGTGACCTGGCCATTTAGCCCATGGTGTGCAAAAAAGGGCCGCTCAGAGGTAAAACAACCCAACTCAAATCAAGCCCATAGTGTGCAAAAAAGTGCCGCTCAGAGGTAAAACAACTAAACCAAACGTACCCACTAAAGAACACGCTGGATGATCTTGACGGTAGGCCACCATCTGTCTACTAACAGCTGTTCAGCAAGTCCTCTCAAAACCTCCTACATATCAGCCCTGGACAGTGCAGTAACAAAAGAATTAATTTCTAAATATAGATGCGACTATAGAAAGTGGAGAAAAAAATAATTTTTAAGTGTATATACTACGTATACGAAAGAGGAAAAAAAGAGCTGTTTAGAATAAATTTTTATTTTTTAAAATTCAATTAGTAGCTATTAATGTTTAAAAGCCGGAAAATTTATTTAAATTTTTTTATTATATTATTATATATTACTATTATATATTATTATTTTTTGTGTGGTTTTAAAACATCGATTTTAGTTAAATTTTAGACAAATTAAATCGCTTAAATTATTATGCATATATGATTTCTCTCTTTTCTTCTCTCCTTTTGTTCAACGAGTGTCCAGTCCTTGTGTATCAAGGTGACCTTGGTCCTCTTCCCCCAACCTTCCTCTAAACTCCTGGGGTCCTTGTGACTTGCCCAATATATGTAAAAAACCTCAGAGATAAAAAAAAAACCAACAGTACGGTGCAAGATTGTAGCTGTGGTTGTTCGTGTACTTTTTATCAATTTTTTTATCACAAGTTCACAAGAATCTGAACACTCAAATTTTGATGAGGAAGCGGCATGCTGGATTTGCTTCATTCTTTAAAAATAAAATAAAAAATATATATATAAAATAAAAAAAAAGCATAATTATCTTTTTACAATCGAGAATCAAAGAACAACAGCCTTCCGGACTCTGTGCAACATCCTTGACACTGATGACTATGAAAGGATGCCTTCCATTGAATGATTGAATGAGGGGCGGGGGTGGCTTAGTCGGTAGCGCGCCAGGCTCGTAATCTGAAGTTCCCAGGTTCGAGTCCCAGCTGGGTCAGCGTTGAGATTTATCTCCGCAAAATTCCCCGCCCTGCCCACGGTCAGTAGGGGACACTGATGGGCTTGGAAAGGCCGCCGTCCGTCGGATGGGACGTTAAGCCGTGGCCCCGTGTGCGGAAGAGCCATACCCTGTGCACGTTAAAGAACACGCTGGATGGCCTTGACGGGAGGATACCATCTGTCTCCCAACAGCTGTTCCAGAGGGTCCCCTCCCCCAACCTTCTCTGAGCCTTCGGGGTCCTTGAGAACTGGCCATTTAGCAATGGTGTGCAAAAATAGTGCCGCTCAGAGGTAAAACAACCCAACCTCAAAAAAGTATCCCTCAGAAGTAAACCAACCATCACAGATAGAAATAAATCTCAACTCGTGACAGTTGAGACTCGAACCCTGGCACTACAGAGTACGAGACTGGCGTGCTAATTAGTGAGCCAACCCCCGTCTCCCTGAAAAAACGACAAACTTCACATTCTCCTTGAAAATTTGCATCTGTTATTTGCCAGAGACTATTTGCTTAGAAATCTTTTCTAAAGTTGAAAATTCTAAATTTGCGACTAGTGCGCGTATTTAGAACAAAACACGTCTTAGTATATTTAGTGCACATAATCAAGTCTGGAAAAAAAAGATGCAAGAATGGGAACACGTGATAGAGGCAAACGCGCCAAAGGCAGTGAACGCCGTTCATTGGCAACTCGCGGAGGTGTGTCTCACAAGCAGCGATGTCATTGGTCAGGTCAGGAAGGCGCGGCCAGGGACCGGCATCATCCGGATAGAACCGGCTTCTGTCAAACGCATGTTTCTGATTTCTATCTAGAACTCTATATAAAATGAGTTTGCATAAGTGGTATGTAGCATTCGACAATCTGCTAGAGCTGAACACTTCGCGGACAAACTGGTTCGTCGGCTTCATGATGAACACGTCACTTGTTTTGCCACTGGCCGTCTTTACGCGCGGCTTTTTTCGCAGAAGTTTGTCTCAGCTGCGTTGGCCGGTTGCTTTGGTCAAGTTAGAGGTTTTGCCGGCGCAGGTGCGCTGCACTTACACGACGGAGAACACTTCCGCCTTGACCCACCACATGGAACAACAGAGGGAGACTTCCGGTTGTCCCACCTACATCTATCGTCTGGAATCGGTTGATCTTCAGCACGAGGTCGCTCATGCTACGACTCCGAGCGCAGCCGATCTCCTGCTCCACGATATCGACTTCGAGAATCATGCCGAGGCTTTCCGAGGAAAGACGACCTGGGAGCTCGTGAGAGCTCTCGGAGTGCTTCGGATGTGCGGCCTGGATGTGTTGGTCAACAACAGTCTTCAGGTGAGTAGGGTCAGGCGTTTGGGGTTGTGGGGGGGGGGGGGGAATTTAGTTTCAAGAAGGGTTCGAGAATAATTTAGTTTCGGGATTTTCCAATAATTAAAATATTCCTCTGGACAGGAAAGGTTAAAATGATATTCTATACAGAATAACATTTTATATATATTTTTTAAATCTATTTTTAGTGTCGGTCACATACTATGGGGCTAATAATAATCAATAATAATAATATAATCTAATAATAATCATATACTATGGGCAGGTGGATAACGTTTGAGATTTTCTGTAAATAAATACCCGCTCAAGCAGCTGCTTGCCACAGAGGTCTGACAGGAGCCTGTCAGTTTATATGCCATAGTAGAAGGTCTGTGAGGATGGCGGGACCTCAGCAGAAAAACAGCACAGGAGGACGGTATTTTTCGGAGGGTGGTGGGGGGTCAAAACTACCTGGTACCCACTCCCGCTGTGAGCGTCTTTGAGTTGGGTTGGTTGTTTTACCTCTAAGTGTCACTTTTTTGCACACAATGGACTAAATGGCCAGGTTACAAGGACCCCGAAGGCTCAGAGTAGGTTAGGAGAGGGGACCAACTGAAACTGCTGTTGGGAGACAGATGGTTGCTTCCTGTAAAGGCCATCCAGCGTGTTCTTTAACGTGCACAACGTATGGCTCTCCCGCACACGGGGCCACGGCTTAACGTCCCATCCGATGGACGGTCCCGCCCTGCCCACGGACAGTAGGGGACACCGATGGGCTTGAAAAGGCCGCCGTCCGTCGGATGGCCTTTTCACGGTCCCGCCCTGCCCACGGACAGTAGGGGACACCGATGGGCTTGAAAAGGCCGCTGTCCGTCGGATGGGACGTTAAGCCGTGGCCCCGTGTGCGGGAGAGCCATACCCTGTGCACATTAAAGAACACTCTGGATGGCCTTGACGGGAGGCTACCATCTGTCTCCCAACAGCTGTTCCAGTGGGTCCCCTCCCCCAACCTTCTCTGAGCCTTCGAGGTCCTTGTGGCCTGGCCATTTAGCCCATGGTGTGCAAAAAAGTGCCGCAAAGAGGTAAAATAATCCAATCCGACGGAAGGCGGTCTTTCCAAGCCCATCGATGTCCCCTACTGACCGTGAGCAGAGCGGGGAATTTTGCGGAGATAAATTTCAACGCTGACCCAACTGGGACTCGAACCTGGAAACCGCAGATTATGAGCCTGGCGCGCTACCGACTGAGCCACCCCCGCCCCTCTGAGTTGGGTGACGAAAGAGTTGTCATCACAGCGAAATCGAATTTGGGAATTTGAGTAATCGTAGCCAGTAGCAATTCATAATTTTTTAACTATACGTAACAAGTTTTTTTTTATTCGGGTGAGGTTGTTTTATCTCTGAGCTGCATTGTTTTGAACAAAATGGACTAAATAGTAAGGTCACAAGGACCCCAAAACTTAGAAAGGGTTGAGGAAAAGGCGCTGGAATGTAGGAGAGGATGATCGCATTTCGTCAAAGCTATCCAGTTCTTTAGTGCTCACCTGCACACGGGCAACGGCTTAATGTTCCATCCGATGAAAGGCAGAGTTCCCAAGCCCATCGGTGTCGCATTTCTTGCCGAAGGCAGGGTGGGGGTGGAGGGGGGGGGTAGCAAAGCTAAATTTCAACGCTGGTGCAATTGAGACTCAAACCTGGAAACTGCAGATTACGAGACTGACGTGCTACTGAGAGAAGGTTAGGGGACCCTTTGGATAGCTGTTTGGAAACAGATGGAAGCCTCCCGTCAAGACTATGCAGCATGACATTTAATATGCAAGGGACATGGCTCTCATACCCACTGAACCACGGCTTAATGCCCCAACCATCAGTGTACCCTTTCTCATTGAGAGCAGGATGCGGGTCCCAGCTGGGTCAGAGTTGAGATTTATCTCCACAAAACTCCTCGCCCTGCCCACTGTCAGAAGTCACCGATGGGCTTGGAAAGGCCGCCGTCCGTCGGATGGGACGTTAAGCCATGACCAGTGTGTGAGAGAGCCATACCCTGTGGACGTTAAAAAACACGTTGGATGACCTTGACGGGAGGTTACCATATATCTCCTAATAGCTGTTCCAGTGGGTTCCCTCCCCCAAACTTCTCTGAGCCTTCGGGGTCCATGTGACCTGACCATTTTAGTCCATGGTGTGCAAAAAAGTACCGCCAAACAACCCAACCCAACGCAGGATACGGGTTAATAGAAAAAAAAAATATCTACATTTGGACTCGAACCTGGGAACTGCAGATTATGACCCTCTCTCTTTACTGACCCCGCCTCAGTTTTTCCGCACGAGTGAACAATTTTAATATAATCATCTACCCTCTATTGAATAAATACCCCACAACTGATGGTAAGACGGCATATTATTGCTCTCAGTGCAAACCTCTTGATATTCACACTCCACCACCAAATTTTCATTCCCCCGCCCTGCCCGCGGTCAGTAGGGGACACCGATGGGCTTGGAAAGACGCCGTCCGTCGGATGGGACGTTAAGCCGTGGCCCCGTGTGCGGGAGAGCCATACCCTGTGCACGTTAAAGAACACGCTGGATGGCCTTGACGGGAGGCTACCATCTGTCTCCCAACAGCTGTTCCAGTGGGTCCCCTCCCCCAACCTTTTCTGAGCCTTCGGGGTCCATGTGACCTGACCATTTAGCCCATGGTGTGCAAAAAAGTGCCGCTCAGAGGTAAAACAACCCAATCCAACCCACCAAATTTTCAAATCTCTATCTTAAATAGTTCATTTGTAAGAGTCGCTTAAAAATCTTCACTTTCCAACTTTTTCCATCGTTAAACTCCGCAATTAATCTGTTTAGGGATCGTAATATTTCATCAATAAAAATTGAATGTCTACAGAAAGACTACAAAGTGAAATCATTAGCCACGTTTTTATGAAAACGAGCTAAAAAAACCCATTGGTGGTGTAGTGGTAACTTAACAGGCAGGTTTCCTGGAGACGTGATTTCGAATCCTACTCAAGGCAAAACCAATTTTTTTTCAGCTCATTATTTCACGAGTTCCATGTCTACAGGGTGATTCTTTACTACTGATTCGTTTAATCAAATTTGCTCTTTAATTTTCTGTTACATTTTCCTTTGAAATTTAATCTTCTGTTGAATTTCCTTTCTCAGTTGATGACGTGGACGAGGAGGATGTGTGGTCGGCACGTGCTTCGAGCTCTCTTCAAACCGATGTTCTACAGACAGTTCGTTGGAGGAGAGACGCCGCAGGAGATCGGAGCATGTGTCAGGCGTTTGGCTGAAGGAGGCATCCGTGCTATGCTCGCCACCACGATGGAAGAAGATATAGGGGAGGGGGGGTGAGTAGGGTAGTTTCTAACACAGTATTATATTCTTTGAAGTGTTAGTTCAATTATTACTAAACTCAATGCATGAATCCAGTGTATAGCTTTGTTAGGGATAGGATTTCCTATCTCTGAGTCGCACTATTTTGCACGCAATGGGCTAAATATCCAGGTTGGGTTGTTTTACCTCTAAGCGGCACTTTTTTGCACACCATGAGCTAAATGGCCAGGTCACATGGACCCCGAAGGCTCAGAGAAGGTTGGGGGAGGGGACCCACTGGAACAGCTGTTGGGAGACAGATGGTAGCCTCCCGTCAAGGCCATCCAGCGTGTTCTTTAACGTGCATAAGGGTATGGCTCTCCCGCACACGGGGCCACGGCTTAACGTCCCATCCGACGGACGGCGGTCTTTCCAAGCCCATCGGTGTAAATATCCAGGTCACAAGGACTTTTGAGAACTCAGAAGGTTGGAGAAGGGGAGGGGATTACTGGATGATTCTTAGAAGACAGATGGGAAACTTCCCGTCAAGGTATCCAGCATGATCTTTGATGTGCACGGGGAATGGCTCTCCCACACACGGGGGCATGGCTTAACGTCCCATCCGATAGACGGTGACCCTTCCAAGCTCAATGGTGTCCCCTACTGACTGAGGGCAGGATGGGAAGTTTTGCGAAGAAGATAAATCGCAATGCTGGCTCAGGTGGGATTCGAACCTGGGAATACAGATTATGAGCCTGACACACTACTGACCCCCCCCCCCCCCCACAAATCTCTCTGGGTTAGCGTTGAGATTTATCTCCGCAAAATTCCCCGCTCTGCCCACGGTCAGTAGGGGACACCGATGGGCTTGGAAAGACCGCCGTCCGTCGGATGAGACGTTAAGCTGTGGCCCCGTGTGTGGGAGAGCCATACCCTGTGCACGTTAAAGAACACGCTGGATGGCCTTGACGGGAGGCTACCATCTGTCTCCCAACAGCTGTTCCAGTGGGTCCCCTCCCCGAATCTTCTCTGAGCCTTCGGGGTCCATGTGACCTGGCCATTTAGCCCATGATGTGGAAAAAAGTGCCGCTCAGAGGTAAAACAATCAAACGTTAAAGAACACGCTGGATGGCCTTGACGGGAAGCTACCATCTGTCTCCCAACAGCTGTTCTAGTGGGTCCCCTCCCCCAACCTTCTCTGAGCCTTCGGGGTCCATGTGACCTGGCCATTTAGCCCATGATGTGGAAACAAGTGCCGCTCAGAGGTAAACCAATCCAACGTTAAAGAACACGCTGGATGGCCTTGACGGGAGGCTACCATCTGTCTCCCAACAGCTGTTCCAGTGGGTCCCCTCCCCCAATCTTCTCTGAGCCTTCGGGGTCCATGTGACCTGGCCATTTAGCCCATGGTGTGCAAAAAAGTGCCGCTCAGAGGTAAAACAACCCAACCCAACAGGGAAAACCCACTAAAATGAAACTCAATAAGTACAACATGTCATTCAACTTCAGAGTAAATCGACACTTTGTTGCAGGAAAAAAACAGATAAGCACAGCATAATCGAAATACTTTGCCAATTTAAAACTGCAAACTTTTCCTGCTAGTGAAATTCGAACTCTTTGTTCACCAACTGTCGTCTGCCCTTCATCGTAAATCGTTCATCAGACGAAATAGTCTCTCGTGCGTCTGCTGCCGATGCTTTCAAACCAAAAAACAAAGTCACGCCACCAGTGCTGTTTGGGTTTTAAGAAGGAAGGTGTGAAATGCGATAAAGTGCTGTAAGTCTTTACGTAAGCCACTGAAGAATAGGAGCCGATCAAGCAGCTAAGTGATAGCTTGTCGTTAAGTGGCCTTGATGATTTACTATAAACACAGCACTTAGTGGTCGGTGTTACTACGTAGTAATGTAAGATAAAATCGCAAGATCAGTCGGTAAGAGATCTCTTTGATGGAGATGTTTGCTTTCCGTATGAGAGAGAAGTTATCTTTCGATGGAGTTAATCGATCCAAGTTTGACGTTTTTTCTTTTTGTCTACCTGATGGATGATTAGATGTGTTATCATGCTCGTCTTCCTTTTAAATGCATAGAAAAAACACTGGCAGAACTGCAATGCCGCAGATATTACAGTTTAAAGAAAAGAGAGTTGGTTGTTTTACCTCTCTGAGCGGCACTCTTTTTGCACACCATGGGTTAAATGGCCAGATCACACGGGCCCCGAAGGCTCGGAGAAGATTGGGGAGAGGAAACACTGGAACAGCTGTTGGGAGACAGAATGTAGCCTCCCGTCAAGACCATCCAGCGTGTTCTTTAACGTTGGGTTGTTTTACATCTGAGCGGCACTTTTTTGCACACCGTGGGCTAAATGGCCAGGTCACATGGACCCCGAAGGCTCAGAGAAGGTTGGGGGAGGGGACCCACTGGAACAGCTGTTGGGAGACAGATGGTAGCCTCCCGTCAAGGCCATCCAGCGTGTTCTTTAACGTGCACAGGGCTCTCCTGCACACGGGGCCACAGCTTAACGTCCATCCGATGGACGGCGGCCTTTACAAGCCCATCGGTGTCCCCTAATGACCGTGGGCAGGGCGGGGAATTTTGCGGAGATAAATCTAAACGCTAACCCAGCTGGGACTCGAAACTGGGAAGTACAGATTACGAGCCTGGGGCGCTACCGACTGAGCCACCCCCAATAATTTAGGACTAGCAAGTTAAACAGTAATAAAATTTAAAGGAAAACAATAAATTTTAGCAGTTAAAAAGTTAGCTGCTGTGCTGCAGGTAACAAAATTAACTAGGGTTAGGCCCCGGCTATTATTGCTGAAATGGAGAGACTTCTACGTATTTTCATTGATGATAATATCCTACGTAAAATTACACTAAGTTCAACTATTGTTCAAGAAAACACCTATTTGAAGAATTAGTATATGTGAAAATCTGGTGAAAGCTCTAACCTCCACGATATATCAACCCAGGGAGAAGCCTCAAGTACGGATCAAGAAAGAGCCGAAAATTTTGAAAAGGAATCTTAAAATTATTCAAAGGATTATTATACTGTTTAACAAGTTTTTAACCACACTAATAATAATGTAACTATTGGAACAACCTATCGCAATGGCCGTAATTAACCAAATTAACATGTATTTTTATGGAAATACGGCGGTCACTTACGCTGATTCACTTAGCACCCGGGGGCGAGGGGGGCTCAGTCGATAGCGCGTCAGGCTCGTAATCTGTAGTTCACAGGTTCGAGTCCCAGCTGGGTCAGCGTTGAGATTTATCTCCGCAAAATTCCCCGCCCTGCCCACGGTCAGTAGGGGACACCGATGGGCTTGGAAAGGCCGCCTCCGTCGGATGGGACGTTAAGCCGTGGCACCGTGTGCGAGAGAGCCATACCCTGTGCACGTTAAAGAACACGCTGGATGACCTTGACGGGAGGCTACCATCTGTCTCCCAACAGCTGTTCCAGTGGGTCCCCTCCCCCAACCTTCTCTGAGCCTTCGGGGTCCATGTGACCTGGCCATTTAGCCCATGGTGTGCAAAAAAGTGCCGCTCAGAGGTAAAACAACCGAACCAACCCACCAGATTATGACAACAGATTGCAATATGCAGTCAGATTTCAAGAATTAGCAAGGGGAGATCCCGAATTTCTCCACAAGCTGATAATGTCCGATGAAGCACATTTTCATTTGAATGGCTTCATTAACAAACAAAACTGCAGGATTTGGGGTTTGGAAAATCCTAGGGCAATTCACCAAAGGGAATTGCACTCCCATAAGTGGACGGTCTGATGTGGAGGTGACGTCGGAAGAAGTGATCGGACCTTACTTTTTCAAAGACCACGTTGGGAACCCTGCCAATGCTTCAGGAGATGAATATGGGTCTATGATAGAAAATTTCTTACTCTCGGCAGATCAAGACAAACGTGACATGTGGTTCCAACAGGACGGAGCGACAGCTCATACAGCAAGGGCCACAATCCAACTGCTCAGGCGGGGCGGGGGTGGCTCAGTCGGTAGCGCGCCAGGCTCGTAATCTGTAGTTCCCAGGTTCGAGTCCCAGCTGGGTCAGCGTTGAGATTTATCTCCGCAAAATTCCCCGCCTTGCCCACGGTCAGTAGGAGACACCGATGGGTTTGGAAAGGCCACCGTCCGTCGGATGGGACGTTAAGCCGTGGCCCCGTGTGCGGGAGAGCCATACCCTGTGCACGTTAAAGAACACGCTGGATGGCCTTGACGGGAGGCTACCATCTGTCTCCCAACAGCTGTTCCTGTGGGTCCCCCTCCCCCAACCTTCTCTGAGCCTTCGGGGTCCATGTGACCTGGCCATTTAGCCTATGGTGTGCAAAAAAGTGCCGCTCAGAGGTAAAACAACCCAACCCAGCACTTAGCACCCTGTTTTGCTGGAATCAAAGCATTAAGCGAGGGATTCTTGCATACGTTAGCGTTGTAATGAGAAAAAACGATTAAATGCAATGTTACCCAACACCGAAAGATGAATCACACCTAAACTTCAGAAAATGCCAACAATGCATTTGGCACTGATTACCGTTTCTCGTAGGAATCGCTTGGTAAATATTTTAACTTTTTGAATTTTAACTTTTGTGTTTTCGACTTGAAACTGGCCACTGCAACTTGGACAACAACCAGAACCCCTCTGTCAAATTTTGAAGCACCCACAGCGATTTCACACTCAGTTGTGGCTGCCATAGACACCGCTTTTAATTATTATAAATATTTTAATTAGTTGACCTTGTATATATAAATTAAAGAAAATACCCCCTCAAGCAGCTGCTTGCCACAGAGGTCTGACACGAGCCTGTCAGTTTATATGCCATAGTAGAAGGTCTGTGAGGATGGTAGGACCTCAGCAGAAAAACAACACGAACATCCATGCCTTACCCGGAACTCGAACCCAGATCCCTTTGATCAGTAGCCAAGCGTGCTAACCACTCGTTCACGGGACGGCTCAGGTGAATATAAAATGCAAGAAAAAATAATGTAAAAGCCATTGATTTTATAAAAATTGCAGATGATATTAACTAACAAAAATAATTATCATTTTTTAAAAAAGGCCATGCATTTTGTGTTTTTTCCTGGTGTGTCGCGACAATTTTCGATTCTGAAAAGTGGCCATATTCGCAAAACGTTTGAGAAGCACTAAACTAGGCCAGACACCCTAACCAATAAGGAAACTCTGATGCGGCGAGGGTGGCTCAGTCGGTAGCGCGGCAGGCTCATAATATGCAGTTCCCAGGTTCGAGTTCCAGCTGGGTCAGCGTTGAGATTTATCTCCGCAAAACTCCCCGCCCTGCCCACGGTCAGTAGGGGACACCGATGGGCTTGGAAAGGTCGCCGTCCGTCGGATGGGACGTTAAGCCGTGGTCCCGTGTGTGGGAGAGCCATACCCTGTGTGCACGTTAAAGAACACACTGGATGGCCTTGACGGGAGGCTACCATCTGTCTCCCAACACCTGTTCCAGTGGGTCCTCTTCTCCCAACCTTCTCTGAGCCTTCGGGGTCCTTGCGACCTGGCCATTTAACCCATGGTGTGCAAAAAGAGTGCCGCTCAGAGGTAAAATAATCCAACCTTAAAGAACACACTGGATGGCCTTGACGGGAGACTACCATCTGTCTCCCAACAGCTGTTCCAATGAGTTCCCTTCTCCCAACCTTCTCTGAGCCTTCGGGGTCCTTGTGACCTGGCCATTTAGCCCATGGTGTGCAAAAAAGTGCTCTCAGAGGTAAAACAACCCAACAATAACTGATGCGACTCTGGAACAAGTAATCGCCATATTCAATATCACGGAGAAACGGAAGTGCTAATAAAATTGGGTGGAGGGGGGGGGATGGAACTCCTCTGTTATCAACTGATGTCGCAAATGAACCAAGATAAGGAAAATTTCCTCTTTTATATATCAAGGAAAAACTGACCCAAAAGTTCACGGTCAGTTACCGATAGACAGATAGTATTAGTTTTAGTTTATTATTCTTTTAACGACGGCGTGTAAGGAATGATGAAAAAAACAGCAAAGATTGCTGAAAGTGCGTCTCATCTTCATGCCATCTTATCTTCTCGCACCGTTGCTATGCAGATCTCTCTCTTCATCGGCTCCTCTTGGAGTTCTTTGGCCGATCTGATCCTTTATCATCTCCATCGATTTGCACCGTAAGGGCCAACACGTGTTTTGGAGGGTCGACGTCAGATAGTCTGTCAGGCGATGATCGGAAGAACGTGCACTGACAGCAGATTAGTTGGGTTGGGTTATTTTACCTCTGAGCGTCACTTTTTTGCACACAATGGCCTAAATGGCCAGGTCACATGGACCCCGAAGACTCAGAGAAGGTTGGGGGAGGGGACCCACTGGAACAGCTGTTGGGAGACAGATGGTAACCTCCCGTCAAGGCCATCCAGCGTGTTCTTTAACGTGCACACGGGGCCACGGCTTAACGTCTCATCCGACGGACGGCGGCCTTTCCAAGCCCATCGGTGTCCCCTACTGACCGTGGGCAGGGCGAGGAATTTTTCGGAGATAAATCTCAACGCTGACCAAGCTGGGACTCGAACCTGAGAACTGCAGATTACGAGCCTGGCGCGCTACCGACTGAGCCGCCCCCGCTCCAGTATTTCAGGAAACTGGTGGATCCAGTCTAGTTCAATTCATAAAGCTTTTGCTTAAATTGGGAGTGCGGGTGGCTTAGTTGGTAGCGCACCAGGTTCGTAATCTGCAGTTCCCAGGTTCAAGTCCCAGGTGACCAGCGTCCAGATTTACTTTCGCAAAACTACCCACCCTGCTCACGGCCAGAAAGGGACACGGATGGGCTAGAAAAGGCCGCCGTCGTCGGATGGGACGTTAAACCGTGGCGCCGTGTGCGGGAGACCCATACCCTGTGCACACTAAAGAATAAGCTGGATGGGCTAGTAGGGAGGCTACCATCTCTTTCCCAACATTTGTTCCAGTGGGTCACCTCCCCCAACCTTCTCTAAGCCTTTGGGATCCTTGTGACCTGGCCATTTAGCCATCGTGTGCAAAAATATGCCGCTCTGAGGTAAAACAACCCAACGCTTGAAGTATTGTTTGATACATGAAGCTTGTGATTCTAGTGTAATTTATTTTAAACTGACAGGCTCCTGTCAGACCTCTGTGGCAAGCAGCTGCTTGAGGGGGTATTATATAAGTTTTTGGCAGCAGTATAGTTCAATACATGAAGCCTATGATTCTAATATAGTTCATTTCATGAAGCGTGTGGTTTTAATGTGGTTCATTTTATGAAGCACGTGGTTCTAGTGTGGACCATTTCATGACACCTTTTGGCTTCAGTATAATAAACTAAAACCACAAGCTTTATAAAATGAACTATATTGTAAACTACAAGCTTCATGATATCAATCTGAGCGGCACTTTTTTGCACACCATGGGCTAAATGGCCAGGTCACAAGGACCGCGAAGGCTCAGAGAAGGTTGGGGGAGGAGCCCCACTGGAACAGTTGTTGGGAAAGTGATGATAGCCTCCCTATAAGGCCATCTAGCTTGTTCTTTAGTGTGCACAGTAAAACACTAGAACAGCTGTTGAGAGACAGATGGTAACCTCCCGTCAAGGCCATCCAGCGTGTTCTTTAACGTGCACAGGGTATGGCTCTCCCACACACGGGTCCAAGGCTTAACGTCCCATCCGACGGACGGCGGATGGCCCTATAAGGCCATCTAGCTTGTTCTTTAGTGTGCACAGTAAAACACTAGAACAGCTGTTGAGAGACAGATGGTAACCTCCCGTCAAGGCCATCCAGCGTGTTCTTTAACGTGCACAGGGTATGGCTCTCCCACACACGGGTCCAAGGCTTAACGTCCCATCCGACGGACGGCGGCCTTTTCAAGCCCGTCGGTGGTCCCCTACTGACCGTGGGCAGGGCGGAGAATTTTGCAGAGAAAAATCTCAACGCTGACCCAGCTGGGACTCGAACCTGGGAACTACAGATTACGAGCCTGGCGCGCTACCGACTGAGCCACCACCGCCCCTTCATTATGTGAAGCGTTTGTTTCATTATATTAAACGAGCTAGACTTATTCGGCTTGTTGTTCCAGTGTATCTTTATCAAGAAGTTTAAGATTCTAGTGCAGGGAAAGATATTTTGCACAAATCAGGTCCAAAAACGACGTTTTTACTTTTATTATAAACAAATCTTGTACTGAAAGTTGAAGAAATAATCCGCTCTTTTAATTCGCACTTTAGGCAATCGGGAGAGAAAGATACATTTCAAGGCTCCCAACAGCATATATTCAAGTTTCTAAAGCGTTAAAGTAAACCCATAGTTTAAAATGGATACCTAGCTTCGTCTTGGAGTTGTGTGGGTTGTTTTAACTCTGAGCGGTACTTTTGGGGTACATAATGGTCTAAATGGCCAGGCCACAAATGCCTCATGGCCTCAAAACAGGTTGGGGAAGTGAGCCACTTAACAGCTGTTAGGAGACAGACGGAAGCCTCCCGTCAAGGCCACCGAGCGTGTTCTCTAACGTCTGCACACAAGGCCATCCAGCGTGTTCTCTAACGTCTGCACACAAGGCCATCCAGCGTGTTCCCTAATGTCTGCACACAAGGCCATCCAACGTGTTCCCTAACGTCTGCACACAAGGCCATCCAGCGTGTTCCCTAACGTCTGCACAAAGGCCATCCAGCGTGTTCCCTAACGTCTGCACACAAGGCCATCCAGCGTGTTCCCTAACGTCTGCACACAAGGCCATCCAGTGTGTTCCCTAACGTCTGCACACAAGGCCATCCAGCGTGTTCCCTAACGTCTGCACACAAGGCCATCCAGCGTGTTCCCTAACGTCTACGCACAAGGCCATCCAGCGTGTTCCCTAACGTCTGCACACAAGGCCATCCAGTGTGTTCCCTAACGTCTGCACACAAGGCCATGACTGCCTTTCCAGGTCCATCAGTGTCCGTTTCCTGACTGAGGGGCGGTCGGGCTTTTGCGGAGAAAAATCTCAACGCTGGCTCAGGTGGGACTCCAACCTGATAACTGAAGATTACGAGCCTGGCAAGCTACCGATTGAACCACTCTTGCCTTCTTAGAGTTGGTGTGGAAAGTTTGGTTGTTTTACCTCTGAGCGGCATTTTTTTTTGCACACAATGGGCTAAACGGCCAAGTCACAAGGACCCCGAAGACTCAGAGAAGTTTTGGGGAGGGGATCCACTGGAACAGCTGTCGGTAGGCAGATGATAGCCTCCCTTCGAAGCCATTCAGCGAGTTCTTTAACTTACACAGAATATGGCTCTCCCGTACACGAGACCATGGCCTAGCTCATCATACAATGGACGGCGGCCTTTCAAAATCCATCAGTGTCCCCTACTGACCAGTGGAGATAAATCGTGACCCTGACTCAGCTGGAACTCGAACCTGTGAACTGCATATTACGAGCCTGAAAAATTAGTCTGGCGCGCTACCGACTGAGCCATCCCCACCCTAGGTGAGAAAGGCAATCAATCAGCAGGTAACAGGCATTTAGCATGTTTTCTAATGTCCACAAGGCATGACTCGCTGCATATGGAGAAACGGGCAAGCACAATGGGGACACGAAACTAGAAGAGCAGGTTACGAGCGTTTACGGGAAGAAGTACAGTACCTCAAAAAAATATCCGAACACTGTGGTTGATTACAGAATTCAGGAAAAATATCTGGGAACGATTTTTTTCAGAAATTAGTGATCTGGCAACCTTCGTGTCACGGGATTACAGAATTCAGGAAAAATATCTGGAGCGTGTACAGCAACTGTACACGCTCCAGTTACCGTTCACAGCAAACTGGAGCGTGTGCAGTTACTGCACAAGCAGCTGCTTGCTACAGAGGTCTCACAGGAGCCTATCACTTTATACACAGGATCCTCCCGATCAAAAATTTCTAACATTTCAGAGATTTACAAGCCTGAAATGAGATCCCACCCTAGACATCGATTTTCACGTTTGTAACAGTTGTAGATCAATGTTTGACTTCTACGTGACCCCCTCACGAAGTTTGACTTTGAAGGACACATCGGAGGTCATATTTCAGATTTTTCCCGACATCTATGAGCTGAATTACCCTTAGGTGAAATTTTTCAGAGCCCTACCATTTCTGCGTCATATATAGGAAATAAATTTACACTAGGTATGAAAAATCAAATCTCGTAAATGGCGTCCATTTTCTCTTTCTAAGGCGTTTTCCATGACACCTCTTAGTGTTTTAGGTTCCAGTGCTCTGATTGCGGCCCGAATTTTGTTCTTCAGCTGTTGGAGTGTCTGAGGCTTGTTAACATAAATTGTTTCTTTGAGATAGCCCCATAGGAAGAAATCAGGAGTCGTCAGATCTAGCGAACGCGATGGCCAGTTTATGTCGCAACCGCTTGAAATTACTCTTACCTCAAAAACTTGCCTGAGCAGTTGGTTGGGTTGTTTTACCTCTGATCGGCACTTTTTTGCACACCATAGGCTAAATGGCCAGGTCACATGGACCCCGAAGACTCAGAGAAGGTTGGGGGAGGGGGACCCACAGGAACAGCTGTTGGGAGACAGATGGTAGACTCCCGTCCAGGCCATCCAGCGTGTTCTTTAACGTGCACAGGGTATGGCTCTCCCGCACATGGGGCCACGGCTTAACGTCCCATCCGACGGACGGTGGCCTTTCCAAACCCATCGGTGTCCCCTACTGACCGTGGGCAAGGCGGGGAATTTTGCCGAGATAAATCTCAACGCTGACCCAGCTGGGACTCGAACCTGGGAACTACAGATTACGAGCCTGGCGCGCTACCGACTGAGCCACCCCCGCCCCGCCTGAGCAGTTGGATTGTGGTTCTTGATGTATGAGCTGTCGCTCCGTCCTGTTGGAACCACATGTCACGTTTGTCTTGATCTGCCGTGAGTAAGAAATTTTCTATCATAGACCCATATTCATCTCCTGAAGCATTGGCAGGGTTCCCAACGTGGTCTTTGAAAAAGTAAGGTCCGATCACTTCTTCCGACGTAACGTTCCACACCAGACCGTCCACTTATGGGAGTGCAATTCCCTTTGGTGAATTGCCCTAGGATTTTCCAAACCCCAAATCCTGCAGTTTTCCCGTCCGTCGGATGGGACTTTAAGCCGTGGCCCCGTGTGCGGTAGAGCCATACCCTGTGCACGTTAAAGAACACCCTGGATGGCCTTGACGGGAGGCTACCATCTGTCTCTCAACAGCTGTTCCAGTAGGTCCCCTCCCCCAACCTTCTCTGAGCCTTCGAGGTCCATGTGACCTGACCATTTAGCCCATGGTGTGCAAAAAAGTGCCGCTCAGAGGTAAAACAACCCAACCCATGAAAATGTGCTTCATCGTACATTATCAGCTTGTGGAGAAATTCGGGATCTCCCCTTGCTGATCCTTGAAATCTGACTGCATATTGCAATCTGTTGGCATAATCTGGTGGCTTCAGCTGTTGCACCAACTCGATTTATACTAAAACAGGTTCAAGGTTTTCAGAATACCCCCGAGTGACGTCCGCGAGACTTCAACCTCTCCAGATCACCTTCGAGTTGATGTGCTCGGGTCTTCTGCAACCCTTTGCCTTACACGCTCAACTGTGGCTTCGTTCCTAACCGTGCGCGGTGTGCCTGTTCGTGAAAGGTTGCTTACTGAACCCTGTTCCTCAAAACGACCAATCAAACGTCTAATCATTGAGTCACTTGGAGAACTTAACTGGCATAGTGGTTAGGCAGCTAGCGACTGTTCCAGCAAGGCAAACTTTGTGTGATGCGTTAGTTCTAAGTAAGGCAGTGGTCAGCAGTGACTTCGGTCTTAGTAGGGCATGTCCTTGTATGAGAAGGCCTGTAAAAGCTAGCAGTAGCTTCTAGGATTCTTCTCTGTCCTATATGTCTCAAAACGACCAATCAAACGTCTAATCATTGAGTCACTTAGAAAATCTCTCACGCCGTAATGGCGACGACATGCTCGTTGGGTCAGAATTATTGATCCTTAGTTTTGATAGTAAAATTTAACAATGTGTGTTCGCTGTTCGGTCGTGAATTGTCCCATGGTTAATCTCCAAGATCTGCATTATAAAATCTGTAAAGAAAAATAAAATTAAAATTAAAAAAAGCTATTAAAACTTCAGACCCCTTCGTGACTTTTGGCCCACCGTGTACATTAGATGAAAACAGAAACTTCACATTATAGTAGTTATCTCCGCAAAATTCCCCACCCTGCCCACGGTCAGTAGGGGACACCGATGGGCTTGGAAAGGCCGCCGTCCGTCGGATGGGACGTTAAGCCGTGGCCCCGTGTGTGGGGGAGCCATACCCTGTGCACGTTAAAGAACACGCTGGATGGCCTTGACGGGAGGCTACCATCTGTCTCCCAACAGCTGTTCCAGTGGGTCCCCTCCTCCAACCTTCTCTGAGCCTTCGGGGTCCATGTGACTTGGCCATTTAGCCCATGGTGTGCAAAAAAGTGCCGCTCAGAGGTAAAACAACCCAACTCACATTATAGTATTGTCGTTCAGCATTCTTTTTCTTACAGAAAAGAAGACGTCTATGAAGCCAACTGCTGCCGAATCATGGAGTGCCTGGGACTAGCCACCGCCGACGACACACAGTCGCCCATGATCCAGCTGAAGCTCTCGGGCCTCCTGTCAGCAGATCTATTGGTAATAATAATAATTGAAAAAGCTTCTCTGTTTGATTCAAATTTTAAAGGAATTCATAAAATTAAGATGTAGAATTAACTTCACGCAATGTAAAACATATGTGGTGTTGATGAATTGAACATTTTCTCAACGAACTTCAACTCTGTTCTATAATACAAATGGAACATTGAGGCGTGTTCATGTGTGCTGGAATCCTGTGCAATTTGCAGAACATGCTGGATAGCCTGGACAGGTTTGGTTGTTTAGTTTTCAGCGGAACTTTTGTGCACACAATGAGCTAAACTGCCAAGTCACAAAGACCCCCAAGGGTTCAGAGAAGGCTGGGGACCCATTGGACAGCTATTAAGAGACAGATGGTAGCCTCCTGTCAAGGCCATTCAGCGTGTTCTTTAACGCGCACAGGATATGACTCTCCCGCACACGGAGCCATGGCTTAACGTTCCTTACGGTGGCCTTTCCAAGCCCATCGTGTTCCCAGGTTCGAGTCCCAGCTGGGTCAGGTTGAGATTTATCTCCGCAAAATTCCCCGCCCTGCCCACGGTCAGTAGGGGACACCGATGGGCTTGGAAAGGCCGCCGTCCGTCGGATGGGACGTTAAGCCGTGGCCCCGTGTGCGGGAGAGCCATATCCTGTGCACGTAAGAGAACACGCTGGATGGCCTTGACGGGAGGCTACCATATGTCTCCCAACAGCTGTTCCAGTGGGTGCCCACCCACAACCTTCTCTGAGCCTTCGGGATCCATGTGACCTGGCCATTTAGGCCATTGTGTGCAAAAAAGTGCAGCTCAGAGGTAAAACAACCCAACAACCCAACCGTCTAGCCTCGACGGGAGGCTTGGATCTGGCTCTTAACAACTGTCCAGTTAATTTCTTTTACTAGCCAATTTTAAGCCCCTTTTTCGTCCTCGTGACTTAGCCTTTAAAATGCCTTGTACAAAAATATTGCCGCTCAGAGGTTTAAAAAACAACCTAAATGTTACTTCATTGGAAATTCTATGTCATTGGACATTCAATCTTTCCGTTAGATGAAAATTAAGTTCCTTTATCAAGAATAGTTATTTTATATTTAATGTTTATATTAATGCGGTTAGCGTGCTTGGCTACTGATCTAAGGGACCTGGGTTCGAGCCCCGGGTAAGGATGTGTGTGTCGTTTTTGTGTTGAGGTCCCGCCATCCTTACAGACCTTCTACTATGGCATATAAACTGACAGGCTCCTGTCAGACCTCTGTGGCAAGCAGCTGCTTGAGAGGGTATTTATTTTATTAGCCGTCCCGTGGTCGAGTGGTTAGCGTGCTTGGCTGCTGATCTAAGGGACCTGGGTTCGAGCCCCGGGTAAGGCATGGATGTGTGTGTTGTTTTTCTGCTGAGGTCCTGCCATCTTCACAGACCCTCTATTATGGCATATAAACTGGCAGGCTCCTGTCAGACTTCTGTGGCAATCAGCTGCTTGAAGAGGTTTCTATTTTTTCTTATAAAAATAAGTGGATATTTCTGAAAGTTTACTATAGTATTATTTCATTGCTTGATGAATAAGGATTCTGGAGTACAATTTGCATCTTTAGAAATGCTGGATACTTTATTGATGGCTCCATTCAACCCAGCAAATTTATTTGGTTGACAGTCATTTTACGGGTGGAATATATTAATATCTTTGGTATTTCAGCTTGTCCAATTTGCACTGGCACACGCTACCATCAATGAATAAATCTGATCCAAGAGATCATGATTATTATGTTATTGGTGGCAATCCAATAACAATCCAAGGTTTCCTTAAATTCTGCCTTGGTGGGAAGGGAGGATACACTCTCCCTCCCCCCCCCCCCCCCCCCTCAGAAACACACATACACACATTCTCCCAGTGGTCAACTAGTTATATGCAAATATGGTACATAAGCCATTTTCACTCCAAAGATGGACACCGATGGGCTTGGAAAGGCCGCCGTCCGTCGGATGGGACGTTAAGCCGTGGCCCCGTGTGCGGGAGAGCCATACCCTATGCACGTTAAAGAACACACTGGATGGCCTTGACGGGAGGCTACCATCTGTCTCCCAACAGCTGTTCCAGTGGGTCCCCTCCCCCAACCTTCTCTGAGCCTTCGGGGTCCATGTGACCTGGCCATTTAGCCCATGGTGTGCAAAAAAGTGCCGCTCAGAGGTAAAACAATCCAATCCAATCCAAAGATGGAACTTTTTTGTGATTACATTTGTTACATATATTGAGTTCGCCTTGAAGTTGTATTGGTTGTTTTACCTCTGAACGGCGCTTTTTTTGCACATCATGGGCTAAATGGCCAGGTCACATGGACCTCGAAGGCTCAGAGAAGGTTGGGGGAGGGGACCCACTGGAACAGCTGTTGGGAGACAGATGGTAGCCTCCCATCAAGGTGATTTAACGTGTTCTTTAACGTGCACAGGATATAAGCTCTCCGACACACGAGGCCATGGCTTAATGTTCCATCAGACGGACGGCAGCCTTTGCAAGCCCGTCGGTGTTCCCTACTGATCGTGAGCAGGGCGGGAAGTTTTGCAGAGATATTTCCAGCTGGGACTCGAACCTGAGAACTGTAGATTACGAGTCTGGCGCGCTACCCACCGAGTCTCCACGCCCATCCCCCAACTCCTTTTTCAAGAATTAGTGGTTGTTGACTCTTGACAGAAAAATGTTCTTTCATTCGAATCGTCAGAAACAAAAAAAATGCATTTAAGTTTTCATATCTCTTAATTATGAATTTCTAAGTTTGAAATGTTTTTACTAATTCAGCCATCTTCTTCAAACATTTAAAAGAAAACTTCTTTTTCTAACTAGGTTGAACTGGGCAACATTTATCACAACAGCCAAGATAAACTTACTCTTGTGGATGCGGTGGCTCAAGGAATTATGAGAGACTCGACTAAGGTAAGCATTTCCCAAAACGAAAGGCGATCCAAAGTTCAAAACAAATTGCATCAGTAGCACCTGCTTTCTCGTCTACTTTGGTTAAAACCGCCTCATGATCACGAAACTACGTCATATGATTCAACGTAGTGTTTGCGAAGCCCATTACTCTACACACAGCTGTTTCCTCCTTTTCGAAGCCCATTACTCTACACACAGCTGTTTCCTCCTTTGCGAAGCATTTACGAGAACACAGTCGAAAGGCGGTGTGTTGCTTTTAAAGAGTATAATATTTATTCATAAAAGTAAAGAATACGGGAAGTTTGCCATTTGACCCGCAAAACTAAATAGCTTATATGCAGGAAAACGAATAAATTAAATCTGATAACACTAAATTAAATGCAGTAATCATCATCATCATCATCATCATCATCATCATCATCATCAAGCAGCCATGGGCTACGGAGGTCCAACCAGACCGCGCAGTTTAATTCTCCAAGCATATCTGTCCTGAGCTACATCTGCTGCATCCGGCCACTGTACACCAATTCTAACAAGGTCCTGTTTGACATTGTCTGCCCACCGCATCCTAGGTCTCCCCCTCCTTCTGAGGCCTCTAGGCACACTGTTCAAAACCCTATTCGCCAATCTATAATTATCCATACGGGCAACATGGCCAAACCAGCGGAGTCTCTCTCTGCACAATATGCTGCTTAAAGGAGGTTGCAGACTCCTTTGCCTAACCTCATCATTAGTTACAAAGTTAAACCACCTAATACCCAAGATACTGCGTAAGCATCTAGAATCAAAAGCATCTAGTTTCCTGTTATCTTGTTTACACAACGTCCAAGTTTCACTACCATAACTAACCCTAGAAAGAACCAAACTATTATACAGTCTAATTTTAGTCTTTAGGTGTATACGCCTATTTCTCCACAATCTCCATAGATTCTTAAAAGTCTCGGCAGCAATACCTATTCGTCTGTTAATCTCATGCCGCACATCACCAGTATCAGTTACATAGCTCCCAAGGTAATTAAACTGTGACACCTGCTCAAGACTGCAACCATTCAGATTAACTGAATCACAACCTGCCTGACCAATTTTCATCACTTTAGTTTTCTCTCTGTTTATAACCAAACCTACTGTACTATCAGTCTCATCAACAGCTCGAATGAAAGAGTTCATCTCATCAACATCATTTGCCAAAAGGCTAAATCATCAGCATAATCTAAATCAGAAATTTTCGCATCTCCAGCCCATTTAAGGCCAAAATCTTTCCCTTGAAGTGAATTTCGCATAACATAATCAACAACCAAACTAAAGAGAAAAGGAGACAAAATGCACCCTTGTCGAACACCAGAAGTAATGCTAAACCAATTGCTACAAGACTTACCAACTCTCACACATGACTCAGTGTTATTATAGAGAGCTTTCATTATGTTAACTAACTTGTCTGGTATACCATATGATCTCACAATCAACCACAAATTATGACGATCAACAGAGTCGAAAGCCTTTTTGAAATCAACAAAGCTAGCAACTAAAGGTTTCTGAAACTCTAAACATTTCTCAAGAATCTGCCTAAGTGAAAATATCTGATCTACACATCCCCTACCACTTCTGAATCCACATTGCTCATCATGCAATTGACTGTCAACCAGATTCTTAATTCTATTAAGCACAATCATGGAAAGAACTTTACCTGGAACAGAGAGTAGGCTGATACCCCTATAGTTATCACAAGAACTGCGATCACCTTTTTTGAAAATAGGGATAATAATAGCTCTGGTAAAATCTTTAGGAACCATGCCTTTATCATAAAAGTTATTCAAAATTTCAGTCATCCAAATGGTAACTGAAACATTCCCAGCTCTAAGCATTTCCGTAGTAATTTCATCCACCCCTGGGGATTTATGAAGTTTAAGTTTAGAAATAGCCAAACTAACTTCAGATTGTGTTATAGGGCCAACATTAAAGCCACCAATGCATCTATCGTCATTGCAAACAATGGGAGTAGAATTAACCACATTGTTTAGAACATCACTGAAATGCTCAGCCCACCTAGCCATGACAGAATCCTCACCTTCTATAACCTTACCTTGTTTATCCTTCAATCCCTGTATACCTGTTCGTTTTCTACCACACAAAACATTAACTATCTGATACAGCTCTCTGCTGTTGTGCTGTCTAACTGCTTCCTCAGCTTTGTCAGCTAGGCCATCAAGCCAAAGATTCTTATCAGTAGCTAACTGATCCTTTACACGTTTATTAAGTTCTTTGTAATGCTTTCGATTAGGACTAGTAGGGTACTGATTAAGGACATTCCTGCAGTTCCTTCTTTCTGAAATATGCTCAAGTGCCTTATCACTTAAATAATTCTGTCTCCTCTGCTCCTTTTTCCCTAAAAGAGTACTGTTAGTTTCCAAAAAAGCCTGTTTAAAATGGCCCCATTCTTCCTCAACTTCAGTATTAAGCAAGCCATGACTGTCATAATGACTAAGTAACCTATCATGGTAAGCTTTAGCTATAACTGGGTCATTCAGAGCTTCAGTATTAAAGGTAAATTTTTTAACCCTAGCACAACACTTTTTAAGTTTAAGTTGCAAGACACTTTTAACAAGGTAATGGTCAGATCCAATTTCAGCTCCCCTATATGCCCTGGTATTTCTAACAGAACTAGCCCATTTGCTGTTAATTAATATATAATCAATCATATTCCTATGCAGCCCATCAGGTGAAACCCATGTGTATTTATGTATGTCGCGGTGTTTATAATATGTGTTAGTTATTCTGAAATCATTGAGTTTACTTACCTGTAGGAGACGTTGCCCATTGCCATTGCAGCTACCAATACCAAAAGGGCCTATTACTCCTCCCCAAAGGTCAGAGTCGGTACCAACTTTGGCATTGAAGTCACCAAGAGCAAGGGTAATATCTCCTTTCTTGACAGAATTCAAAATATCCTGAAGTTGTCCGTAAAACCTATCCTTCTCATCCTCATCAGAATCCTCAGTGGGGCATAACAGCAGATAACATTCAAGTCTTGAATGCTTGTCTGAAATTTTGCTGTAAGAAACCTTTCATTAATGCACTCCTATCCTAGAAGAGCATCACTAGCATGTCTGCTGAGCAGCAGACCCACGCCTTGGTGATGCTTTCCATCCTCCCTCCCTGTAAAGAGAAATTTAAAGTTATTTTTAAGTATCTCACCTTTACCTGTCCATCTGGTCTCTTGCAAGCCTAGAATATCTAGGTTATAGCGCTGGAATTCCTGCATGAGGACATCAAGAGAATAATCTCTATGTAATGCCCTCACGTTCCACGTTCCTGCAGAGAGAAAATGATTAGTAGGATTTTTAAAGAAATTAGGTTTATTGAGATTGGTAGGGCCAACAATGTCAAACAGCCCCCTGATCGCATGCATGGGGCAAAGACCTGTTCCTCCTACGCTAAAGGCTGAAGTCACCAATGCTGGTAGGAACTTCAGGCACCACCTTTTCAAGTGGACTTTTTCAAGAGCCATATGGCCTGCCTGAGACACATTACTCCAGTTTAGGCTTGACGATGCCCAACTAGCTAAGTAAGGTTCAGGTACCTGCGATGGCCTCTGATTAGGATTATCCACCAGCTGATATAAGGTATCCCATGCCTCTGTTCACTTAGAGCTGGCAACCCAGAAGCAAACAGAAAACACAGCAGCAGACTCTCCCTCAACAGAGGCCCACCAGTGCAGCAAGTCCAGGATCCATAATCAAGCTCAAATCCATAAACAAGTCCAGTCTAGTAGGTATAAATGGTCAGCACCAGGACCCTGTGAAGTTGACCATTCCTCAGCAGGGTTTGGAAAAAAAGAAAAAAGTGGCCGTAGATGACCAGATCAGCAGGCCATACTGAACTGGCAGCCCTCCCCTTCCGTTCCCTTCCAAAAGAGAATATCTCTTTTGAAAGGTACTAACGGCCTGCACCACGAGAAGGCGGGGTCGGACATTAGGTGCTAGACCTGGCCGGTTCTGTGCATCATCACTAGGGATTGGTACACAGCTCTCCTTCCAGTTTACGCCTAGCTACCATTTACAGGCCGCAGTAATAATAAATTAATTAAATGTGAAGGCCAAATGGATCTGGTTTCGAATTTATGAATTGAGTTGAAAACAATTCATAAATTCGATAATTCATAAATCAATTCATAAATCAAATTTATGAATTGAGCTCAAAACAAGTGGAGTGACAGATATTAATGTTGGCAATAAATGATTAAATTTGTGTATCAAATGAGCAGTATTTACATACGAAAATGCGATGTACACGAATAAGAAGTATGACCTTCATTAACAGAGATATAAGTGTCCAAAAGCTGCAATATCTGTGTTTCAAAGCATACATAACTCACATTACTTTACATATTAAAATAACAACAGAATGTTGTTGGGTTGTTTTACCTCTGAGCGGCACTTTTTTGCACACCATGGGCTAAATGGCCAGGTCACAAGGACCCCGAAGGCTCAGAGAAGGTTGGGGGAGGGGACCCACTGGAACAGCTGTTGGGAGACAGATGGTAGCCTCCCGTCAAGGCTATCCAGCGTGTTCTTTAACGTGCACAGGGTATGGCTCTCCCGCACACGGGGCCACTGCTTAACGTCCCATCCGACGGACGGCGTCATTTCCAAGCCCATCGGAACAACAGAATGAACAGAAACTCTCCTCTATGAGCCAGGATTCGAACCCTGTTTTATCGCATATTCTGTATAATTTATCGCATATGCTGTTTTACCGATATCCTGTAAATAAAAATAAATAAATAGATAAATACCCCCTCAAGCAGCTGCTTGCCACAGAGGTCTGACAGGAGCCTGTCAGTTTATATGCCATAGCAGAAGGTCTGAGAGGATGGCAGGACCTCCAGCAGAAAAACAACACGAACATCCATGCCTTACCCGGGGCTCGAACCCAGGTCCCTTAGATCAGTAGCCAAGCGTGCTAACCACTCGGCCATGGGACGGCAAAAAATAATAATACCCCCTCAAGCAGCTGCTTGCCACAGAGGTCTGACAGGAACCTGTTGGTTTATATGCCATAGTAGAAGGTCTGAGAGGATGGCAGGACCTCAGCAGAAAAACAACACGAACATCCATGCCTTACCCGGGGCTCGAACCCAGGTCCCGTAGATCAGTAGCCAAGCGCGCTAACCACTAGTAAATATGAAATCAGGATGAATATGTAATTAAGCGGACAGGTGAAATAAATGTTCGGAAATCGAAAATGCAGTTCGGTCCAGGTATTTTGAAAAGCGTGACATCCATACATGATCAGTTTTTTTCGAATTTAAAACGTAACTTGAAGCGCTAGATTCCAATTCCTACTCACGGTTTTGGGCACTTACGCATAGAGCATCGCTTTCTAATTTAAGCAACAAAATGTCAAGTTCAGCTGCCAAATTGACCCGGAAGTGAGCTTCTGCTTTCTTCGCACGTTCCTTCTCAATCGGCTGAATCTTTGTTTTAACAGAGGACTGGCGACAAAGCAGTAGCTCTGCAGCGTTTGTGCCAAAGGTTTCTTTCTGGTTTTGCGTATTGAGAGAGAAAAGGCATCTGAACAGGTAGATTCAAGGATTCGATAAAAGCGCAGACTCCAGGGGTTGCGATTGGCCCACACAGGGTGATATGAGAGTATCCATACCTCTCCATTCATATTTAGAAGATATTTCTTAATTCAAACACTTTTTGTGCAATTACTACTCCACTTAGATCAGAATCGAGAAAAAAATCTAGATGGGAAAGAAAGGGGGAGAGTTGTGTTCTGTTACCTCTCATGGGCACATTTTTGCACACAATGGGTAATTGGCAAGGTCACAAGGACCCTCAACATCTCTGAGAAGGTTGATGAAGAGTTGGGTTGTTTTACCTCTGAGCGATATATTTTAGCATACAATGGTCTAAATGGCAAGGTCACAAGGACCCTCAACATCTCTGAGAAGGTTGATGAAGAGTTGGGTTGTTTTACCTCTGAGCGATATATTTTAGCATACAATGGTCTAAATGGCAAGGTCACAAGGACCCTCAACGTCTCTGAGGAGGTTGATGAAGAGTTGGGATATTTTACCTTTGAGCGACTCATTTTTGCACACAGTGGGTTAAATGGCAAGGTCACAAGGACCCTCAACATCTCTGAGAAAGTTGATGAAGAGTTGGTTGTAATTCGGTCTATGTTCTTTTTCTCTGTTACAAATTTATTTGTCATCAGCAGTTCACGTACAGCACAAAAAGAAGTGTAGGGCCGTAATTTGTCCAGGTCTGGCTTACAACAACATTTCTTTTTAAAAAATCACTATATCAAAATATTCGTATTACAATATTTTTTCCCCTTTTTATTGGTCTTTTTAAAAATTCTCTCTTCTTCCATTTTCCACCTTCAATCGGCTACTTAAATTCTAATAGGAAGAACAAAAGGGCATGACCCAATTGCCCCTTGGTGAATTCTAATAAGGAACGGTCCTCTCCCCAGAATTATTAGTGCATATGGCAAACAATATCACAATGATAAAGAATGACATTAGCAACCGTGAGATCTAAACACATTCACCATCTACCCGGGGCGGGGTGGCTCAGTCGGTAGCGCGCCAGGCTCGTAATCTGTAGTTCCCAGGTTCGAGTCCCAGCTGGGTCAGCGTTGAGATTTATCTCCGCAAAATTCCCCGCCCTGCCCACGGTCAGTAGGGGACACCGATGGGCTTCGAAAGGCCGCCGTCCGTCGGATGGGACGTTAAGCCGTGGCCTCGAGTGCGGGAGAGCCATACCCTGTGCACGTTAAAGAACACGCTGGATGGCCTTGACGGGAGGCTACCATCTGTCTCCCAACAGCTGTTCCAGTGGGTCCCCTCCCCCAACCTTCTCTGAGCCTTCCGGGTCCTTGTGACCTGGCCATTTAGCCCATGGTGTGCAAAAAAGTGCCGCTCAGAGGTAAAACAACCCAACCCAACCCAACGCATCATGTAAATCAATTCCCGGTGATGTGAGATTCGGAATGGGTTGTTTTACCTCTGAGCGGCACTTCTTGGCACACACTGGGCTACATGAGCAGGCCACAAAGACCCCGATTATTCCGAGAAGGTTGGAGGGAGGGGACCCACTGGAACAGCTATTAAGAGACAGATAGAAGCCTCCCTTCAAGGTCATCCAGAGTATTCTTTAACGTGCACAGGGTATGGTTCTCTCGCAAACTGGGCCACGGCTTAACGTCCCATCCGACGAACAGAAGTTTTCCAAGCCCATCGTTATCCCCTACTGACCGAGGACAAGGAAAGGAGTTTTGCAGAGATAAATCTTAATGCTGGCCCAGGGTTGGGTTTGTTTACCTCTGAGCGCTACTTTTTTCGCACTCAATGTGCTAAATGGACAGGTCACAAGAATCCCGAAGGATCAGAGAAGGTTGGGGGGAAGAGGGTTGGGTTGTTTTACCTCTGAGCGGCACTTTTTTGCACACCATGGGCTAAATGGCCAGGTCACATGGACCCCGAAGGCTCAGAGAAGGTTGGGGAAGGGGACCTATTGGAACAGCTGTTGGGAGACAGATGATAGCCTCCCGTCAAGGCCATCCAGCGTGTTCTTTAACGTGCACAGGGTATGGCTCTCCCGCACACGGGGCCACGGCTTAACGTCCCATCCCACGGACGGCGGCCTTTCCAAGCCCATCGGTATCCCCTACTGACCGTGGGCAGGGCGGGGAATTTTTGCGGAGATAAATCTCAACACTGACCCAGCTGGGACTCGAACCTGGGAACTACAGATTACGAGCCTGGCGCGCTACCGACTGAGCCACCCCCGCCCCTGGGGGGAAGAAAGTGTATATAGCTGTTAGTATATAGATGGTAGCTTCCCGTCAAGGCTATCCAGAGTGTTCTCTAATGTGCACAGAGTGTTCCAGTGTGTTCTATCCAGCGTGTTCTTTAACGTGTCATCCGACGGACGACGACCTTTCGAACCCCATCGGTGTCCCCTACTGACGGAGGGCAGGGAGTTTTTCGGAATATGAACGCTTGCATGACCTGGCCATTTAGCCCATGGTGTGCAAATAATGCCGCTCAGATGTAAAACAACCCAACACAACCCTCTTAAGTCCATAAAAGTACTCGTGGATCATTATATTCTGTCAAGTCATTTAATTTTTCTTTGCTCTAAGTTTTACTAAGCTGTTGAAATTTATTATTGCGACCTACTTGATTTTGGAAATGAAATATGCTTTGTTTTCGCAGGTGGAACCATTTTGCAGTTTTCTGAACGACCAACAGACAGACAGCATTGAGAAAGCGATTGCAAGACTAAGAAAAATTGGAAAGGTAAACGATGACTCAGTTTTATTGATTTTTCTGATGCGGAACACAAAGCAGAATGGATTGGATTGTTTTACCTCTGAGCGGCACCTTTTTGCACACCATGGGCTAAATGGCCAGGCCACAAGGACCCCGAAGGCTCAGAGAAGGGTTGGGGGAGGGGACCCACTGGAACAAGCTGTTGGGAGACAGCTGGTAGCCTCCCGTCAAGGCCATCCAGCGTGTTCTTTAACGTGCACAGGGTATGGCTCTCCCGCACACGGGGCCACTGCTTAACGTCCCATCCAACGGACGGCGGCCTTTCCAAGCCATCGGTGTCCCCTACTGACCGTGGGCAGGGCGGGGAATTTTGCGGAGATAAATCTCAACGCTGACCCAGCTGGGACTCGAACCTGGAACTACAGATTACGAGTGACCCAGCTGGGACTCGAACCTGGGAACAAGCCCATCGGTGTCCCCTACTGACCGTGGGCAGGGCGGGGAATTTTGCGGAGATAAATCTCAACGCTGACCCAGCTGGGACTCGAACCTGGGAACTACAGATTACGAGCCTGGCGCGCTACCGACTGAGCCACCCCCAAAGCAGAATGGAAACTTGGACTATAGCAGCGATCTTAAACTATTCCCATGACTCCTGGAGGTCCACGAGGGTTATCATGGGTGTCCGAGCACTTTTTTCTCTAATTTAACCATTAAAAATGGAGGTTTTACTGGGAAGTATGGTAACTAGGATGTCCATACTTCCAGTAGAGAATCCCGATGTTTCTAGTGGCGGATTTAAGCTACCTGGAGGCCACCGGAGCAAAATATTCCAGAGGTTCCCCCCCCACCACCCTCCCCCAACTCTCTGGGTGTGGTTTTTTTTTATTTATTTTCATTTTCATTTATTTATTTATATTTTTTTTTTGGGGGGGGGGGAGAATTCTACAAAAAATTTCCAATTTACGAATGGAAAAAATGCATACAGTCGGTTAAATAAATTGAATTACTGAAATGCATGAACAGAAAATTAATATTATATAAAGTTGAACTTACTAAAGAATGAAATAAATTATAAACCAAAATAAATATCTGTTCATACGAGTATATTTACAAAAAAAAAATAAAAAATAAAAAAGGAAAGAAAGAAAAACATCATATTTGGTATTAATCTAAGTGAAAACACAAGTTGTGTAAGTAAATAGTACAGTCGCTCAAAAAAAATATCCGAACACTATGGTTGATTACAGAATTCATAAAAAATATCTGGCAACGATTTTTTTAGAAATTAGTGATCTGGCAACCTTCGTGTCACGTGACACGAAGGTTGCCAGATCATTAATTTCTAGGGGAGAGCCTCACGCTCTCCCCTAGAAATTAATGATCTGGCAACCTTCATATAACATCATTTCTCATTTTCCTAGGGGAGAGCCTAAAATTTCTCCTAGGCTCTCCCCTAGGAAAAAATCTCAAATCTCTCCTAGGCTCTCCCTTCTCCTTTTGAAATTTTTTCTAGGGGAGAGAACAAATAACTCATTTTCCTAGGGGAGAGCCTCAAGCTCCTTTGGGGGTAACCGCTGGGGGTACCGATAAAAAAAAAACATTGAGGATGTCCAAATCTTTTTTGTGACGATATGCAGTCGGCTCCCGATAAACGTGGATTTTAATTTAACTGGCTTTTAGAATAAATTCGCTCAGTGCATTTACGCGGTTTGCACTAAGCACCAAACAGTCGGCGCGTGCTAGCAGCATAGTTGAATTCTGTCGTCGAGGTACAGTCGCTCAAAAAAATATCTGGCAACGATTTTTTTAGAAATTAGTGATCTGGCAGCCTTCGTGTCACGTGATTACAGGATTCAGGAAAAATATCTGGAGCGTGTACAGCAACTGTACACGCTCCAGTTACCGTTCACAGCAAACTGGAGCGTGTGCAGTAACTGCACACGCTCAATATTTCCGTGAGTGAGCCCACACGATCTAGTATCAAAATAATATGACCACCTACAGTCGCTCAAAAAAGTATCCGAACACTATGGTTGATTACAGAATTCAGAAAAAATATCTGGCAACGATTTTTTTAGAAATTAGTGATATGGCAACCTTCGTGTCACGTGATTACAGAATTCAGGAAAAATATTATGGGGCGTATGCAGCAACTGTACACGCTCCAGTTACCGTTCACAGCAAACTGGAGCGTGTGCAGTTACTGCACACGCTCCAGTTTGCTGTGAACGGTAACTGCACACGATCAATATTTCCGTGAGTGAGCCCACACGATCTAATATCAAAATAATATGACCACCTACAGTCGCTCAAAAAAGTTTCCGAACACTATGGTTGATTACAGAATTTAGAAAAAATATCTGGCAACGATTCTTTTAGAAATTAGTGATCTGACAAGGTTGCCAGATCACTACTTTCTTAAACTTGAATAGGGTATGGCTCTCCTGCATATAGGCCCTAGGCTTAAAGCCACATCTGATGGAAGGCAGCCTTCAAAATCCATCGTATTAAAATAATAACCTATCTTAAATAGCCTGACGCTCATGGCAAATTATGCCCTTAGAAGTGCGCAAACACTAGATTTGATTTTTTAATCACCACCCTTTTTTAATCGGTGCCTTAAAATAATGAAATCGTAACACGATAAAATTTCATATTTTCGAATCAGTGAACAAGGTAAGAATATAAATTCCTTTGCACACCAGTAATAATTTCGAAGCAATGTATTTAGAAAATGAAGATGTTGCACGACTTCTTTTTTCACAGTTGATGGTTAAGAGCTGAGTAGGGAGTCCTATTAGACAGCTATTAGGATAGAGCTGGAAGTCTCCCGTACGAACAGTTGTTAGGAGAGAGCTGGAAGCCTCTCGCATGGACAGCTGTTTGGAAAGAGCTGAAAGCCTCCCGTATGCACAGCTGTTAGGAGAGAGCTGGAAGCCTCCCATATGGACCGCTGTTAGGAGAGAGCTGGAAGTCTCCCGTATGGACCGCTGTTAGGAGAGAACTGGAAGCCTCCCATATGGACAGCTGCTGGAAGCCTCCCACATGCACAGCTGTTAGGAGAGAGCTGGAAGCTTCCCGTATGGACCGCTGTTAGGAGAGAGCTGGAAGCCTCCCGTATGGACCGCTGTCAGGAGAGAGCTGGAAGCCTCCCGTTTGGACCGCTGTTAGGAGAAAGATGGAAGCCTCCCGTATCTACAGCTGTTAGGAGAGAGCTGGAAGCCTCCCGCATGGACAGCTGTTGGGAGAGAGCTGGAAGCTCCCGTATGGACAGCAATTAAGAGAGAGCTGAAAGCTTCCCATATGGACAGCTGTTAGGAGAGAGCTGGAAGCCTCCCGTATGCACAGCTGTTAGGAGAGAGCTGGAAGCCTCCTGTATGGACAGCTGTTAGGAAAGAACTGGAAGCCTCCCGTATGGACAGCTGTTAGGAGAGAGCTGGAAGCCTCCCATATGGACAGCTGTTAGGAGAAAGCTGGAAGCCTCTCGTATGGACAGCTGTAGGAGAAAGCTGGAAGCCTCTCGTATGGACAGCTGTTAGGAGAAAGATGGAAGCCTCCCATATGGACAGCTGTTAGGAGAAAGCTGGAAGCCTCCCGTATGGACAGCTGTAGGAGAAAGCTGGAAGCTTCCCATTTGGAGTTGTTAGGAGAAAGATGGAAGCCTCCCATATGGACAGCTATTAGGAGAAAGCTGGAAGCCTCTCGCAATGACAGCTATTAGGATAGAGCTGGAAGCCTTCCGTATGGACAGCTGTTAGGAGAGCTGGAAGCTTCTCTTATGGACAGGATCACTGTTTAACGTCCCATCCGACGGATGGTGGAATTTTAAAACCCATCAGTGTTCCCTTTCTCAACGAGGGGGGAGAGAAAATCTTAACGTAGTCCCATGGGAACTGAAACCTGGGAATATCACATCACATCTGACGCATTAACAACTAATGCTCACCCCTGCTCAATTTTGAGGAGCATTTTCGAATGCATCTGTTTTTGAGTAAAACCTTATTCCAAAGATATATATTTGCCAACTAGGAAGATGAAGGATGCCCAATCCTGCCCTCCTCCCTCAAAAAATGCCAAAATATTAAAATACATACGGGTTTATAGTAATTGTATTCGTATAACGAATATTTCTGGCTTGTATCTGAACAGTACCTCTGCTAATATACACAAGGACATTCCAAGCATATTCCTTTTTTGCTATCACATAGAACATACAAATTTAATGCTTTTTTCTCGACTTTAGATTAATCACATTAAAATATATTTTGCCTTTACTGCCAACTGTTGCTTCTTCAATGCGTGGGGCGGGGGTGGCTCAGTCGGTAGCACGCCAGGCTCGTAATCTGTAGTTCCCAGGTTCGAGTCCCAGCTGGGTCAGCGTTGAGATTTATCTCCGCAAAATTCCCCGCCCTGCCCACGGTCAGTAGGGAACACCGATGGGCTTGGAAAGGCCGCCGTCCGTCGGATGGGACGTTAAGCCGTGGCACCGTGTGCGGGAGAGCCATACCCTGTGCACGTAAAAGAACACGCTGGATGGCCTTGACGGAGGCTACCATCTGTCTCCCAACAGCTGTTCAGTGGGTCCCCTCCCCCAACCTTCTCTGAGCCTTCGGGATCCTTGTGACCTGGCCATTTAGCACACGGTGTGCAAAAAAGTGCCGCTCAGAGGTAAAACAACCCAAAACAACAACTGTTTTGAAATGTTCTATAGAGTTGTTCTATGTCCTACTTTAGCTATCCACCTTCCTGTATTAGTTGGAATACCCCCCTTTATTATAAACTGATTTTTCTATAGTTTAATATCCACCATCATAGACATTAAAGGGAACAAAAAGTATATCTTATTTTTTCTCATCGAAATATTTCCCAATTTCAGGAAGCGAAAGCAAAGGGAGTGAAAGTGCTGGTCGATGCAGAGTACACTCATCTGAATCCTGGACTCAGCCTACTCACAATGGCAATGGCGGCAGCTTTCAACCAACACTCTCCTATCATCTGGAACACCTACCAATGTTACCTAAAGGTGATTGTATTTTTCATTTGCTTTTATGTAATCAGAAATTCGAGTTCCTCGCTATAAACGGGTTCGCTTAGAAATGGATTTTGGTAAAGAGAATTTTGATGTTTATTAACACCAAAAGGTTTATGTAAACTATGTGCTTCAGAGTTACATGATTTGGCGAAAACAGGGGTAGCCTTTCATTTCAAACTGAGGCGGGGAAACTAAGTTGGTATCGCGTCAAATTAATAACCTGCAGTTCCCAGATTTGAAAGGGATTTACTGCACGTACACGGCAACCAGAAAGACCCAGAAATTGGTCTTTTTTTTTTTTTTTTTTTTTTTTTTAGATGAAGGAGATTACCTCTCTGGAACCTCCTTCATCTGTTACCTTTCTGGTTTAGTCAACTATGATCTGTGTGAAATGCTACACCAATTTATGGTGTTACCTTTCTTACACCACAATATGGTGTAATGTCAGATTTTGTAACATTTTCATATTTAACACCATATTATGGTGTAAGCCAGTGATGCCCACCTGTACTCTTGTATTGATGTCAAAAAATGAAACGATATATGACATTGTTTGCAATTCTAATTGTTATTTTTGTTACAAATCTGCAAATAATATCCTTATTTCTGTAATTTTTTTTTCAAACTCAAATGTTGTGTTATGTGTAAAGTTATGTGTAAAGTTCACTGTGTTGTACATGTTAAAATATTTTCACTGCTGCCCGTAGGGTCAGAAAATGTCTTTTGTGCTTTTTCACTGACAGATAGGGGTGGGGGTGGCTCAGTCGGTGGCGCGCCAGGCTCGTAATCTGTAGTTCCCAGGTTCGAGTCCCAGCTGGGTCAGCGTTGAGATTTATCTCCGAAAAATTCCCCGCCCTGTCCACGGTCAGTAGGGGACACCGATGGGCTTGGAAAGGCCGCCGTCCGTCGGATGGGACGTTAAGCCGTGGCCCCGTGTACGGGAGAGCCATACCCTGTGCACGTTAAAGAACACGCTGGATGGCCTTGACGGGAGGCTACCATCTGTCTCCCAACAGCTGTTCCAGTGGGACCCTCCCCCAACCTTCTCTGAGCCTTCGGGGTCCATGTGACCTGGCATTTAGCCCATGGTGTACAAAAAATTGCCGCTCAGAGGTAAAACAACCTAACTCAACACTGACAGATAAAGGTTTATACACCACTGGTGTAAGCTAACACCAACCTTAAAATAAAATTCTGTTCTTGAATTTGGCATTTAGTTTTTTTTTTCACTCTTATGTAATAATTTAAAAATATTCAAAATGTAAGAATGATCGGATTCTTTTTGATTTTTAAATACTGTCAAAGAGTATTTTAATTTTACAAGTAGTTCTTTTTTTTATTATTTATTTTTATGTTGATTCATAGTTACCAGCATAAATATTAGAAAATCGATCGATTAGAAATATATAAAATGATCATCCAGACGATTATTATGTATACCTGCCCGATTTGGGGCTGTAAAAAAGATACGACTATCTGAAGGCTCCAAACCTTTCAAAACAAAACACGTAGAATTGTTGCATCAACACCACGGTTCATAAAGTACAGTAACTTACAAAAAAATCTCAACATCGATTCTGCCAAAAAGTTTATCAGAACTACTTCGACAAACTTCTTCACGAAGATGGAATCGCATCCTAATCTGGTCATCACTGACCAGAATAGGATGCGATTCCATCGACTATGGTGTAATGTCAGATTTAACACCATAATATGGTGTTAAATCTGACATTACACCATATTGTGGTGTAAGAAAGGTAACACCATATTGTGGTGTAAGAAAGGTATCACTGAACTTTTAGATTATGACTATGAGCGCAAATAGAAGTTGAAGAGGTCCAAGTCTCGAGAGGTCCGAGTCTTCAAGCTGGAAGAAAATGGCCAAGTCAGAGCCTTGGCCATTTTCTTCCAGCTTGAACTTTATCCTAATTTTCAAATCCTACAGCAGAGGAAATATGTTTGTTTGTTTGTGCGCCATGCAAATATTTGCTTGTGACATGCCATTTTTTATTTATTTCTTCATGTATGCATCTCATGTGCCAAATTGGTCTTTTTTTTAGATGAAGGAGATTACCTCTCTGGAACCTCCTTCATCTGTTACCTTTCTGGTTTAGTCAACTATGATCTGTGATCTCTGGCGTGTTGAGAAATAGTAATGTTAATAATTTGATACCAGTTGCTCTTACGATTCTTTTGTCAGGAGTAAACTTTCCCCAGAATATGGTGTTACCTACACCTGATTTTGGTGTCAGGTAAATTACAGTGTTATTTTACTCCATTTCTTGATGTTAGATTTCACTTTTCTGCTGTATCCTTTTACCAGAATATGGTGTACCGTACACCTCTTTCCGGTTGGGTTGTTTTACCTCTGAGCGGCACTTTTTTGCACACCATGGGCTAAATGGACCCCGACGGTCACATGGACCCCGACGGCTCAGAGAAGGTTAGGGGAGGGGACCCACTGGAACAGCTGTTGGGAGACAGATGGTAGACTCCCGGTCAAGGTCATCCAGCGTGTTCTTTAACCTTGGGTTGTTTTACCTCTGAGCGGTACTTTTTTGCACACCATGGGCTAAATGGCCGGGTCACATGGACCCCGAAGGCTCAGAGAAGGTTGGGGGAGGGGACCCACTGGAACAGCTGTTGGGAGACAGATGGTAGCCTCCCGTCAAGGCCATCCAGCGTGTTCTTTAACGTGCACAGGGTATGTCTCTCCCGCACACGGGGCCACGGCTTAACGTCCCATCCGACGGACGGCGTCCTTTCCAAGCCCATCGGTGTCCCCTACTGACCGTGGGCAGGGCGGGGAATTTTTGCGGAGATAAATCTCAACGCTGACCCAGCTGGGACTCGAACCTGGGAACTACAGATTACGAGCCTGGCGCGCTACCGACTGAGCCACCCCCGCCCCCTCTTTCCGGTGTTCGATTCCGCATTTTTGTATAATCTTTCACCAGGATATAGCTGTGGTTACTTTATCATAAAATGGTGGCAACCTAACTGCCACCTGGTGTAAGGTTACAGCGTTTTTTTTTTTACAATGTCGGGAAAAAACGTTTCGTGACACTTTTCCTAGAAAAAAATTGTCATGTGCCATTTTCTTTTTTTCTTTTTTGAAAAATAGTGTAATATGATATTTTTTCTAGGGATAAAGTGTGAAGTTGTACTCTTTCCAGGAAAAAATACAATTTGTTATTTTTTCAGGGGAAAATGTGTTATCTGATACTTTTTCTGAATGGTAAAAAACGTCATATGATACTTTTTTTTAAAAGAAAAAGTGCTGTGTTAATGTTTTCAGGAAAAAAAGGGTTACGTGATATTTTTTCTAGGATAAGTGTCAAATGCTACTCTTTTTACAGAAAAAGAAGTGTAATTTGTTTTCTTTCTGAGAAAAAAAAGCGTCATGTACTACTTTTCAAATGAAAAAAGTGTCGTATTACTTTTTTCATTAAAAAGTATCACGTGGTACTCCCTCTGAGCATAAAGTGTCAAGCGGCACTCATTTTATGGGAAACAATATCATTTGTTACTTTTTCTGAGAAAAAAAATGTCATGTGATATTTTTTCCATGAAAAATGCGTCACATATTTCTTTTTCTAGGAAAAGAATTCAAACAACTTAGTCTTTAAGGTTTCATGTTAAATCTGAATACGAAATGATTTCTATGCTAATATTAGAAGTATTGCTTTACATAAAAATGCTAAATATTCCAGATTTCAACATGTTCCTTTGGGTTTGTGTTAATACTGAATATTATTTAAGGTTACATATTTACCTGCCAACCCAACGATGTCATTGAAGTGCTGCCCGCTCCTTCGAAGTTATTGCTGTTTAATGTCAGACCAAAGGTAGTTTTGTGTTTGGTTGTTATATGTTTTTAAGTTCGGTTTAAGTGTTGATAATTGCTCAATGTAAAAAAAGGATGGTATATATAATTTTGCTCACCTCTTTTTTCATCAAACTGACATGCTTTATTATAATATATAGAGAAAAAATGATGCATGAGGTTTTTGTTGTTTTTGTTGTCGTTGTTTTTTTTTTTGAAAGAAAAAAAATTATTGTTATTGTATTCTTTAATTGACTTGCCTCAGAAGTTATTATTCGGCTTTTCATTGAGATGTTTTCAAAGGATAAATTCACTTAAGCCTTTTCATTCTATTTTTCAGGATGCCTATTCGAAGGTGCTGGATGAGTTATCCTTAACATCGAAGTTAGGCGTTGCATTTGGTGCTAAAGTCGTAAGAGGTGCTTACCTCTCTCAAGAGAGGATCAAAGCACAAAGGCTAGCTTTGCCTGATCCCATTTGTGATGACTACCAGGCAACTAGTACCAACTATAACAAGTAAGTGGTGAGAGATGATCTTAATTTCTTCATCTAATGAAGCAGGGACGTCACGTGATTAGAGGCTACGGGTTGGGTTGTTTACCTATGAGCGGCATTTTTTTGCACACCGTGGACTAAATGGCCAGGTCACAAGGACCCTGAAGGCTCAGAGAAGGTTGGAGGCCGGGACCCACTGGAACGGCTGTTGGGAGACAGATGGTAGCCTCCCGTCAAGACCATCCAGAGTGTTCGTTAACGTCCACAGAGTATGGCTCTCCCGCACACGGGACCACGATTTAACGTACCATCCGACAGACTGCGGCTTTTCCAAGCCCATCGGTGTCCCCTGCTGACCGTGGATAGGGCGGGGTTGGGTTGTTTTACCTCTGAGCGGCACTTTCTTGCACACCATGGGCTAAATGGCCAGATCACATGGACCCCGAAGGCTCAGAGAAGGTTGGGGGAGGGGACCCACTGAAACAGCTGTTGGGAGACAGATGGTAGCCTCCCATCAAGGCCATCCAGCGTGTTCTTTACCGTGCACAGGGTATGGCTCTCACACACACGGGGCCACGTCTTAACGTCCCATCCGACGGACGGCGGCCTTTCCAAGCCCATCGGTGTCCTCTACTGACCGTGGATAGGGCGGGGAGTTTTGCGGAGATAAATCTCAACGCTAACCCAGCTGGGACTCAAACCTGGGAATTGCAGATTACGAGCCTGGCGCGCTACCGACTGAGCCACCCCCACTCCCAGAGGCTACAGGAGCTCAGAGCCAAGGTTAAGGATGTGACGGTGATTTTGATGAGTCGAGATTGCAGGAATAAGTTTTAGACATTAAGTCTTATCTATCAAATGAGTAAAACAATTGTTAGTAATAATATTTTAAAGTGACAATAATTATATTTATGGGCATCTAAAAGTTTTTCTATTTTTAATTTTGGGCTATTGGTGAAAAAAAATATTACATTCATTTTTTTAGTGTACTCCAAAGTTACTTGCAGTAATATTATAAGTAAATTTATAAATAATTTCTCTCTATCTCGTTATTAAAGTTGCTGTGTGGTATTAAACCACTGAGATAGCCTTAGCTGAGCACCGTCAGCCTCAAAACATGCGGGGTGGGGGTGCTCAGTCGGTAGCGCGCTAGGCTCTTAATCTGTAGTTCCCAGATTCGAGTCCCAGCTGGGTCAGCGTTGAGATTTATCTCCGCAAAATTCCCCGCCCTGCCCACGGTCAGTAGGGGACACCGATGGGCTTGGAAAGGCCGCCGTCCGTCGGATGGGACGTTAAGCAGTGGCCCCGTGTGCGGGAGAGCCATACCCTGTGCACGTTAAAGAACACGCTGGATGGCCTTGACGGGAGGCTACCATCTGTCTCCCAACAGCTGTTCCAGTGGGTCCCCTCCCCCCAACCTTCTCTGAGCCTTCGGGGTCCATGTGACCTGGCCATTTAGCCCATGGTGTGCAAAAAAGTGCCGCTCAGAGGTAAAACAACCCAACCCAAAACATGCAAAGTCATTGTAACAAAGGTTGGATTGTTTTACCTATGATTTTTGCACACAGTGAGTAAAACAACTAGATTACAATTACCCCAATGACTTAGAGAAGGTTGAGAAGTCCACTGGGCAGGCGGAACCCTCCCATCAAGACTTTCTAATGTGCTCTTTTACAGAGGGTATGGTTCTCCTGGCCACGGCTTAATATCCCGTTTGACGAACGGCTGACTTTCCAAGTCCTCTTACTGAACGAGGGAAGAGGGAGGCGGGTTAGAGACATAAATCTTAATGCTCGAACAGTCGGGACTCCGAACATGGGAACTACAGATTTTGAGCGTGTATCTATTTTTAGTGATCTGGCACACTTCGTGTCACGTGACACGAAGTGTGCCAGATCACTAATTTCTAAAAAAAAAATCGTTGCCAGATATTTTTTCTGAATTCTGTAATCAACCGTAGTAGTGTTCGGATATTTATTTGAGCGACTGTATGTTCAGTTCAAAAGTATTATTGATACTTTTAATTTTTAGAAACAAATCTGCAGAAAATTTGACTACACTAAATTTATTTACCTACACTAAAGGAGTACTTAAATTATTTAAAAATGCAATTGTTTTACAGGTTTGGAAACGTTGAGCAAATATTGATATTATGAGAATTAAAAAATAATGATATTTTCTTTTAATATTTACTCTTTATGAGAAGCTAATTAAATGGTTGGTTGACTGGTTGGTTTGTATTTTTATGGCGCTGAAGAACCTTAAATTACTCATTTTTCCCCAGCACAGGTTTACGTTACACTTATGATGGGAATGGGGGGGGGGGGCTCTGTCGGTAGCGCGCAGGCTCGTAATCTGCAGTTCCCAAGTTCGAATCCCAGCTGGGTCGGCGTTGAGATTTATCTCCGCTAACTCCCAGCCCTGCCCACGGTCAGTAGAGGACACTGATGGCCTTGGATAAAGGCCGCTGTTCGTCGGATGGTACGTTAAGCCGTGGCTCCGTGTGCCACGGCTTAACGTACCATCCGACCCATCCGTGTGTGGATGGGCCCATCCTTACCCATCCTTAACGTCCCATCCGACCCATCCCTTAACGTCCCATCCGTGTGTGGAAGAGCCACGGGGTCCTTGTGACCTGGCCATTTAGACCATTGTGTGCAAAAAAGTGCCGCACAAGAACTGAATTTTAAACCACAAGAACTGAATTTTAAATGTAAGAATGAATCTTTTCACCCTCCGTTGCCCAATTGGCGATTCATGATCCACATACAGACTCCGAAAAAGAATTTTGCTGACCTCAACTATTTTCAGCATAAAAAAGGTTCAAATCTCAAACTTCCAGATAATAATATTTAGAAATTTATAAAACAAAAGCACGGTCATGAATGTAATTGCAAAAATAAAATGAATACAACTGCATACTTTTAAAAAAAATCGTCAAATTACATCTACAGTTCCCAGGTTCGAGTGCCAACTGTGCCAGCCAGCGTTGAGATTTTATCTCCGCTAAACCCTCCACTTTGCTGTCAGTGAGAAATGGGACACCGTTGGGTTTGGAAAGGCCGCCCTCTCTCGGATGTGACGTCAAACCGCGGCGTTAAGTGAAAAAACATATTCTCTTAAAGACATGCTGGATGACCTATACATTAGGTTCCCAATCATCTCCTAACAGCTGTCTAGTGGATTCCCATGCACACGTTCTCTGAACCCTTGGGGGCTTTGTGACCTGGCTATTTATCTCATTGCGTTTGTTCAAAGATAGAAAAAGGATAATTTTTCTTTATTTTTAATGTGATCATGGGTATTCAGGAGGGACGGGGGTGGCTCAGTTGGTAGCGCGCCAGGCTCGTAATCTGTAGTTCCCAGGTTTGAGTCCCAGCTGGGTCAGCGTTCAGATTTATCTCCGCAAAATTCCACGCCCTGCCCACGGTCAGTAGGGGACACCGATGGGCTTGGAAAGGCTGCCGTCCGTCGGATGGGACGTTAAGCCGTGGCCCCGTGTGTGTGTGAGAGCCATACCCTGTGCACGTTAAAGAACACGCTGGATGGCCTTGACAGGAGGCTACCATCTGTCTCCCAACAGCTGTTCCAGTGGGTCTCCTCCCCCAACCTTCTCTGAGCCTTCGGGATCCATGTGACCTGACCATTTAGCCCATGGTGTGCAAAAAAGTGCCGCTCAGAGGTAAAACAACCCAAAAGGTATTCACGAGACAAGTACAAAGAGCCACTCCTCTGGAAACTCACCGCATTAGAATTAGTTCCATTCTGTGAGTTCCATTGACCTAAGCTCCCCCTGCTGGTAATTCGTAAAATGGGCATGTTGCCCGTCCTGGAATGAAGTAACCAATGTCATTGAACTCGGCTTGAGAATGGAATCCAGACACATAGCCAGAAAATATTTTCAAGTTGGAAGGAAAAGATTTTTTGGCCTGTCGCGGTGGAAGAGAAATTTATTTCTAATAAAACTTGTAATTGAATATAATAATAATAATAAACATTCTAAATTAAAAAATACACACAGGGGAAGTCAGTTTTTAAATTTTAATATTTCAAAAACATTTTTACCATCTATAATTTTTTTTCTTTTCTCTTTCTTGGGGAAGGGGGTAGGGGAAAACCTATCGGCAGCTAGGTAATGGTACTTATGGTACTTATGTGCGTGACAAGTTATGAAATTCTCAATACAAAAAAATTGGCCTTTTGGAAATTTCGAATGTTAAGTTATGGTCTTATTTAATTAATGAATGCTGAGAGTAAGTCTCACGAAACCCTTAATTTAAATTTCCCCCAAGAAAAATTGGAGCGGGGGTGGCTCAGTCGGTAGCGCGCCAGGTTCGTAATCTGTAGTTCCCAGGTTCGAGTCCCAGCTGGGTCAGCGTTGAGATTTATCTCCGCAAAATTCCCCGCCCTGCCCACGGTCAGTAGGGGATACCGATGGGCTTGGAAAGGCCGCCGTCCGTCGGATGAGACGTTAAGCTGTGGTTCCGTGTGCGGGAGAGCCATACCCTGTGCACGTTAAAGAACACGCTGGATGGCCTTGACGGGAGGCTACCATCTGTCTCCCAACAGCTATTCCAGTGGGTCCCCTCCCCCAACCTTCTCTGAGCCTTCGGGGTCCTTGTGGTCTGGCCATTTAGCCCATGGTGTGCAAAAAAAGTGCCGCTCAGAGGTAAAACAATCCAATCCCCCAAGAAAATAAATGAGTAGATTTACAGAATAACAAAAAATGATTTAATAATAAATTGCGATCGAAACGGAGTGAGCTTAATTGTCGAAAGATGGCAGCACTAACAATGACATTCATAACTGATGAAGGCGAAGTTAGAAATTAAAGATTAATTTCTTGTACCTCTGAGCGCTAGTTTTTTGCATAAAATGGACTAAATGGCCAGGTCACAAGGACCCTAAGGGCTCAGTGTTGGCTAGGGGAAGAGGACCCATTGGAAAGGTAGTAAGAGAGATAGTAGCCTCCAGTTAAGACCATCCAGTAGAACCACACTAGCTTTTTCGCGCCCGAGGCAAGAATAGAAAATTGCACCCCCCTAATACAGTTTCATAGCAGTTTTTTGCGCCCCTTCATCTTCTCTTTTGATCACCAATCCGTATCACCAATCCATATATCAGCAAAAAGAAAGAGCACGCACCCCCAATATGTGTGAAAGGGAGAACCCCCCCCCCCCCCGACCCTCAGTAAATTCGCTCGTCTTATACGAAATCTCAATCTTGTCTACCTTCTTTGAAATCCAAACAGTTGAAAAACACTGAAAAACACTGAAAATAGATTTAAAAAAAAGTTGTGGAATTTTATTCCATATAGAATATTATTTGAACCTTTTCGATGTAATATTTTAGCATTGTGAAACGTTACTCAAGTTTTATTCTCAGACCCCACCTCTTCCCCAACTGAATCTTGGGTACGCCCCTGACATGTAGATATATATATATATATAAATAATATATATATAAATTATAATAAATTTTCTTCGCTCGTCTCTTAGGTTGCGGGTACCCAACTTTGAATACCACTGATGATCAGATTTCTGGAAAGCAGTACTTGATGCAAGAAAGCAGAACAGGTTGGGTTGTTTTTACCTCTGAGCGGCACTTTTTTGCACACCATGGGCTAAATGGCCAGGTCACATGGACCCTGAAGGCTCAGAGAAATTTGGGGGAGGGGACCCACTGGAACAGCTGTTGGGAGACGGATGGTAGCCTCCCGTCAAGGCCATCCAGCGTGTTCTTTAACGTGCACAGGGTTTGGCTCTCCCGCACACGGGGCTACGGCTTGACGTCCCATCCGACGGATGGCGACCTTTCCAAACCCATCGGTGTCCCTTACTGCCCGTGGGCAGATCTGTGAGTTTTGCGGAGATAAGTCTCAACGCTGACCCAGCTAGGACTCGAACCTGGGAACTGCGGATTATGAGCCTGGCGCGCTACCGAAAGCAGAACAGTTAAATCCCGTTATAACGGTGCTCGGGATCCGAAGAATCGCATCGCGATATAAGTGGGATGGCGTTAGCAAAAATTCAAGCCATTTTTCGTCATTCAAACTTCGTACATCAGCCAACTATATGAACTTTGTCGTTTTTTTGCACGCTATAAATTGCATAAAAGTATTCACGGAAAATCGGAAGAATCAAGTAAATAATATTATTACAAGGAAAATTTTATTAATATGCCAATTGTGTACGAGCGCCTTCAGTAACAAAACAGCCTGTCAGTTTGTTCATTTGAAATACAAATCAAACGGATGTTGCCAACAAAAGGTTACAAGTAAATGAATCAACTGTCGGTATTCTTTAGGATGTTGGGGGCGGGGGTGGCTCAGTCGGTAGCGCGCCATGCTCGTAATCTGTAGTTCCCAGTTCGAGTCCCAGTTGGGTCAGTGTTGAGACTTATCTCCGCAAAACTCTCCGTTCTGCCCACGGTCAGTAGGGGGCACCGATGGGCTTGGAAAGGTCGCCGTCCGTCGGATGGGACGTCAAGCCGTAGCCCCGTGTGCGGGAGAGCCATACCCTGTGCACTTTGAAGAACACGCTGGATGGCATTGACGGGAGGCTACCATCTGTCTCCTAACAGCTGTTCCAGTGGGTCCCCTCCCCCAACCTTCTCTGAGCCTTCGAGGTCCTTGTGACCTGGCCATTTAACCCATGGTGTGCAAAAATAGTGCCGCTCAGAGGTAAAACAACCCGTACGTCGGATGGGATGTCAAGCCGTAGCCCCGTGTGCGGGAGAGCCATACCCTGTGCACTTTGAAGAACACGCTGGATGGCCTTGACGGGAGGCTACCATCTGTATCCAGTGGGTCCCCTCCCCCAACCTTCTCTGAGCCTTCGAGGTCCTTGTGACCTGGCCATTTAACCCATGGTGTGCGAAAATAGTGCCGCTCAGAGATAAAACAACCCAACTCCTCCTGATAAATCCCCGCCCTGCCCACGGTCAGTAGGGGACACCGATGGGCTTGGAAAGGCCGCCGTCCGTCGGATGGGACGTTAAGCCGTGGCCCCGTGTGCGGGAGAGCTATACCCTGTGCACGTTAAAGAACACGCTGGATGGCCTTGACGGGAGACTACCATCTATATCCAGTGGGTCCCCTCCCCCAACTTTCTCTGAGCCTTCGAGGTCCTTGTGACCTGGCCATTTAACCCATGGTGTGCGAAAATAGTGCCGCTCAGAGATAAAACAACCCAACTCCTCCTGATAAATCTCACCTCAGAGCAATAACGCAAGGAGTAAAACACTTCCTCTATGAAAACGATCATCTGCTCCTTTCTTTTGTTGTCTTGTGCTCTGGTAGCGAGGCAAAAACAGCATCCGACATGTTTCTGATACAAGATATCTGAAAGTTCGTTCAGCAATCCTCCACACAAAAATGCAAATAATATTTTAACATCAAGTAGCAAGAAACCTCTGGGTGACAATTAGACGCTCTTTTAGATGAATTGCTTGATGCATTTGAGTCCTATTATCAGCATGGCTCGTAATCTTTGAACGCAGCAGGCTCGTAATTTGCAGGTCCCTGGTTTGAGTCCCAATTGTGCCGAACGTTAACTTTTTTTTTTCCGATAAACCCTCCCCCCCCCCCACACACACACCTTGTCTTCAGTAAAAAAAAAGGACACAATAGGCTTGCAAAGACCGCCAACTTTCTGATGAGACCGTGTGCAGGAACACCAGACCCTGTACAGATTAAAGGACACACTAGATGGCATTGAAGGACGGCTACCATCTGTCTACTAACAGGTGTCCAGTGGGTCCTCTTCCCCAAGGAGAGGGAGGGGCTCGGCTCTTAATCTACAATTCCCAGGTTCTTGTCCAACCTGGGCCATCGTTGAAATTTATCCGTGAAAAAACTCCTCACGGGGACCTAATGGGCTTGGACAGATCACCATCCATTGAATAGAACATTAAGCCGTGGCCCCATGTGCAGGGGAGACATACGCTATGCATATTAAAGAACACACTAGATGACATTGAAGGGAGGCTACTATCTGTCAACTAACAGCTGTCTAATGAATCCTCTTCTCCCAACATGCTCTAAATACTCGAGCTTCCTTGTGACACAGGGGCGAGGGTGGCTCAGTCGGTAGCGCGCCAGGCTCGTAATCTGTAGTTCCCAGGTTCGAGTCCCAGCTGGGTCAGCGTTGAGATTTATCTCTGAAAAATTCCCTGCCCACGGTCAGTAGGGGACATCGATGGGCTTGGAAAGGCCGCCGTCCGTCGGATGGGACGTTAAGCCGTGGCCCCGTGTGTGGGAGAGCCATACCCTGTGCACGTTAAAGAACACGCTGGATGGCCTTGACGGGAGGCTACCATCTGTCTCCCAACAGCTGTTCCAGTGGGTCCCCTCCCCCAACCTTCTCTGAGCCTTCGTGGTCCATGTGACCTGGCCATTTAGCCCATAGTGTGCAAAAAAGTGCCACTCAGAGGTAAAACAACAACAACCCAAATCCTTGTGACATGGACATTTATTCCATTGTGTGCAAAAAAAAAATATCTTAGACGTAAAACAACCGAACCTATTTGCGAAAAGAATTTCATTTCTTGTTTGGTTTTGTTTTCTACGTATTCTCGGCAAATCACAAAAGTTGTTTCATGAACCGGACGTGGCCCGACGGCTGCTATCTTAATATTCCTGGTGGCCACTATACTATGATCACTGGATATCAAATTGAAGTATAATGTCACATTTCAAAAATCATATATAGGAATGACAAGAAAAGTGTGTATGTATTTTGCAATGCGAAGAAAGAAAACACTTCTCCGTTTAATTGAAAGGACAGAAGCATGTCAATTAGAGATTCTATAAAAGAGATGTGTTTGCGGTCACCACTCATTTCCTTTAAGGCGTGGGGCGGGGGTGGCTCAGTCGGTAGCGCGCCAGGCTCGTAATCTGTAGTTCCCAGGTTCGAGTCCCAGCTGAGTCAGCGTTGAGATTTATCTCCGCAAAATTCCCCGCCTTGCCCACGGTCAGTAAGGGACACCGATGGGCTTGGAAAGGCCGCTGTCCGTAGGATGGGACGTTAAGCCGTGACCCCGTGTGAGGGAGAGCCATACCCTGTGCACGTTAAAGAACACGCTGGATGACCTTGACGGGAGGCTACCATCTGTCTCCCAACAGCTGTTCCAGTGGGTCCCCTCTCCCAACCTTCTCTGAGCATTCGGGGTCCATGTGACCTGGCCATTTAGCCCATGGTGTGCAAAAAAGTGTCGCTCAAAGGTAAAACAACCCAACCCAATCCTTTAAGGCCATTCTGGCATTTAGGTCAATGTTTCCCAAAGTGGGCGATACCACCCCCTGGGGGGCACTGGAACGATCCAGGGGGTGGATAGTAGCCTCGGGTGCAATTGGAGGGCGTTGGAAACATAAAGAAAGAAGGGAAGATAAGAAAATTTTGAAAAACCATTCGTACATGTTTCATCTGTTGTGGAACATAGAGTTAAAGTCGTAGTGATTACTTTATTTTCCAAATAAACAGATTAAATTATCCTTCGTTATCTTAATTTTCTGTTTGTAATGCGAATGTTACTACGGTTGATTTTAATAAATAATTTTATAATTTCAAACTTCAAGGTGTCTTATTTACATCTTTCTTTACTATGTTGTAGGACGTAGGTAGAAATATAGATACATAAAAGAACGCAAATTTGTCACTGCATCTTTCTGTTTGTTCGCTTAAAGAAAGTAGATTTTCAGGGGGGTGCTGAGTAATTTTTTTTCTGAAAAGGGGGCGGTAGGAGAAATAAGTTTGGGAACCTCTGATTTAGGTAATCAAGATGCTATATGGATCATCGTGCACGGTGGGGAACATTAGTAGGATGGAAAATAGGGCAGTCCCATACCTAAATATCCAGGGGCTTAAATGTGCCATGAAATATTCTCTTAAGACTTTGGAGGTCAGTCGAAGACAAGGGCGAGATCATTTCAGGGTCACCACTGCAGAGGACGACTGTCATGCGGTTTTAACTGCAAGGTGGCGTGGGGGATTTGGATTTGGATTTGTTTTACCTCTGAGCGGCACTTTTTTGCACAGCAAGGGCTAAATGGCCAGGTCACATGGACCCCGAAGGCTCAGAGAAGGTTGGGGGAGGGGACCCACTGGAACAGCTGTTGGGAGACAGATGGTAGCCTCCCGTCAAGGCCATCCAGCGTGTTCTTTAACGTGCACAGGGTATGGCTCTCCCGCACACGGGGCCACGGCTTAACGTCCCATCCGACGGACGGCGGCCTTTCCAAGCCCATCGGTGTCCCCTACTGACCGCGGGCAGGGCGGGGAATTTTGCGGAGATAAATCTCAACGCTGGGTGATTGTGCTGTGAGTTGTGAGCTGCCATATGGATGACAGTTTCAAGACATTTTGTGTACATGAGACTGCATTTCAATCACTTGACTATTTATATACCGTTTTAAACTTCGAAATCTTAGCGTCGTTGCTTTTTAGATATCCATAAATACCGCTTCTCAAAATTTAGAAAAGTCTTGCGAGTTTATTACATCTCATGTAGCTTGCATTTTTTGGGTATTAATTCACGTCCTCGTTTTTTTATTCCAGAGTGGTAACCTTCCTTTTGGAGCACACAGAGAATGTTGGATCAAAGTGCAACATCATTGTAGCGAGCCACAACGAAGGAAGTGTGAAGTTGGCCGTTGAAAAGTAAGATTTCTCCTTCTCCGGGAATTATTATTATTTTCCTCTGATTATTGCAGTCTTTTGAAAAACAGTAAAACCAGCTGAAGATCTATGAGGGAGTTGGGTTGTTTTATTTCTGAGCGACACTTTTTGCATAATATGGATTTAATGGCCAGGTCACGGGAACCCTGAAGGTTCAGAGAAGGGGTTTGTATTGGATTGGATTGTTTTACCTCTGAGCGACACTTTTTTGCACGCCATAGGCTAAATGGCCAGGCCACAAGGACCCCGAAGGCTCAGAGAAGGTTGGGGGAGGGGACCCACTGGAACAGCTGTTGGGAGACAGATGGTAGCCTCCCGTCAAGGCCATCCAGCGTGTTCTTTAACGTGCACAGGGTATGGCTCTCCCGCACACGGGGCCACGGCTTAACGTCCCATCCGACGGACGGCGGCCTTTCCAAGCCCATCGGTGTCCCCTACTGACCGTGGGCAGGGCGGGGAATTTTGCGGAGATAAATCTCAACGCTGACCCAGCTGTGACTCAAACCTTGGAACTACAGATTACGAGCCTGGCGCGCTACCGACTGAGCCACCCCCACCCCGGCCAGGTCGCGGGAACCCTGAAGGTTTAGAGAAGGGGAGGGGATCCACTGGACAGCTGTTGGAAGACAGATGGTAGCCTCCCGTCAAGACCATCCAGCATGATCTTTAATGTGCACAGGGTATGGCTCTCCCGCACGCAGCCACGGCTTAACGTCCCATCCGATGGATAGAGACCTTTCCAAGACCATCGGTGTCTCTCACTGACAGAGGGGAAGGCGGAGAGTTTTGGGGAGATAAATCTCAATGCTAGTCCAGCTGGGACTCGAATCTGGGAACTGAAGATTACGAGCCTGGCGCGCTACCGACTGACCCCCCCCCCCCCTCCCGCGGAGGGGCGGGGGTGGTTCAGTCGGTAGCGCGCCAGGCTCGTAATCTGTAGTTCCCAGGTTCGAGTCCCAGCTGGGTCAGCGTTGAGATTTATCTCCGCAAAACTCCCCGCCCTGCCCACGGTCAGTAGGGGACACCGAAGGGCTTGGAAAGGCCGCCGTCCGTCGGATGGGACGTTAAGCCGTGGCCCCATGTGCGGGAGAACCCATATCCTATGCACGTTAAAGAACACGCTGGATGGCCTTGACGGGAGGCTACCATCTGTCTCCCAACAGCCTTTCCAGTGGGTCCCCTCCCCCAACCTTCTCTGAGCCTTCGGGGTCCATGTGACCCACCATTTAGCCCATGGTGTGCAAAAAAGTGCCGCTCAGAGGTAAAACAACCCAACCCACTTCGAATATTGCCAATTCCCTTCGATTTTGCCAACTCTCCTTAATTGAACAAAAACAATCCCAATTTTCACAACTCGCCTGTATTTTACCAAATGGCTTCGAATTTTGCCAACTCCCCTAGATTTTGCCAATTTGCCACAATTTTAGAGAAAAAAATCCAAATTTTTACATCTCACCTGATTTATACGAAGTCACTTCGAATTTTGTTAACTCTCCTAGATTTTTTACCAACTGCTCTAGATTTTGTTAAATTGTCTCGATTTTGCCAACTCTCTTTAATTTCACGAAACCAATCCCAATTTTCATTGCTTGAGAGTATTTTAAGTGAATTCGAATTTTGCCAACTGCCCTAGATTTGCCAAGATACCTCGATTTTTCCAACTTTCCTAGATTTTGCTAATTCCCATTAATTTTACAAAAAAATTCCAAGTTTCACAACTCACCTGGATTTTATAGAATCGCTTCGAATTTTACCAACTCCGATTTATTTTGGGGGGAGCCTCTCTCCCCCTTAGCTACGCCCCTGTATATCACACTAAAATTATATAAACTTTCAACACCTAGTGTTCTGTATATAACAGAGTTTCCAATTTTTACCTTCGAAACTACATAAGATCCGTCCTGCCCTCGGTGAGAAAGGAACTCCAATGGGCTTGGAAATGCCAATGGACTTCGGACTTTCAGCCATGGCTCCCATGTGCAGGAGAATCGCATTCTGTGCACGTGGGGTCTGGTTGACACAGTCGGTAACACACCAGGCTCGTAATCTACAGTTCCCAGGTTCAAGTCCCACCTGGACCGTGTTGAGAATAATCTCCCCAAAACTCCCCGCCCTGCACATGGTCAGTAAGGGGACACTAATGTGCTTGGAAAAGCCACCACCCATCGGATGGGACATTAAGCTGTGGCTCCGTGTGCGGGAGAGCCATACCCTGTGCCCATTGAACAACATGCTGGATGGCCTTGACGGGAGGCTTCCATCTGTCTCCAAACAGCTGTCCATAGGTCCAATCCTCAACGTTTTATGAGCCTTTAGAATTCTCGTGACCTGGGCAGATAGATCAGGTAGGATATAAAGCCGTGATCTCATGTGCAGCAGAGCCATACCCTGTGCATGGGGGCGGGGGTGGCTCAGTCGGTAGCGCGCCAGGCTCGTAATCTGTAGTCCCAGGTTCGAGTCCCAGCTGGGTCAGCGTTGAGATTTATCTCCGCAAAATTCCCCGCCTTGCCCACGGTCAGTAGGGGACACCGATGGGCTTGGTAAAAGCCGCCGTCCGTCGGATGGGACGTTAAGCCGTGGCCCCGTGTGCGGGAGAGACATACCCTGTGCACGTTAAAGAACACGCACCAGCCACGTACCGTTACACGAACGTGGCTGGATGGCCTTGACGGGGGGCTACCATCTGTCTCCCAACAGCTGTTCCAGTGGGTCCCCTCCCCCCAACCTTCTCTGAGCCTTCGGAGTCCATGTGACCTCGCCATTTAGCCCATGGTGTGCAAAAAAGTGCAGCTCAGAGGTAAAACAATCCAACCCAACCCTGTGCACGTTAAAGAACAAGTTGGATGGTGGGGACAGAAGGCTATTATTTGTCTAATAATAGCTTTCCAGTGGGTCGACTTCCCAAAATAATGCTTCGGGTCCTTGTGAAGGTGACTATTTGGAGCAGCGTGTGCAAAAGAAGTATCGGTCACGGGTGAAACAACCAAACCTTTGAAGGTGTAAACAAGATTTTGCTGAAATATAAAATTAAAATATAATATAAAAATGTACTGTAATATTAAATGGCAGTCAGTGAAATAGCATGGAGTTTTATGGAATAACTATCTTTTTATAAATGCTTTATTTTCTAATTATTTATATCAATAATTAATTTCTGTGGTTTTATATTTTTTTAGACATTTATTCCCATTGTATAGATAAGTTATACATTTCATATAAAATATTTTGCATAACATATTTTCTAAAATTATACATTAAACTTTAGGAATATTGAAAACATCAACAAGAGTTGAAGTAACTAGCGTGCGGGTTTATATAATTTGGTAAAACATATTCGAAAATGCTTTGGGTTGGGTTGTTTTACCTCTGAGCGGCACTTTTTTGCACACAATGGGCTAAATGGACCCCGAAGGCTCAGAGAAGGTTGGGGGAGGGTACACACAGCGAACAGCTGTTGGGAGACAGATGGTAGCCTCCCGTCAAGGCCATCCAGCGTGTTCTTTAACGTGCACAGGGTATGGCTCTCCCACACACAGGGCTACAGCTTAACGTCCCATCCGACGGACGGCGGCCTTTCCAAGCCCATCGGTGTCCCCTACTGACCGTGGGCAGGGCGGGGAGTTTTGCGGAGATAAATCTCAACGCTGACCCAGCTGGGACTCGAACCTGGGAACTGCAGATTACGAGCCTGGCGCGCTACCGACTGAGCCACCCCCGCCCCATCCTCTGTTCCAGTGTCTTTCTTAAACCCAAACTGAATAATAATAAATAACCAATCTGTTTACATTATGCTTTAATCTTTCTCTAGAATGAAGGAACTCAACCTTGACCGTCAGCATGGAGGTGTTTGTTTTGGTCAGCTGTACGGGATGTGTGATCAAGTAACATCCCCACTTGGTAAGTCGGATTCTCAGTTCTTTAATTATTTAACCAGAAAAATAAGAGAGCGAAAAATCCAAGAGAGAGAAATTAAAATATTTTTTGAATAATATCTTTTTGATATTTTTTTTAAACCTTAAAATGGGTGTCAGAGTATTTTGAATGGAAGAGTAAGAAGTCCCCCTTTATACATCGATATCAGTTATAAAAGGTTGAGTGGGCTGTTTTACTTTCTTTTGCACTCGATGGACTAAGTGGTCAGCTACAAGAAAACTAATCGCTCGAAGAAGAGGCTGGGGAAGGAAATCCATTTGACTGATGTTAGGTTGGGTTGTTTTACCTCTGAGCGGCACTTTTTTGCACACCATGGGCTAAATGGCCAGGTCACATGGACCCCGAAGGCTCAGAGAAGGTTGGGGGAGGGGACCCACTGGAACAGCTGTTGGGTGACAGATGGTAGCCTCCCGTCAAGGCCATCCAGCGTGTTCTTTAACGTGCACAGGGTATGGCTCTCCCACACACGGGGCCACGGCTTAACGTCACATCCGACGGACGGCGGCCTTTGCAAGCCCATCGGTATCCCCTACTGACCGAGGGCAGGGCGGAGAATTTTGCGGAGATAAATCTCAACGCTGACCCAGCTGGGACTCGAACCTGGGAAAATGGCCAGGTCACATGGACCCCGAAGGCTCAGAGAAGGTTGGGGGAGGGGACCCACTGGAACAGCTGTTGGGAGACAGATGGTAGCCTCCCGTCAAGGCCATCCAGCGTGTTCTTTAACGTGCACAGGGTATGGCTCTCCCGCACACGGGGCCACGGCTTAACGTCCCATCCGACGGACGGCGGCCTTTCAAAGCCCATCGGTGTCCCCTACTGACCGTGAGCAGGGCGGGGAATTTGCGGAGATAAATCTCAACGCTGACCCAGCTGGGACTCGAACCTGGGAACTACAGATTACGAGCCTGGCGCGCTACCGACTGAGCCACCCCCGCCCCTACTGATGTTAGGAAAGTGAAAAAACAAAAAGCCTTCCGTCAAGTCCATCACCATGCTGCACAGGGGAACACGCTTCTCAAGATCCCATCTGAAGAACGAAGTCTTTCCCAAAGCCCTCTTTCTCACCGAGGGCAATGGCGGGGGGTGGGGGGGGGGGAGGTCAGAGAAAATTCTTCAATTATGAAGAAAAAATTGTTTGCATTCAGGTGCTTCATCTTGAATAATATGTTAGGAACACTACCGCTTGCTACCTTTTCCCCTCTATGTTTTTGAAATGAACAGTTCTCCCGGAATGATTAATTATATAGTGATCATAAGTATACTCGGGACACAATAATTTTCTGTTTTTAATTAAGAGTAGGGATGACAGACACACTTTCTGTCCAGGGGTGGAGTGGAGTAAAGTTCATGCACGTGAAATGAGGGTTCGAACGTAGGAACATTAGGTAACAACTATCTTGGCGATCGGGGCGAGGGTGGCTCAGTCGGTAGCGCGCCAGGCTCGTAATCTGTAGTTCCCAGGTTCGAGTCCCAGCTGGGTCAGCGTTGAGATTTATCTCCGCAAAATTCCCCGCCCTGCCCTCGGTCAGTAGGGGACACCGATGGTCTTGGAAAGGCTGCCGTCCGTCGGATGGAACGTTAAGCCGTGGCCCCGTGTGTGGGAGAGCCATACTCTGTGCACGTTAAACAACACGCTGGATGGCCTTGACGGGAGACTACCATCTGTCTCCCAACAGCTATTCCAGTGGGTCCCTTCCCCCAACCTTCTCTGAGCCTTCGGGGTCCATGTGACCTGGCCATTTAGCCCATGTTGTGCAAAAAAGTGCCGGTCAGAGGTAAAACAACCCAACCTATCTTGGCGATCATGCCAATCTCCTCCGCCTGTAGTTGCTCCATTACCTGTATGGAAGGGTGCATTTGCAGAGGTGGTTTTGAGGCTCCCATCAAGATTTGAAAACTAACATTTTTGGAAGAAGAGTGAGTGTAATTTACGCTTTTGAGAATGTGCAAATCTGAAATGCCACATTCACTTCTATGCATCTCATCATCAGCTGGTAAAACAAAACCTTCTCCATTCCAAAATCCTGTTGTCGCCACACGTCCTATACCCATACCCAGATCGTTAAGAGAGGCGATTTGAATCGATGTTCTGACTCATCATCGGGAGATTTTGGTTTCGTATCCTACATGGATTCAGAGAGTATTTACACTTCATCATCAATTCAGATTCAGAGAGTATTTACACTTCAACATCAATTCAGATTCAGAGAGTATTTACACTTCATCATTCTTACATCATCCTTCGTGTCTCGTGACACGAAGGATGCCAGATCACTGATATCTAAAAAAAAATCGTTGCCAGATATTTTTTCTGAATTCTGTAATCAACCATAGTGTTCGGATACTTTTTTGAGCGATTGTACAATTTCGAATTCTTGAAGCAAAAATTGATATGCTGGGGCTGATTTCGATTCCATTTAAGCACAAGGTCATTATAATAGAATAATTAAGTACAAAAGCAATTGTGCAGAAAAAAGGTCAAAATAAAAAACTCCAAGTTTCTCTGTTATGATGGCATATAGTTAGTATCGCATGATAACGCTATAGTAATCTAAGGTAAGGCAAAATTTCCAAATCGTTGGATTGGTGGACAGATCACGTGGCCCCCGAGAAGTCCCGATTTGACACCTTGGACAAGGAGGTGGAGGGATATTTAAAGCACCGTTCATTAAAATAAATTGTAAGTTGCAAGTGTTATATGATGAGCCGAGCATGGCTGACTCGAGATGGTAAGTACCGTATCGGAGCGCCATCTTCAAAGGCTCCGACATCGCTGTGCTGTAAAATATCTGAAAAGGAACTTCGCCTACTTGAGCCCTCCGCAAAACTCCCCGTCCTGCCTACGGTCAATAGGGGACACCGATGGGCTTGGAAAGGTCGCCGTCCGTCGGATGGGACGTTAAGCCGTAGCTCCGTGTGCGGGAGAGCCATACATTGTGTACATTAAAGAACACGCCGGATGGCCTTGACGGGAGGTTACCATCTGTATCCCAACAGCTGTTCCAGTGGGTCCTCTCCCCCAACCTTCTCTGAGCCTTCGGGGTCCTTGTGACCTGGTCATTTAGACCACTGTGTGCAAAAAAGTGCCCCTCAGAGGTAAAACAACTCAACAACTCCTTGAGCCAGTTCTGGAGCGGAGTATAGATGAAAGTTGAATATCACACCATCAATGGCCCCACATTAAAATCTTTTGAACACAAATCGAAACCACAAAATACAAAAGGACAGTTTTTTTCCCCATTCATAAAATAACGATGAAGAGAACCATCTTATCAGTTTATGAGAATTCTCACAACATTTCAACCGTTGGCCCACCATTATATCGGTAAAAATGACATTTAATTTCTGATGAACGTGGAAACTTAATCTTACTTTCACAGACATTTTAATCTGTAGTTTTAACCACAGACTAGTGAGAAAGGACTATAGTCGAAGCAAACCTAGAAAACATATTCTAAATCTTTAGAGAATCTCAAGTACGATGTTATGGAAAGTTTTTGCAGATTCAGAGAATTTTTTTTTTCTCTATCACAGGATTGGGTTGTTTTTACCTTTTAGTGGCAATTTTTCCCTCACAATGGGGTAAATGTCCAGGTCACAACGACCTCGAAGTCTAAGAGAAAGTTGGAGGAGGGGCCCCACTAGATAGCTGTTGGGAGACAAATGGTAGCCTCCCGTCAAGGTCATCCAGTGTGTTCTTATAACTGTTGGGAGACAAATGGTAGCCTCCCGTCAAGGTCATCCAGTGTGTTCGTTAACTTGCAGTGTGTTCTTTAAAGTGCACAGGGTATGGCTCTCTGGCACAAGGGCCACGGTTTAACGTCCCAATCAACGGATGGCACCCTTTACAACCCTAACGATGTACCCTTACTGACTAAGGTCAGGGCTGTGAATTTTGCGGAGATAAATCTCAACGGGGGGAAGATGGGATTCGAACCTGGTAATTGCGGAATGCGAGACTGGCGCACTACCGAATTGAGCTCCTCTGTCTGTCCTCAGATGGAAAAGACCGGAGAGCCTTTTTCTTCATCGGTACTTTATGAATATTCCAGTGTAGAATACTGTAGAATACCTTCGTGTCACGTGACACGAAGGTTGCCAGATCACTAATTTCTAAAAAAATCGTTGCCAGATATTTTTTCTGAATTCTGCAATCAACCATAGTGTTCGGAAACTTTTTTGAGCGACTGTAGATGGTCATATTATTTTGATACTAGATCGTGTGGGCTCACTCACGGAAATATTGAGCGTGTGCAGTTACCGTTCACAGCAAACTGGATCGTGTGCAGTAACTGGAGCGTGTACAGTTGCTGTACACGCTCCAGATATTTTTCCCGAATTCTATAATCACGTGACACGAAGGTTGCCAGATCACTAATTTCTAAAAAAAAATCGTTGCCAGATATTTTTTCTGAATTCTGTAATCAACCATGGTGTTCGGATATTTTTTGAGCGACTGTATTGTTTCTTAACGTTCACTGAATTTGCTCTACTATATATTATACTGATTGAATATTTTGTTTGTTTACAGCTCAGTCGGGTTATTCGGTGTACAAGTCCATTCCTTACGGATCAGTGGAAGAAGTTTTACCTTACCTTGCCCGAAGAGCAATGGAGAACCGCACTGTACTTCAAGGCGCCCGCAAAGAACAGGAACTGCTTTGGAAAGAGCTGAAAGCGCGCATGGCAAGAAGAATGCGATGCCAATCAGCTCTTCCCCCACCAGATTCCTCCTCTTCCACATCATGATGACTTTATCTTTCACGACTCCAAGATTACTGATAAAAAAATCTGGTGCTTTTCCATGTCTTCCAATACACATCAAAAGTCCACTGTATTCGCTGAAACTCCCCTTTTTTGGTATTGAAGTTGTGGTCATTTTACAGCCACTTTTAAATATTGAGAGAAAGCGTTGTAGACCATTTTTAAATACATATATTATTTTTACACGTAATTCCTTAATGGTATTTGTACTTCGTGGCTGAATCGTTATACATTTCACGAGGTTATGGATAACCTATACGGAGGATGTTTTTTTTTTTCTGGAGATCTGCGTAACCTTTTGTCGGTTAAGGTTACAATTGTGTTTAATAATTATGTATACAAAAGCTTCTAAGGTTTGGATGCTCATCACAGAGTTTTGAAAGAGAGGTAGAAAAATTAATGTGAGTTTCACGAGCCAAATATTGTGAAATTATCTCCAATTTATGACAATTCCAACAAGCTCTCAGTCGCTGGCCATCTACTATACCTAATTTCTGATTAATACGGAAACTTAAGGAAAGAGTTAGGACGAAACTAAATTTTGTCGCCTGGGTGGGATTCGAACCCACGCTTCACCAATTACATGCCAGCCGTGCTGACCACTGCACCATCAGCGTCTAATCCTTTCTTCAGCTAATGTGACACACACTTTACCGAATATTAGCTTGATTCGCTCATCGCGCCACCTATGATTATACTACTGAATTATGGGAATTTAATCTTACTTTCACGGACATTTTAATTTCTTGTCTGACTTTGCACCAGACTCTTGGGTTGGGTTGTTTTACCTCTGAGCTGCACTCTTTTGCACACAACGGGTTAAATGGCCAAGTCACAAGGACCCCGAAGGCTCAGAGAAGGTTGGGGAAGAGAACCCACTGGAACTGCTGTTGGGACACAGATGGTAGCCTCCCGTCAAGGCCATCCACCGTGTTCTTTAATGTGCACAGGGTATGGCTCTCATGCACATAGAGCCACGGCTTAATGTCCCATCCAACGGACGGCGGCCTTTCCAAGCCCATCGGTGTCCCCTACTGACCGTGGTCAGGGCGGGTAGTTTTGCGGAGATAAATCTCAACGCTGACCCAGCTGGGATTCGAACCTGGAAACTACAGATTACGAGCCTGACGCGCTACCGACTGAGCCACTCCCGCCCATATTTCTCTCGGAACAAAACCATCACTTAGAACTTTTTTGCAACTTTTTCAGTGACAATGTAGCAACTATGATTAATTATGGACATATGAGACGCTATGATTGAGAAGTGTTAATTTACACAACCTTAGAAGATCCTTATCATTGAGATCATTTTCCAGACTGCAGAGCAGATATCCTCAACCTGATGAAGCAGATGGTTTCTGAAATCAGTCTGAACCAAGATGAAATTAAACATACATAATCGCTATTTTTGTTTAGTTCTTCGAAATTAAATATATTTATATGTAATTCATTCAGTTATGATTTATTTCTTAAAAACATTTCACACCTTTCGACTAGTTCTTTATTTATGGGATACCGTTGGGCTTGGAAAAGCGCCATCAAATGGGACGTTAAACCAAGGCCGTTACCGACTGGGTTACTCTCAGTCGGTAACGGCCACTTAGCAAGATCATAATATGTAGTTCCTAATTGTATCCAGCATTGAGAGTTAGCTGCGCTAAAACCTCACCTTCCCTTAGGTAAGGGGCTTTGTTGTTTTACCTCTGAGCAGCATTATTTTGCACACAATGGGCTAAATGGCCAGGTCACAAGAACCCCGAAGGCTCAGAGAAGGTTGAGGGCAGCTGTTAGGAGACAGTTGCCTCCCGTCAAGGCCATCCAGTGTGTTCTCTAACGTGCAGAGTATGGCTCTCCTACACATGGGGCCACGGCTTAACGTCCCATCCGACAGACGGCTGCCTTTCCAAACCCATCGGTGTCCCCTACTGACTGGGCAGGGCAGGGAGTTTTGCGGAGATAAATCTGAACGCTCGCCCAGCTGGGACTCTAACCTGGGAGCGGCAGATTACGGGTCTGGCGCTACTGACTGAGCCACCCCTGCTCTTGGTAAGGGGGCACCGAAATGCCGCCAACCATTGGATGGGCGTTAAGCCATTCAGCCATGCTCAAGAGTTAAAGGACACGCTGGATAGCCTTGATGGGTAACTACTGTCCATCTCTTAACAGCTGTTCAATGAGCCCATTTCCTCCAACCTTCTCTGAATCCTTGGAGTCCTTCGACATGTCATTGTGTGCAAAGAGATGACAAGCAGAGGTAAAACAACTCAACTCTCTAGATTTTTATATATATTCCAGTCGGTAGCTAGGGTTTTTGAAAGTTGGGTTATTTTACCTCTGAGCGGCACTTTTTTGCACACCATGGGCTAAATGGCCAGGTCACATGGACCCCAAAGGCTCAGAGAAGGTTGGGGGAGGGGACCCACTGGAATAGCTGTTGGGAGACAGATGGTAGCCTCCCGTCAAGGCCATCCAGCGTGTTCTTTAACGTGCGCAGGATATGGCTCTCCCGCACACGGGGCCACGGCTTAATGTCCCATCCGACGGACGACAGCCTTTCCAAGACCATCGATGCCCCCTACTGACCGTGGGCAGGGGGGGGGGGAATTTTGCGGAGAAAAATCTCAACGCTGACCCAGCTGGGACTCGAACCTGGGAACTACAGATTAGCGCCTTCTGATGAGGGAAAAAGTTGAAAATTGCAGACCGAGATTCGGAAAGTGCGAATCGTAATATTTAATCCGTTGGACAAGGGACCCACTGGGTAGCTGGCAGGGAGTTTTGGGGAGATAAATCTCAACGCTGGCCCACGGGAGACTCGAACCTGGGAACTGCAGATTACGAGTCTGGCGTGCTGCCGACTGAGCCACCCCCATATCCGGAATCCCCGCTTTACGCAAAACGCCCATCATTGGGATTGCCTAACCAACACAAAGAACTTTTCCTTAAAAAACAAAAAAAATTCTATGTGTACAAACCAAATACTTTTAAAAAGAGAAATGTAAAAAAATTTTGTTCTGTAAAAAATTTCTTTAAGTCTTGCTCGTATAGAAAAAGGTCGATATAAAAAAAAATAAATGGAGCACAATGCAAGATCAAGAGGTGGGTGTCAAGTGGGAGCTATAACCCTTCATCTGAAATCTTCATTATGACCAAAACAGAATATTTTCAAAAACATTTTTTACCACTGATGCAGAATGGCTATTGTTCCGGCTTAATTCTTGAATTCAGTTATTTCATCTTCACCCGCCACTTTTGCACACAATGGGTTAACCAGATCACAAGGATTCTTATAGGGAGTTTCAACTGGATAGTTGTTTGACCTCAGAGTTTTTTTTTGCACACAATGGGTTGGTCACAAGGACAGCTGTTTGGGGACAGATGGTATTATCTCGTTAAGGCCATTCGGAGTGTTCTTTAACGAGCACAGGGTATAGCTCTTCGGCACACGGGACCAGAGGTTAACGTTCCATCCGACAGACGGAAATGGCCAGGTCACATGGACCCCGAAGGCTCAGAGAAGGTTGGGGAGGGGACCCACTGGAACAGCTATTGGGAAACAGATGGTAGCCTCCCGTCAAGGCCATCCAGCGTGTTCTTTAACGTGCACAGGGTATGGCTCTCCCGCACACGGGGCCACGGCTTAACGTCCCATCCGACGGACTTTCCAAGCCCATCGGTGTCCCCTACTGACCGTGGGCAGGACGGGGAATTTTGCGGAGATAAATCTCAACGCTGACCCAGCTGGGACTCGAACCTGGGAACTACAGATTACGAACCTGGGGCGCTACCGACTGAGCCACCCCCGCCCCGCGGTCTTTCGGGAACCTATCAGTGTTCCCTACTGACTGTGGGAGGAGTTTAGCGAAGATAAACCTTAACACCGATTCAAACCTGGAAACTACAGCCTGGCGCACGCTACCAACTGAACCGCCCCTGTTAAGAGGTGAGAATCTATTCTCAAAGCCATCCAATGTGTTTAGCATTCACAGGGTGAACGCTAAACGGACGGTGGACTTACCAAACCCATCCGTGTCCTTTCTCACCGAAAGCGATAAGAAAAAATTAGTTTTAGAAAATTGAAGAGTGGGGACTATTTCGAAGTCATGATATAGCTTATTTAAAGAAAAAAAAAACGCTATTTCCATTATACAGAATTCAAACGTTCAGAAATTTAAAACTTTAAAAAACAATTTTATTCAAGATTTTAAAAACAATTGTTCTATGACATCCAACAATTTTATCGTGTCTTGTGAATCATATAGAAACTAACTACGATACATCAATAATTTGAACACTAATAATAGAGCTTTCTGCTTCAAGACGAACCTCGACGTTTTTTAAAAGTATCGATTCTCTAACCATTGTTTTTAGCAAACATTTCAGTGTCTTAAAGCAGATGTGTTACCTGAAGAATCTGTTTTCTTAAGAGTTCAGTATTAAAACTACTCATTTCCAAGAATAGATAAATCTATTAAGCTGTTGGAAGAATATTCCACAAGTCAAACTAATAAAACATTCTCAAACAAAACAGTGCCATTCATCAACATACGTTATAACAAAATTAGGAACTTTCAAACACTCCAAGATAAAAGATGTTTACTTTTTCTATAATTTTACTTAGAAGATACAAAAACGAATAACGAGACTGTATATAATAAAATCTATATATATATATAAAAGATGTGTACGAAGATGCTGGAGCGATTTTTATGCTGTAAAAATAAAGTTGCGTTTTTTAATTTAAATAAAATATTGTAAAGCTTCTCATTAAATATCATCAAGTTCGAGGAAATGTTTTATTTCTTGGGGAACATCTAATGTATAGATGCCAAAAGGTAATTCTCTATTTCGCTGAAGTCTCTCTCTCACCACGATCCTGGAAAGGTGCTTTAAACTCGGAGGCTCTTCTAAGCTGTATTTCAGCATGGGAACCAACCTCTCATCGCTCATCGTCCTAACAAAGTCACGTTCGTTGAGAAAATACGGATACAAGTTACTAAAAGGAGAGATGCTGATGTCGCTCAGCTTCAGTGGAGAAAAAACCTTGAGTACAACATCGGCGCATTTCAGATTTTCACTTAGTACCTTGCTGGTGGAGGCAATCCTATTCACTTGGTCGATACTTATTTCTTCATCTGGGCTGCTTGCTTTTAATTCTGTAGCAGCTTGGTCAATTACTTTCATCACGAATTCCGCAACGTATTCAGGCCTATTGATCGGAGGTATGAGACTGGCGCCGTGTTGTAATAGGATCTTCATCACAGGAGCGTTTTTTATCATGCCATTATACCAGAGAGGAGAGAGCCTACACTGCCCTTCAACTAGGACTCCAACATCAACGAATGGTGCACCGTCAAACAAGGCTTTCGTCTTGGCTGAGTGGTGAGCGAAGTAACTGATTTGATGATGACGATTAATTAATTCTATAGGAAATACAATAATACCGAAGTGTAGAAGGATGTTCGAAAAGGTGGGGTGATAAATAAAATTAAAATGGCCCACGACTTTATACATGTATTGAAGGCTTTCCGACACCAGTTCACTGTCCTCAATGTTCCACCCGTAACACAGGAGGACTACATATGCGACCAAGTCGATCATCGCATATCTATCGAAATCTGGTTTTGAAGCACATTCTTTGAAAATGAAGAGGAGATTACGAATTTCGTTATCAAACTTGCAGCCTGGATAATACCTGAAAAGCGGCTGCAAATAAATTGAGAGATGTTCTTTGAGCAATACACAAAGAGATTTGGAATCTGCAAACCTCCGACAATCCTCCCTAAGTTCGTGATTAACCAGATCGTATAGATCTGACATTATGAAACTAGATATCTTAGCGATGATCAAAGAGTTCAATTTGAGTAGGAACAACTTTAAGAAATAGTTTCAGGTTGAATGGGAATAATCTTTGCCTCTTCTTACTGAAATGTTCCGCCTGGTTTAATATTGCTTCGCCATTTCTGTAGCTTTGGAATCTATGCCAACACCTTAATACAACCGTTTCCTTTCCACGCTGATTCTGCTTTTCTTTTAATACAAGTTGAGAAGGTTGATCCCGAGGCTTTTTATCTGAAAATATAAGAATAGTCCTAATAAGTATTTAAAGCTAGTTTTTAAAAAATTAGCAAAGCTTGAATTTATTGCTTTTATATTGCTAAAGAATGGTACTATCAATTTAAATTTGTCATTTATTTACAAATGCAGTACTCAGCTTTTTCGAACATAGGTGGTGCGGGAATTCGATACTTTATAGAAGTCAGTAAATTCGAAGACTGCCGCTGCACAATTAGCACGTTTTAAATAACAGTGTTAGTTATTACTAACGGCTTATTAGTGAAGAAAAAAAATTAAAATTTATTTCACTTTTCAAACTAAGCAAAAGTTATTGCACGAGTTGTTGGATTTACCTCTGAGCGACACCTTTTTGCACACCATGGTCTAAATGGCCAGGTCAGAGGTACCCGGAAGGCTCAGAGAAGGTTGGGGGAGGGGACCCACTGGAACAGCTGTTGGAAGACAGATGGTACCCTCCCGTCAATGCTATCCATCGTGTTCTTCAACGTACATAGGGTATGGCTCTCCTGCACACGGGGCCACGGCTTAACGTCCCATCAGACGGACGAAGGTCTTTCCAAGCCCATCGGTGTCCTACTGACCGTGGGCAGAGCGGGGAGTTTTGAGGTTGGGTTGTTTTACCTCTGAGCGGCACTTTTTTGCACACCATGGGCTAGGAGTTTTGAGGAGATAAATCTCAACGCTGACCCAGCTGGGACTCGAGCCTGGGAACTGCATATTACGAGCCTGGCACGCTACCGACTGGCCACCCCCGCCCATTTCGTATAATAATCAATAACCAAAGAGAAAAGAAAACAAAAATGTACCCTTCTCCAGCAGCAATGCTAAACCGATTACTAAAAGCCTTAACAAATCTCACATAATTCAGTGTTACTATAGAGCTCACATTTTGCTAATTTGTTTGGTATGAAATACGATCTCATGAATCAACAACAGATCGAAACAGTTTTTGATATCAACAAATTTAAGCATAGGTTTCTGAAACTAAATACTTCAAGAATCTGTCCAAGTGAAAAAAATAATCTATACGGCCCTACCACTCCTAAATCCTCACTGCTCATCACGTAGTTGTCCATCAACCATATTCCTAAATCTATTAATCCCAATCATATAAAGGAGTTGACCTGGAACAGAAGTAGGGTTGTTGGGTTGTTTTACCTCTGAGCGACACTTTTTTGCACACCATGGGCTAAATGGCCAGGTCACATGGACCCCGAAGGCTCAGAGAAGGTTGGGGGAGGGGACCCACTGGAACAGCTGTTGGGTGACAGATGGTAGCCTCCCGTCAAGGCCATCCAGCGTGTTCTTTAACGTGTACAGGGTATGGCTCTCCCGCACACGGGGCCACGGCTTAACGTCCCATCCGACGGACGGCGGCCTTTCCAAGCCCATCGGTGTCCCCTACTGACCGTGGGCAGGGCGGGGAATTTTGCGGAGATAAATCTCAACGCTGACCCAGCTGGGACTCGAACCTGGAACTACAGACTACGAGTCTGGCGCGCTACCGACTGAGCCATCCCCGCCCCTTCAGAAAGTAGGCCGATTCGCCTATAGTTATCAGAACTGCAATCACTTTTCTAAAAATAGGGATAATAGCTTTGGCGAAATCGTTAGGAACAATGCCTTTATGATAAAAGACATCCAAATTTCAATCAGCCATGTGGTAACCAAAACATTCCCAGCTTTAAGCATTTCAGTAGTAATTTCATTATGTAGGTTAAGTTTAGAAATAGCCAAAATAACTTCAGACTTTGTTATAGGGCTAAAGTTAAAGTCAGTACTTACTTACTAAACATCTCCCCTAATGAATACTCCTGCGAACATGGCTTTCGTCTGAACGCAGACTCATTCAGACATAATTTATTTTCATATTTATCTATTTTAATTTCTTTTAGCATATATCCATCCATCCATATATTTTTTCTTTTTCTCCTTTTTATTTCATTATATATCCATCCATATATATTTTTTTTCTTTTTTTCCCTTTTATAATTTGTCAAAAAGTTTAATATCTCTGAAAAAAGAATTCAGTAACTTATAGAAACTGGATTTTAAAGATTTTTTAGGTGGCTCTAAGATACTATTAAAATTATATTGAAAAACATATTTTTGTAACTTTTGGTAGTATTTTTGCCTTTGTGTATTCAATTCTTTGCAATGAAAAATATGTTCAATTGTATGAAGGGAATTACAGATAGAGCAGTTTGGGGAATCTAGTTCTCATATTTTATAAGGTAGTATTTGTCAAAGCCACATTAGCCTTAACTCTCATTATTATGTTAATTTCTTTTTTTAAGGTTAATTTCTTTTTTTAAGCCATAGTCCATATATTTCGTCACTTTTTGAGAAACATTAAATCTCTGTGATGCGTTTAAGCTACACCAGTTTTGTAGTTCATCTATAATTTTTATTTTATTCTGTTTTTTGTGGAGATACAGAAAGTAAGGTGATGGAAGAGATGTGGTTGATTTCTGTGCCTGTTTTGCTAGAGAGTCAACTATTTCAATATTTTTCAAATTTATATGGGACGGCAACCCTTGGAGTTGAATAAAATTATTATGCTGTATGTGTTGTGCGATTGCCAAAATATCATTTATGTAAATTGCATAGTTACTTTTAAATGGGGTATTGTATAATGCATCTATCATTACAATGGGAGTAGAACGAACCGCATTGTTTAGAACAACACCGAAATGCTCAGGCCATCTTGCTATGACAATCCTCACCTTCATTAACCTTATCATATTAATCTGTGTACTTGACAATGTTTTGTTTGGAGAGTTGGGTTGTTTTACCTCTGAGCGGCACTTTTTTGCACACCATGGGCTAAATGGCCAGGTCACATGGACCCCGAAGGCTCAGAGAAGGTTGGGGGAGGGGACCCACTGGAACAGCTGTTGGGAGACAGATGGTAGCCTCCCGTCAAGGCCATCCAGCGTGTTCTTTAACGTGCACAGGGTATGGCTCTCCCGCACACGGGGCCACGGCTTAACGTCCCATCCGACGGACGGCGTCCTTTCCAAGCCCATCGGTGTCCCCTACTGACCGTGGGCAGGGCGGGGAATTTTGCGGAGATAAATCTCAACGCTGACCCAGCTGGGACTCGAACCTGGGAACTACAGATTACGAGCCTGGCGCGCTACCGACTGAGCCACCCCCGCCCCTTTTTTTTTTGTTTGGAGAGAAAATTTAGTGCAGAACACTTAGCCAACTGTTCCCTTTGCTTTTTCAGCAAAGGTAACAAACCAAAAATTCTTATCACCTTTCAACTGATCATTTACACCATTTACTAAGCCCTATGAAAATTTGCCTTAAAGATCAACAGATTCGAAAATTTCTTCGATTCTACTGATGATCTGGCCCTTTTCGCAAATGAGAGTATAATTAGTCTCAAACAGGTCAATGAATCTCTTTTGTTGCGATCTTATGCAACCACGGCAATTCCCGGTTCCGCTTGTACAGCACTACCTGGTTATGAAAAGCCGTGCTTATCTAGAGCCGGGGGCAAGGAATACGCCCTATAGGCGCACCTCAAACCCAGCCTCACATGGCAGCAGTCCTATAGAAGGAAAGCTGACCACCGGAAGAAACCTTACTTTAATCTATTCCCCGGTTTGCAAATGTACAAGGATATATAGATCCAAGCTCGATCGGCACCCGGGGTGGAGACTCTTAGTAGGATCCGGACTTTTGAAAGGGCTCTGGCTTACTAGGAGCCAATCCCGTTCTGCCGAGCCCTTGAACTGCTCCACCGAGCTCCTGAGAGGTGAGGTCTCAGACGCTGTCACCGACCAACCGGCTAGGGAACCAGTTGGCAGCATCGTCAACCTCGGTTGGCCTTAGCCCTGTCCAACCGGGACGCCAATCCGATCGGCACAGCCTTCAGCCGGGTCAAATGAGAGAGAAAATAAAATAACGAGTTTGTTAAGACTATTAAGATGATTAAAGTTATTCCTTTAGTTTTGTTTCAAAAATAAGCGCCTTTGCTCCATTTTACCATAAAGAGCACTGTTAGTTTCAAGCAAAGTCTGTTCAGAATGGTTTAATTCTACCTCAACTTCAGTTTAAGTAAACCACGATTGTCTTAACGACTAATAACCTATCATGGTAATCTTTTGATATAAATGGGATTTCCAGAGCTTCAGTGTTAAAGATTATTCACTTTAACCTTGACAGAACAATTCTTAGGTTGCTTGAGTGTTTCTTCGTTCAGTTTCAGTTTAGCGATGACCGTAGGAAGTTTCATATTAGGTCTTCTGATCAGGATTATCCACCAACTGATATAAAGTATCCTGTATATCAATTAAATTAGGACTGTTAACACGAACAGAAAATACAGGGGAAATTTTTCTTTGAACGAAGTACACCGATGCAGCAAGTTTAGAATCCATAATCAAACACAGCCATTATTCCATTTATGTTTGTATATATAGTCAGCACCAACACTCGGTGTGCTTGACCACTCCTAAGCAGAGTAGAAAAAAAGTGACAAAAAAATTGACCATAGAAGACCCCGTCCCATGGCCGAGTGGTTAGCGCGCTTGGCTACTGATCCAAGGGACCTGGTTTCGAGCCCCGGGTAAGGCATGGTTGTATGTGTAGTTTTTCTGCTGAGGTCCTGCCATCCTCTCAGATCCTACTATGGCATATAAACTAACAGGCTCCTGTCAGACCTCTGTGGCAAGCAGCTGCTTGAGGGGGTATTTATTATTTTATTTATAACGTCCTGCATCACGAGAAAAAAAGGGAGGGGAGTCTGCTTTTAAGTTCTAGGCTTGGCATGTTCTGTGCATCATCACAGGGGATGGTTGGGTTGTTTTACCTCTGAGCGGCACTTTTTTGCACACCATGGGCTAAATGGCCAGGTCACATGGACCCCGAAGGCTCAGAAAAGGTTGGGGGAGGGACTCACTGTAACAGCTGTTGGGAGACGGATGGTAGCCTCCCGTCAAGGCCAACCAGCGTGTTCTTTAACGTGCACAGGGTATGGCTCTTCTCCCATACACGGAGCCACGGCTTAACGTCCCATCCGACGGACGGCGGCCTTTCCAAGCCCATCGGTGTCCCCTAGTGACCGTGGGCAGGGCGGGGATTTTGCGGAGATAAATCTCAACGCCGACCCAGCTGGGACTCGAACCTGGGAACTACAGATTACGAGCCTGGCGCCTTACCGACTGAGCCACCCCCGCCCCCCATCACAGGGGATGAGATACAAATATACACTGGAAGGGTCATAGCTCTACTTCCATTGTGTATCTGGCTTTCGCCGTACAATGTTTAAAACATTCCATTTCCTATATAAAGATTCAGTCTGTGGACCAGTATCTCGTAAGTGGTAATTTTACAACTACGAGGTTTACAATTATTCCAAAATTTAACTTGTTTTTATTATAAAGTAATTTTTCGTACCAAATATCACATTAGGTTAAATATTAAGTAAGATGTTCTGAATATTTCGCCTAATGACGATTGGCCCAACTCCGATTAGTACAATCTCGATTGGTCCAATGGCCTATTCATACAATGGTACGTTTGTCCAATATACATTCATCCAATTATATGTTTAGTCATGGTATGCTTCATCAAATTGGCTAGTCTTAACCGATTGGTCTAAAGTAGGGGTTCTCAACGTGGGGTACGCGGTAAAATTTTTTGCAGTACGCCGTGAGAGCTCAAAAGTCGCTAAGTTGGCAACACTGCTGTGCAAAAATGTCATTTTTTGTGTTTATCGATATATGTAATTCATGAATACAAAATTTAGTGTGTTATTTTATTCCCGTTGTTACACTATAACTATAAAAATATTTATCTATGCAAGGGGGTACGCCAGTTACACATTTCCAGGGAGTTGGTGAAGCATAAAACAGGGAGTAGGTGAAGCTAAAAGGTTGAGAACCACTGGTCTGACGGATCTCTTCGTCTACTGAGGCAATTCGTCCAATGGGTGTAAATGATTATTTGTACTGTCTTTTATCATGCATATAAGCAGGGCCGTTGGGTTGTTTTACCTCTGAGCGGCACCCCTTTGCACACCATGGGCCAAACGGCCAGGTCACATGGACCCCGAAGGCTCAGAGAAGGTTGGGGGAGGGGACCCACTGGAACAGCTGTTGGGAGACAGATGGTAGCCTCCCGTCAAGGCCATCCAGTGTGTTCTTTAACGTGCACAGGGTATGGCTCTCCCGCACACGGGGCCACGGCTTAACGTCCCATCAGACGGACGGCGGTCTTTCCAAGCCCATCGGTGTCCCCTACTGACCGTGGGCAGGGCGGGGAGTTTTGCGGAGATAAATCTCAACGCTGACCCAGCTGGGACTCGAACCTGGGAACTACAGATTACGAGCCTTGCGCGCTACCGACTGAGCTACCCCCGCCCCAAGCAGGGCCGTAATCAGAATTTTAGCTAAGAGGTTGGGTTGTTTTACCTCTGAGCGGCACTTTTTTGCACACCATGGGCTAAATGGCCAGGTCACATGGACCCCGAAGGCTCAGAGAAGGTTGGGGGAGGGGACCCACTGGAACAGCTGTTGGGAGACAGATGGTAGCCTCCCGTCAAGGCCATCCAGTGTGTTCTTTAACGTGCACAGGGTATGGCTCTCCCGCACACGGGACCACGGCTTAACGTCCCATCCGACGGACGGCGGCCTTTCCAAGCCCATCGGTGTCCCCTACTGACCGTGGGCAGGGCGGGGAAATTTGCGGAGATAAATCTCAACGCTGACCCAGCTGGGACTCGAACCTGGGAACTACAGATTACGAGCCTTGCGCGCTACCGAGTGAGCCACCCCTGCCCCAAGCAGGGCCGTAATCAGAATTTTAGCTAAGAGGATTTACGGGAAGAGTAAGTTATTACTAAGTCTTCATTCCTATAAACAAATCTTAAAAACAATCAAGGAATTTGAACCCACAATCCTACCTTCGTTACGCCCATGTACATAAAAGGTTCAAATTTGAAGGATTCACTGAAAATTTAGAAAAATATCGCTAGGAAAATTTATTTCATTTTTTACTTACCCATGTGTCATGCATATGCTACTAATTATAATTTATCATTAGAACTTTAAGTCATTGCATTATTTTCTCATTACCTTTCAGAGATTCAAATGATAGTTTTTCAGTCCATTTGATTTCGAAACATGAATATTAAAAATAGTAATTAAAAAAACTATTAATTTTAGTTATTCAATTTCTAAATATTCGAAGCTGAGGAACAATAATAAATAGAACAAAGAAATATTTTTCAGTCAGATGTTTGCCCGATTCCTGATCTCACAGCCCCAGGCCAATGAAAATTATACACAAAGGGTTGGGTTGTTTTACCTCTGAGCGGCACTTTTTTGCACACCATGGGCGAAATGGCCAGGTCACATGGACCCCGAAGGCTCAGAGAAGGTTGGGGGAGGGGACCCACTGGAACAGCTGTTGGGAGACAGATGGTAGCCTCCCGTCAAGGTCATCCAGCGTGTTCTTTAACGTGCACAGAGTATGGCTCTCCCGCACATGGGGCCACGGCTTAACGTCCCATCAGACGGACGGCGGCCTTTCCAAGCCCATCGGTGTCCCCTAATGACCGTGGGCAGGGCGGGGAATTTTGCGGAGATAAATATCAACGCTGACCCAGCTGGGACTCGAACCTGGGAACTACAGATTACGAGCCTGGCGTCCTACTGACTGAGCCACCCCCGCCCCCTCACAAATAAAGGAGCATTGCTGTTGTTTCTTGTCCCTGTATGAAACTTTGCTTTTATCTCAAAAATCCACAATGAACAGATTTAGTGCAATGTGCAAAACTTTCAAGGTAAGGTCAATAGTATATAATATAACTATGGTATATGAAGAAAACAAATTATGTTTAACAAGCCTTTGAAGCTACTATTCACGAAGAGAACTTTTATGTTAACACCCCCCCCCCCCCCAAAAAAAAAAAAAAAAGTCAGAAACCAAGATAAAAGGTTTCATTGCGATTTACTGTCCTTTTTTAATCTCGGTAATTAAATTCCTAACGATTCTATCTACTCCAGTCAGCTAAGTTAAAGGCAAAAAGTGAACTGAGAAGTGAATCTATTGAAATCGTTTTTTCAGTTCCTTTGTTAACCTCTACTTAACACAAAAGGCATTTTTGGGTTGTTTTAACTCTGAGCGGCACTCTTTTGCACACCATGGGCTAAATGGACAGGTCACAAGGACCCCAAAGGCTCAGAGAAGGTTGGGGGAGGGGACCCACTGGAACAGCTGTTGGGAGACAGATGGTAGCCTCCCGTCAAGGCCATCCAGCGTGTTCTTTAACGTGCACAGTTAGGTTGTTTTACCTCTGAGCGGCACTTTTTTGCACACCATGGGTTAAATGGCTAGGTCACAAGGACCCCGAAGGCTCGGAGAAAGTTTGGGGAGGGGACCCACTGGAACAGCTGTTGGGAGACAGATGGTAGCCTCCCGTCAAGGCCATCCAGCCTGTTCTTTAACGTGCACAGGGTATAGCTCTCCCGCACACGGGGCCATGGCTTAACGTCCCATCCGACGGACGGCGGCCTTACCAAGCCCATCGGTATCCCCTTTCGGAGCGAGAATAGCAGTTCTGTGGATATAAATCTAAACATTTTCACATATGAGACTCGGACCTGGAAACTGCAGATTACGAGCCTGGCGCGCTACCGTCTACCCTAGATCGTGCTATGAATTAAGTGTTTCTATACTGCCTACCTAAAATGCCAATACGACGGAGACTTCATTTACAACAAAATTTTCTTATTCGGGACAAAGGTTAGCAAGCTGTATATTAGCATTTAGCTCTTTATCAAAAAAAAAATTATGTCCGTGGTTTCTAAACTTTTTTTGCTGTCCGCCTCACCCCTCAAATTATGAATTTTTAGAAATTCCCATCCACCAAGTCTCCGAATAAACATTCTATGACCTGTAATTATTATAAGAAGGATCTTCTCAAAGATGAATCCTTAATTTACATCAGATGAGGGGCTAACCATTTGAATGCATCTATAATTACATCTATAATAAAAAAAAATTAAGTTCTCTCAAATAGCTTTTTTGCCAGAGATGTCCAACAGGAGCCTGCGAGTATAATACACCGTAGAACACTAAGGAAGACAAATCTCTGAAAGACTTAAATTTCCTTAAGTTTTTTTCTTCATTATCACTGGACATGTTCGGTTGTTCTCCCTTTGAGCGGATTTTTTTTCACATACTGAGCTAAATGCTCATAAGGACCTCAATGGACTGAGTTTGGGTAAGGTATTGTTTGGCTGTTTTACCTCTGAGCGGCACTTTTATGCACACAATGGTCTAAATGACCAGGTCACAAGGACCACAGAGAAGTTGTGGGTCCCCTCCCCTCTGGAACAGCTGGTGGGAGACAGATGGAAGTCTCGCATCAAGGCCATCCAACGTGTTCTTTGACTGCACAGGGTATAGCTCTCCCATACACGGAGCCACGGCTTAACGTCCCATCCGACGGACGACTGCCTTTCCAAGTCCAGCGGTGTCCCCTACTGACCGTGGGGAGAACGGGAAATTTTGCGGAGATAAATCTCAACGCTGACCCAGCTGGGACTCTAATCTGGCAACTTCAGTTGTTGTTGGGTTGTTTTACCTCTGAGCGGCACTTTTTTGCACACCATGGGCTAAATGGCCAGGTCACATGGACCCCTAAGGCTCAGAGAAGGTTGGGGGAGGGGACCCACTGGAACAGCTGTTGGGAGACAGATGGGTAGTCTCCCGTCAAGGCCATCCAGCGTGTTCTTCAACGTGCACAGGGTATGGCTCTCCCGCACACGGGGCCACGGCTTAACGTCCCATCCGACGGACGGCGGACTTTCCAAGCCCATCAAGGTCCCCTACTGACGGTGGGCATGACGGGGATAAATCTCAACGCTGACCACCTGGGACTCGAACCTGAGAACTACAGATTACGAGCCTGGCGCGCTACCGACTGAGCCACCCCCGCCAATTTCAGATTACACACATTGGGGTAAATGGCCAGGCAGTCCCAAAGGTTCAAAAGAGACCAAGGGCTTAGAGAAATTTGGAGAAAGGAGATTGAGTGAACAGCTGTTTAAGGACAGATGGAAGCCTCCAATCAAAGACATCCAGCGTCTTCTTTACCGGGTATAAAGTATGGCTCTCTTGTACACGGTGCAATCGCTGGCGCCGTGTACAGGGTTACGTGGACGGCAGCCAGGAGGTCGCAGTTGGCAAAATCGAAGGAACTTGGCAAAATTCGAAGGCACTTGGTAAATTACAGGAGAGTTTGAAAATTGGGATTGATTTTTCAAAATTAAGGACAGTTTGCAATATCGTGGGAAGCTGGCAAAATCGGGACAACTTGGCAAATTATTGGGAAGTTTGCAAAAGTCAGGTAAGACGAAAAAAACTGGAGTTTTTTCTTTAAAATTCTGACGAGTTAGCAAAATCTAGGCAACTAGCAAAAGTTTTAGCCATTTGATAAAATGCAGGTGTTGTGAAAATTGAGTTGGTTGTTTTACCTCCGAGCGGCAATTTCTTGCACACAATGGGCTAAATGGCCAGGTCATGACTCGGAAGGGTGAGAAGTTTTGGGGAAGGAACCCACTAGACAGCTGTTGGGAGACATAGGGTAGCCTCCGTCAAGGCCATCCAGCGCGTTCTTTGACGTGCATAGTGTATGGCTCTCCCTCACGCTGAGCCACGGCTGAACATGAGCACATCCGGCGGACTTGCCAAGCCCAGCGTAGTCCCTTTCTGGCCCATTGAGAATTTTGCGGAGATAAATCTCAACGCTGGCAGAGTTGGCACTCGAACCTGGGAACTGCAGATACGCGCTACCGACTGAGCCTTCGGGGTCCTTGTGACCTGGCCACCCCGCTCCTTGTTAAAATTGAAATTGGTTATGCGAAACTAAGAAGAGTTTGCAAAATAGTGGCCACTTGGGAACTATCTCCCCCCCCCCCCCACTCCCATGGAAAGGAATCCCGGATACGTAGCTGATGAAGACAAATTTATGAAAAGTTATTTTCCCACTTAGTAAAATTTGATTTTCAGAGTTGTAAGTTTTTTTTTAAGTTCTTTCTCCCCCACAACCACAGTCCTTCCGCTACCCCCCTGACGACAGTCCATTTCGCATTCATCCACGCTGGTAAATTTGGAAGTCGGAACTTCAGGATTACGAGGTGGTACAGTCGCTCAAAAAAGTATCCGAACACTATGGTTGATTACAGAATTCAGAAAAAATATCTGGCAACGATTTTTTTTTAGAAATAAATGATCTGGCAACCGTGTCAGGTGATTACAGAATTCAGGAAATCAGGAATTCAGGAACGGTAACTGGAGCGTGTACAGCAACTGTACACGCTCCAGTTACCGTTCACAGCAAACTGGAGCGTGTGCAGTTACTGCACACGCTCCAGTTTGCTGTGAACGGTAACTGCACACGCTCAATATTTCCGTGAGTGAGCCCACACAATCTAGTATCAAAATAATATGACCACCTACAGTCGCTCAAAAAAATATCCGAACACTATGGTTGATTACAGAATTCAGAAAAAATATCTGGCAACGATTTTTTTTTAGAAATTAGTGATCTGGCAACCTTCGTGTCACATGACACGAAGGTTATATACCGATCGAAGGTCGTACACTTTTGCCAACCACCACTCCTGACATCAAAGTATAGTAACTTATTATGCGAAGTGAAACTTAAAGACAAGAATATAAAGGACATTGTTTCATTAGTGAAAGCATCGAGGCATTCTAACAGAGCGTGCTACAATCCAGAAACTATCGCCCTGACGAAATTAATATTGACAGTGATAAGATCTCTCCTGCACACGAGATCACGGTTTAACATCCCATTCTACGGACTGATGCCTTTCTCAGCCAATCGGAGTCTTTCTTACCGAGGGCAGAGTTGTTGGCTTCGGTTGATTTACCTCTGAGCGGCACTTGTTTGCACACCATGGGCTAAATGGCCAGGTCACATGGACTCCGAAGGCTCAGAGAAGGTTTGGGGAGGGGACCCACTGGAACAGCTATTGGGAGACAGATAGTAGCCTCCCGTCAAGGCCATCCAGCGTGTTCTTTAACGTGCACAGGGTATGGCTCTCCCGCACACGGAGCCACGGCTTAACGTCCCATCCGACGGACGGCGGCCTTTCCAAGCCCAGCGGTGTCCCCTACTGACCGCGGGCAGGGCAGGGAATTTTGCGGAGCAGAGTTGTTGGCACAGTTGCGACTCGAACATAGGAGTTGAAGATTACAAGTTGGCCTACTTCCAATGAAGCCGCCTCGCTCCATTTTTTAAAACGGTCTTCATATTTTTAGTTCCATTAGCGTGACGAATAAATACCATGCAAATATTTATTATTGTTATTGAGGGGTATTTATTTATTATTATTTATAAATGCAATTATATATTTAAACGCTAAGTAAACACACCTCTGAACTCTACTCGCCGACAGTGTTTCGGTGTAGAAATTTAACTAATCCTCCCTTAGAGGGGGGCGGCTCAGTCGGTAGCGCGCCAGGCTCGTAATCTGTAGTTCCCAGGTTCGAGTCTCAGCTGGGTCATCGTTGACATTTATCTCCGCAAAACTCCCAGCCCTGCCCACGGTCAGTAGAGGACACTCGATGGGCTTGGAAAGAACGCAGTCCGTCGGATGGGACGTTAAGCCGTGGCCCTGTGTGCGGGAGAGCCATACCCAGTGCACATTAAAGAACACGCTGAATGAACATTTAAGAACACCTTGGATAGCCTTGACGGGAGGCTATCATCTGTCTCCCAACAGCTATTCCAATGGGTCTCCTCCCCCAACCTTCGCCGAGCCTTCGGGGTCCTTGTGACCTGGCCATTTAGCCCAAGGTGTGGAAAGAAATTGCCGCTTAGAGGTAAAACAACCCAGCATCCCTTAGATTCTGACGACCTCAATAAGAAAAAGGTTTAAATTTTTAACCGTGTCTAAAGACCACTTAAAATTAAGATCAGGATCCTGTACTTTGGCTTATAATAAGCTACACTTACCAAAGTAGTAAACGTCAACTATTGTCCAGACACACGACAGAATAATGTGGACTGAGCTAAAAACCCAGAATTGCCTACAGCGCGTCATTTTATGCACGTATAACTTGACTAGATAAATTGTTTGCTTCTTTCTTCATGAAAGATAAATGTTAAAATATTAAAATTTTTCATTCCTATACCTTTTCACTAGGAATTAATCATCCTGCCATGAGAAATGTAATCGATAAAATCGTTTTTTTCTAATTTTTTTATAACTGTGATGATGAAGTATTGACTGAAAGTATTTCTATCGGTTTTATTTTTTATTATCTAAATTGTACCCTCACCGGGAGGGGCGAGGGTGGCTCAGTCGGTAGCACGCCAGGCTCGTAATCTGTAGTTCCCAGGTTCGAGTCCCAGCTGGGTCAGCGTTGAGATTTACCTCCGCAAAATTCCCCGCCCTGACCACGGTCAGTAGGGGACACCGATGGGTTTGGAAAGGCCGCCGTCCGTCGGATGGGACGTTAAGCCGTGGCCCCGTGTGTGGGAGAGACATACCCTGTGCACGTTAAAGAACACGCTAGATGGCCTTGACGGGAGGCTACCATCTGTCTCCCAACAGCTGTTCCAGTGGGTCCCCTCCCTCAACCTTCTCTGAGCCTTCGGGTTCCATGTGACCTGGCCATTTAGCCCATTGTGTGCAAAAAAAGTGCCGCTCAGCGGTAAAACAACCCACAACACGGTAAGAGACTACTTACTGTGATATAAACTCTATTATTATTATTATAAATTTATTTTATTTAATTAAATTTATTTATTTTCTATTATTATATTATAAACAGCTATCGGGAGATAGATGGTAGCTTCCCGTCAAGGTCATCCAGTGTGTTCTTTAACGCGCGCATAGCTTTCCGTCAAAGCCACTCAATGTGTTCTTTAACGCGCGCATAACTTCCCGTCAAGGTCACCCAGTGTGTTCTTTAACGCGCGCATAGCTTCCCGTCAAGGCCATCCAGTGTGTTCTTTAACGTGCACAGGGTATGGCTCTTCCGCATAGGGCCGACGGCCTAACGTCTCATCCGACGGACTGCGTCCTTTCCAAACCCATCGGTGTTCCCTACTGACAGTAAGCAGGGCGAGGAGTTTTGTGGAGATAAATCTCAATGCTGACCCAGATGGGACTCGAACCAGGTAACTACAGATTAGGAGCCTGGGGCGTTACCGACTGAGCTACCCCTGCCCCTCCTGTCAACATTGAAGAACACGCTGGATAGCTTTGACTGGAGGTTTTTCTCTGTCTCCTGACAGCTGTCCAGTGGTCTTTCATTCCTCCAATCTTCTCTGAACCCTTTGGGGTCCTTCTGACCTGCCCATTTAGCTCATTGCGTGCAGAAAAAGTAGAACTCTTAGGCGCTAAACATAAAATATAACTTAAATAATGCAGCTTGTACTCCTCTCCCAATGGGACGGGGGTGGCTCAGTCGGTAGCGCGCCAGGCTCGTAATCTGTAGTTCCCATGTTCGAGTCCCAGCTGGGTAGGCTTTGAGATTTATCTCCGCAAAATTCCCCGCCCTGCCCACGGTCAGTAGGGGACACCGATGGACTTGGAAAGGCCGCCGTCCGTCGGATGGGACGTTAAGCCGTGGCCCCGTGTGCGGGAGAGTCATACCCTGTGCACGTTAAAGAACACGCTGGATGGACTTGACGTGAGGCTACCATCTGTCTCCCAACAGCTATTCCAGTGGGTCCCCTCCCCCAACCTTCTCTGAGCCTTCGGGGTCCATGTGACCTGGCCATTTAGCCCATGGTGTAGAAAAAAGTGCCGCTCAGAGGTAAAACAACCCAAACAACCCAACTCCTCTCCCTCATGGATCCGACCCTACGTTAGAGTTTAAAATATGAAAGGCGGTGACATACTGAGTTTATAATAAATTAATATTGACAGAATATAAAGCAATGGTTCCTAAATTCTGGCACACACCGATAGAATGTCTCGAAGCCTTCACTAATAAAGCAATATCCTTTATCGGCTTCACTGTCAGTTTCAGTTCTCACGAATAACACGTGGATCTAAGGTGTGAGGGTTGACTCAGTCTGTAACGTCACAGGCTTGTAACCTGCAGTTCCATGTCCCAACTCACCAGCACTGACTTTTACACCACTGACTTCACTCGACCCTCCACTCTTCTCTCTTCAAGAAGAAGACACCGATGGGCTGTCGTCCGTCCAGCAGGACACAGTCGTGGCGTCATGTGCACTCTTCAGGAAGGAGACACCGATGGGCTGTCGTCCGTCCAGCAGGACAGAGTCGTGGCTCCATGTGCACTCTTCAGGAAGGAGACACCGATGGGCTGTCGTCCGTCCAGCAGGACACAGTCGTGGCTCCATGTGCACTCTTCAGGAAGTAGACACCGATGGGCTGTCGTCCGTCCAGCAGGACAGTCGTGGCTCCATGTGCACTCTTCAGGAAGGAGACACCGATGGGCTGTCGTCCGTCCAGCAGGACACAGTCGTGGCTCCATGTGCACTCTTCAGGAAGGAGACACCGATGGGCTGTCGTCCATCCAGCAGGACACAGTCATGGCTCCATGTGAACTCTTCAGGAAGGAGACACCGATGGGCTGTCGTCCGCCCAGCAGGACACAGTCATGGCTCCATGTGAACTCTTCAGGAAGGAGACACTGATGGGCTGTCGTCTGCCCAGCAGGACACAGTCGTGGCTCCATGTGCACTCTTCGGAAGGAGACACCGATGGGCTGTCATCCGTCCAGCAGGACACAGTCGTGGTTCCATGTGCACTCTTCAGGAAGGAGACACCGATGGGCTGTCGTCCATCCAGCAGGACACAGTCGTGGTTCCATGTGCACTCTTCAGGAAGGAGACACCGATGGGCTGTCGCCCGTCCAGCAGGACACAGTCATGGCTCCATGTGCACTCTTCAGGAAGTAGACACCGATGGGCTGTCGTCTGCCCAGCAGGACACAGTCGTGGCTCCATGTGCACTCTTCGGAACGAGACACCGATGGGCTGTCGTCCGTCCAGCAGGACACAGTCGTGGCTCCATTTGCACTCTTCAGGAAGGAGACACCGATGGGCTGTCGTCCATCTAGGAGGACACAGTCATGGCTCCATGTGAACTCTTCAGGAAGGAGACACCGATGGGCTGTCGTCCGCCCAGCAGGACACAGTCGTGGCTCCATGTGCACTCTTCAGGAAGGAGACACCGATGGGCTGTCGTCCGTCCAGCAGGACACAGTCGTGGCTCCATGTGCACTCTTCAGGAAGGAGACACGGATGGGCTGTCGTCCATCCAGCAGGACACAGTCATTGTTCCATGTGCACTCTTCAGGAAGGAGACACCGATGGGCTGTCGTCCATCCAGCAGGACACTGTCATGGCTCCATGAGAACTCTTCAGGAAGGAGACACCGATGGGCTGTCGTCCGCCCAGCAGGACACAGTCATGGCTCCATGTGCACTCTTCAGGAAGGAGACACCGATGGGCTGTCGTCCGTCCAGCAGGACACAGTCGTGGCTCCATGTGCACTCTTCAGGAAGGAGACACCGATGGGCTGTCGTCCATCCAGCAGGACACAGTCGTGGTTCCATGTGCACTCTTCAGGAAGGAGACACCGATGGCCTGTCGTCCATCCAGCAGGACACAGTCATGGCTCCATGAGAACTCTTCAGGAAGGAGACACCGATGGGCTGTCGTCCGCCCAGCAGGACACAGTCATGGCTCCATGTGCACTCTTCAGGAAGGAGACACCGATGGGCTGTCGTCCATCCAGCAGGACACAGTCGTGGTTCCATGTGCACTCTTCAGGAAGGAGACACCGATGGGCTGTCGTCCGTCCAGCAGGACACAGTCATGGCTCCATGTGCACTCTTCAGGAAGTAGACACCGATGGGCTGTCGTCTGCCCAGCAGGACACAGTCGTGGCTCCATGTGCACTCTTCGGAAGGAGACACCGATGGGCTGTCGTCCGTCCAGCAGGACACAGTCGTGGCTCCATGTGCACTCTTCACGAAGGAGACACCGATGGGCTGTCGTCCGTCCAGCAGGACACAGTCGTGGCTCCATGTGCACTCTTCAGGAAGGAGACACCGATGGGCTGTCGTCCGTCCAGCAGGACACAGTCGTGGCTCCATGTGCACTCTTCAGGAAGGAGACACCGATGGGCGGTCGTCCCTCCAGCAGGACACAGTCGTGGTTCCATGTGCACTCTTCAGGAAGGAGACACCGATGGCCTGTCGTCCATCCAGCAGGACACAGTCATGGCTCCATGAGAACTCTTCAGGAAGGAGACACCGATGGGCTGTCGTCCGCCCAGCAGGACACAGTCATGGCTCCATGTGCACTCTTCAGGAAGGAGACACCGATGGGCTGTCGTCCATCCAGCAGGACACAGTCGTGGCTCCATGTGCACTCTTCAGGAAGGAGACTCCGATGGGCTGTCGTCCGTCCAGCAGGACACAGTCGTGGCTCCATGTGCACTCTTCAGGAAGGAGACACCGATGGGCTGTCGTCCATCCAGCAGGACACAGTCGTGGTTCCATGTGCACTCTTCAGGAAGGAGACACCGATGGCCTGTCGTCCATCCAGCAGGACACAGTCATGGCTCCATGAGAACTCTTCAGGAAGGAGACACCGATGGGCTGTCGTCTGCCCAGCAGGACACAGTCATGGCTCCATGTGCACTCTTCAGGAAGGAGACACCGATGGGCTGTAGTCCATCCAGCAGGACACAGTCGTGGCTCCATGTGCACTCTTCAGGAAGGAGACTCCGATGGGCTGTCGTCCATCCAGCAGGACACAGTCATGGCTCCATGTGAACTCTTCAGGAAGGAGACACCGATGGGCTGTCGTCCGCCCAGCAGGACACAGTCGTGGCTCCATGTGCACTCTTCAGGAAGGAGACACCGATGGGCTGTTGTCCGTCCAGCAGGACACAGTCGTGGCTCCATGTGCACTCTTCAGGAAGGAGACACCGATGGGCTGTCGCCCGTCCAGCAGGACACAGTCGTGGCTCCATGTGAACTCTTCAGGAAGGAGACACCGATGGGCTGTCGTCCGTCCAGCAGGACACAGTCGTGGCTCCATGTGCACTCTTCAGGAAGGAGACACCGATGGGCGGTCGTCCATCCAGCAGGACACAGTCGTGGTTCCATGTGCACTCTTCAGGAAGGAGACACCGATGGCCTGTCGTCCATCCAGCAGGACACAGTCATGGCTCCATGAGAACTCTTCAGGAAGGAGACACCGATGGGCTGTCGTCCGCCCAGCAGGACACAGTCATGGCTCCATGTGCACTCTTCAGGAAGGAGACACCGATGGGCTGTCGTCCATCCAGCAGGACACAGTCGTGGCTCCATGTGCACTCTTCAGGAAGGAGACTCCGATGGGCTGTCGTCCGTCCAGCAGGACACAGTCGTGGCTCCATGTGCACTCTTCAGGAAGGAGACACCGATGGGCTGTCGTCCATCCAGCAGGACACAGTCGTGGTTCCATGTGCACTCTTCAGGAAGGAGACACCGATGGCCTGTCGTCCATCCAGCAGGACACAGTCATGGCTCCATCCTCAGTCGGTAGCACGCCAGGCTCGTAATCTGTAGTTCCCAGGTTCGAGTCCCAGCTGGGTCAGCGTTGAGATTTACCTCCGCAAAATTCCCCGCCCTGACCACGGTCAGTAGGGGACACCGATGGGTTTGGAAAGGCCGCCGTCCGTCGGATGGGACGTTAAGCCGTGGCCCCGTGTGTGGGAGAGACATACCCTGTGCACGTTAAAGAACACGCTAGATGGCCTTGACGGGAGGCTACCATCTGTCTCCCAACAGCTGTTCCAGTGGGTCCCCTCCCTCAACCTTCTCTGAGCCTTCGGGTTCCATGTGACCTGGCCATTTAGCCCATTGTGTGCAAAAAAAGTGCCGCTCAGCGGTAAAACAACCCACAACACGGTAAGAGACTACTTACTGTGATATAAACTCTATTATTATTATTATAAATTTATTTTATTTAATTAAATTTATTTATTTTCTATTATTATATTATAAACAGCTATCGGGAGATAGATGGTAGCTTCCCGTCAAGGTCATCCAGTGTGTTCTTTAACGCGCGCATAGCTTTCCGTCAAAGCCACTCAATGTGTTCTTTAACGCGCGCATAACTTCCCGTCAAGGTCACCCAGTGTGTTCTTTAACGCGCGCATAGCTTCCCGTCAAGGCCATCCAGTGTGTTCTTTAACGTGCACAGGGTATGGCTCTTCCGCATAGGGCCGACGGCCTAACGTCTCATCCGACGGACTGCGTCCTTTCCAAACCCATCGGTGTTCCCTACTGACAGTAAGCAGGGCGAGGAGTTTTGTGGAGATAAATCTCAATGCTGACCCAGATGGGACTCGAACCAGGTAACTACAGATTAGGAGCCTGGGGCGTTACCGACTGAGCTACCCCTGCCCCTCCTGTCAACATTGAAGAACACGCTGGATAGCTTTGACTGGAGGTTTTTCTCTGTCTCCTGACAGCTGTCCAGTGGTCTTTCATTCCTCCAATCTTCTCTGAACCCTTTGGGGTCCTTCTGACCTGCCCATTTAGCTCATTGCGTGCAGAAAAAGTAGAACTCTTAGGCGCTAAACATAAAATATAACTTAAATAATGCAGCTTGTACTCCTCTCCCAATGGGACGGGGGTGGCTCAGTCGGTAGCGCGCCAGGCTCGTAATCTGTAGTTCCCATGTTCGAGTCCCAGCTGGGTAGGCTTTGAGATTTATCTCCGCAAAATTCCCCGCCCTGCCCACGGTCAGTAGGGGACACCGATGGACTTGGAAAGGCCGCCGTCCGTCGGATGGGACGTTAAGCCGTGGCCCCGTGTGCGGGAGAGTCATACCCTGTGCACGTTAAAGAACACGCTGGATGGACTTGACGTGAGGCTACCATCTGTCTCCCAACAGCTATTCCAGTGGGTCCCCTCCCCCAACCTTCTCTGAGCCTTCGGGGTCCATGTGACCTGGCCATTTAGCCCATGGTGTAGAAAAAAGTGCCGCTCAGAGGTAAAACAACCCAAACAACCCAACTCCTCTCCCTCATGGATCCGACCCTACGTTAGAGTTTAAAATATGAAAGGCGGTGACATACTGAGCTTATAATAAATTAATATTGACAGAATATAAAGCAATGGTTCCTAAATTCTGGCACACACCGATAGAATGTCTCGAAGCCTTCACTAATAAAGCAATATCCTTTATCGGCTTCACTGTCAGTTTCAGTTCTCACGAATAACACGTGGATCTAAGGTGTGAGGGTTGACTCAGTCTGTAACGTCACAGGCTTGTAACCTGCAGTTCCATGTCCCAACTCACCAGCACTGACTTTTACACCACTGACTTCACTCGACCCTCCACTCTTCTCTCTTCAAGAAGAAGACACCGTTGGGCTGTCGTCCGTCCAGCAGGACACAGTCGTGGCGTCATGTGCACTCTTCAGGAAGGAGACACCGATGGGCTGTCGTCCGCCCAGCAGGACACAGTCGTGGCTCCATGTGCACTCTTCAGGAAGGAGACACCGATGGGCTGTCGTCCGTCCATCAGGACACAGTCGTGGCTCCATGTGCACTCTTCAGGAAGGAGACACGGATGGGCTGTCGTCCATCCAGCAGGACACAGTCATTGTTCCATGTGCACTCTTCAGGAAGGAGACACCGATGGGCTGTCGTCCATCCAGCAGGACACTGTCATGGCTCCATGAGAACTCTTCAGGAAGGAGACACCGATGGGCTGTCGTCCGCCCAGCAGGACACAGTCATGGCTCCATGTGCACTCTTCAGGAAGGAGACACCGATGGGCTGTCGTCCGTCCAGCAGGACACAGTCGTGGCTCCATGTGCACTCTTCAGGAAGGAGACACCGATGGGCTGTCGTCCATCCAGCAGGACACAGTCGTGGTTCCATGTGCACTCTTCAGGAAGGAGACAGCGATGGCCTGTCGTCCATCCAGCAGGACACAGTCATGGCTCCATGAGAACTCTTCAGGAAGGAGACACCGATGGGCTGTCGTCCGCCCAGCAGGACACAGTCATGGCTCCATGTGCACTCTTCAGGAAGGAGACACCGATGGGCTGTCGTCCATCCAGCAGGACACAGTCGTGGTTCCATGTGCACTCTTCAGGAAGGAGACACCGATGGGCTGTCGTCCGTCCAGCAGGACACAGTCATGGCTCCATGTGCACTCTTCAGGAAGTAGACACCGATGGGCTGTCGTCTGCCCAGCAGGACACAGTCGTGGCTCCATGTGCACTCTTCGGAAGGAGACACCGATGGGCTGTCGTCCGTCCAGCAGGACACAGTCGTGGCTCCATGTGCACTCTTCACGAAGGAGACACCGATGGGCTGTCGTCCGTCCAGCAGGACACAGTCGTGGCTCCATGTGCACTCTTCAGGAAGGAGACACCGATGGGCTGTCGTCCGTCCAGCAGGACACAGTCGTGGCTCCATGTGCACTCTTCAGGAAGAAGACACCGATGGGCGGTCGTCCCTCCAGCAGGACACAGTCGTGGTTCCATGTGCACTCTTCAGGAAGGAGACACCGATGGCCTGTCGTCCATCCAGCAGGACACAGTCATGGCTCCATGAGAACTCTTCAGGAAGGAGACACCGATGGGCTGTCGTCCGCCCAGCAGGACACAGTCATGGCTCCATGTGCACTCTTCAGGAAGGAGACACCGATGGGCTGTCGTCCATCCAGCAGGACACAGTCGTGGCTCCATGTGCACTCTTCAGGAAGGAGACTCCGATGGGCTGTCGTCCGTCCAGCAGGACACAGTCGTGGCTCCATGTGCACTCTTCAGGAAGGAGACACCGATGGGCTGTCGTCCATCCAGCAGGACACAGTCGTGGTTCCATGTGCACTCTTCAGGAAGGAGACACCGATGGCCTGTCGTCCATCCAGCAGGACACAGTCATGGCTCCATGAGAACTCTTCAGGAAGGAGACACTGATGGGCTGTCGTCTGCCCAGCAGGACACAGTCATGGCTCCATGTGCACTCTTCAGGAAGGAGACACCGATGGGCTGTAGTCCATCCAGCAGGACACAGTCGTGGCTCCATGTGCACTCTTCAGGAAGGAGACTCCGATGGGCTGTCGTCCATCCAGCAGGACACAGTCATGGCTCCATTTGAACTCTTCAGGAAGGAGACACCGATGGGCTGTCGTCCGCCCAGCAGGACAGAGTCGTGGCTCCATGTGCACTCTTCAGGAAGGAGACACCGATGGGCTGTTGTCCGTCCAGCAGGACACAGTCGTGGCTCCATGTGCACTCTTCAGGAAGGAGACACCGATGGGCTGTTGCCCGTCCAGCAGGACACAGTCGTGGCTCCATGTGAACTCTTCAGGAAGGAGACACCGATGGGCTGTCGTCCGTCCAGCAGGACACAGTCGTGGCTCCATGTGCACTCTTCAGGAAGGAGACACCGATGGGCGGTCGTCCATCCAGCAGGACACAGTCGTGGTTCCATGTGCACTCTTCAGGAAGGAGACACCGATGGCCTGTCGTCCATCCAGCAGGACACAGTCATGGCTCCATGAGAACTCTTCAGGAAGGAGACACCGATGGGCTGTCGTCCGCCCAGCAGGACACAGTCATGGCTCCATGTGCACTCTTCAGGAAGGAGACACCGATGGGCTGTCGTCTGCCCAGCAGGACACAGTCATGGCTCCATGTGCACTCTTCAGGAAGGAGACACCGATGGGCTGTAGTCCGTCCAGCAGGACACAGTCGTGGCTCCATGTGCACTCTTCAGGAAGGAGACACCGATGGGCTGTCGTCCATCCAGCAGGACACAGTCGTGGTTCCATGTGCACTCTTCAGGAAGGAGACACCGATGGCCTGTCGTCCATCCAGCAGGACACAGTCATGGCTCCATGAGAACTCTTCAGGAAGGAGACACCGATGGGCTGTCGTCTGCCCAGCAGGACACAGTCATGGCTCCATGTGCACTCTTCAGGAAGGAGACACCGATGGGCTGTAGTCCATCCAGCAGGACACAGTCGTGGCTCCATGTGCACTCTTCAGGAAGGAGACTCCGATGGGCTGTCGTCCATCCAGCAGGACACAGTCATGGCTCCATGTGAACTCTTCAGGAAGGAGACACCGATGGGCTGTCGTCCGCCCAGCAGGACACAGTCGTGGCTCCATGTGCACTCTTCAGGAAGGAGACACCGATGGGCTGTCGTCCGTCCAGCAAGACACAGTCATGGCTCCATGTGCACTCTTCGGAAGGGGACACCGATGGGCTGTCGTCCATCCAGCAGGACACAGTCGTGGCTCCATGTGCACTCTTCAGGAAGGAGACACCGATGGGCGGTCGTCCGTCCAGCAGGACACAGTCGTGGCTCCATGTGCACTCTTCAGGAAGTAGACACCGATGGGCTGTCGTCCGTCCAGTAGGACACAGTCGTGGCTCCATGTGCACTCTTCAGGAAGGAGACACCGATGGGCTGTCGTCCGTCCAGCAGGACACAGTCGTGGCTCCATGTGCACTCTTCAGGAAGGAGACACCGATTGGCTGTCATCCGTCCAGCAGGACACAGTCGTGGCTCCATGTGCACTCTTCGGAAGGAGACACTGATGGGCTGTCGTCCGTCCAGCAGGACACAGTCGTGGCTCCATGTGCACTCTTCACGAAGGAGACACCGATGGGCGGTCGTCCGTCCAGCAGGACACAGTCGTGGCTCCATGTGCACTCTTCGGAAGTAGACACCGATGGACTGTCGTCCGTCCAGTAGGACACAGTCGTGGCTCCATGTGCACTCTTCAGGAAGGAGACACCGATGGGCTGTCGTCCGTCCAGCAGGACACAGTCGTGGCTCCATGTGCACTCTTCAGGAAGGAGACACCGATGGGCGGTCGTCCGTCCAGCAGGACACAGTCATGGCTCCATGTGCACTCTTCAGGAAGTAGACACCGATGGGCTGTCGTCCGTCCAGTAGGACACAGTCGTGGCTCCATGTGCACTCTTCAGGGAGGAGACACCGATGGGCTGTCATCCGTCCAGCAGGACACAGTCGTGGCTCCATGTGCACTCTTCAGGAAGTAGACACCGATGGGCTGTCGTCCGTCCAGCAGGACACAGTCGTGGCTCCATGTGCACTCTTCAGGAAGGAGACACTGATGGTCTGTCATCCGTCCAGCAGGACACAGTCGTGGCTCCATGTGCACTCTTCGGAAGGAGACACTGATGGGCTGTCGTCCGTCCAGCAGGACACAGTCGTGGCTCCATGTGCACTCTTCAGGAAGGAGACACCGATGGGCTGTCGTCCGTCCAGCAGGACACAGTCGTGGCTCCATGTGCACTCTTCGGAAGGAGACACTGATGGGCTGTCGTCCGTCCAGCAGGACACAGTCGTGGCTCCATGTGCACTCTTCAGGAAGGAGACACCGATGGGCGGTCGTCCGTCCAGCAGGACACAGTCGTGGCTCCATGTGCACTCTTCGGAAGGAGACACCGATGGGCTGTCGTCCGTCCAGCAGGACACAGTCGTGGCTCCATGTGCACTCTTCAGGAAGTAGACACCTATGGGCTGTCGTCCGCCCAGCAGGACACAGTCGTGGCTCCATGTGCACTCTTCAGGAAGGAGACACCGATGGGCTGTCGTCCGTCCAGCAGGACACAGTCGTGGCTCCATGTGCACTCTTCGGAAGGAGACACCGATGGGCGGTCGTCCGTCCAGCAGGACACAGTCGTGGCTCCATGTGCACTCTTCAGGAAGTAGACACCGATGGGCTGTCGTCCGCCCAGCAGGACACAGTCGTGGCTCCATGTGCACTCTTCAGGAAGGAGACACCGATGGGCTGTCGTCCGTCCAGCAGGACACAATCGTGCCATGTGCACTCTTCAGGAAGGAGACACCGATGGGCTGTCGTCCGTCTGACAGGGCGTACAGTCGTGGCTCCATGTGCAGGAAAATCCTACCTTGTTCACGTTAAAGATCACGCTTGATGGCCTTGACGGGAGGCTTCTGCCTATGGTAGTGTTCCAGACTCGTAATCTTACTGGTATGGTAGTGTTCCAGACTCGTAGTTCCCAGGTTCGAGTCCCACTTGCGCCGTAGTTCAGATATATCTCCACAAAACTGTCCGCCCTGCCCTCGGTCAATAGGACACCAATAGACTTGGAAAGGGCACTCTCCGTCGGATGGGACTTAAAGCCATGACCCGTGTGCGGGAGAGATGCCCTATGTACGTTAAAGAACATGCTGGATGCCCTTGATGGGAGTCTATCTTTTGTCTCGTAAACGCTGTTCAGTGATTCCACTTTCCCCAACCTTCTGAGCCCTCGGGGTCCTTGAGACCTGACATTTAATCCATTGTGTTAAAAAAAGTGCCGCTCGGAGGTAAAACAACCCAAAAATTCCCAACATAAGCTCAGTGCTTGAGGTCCTTCAATGGCCATTTAGCCCACTGTGTGCAAAAGAATGCCGCTCAGAGGTAACAGAACAATCGAGCTCTTTGACTTAAATACAGATCGAATCATAAATAAAAACTTTCCAGTGTGTTGTCTTTCTGCTGAGGTCTCTTCCTCCTCACAGAGGGGGCGGGGGTGGCTCAGTCGGTAGCGCGCCAGGCTCGTAATCTGTAGTTCCCAGGTTCGAGTCCCAGCTGGGTCAGCGTTGAGATTTATCTCTTCAAAATTCCCCGCCCTGCCCACGGTCAGTAGGGGACACCGATGGGCTTGGAAAGGCCGCCGTCCGTCGGATGGGGCGTTAAGCCGTGGCCCCGTGTACGGGAGAGCCCTGTGCACGTTAAAGAACACGCTGGATGGCCTTGACGGGAGGCTACCATCTGTCTCCCAACAGCTGTTCCAGTGGGTCCCCTCCCCCAACCTTCTCTGAGCCTTCGGGGTCCATGTAACCTGGCCATTTAGCCCATAGTGTGCAAAAAAGTGCCGCTCAGAGGTAAAACAACCCAACTCAACGTAAATTTAGGATTGTACTTTGATATGTGGTCGTCTGAGAATTGCAGGTTCTTAGGCCCTGTTAGAATGTCTCGAAACCTTCAGTAATAAAGCAATATTTTTGATCGTCTTCACTTGAAATTTCAGTTCTGATGAATAATACTTGGATCTAAGGAGTGAGGATTGGCTCAGTCTGTTAACGTGACAAGCTCGTGACTGAGCACCATTGAGATTTATCTTCCCTCGACTCTCACTCTTCTCACTTCAGGAAAGGGAAGTCGATGGGCTGTAGTACGTCAGACAGGGCGTACAGTCGTGACCCCGTGTGCAGGAAAGCCATAAGCTGTTCGCGTTAAAGATCACGCTTAATGGTCTTGAGAGGAGGCTTCTAAGTATGAATGCTGTCCAAGCTCGTAATCGTTCCGTCAGCAGTACCTCGGTCCACCCTGAAATATTTGGATTATCATATGTCACACATCATCAGTATCTGTCATAGCTCAAGGTAATTGCAGCCATTCAAAGCAACTGAAGCATCAACTGCCTGACTAATTTTCATCACTTTAGTTTTCTCTCTGTTTATAACCAACCTTACTCTACTACCAGTCTCATCAACAGCTCGAATGAAAGAGTTCATCTCATCATCATCATTTGCCAAAAGGGCTAAATCATCAGCATAATCTAAATCAGAAATTTTCGTATCTCCAGCCCATTTAAGGCCAAAATCTTTCCCTTGAAGTGAATTTCGCATAACATAATCAACAACCAAACTAAAGAGAAAAGGAGACAAAATGCACCCTTGTCGAACACTAGAAGTAATGCTAAACCAATTGCTACAAGCTTTACTAACTCTCAGACTACTGCGATCATAAGGGCGGGGGTGGCTCAGTCAGTAGCGCGCCAGGTTCGAAATCTGTAGTTCCCAGGTTCGAGTTCCAGCTGGGTCAGCGTTGAGATTTATCTCCGCAAAATTTCCCCGCCCTGCCCCCGGTCAGTAGGGGACACCGATGGGCTTGAAAAGGCCGCCATTCGTCGGATGGGACGTTAAGCCGTGGCCCCGTGTGCGGGAGAGCCATACCCTGTGCACATTAAAGAACACGCTGGATGGCCTTGACGGGAGGCTACCATCTGTCTCCCAACAGCTGTTCCAGTGGGTCCCCTCCCCCAACCTTCTCTGAGCCTTCGGGGTCCATGTGACCTGGCCATTTAGCCCATGGTGTGCAAAAAAGTGCAGCTCAGAGGTAAAACAACCCAACCCTATCCACAGGACATTAGACAACGCAACTGGAAAATAAAGAAATCCTCATTAATGGCTTCACTAGTAGAATAAAAGCATTTTTAAGGCATTCCCATAGTCCCTCATAAGTATCAAATCAGGAGGAGACAATTTAAAGACGTGTAGAAGATTTTTGTAATACAGAAATGAAAAACTTAACTTTACTATTGGTTTATTTATCATTTAATATTCTTTTTAACGCATTTTTATTTGACCTATGGGATATCTTATTAGGGTTTGTCCTTTCTAAAAAAGAAAATGGTGATCAAAAATTTCCACCACAAATTTCTTCAGGAATGAAGAAAATGTTTGAAAACAAAAACACGCGCAGGTCTCTGGTGGGGCCCCCCTGGCCCCCTCCTTATGATCCCAGTTGGGTTGGGTTGTTTTACCTCTGAGCGGCACTTTTTTGCACACCATGGGCTAAATGGCCAGGTCACATGGACCCCGAAGGCTCAGAGAAGGTTGGGGGAGGGGACCCACTGGAACAGCTGTTGGGAGACAGATGGTAGCCTCCCGTCAAGGCCATCCAGCGTGTTCTTTAACGTGCACAGGGCTCTCCCGTACACGGGGCCACGGCTTAACGCCCCATCCGACGGACGGCGGCCTTTCCAAGCCCATCGGTGTCCCCTACTGACCGTGGGCAGGGCGGGGAATTTTGAAGAGATAAATCTCAACGCTGACCCAGCTGGGACTCGAACCTGGGAACTACAGATTACGAGCCTGGCGCGCTACCGACTGAGCCACCCCCGCCCCCTCTGTGAGGAGGAAGAGACCTCAGCAGAAAGACAACACACTGGAAAGTTTTTATTTATGATTCGATCTGTATTTAAGTCAAAGAGCTCGATTGTTCTGTTACCTCTGAGCGGCATTCTTTTGCACACAGTGGGCTAAATGGCCATTGAAGGACCTCAAGCACTGAGCTTATGTTGGGAATTGTGCCCTTGGGGCGAGGGGACCCATTGGACAGCTTTTTGGAGACAGATGGTCCAATGCATCCAACATGCTCTTTAACGTGCACAGGGTGTGGCTCTCCCACACTCTGGGCAACGGATTAACGTCCCATCCGACGTATAGTGGTCTTTCCAAACCCAACGGTGTCCCTGATGACTGACAGCAGGCAGGGCGGGGAATGCGCAGGAGAGAAACTCGGTCAGTAACGCAGCAGGCTCGTAATACGTAGTTCCCAACTGTGCCCAGCGTTGAGATTTAGCTCCGCTAAACCACATATTATCTTCGGTAAGAAAGGAGAGACCGATGGGCTTGCAAAGGCTCAACCATCGGATAGGGCGTTAAGCTACGACACCGTGTGCAGGAGATCAAAAGCCCTATCCTTCTCTGAACACCTTGTGACATGACCATAGTTTGCCAAAAGGTGACAATCAGAGGTAAAACAACTCAACTTTACTTTGTATCTATACCCATTCGTTAGCCAGGATTTTTGAAGGGTTGGATTGTTTTACCTCTGAGCGGCACTTTTTTTGCACACCATGGGCTAAATGACCAGGTCACATGGACTCCGAAGGCTCAGAGAAGGTTCGGGGAGGGGACCCACTGGAACAGCTCTTGGGAGACAGGGTAGCCTCCCGTCAAGGCCAAAAATTTTCAACTTCTGAACCTGTCTGACATCTTCCCTCTAGGCTGCAAAACTACGTGAATTTCACCCCAGAAAAATATAACTTCTTTCTGAAGCTGAATTCGATGAGGATCTTTTTAATCAGGGACATTTGTATTTCCTTCCTGTGCACGCAGAACAGAAATTAACAACGTGTATACCTTCGCCTTCCCATTTAATACATCCAGATTAAGAGACTTTATCTGCGATATTTAAAAGATGATTTTCTTTACAGACTTCGGGGCGGGGGTGGCTTAGTCGGTAGCGCGCCAGACTCGTAATCTGCAGTTCCCAGGTTCTAGTCCCAGCTGGGTCAGCGTTGAGATTTATCTCCGCAAAAATTCTCCGCCCTGCCCACGGTCAGTAGGGGACACCGATGGGCTTGGAAAGGCCGCCGTCCGTCGGATGGGACGTTAAGCCGTGGCCCCGTGTGTGGGAGAGCCATACCCTGTGCAAGTTAAAGAACACGCTGGATGGCCTTGACGGGAGGCTACCATCTGTCTCCCAACAGCTGTTCCAGTGGGTCCCCTCCCCCAACCTTCTCTGAGCCTTCGGGGTCCATGTGACCTGGCCATTTAGCCCATGGTGTGCAAAAAAGTGCCGCTCAGAGGTAAAACAACCCAACTCTTAACATACTTCGACTTTCTTTCCTCTACAGTCCCTAGAAGAACAGTCTTCACACTCTTACCACGGATGGAACCCTTGTCACAGACTTCGATTTATTGCGGAGCTCTATATAATAAAGGTATACAGTAAAGGTTATAATTGCAATGAAATAAGTAAGAAATTTCCCTTCTTCCTGCCTGCAGGCCCTAACACTCTTGGCATTCTCATTCTGAGATGAAATGGAAGTATCTTCCTCAGACCAACCCTATCCACATGGTGCGGGGGTGGTTCAGTTGGTAGCGCGCCAGGTTCGTAATCTGTAGTTCCCAGGTTCGAGTTCCAGCTGGGTTATTGGAGGGGACCCACTGGAACAGCTGTTGGGAGACAGATGGTAGCCCCCCATCCAGCGGGTTCTTTAACGTGCACAGGGTATGGCTCTCCCACACACGGGGCCACGGCTTAACGTCCCATCCGACGGACGGCTTTCCAAGCCCATCGGTGTAAAAGCACAATGGTGTAAATGACTAAGTCACAAGGACCCCATGAAACCTGGTCATTTAGCCGTTGTGTACAAAAATATGCCGCTCAAAGGTAAAACAACCTAACTCTTCTGCGCACGTGTCCATGGTTTAACGTCCCATTTGATGGATTGCCAAAAGCAAATAGCAACCTTGCCAAACCTAACAGTGTCCCATAAACAAGGAACTAGTAGTCGAAAGGTGGGAAACGTTTTTAAGAAATAAGTGAAAATTGAGAGTTACATATATATTTAATTTCAAGGAACAGAAATATCGAATAGCTTTTATATTGTACAAATTTCTAAACACCTCGTATATTTAATTCCATCTTGGTTCAGATTGACATATTGATTTCAGAAACGATCTGCCTCACTAGATTGAGGCTACACTGCGTAGCAGATGCTCTGCAGTATAGAAACCATTTAAATCATGAGGATCTTTTACAGGGTTCTAAATTAGCCCTTCTGAGTCATAGGGTCTCATATGTCCATAATTAACCATAATTAATCCACAGTCAAAGGAAATGTTGGAAACAATAACAGTTCCAAATAAAATAACAGTTCCAAAATAATAATAACAGTTCCAAATGGTGGTTTCGAATAAATAGGAATAACAGTTCCAAATGATGGTTTCGTTTCGGGAGAAAATCAGCTGGCTGGATTGCTTGTTGAAAATGACTCTTAATATCTCAAAGAAACTTCCATAATGTTGAAAGGTCATGACACCGTTTTGAAACATTTATATCAAACAGAATAATAATTGTCTTGAGCTAGGTGAGTCACAAACCCATGACTACCTGATCACATGTCAAAGAAATTACTATCTGCAGAATTTTAATAAAACATTTTTATCCAAGGAAATCAGTCGAACAATAAGTACACGGTGTCCCCGAAAGCTGTCCAGTGGTTCCTCACAAAACTTTCTGAACCTTAGGGGTCCTTGTGACCTGGCCATTTAGCCCATTCTGTGCAGAAATGTGCCGCTCAGAGTTAAAACAACCCAACCAGGCATAAGAATCCTTGGATTCGTTTAGTTCACCTTTACTCACCACTGTTTTTTCACACAAAAGGGTTAAATAACCAGATCACAAGAATCCCCAATGAGTTTGAAGGGAGTTTCAACTGCATACATCTTAACAGATGGGAGGGAAATCTGCCATCGAGGCCAACCAGCAGGTTGGTTAACGTTCACAGGGTATGGATCTCCTTCACATATAACCACGGCTTAACTTCCCTTCCTACAGTCCGCAAAATTCCTCGCCCTGCCCACGGTCAGTAGGGGACACCGATGGGCTTGGAAAGCCGTCCGTCGGATGGGACGTTAAGCCGTGGCCCCGTGTGTGGAAGAGCCATACCCTGTGCAAGTTAAAGAACACGCTGGATGGCCTTGACGGGAGGCTACCATCTGTCTCCCAACAGCTGTTCCAGTGGGTCCCCTCCCCCAACCTTCTCTGAGTTTTCGGGGTCCATGTGACCTGGCCATTTAGCCCATGGTGTGCAAAAAAGTGCCGCTCAGAGGTAAAACAACCCAACCCTTCCTACAGAGAATAATCTTCAGCAAAAAACCTTGGTGAGAAAAGAAACGTGAGAAAATTTGATGCAAGGTTAGGACTCGAACTTGGGAATGCTGATTACGGCCCAAAACCCGACCCACGATAGAGTGCGAACTATATATTTTTTGCTCCATTCTTGGGGAACTTTTTGTAATTCTTACATAATATGCAATACTGTTCGCTATTGCCTCTGTTCCGGTGACGAAATTTCTTCGTCAGTTATTGCCCCTTCCATCAGAAATGTGCAACTTTCGATCAGTCGAGTTAGTACATACCCGTGAGGGGTGGGGGGGTGGAGGGAGTGGCTCAATCGGTAGCGCGCCAGGTTCGTAATCTGTAGTTCCCAGGTTCGAGTCCCAGCTGGATCAGCGTTGAGATTTACCTCCGCAAAATTCCCCGCCTTGCCCACGGTCAGTAGGGGACACCGATGGGCTTGGAAAGGGCGCCGTCCGTCGGATGGGACGTTAAGCCGTGACGCCGTGTGTGGGAGAGCCATACCCTGTGCACGTTAACGAACACGCTGGATGGCCTTGACGTCTGTCTCCAATACCATCTGTCTCCCAATAATTGTTCCAGTGGGTCCCCTCCCCCAACCTTCTCTGATCCTTAGGGGTCCATGTGACCTGACCATTTAGCCCATGGTGTACAAAAAGGTGCCGCTCAGAGATAAAACAATCCAAATCCAAACCCGTGGGGGAGGGTGCCACAATCCCTCTTTCCAATCTGCAGGACAGAAAAGATTGAAGAACTCTCTTCTCTCTGTGCACATGCGCATGAAGATTAACAAGACCACTACTACATTTGAACTTGAATATCATTTTTGATATCCAATCTTATTTCATCTGAACGTAGAATAAACGAATTTGTCTCTTGAATCAAGAATGTAGAACCTCCTACTGATCAGGGGACTCAATTAAGGAGACTACGAGATTGCGCAGTTCACTATTCTTCAATTGGTCATTGACCTATGAATGATCAGCGAATTATCTGCCAGCTAGGAAGTTTCATGTCATGCCATTTATCACTCGCGCTATGTTCCAATTAGTGGCTTTGAATTTGAAAGGGTTGGGTTGTTTTACCTCTGAAATGCACTTCCACCATAGGCTAAATGGCCAGGTCACATGGACCCCGAAGGCTCAGAGAAGGTTGGGGGAGGGGACCCACTGGAACAGCTGTTGGGAGACAGATGGTAGCCTCCCGTCAAGGCCATCTAGCGTGTTCTTTAACGTGCACAGCGTATGTCTCTCCCGCACACGGGGCCACGGCTTAACGTCCCATCCGACGGACGGCGGCCTTTCCAAGCCCACCGGTGTCCCCTACTGACCGTTGGCAGGGCGGGGAATTTTGCGGAGATAAATCTCAACGCTGACCCAGCTGGGACTCGAACCTGGGAACTACAGATTACGAGCCTGGCGTGCTACCGAATGAGCCACCCCCGCCCCAATTTGAAAGGGTTTTATGGCCACAAATTTTTTATTTCAAAGCCAATAAAAAATTTTAAATTTCAAAGTCAGAAAGTTTTTAGAATTTCAAAGATAACAAAATTTTTTTAATTTCAAAGCCACAATATTTTATTAATTTTAAAAGATACGCAATTGTTTTTTGTTTTGTTTTTTAATTTCAAAATACACGAAACTGTTTTGGAGCCACGATACAGCGCATTTCAAATGAAACCGATAGTGTTGCCATTACACAGAATTCAAAACGTTGAGAAATTTAAAACTTTATTCTTTAAAAAACATAATTATTGATTCAGGATTATAAAAACAATTTTTCTATGATAGCCAATAATTTATCGTGTCTTATTAATTTTACAGAAATTTACATCAATAATTTGAGCATTAATAACTGAGCTTTTTGCTTTAAATCATAAACAAACATCGAAACTCTTGAAAACTATTGAATCGCTAACATTTCTACGTTTTAAGATAATATTTTAGTGTCGCTTGAGTTGCTTTACCTCTGAGCGACACTTTTTAGCACACCATGGGCTAAATAGCCAGGTCACATGGACCCCGAAGGCTCAGAGAAGGTTGGGGGAGGGGACCCACTGGAACAGCTGCTGGGAGACAGATGGTAACTTCCCGTCAAGGTCATCCAGTGTGTTCTTTAACGTGCGCATAGCTTCCCGTCAAGGCCATCCAGTGTGTTCTTTAACGTGCGCATAGCTTCCCGCCAAGGCCATCCAGTGTGTTCTTTAACGTGCGCATAGCTTCCCGCCAAGGCCATCCAGTGTGTTCTTTAACGTGCGCATAGCTTCCCGCCAAGGCCATCCAGTGTGTTCTTTAACGTGCGCATAGCTTCCCGCCAAGGCCATCCAGTGTCCCCTTTAACGTGCGCATAGCTTCCCGCCAAGGCCATCCAGGGTGTCCTTTAACGCGCGCATAGCTTCCCGCCAAGGCCATCCAGTGTGTCCTTTAACGCGCGCATAGCTTCCCGCCAAGGCCATCCAGTGTGTCCTTTCACGCGCGCATAGCTTCCCGCCAAGGCCATCCAGTGTGTCCTTTCACGCGCGCATAGCTTCCCGCCAAGGCCATCCAGTGTGTCCTTTCACGCGCGCATAGCTTCCCGCCAAGGCCATCCAGTGTGTCCTTTAACGCGCGCATAGCTTCCCGCCAAGGCCATCCAGTGTGTCCTTTAACGCGCGCATAGCTTCCCGCCAAGGCCATCCAGTGTGTCCTTTAACGCGCGCATAGCTTCCCGCCAAGGCCACCCAGTGTGTCCTTTAACGCGCGCATAGCTTCCCGCCAAGGCCACCCAGTGTGTCCTTTAACGCGCGCATAGCTTCCCGCCAAGGCCACCCAGTGTGTCCTTTAACGCGCGCATAGCTTCCCGCCAAGGCCACCCAGTGTGTCCTTTAACGCGCGCATAGCTTCCCGCCAAGGCCACCCAGTGTGTCCTTTAACGCGCGCATAGCTTCCCGCCAAGGCCACCCAGTGTGTCCTTTTACGCGCGCATAGCTTCCCGCCAAGGCCACCCAGTGTGTCCTTTAACGCGCGCATAGCTTCCCGCCAAGGCCACCCAGTGTGTCCTTTTACGCGCGCATAGCTTCCCGCCAAGGCCACCCAGTGTGTCCTTTAACGCGCGCATAGCTTCCCGCCAAGGCCACCCAGTGTGTCCTTTAACGCGCGCATAGCTTCCCGCCAAGGCCACCCAGTGTGTCCTTTAACGCGCGCATAGCTTCCCGCCAAGGCCACCCAGTGTGTCCTTTAACGCGCGCATAGCTTCCCGCCAAGGCCACCCAGTGTGTCCTTTAACGCGCGCATAGCTTCCCGCCAAGGCCACCCAGTGTGTCCTTTAACGCGCGCATAGCTTCCCGCCAAGGCCACCCAGTGTGTCCTTTAACGCGCGCATAGCTTCCCGCCAAGGCCACCCAGTGTGTCCTTTAACGCGCGCATAGCTTCCCGCCAAGGCCACCCAGTGTGTCCTTTAACGCGCGCATAGCTTCCCGCCAAGGCCACCCAGTGTGTCCTTTAACGCGCGCATAGCTTCCCGCCAAGGCCACCCAGTGTGTCCTTTAACGCGCGCATAGCTTCCCGCCAAGGCCACCCAGTGTGTCCTTTAACGCGCGCATAGCTTCCCGCCAAGGCCACCCAGTGTGTCCTTTAACGCGCGCATAGCTTCCCGCCAAGGCCACCCAGTGTGTCCTTTAACGCGCGCATAGCTTCCCGCCAAGGCCACCCAGTGTGTCCTTTAACGCGCGCATAGCTTCCCGCCAAGGCCACCCAGTGTGTCCTTTAACGCGCGCATAGCTTCCCGCCAAGGCCACCCAGTGTGTCCTTTAACGCGCGCATAGCTTCCCGCCAAGGCCACCCAGTGTGTCCTTTAACGCGCGCATAGCTTCCCGCCAAGGCCACCCAGTGTGTCCTTTAACGCGCGCATAGCTTCCCGCCAAGGCCACCCAGTGTGTCCTTTAACGCGCGCATAGCTTCCCGCCAAGGCCACCCAGTGTGTCCTTTAACGCGCGCATAGCTTCCCGCCAAGGCCACCCAGTGTGTCCTTTAACGCGCGCATAGCTTCCCGCCAAGGCCACCCAGTGTGTCCTTTAACGCGCGCATAGCTTCCCGCCAAGGCCACCCAGTGTGTCCTTTAACGCGCGCATAGCTTCCCGCCAAGGCCACCCAGTGTGTCCTTTAACGCGCGCATAGCTTCCCGCCAAGGCCACCCAGTGTGTCCTTTAACGCGCGCATAGCTTCCCGTCAAGGCCACCCAGTGTGTCCTTTAACGCGCGCATAGCTTCCCGTCAAGGCCACCCAGTGTGTCCTTTAACGCGCGCATAGCTTCCCGTCAAGGCCACCCAGTGTGTCCTTTAACGCGCGCATAGCTTCCCGTCAAGGACCCCCAGTGTGTCCTTTAACGCGCGCATAGCTTCCCGTCAAGGCCATCCAGTGTCCTTTAACGCGCGCATAGCTTCCCGTCAAGGCCATCCAGTGTGTCCTTTAACGCGCGCATAGCTTCCCGTCAAGGCCATCCAGTGTGTCCTTTAACGCGCGCATAGCTTCCCGCCAAGGCCACCCAGTGTGTCCTTTAACGCGCGCATAGCTTCCCGTCAAGGCCACCCAGTGTGTCCTTTAACGCGCGCATAGCTTCCCGTCAAGGCCACCCAGTGTGTCCTTTAACGCGCGCATAGCTTCCCGTCAAGGCCATCCAGTGTGTCCTTTAACGTGCGCATAGCTTCCCGTCAAGGCCATCCATTGTGTTTTTTAACGTGCGCAGAGTATAGCTCTCCCGCACACGGAGCCACGGCTTAACGTCCCATCCGACGGACGGCGGCCTTTCCAAGCCCATCGGTGTCCCCTACTGACCGTGGGCAGGGCGGGGAATTTTGCGGAGATAAATCTCAACGCTGACCCAGCTGGGACTCGAACCTGGGAACTGCAGATTACGAGCCTGGCGCGCTATCGACTGAGCCACCCCCGCCCCTATATTTTAGTGACAAAACTAGATTTCTTAATGTAAAGAATTTTTTTTTTTTGTTTTCCTAAGGGTTTCGTGTTATATCTACTCACTTCCAAAAACAGACACATCTTTACACTGTACACGTCAAAGCAATAAAATATCGCTGTAGTATTTCAAACTTTTTTTGCATCATTTCACAAAAGAAACAGAAAATGCCAATATTCATCAACCATGGTTTTACGTTAGGCCAAAATTAGGAACTTTCAAATACTCCAAGATAAAAGATGTTTCCTTTTCGACGAGTTCATTTAGAATATAAAAAGCGAATAACTATATATGTATATATAAAAATGTATGTCTACATAAAAGCTGGGGAGATTTTTCTATCGCGAAAATAAAGTTCCAATAATAAATCCTAAAACAGATTTAAAACACGAAGCTCTTTTCATTAAATATCATCAAGTCTGAGGAAAGGGGAAGGGGGTAGGGGAAAACCTATCGGCAGCTAGGTAATGGTACTTATGGTACTTATGTGCTTGGCAAGTTGTGAAATTCTCAATACAAAAAAATTGGCCTTTTAGAAATTTCGAATGTTAAGCTATGGTCTTATTAATTAATGAATGCCGAGAGTAAGTCTCACGAAACCCTCAATTTAAATTTCCCCCAAGAAAAATTGAGGCGGGGGTGGCTCAGTCGGTAGTGCGCCAGGCTCGTAATCTGTAGTTCCCAGGTTCGAGTCTCAGCTGGGTCAGCGTTGAGATTTATCTCCGCAAAATTCCCCGCCCTGCCCACGGTCAGTTGGGGACACCGATGGGCTTGGAAAGGTCGCCGTCCGTCGGATGGGACGTTAAGCCGTGGCCCCGTTGTGTAGGAGAGCCTGTGTACGTTAAAGAACACGCTGGATGGCCTTGACGGGAGGCTACCATCTGTCTCCCAACAGCTTTTCCAGTGGGTCCCTCTCCCAACCTTCTCTGAGCCTTCGGGGTAGGGGCGGGGGTGGCTTAGTCGGTAGCGCGCCAGGCTCGTAATCTGTAGTTCCCAGGTTCGATTCCCAGCTGGATCAGCGTTGAGATTTATCTCCGCAAAATTCCCCACCCTGCCCACGGTCAGTAGGGGACACCGATATGCTTGGAAAGACCCCCGTCCGTCTGATGGGACGTTAAGCCGTGGCCCCGTGTGCAGGAGAGCCATACCCTGTGCACGTTAAAGAACACGCCGGATGGCCTTGACGGGGGGCTACCAACTGTCTCCCAACAGCTTTTCCAGTGGGTCCCCTCTCCCAACCTTCTCTGAGCCTTCGGGGTCCTTTTGACCTGCCCATTTAGCCCGTGGTGTGCAAAAAAGTTCCGCTCAGACGTAAATCAACCCAACCTGGAAAGATGCTACAAACTCGAAGGCTCTTCGAAGCTGTTTTTCAACATGGGAACAAACCTTTCATTGCTTATCGTCCTCACAAAGTCAAGCTCGTGGTCAAAACTTGGGGACAAGTTCCTAAAAGGAGATATTCTGGTATGACTCATCTGCAGTGGAGAAAAAGTCTTGAGTAGAACATCCGCGCATTGCAGATTTGCACTTACTATATTGCTGGTGGTGGCTATTCGATATATATATCATGAACACTTATTTCCCCGTCTTGGATGCTCACATTTAATTCTCCTGCAGCTCTGTCAATTACTCTCATTAGTAATTCCGCGACGATCGAGGACTATTGATTAGAGGTGTGAGACTGGCACCCCATTGTAATAGGATTTTCATCACAGAAGCGTTTCTCATCATGCCATTATACCAGAGAGGAAAGAGGCTACGATGCTCGTCAACTAGGACTCCAACATCAACGAATGGGACGCCGTCAAACAAGGGGCGGGAGTGGCTCAGTCGGTAGCGCGCCAGGCTCGTAATCTGTAGTTCCCATGTTCGAGTCCCAGCTGGGTCAGCGTTGAGATTTATCTCCGCAAAATTCTCCGCCTTGCCCACGGTCAGTAGGGGACACCGATGGGTTTGGAAAGGCCGCCGTCCGTCGGATGGGACGTTAAGCCGTGGCCCGTGTGCGGAAGAGCCATGCCCCATGCACGTTAAAGAGCACGCTGGATGGCCTTGACGGGAGGCTACCATCTGTCTCCCAACAGCTGTTCCAGTGGGTCCTCTCCCCCAACCTTCTCTAAGCCTTCGGGGTCCATGTGACCTGGCCATTTAGCCCATGGTGTGCAAAAAAGTGCCGCTCAGAGGTAAAACAAGCTAAGCAAGACAAGCCTTTATAACGTACTACTCCATTCATGACGTGTTACTGCACTCATAACTTTCAAAGCAGTCGAAGCGCCTGCAGCGTTCCCACAGTTTCTGGTCACTAGGCAACGGGATGAATCCCGACCCAACACAGCTAAGACCCTGATCTATAAACCCTAGAGAGGAAGATAAAATTGCTACCACTCTACCAAATTATGGACCAATCGGTTAATTATCGACGGAATCATAGGATGCCGAAAACCTCAGACTCCAATGACGTCAAAGCGGAGGTGCAAGAAATACGTGTCAGCTCCCTCATCTGTCCGGAATACGCCTATTACACTCACGAACACAAAAATCGCAACACCCATAAAGAACTACACGTAGTACTGGAGATCCTATGCCAAATTTCTAGTCATGAAAGCATGACCTCACATGGAACAGGAAAAAAAGAGGTGGTTCCTGAGACCTCAACAAAAAGCACTGTAGCAAGACAGCAGGTTACTCCGTAGAAATAAAACCGTGCACGTGGGTTTCAGTTATGCGAAGGCAATGAATGCGAGCGTGTTATCATTAGCTTGACCTGTTCCAATGGGTTCGTATCGTGAGGATGCATGAGGTAGGTTGCTTTGCCTGTCATGTAGCCGACCATCTCGTTTTACCAGTGAGTACTGTACCACGCTGTTTGGATCAGCAGACGAGGATAGGTACCGCTTCACGTTGCCACGGATCAGGTCCCATTAGAAGATCACCTCATCCACCGACAAGCAACCTCCGACCACTGTGAGACGTCTACAGTAATCCAGTGCAATGTGGTGCCTGAAATGCATGCCAGTGTCCGCACAGACCATTCCAACAAAATTCGAATGAAGCTGAATTACAGGCACAACATCCCCTGCACAGGTTGCCGCCGACTGCTGATCATTGCCAGGCACATCGTCTGTGGTGTATCGAGTGTGTATCATGGGAGAGGGAATGGAACCACATCGTGTTCCGTTTTGGGATAGATGATGGTCCCACCAAATTTATTGTGAGCCAGTGGCAGGATCTGACACCCCCCCCCCCCCAGAAACACCGCAATGCCCATACACACCGCCATTTTGGTTTTGAGTGTCATCAGTTATGACTCCAGAAAACCTTCAGTGTTTTTACTAGGGACATTCTGCTGCCCCATTGTTTACCTTCCCTGCGGAGCTCTCCTAGTGGCATTTTTCAGCAGGATAACGAAGTCCTCATATGGCGCGTGTCGCCTAACAGTGTGCATAGAATGTCACACCTTACCTTGGCCTGATATGTCCCCTTTCGTCAAAGCCATCCAGAATGTTTTTTACTATTACAGTATATGGACTTCGTGCACACGGGATCACGACTTTACATACCATCCGACGGGCGTTGATTGGGTTGTTTTACCTCTGATCGGCACTTTTTTGCACATTATGTGCTAAATGGCCAGGTCACATGGACCCCGAAGGCTCAGAGAAGGTTGGGGAAGGGGACTCACTGGAACAGCTGTTGGGAGACAGATGGTAGCCTCCCGTCAAGGCCATCCAGCGTGTTCTTTAACGTACACAGGGTATGGCTCTCCCGCACACGGGGCCACGGCTTAACGTCCCATCCGACGGACGGCGGCCTTTCCAAGCCGATCGGTGCCCATACTGACCGACGGGCGTTGTCTCATCTGTGACCGAAGGAAGTATGGTAGTCGAAAAGTATGAAATCGGAAGTATTGAATCGAAAAGACGTAAAAAAAAGGGGGGGGGGCTAAGAAAGTGGATTTCCCTTTCGCTTTAAAGGTCTTTAAAAGATTCGTTGAAAAATACATGAAATATGAACATGAAAAAATACATGAAATATGCCATATATATTTTTTTTCTCCGGTACTCTTACTAGCATTTTCAAAGTGGGGGAAAGCAATCCCTCCAGATCTAGCCGTGACTTCAACTTTACAATTTTTAGGGCCTCTTAAATTTACAATAGCTTAGGTGTCTGTGATGGTCTGTGCAGGATGTGATGACTGCTTCAAATGTGATGGGCATTCATAAGGACGATGAATTAATCCCTTGATTACCTTCACCCCTATTTCGGTGAAACAACAGGTTCGCGGTTTTTTACACCCGTACCGACGTATGCCTCAGACTTGCTGCACCAAGTAATGTACAGAAATATGTCCAATCACATGAATGGTCCTTTAAAAAAATACTATATATTTTGATACGAAATAAAAACCGTTCTGTCTTGCCACTAATTCTCGCAAATTTATCTTATTATTGCTGATATGATAGGGAATTGGAAACTATAATAATTATTACGGAATAGTTTAATTTTACTAAATTTTTAAAAATTCTTGAAATAGTGTAAACCTTAGACAAATTAGGCGTTATTTTATTGATATGTTTATTCCTTTTTACCTTTCTGAATATTTTTTGAACTTTGAATATAATTAATGTATGCCTATTAGTTGTTTTATTTTAGAGCTTTTTTTTTCCTTTAAGATATTTACCACTTTTCGAAGATGATCCCTAAAATTTTGATTTCTTTAAAGAATTTTGTTTTTGCCTTCTGATATTATTTAACATAAATTAGTTTTATCAATATTTCCAGGAAATGGAGGCTCCTCCCCCGTCCTTCCCCCTTCACTGGCGCCCATGACTGTAAAGGCAGAAAAATAGGGTTTGGGTTGTTTTACCTCTGAGTGGCACTTTTTTGCACACCATGGGCTAAATGGCCAGGTCACATTGACCCCGAAGGCTCAGTGAAGGTTGGGGGAGGGGACCCACTGGAACAGCTGTTGGGAGACAGATGGTAGCCTCCCGTCAAGGCCATCCAGCGTGTTCTTTAACGTGCACAGGGTATGGCTCTCCCGCACACGGCACCACGGCTTAACGTCCCATACGACGGTCGGCGGCCTTTCCAAGCCCATCGGTGTCCCCTACTGACCGTGGGCAGGGCGGGGAATTTTTGCGGAGATAAATCACAACGCTGACCCAGCTGGGACTCAAACCTGAGAACTACAGATTACAGCCTGGCGCGCTACCGACTGAGCCACCCCCGCCCCAGAAAAATAGGGCGACTGAATTATTTTTGCAAGCGGGCAGACAACTCGCGGCCTGATTAGGTCGCGTTTATTTTTCCAGATTTTAGGGTTCACAGAAATTGCCTAGGGAAGCAAATTTTAGTTGAGGGGCCATCTCAAAATACGGGAAAACGACCTTAAATTTCCAATTGTCAGTTTACATTCTGTTTTAAAAAAAAAAATCTTAAATTGGACGCCATGTTTGCCATTGCTCGGATTGTATTGAGTGCAAAGTTGAATGGTATTGCACGAAAACTTATGGATTCCGGAAAAGCGTAGGGTAACCATGGCCGAGTGGTTAGCGCGCTCGGCTGCTAATCTAAGGGACTTGGGTTCGAGCCCCGGGTAAGGCATGGATGTGTGTCGTTTTCCTGCTGAGGTCCTGCCATCCTCCTACTATGGCATATAAATTGAAAGGCTCCTGTCAGACCAGTTTAGAGTTCACATTCCCTACCTCCCTCTAATTTGGGGCGGGGGTGGCTCAGTCGGTAGCGCGCTAGGCTCGTAATCTATAGTTCCCAGGTTCGAGTCCCAGCTGGGTCAGCGTTGAGATTTATCTCCGCAAAATTCCCCGCCCTGCACACGGTCAGTAGGGGACACCGATGGGCTTGGAAAGGCCGCCGTCCGTCGGATGGGACGTTAAGCCGTGGCCCCTTGTGCGGGAGAGCCATACCCTGTGCACGTTAAAGAACACGCTGGATGGCCTTGACGGGAGGCTACCATCTGTCCCCCAACAGCTATTTCAGTGGGTCCCCTCCCCCAACCTTCTCTGAGCCTTCGGGGTCCATGTGACCTGGCCATTTAGCCCATTATGTGCCAAAAAGTGCCGCTCAGAGGTCAAACAACCTTGTCAGACCTCTGTGGCAAGCAGCTGCTTGAAGGAGGGTATTTAATTTTGTTTTTTAATATTTGATACAGTTTTTAATGCTCAACATTGGAAGCACTTTAAATAACGGCTAAAAACGAAAAGTAAATTTTATGGCATTTTTTCTTTAAAGAGATAATTTTGCTTTGTCGTCTGTTTGTAGATATTGAACTTTTTGTATATACAGATAAATAATTCTTTTTTGGTTCAATAGGTATTGATTAAATATTATGATTTACTCTTTCCGAATCTTGCAAAAGGTATAAGTGCGCCCTCTAACGGAGGAAAAATTTGAGAATTCTAAAATTTTAAACGAATATTCCAAACGATGTGGTTATGTTAGAAATTTGAAATTTTGGTGTTGGAATGTGAAGGTTACGATTCTTTTTTGTGGCGGCCATCTCATTTTGATATCAAATCTTATTTCATCTGTAGGTGGAATTAGCGAAATTTACTTCTCGCCACCCAAGAATTTAAAAAATGTTAATGAGCAGTAGAATAGCAACTGGGGAGGCAGATTGCACTGGGAAGGCAGTTCAGTGGGAGACAGATGGTTGCCTCCTGTCAAGGCCATCCAGCGTGTTCGTTAACGTGCACAGGGCATGGCTCTCCCGCACACAGGGCCACGGCTTAACATCCCATCCGAAGGATAGCGGTCTTTCCAAGCCCATAGGTGTCTCCAACTGACCGTGGGAAGGGCGGAGAATTTTAGGGAGATAAATATCAAACCTGGCCCAGCTGGGACTCGAACCTGGGAACTACAGATTACGAGACTGGCGCGCTACCGACTGAGCCACCCCCGCCCCTAATGATCTGCGAACTTTCAGCTATGGATCTCCATAGCATCCCATTTAACATTCGCGCTACGTTGCGATTATTCATCAAAACACCCTTTGAAATTCAAACCCACGAAACTTTTTAAAGTTCGAAGTCATGATAGTATTTTATATACGATTTTTGAAGTTCGAGCCCATTTAAAAAAGAAAAATGACCGTATTCCCACGATAGAGAATTTAAAACTTTAAGAAACTTAAGCTTTTATTCTTTAAAAAACAACTTTATTCATTCAGAATTTTAAAAACAATTGTTCTATGATAACCAATAATAGTATCGTGTCTTGTGAATCACACAGGAACAAACGACGTCAATAATTTGGGCGCTAAAAACTGAGCATTCTGCTTCAAGAGAAATAAACCTCGAAGCTCTTGAAAAGATTGAATCGCTAGCCATTGCTTTTAAACAATATTTCATTGCCCTAAAGTATATTTCCTACAGTGAGGATTTTATTGTTTTCCTAAAAATTTCATATTAAAACTATTCCTTTCCGAAAACAAATCTGTTATAGTTTTGGAAGAATATGCCACACGTCAAATTATTAAAATATCGCTGTAGTGTTTTTTAGTCTTTTGCTTCTTTCTCAAACAACATAGAAAGTCTGCTATTATTGATCAGGGTTTTACGTTATATCATATTAGGAACTTTAAAACACTCCAAGATTTTTCTTTATGATTTTAGAAGATAAAAAGCGAATAACTATATACATATATGTCTACATAAACGTTGGAGAGATTTCTATACCTTGCAAGAAAAGCAGCGATATTAAACAGCTTAAAACACGAAAGATTTGTCATTAAATATCATCAAGTTCGAGGAAATGTTTTATTTCTTGGGGAACATCTAATGTATAGATGCCAAAAGGTAATTCTCTATTTCGCTGAAGCCTCTCTCTCACCACGATCCTGGAAAGGTGCTTCAAACTCGGAGGCTCTTCGAAGCTGTATTTCAGCATGGGAACCAACCTCTCATCGCTCATCGTTCTCAGAAAATCAAGCTCGTTACCAAAACATGGGAACAAGTTCCTAAAAAAACCGATTCTAAAGTGTCTCAGTTTCAGTGGAGGAAAAGCCTTGAGTATAACGTTGGCACATTGCAGATCTGTACTTATTGTACTGTTGGAAGAGACTATCCTAGTTATATCATCGAAACTTATTTCATCATCAGGACTGTTTGCTTTTAATTCTGCAGCAGCTTCATCAATTACTTTCATCACGAATTCCGCAACGTATTCAGGCCTATTGGTTGGAGGTGCGAGACTGGCTCCGTGTTGTAATAGGATTTTCATCACAGGAACGTTTCTCATCATGCCATTATACCACAGAGGAGAGAACCAACGACGATCGTCAACTAGGACTCCAACATCAACGAATGGTGCACCGTCAAACAAGGCTTTCGTCTTGGCCGAGTGGTGTGCGAAGTAAGTGACTTGGTGACGGCGGTTTATGAACTCTACAGGCCACACAATAATACCGTAACTCAGAAGGATGTGCAAAAAGGTGGGTTGATAGAGCAAATTGAAATGACACTTGACTTTATACATGTATTGAAGGCTTTCTGTCACCAGTTCACTGTCCTCAATGTCCCACCCGTAACACAGGAGGACTAAATAAGCTACCAACTCGTTCATCGCAGATCTATCGAAATCTCGTTTTGAAGCACATTCTTTGAAGATGAAGAGCAGACCACGCATTTCGTTATCAAATCTGCATCCTGGATAATACCTGAAACGCGGCTGTAAATAAAGTGAGAGATGTGCTCTGAGCAATGCACAAAGGGATCTGGCATTTCCAAGTCTCCGACATTCCTCCCTAAGTTCGTGATTAACCAGATCGTATAGATCTGACATTATGAAACGAGATATCGTAATGATGATCAGAGAATTAAATTTGAGTAGGAACAACTTTATGAAAGAAATGTAGTTTTGGATTGAATGGGAATAATCTTTGCCTCTTTCTACTAACGCGTTTCACCTGGTTTAAAAATGCTTCGCCTTTTCTGTAGCTTGTGAATTGATGACAACACCTTTCTACAAATGCTTTCTTTCCACGCCGATTCTGTGTTTCTCGTAAATACCAGCTAAGAAGGTTGATCGTAGGCTTTTTATCTGAAAATGTGAAAAGAATAAGTTTGAAATAAGTATTCAAAAAATTTTTTTAATTGGGATAAACGTAAATATAACTCGGTCTTCTATTACTAAAGAATGGTACCACAGGTAAATCCCATTATAACGAGTTTACACTGCGTTGTAATGGGATTCGCGATATAAGCGGGGAGATCGCGCAAGACTACTAAAATTCAAGGGCATCCAGCGTGTTCTTTAACGTGTACAGGGTATGGCTCTCCCGCACACAGGGTTGGGTTGTTTTACCTCTGAGCGGCACTTTTTTGCACACCATGGGCTAAATGGCCAGGTCACATGGACCTCGAAGGCTCAGAGAAGGTTGGGGGAGGGGACCCACTGGAATAGCTGTTGGGAGACAGATGGTAGCCTCCCGTCAAGGCCGTCCAGCGTGTTCTCTAACGTGCACAGGGTATGGCTCTCCCGCACACGGCACCACGGCTTAACGTCCCATCCGACGGACGGCGGCCTTTCCAAGCCCATCGGTGTCCCCTACTGACCGTGGGCAAGGCTGGGAATTTTGCGTAGATTAACCTCAACGCTAACCCAGCTGGGACTCGAACCTGGGAACTACAGATTACGAGCCTGGCGCGCTACCGACTGAGCAACCTCCGCACCCCCCCCCCCCCCCGCACACAGGGCCACGGCTTACTGTCCCATCCGACGGACGGCGGCCTTTCCAGGCCCATCGGTGTCCCCTACTGACCGTGGGCATGGCGGGGAATTTTTGCAGAGATAAATTTCAACGCTGACCCAGCTGGGACTCGAACCTTGGAACTACAGATTACGAGCCTGGCACGCTACCGACTGAGCATGCAACCCCCGCCCCATACACAAGGAATCTAATATGTAGTTATTGAGTAAAAAATTACGTTTCATATGACAGAAAAGGAAGCCATGCGTATATCGCGTTATAAGCGGAAACGTGTTCTATCGGATCGCGTTTCAACGGGATTTACCTGTAAGTTAAACGTTTGTCATTTATTTACGAATTTAGTAGTCAGCTTTGTGAACATCAGCCGTGGGAAATTCGATATTTTATAAAACCCGATAATTTGGAAGATGGCCGCTACTCAATTATTACGTTTTAAGTAACTGCTTATTATTTAAGAAAAAATATTTTACTTTTGAAACGAAGCAAAGGTTATTGCACGATCATTTGCAAAAATCGAACCGTGGGAAATAACGAGACTGAATTGCTGGATCGCAATTTGAGCTAAAAAATAGTAAAAACTAAAACTTGCGGTGAAGTGTCATAAGTCTTTCATGTGGGGACATTTGGATACGGGTTGGGTGTTTTACCTCTGAGCGGCACTTTTTTTGCACACCATGGGCTAAATGGCCAGGTCACATGGACCCCGAAGGCTCAGAGAAGGTTGGGGGAGGGGACCCACTGGAACAGCTGTTGGGAGACAGATGGTAGCCTCCCGTCAAGGCCATCCAGCGTGTTCTTTAACGTGCACAGGGTATGGCTCTCCCGCACACGGGGCCACGGCTTAACGTCCCATCCGACGGACGGCGGCCTTTCCAAGCCCATCGGTGTCCCCTACTGACCGTGGGCAGGGGGGGGGGGAATTTTGCGGAGAAAAATCTCAACGCTGACCCAGCTGGGACTCGAACCTGGGAACTACAGATTACGAGCCTGGCGCGCTACCGACTGAGCCACCCCCGCCCCATTTGGCCACGGTCTCAAGCTCAAAGACTGGCTGTTTTACCTCTGAGCGGCACTCTTTTGCACACAATGGGATAATAGCCAGGTCACATGGACCCAAGGACACAGAAGGTTGGGGGAAGGGGATCCATTGGACAATTATTAGGAGACAGATGGAAGTCTCCCTTGAAAGCCATGTAGAGTGTTCTTGAACATGTTAAGGCCTCACATGGGCATGGCTTTTCGTCTCATCTGCACAGACTGCGTCCTTTCCAAGCCCATTGATATCCCCTAATGACTGAGAGGAGGACCTGTTTTCGGAGATAAATCTCAACGCTGACCTAGATGGGGCTCAAACCTAGTTGTTGGGTTGTTTTACCTCTGAGCGGCACTTTTTTGCACACCATGGGCTAAATGGCCAGGTCACATTGACCCCGAAGGCTCAGAGAAGGTTCGGGGAGGGGACCCACTGGAACAGCTGTTGGGAGACAGATGGTAGCCTCCCGTCAAGGCCATCCAGCGTGTTCTTTAACGTACACAGGCTCTCCGACACAACGGGGCCACGGCTTAACGTCCCATCCGACGGACGGCGACCTTTCCAAGCCCATCAGTGTCCCCAACTGACCGTGGGCAGGGCGGGGAATTTTGCGGAGATAAATCTCAATGCTGACCCAGCTGGGACTCGAAGCTGGGTTGTTTTACCTCTGAGCGGCACTTTTTTGCACACCATGGACCCCGAAGGCTCAGAGAAGGTTGGGGGAGGGGACCCACTGGAACAGTTGTTGGGAGACAGATGGTAGCCTCTCGTCAAGGCCATCCACCGTGTTCTTTAACGTGCACAGGGGTATGGCTCTCCCGCACACGGGGCCACGGCTTAACGTCCCATCCGACGGACAGCGGTCTGTTCAAGCCCATCGGTGTCCCCTACTGACCGTGGGCAGGGCGAGGAATTTTGCGCAGATTAACCTCAACGCTAACCCAGCTGGGACTCGAACCTGGAAACTACAGATTACGAGCCTGGCGCGCTACCGACTGAATCACCCACGACCCAAACCTTACAGAGTGCTGAAAGTTTATTATCATTGGACCTGTGTTTAAATCTAAGGGTTATGTTGTTCTATTTACCTCTGAGTGGCCCTTTTTTGGACACAGCGGGCTAAACGGTCATTTCATAAGGATCTCAAGGGCAGAGTTTGAGTAAGGATTTATTGGATTGTTTTGGCATCTGAAGGATACATTTTTTGCCCCCAATGGGGTAAATGGCAAGGTGGGTTGGGTTGTTTTACCTCTGAGCGGCACTTTTTTGCACACCATGGGCTAAATGGCCAGGTCACATGGACCCCGACGGCTCAGAGAAGGTTGGGGAGGGGACCCACTGGAACAGCTGTTGGGAGACAGATGGTAGCCTCCCCTCAAGGCCATCCAGTGTGTTTTTTACACGTGCACAGGGTATGGCTCTCCCGCACACGGGGCCACGGCTTAACGTCCCATCTGACGGACGGCGGCCTTTCCAAGCTCATCGGTGTCCCCTACTGACCGTGGGTAGGGCGGGGAATTTTGCGGAGATAAATCTCAACGCTGACCCAGCTGGGACTCGAACCTGGGAACTACAGTTTACGAGCCTGGCGCGCTACCGACTGAGCCACCCCCGCCCCCATGGCAAGGTGACAAGGACCCAAAGGCTCAAAGAAAGTTGGGAGTCAGGTTGGCGCTCTGTGCAGCACATTTTGTGCACACATTTGGCTAAATGGCCAGATCTCAAGGACCTCGCCATTTAGGGGAAGGGAAGCCTTCCCATGGCCGAGTGGTTAGCACGCTCGGCTACTGATCTAAGGGACCTGGGTTCGAGCCCCGGATTTAGGCATGGATGTGTGTGTCGTTTTTCTGCTGAGGTCCTGCCATCCTCTCAGATCTCCTACTATGGCATATAAACTGACAGGCTCCTGTCAGACCTCTGTGGCAAGCAGCTGCTTGAGGGGGTATTTATTTATTTATTTACAGCTGTTAGGAGACAAAAGGGCTCCTCAAGGCCATCTAACTTTTCCTTTAACGTGCACAGGGCATGTCTCTCGCACACAGGTCATGGCTTTACGTCCCATCCGACGGAACAATGCCCTTTCCAAGCCCATCAGTCTCCTTTCTTACCGAGGTCAGAATAGTTTCCGTTAGCTTGGATAAATCTGAACGCTGGAAGAGTTAGAACTCGAACATAGGAATAGCAAGTTACGAGACTGGCGTGCTAGTAATGAAGCAAATCTCCGGCCCACATTTTTAAAGATCTTTTTTTTTTCATTGTTGTTTGCGCCGTAAACGAATATCATATGATTACTTATTTCTAATCATTTTACATACTAATTTGGAAAAGTAATTATAGCATTTTTACGCTAATTAAACCCACCTCTGAACCGTAGTCCCTGGCAGCTTCTCCATATATCACGGCATAACAATATATCAAATCCTCCCCTACAGTTGCTTGGATTGTAATGATCCCAAAACGAAAAAGATTTAAAACGTAACCTTTTATCACCGTGGCTAAAGACCACTTAAAATTAAGATCAGGAGTTGGTATAATTATCTTCCAATAAACTTCATTTAACTAAATATTAAAACACCAGCTATTCACCCGACAGGCGACAGAATAATATGGGCTGAAAGAATAGAATTTAATTGTCTACAGCGACATTTTTTGCATGTACAGCCACGTATAACTTGACAGATAATATTGTTTGTTTCTTTCCTCAAAAAAGATAAATGTTGCTTTTTTAAATTTATTTTTCTTCTTATGTCTGTTTAGTACGAATTAATCATTCTGCCATCAGAAATTTAATCGATACAAGCGTTTATTTTTCCAATTTTTTTTTTACCTGTGATCAAAAAATGTTGACCGAAAATATTTCTATCAATTTTCCTTTGTTCCATTAGTCATGAAGACAAAAAAAAAATAGTTGTATCTGGCGTAACATACACCCTTCAAGTTTGAGGACTGCGCCATTCTCAATTATTGCGAATGTGTGCAGGCAAAAATAATCTGACATCTTCAGAGTATTATTTTTTGGGGCGAGGGGAGATAGCAGATGTATTTTTTCGTACCCCTAATTAAAAAATTCCCGTTTGCAGCGCTAGTTTTAAGATGCAATCTGTACATTTTTATACTCTAATTTTCACTCGGTCTGTAAATGGTAGCTAGGTAGTCACTGGAAGGAGAGCTATGCACCAATCCCCTGTGATGATGCATAGAACCGGCCAGGCCTAGCACCTAATGTCCGACCCTGCCTTCTCGTGGTGCAGACCGTTAGCACCTTTCAAAAGAGATACTCTTTTGTGAAAGTGAACGGAAGGGAGGGCTGCCAGATTAGTGTGGCCTACTGATCTGGACAACTATGGCTACTTTTCTTTTTTTTTCTACCCTGCTGAGGAGTGGTCAACCACACAGGGTCCTGGTACTGACATATAAACCCACTGGACTGGACAGATATATGGCTCTGAGCTTGATTATGGATCCTGATTTTGCTGCACTCAGGGCCGTGCGGTAGATTTTCTCATTATGATGCAAGTCTTCGAAATGCCGCCCCTTAAAGGTTTTTTCTTTAAAATAACCTTCGATTGTGATTTAAAAAAAAACTGCACAAAATGTACGAATACTATTTTTAATTTGAAAATATAAACTACTTTAAAAAATGATATCAACTACAACAATCTACTGGAGTTTTACCCTTCTAACTTTAGCAAATTCGTTAATTAGGGATGTCTAGTCTAGAGTGGCAGCCAATGTAGATCCAATAGAAATTAATGACAGATTTCTAAGTTTTGTTTGGCTTATTGAACTTTTTAAGTAGTGTTTTATTAATTTTAATTTGGAATAATTTCTTTCCCAACTAGCTACAGAGACAGGGAGTGTTAATAAAATTCTCAGAGCTACAACAATATTCGGATACAAAGTAATTAAGTTATTTTGGCAAAAATAATTTAAAACATCCAAAGGTTTCATAGAATATGGTAGCATTCGGGATACATCACGTAATTCTTCTTGAAGATCATTTGCATTTATATCTGATTCATTTTCGACCGAAAGTATTGACTGGAGACTGGTACAATAATTTTCTAGCATTTTGTCATCTATATCATTGAGTTTTAAAATGTCATATAAAAACTGAAAATTTTTGCTATGGGTTTCCAGAAGCGTGAATCGTTCATTCAGAGAATTAAGGCTAATGTCCAGAATATAATTGAAAAAGTTTATTACAAATTTATTCTCCTCTGTTAACCCTTTCACGACTAAGGGAAACATTTTTCCCATTTTAAAATTGGTGATTGTCGTATTTAATTATAACCTTATCTGCATTTTTTATACAAAATGTCAAAATAGAACGTATGCCGAACGCAATTACGTAAACGGGAACGTTTAGAAAACAAAAACAGAACTGTCAGGACGCATAATATATGTACTATGTGCAATGTCCATCTTTGCCTCACTACCAAAAGAAATTGCTTTCGCAGAATATCATAATTAGCACATCATTTTGTATAGTAATTTTATTTCATAATTTTGTATTATTTTAGTTAACATTTTGTTCTAATAAACCAATAAATAAAAGACATTGCATAATAAGCCTATCTATAATTTGTGTTACCTTTATAGTCCATTGGGAAAAATATTTCCCATAAAATTCCAAAAAAACTACACATTGTTATGTATTTTTCTTATGATTTTTATTTATTTTACGTCTAAACAAACTAAAATAAACAGTTACATATTAATATTTACTCTTAAAAACCTTATGGTCCTGAAAGGGTAGATCGACAGCTTCTTCATAGTCAAATTGATGTTTGTTCCTTCTGGCTCTAACTTCAGTTTCGGCAGGAAATTCTGCACTGCATTCAAGATTCTCTGCAATCTCATTAGCAGCAATTTTCATCTGATCATATCCAGATTGTCTATAACTTTTCACTTTTTGTATGGTTTCTGATAACATCCTTACACAATCTGACAAATTTATAGTTACAGATTGCAATAGCTTCGAGACTGAATTTATTTCAAATAAAATATCATACCAAAGAATTACACCGCATATAAACTTGTAATTTTTAATATTTTTTGCTAACCCTCTTGCTTTAACTTTAGTTTCTGATCTCTGTTGATGTCTTCTATTATTTGGAATAATGCATCATAGATTTCGCAAAGTTGGCTTTAACGCATCTACTACTTAACAAAGGCTTTAACGCATCTACTGTGCTTGACCACCTAGTAGCACTCAATGGTTTTAGAGTTAATTGTGAAACATAATAAGTAACTACAATTGCTGTAAAAAACAATAATTCTCTTACCTGATCTACTTTTTAAACACAAAAACTGAATTAGTATAAATGCACAAATATTATACTGATACAGATATATTATATATCGATTTACTGATTTAAATACAGCACAGCCCTTGCCACTTCTCATGACAAACTAACATTAAAATCAAATATTGTCAATAATTGTAAGCTCAAAGCAGAACTATCAACACGTAACACGTGCAATTGTCTTTTGTGATAATTGCCGCCTCAGCTTTTAGGAGCGGCCGCGCGGTGTGTTACAAACAAAAACCTTAGCTTCGTGCTATCAGATCAAAAGTCTTTCGGCGAGCGCTCGCCAACGATGCACCTGCACCAGAAACCGAGATTAAAGGATACCGAAAGCGCTTAGGCAGAGGCGTACGATAAATCATAAATCGTATACATCAATATCGGAATAACATAGACCAATATAGAAAAGCGTTGCGTAAAGATTATTAATTATTGAATGGTTCAAATTGTATTTTGATTTCGCTGCTTATGCCGCCCCCTTACGGTACCGCCTGATGCGGCCGCCTCTCTGTATCATAGCACGGCACGGCCCTGCTGATCGCTGTCGTCTATCCAAGTTTTCTACCGCTCCAAGGCGAGCTAATGATTCTTTCAGAATGAACTGTTCAATTTGGCGAAAGCCTCTTAGTTCCGGTCCCCCTTTTTCCCCCATACTATAATTTAGGGAAGAATTGCCGGTTGGTGTCCTCCTTCGACTATATGCTCACTCATAGTAGAATTTTTTATGATTACAGCTCTCATTGCAACATTTATCTGCCGGATGGTTTAGTGAAAAGCTCTGACGCCACGTCAAGGCACCATCCATGTCAGAGTGTTTTGCTCTAACCCAGGAGAAAACCCCTCCACACATAGGCAGGTAATGTGGAAGGAAAAAGAGGGATCCGGATATGTCAGAGTGTTTTGCTCTAACCCAGGAGAAAACCCCTCGACACATAGGCAGGTAATGTGGAAGGAAAAAGAGGGATCCGGATATGTCAGAGTGTTTTGCTCTAACCCAGGAGAAAACCCCTCGACACATAGGCAGGTAATGTGGAAGGAAAAAGAGGGATCCGGATATGTCAGAGTGTTTTGCTCTAACCCAGGAGAAAACCCCTCGACACATAGGCAGGTAATGTGGAAGGAAAAAGAGGGATCCGGATATGTCAGAGTGTTTTGCTCTAACCCAGGAGAAAACCCCTCCACACATAGGCAGGTAATGTGGAAGGAAAAAGAGGGATCCGGATATGTCAGAGTGTTTTGCTCTAACCCAGGAGAAAACCCCTCCACACATAGGCAGGTAATGTGGAAGGAAAAAGAGGGATCCGGATATGTCAGAGTGTTTTGCTCTAACCCAGGAGAAAACCCCTCGACACATAGGCAGGTAATGTGGAAGGAAAAAGAGGGATCCGGATATGTCAGAGTGTTTTGCTCTAACCCAGGAGAAAACCCCTCCACACATAGGCAGGTAATGTGGAAGGAAAAAGAGGGATCCGGATATGTCAGAGTGTTTTGCTCTAACCCAGGAGAAAACCCCTCGACACATAGGCAGGTAATGTGGAAGGAAAAAGAGGGATCCGGCTCCATTAAATGTCATTACTGATATGTCAGAGTGTTTTGCTCTAACCCAGGAGAAAACACCTCCACACATAGGCAGCTAATGTGGAAGGAAAAAGAGGGATCATAAATAAGCTTTCTTAACAGTTTTCTTTCCTTTCTCCATCCCATTTATTCGATGTCTTCATCATGGAGTCAACCGCCTTAACTGGAGCAAAGAGAGTTTCCTTCTTTTTTAATCTAGGAACCTGCTGGGACTTTCCTTTCAAGGGCACTGGGACGAATATCGACTTATAGAGTGCATTATAGTCCATTTCACTCATCTTACTTGGCCGTTTGACCTGTCCTCTAGTATAATTGTCTGAACTTTCCTGTCCTTTTCCCCACATATTCATAATTTTCTCCTTGGCACTCATTCTGCTGTATTCTGGGGTAGGAACTTCTATCATACCAGAAGGTACCTTTGGGAACTGTTGTGGAGGCGATTTAATAGGTCTCTTCGCAGAAGGGATTTCTTGGCAATGTTTCTCCGCTCCAGCTCTTTAAGATCTTCTCCTTGGCACTCATTCCTTTATTATCACAGGCAGGAACTTTTATCGTACCAGGATACACTTTTCCAAGCTTTGGAGGAGGCTGTTTAAGAACTCTCTTAGTAGAAGGATCTGTTGACAATATCTCACTTTTCCAACTCTTCATAATCTTATCTTTTTCACTGTTTACACTGTTCTATGTTGCAGGACTTTGAATCCTACCAAGATGTCCTATTTCCAAATGTGGTGGTTTAAGAAATGTCTTGGTAGAAGGATCTGGCGACAATTGCTGTAATCTCCAAGTGTTCATTATATTCTTCTTCTTGTTTGAGTTTTCAAAAGGGCGGTGTTGGAAAGGTTCGATAGCGAGGCGCCATTAGCCACCCGCTTACACAAATTTACAAGCTGTCAGCAAACGGCGAATGAGAGTGTCCGGGAGTATGCTGCCCGCATTCGGACCTGGGCCTATCAGTTTTTGGGAACAGCAGGAAGAAACATGGACAGCGAGGATCAGGGAATCGGCGATCAGATGCGCCTTGCCCAGTTTTTGGCGGGCCTGGCCCCGCGGCTCAAGCGGTTCGTACTGTCTCATAACCCCCGCACATTTGAGGAGGCTTTAGCAAAAGCTACACTGGAGGAGAGCAATGAGCCTGCCTCCGGACGAACGCCAGCCATACGAGCACTTGACGAGGAAACCCCTGCTAGGAACACAGAGTCGAACCCTCTGCCCCAGCTACAGGATCTGTTGGCAGCCTTTCCGCTGTGCCAGATCCAGGCAGATCTAGTACGTTTGGGGGAGCCCCTCCACCAGATTGAGGGACAGCGAGAGAGGAGCCATACCAGTCAGCCCCAGCAACAGCGGCACCCCTGGGCGGATCGCCAGGGTGTCACGTGTTTTGCGTGCGGTGGAGTGGGCCATTACGCCTGTCAGTGTGCGTCGCCCCCGACCCTACGCCCACGTGACCCGCAATACCAAACAGGACGAAACCGGTAGCAAAATCGAGACTGAGCAACTCCACGGATTCCAACCTCGGACTTCAAGATAGTAAGACGTGTTCGCTAGTGCTCTCTGTTTTCCACGTGTTTGTGAATTCAGCTAACAATGGATATCAATAAGGACTCCAGATTAAATCGTTGTTTCAAGTTTTTACATCGTGATCTCAGCTATGAGACTTTCGTGACTATATTGGCCAACAATAAGGACCCAGCTGCTATTGAAGTCGCACAAAGTATTTCCAAAGATACCACCATTATTACTTTTGCCTCTGAAGACTCTGCGGATGATTTTGCCGCTGATTCGAACCTGGTGTTTCCCACGGACCAGCCCATCGCATTCAAGCGCCTAGGATATCCCCAGAAAAAAGTTTTCATCTCTAAACTACCATTCTTCATCCCTAACTGTGACATCGTGGACGCCCTCAAGCCATATGGCATTGTAAAAAGCATTGCAGAAGAGTTCCTGAACCTCCCGGGATTGGAATCCATCCGGACGGGTACGAGGGTAGTCCACATGGAGATGAAGAAAATGGTACCCAATTTCCTCCACATCTCTACCTTTTCGGCTACAATTAATTACTCTGGCATGATCCGGCTTTGCAAGTGGTGCAGGCTCCCAGGCCACATCATAAAGGACTGCGAAGCCTTCGCCAAGAAGAACCTGCCACCTCCCGCATCAAAATCGGTCATAATTTCGGACTCTATCTCGACCACCAACTCTTCGCAACTGCTGGCACCAACCTCCATTCAAAGAGAAGTTCAGGATGCTCCAAAAGAAATTCCCGCTCCTGAAGAGTCAGCTCCTTCTACTCCCCTTCAACAAAAAAGAAAGCACCTTCCCTCTCCATCGGATTCACCTTCTGCCTCTGAGTCTACTGCCCATCAGAAGAAAAAACAGCCAGCTCCTGACTCGCCTTCCTCATTATAAGGTAATATTCAAAATTTCATCATAGATCGATCCACCTCCCCCTCTATTACTCTAAATTCTGACCCCCCTGATTTTCTTGAAACCTTTGAGGACCTCCTTGATTTTCTAAAATTTCTTATTAACCCTAAATTAGCCTCCTCCGAATGGGAAACCCCCCCCCACCTTAAAGCTCTTTAAAAAACGCTATCCAAGGACGGTTGCATTTTGCCGAAGTATCGAGACCTTTACCTCTCTGCTTTAGGCAAATGCCCGCAGAGAGAGTGTTTTTCTATTTGGGACTTCCTCCAATTAGTAAAGAATCTCCTCCCTCTTTATAAATAATTCACTATTCTTCCGTTTTTAAATTATTTTCCGTTCAAAATTAGCCCTTTTCCATCTTTTTTACTCATTTAGCGATCAAAATTCTTCTTATACATCCATCATTGCACTGGTCCTATTTGTAAAGTGGGCCTCGGCCCACTTATCATCAGGACCACAAGACAGATTCATCGTTGAGTGCGAAAGTTGTAAGTGCAAAATTGGGATGGAGATCGAGAGGTGGACGGAGGAAGGCAGGTCTAATAGTGGTCCAAAGATGGTAAATAACGTCATATTTGTGTGAGGAGAGATGTGTGTAAGCTAAAGTGTATGTAATTATTAAATTTGAGGGGAAGGAGTGTAAATAATTAATTTGTGTTGATAGAATGTATGTTTAGGAAGTGTTGAAGCTGCCGAGCTGAGCTAAAACGAGAGCAAGCTGCATAAACATAAATCTCTTCATTCATATCTGGACCACTCTGTACCATATTCCAGTGGAATTAGGATCATCTGGTCCATACGCAAGGGTCGTCAGAGGATGCTGGATGGGAATGTAAGACAGAAGCTAACGTAGCGTAGCACAGTGTACTTACAATCTGGCGAAGGCATTTGGCCGCAGGCCGCTTATAGATGAAGGAGAAATGGCAACAGGGATGTGAAAAGATGACTCAGGGCCAATGAAAAAGGGAAGGAGAAGAGAGTGTCCAAAATCAAAGGAAATTCATCTCACAAGAGGAGTGGGAGGGTGAGCAAATGGGTTAGGGGTAAGAGGGGGCAGGTGGGGTAAGGTGTAGGAAATAAGCATAGAACAAAAATGTTCAGTAAAGGGTGTCAGCACTAAAAAAAAAGAAAAATTTTTTTTTTTGCTAAAGAAAAAAAATTTTTTTTATTAATCTAAAAATTCAAATTTTTTGACCTCCTCAGGCAGGGGCTTGCCCAAGGGATGAGATTTGGTGAAAAGGGAGGGGGGAGGAGGTATCAGTCCCAAAGTATTGAGGGATATATCAGAAAAAAAATGGATGAGAAAGGGAAATTAACATTTGGGAAGTTGACAGAATCACGTGCACTGTAGTGCAGTGAAAACCAGGCGAAGGGGTAGGGTTCAAAATTCTGCCTCCTCTCCATTCCTCACTCTCAGCCAATCCCAAAATTCCTTTATCCTCATTGGCTGAGACCCCTCTTGCCCACTCGTCTCCGTTAGCGTCAAACCTAACCAACTTCCAGCTCCCGCTCTCAGCCAATGCCAAAATTCCTTCAATCCCATTGGCTGTGACGTCAGCGATCGATTTCCATCATCTCGCTGCTCTGACGCTACTTTTGGCTTTATTTCTCCCCCCCCCCCCTTCAAATTATTGCTCCCCCGTCCACAATTTTAATGTTTAGCCTACTTAACACTAAATTATCACTAAATTATACCCTTCTCCCCCATTTTTCTCTCTCATTCCACGATTTTCGCGACACTTACCAACTTTGGAGCAAAATAAGATCTGTGCAAACTTTCGGCCTTTCCTTCCACCCTTGCCTCTAAAAATTAAAATTCCAATTTTTAACATCTTCTCCCTCACTCTATCACCCACAGAAGACATTGGCTCGTGGTCCTGATGATAAGCAGGCCGAGGCTTGCTTTACAAATAGGACCAGCATTTAGAGGGATGTGAAAGAAGAAGAGCAACTCCACGGAGTAGCCGCTGGACGAGAGAGAATGGATTACCCTTTACCCCCCCTCAGCGAACTCGAGATCAGGGTAGAGAAGAGTTACGACAAGCCAACCACCATACGGCTCCTTTAAACTAGAACGGGAGGGAAGCCCCGGATGCACTTCCCAGAGTCCCCTCGAAGCGTCAGCCGTCCGCATTGCCCCGTGTGCCATACTATGCAGTGATGAAAATTCACCTATTGTGTCTGGCCGCATGGAGGACACGGAGGTGTCGGCCCTTGTCAATACCGGCGCCACTCTGTCCGTCATGAATAGCCAGTGTTTTCAGCGCTTGAGAGGCCGAATCCTGCACAAAACGGTCCCCCTCCAACAAAACTGTAGATGGCCACCCCCTTCCAGTGATAGGCAGATACATGGTGACCCTCACATTTGACGCGCTAACGCTACCGCGTTAAATATATAATTGAAATCCAAAGTGAATGCACAGTATTCCCTGTTAAGAAACAATAATTAATAGATTCTGAAAAAAATTCATCGCCGCCACGGCGGGAATCGAACCCGCATCTCTCCAGATTCATGCCAGAGCGTGCTAACCATTTGCACCACGCGTCGGACAACGAATATTTTCAGAATTTGACCTTTTAAGTTTTTCTTCTTGAGACGTGACTGAGACAGCGTGTTTCCGGGGGCTTCAATTTCCGACTGGCGTAAGCTACCGGATGACGGAAACCGTCATCCGTCTCCTGCTCGAGTACGCCGGCTACCGCAATATCCGACGCATCGGTTGACAGGAAAAATTTCCGTCCAAAGTCGGGGTACAGGAGAAGGGGCTCGGTCATTAATTTCCTCTTCAGTACTTCGAACGCTTCCTCCGCTTCTGGAGACCATCTAAAAGGGGTGTCCTTCTTCACTAAATGGACCAAGGGGGCTGTAAGATCGGCGTAGCGATCGATAAAACGCCGGTAGTAGCCGGTTAGGCCTAGGAAGGCTCGAACGTTCCGGACACTACGGGGGCGAGGAAATTCTTCAATGGCCTGGATGTTCCACGGGTCCGGCTGGACCCCTTCTGCGGAAATAAAATGTCCCAAGTAAGTGAGGGATTCCTTCGTGAATTGGCACTTTGCTGGCTTCAACTTTAAATTGTAGGCCCTTAGGCGGTCAAATACCCTCTGTAACCGTTCTGTGTGTTGTTCAAATGTCTGGGAGGCCACCATTATGTCGTCGAGGTAGACGAGAACTTGCTCTTGTCGCATTCCCATTAATACGTGGTCCAATAAATGCTGGAACGTAGCGGGACTGTTCTTCAGTCCAAATGGTAAGTAGTTAAATTCAAATAACCCTTTCCTGCTGATGAACGCAGTTTTCTCCACGTCACGTGGGTGAACGGGAACCTGCCAATAACCGGATACCATATCCAGTGAGCTAAAATATTTGGCGTGAGCTAGTTGGTCGATAATTTCGTTTATGAGGGGGAGGGGGTACGAATCTGGGACTGTTTTCACATTTAGGGCCCTGTAGTCGACGCAGAATCTGTAGGTGGAGTCTTTTTTCTTCACTAAGACGATGGGTGACGCAAAAGGAGAGGCGCTTTCTCTTATTATTCCTTGCTCTAACAACTCATCCACTTGTCGGTCCAATTCGCCCTGCAGCGCGAACGGCACCCTGTATGCCCGCTGCCTCGTCCTTTTTCCTGTGCAGTGTGCCTGAATGACAATCTATGATGAATCGGTGCTTTTTGAGGATATCGTGTCCCATTATCATGTCGTATCGTGGAGTGTCTATGACAAGGGATACTATGGGGTGTTCAAATCTAATCCCGTCAAATGTGAGGGTCACCATGTATCTGCCTATCACTGGAAGGGGGTGGCCATCTACAGTTTTCAAATTATGTTGGAGGGGGACCGTTTTGTGCAAGATTCGGCCTCTCAAGCGCTGAAAACACTGGCTATTCATGACGGACACAATGGCGCCGGTATCGACAAGGGCCGACACCTCCGTGTCCTCCATGCGGCCAGACACAATAGGTGAATTTTCATCACTGCATAGTATGGCACACGGGGCAATGCGGACGGCTGACGCTTCGAGGGGACTCTGGGAAGTGCATCCGGGGCTTCCCTCCCGTTCTAGTTTAAAGGAGCCGTATGGTGGTTGGCTTGTCGTAACTCTTCTCTACCCTGATCCATTCCTTACTGGACAACATCTTTTCCGCCAATGTTTGATAAAATCCCAGGTTTCTCTAATAAAAAATCACATGACTCCACAATTATAAAAGAAATTTCCTTACTACACATTAATTATCAATTTAATAATTATATCAAAATTTATACAGATGGGTCTTCCAACCCAAATACTAAAAGTTATTCTGGTGCTATTTTTTCCCAGAATTTAATTTCTCTTCAAAATTTAAATTTAATACTTCCTTTTTGAACATAACTACTGAACTTTACTCCATTATAGAAGCCACAAAATGGGCCACAAAATTTTACAATTCTAAAATAGTTATTTTTACAGATTGCAAATCTGCACTTTTTAGCCTTTTCCAAAATCCCCTTAAAACTAACTTTAATGTATTCACAAATGATCTTTTATTTCATACTTTTAAACATTTATCACATAACAATATCTTAATAATTCAATGGATACCTGCCCATGTGGGCATTCCTGATAATGAAACTGTAGATAGGCTGGCTAAAGAAGCTTTAAATCACAACTCACATATTCCAACCCCATCATTTATTTATCAAATCAAATTAACAAATAAAAAATTACTAATAGAAGAATTGCAATCTTGGTATAATAATAATAGATCTCAATCCCACCGCTATAAAATTAATCCCAAAATTCAAAAATTCCATGACTTTAATTTGAAAAAAAACGAAACAAATGCCATTCTTCGAATTAAAACCAATACAGCACTAACTAACTATAGACTCTTTCAATATAAAATTATTGATTCTCCTAATTGTCCAAACTGCAATACTTTTCACACATTAGAACATATTATTTTCAATTGCAAAAGTTATGATAATGAAAGAAGACAATATTTCTCAAAACTTTCAAAACTTAATATTTTATCTTATGACTTTCAAAGTATCTTATTTTCTTCAAACTCAAAGCTAATACCTGTTCTGTATAACTATCTCATTCAATTTCTGAAGAGCTCAAAAATTCTTGATATTTTATAAAAAAAAAATTACAAATACTATCATCATCATCATCATCCTCAAGCAGCCATGGGCTACGGAGGTCCAACCAGACCACGCAGTTTAATTCTCCAAGCATATCTGTCCTGAGCTACATCTGCTGCATCCGGCCACTGCACACCAATTCTAACAAGGTCCTGTTTGACATTGTCTGCCCACTGCATCCTAGGACTCCCCTTCTTTCTGAGTCCTTTAGGCACACTGTTCATAACCCTATTAGCCAATCTATAATTATCCATACGGGCAACATGGCCAAACCAGCGGAGAGCAATATGCTGCTTAAAGGAGGTTGCAGACTCCTTTGCCTAACCTCATCATTAGGTACAAAGTTAAACCATCTAATACCCAAGATACTGCGTAAGCATCTAGAATCAAAAGCATCTAGTTTCCTGTTATCTTGTTTACACAGCGTCAAGTTTCACTACCATAACTAACCCTAGAAAGAACCAAACTATTATACAGTCTAATTTTAGTGTTTAGGTGTATACGCCTATTTCTCCACAATCTCCATAGATTCTTAAAAGTCCCGGCAGCAATACCTATTCGTCTGTTAATCTCATGCCGCACATCACCAGTATCAGTTACATAGCTCCCAAGGTAATTAAACTGTAACACCTGCTCAAGACTGCAACCATTCAGATTAACTGAATCACAACCTGCCTGACCAATTTTCATCACTTTAGTTTTTTCTCTGTTTATAACCAAACCTACTCTACTACCAGTCTCATCAACAGCTCGAATGAAAGAGTTCATCTCATCAACATCATTTGCCAAAAGGGCTAAATCATCAGCATAATCTAAATCAGAAATTTTCGTATCTCCAGCCCATTTAAGGCCAAAATCTTTTCTTCGAAGCGAATTTCGCATAACATAATCAATAACCAAAGTAAAGAGAAAAGGAGACAAAATGCACCCTTGTCGAACACCAGACGTAATGCTAAACCAATTGCTACAAGACTTACCAACTCTCACACATGACTCATTGTTATTATAGAGAGCTTTCATTATATTAACTAACTTGTCTGGTATACCATATGATCTCACAATCAACCACAAATTATGACGATCAACAGAGTCGAAAGCCTTTTTGAAATCAACAAAGTTAGCAACCAAAGGTTTCTGAAACTCTAAACATTTCTCAAGAATCTGCCTAAGTGAAAATATCTGATCCACACATCCCCTACCACTTCTGAATCCACATTGCTCATCACGCAATTGCCTGTCAACCAGATTCTTAATTCTATTAAGCACAATCATGGAAAGAACTTTACCTGGAACAGAGAGTAGGCTGATACCCCTATAGTTATCACAAGAACTGCGATCACCTTTTTTGAAAATAGGGATAATAATAGCTCTGGTAAAATCTTTAGGAACCATGCCTTTATCATAAAAGTTATTCAAAATTTCAGTCATCCAAGTGGTAACCGAAACATTCCCAGATCTGAGCATTTCTGTAGTAATTTCATCTACCCCTGGGGATTTATGAAGTTTAAGTTTAGAGATAGCCAAACTAACTTCAGATTGTGTTATAGGGCCAACATTAAAGCTGCCAATGCATCTATCATCATTACAAACAATGGGAGTAGAACTAACCACATTGTTTAGAACATCACTGAAATGCAAACAGAAAACACAGCGGCAGATTCTCCCTCAACAGAGGCCCACCAGTGCAGCAAGCCCAGGATCCATAATCAAACTCAAATCCATAAACAAGTCCAGTCTGGTAGGTATAAATGGTCAGCACCAGGACCCTGTGAAGTTGACCACACCTCAGCAGGGTACTATACCATCATTAATACTATACCATCTATTTAACTTAATTCAGATTCAAAAAGCCTCTGAATGAGTTTGCTTTTATAAAGCAAGAATATTCAATTTATGTTATGTGTTCTACTACTACTACCCTGATCTCGAGTTTCGCTGAGGGGGTGTAAAGGGGAATCCATTCTCTCTCGTCCAGCGGGTCCTCCGTGGAGTTGCTCGGTCTCGATTTTGCTGCCGGTTTCGTCCTGTTTGGTATCGCGGGTCACGTGGGCGTAGGGTCGGGGGCGACGCACACTGACGGGCGTAATGGCCCACTCCACCGCACGCAAAGCACGAGACACCCTGGTGATCCGCCAAGGGGTGCCGCTGTTGCTGGGGCTGACTGGTATGGCTCCTCTCTCGCTGTCCCTCAATCTGGTGGAGGCGCTCCCCCAAACGTACTAGATCTGCCTGGATCTGGCACAGCGGAAAGGCTGCCAACAGATCCTGTAGCTGGGGCAGAGGGTTCGACTCTGTGTTCCTAGCAGGGGTTTCCTCGTCAAGTGCTCGTATGGCTGGCGTTCGTCCGGAGGCACGCTCATTGCTCTCCTCCAGTGTAGCTTTTGCTAAAGCCTTCTCCTCTACATCTCTTCCTGTTCTTATCTTTGGCATTGCTTTCCCTGCTTTCTGCGCCAGGAGCTTGTATCTGCACTTCTTCCTTCACTCGATCTTTCTGTATACTCAACATGGCTTTTCGCTTTTGCAATCTGTCGCCCTGCTCTTTCCTCTCATCGTTAGGAATGCGAATTTCTTTAGTAAATTGCTTTAAATCCCTTCAAGTGACCAATTGATTGCATGCAGCGTTGTTAATTCAGCCATTATCACTTCTCATTTCAAATTCTCATAATGGAAAAAAAGTCTCATAAAGAACGTCCAAAGTGTGTTGCAGATGAAGTGAAGCATCGCTCGGATTGTTTCAATCCCAAACCTCTGGCTGATGGTAGGGATATTATAGCATGGGAAGTTTCTATTGGAATCCATTGTATCTGTGGACAAAATGGCAGTTATTAAGGACTGAGATCGACGTGGTTCCCTTTCAAATGGTAAAAGAGGTAAAACTAAAAGAGGTTGACCTTGATTCCAGTCTTATGGAATATATTTCAGATTGTTCTGAAGAAATTTAACCTACACAGAATGCCATTCCTATCAACCCTTGTGGATCTGTAAGTGATAATTGTAAAACGAAAACAGGTAACTCATCCGAAGATATAAATTCTAAGATTTTAATGTCTCCATATAGTAACGTGTTGGTAGAGTACGCAAGGATTAAGATACAAGTTGTAATCTCTATTACACACTTAAATATATACTTAATGTATATTAAGAGAAGTATTTATGGAATATGGTAGCTCCTAGTCGCCAAAGTATCAAAACCCCTCAACTTTCCTTACATGAGAAGATGTTGAGTACGCACTGCAGCGTATATCGTGAGGTAAACTAACTTGTTATTAAACGCATTCTCTAAAAATTAATCACATGGAATTTGTATATTAAATCATAGTTGAAAAATCATCTTAACACTGTATTGTACTAAAGCTGTTAAAGTTTGCACGCAATAAAAAGTAAATAAAAATAACGTATCCTTTATGTGAACCACAAAGGCAGTTTGCATGATAACTTGGAATTGCACCGTGTTCTCGTATTGCAACGAAATGGCCAGCTCCATGTCTTTCGAAATATATCTTTTACACTTGAGAATGACCATCTTCGGGAACTGCCAAAACATATCGCCATGTTTTATCTGAGTTACGTCATTATTCATTATTTATCAGGTGTTAATGGGTTTTTAATTGGTAACCTGGTACTTGATGTTACTTTTTTTGTCTCTTATAACTACTAAGCTATATAAATACTGCTTTGAATTTTATCATGTAATTTTCATAAATCTCGGTACCCTGTAGGTAAAAAGAGTAAAGTCATAGCACTGCGATCAGCTTAAAGATCATCAGTGTATTCGCTGACATTCGATGTCAATTTAACCAAACTCAGCTCAAGGAGCGATCTAGAGAGTTTAAACTCTCAAAATGAAAGACAATTTCGGTGTGTTGAATGGGCCAATCAGAGAGCAGATAACGCTGATTATCTAGCTAACCCGATTGAAGGGAACAAGCTATTTTGAAGTCTCCTGAACAGAAGCATAAACTGAAACTTTGGTACCTGAGGTAGCCACCATGTCTTGCCTGAATCATAATCACCAGCACCAGACTAGTAATGCGATATTCCCAATTTCGAGTTCCCACTGTATCAGCGTTGAGATTTATCTCCCATAAGCTCCACCCTACTCTCGGTGTGAAAGGGAACACCGATGAGATTACAAAGGTCGCGGTCATTCTGATGGGTTGTTGAGCCCTGACCATGTATGAAGGAGAGCCATACCCTGTGCACGTTACAGAACATGCTGGAAGGCCCAGACAGAAAGCTCTCATCTGTCTGCCAAGTGTAATCCAGTGGGTCCCCTTCCCCAACCTCCTCTGAACCTTTGTGGTCCTTATGACCTGGCGGTTTAGCCCATTGAATGCACAAAAGTGTCACTTAGAGGTAAACAACCCAAACCACAACAAAATTCAGCTTCAGTTAATTCTTTCAGTTTCTCTGTCAGCGAGGTAAAACTCTGGCTGGACTTTAAGGCTATTCATTTTTTTCACCTAATTGACGGGGAAAAAATTAATACTGTAGTCTTGTCCCTAATAGCAGTTGAACATTAGACCGAATGATTCCAGCACATATCGATTACCGTCACTAATAAGATCATTTCAGTGAAAATGAAACGATGTAAATTAAAGCCTTTTGAAGGGTTTGAAAAATATGAATCATCATATTTCGTTAGTACCTGTTCAACTCAAAAAGAACTTTCATTAATCTCTTAAAACAAAACGTTTCGTCACTCCCTGCACACCCCCCCCCCCCTCCCGAAGTGAAGGGACAAATCGTTGCTGCACGTGTTAAGTCCTTGATTGTGATATTTTATCAGTAAAACATCATATCTTTAGCAATATATGTTAAATGTTTGAAATTTTGGAATTATTCCACCGTCAGAGATTGCAATTAAAACTTTTGGGAGATTCAAAAACTATGAATCATAATAGTTTATCAAACACCTATTCAACGAAAAAATAATTCTTTGCTTTTGGAAATAAATATTATCACTAAAAACAAGAAAAATTGTGCTTGTGCTGATGGTGAAATGTTACCATTAATATTAAAAATTTCTAATATAATTACATCGATTACAATATTGAAATGTTTGCCATTTTCAACTTTTTTCACTGTTTGATGGCGCAATTAGTTGCATGGAGATTTCGCAAGTACGAATCGTACTATTTCACAATACCTAACCAACACAAAAGAATTTTTGATCCGTTTCTAAAAACAAAGAATTTGACAGACTGACGACAAAGTGAAGCATTCGCTCTTTTGTTTCTGAAAAGGAACAAAAAAAGTCTCCCAGAGGAAGCCTTTCGCTTATGACTCTGTCAAAAGCAAATTATCCTTTGGACGCTACTATAACCTTTCAGTCTGGGCCAGATGACTCTTACTTGAGACCCAAAGCTAGGATATCTTTAGGTCCTCTGACTTATTTATATATAACCTTTTGTTTACTGTAGAACTTCACATTTTCGTGCATTATGATTAACAAGCAAATTTATCTTCTGTTGCTCGGGTTTTTCTCTTTCTTTAAAGCAGTGATACTCAAACTTTTTTTTGCTCACGGCACATCGTATATTTCGCCGTGAATACTGATGGCACTAAAAATTTGGTGGTAATACTACGGGAAATTCGCACATGCGCAATTTGTCTTCAATAATAGCCATTTTTGTGGAGTCGTTTGTAAACGCAGAGAACTTTTTTTTAAGTTCTGACGTGTATTAAGGTTAGTACTACGCTGTGTGTATTAACGGTATGCTTTGTGTAAGGCCCGTATCTAGAAAAAAATCGAGGCAGGCCCCAAGAAACAAAATCGAGTCAAAAAAAGAAATGTCAAAGGGGAGGCCAAGAGACTTCATTTCCAATGCACTCTAACATTTCATCCTCTACTTGAAGGTTTTTAAAAAAAATCTTCAAAAATGCATAAAATATAAATAAATTTAATAAGTTTTCCCTCTTTTACCCTTATTGTATTCTAAAAGGAAGGGGGGGGGGGTCCCTTTGCACCCCCTAGATCCGTCCCCGCTTTGTGCCCTGCATGTTATTCCATTTTCATATGGATAAGTTTTTTATTAAACGGAAAAAAGTTAAATGAAGAATCAGTTTCAGGAAGGAGCAACAAAATGGTTTCTAAATTTCCTTTTATCTACAATTCCATCCCAAATTTTTCGGCACATCCTTTGAGAACCACTGCTCTAAAGTATATGGGATTTCACTCTCCACGTCGCAAGCTTTCATTTCGCATAAAACGCTTACGATTGATTCTCCTCTACTAATAAAATTTTGCCTCCCCTCTTTTTGGGGAGGGAAGAAGTGGATGTATTTTGGGATTCCGAACATAGTCTCCACGTCAGAAGTTTCTAAACTCGAAAAAACAATATTGTCTCATTCACAAAATGGAATTTTTCAAATAATTTCGTATTTCAATTCAAGTTCCAGCACTTGGATACAATTTGTCAGTCATAGAAAATTCTATAACGAAATAAAATTAAATATGGGCAAATTGTGCTATGGTGGGTTTAAGTTGTGCAGAAAATTTGTACGTACTCGACCGCTGTGGCAAGCAGCTGCTTGAGGGGGTATTTATTATTTATTATATTTAATAATGTAATATACAATGAAAAGGAAAAGCATTATTTACAGGTTAATGCAATTTTATTAATATTAATGTAAATATTATTAATACTAATATAATTAATGCAATTGTTATTAATGTAATTTGCCATAATTGAATATATTTCGAAACATTTGGTAAAAAATAATTGGGCATTTTTATCTGTTGTTAAATGATAAAGAACAGAAAGATGTTTAAAATAATTGAAACCCGATTTCCAGACCAGATGTAATGAAATATCGATTTCTGTGAATGGAGGGTATAAATCAGATCCACCTGGGTTACTACAAATCGACCCGAATATATTTACTTACTATTTAGTATATTGAACGTCTTGTTAACCGGCTAAACGAAGGTTGGATTACCAAGGGTGTAAGCCTTGCACGTCTCCGTCTACTCGGTTAACACATAGATATAACATGTAACTGAACACATAACAAATAACTCCTGAGCTAAAGTATACTTAAACAATAACAGAAATCTTATTCCCCATTTAACTCCCAATATATTACCATTTCTTACCACCGCGATTTTACAGACGTCCGCACTTAATGCGGTGCAACCAATCTTCTGAGCGTCCAACGCTCGACAAACAGCAAGGATATTGGCTAAAAGAAATACAACAAGTATGCACTAACATAAATTCACTACTGCATAAACACATAAGTTCCCTAACTAGATAAATGGTATATTGAAGTTCAGACCTACTTTGATTAGATGAGGATGCGAAGGAGAACGACCTCGACGAAGAGGAGTTGTAGGCAATTCTAACAGAGAGACATGGCCTCTTCTCCAACGTTAACGTATTTTTCATTGTTTCGTAATGAATTATTCTGTTGCGTACAACACTATTCTACGACTTGGTTTGTTACGTATAACAATAGTGAAGTCAACGCAATTGATGTCTTAGTTATTTACAAAGTCTTATCTGCGTTGCCAAAGGTATACTCAGAAACTTTCAATGAGAGTTAACATGTTTTGGTCTATTTGTAATTTCTTTTATTTTATGCTTGAGTGTTTCATTTCTGGAGACTCCATTAAAAAACGTATGATACTCAGATCCACAACCTTAACACCCCCCAACATAAGCACACTTGGGTACGCCTAGTGTTGCCAACTGTCCCGCATCATCAATATTTATCCTGCTTGTCGTACCAAAGCCATATGGGACACCGCATTGACTGATCCGAGAATACTGTCGATCACATGACGTGCATTAGATCTAATATGAGAAATGAGATTTAGGGACAGTTCAAACTCCACTTATCTGTGCAACCCCACTCTTTAAATAGCTGAGACTCTCTCGAAATTCAGATGAAGAATCATCTAACTAATTTTGGTCAACTGCTCAAAGAGTGATTTTTGCTGTTTATTCATAAGTAGCATGTGCCGACGCAAACTTCTCATCACAAAGATACGATATTCTGACCTGGAAATTATAATTGATATATTGAATTTGAATGGAAAAATTGAATGATAAGCCATTTGTGGAATGTTGCATTTTTGAGAACAATATTCAACATACTATTGATATGGATTGGAAAATATTAATGGAAAATGAAGGTCTTTGCTATTTTTTGAAATTTGTGGTAAAAATATGTTCTAAACCATTTTACATTATTATTATTTTATATTAAGTATACCGGGCCCCAGGCCGGATCTATGGGACGGCGGAGGAGGGAGGGGAGAGCTGTATAGTCCAACCAGGCAGGTGCGCAAGATTAAGTTTCGGTAGGGGGGTCTGAGAATTCAGTTTGGGGGAGACTCCGGGAATTTAACTTCAGTGGAACAGAAATGTTTAGATTAAAGTTTATGGTTAAATTCTACCTTAACTGTGTATTACCGTATTTCTTCGATTCTAAGACGCCATCGATTCTAAGACGCACTTTAATTTCAGCACCACCAACAGACAAAAAGTTTTGATTCTAAGAAATAAAAAATAAATAAATTGCTAAAATATATCTAACAAATATTTTTATTATAATAGAATTCAATTTACTAACAACAATAGTACTTATTTATCAGTAAGTATTCTATTCATCACTTCCTTCTGAATCAATATCAGAGTCTGATTCTTCTGAGCCGTCTTTTCTGCGATTCTAAGACGCCATCGATTCTAAGACGCACCCCGTTTTTAGAGACGTTTATGTGGGAAAAAAGTGCGTCTTAGAATCGAAGAAATACGGTACTCTCTTGGGATAGGAGGAGCATATCGAAATAACATAAAGCCTTTGATATTGTTACAAAGTCATATAATTAAACGAATTAATAAAAACAAAAACATGCACGTGTAATAAGCAAATGTCATGATGCAAATATTTTGCCTATAAGGAATTAAAAAAATTAATTGCTTATAATGTACCTATGACGTAAGCGGATGTGTGACGTCATAGGGGCAAAGCACTGTCTGTGGGGGGTATTATCCTGCGAATACAACTATTAGCTTATTGGCAAATTTGCAGCACGGTGAGGTAGCTTTGATCCTGGACCTTTCAGTTCTAACTTCATCTGGTATGACTCAGATGTTTGCGCTAAACGAAAAGGAAATGAAGAATAGATAACACGAACGTATTTTGGAGATTGGAGCTTCTGCAGCAGTTAAAAATTCTTTGATATAATATTAGAGTTGAGTTAAAATTTTTATATTTGATTTTATTGTTTGAGATGGCTTTCGTTAAAGTACCTACTTCCTACATACGCTCAAAACATACAAAATAAACCTAAAGAATATTGATGTAATCAGTCATTGAATTCGCATTTACTACAATGTGAGATAAAGCGCCAATATACCTACTCAACAAGAGTAATTCCAAAGAAGTACCTAGAAACCCACGCTCCTGAAAAGTTCGTCCCCCCTCCCTTCGAACCTCCAGCTGTCATACTAAATCTCAAACTTCATTACCGCTTTGAAATCCAAAACACTTGTCTTTACATAATTTTATTTCAGTCTTTAATTTCATGTCCGGCACCAAAATATTAAATTTAAAAAAATATAAAATCTCATACTATTTAGTTTGGCAAATGAGAAATCATACACAAGTGAGATTTCCCAAAACTGAATTTTCGGACTCCTCTCAAAACAAAAATCTCGGACCTCCCGAAAACAATCTCCCTCCCACTGAAACGAAATTCTTGGATCGTCCTGAAGCTAAATCCGGCCTTGCGGGCTAACTATCTTCTTTTGAAGGGAATACGAACTCAGTGACTGATTGCACAATCCATGTATTTCAGGTTTATTGTCTAAGTTTTAGGGTGTTTATAGGTAGGCCAGTTTTTTAAATTTATTTTTCATTTTTATTATACCACAAAAAGATGCAGAAAACAAATCCTGCCCACAAAAGTTTTATCTTATTTTACTCCATTGTAAACAGCGGAAAGAAAGAAATTTGAAATATTCATAAAATAATTTCACATAAAGTCTCTGCAAGATTAATTTCATACATTTGATATAAATGTATAAAAATTAATCTTGCAAAGACTTTTACTCTTAAAAACCTTAATGTTTCAATAATCCAGCTTTAGGAAAAAAAAATGAGGCTCATATTGTTTTCAAAAAAATATAGCACTCGATTTTAAACTTTTGCCCAATATTTTTCTCTTTTGCGTTTGTCTTTGGATTAGAAAAAGTTGATAACTACTTATCTATTCCATGGTATTATGATTTTTCCCAAATGTCAGAGCAATTTGCAAGTGGATTAAATATTTTGTTTAAATGTTGACCAAAAATTAAGCTGTCTAAAAAACTAATAACTTACTAGATTGAAATTTTATGGGGAGCAAAAAGGGAAAAATGTCTTTTTTTATATTATATATTATACTAATCGAAAATAGTGTACGACAAGTAACGTTTAAAAAGCTTTTAAAATATTAATTTCTAAAGATATAATTTGCCCATTACTTTATGTTAATAGGAGCGTTACTAAATATTTTACTTCCTTATTTCCTTTTCCCACTACCACACTCATTTGGAAAATTTGTGAAGTTCTCTATCGCCATGAAGTTAAAACATATAATTCTTAAAATTATCACATTTTTAAATTAAAAAAAATGTTAAAAATATTTTAAGAGAAAAAAAATAATGTTACGAAAATATGAATGCCATTTCTCTTCTGATAAAGATATAGTAAGCGTTAAAACAATAATCTGGAAATCGTAAAGATCAACAATCCACTAGCAGAAATATTTCGCAGTGTTAGACCCAACTTTCCTACAAGCTTCGCTCTTACTCTCCTACCCAGCTTTGCCTCTGGTGGAAATTACTACCGAACTCATACTGTACAACGGGATGCAAGCGAATATTGTCAGTGACACTTTACAGCACCCCCGAGGGAATGGTTGACGACGCCCCTTTTGCCTACCTCGTTAATCCCTCATTTGCATTCTCATTGCTAATCGTTCAGAGAGGGAAAGCAATATTGAAAACTCTCGGCCGGTAAGCTGGATTATGGCGATAGGAGTATTCAGACAGCTTGGTATCCAAAGGATTAATGGTAGATTATGATGGGCAAAGGGATATACAATGTGGGAGTTGTCGCCTTTTAACTCCGGGGAAGTTGGAAAGCACAACTTTTTTTTGTTTTAGGAAATAAATACGTACGTGTTCTGAACACGTTTTGTATTAATTCTGGTTTTGGCTAAAATAATTGAATTTTTATAGATTAGAAGCAATAATTTGTAATATTGCATAAAGTTCCAGGATGATTGATTTTTCTCTTGACTATTCAAATTCTTCAAATAGCATGCATTGAAATACATGATATATGAATTTTGGACATTCAAATTATCTTTGGTGTCATTTTTCGAAAAAAAATATTTTACAAATGAAGGACATTCAGTATTTCGCTTTGAAAGCTCTCTAAAGAATTATATATTTTTTCTGAAAAAACATGTTTTGCCCTGAGTGAAACTCGAACCCACGTCTTCTGTATATTTACATGCCAACAACGTTCCCTCTACGATGCGAAGACACTGCCAAGATGGGCCTCGCGCAGATCCATCATTCTCCGTGTACGAAAGTTCGCAAAAGATGAACCCAACAGCCCGGCGCACGAAGAATTTCTTCTGCGGGCACTATCTCCAAAAATGAGAGAGAACGTTGAATGCCAGGTGTTCTAACCACTCAGTTATCAGCAGCTTCTTCATTTCTCTCACAATGGTGCCTATAAATCATTACAATTTTTCGCGCTCTTGACGCCATCTATGATCGAGAACGATAAACATTTCTATATTTGCCCCAAGGGAAAAATTTGTTGCAATGTTCAAATGTTTCACGTTCCAAATCACAGATGGCGCTACGAACAGCGACAAAATGGGATAATCTATAGTCATAGTTGTCCGGAAAAAAACTAGCTGTTGATGGTATAGTGGTTAGAACACCTGGAATGTATTCAGGAGATGTGGGTTTGAATATCGCTCAGGGGGAAACTTATGTTTTGAGATTGGGGTGGGAGTGGCTCAGTTGGCAGCATGCCAGGCTTGTAATCTTCAGTTCCCAGATTAGGGGATAGCGATGGGCTTGGAAAGGTCGCTTCCATCAGATGGGATGTTAAGCCGTGGGCCCATGTGTGGGAGAGCCATACCCTGTGCACGTTAAAGAACATGCTTGGATGGCCGTTATGAGAGGTTACCATCTGTCTCCTAACAGCTGTCCTGTGGGCCCAACCTTCTCTGAGCCCTCGTGAACATCGTAACCTGGCCATTTAGCCTATTGTGTGCACAAAAGTGCAACTCAGAGATAAAACAACCCAAACAACTCAACCCATGTTTTGAGTAAAAATATTTCTTTAATTCTATACTTAGAAGTAATCTGTATCTCTTTACTCTTGAGCTTTATAATGATTTGATACGGCTGTATAGCAAGGTCAAATCTGATAGTGGTAGTGGGAGAAGTCAAGGGGTCATGCCCCTCCCCATTTTAAAACTTCCCCATTTTAATATAAGCAAAAAAATTTTAAAACGCTAGTAAAGATATAGGCAAAAATCATTAAACTTATGCATATTTCATGCATTTTTCAAGAAATGTTTTAAAGAGCTCTAAAAAGGAGGGAAATGGTTAGACTACAATCGAAATACAGTCTCTTGCCCCCCCCCCCCCCCCTTTATTTTTTACGGGCTCGTTTGCATCACTTGGCCCATTTTGTTGCATGTTATTAGAAAAGCGGAAACAAAGTAAGCAAGCTACAAAACCAGTCACCTTCTGCGAGGTAAGAACTTGAATGGAAAGCACAAGGAGAGGAAGCTGTTGCCTTTGGAGGAGTCTGATCTCGAAGGATGGTGGTGGTGGAGGAGGAGGAGGGGGAGACTGGAACAGAAGGAACAGAAGTTGGGATGCTGGAAGAGCCACTTGGAAGAGAACTGGATGCAAGGGGATCTACTTCACTTTTGGTGACGTGAAAAAATTATCTCGCTGGAAATCTAGTAAGGAAAAAAATGATAATTAATTCTCTATTTCATTAAAATGTAATTTTTTAATTTATTATTACCAATTGTTTATATTAACTTCGGATATAGGTAGAAGCGTAGTAGGAAGATAGAGAATAAAGGAATTCAGTGACTTCTTTGTTTATGGATCTTGAAAACTTATTTTGTGGCCATTCACGTGATGACTTCTGAACAATGAAAAGAGCAGGATGAAAAACGAGTTAAAAAGTTTTAATACACCACTAAAAATTACTTTCATTGGAGCTGTTGATGAGACTGGTAAGGTGTTGGTGACAGAGAGAAACTAAAGTGATGAAAATTGGTCAGGCAGGTGGCACTTTAATTCGTTTCACCCTTGAGCAAGTGTTCCGATTTAATTATCACTGGATTAACACTGGACTCAATATTAATTATCACTTGACTGAACATAATATATATATATAGCACATTTCCATCATAGTATAAGGATCAATATCCATCATAGTATAAGGATCAATATCCATTACACTGTAGGAAAATGCTGGTCACACCTGGTCTTGGGTGATCCATGTTTCAAACCAATAGTCCTCCGGTTGGCTTATTTACATGGTGTAAATTTTCCTACCACAGAGAATTTTAGGGGACTAAACAATTATAAAAGCATTATTTAAGAAGAATCGTCTGTTTATAAAAGAAAAATAAATCTTAACCGTTGCTTCTTTTATACAAACACTTACATGACATAGAATGCCCTGATAAAATAAAGTCAACATAGAGAATAGACAAATATTAGCACTCGCCTCTGAAGTCTGAGACCACGAAGTGTTCCAGGTAACTAGTTTGCAATCGCTGCAATGCTTGGATTTCCAAACTCAGTTCTTCATGGAGAACACTTTCTAATTCGCATTTCTTCCCCAATTCCCGCACTTTGGACTGGAAGGAATAGGAAACATTTCTGAAAAGTACTTTAAAGAACCTTAAGTAGCGAAAACGAATAAAAATAAACTTCATTTCAACATTTCTTAGATTGAGGATTTTTGGTATTTTTCCTAAAATGGTTTCTTAAGTAAAGTTCCTAAAGTAATCCTTAATAACACTGGTTTACAAGAATTTTATAACTGCCTTTAACTATTTTTCAAGTGCTGATGTCAGATCTGGCCTTAAAAAATGGCTAGCACGCCACGTTTTTATGTTATTGGTAATTTTGACTCGTGTTAGAATCTTCCTATACTTAACACTTCCAGGCAACTGGGAGGATACTGGATATTTTACTTTTTGTGGCTAGAAACACTGATTGCGAAGTGGGAGAAAACATGTAACAGTAATCTAACCTCAGACCGCCATTTGTTGTTTTCATTATAGGAGGAACATGTGCTGTACCTTGAAGAGTGAATTTTGGCATTTAAATGGCACAAAGTCAGCATCGTAAATGAGTTATTGTGCCAGATAAATTTTGTTATGTGTGTGGAAATTATATTTTAAAATCCCAGGGTCGTTCTCTGACAAATATTGCCTATAACTTGTATTTTGGATGTCATGTTGGAGATCAGGACAAAACATGGGCTCCACATGTGTGCTGCATTTCGTGCATTGTTGCTTTGAGTGAATAGTTGAGAAAGGTAAGATAAAATCCATGCTCTTTGCAGTTCCAATGATTTGGAATTAGCCAACTAGTCATTTGCATGATTTCTATTTTTGTTTAACTAAAGTGTCGTGCTTTTCAAAAAAGAACAAAGCAAAATACAATATCAAAATGTGCTTTCAGTCATAAGGCCAGTTCCTCATGTAGAAGATATTCCTATACCAACACCTCCAACTAACTGGGAGGAGATGGATTCCCATTCATCAGAGGAAGACTTTGAGGCACATACAGATTCCGATCCTACATACACCCCTAAAAAGTTAGATGAGTCTCATCTGATTCAGCAAATGAACTAAGTGATCTTGTTCGAAACCTAGGACTTTTTGCATGAAAATCAAATATCAAAATATCAAATATAAAAAAAAAATCAAATATCAGTGTTGCTTTTCTTCATAAGGGAAAAATTCGTTTTCACCGGTGTCACTGAACAGTAGTAAATATCCAAAACTTATTGCTGAGATTTGTACTTTTAAATTATTCCTGAAAATATTTAGTTAGGCGGATTTTTATGTTACCGAATCGAAGAAGCTTTCTCATGTAGCTTGTTCCATAGATATACTGATATAATCGCTGAAGTATTTGCTAAATTTTGACGATCACTCCAGCTGCAAATAAAATTTCGATGGATTAGCTCAGGTAAGTTGAGAGTTGTTATCAGTATATCGATCGAGTGAGACTTATTAAGTGTATTATTTTTATAGTAGCTTAGTGTATGAGTGTATTTTATACTATTTGTTAAAACTAATATCCCCTACACCATTAACATACATTCATGTTGGACTTGGATGTAGAACCAAAGTTAGATGTTTTACGCACCCTAAGCAGAAACGCAAGGGTATCAAGGTAATTAGGAATGCTAAATTTAGAAAACAATTCATACGTTGAGGATACTCAACGTATGAATTGTTTTCTAAATTTAGCATTCCTTACTTTCTATAGCATTCTGCCGCGTACAAAATTCATTACAGAATTATTTTTACCCAATGAAAACAACTGACCTTGTAAAGAGTAATGGACACACGTGTACTAACCGAGAGGTCGCAACGCGAAATAAACGTGATTCATAGGATTCACAACGTGAGTCATAGGATCACACGTTCGCTGGTAAATTGAGGAAAAGACGATTTATAAAAACTGTGAGAGCGTTTAGAATTACAGATTTAAAAAAAAAATTATATCTTACTTTCAAACAATTAGCTGATTTTTCTTCCGAGGAAGAAATAATATTTTGTTATAGATTGCTACTGCGTAACATTACTTCGTAGGAAAGAATATTTTGCATCTTGTGGTAAGGATGCAGCGGTAATAAGTATTAGGAATAAAAAGTTTTAAACTTGTGACCCAGTCGCGTAACGGATATACGGAAATTAAAAAAGTTAGTTTTATTGATTATTCTTTTGCAATCACTATGTCTTTGAAGTGACTTAGTAGAGGAATTGGGAGATGATTGAAATTTGTAAGGAAGAGGGAACTTTTTATCTGTGATTCGATGAAAATGCGGAGAATAATAAATTGAGACTCGGCAGAAATAAGAATTTAACGTAAAATCACTTTTATCATTCCGAAACAAGTCCTGACGCGGAAAGTGCAGTTCAGAATATGTGTGAACACAGATATCTGATGGCAACATCCTTCAACCCAATGGAGATTAATTTTAATAAGAGAGGCACAACACTTGGAGGTTTAGGGGCGTGAAGGGAAATTTCAAAATGGTTTGTCTTCTTCCGATGAGGTACATTGTTTATTTACAAAATAGCTGACCAATCATAAAGGGAAGATGGGATGTTTCGATAAGAGGATTGAAAATTATTTCCAAAACATTGTTTCCCTACCGTATCTCCTGTGATGGCCTGAAACAAAGGGGGGTAGAAATAGGGGTGACAATGCGGTTTAGTCAGAACGGCTGTCAATGAGTGACATCTCTGGACTTAGTTTTCGGACCCATCTCGAAATTTTTCGACGATCAAGAGTGCCAGTGGGTTTTAATGTTGTAACACATCACGTCTGATATGGAAAGAAAGGGAGGTCGACAGCATGGCAGGTAACGTAATCCAAGATGACCGTTGCTAGAAATTTCGAGAAGGATTAACCTTTCAACACTACCACCCAGGATGTGAGGGGGTGGAACTTTTGCCGAGTTTTAATTAATGAAGGTTTTCTTAATAAATGGGAAATGGGAGGACTTTTCGATGAATAACGGATTTATCGAAAATGACCGCCAAAGGGATGAGAGAGATACCTTGAACTTTGCCACCGAAAGTTCAGTTGGACTTGGTAAATTTCAGATGAGGGTAGAAACCAAGGAACTTATTCGGGAGTTTGTGATCGGTGAGGGGTGTTTAATATAGGGGGCGGAACTTTTCATAAGGGTTTTTTTAATGAGGGGGGGATTAAATAATACAGGTCGGTCAACTAGGGGGTCTTTAAAGTCGGGGGATTAGAAAATACTGGTTGGTCAACCGGGGCAGTTTTGATAGGGTTTTTAATAAAGGGGGTGGAACATTTGATAAGGGATTTTCTTAATGAGGGGAAGTCAAAAAATTGGAAAAATTATGGCTGAAATAGAGGGCTTTTCTAAAGGTATAGTACTCATGATATACACTAAATGGCGCCACGGGTTTTAATAAAGTTAAAATAAAGGGGAGCAGAACTTTTGATAAGGAGGGTTTTTTTAATGAGGGGGAATTAAAAAATACAGGTCAACCAAGGGGGTCTTTATTAATTATTGATTATGAAATATGAATTATTAATTATGAATTACTAATATTAATAAGATGACGTGGTCAGTTATAAGTATTAATAAGGGGGCGTGGCCGGTGACGTCATAGGGGGAAGCACTGTGCAAAAGGGGTACCGTATAATGGGACTCTACTACTGACATTCACTCCATTTTACCAGATGATCGCGACAAATTTAATGATGCAATTTTGGAAAGATTTTATATTGAGAAAGACATCAATGAGCTTGTATATACTGAACATTGCTCTTCTCAAATCAACGGTTTGGAAGCCATTCAGGATTTAACCTCTGCCCCAAAACATGGATTAGATTTAATTCATAGTATTTCTGATACTGTCAAAAAACCCAAAGGGAAGGGTAATGACAAAAAATCTAAAAAAGGGAGGAACAAAGTACAATAAAATAACTTTAGTTAATCAGTTTTTTTAAATCAGTTGTAACGCAAAGAAAAATTCGCTTGCGATCTCAAAATAATTTTTTTAGGAATGAGGACAAAAGTAAATTCGCTTTTCGGTGGCAAATGTTTTGACCCGGCATTGCATTCAGTGCCGGGCCAATACATTTGCAACCGAAATTTATTGCCATAAACCCATTATGTTATTCTTATAACCAGTTTAATTTTAAAAAAAATGATTTGCATTTGTTTTGTTATTTGAATTAAATTTTCTGCACTTATTGATAACTTACATTAATGGAAAGCTTTAATTCCTAAATCAGCTGCTAAAATTTCGAAATAATTGGAAATATTTCTAAACTTCCTCTCAAAGACGACTTGCATTAATAGATTTAAAATTTAATTTTTTTTTACTTTTGCATAAAGATCGGCGAACTGGATCCCTTAGCAAAGCTCTTTTATTAAATCTCTTCTCGGCATTATTATGGCAATTTACAGCTGAACAACAGCAAGCAGGGCCGGGTTGTTTTACCTCTGAGCGGCACTTTTTTGCACACCATGCGCTAAATGGCCAGGTCACATGGACCCCGAAGGCTCAGAGAAGGTTGGAGAGGGGACCCACTAGAACAGCTGTTGGGAGACAGATGGTAACCTCCCGTCAAGGCCATCCAGCGTGTTCTTTAACGTGCACAGGGTATGGCTCTCCCGCACACGGGGCCACGGCTTAACGTCCCATTCGAAGGACGGCGGCCTTTCCAAGCCCATCGGAGTCCCCTACTGACCGTGGGCAGGGCGGGGAATTTAGCGGAGATAAATCTCAACGCTGACCCAGCTGGGACTCGAACCTGGGAACTACAGATTACGAGCCTGGCGCGCTACCGACTGAGCCACCCCCGCCCCAAGCAAGCAGTGCCGGACTTACACATAAGCTAACTAAGCTACAACTTAAGGCCTCATGATATGAGGGACCTCATTGAAATGTATATCAAGTTTCACTGCGTTACGAAAATTTCTTTAATATTTATTCTTCTGTGCAAACGCTGTTCATTTTTGCTTAACAATGCTACAATAATGTTTTCATCACATCATTTTCATGTGTATTTTTTAATGTCCCCCTCAATCAGAATAGATAGATATATTTCGACTTTCGAATTTTTGGGGGCTCATAAATTTGAATAGCTTAGAGCCTCTTCAATATACCTTAGTTTAGGGCCTCAGACAGTCAAAGTCCGGCCCTGACAGCAAGGCATTTTGTTCAAAGTACAATAAAATAACTTTAGCGTATAATGCTAAATTTCAAATCCTAGACTTTTAGCTCAAGTTGTCGAATATATTCCAGCAGAAATAAGGAATTGATTATAATGTTAAAGCAGGCACAAAAAAGTTCAAAATAACACATCTTTATTGATGCCAAATATTGCGGAATTATCATCTTGGTTAAAATAAGCTAACAAAGCATCTATTTCAAACTAAAAAGAGAATCTAATTAACACTGGATGCAAAAGATCCGTCTTATACGTTCATTTTCAATGCACATCGTTTGAAGACAGCACTATTTGGCAATAACATGGCTGACTTTGGGATTGACCAATCAGGTTGAATCACCCGTATGGCCACTCTCTTCTAATAAAGAATCTCTAGAACAGCACTGCTTGCAGCGCTACTTTTGTCAGCCGGTCGTAATTTTTATTTTCCCACCAAGTTTCCAAGTGTGTGGACAGCTTGCTTTTCAGTTCCGTATCTATTATTTGTTTTCTTTATTGCCTTTCAAAAAAATATGAAGTAGAAAAATTCAGTTATTAAGATTATATAAAAATAATATAGAATAATGTGAAATGAACTACTCGCTTTTAAAAAAAAAAAATTAGGTGTAATTTTAAAATTGCAATTATATACTACACTGCTCGACATTGAAAGTGCCCCATCCAGAAGGATATATCGTACAAACATTGAAATAGAAGGGTGGGTGTGCGCAGTTGAGATATGCAAATGATGATAATCCGGAACCAATGACGTGTGTGGCTCAAGAGATAAAAGATGCAGTAGGAACGGGGATGGTATTGCGTTTATGCAAGTGGAAGTCCTACGATCGGTTGAGATTAGGTAGTTCCGCTTGGAAATTGTTCAGCGAAGGCCGAATATGCCTGGCACACGCCGTTGGCAGGTTTATCATCATTTGGATGTTTTTGAGAGAGGAAGAATTATAGGCCTATGTGAAGCTGGATGGTCTACGTCGTGTCGTTGCCCATATTCATCGGGATGCAAGAACTGTTGGACGCTGTTGGCAACAATGACAAAATGAAGGTTCTAGGGTGCGTCACAGAGGGAGTGGTGTCGTCCGACAGACATCAGCACGGCTTGATAGATACATTGTTCGACATGCTCGTTCGTCACTACAGAGCATTGCAGGCGATATTCGACGGCTGTGTCAGCAGACATGGACATCCCCATAACGACCCGAACCGTAAACCGAAGGTTGCATGAGTCTCACATGGGCTCTAGGCAACCGTTACATTGACTGTCATTGACTGCAAACCATCGCAGCGCTCGTCTGGATTGGTGCCGAAGTCGTGCGAACTGGGGTCACGAATAGAACACTGTTGTGTTTAGTGATGAATCCCGTTTCTGTCTGGGTGCTGACAATCGACGGGTCTGTTTATGGTGACAACCTGGTGAGAGGACAGATCGAACTTTTGTTCACAAACGGCACACCGCCCATCAGCTAGGCATAATGTATGGGGTGCTATTGGATATGACAGCAAGTTACCTCTTGTTCGCATCACGGGAACACTGACAGTTGCACGATATGTTAACGCTGCTCTGCAGTCCGTTTTGTTACCGTTCCTGGGAGGCATGCAGCAGCCCATTTTCCAGCATGACAATGCCCGTGTACACACTACTAGGGTTTTCAGACAATGTTTGTAACATGTTCAAGTATTGCCATGAGCAGCAGGATCTCCAGATTTATCCCCAATAGAAAATCTGTGGGACCACATTGGACGACGTGTGCAATCCTCTCACCCGCCAGTGCGGAATCTCGATGAATTATGGGAGCAAGTCAACTGTTTGGTGTGCAATTTCTCAGGACCATATCCGTCGACTGTATGACTCCATGCCACGCCTTATTACTGCCTGTATTGCCGTTCACGGCGATGCAACCACCTACTGAGGCAGTCATATTGCGCTGCATTATCTCATCTTCTAACCGCTGTAGATGACCGCAAATTAAATCATGGTATGCCAATATGTATTGCTATGTGTATGCTACATTTCACCCCTATCCCCTCACTACTTCTGGATGGGGCAATTTCAATGTCGTGCAGTGTATTATTGGAAGAGGACTAGTTTGGGGGCTGCCGGGCAGGAGTGATGGCATCTTTTTGTACCTCAATGGACATATATGGAGGTCGTCTATCTGTGCTAACTCTTTAATCTGTGATAACGACATGCTTAAATCGGTATAAACTTATATCGACGTCATTTTACATTGATAATGGTTTGATATCGACGACATTTTATATTGATAAAGGTTTATTATCGACGGCATTTTATATTGATAAAGGTTTATTATTAAAGTAACTTTATATTGATTAAAGTTTAATATCGACGGCATTTTACATTGGTAAAGTTTAATATCGGCATCCTCTTATATTGATTAAAGTTTAATATCGACATCATTTTATAGTCATAAAGATTTAATATCGACGGCATTTTATATTGATAAAGATTTAATATATACATCATATAATATTGATTAAAGTTGATATCAACGACATTTTGTATTGTTGAATATAGCAGACAGGATAAGGTTTCGATATCAAAGCCCTTTTATATTGATTAAAGTTTAGCATCGACGGCATTTTATACTGATAAGGATTTATTATCAATGCATTTTATATTGGTTATAGTTTAATATCTATAGTATTTAATATCTATAGTAATTTATATTGATAAAGATTTTAATATCTACGTCATTTTATACTGATTAAAGTTTAATATCAACTGCATTTTATATTGATAAAGTTTTGATATCGTAGCCATTTCACAGTGATAAAGAGTTAATATCGACGTCATTTTATATTGGCTAAAGCTTAGTATCGACAGTATTTGCATTGATATATAAATATGTATTATAGACTTTATTTTGCATTGATTAAAATTTAGTATCGACGCCCTTCATATTGTTGAACATTTATATTTATGCACTTTTATGTCGAAAACTTTTTATATTGATATCTCTCAATATCTAAAGTTTTGTGTTCTTTTATTCAACATAACATTCCAACCAGCATTTTGCATTTGCCTTGGAACCTAATAAAGTTGTTATGTCAGTTTCTTTTGTTTAAATTTAATTATTAGCGTTATCTTGCTAGCCGTGATGTTAATATTCGTTCGCCTATAACGTGAGCGACCTGTTTCCTAGTTTAATTTTCGAATTTATGCAAAGAACAAGCTATATTGCATGTAAAAATTCTGTTTTTGCTTTCAATTGGGGAAATAACTGAATCATTAATTTATATAATAAAGATGCTAGAAATATTTTTCTTAATTACCTCCAGTTTAGGGAGTTATTCTAGGCACTGAAAATTAATTTCGTTATCTCGAAACACGATTTTTTGATTAAAGTGTTTCTTTCTTTTTTTGTTAAAATTATAGCTCTTGGCCGAGCGTATCACGAGGCATTAAGACTTCGAAAAGAAAAGATTCCCGCAACATTTACCAGATGGTGCGAACAAAAAGTGTTCAGAAGTCTCCGTAAAAGTAGACTGCATGCGATCCCAAGTGCTCTCCGAAGTTAAGCAGCTGCTTCCTTCAGAAGTGACACGTTGAGCGTCAGGAACACGAAGATATCAACGTTATCAATGTGCACCAAATCGTCTCAACTATAAGCTAAGAGAAATTCAAATTTTTCGCAACTATTTGATTACCATTCGTATTGGGGATAATTAACAATTGATTACCATTCGTATTGGGAAATGAAGATCATTCTACACTGTGTGGTTTAGCCAAATAATTAGTCATAATAAACTACTTACCAGACATCGCATTAAATAACTTCCACGAGAAACAAAAAGTAACAGAAATAATGAACAAAAATACCAGTGGAGACTTTTTAACCAACTTTCCAATATGGATATCAACCCTTCCAGTATTATCTAAGAATATTCCTGGAATTCATTCAAAAAATCCCTCAGATAAATCAACGCTTAAACTTCTATCAGAAACCCACATAGAACATAACTACAAAAACTACATATAAATTTATACTGATTGATCTCAGAATTTTGAAAAAACAATAACATCTGGGGAATTTTACTGTCCAAGAAACAACTTTGAATTCAATTTAAATTTGATTTTCCTACTCCCGTCCTCATTGCTGCTGAATTGACAGCTATCATACTAGCAATAAACTGGGCTCTCCAATTCTCCAACAAAAATAGTGTAATCTTGACTGATAGCAAGATCTCTTTAGGTATTTTAAAAGATAATCCATTTAAAAGTAATTATAATATTTTCATAAATGACACTTACACATTAATGTACAACCATATACAACAACACAACATATTGCATATACAATGGATACCCTCACACATTAATCTAAAATACAATGACATTGCAGGCACTTTAGCAAAAAGTGCAAAAAACCTGAACCATTCTATGAATTCCCCATATCATTTTCTCCTACATAAAAACTTAAATAAAAAACACATGAACAGTACACTTCAAAATTGGTATTCCACATATGTAAGTCACACACACAGATACTTAATTTCACATAAAATTAATAAATTCAACAATTATGGATTACAAAAAAATTAGCATAATATTAAGAATCAAAGCCCAGTCTAGCAATGACAAAAACCATGCTCTTTGAAATGAATAAAATAAATTCACCAAATGTCTAAAATGTAATAAACCACAAACAATAGAACACACAATTTTTCAATGTAAAGAATTTACAGACGAAAGAAATAAATACTTCCAAAAACTCAGAAAACATAAAACTAATCAATTTAACTTTCAATCAATCCTTGAACCAAAGAAAAAGCACTTAAACCCATATACTATAATCTACTAATTATTTTTCTAAAGAACATAGACTGTTCAAATTCCTTATAAAAATTTAAAAAAATTAATATAAATATTAATATAAAAATAAAAATAAAAACTATCAAAAGTTCTTGAATGAGTCTTCGCGGAAACGAGAGTTCTCCTTGAAGGAATATTCAATTGTTGATGTGTGACATGTACGTATGCAATAAACAGTTACATATGAAATGTTATCAGTCGTCCCAAGTTAGAGTTCTACCTCTGGAAGAGTTGATATTCCACTAATCCGCACCCTACCCCCACATTGATGGACTCGGATAGTGCGTTAAGACGTGGTTCCTTGCAGAGGAGAGTAATGTCTTATGCACGACAAAGAACAATCTAGATGATGTTCTTCCATCTTCATCTAACAGCTCTCCATTAGAATCTCAACCATACATGAGCAATATAAAAAGGTTCTTGCAACCTGGACCTTTTAGCCCACTGAGTGCAGAAAAGTGACGCACAGAGATAAAACAATATAGCACAATCTTTTTTCACTCAGCATTTTATTTGTTTATAAAGTGAAAAGAAAAATTCTTAAACCAGAGTATCTTTCTTAGTTTCAGTTCCTGAAGAAGACACTGCCAACAATCCAACAATTCAACAATTCTGAAACGACATATTTCTAGAAAATTCAGGCATTAGTATATAATTTTGAATTTCATTAGTTAAAAAGCGTTCACCTTACACTAAAAAAATTCCGACAAAGGTAAATATCTTTTTTTTTAATGACCGAAAGGCAGGTTATGTAGATTTTCTTTCTGCCGATCTTTCTGGATTTAACAGGACATAATGCAAATTTCTTGGTGACTTGAATTTTGCATTTTGTTTTCTATGTAATCATCATTTAAATAGAAAACAAAAAGTGAACGAATCGGTAAGTAAATAAAATTTATCTTTCATTAGTTAATTTAGATTCTTCCCAATTTTTACTCTCCCGTCAGCACTTGTAGATATAAATTACCTCTTTAAACTGCTTACTTTATAGAATCATTTCTTCATACAATTTCTTTCTAAACGTTCATACGTTATGAGGTTCATCTTTGTTGCAATAATTTCAAACAGCGTTAGAAGCTATCACCTATTCTCCTTCCTTACAAGAGCAGGATACAGGGAAGAAGACTCATGGAAAATTTCAATTGTAGGAGGAGTAAACAAATAATAAACCTGTATATTACCCGTAATATTACTAGAATATTTAAAAAAAATCCGCTAGGAATGGAAGATCTAAAATGCAAATTGTAATATTTGACGTAAATAATTTTCGAAAACAAAATTAAAATTATTGAGACGCCTTTCTGGTCCATTTCGTATAATTCTGTGACTTACTTTCCTACAGAAAAAATTTATTTTTTTTACTCCCGTGACCACCTGCTATTCTTTGAATTTTCAGACGTTTTGTTTCACACACTGCATTTTATTACATAAAGCCTCAAAATCGTTAACAAATAGCAAACCAATAGAAAGTAAAAATACAAATTGAATATCCTCAAGAATAAAGTTTTTCTGGGAATTATACTGATGGCAAATTGCATATTTGAATGAAATATATCTAAATCTTAAATTTCAACATTATCCGTTCAGTATTGAAAATACCGTAATGTTCTAATAATACCACGGGCTGCAATTTACAATTTCTTGCTTGGGTTGAGTTGTTTTACCTCTGAGAGGCACATTTTTTGCACTCAATGGGCTAAATGGGCAGGCCGCAAAAGGACTACAAGTGTTTAGAGAAGGTTAGGGGAAGGGGATCCACTATTCTTAGGAGACAGTTGGGAGCCTCCTTTCGAAGTCATCCAGCGTTTTCTTTAATGTGCAAAATATATGGATCTCCTGCATAAGGAACCACGGATTTACGTCCCATCCTAGACGGCGGTTTTTCGAAGCTCATCAATGTCCCTTTTCTGACCGAGGCAGCGGTGATAAATCTGAACTCTGGAACAAGTGAGATTCGAACCCTGGAACTGCAGACAGCGAGCCCATATATCTGAATATAATAGGGGGCTAAAATAAAATTTTGTAAAGAACCTGTTTTGGATTTAGAAGCAGGTGAACAAGTTTAAGATTTCGTATAAGACGACCAGATTTCTTTTTTTTTTTGGAGGGGAAAGGGTGTTCCCCTGGTCCCCTGGGTACGTCCCTGATTCTTATCTCACTATAACTAGTATTTTGAATTGTTTTTTTTTTTTTGTTGGTTTTTTTCGGTTTATGCGAAGTGCCACGATTATTTGATTACTGCATCATAGTAGTATACCTAAAGTTTCTTTAATTTATGATAAATTAATATTAAAATGAATAGTATACATCAGATTAAATTTTTGACTGATTATTTTTCGCTACTACAAGTCAATAATTTTGAGCGAAATTAGATAAATTGAACTGTATGTTTTACAATATTGTTTTGTTCTTTTATTTATTTATATATATTGCTCACAAAAATTAGGGGATATTTCAAAATGAATATGAAGCGATAAAAAAAGAAGCATTTGAATTTTTTTTTATTAAACAAGACCATCAGAAAAGCAAACGACAAGTCAAAGAAAGTTGTTCGATTATGCAAATGAGATGCAAAGTCAATTGTCGTGATTGAGTAGCAAGTGACATATTGGTAGGGGTGAACAGAAGCACGTCAAACTGGACGAGAGTGCCACACATTGACTGTTCAGTAGGGTGTATGGTCACCCAAGACTGCCAAAACACACTGACAGCGATGGGGCATGGACAGGATCAGAATGTCCAGCAGTTCTTGTGGGATCCTCTGCCACTCTTGCTCCAGGGCAACTTCCAGCTCAAGAAGTGTTGTGGGAGACATTGCACGGTTTGCCAGACGTCTTCCCAGTGCATCCCAAGCATGTTCAATGATTTAATTTACTGATGTAGTAAAATTAATTAATGACTTTAATTATCATTTCATTCATATTAATAATTATAATAATGACACAACTATTAACTTTCATAATTATCCCTCTGTCTTAAATAACGAAAATTCCATGTTTTTAAAAATCACAGATTAAGCTGAATTGAATAATATTATAAACAATTTAGATGAAAATAAGGCTTATAGATTTGATAATATAAGTCCAAAAATATTAAAAATCATTAATAAATACCATGCAACATTTTTAACACAAATCATAAATATATCGTTTAATTTTGGCATTTTTATAAACCAATTGAAAACTGCTATTGTAAAGCCTACATACAGAAAAGGAGATAAAATATTTTAAATAATTATAGACCAATCTATGTATTACCTATTTTTTCAAAAGTTATCGCAACAATAATGAAAAATAGACTTATAAAATTTTTGAATAATTCATCATTTTTTTTATAAATCGCAATTTGGGTTTAGAGAACATAAGAGTACAGATAATGCAGTACTGGAAACGACCAATACTGTTTTACATGGTATAAATAATCCTCAAAAAACTATGGTAATTTTTTTGACATTCAAAAGCATTTGATACTGTAAATCATGATACCTTATTGCAGAAACTTAATTATATTGGTGTTAGAGGAAATACGCTAAAATGGTTTAAGTCATATATTACAGATAGAAAACAAATTGTAGACATAAAAAGTATAAAAAGTTCACCCTTATTGCCTACTAAAGGAGTGCCTCGAGGCTCAGTTTTAGGACCTATTTTATTCCTGATTTATTTCAATGATTTCTTTTTTAATAACTTAAAAGGATATCCTATATCCTATGCTGATGATACTGCTATAGTATATAGAAGTAATAATTCTGAAGAATTGAAATCGACTATATCTCATGATTTAAAAAAAAAAATCAGTTATGGTTTCATCAAAATCATCTTACATTAAATATCGGAAAATCGTATTCAATGTATTTAAGTCTCACTAACAAGAGTTATCTCAAAGATAAAATCATATATCATAGATTTACTTGTGATAATAATATTGTATGTACATGTGCAGAAATTAAACAAATTAAAACATACAAATATTTGGGGATTACTATTGATAATAATTTGAAGTGCAATAGTCATACAAATATAATTGCAAAACGTTTAAAATATTTCCTAATTAAAATATATCATCTAAAGAAAATTGTAGGTACTTCCTTTCTAATAACTCTTTATTATTCATGGATTCAATCTACTTTACAATACTGTTTAATTAGTTGGGGAAGAACATATCTTAATTCTTTAAATAAATTAATAACATTACAAAACAGAATTCTGAAGGTTATTATGAATAACAAAATTACGATTTTAAAAAATATGATTATTGAAAATGAAATTTTGAATTTAGGACAATTATATATTTATAAAATTATTATGTTTGTGTTTAAAAACCCAGATTTCTTAAAATTACAACATATAAAAATAAATCTTAGAAATAAAGAACTTTATTATGTACCTTTTTCAAGAAAAGAAATTATCCATAAACATTTCATGATTCTAGCTTCACAAAATTTAAAAAAATTACCGAAAAATATAAGGGAAGAAAGAAATAAAAATATATTTAAAATAAAAATTAAGCGAAGATTATTGCATATACACAATATTGAGTCTTTATTTCATTGTTAAGTTACTTACCACATTTCATGTCATTAATGAATAAATCAAAAATTATTAATTTTTCCACTCTTAAACCTTTAATTCTGTATTATAAATGCATATTGTTAATAACTAATAATTTAATTTGACACCCTGTAAGAGCATAAAGCTCATTGGTTGTTCTTATATGGCTTCTATTTTATTGCATTTCTTTTCACAATAAACATTTTACATTACATGGATTTATTTATATCAGTTCAATTGTTCATACCGAATTGTGATTTTATTTTAACTCATTATGTTGTTATGTTGTATAAACATTATTATTTATTATTAAGTGTATTATATGTTTATATAGTCAATAAACATTATTATTATTATTTATTAAACATTCATGTCTGGAGAACGTCCATGCATACGATTCCTACCTCCTGAAGCATGTTGTTGACGAGATGCGCACGGTGGGGCCTTGAATTATCGTCCATGAAAAGAAAGTTGTTTCCAACTGCTCCAGCATAGTGTACCACTATAGGGTGCAGGACCTCATCTCGATATCTGACAGCAGTCAGAGATCCGTTTCTGATGACGTGGAGGTCGGTACGACCACCAATGCTGATGCCAGCCCACACCATGATTCCACCACCACCGAAGGAGTCCCTTTCTCGCATGAAAAGTGGATCCTCCCGTGTTCCTCGTTCACACCAGATCAGGACACGATGACTGTCAGGCTGCAGACTGAACCATGACATATCAGAGAAGAAGATCGTTGACCACTCATCACGGGTCTAATGACGATGCTCATCAGCCCACCTTCTACGAGTTCTACGGTGTTCAGCAGATAAAGGAATCAGGGCCGTGCGGTAGATTTTCTCATTATGATGCAAGTCTTCGAAATGCCGCCCCTTAAAGGTTTTTTCTTTAAAATAACCTTCGATTGTGATTTTAAAAAAAACTGCACAAAATGTACGAATACTATTTTTAATTTGAAAATATAAACTACTTTAAAAAATGATATCAACTACAACAATCTACTAGAGTTTTACCCTTCTAACTTTAGCAAATTCGTTAATTAGGGATGTCTAGTCTAGAGTGGCAGCCAATGTAGATTCAATAGAAATTAATGACAGATTTCTATGTTTTGTTTGGCTTATTGAACTTTTTAAGTAGTGTTTTATTAATTTTAATTTGGAATAACTTCTTTCCCCACTAGCTACAGAGACAGGGAGTGTTAATAAAATTCTCAGAGCTACAACAGTATTCGGATACAAAGTAATTAAGTTATTTTGGCACAAATAATTTAAAACATCCAAAGGTTTCATAGAATATGGTAGCATTCGGGATACATCACGTAATTCTTCTTGAAGATCATTTGCATTTATATCTGATTCATTTTCGACCGAAAGTATTGACTGGAGACTGGTACAATAATTTTCTAGCATTTTGTCATCTATATCATTGAGTTTTAAAATGTCATATAAAAACTGAAAATTTTTGCTATGGGTTTCCAGAAGCGTGAATCGTTCATTCAGAGAATTAAGGCTAATGTCCAGAATATAATTGAAAAAGTTTATTACAAATTTATTCTCCTCTGTTAACCCTTTCACGACTAAGGGAAACATTTTTCCCATTTTAAAATTGGTGATTGTCGTATTTAATTATAACCTTATCTGCATTTTTTATACAGAATGTCAAAATAGAACGTATGCCGAACGCAATTACGTAAACGGGAACGTTTAGAAAACAAAAACAGAACTGTCAGGACGCATAATATATGTACTATGTGCAATGTCCATCTTTGCCTCACTACCAAAAGAAATTGCTTCGCAGAATATCATAATTAGCACATCATTTTGCATAGTAATTTTATTTCATAATTTTGTATTATTTTAGTTAACATTTTGTTCTAATAAACCAATAAATAAAAGAATTGCATAATAAGCCTAACTATAATTTGTGTTACCTTTATAGTCCATTGGGAAAAATATTTCCCATAAAATTCCAAAAAAACTACACATTGTTATGTATTTTTCTTATGATTTTTATTTATTTTACGTCTAAACAAACTAAAATAAACAGTTACATACTAATATTTACTCTTAAAAACCTTATGGTCCTGAAAGGGTTAAGGGTAGATCGACAGCTTCTTCATAGTCAAATTGATGCTTGTTCCTTCTGGCTCTAACTTCAGTTTCGGCAGGAAATTCTGCACTGCATTCAAGATTCTCTGCAATCTCATTAGCAGCAATTTTCATCTGATCATATCCAGATTGTCTATAACTTTTCACTTTTTGTATGGTTTCTGATAACATCCTTACACAATCTGACAAATTTATAGTTACAGATTGCAATAGCTTCGAGACTGAATTTATTTCAAATAAAATATCATACCAAAGAATTACACCGCATATAAACTTGTAATTTTTAATATTTTTTGCTAACCCTCTTGCTTTAACTTTAGTTTCTGCATCTCTGTTGATGTCTTCTATTATTTGGAATAATGCATCATAGATTTCGCAAAGTTGAAATCGTAAAGGCTTTAACGCATCTACTGTGCTTGACCACCTAGTAGCACTCAATGGTTTTAGAGTTAATTGTGAAACATATTTTTTTAGCACTTCCCAACGCTTTGTAGAACCAGAAAAAAAAGTGTAAAGTTCTTGAACAATAGAAAAAAAAGTTGTTTCTGTAGAAGTAGACGTTGCATCATTCACAACTAGGTTTAAAGAATGACATGCGCAGGGCACATAAAACGCCCTTGGATATTTTTCAAGAATTCTATTTTGTACACCCTTTCTTACTTCTTTCATATTAGCTCCGTTGTCATAGCCTTGTATTTTGCTGCCGTTGTATTAGCTCCGTTGTCTAAGCCACTTTAACTCAAAACCTAACTTTTCCAAATGTGTCAGAATAAGTTCTGTCAAAAAAAAAGCTAGTAAGATTTGTAGGTAACAGAACATAATAAATAGATAATGAATATCTGTCAAATTGACAGCTAGCAGCTGTTTTGACATATGCATTTCTTTAACTTGTTATTGTATTGTCTCCACTTCAACGTATATGAATTTGGTAAAAATAGAGCAATAAATAACGAACGCAAAAGTAGGCAAATGCAAATATTTCCTAAGCAACTCACTCTCTATCACACACAGAAAGCAAAAGTAGCCCAATATTACCTAAATAACTCTCTATCTATCACACAGAGGCAGACGTTCCGCACCTGAGATATACCCAGTCCATGCAAATACTACTTTTTAATTCGAGTCCCAATTGTCATAACATAATCATTTTCAATGATAATAAGTAACTACAATTTCTGTAAAAAACAATAATTCTCTTACCTGATCTACTTTTTAAACACAAAAACTGAATTAATATAAATGCACAAATATTATACTGATACAGATATATTATATATCTGATTTACTGATTTAAATACAGCACAGCCGCTTGCCACGTCTCATGACAAACTAACATTAAAATCAAATATTGTCAATAATTGTAAGTTCAAAGCAGAACTATCAACGCGTAACACTTGTTGTCTTTTGTGATAATTGCCGCCTCAGCTTTTAGGAGCGGCCGCTGTCAGATCAAAAGTCTTTCGGCGAGCGCTCGCCAACGATGCACCTGCACCAGAAACCGAGATCAAAGGATACCGAAAGCGCTTAGGCAGAGGCGTACGATAAATCATAAATCGTATACATCAATATCGGAATAACATAGACCAATATAGAAAAGCGTTGCGTAAAGATTTTTAATTATTGAATGGTTCAAATTGTATTTTGATTTCGCTGCTTATGCCTCCCCCTTACGGTGCCGCCTGATGCGGCAGCCTCTCTGTATCATAGCACGGCACGGCCCTGGCTGCACTGGTGGGCTTCTGTGGATGGAATACCTTCCGCTTGTTTTCTGTTTGTTTGTGGGTTGACAGCCCCAAGTGAATAGATTCGCAGGATATGTTTATCAGCTGGTGGATAATCCTGAGCAGAGGTCATCGCAGGCACCTGAACTCTTTGCTTCTATTGGCATCGTCAAATTCTACATTAGAGGAAGTCTTCCAGTGTAGATGGCTTCAGCCTTTAGCGGTGGGGGAACGGGTCTTTGCCCCATGTCTGCGATAAGGGGGCTGTTTAATATTGTCGGCATTCCCTCTCTCAATAAATATAGTTTCTTTAAACATCCTGCTAACCATTTTCTCTCCATAGGTAGTTGGAATGTGAGGACTCTGCACAGAGCTTTTTCTCTTGATGTCCTAACACAAGAATTCCACCATTATAATTTAGATATTCTTGGCTTGCAAGAGACCAGATGGACAGATAAAGGTCAGATTCTTAAAAATAATCTTAAATTTCTCTTTTCAGGGAGGGACGACAATAAGCATCACCAAGGCGTGGGTCTGCTTCTCAGCAGACACGCTAGTGATGCTCTTCTAGGATATGAGTGCATTAATGAAAGGCTTCTTACAGCAAAATTTCAGACAAGCATTAAAGACCTGAATGTTGTCTGCTGATATGCCCCCACTGAGGATGCCGATGAGGATGAGAAGGATAGGTTTTATGAACAACTTCAGGATATTTTGAATTCTGTCAAGAAAGGAGATATTACCCTTGTTCTTGGTGACTTCAATGCCAAAGTTGGTACTGACTCTGACCTTTGGGGAGGGGTGATTGGCCCTTTGGTATTGGTAGCTGCATTGGCAATGGGCAACGTCTCCTACAGATAAATAAACTCAATGGATTCAGAATAACTAACACTTATTACAAACACCGCGTCATACATAATGATGGGCTGCATAGGAATATGATTGATTATATATTAATTAACAGCAAATGGGATAGTTCTGTTAGAAATACCAGGGCATATAGGGGAGCTGAAATTGGATCTGACCATTACCTTGTTAAAAGTGTCTTGCAACTTAAACTTAGAAAGTGTTGTCCTAGGGTTAAAAAATTTGCTTTTAATACTGAAGCTCTGGAAGACCCAGTTATAGCCAAAGCTTACCATGATAGGTTACTTAGTCATTATGACAGTCATGGTATGCTTACTATTGAAGTTGAGGAAGAATGGGATCATTTTAAACAGGCTTTGTTGGACACTAACAGTACTCTTTTAGGAAAAAAGGAGCAGAAGAGACAGAATTATCTGAGTGATAAGACACTTGAGCTTATTTCGGAAAGAAAGAACTGCAGGAATGTCCTTAATCAATACCCTACTAGTCCTAATAGAAATCATTACAGAGAACTTAATAAACGTGTAAAAGATCAGTTAGCTGCTGATAAGAATCTTTGTCTTGATGGTTTGGCTGACAAAGCTGAGGAAGCAGTTAGACAGCACAACAGCAGAGAGCTGTACCAGATAGTTAATGTTTTGTGTGTGTAGAAAACGGACGGGTATACAGGGATTGAAGGATAAACAAGGTAAGGTTATAGAAGGTGAGGATTCTGTCATGTCTAGGTGGGCTGAGCATTTCAGTGATATTCTAAACAATGCGGTTAGTTCTATTCCCATTGTTTGCAATGATGATAGATGCATTGGTGGCTTTAATGTTGGCCCTATAACACAATCTGAAGTTATTTTGGCTGTTTCTAAACTTAAACTTCATAAATCCCCAGGGGTAGATGAAATTACTACAGAAATGCTTAGAGCTGGAAATGTTTCGGTTACCACTTGGATGACTGAAATTCTGAATATCTTTTTTGATAAAGGCATGGTTCCTAAGGATTTTACCAGAGCTATTGTTATCAGAAGCTATAGTTCTTGTGATAACTATAGGAGTATTAGCCTACTTTCTGTTCCAGGTAAAGTTCTTTCCATGATTGTGCTTAATAGAATTAAGAATCTGGTTCACAGGCAATTGCGTGATGAGCAATGTGGATTCAGAAGTGGTAGGGGATGTGTGGATCAGATATTTTCACTTAGGCAGATTCTTGAGAAATGTTTAGAGTTTCAGAAACCTTTGGTTGCTAACTTTGTTGATTTCAAAAAGGCTTTCGACTCTGTTGATCGTCATAATTTGTGGTTGATTGTGAGATCATATGGTATACCAGACAAGTTAGTTAACATAATGAAAGCTCTCTATAATAACACTGAGTCGTGTGTGAGAGTTGGTAAGGCTTGTAGCAATTGGTTTAGCATTACTTCTGGTGTTCGACAAGGGTGCATTTTGTCTCCTTTTCTCTTTAGTTTGGTTACTGATTATGTTATGCGAAATTCACTTCAAGGGAAAGATTTTGGCCTTAAATGGACTGGAGATACGAAAATTTCTGATTTAGATTATGCTGATGATTTAGCCCTTTTGGCAAATGATGTTGATGAGATGAACTCTTTCATTCGAGCTGTTGATGAGACTGGTAGTAGAGTAAGTTTGGTTATAAACAGAGAGAAAACTAAAGTGATGAAAATTGGTCAGGCAGGCTGTGATTCAGTTAATCTGAATGTTTGCAACCTTGAACAGGTGTCACAGTTTAATTATCTTGGGAGCTATGTAACTGATACTGGTGATGTGCGGCATGAGATTAACAGACGAATAGGGATTGCTGCCGGGACTTTTAAGAACCTATGGAGAGTGTGGAGAAATAGGCGTATACACATAAAGACTAAAATTAGGCTGTATAATAGTTTGGTTCTTTCTAGGGTTAGTTATGGTAGTGAAACTTGGACACTTTGTAAACAAGATAACAGGAAACTAGATGCTTTTAATTCCAGATGCTTACGCAGTATCTTGGGCATTAGGTGGTTCAACTTTGTAACTAATGATGAGGTTAGGCAAATTAGTTTGCAACCTCCGTTAAGCAGCATATTGTGCAGAGAGAGACTGCGTTGGTTTGGCCATGTTGCCCGTATGAATAATTATAGATTGGCGAATAGGGTTATGAACAGTGTGTCTAAAGGCCTCAGAAAGAAGGGGAGACCAAGGATGCGGTGGGCAGACAATGTCAAACAGGACCTTGTTAGAATTGGTGTGCAGTGGCCAGATGCAGTAGATGTAACTCAGGATAGACTTGCTTGGAGAACTAAATTGCACTGTCTGGTTGGACCTCCGTAGCCCATGGCTGCTTGAGGATGATGATGATGAATTTTCACTCTACTAAAAGTTTACTTTTGTGAGTATGTCCTCTACTCCCCCAGACACTAAACTAACCTATTTATTTTACGTTTTGTCTTTAGCTGAGGAAGAAATTACTTTCCCGAGTTACTTTGGCTCACATAGTGTGAGATAAAGAAGTGAATTTTAAAGTAAGAAGAAAATTTATTAGGTCTAATTTTCAGAAAATGTCAGCAATAGACTTGGCAGCTATTAGCGTTTCCCGTAATTGTAAGATGATAAATATTTTTTCTTCTAGCAAGCCCCCCTTTGGTGATTTCGACTTAAAACTGGGCACTTACACTTGGACAACAACCAAAAATCCTCTGTGGAATTTTGAAGTATCTGTCGTGATTTCCCGATGATTTATGGCTGCCACAGACATCTCCTTTAATTATTATTGAACCTTCTCAGATAGATCTGAGGCATTCCGAGATTTAACTTTCCTGTACTGCATGCATTTCCTGTGTACCTAACTGCATCTATATTTCTGTGTTGTCTTTCTACCAAAGTGTCGCTTTCCTCACAGATCTTTTCTACTGCGCATTATACTGAAAGGCTCCTATCATACTTCTGACTTTCCTGCATAAGGCACCACGTTTTCTTGTCCCACACAGTGAATGGCAGTCTCTCCAAACCCATCGCTGTTATCTTTCACCTTTTCTTACCAATGGCGAAGTGAGGTTGGTGGAGAAAATCGCAATGTAGGGGAAGGGAGAGTGAGTTGGGTTAGGTTGGGACACGTGACACGAAGGTTGCCAGATCACTAATTTCTAAAAAAATCGTTGCCAGATATTTTTTCTGAATTCTGTAATCAGCCGTAGTGTTCGGATACTTTTTTGAACGACTGTACATACATAACAATGATTTAACACTGCTTGACCTAGTTAAGCATAAAATTACAGTTTAGCATCAAACATATTAACGTGACATCAAACATATTAACGTGACATCAAACATATTAGCGTGACTTTTCCATCTAAAATTGGTAACTACGCCAGACTGTTTGGCCATCTCTGCTCTATAACGTCTAAAATATACATTTAATAGAGAAATGTGATGATAATAAAGATTGTAGACTGGTAATTGTAGACCCAAAAGGGCTAGATTCTCTTCGAGCCCTCGTGTGTGCAGAAGGGTACTTGTTTGGATGCTACTGTTATCTAGGTGGCCGATAAACACAAACTCAGATTTTGCATGTACACATTTGATGTATTTAATGAAAAACTGTGACTGAAGTTTAAGATAATTGAATTTATTTAAATCTCGATTTATCATCAATATTCGTTCAGAATTTAAAGAGATATGGAAGCTGGAATATTTAATAATAAATTATCTTGTTTTATAAAAAATCATTCATAATTATCTAACACCGAAATAATCATTATGCAACCCTCAAAATTTATATTTTATTACATGATTTGAAACAATACGTATTATTTAGGTTTTAATTAATATCTGAGGTAAATTCTGATGACCCATTACTGTTGTGAAATATACTAGCTTCCATAATTCCTTAAATACTACGCGAATGCTGTTGAAAATCGAGATTTAAATAGCTAAGATTACGATCTTGAATTTATTTTCAGTCACGCTTGGCTACTGATCTAAGGGACCTGGGTTCGAGCCCCGGATAAGGCATGGTTGTGTGTGTGGTTTTTCTGCTGACGTCCTGCCATCCTCTCAGACCTTCTACTGTGGCATATAAACTGACAGGCTCCTGTCAGACCTCTGTGGCAAGCAGCTGCTTGAGGTGGTATTTATTTATTTTTATTTAACATTTTTTCATTAAATGAATATTTTAGAAGTTACAGAGCTTCCAAGTAAGATTCCCATTCACCTAACACAGAAATTCTCCAATATTTTATTAGGGCAGTGTAACTCAGTTCCGTATATTGTAAGGGGCGGGGGTGGCTCAGTCGGTAGCGCGCCAGGCTCGTAATCTGTAGTTCCCAGGTTCGAGTCCCAGCTGGGTCAGCATTGAGATTTATCTCCGCAAAATTCCCCGCCCTGCCCACGGTCAGTAGGGGACACCGATGGGCTTGGAAAGGCCGCCGTCCGTCGGATGGGGCGTTAAGCCGTGGCCCCGTGTGCGGGAGAGCCATACCCTGTGCACGTTAAAGAACACGCTGGATGGCCTTGACGGGAGGCTACCATCTGTCTCCCAACAGCTGTTCCAGTGGGTCCCCTCCCCCAACCTTCTCTGAGCCTTCGGGGTCCATGTGACCTGGCCATTTAGCCCATGGTGTGCAAAAAAGTGCCGCTCAGAGGTAAAACAACCCAACCCAACCGTATATTGTAAAGGTTTCTGCGATTCCAAAATATTATTTATTCAAAAGTGATCTCAGAATTTTTTTTCTAATTTCTCATGTCATAGTTGCCGACATATTGATGCAGCCTCGTGTCTTGCAGATCCAGTTTGGAATAGATTCGATAGAAACTGAGTTTCGCTTCTGTAAAACGTCACACAATGCTGCATCATCGCTAAGACTTCTAGTTAAACACAGCAGAAAGTAGACAGAACAGTAAATAATCACAAATATCGTATAAAATCAATTTTTTTTAGCGCAAGACACATTGTGTTCCAACACTACTGATCAATGTGGGGCGGGGGTGGCTCAGTCGGTAGCGCGCCAGGCTCGTAATTTGTAGCTCCCAGGTTCGAGTCCCAGCTGGGTCAGCGTTGAGATTTATCTCCGCAAAATTCCCCGCCCTGCCCACGGTCAGTAGGGGACACCGATGGGCTTGGAAAGGCCGCCGTCCGTCGGATGGGGCGTTAAGCCGTGGCCCCGTGTGCGGGAGAGCCATACCCTGTGCACGTTAAAGAACACGCTGGATGGCCTTGACGGGAGGCTACCATCTGTCTCCCAACAGCTGTTCCAGTGGGTCCCCTCCCCCAACCTTCTCTGAGCCTTCGGGGTCCATGTGACCTGGCCATTTAGCCCATGGTGTGCAAAAAAGTGCCGCTCAGAGGTAAAACAACCCAACCCAACCGTATATTGTAAAGGTTTCTGCGATTCCAAAATATTATTTATTCAAAAGTGATCTCAGAATTTTTTTTCTAATTTCTCATGTCATAGTTGCCGACATATTGATGCAGCCTCGTGTCTTGCAGATCCAGTTTGGAATAGATTCGATAGAAACTGAGTTTCGCTTCTGTAAAACGTCACACAATGCTGCATCATCGCTAAGACTTCTAGTTAAACACAGCAGAAAGTAGACAGAACAGTAAATAATCACAAATATCGTATAAAATCAATTTTTTTTAGCGCAAGACACATTGTGTTCCAACACTACTGATCAATGTGGGGCGGGGGTGGCTCAGTCGGTAGCGCGCCAGGCTCGTAATTTGTAGTTCGCAGGTTCGAGTCCCAGCTGGGTCAGCGTTGAGATTTATCTCCGCAAAATTCCCCGCCCTGCCCACGGTCAGTAGGGGACACCGATGAGCTTGGAAAGGCCGCCGCCCGTCGGATGGGACGTTAAGCCGTGGTCCCGTGTGCGGGAGAGCCATACCCTGTGCACGTTAAAGAACACGCTGGATGACCTTGACGGGAGGCTACCATCTGTCTCCCAACAGCTGTTCCAGTGGGTCCCCTCCCCCAATCTTCTCTGAGCCTTCGGGGTCCTTGTGGCCTGGCCATTAAGCCCATGGTGTGTAAAGAAGTGCCGATCAGAGGTAAAACAACCCAACCCAACTTATTACGTACGCACCGATCAAACTAAGTAATTCTTTCCATAAACATGTTTTATTTAATTTCATAAACGAGACACTTTTCCTTTTTAAGTAGACGAAGCAATTTTTAAATAATCGTTTTATGACGTTTGACTTTCAGAATCTAACAGTATTAATGTTTGAATAATTCAACAAACGAACCAATCTTCTCAAGTAAGACAAAAAAAGTTTTTATTTTCATAACGTACAGAAACCAAAGCACATACAATATATTTCCATAATCGTTTTGGTCGTTTCAGGGTCAAAACATAGGACTCATTAGGCAAAGAATTATTTCATTCGTTTTCCAAATGTTTCTCTCTGAACTTCCAGTCATTGAAAACCTGCACAGTTTAAATATATTTGTCAAAAGAGAGGTATCGCAGCTTGAAAATCCTGTCCTGCATCTTGCAGCATTCGGTTATACTGTTTCCCATTTCCCTAACACTTCTTAGGGGGCGGGGGCGGGGGTGGCTCAGTCGGTAGCGCGCCAGGCTCGTAATCTGTAGTTCCCAGGTTCGAGTCCCAGCTTGGTCAGCGTTGAGATTTATCTCCGCAAAATTCCCCCGCCCTGCCCACGGTCAGTAGGGGACACCGATGGGCTTGGAAAGGCCGCCGGCCATCGGATGGGACGTTAAGCCGTTGTCCCGTTTGTGGGAGAGCCATACCCTGTGCACGTTAAAGAACACGCTGGATGGCCTTGACGGGAGGCTACCATCTGTCTCCCAACAGCTGTTCCAGCGGGTCCCCTCCCCCAACCTTCTCTGAGTCTTCGGGGTCCATGTGACCTGGCCATTTAGCCCATAGTGTGCAAAAAAGTGCCGCTCAGAGGTAAAACAACCCAACCCAACCCTAACACTACTTAACAGAAAACCTGCAGTTACTCGCCAACTACCCAAAGTAACACCTGTCATTTTTAACAACACAGTGGCAAACAGCTGCAATTTCGTACAGAATGTAATAGTACACTCTAGTGGTCATTTCATGAAATGTGGGAAAGATGTTAAAATATGAAGATTAATACACGGAGATTATGGAAATGGGTCATGTAAGATGCTACATTTTTTTTTTCGTTCAGCAACCTCGAGTTTTAAATATCAATTTACAGAGTTAGGAAGGTTAAATGTTTTGTATTCTAAAGGGTATTTCAATATTTTTCTGCAGCTGTTCTCTCCCAAGGTAGGAGGGGGAGGGGGAGGGAGGGGGTGGCTCAATGGTAGCGCGCCAGGCTCGTAATCTGCAGTTTCCAGGTTCGAGTCCCAGCTGGGTCACGTTGACATTTATCTCCGCAAAACTCCCTGCCCACGGTCTGTATGGGACACTGATAGGCTTGGAAAGGCCCGTCGTCGAATGGGACGTTAACGACGGCTACGTCCGTCAGATGGGACGTTAAGCCGTGGCCCCGTGTGCGGGAGAGCCATACTCTGTGCACGTTAAAGAACACGCTGGATGGCCTTGACGGGAGGCTACCATCTGTCTACCAACAGCTGTTCCAGTGTGTCCCCTCCCCCAACCTTCTCTGAGCCTTCGGGGTCCTTGTGACCTGGCCATTTAGCCCATGGTGTGCAAAAAAGTGCTGCTCAGAGGTAAAGCAACCCAACCAAAAATCCTCAGGATCGAATCCTGAAGGACATATAAAATCTGGATGCAAATGTGATCCGTTCAATTTCTTTAGAATTCTATAAAATGAAGTGACGTGAAAAAGGGATTTAAGTTTTTCCTTTTTCTCCCGGGGCGGGGGTGGCTCAGTCGGTAGCGCGCCAGGCTCGTAATCTGTAGTTCCCAGGTTCGAGTCCCAGCTAGGTCAGCGTTGAGATTTATCTCCGTAAAATTCCCCGCCTTGCCCACGGTCAGTAGGTGACACCGATGGGCTTGGAAAGGCCGTCGTCCATCGGATGGGACGTTAAGCCGTGGTCCGTGTGCGGGAGAGCCATACCCTGTGCACGTGTTTGTTAAAGAACACGCTGGATGGCCTTGACGGGAGGCTACCATCTGTCTCCCAACAGCTGTTCCAGTGGGTCCCCTCCCCCAACCTTCTCTGAGACTTCGGGGTCCATGTCACCTGGCCATTTAGCCCATGGTGTGCAAAACAGTGCCGCTCAGAGGTAAAACAACCCAACCCTTTTTCTCCTCAAACAAGCAATTAAATGATTCTCTATTTTTAAGCGTCGAGACACCAACAAATTCATTCCTTCTGTTATTCTCGGTGATATTCATAGTTGGTTTTGTGATTTTTTTTTTTATTATACATCCTTTTCGATGAACCTTGTTGTTTAATTTCCAATTAACTGCAGAAAGAAATTCTTGTGACTGACATTGCGATTTTTAAATATGCCTGCTTTAATAACACTCTAAACACGGAAAAAATATTGCGAAAAACCGAGATTTGATAGATTTAATCGTCATCTTTGTCTTCAGTCTCATTTTTTCGCAGAAAGCTGTCTGGAACTTACAATGCTTCGAAATTAGCTTTTTATTAAACAAAATGGGGTTGTAATTTAACTTTTGGGATACCAGTGTAGTTATTCATTATTTCACAGCCTTCTTCATGCACGTTTTAATATCAGAAAACCTGCTGATATGCCTCAGATCAAACTGAAACCCTAGAAGGATAAAGAAAAACATTAAAGGAGAATAACAATATAAAGCATTATTTAATGAAGTAAAAGCATGTGTTTTTCTTTTTTAACACTATAAAGTGATCTATAAGCCGTCCCGTGGCCGAGTGGTTAGCACGCTTGGCTGCTGATCTAAGGGACCTGGGTTCGAGCCCCGGATTAGGCATGGATGTGTGTGTCGTTTTTCTGCTGAGGTAATGCCATCCTCTCAGATCTCCTACTGTGGCATATAAACTGACAGGCTCCTGTCAGACCTCTGTGGCAAGCAGCTGCTTGAGGGGGTATTTATTTATTTTTATTTACACTCTAAAAAAATTAAAAACATACTTTTGAAACTTTGAATCACAAAACTCGAATGATTTCACAAAAAAACGTAATGTGTAAAAGAGGAAATCTAATCCTCTAAATCATCCTCAAATTTCAAGTACCTCTTTAGTTTCACGGGATATGCAAGAGTATCTATACCAAAAGGAAGTTCCCTATTATTCCGCAACCTTTCTAGCAAAACTATCCTGCACAGATGCTTCAGACTCGGAAGCTCTTTAAGCACCTTTCCCAACCTTGGAAGAAACTTTTCCTCGAATAAATTATTGATGAACTGGAGCAGAGGTTCATCAATTACGGTATACGTTTCAAATCGTCGAATCAAATAGTCCCTCACCTTCAAAGGTGGCAAGTACTGCAATATGAGATTGGCGCATTGAAAGTATTCATTTTCACTCCTGACTGTCGAAGCTTTCTGAAATATGTCATTGATATTGAAACCATCCACGTGGCGATTTTTGTAAATTTGGACTTCAAGAAACCTCAGAATTAATCCTATCACAGATACTGCCAGATGGGTAATTCCTTTGGTGGGATGTGTAATATAAGCACCATGCAGTAACAGACATTTCGTCAGACTTGGAATACAGAACCCAAGTGAAAGTGTTAAAGGAGGATACTGGATAGAGTTCTCTGTTACGATGTTAACATCAACAAAAGGAACTCCTTCAAACAACTCTTTCATTCTGGATGCGTGATTGGCGAAGTATTCGACTGGAGAAATCGTCTTTACTGTTTCTATAGGCCAAGGAACAGTCAAACGTGTTGGACGGAACAATTCGTAGATAAAAGTGAAGTGTCCTACAGCATCATAAATGTAGCGAAGGCACTGGATTACTGTTTCACTGTCCTCGATTTGCCACACGTAGCAGAGATAAACGATATCTCTTATCAAGACTTCCATTGAATCATTATCGTTATTGTTTTCTGTTTTGCTTAACATATATTCTTTGTAAAGAGACAGGAGATATCTCAACTCTTCATTAGATCTGTATCCTGGATTATATATGACATTTGAATCAAAAATGCGCTCGTAGAGTTCTTTATGCAGGGATCTGGCATTTAGATAGAGCAGACGAGGTTCATCACTGATCAGAGATGAATTTGACATTGGCAGTGCAGAAAAATCGAAACTGATTTCAGAATTTGACATTGGCAGTGCGGAAATAATGAAGCTGATTTCAGAATTCGATTTTAATTGGGGATTAATGAGAAAAGGTTAATTTCAGGCTTGATGAGACATTTTCTTTTCGCCTGTTGCTGTTGACTTGTGTTTGGTTCGAATTTTACCTTTGAAATCGAGATTACTTCACACAGGATTGGTCAGTTAGTTGCAGTTTTCACCAATCAGTTCAAATGTTTCTTAGGAATGCTCCGTTTACTAGGCTTGTCCTTCAGCAGAGGTTGAATCGAGATTCTTCGTTACTGCAAATACGAAAAACAAAAAATAAGAAACTTGGCATTGTTTTCTATGTTATAATTACTCTAAGATTAAACAGAGAAGAGAGCAATTTAGGAACCCTTTGAACTAAGAGTGGAAGCTAAAAGTGTATAAGACATAGAAGAAGAAGCTAAAAGTGTATAAGACATAGAAGAAGAAGCTAAAAGTGTATAAGACATAGAAGAAGAAGCTGAAAGTGTATAAGACATAGAAGAAGAAGCTGAAAGTGTATAAGACATAGAAGAAGAAGCTGAAAGTGTATAAGACATAGAAGAAGAAGCTGAAAGTGTATAAGACATAGAAGAAGAAGCTGAAAGTGTATAAGACATAGAAGAGAAGCTGAAAGTGTATAAGACATAGAAGAAGCTAAAAGTGCATAAGACATAGAAGAAGAAACTAAAAGTGCATAAGACATAGAAGAAGAAGCTAAAAGTGTATAAGACATAGAAGAAGAAGCTAAAAGTGTATAAGACATAGAAGAAGAAGCTAAAAGTTCATAAGACATAGAAGAAGAAGCTAAAAGTGTATAAGACACAGAAGAAGCAGTTGAACCATTCTTTCAGAGAATAATCAAGCAAACACTGCAACGAGCCAAGATTGTGGGCACAATCATGGTATACAAAAGCTGAACAATCCTTTGCGAAAGCATTATAGCAAATAATGTATAGAAAAATGAGAATATACGGATAGATACACTTCCTGGTCAAATTATTATGAGAACCGCATTGTGCGATAAGTACCATGAAATATGCCAATGTATGCAAAATTTATCTGACATAAGTATTCTATGTCGTTACTAAGTCGAAATAAAAGCTGCAGTTCCCAATTTCGAGTCCCTACTGTGCCAACGTTGAGATTTATCTCCTCAAAACTGCCCTCTGTCAGTTGGGAACACTGATGGTTTGAGAAGCCAACCGTTCGTCGGATGGGACGTTAAACCATGGCTTTTGTGGGGCAGAGCAATACGCTGTGCACATTAATGAACACGTTGGATGGCGCTGATGGAGGCTACCATCTGTCTCCTAACAACTGATGGAGGCTACCATCTGTCTCCTAACAGCTGTCCAATTGGTCACTTTTCCCCAACCTTCTCTGAAACTTCGGGATCTTTGTTACCTGGCCACTTAGCCCATTGTGTGCAAAAAAAGTGCCACTCAGGTGTAAAACAACCCAGCCCAACTTAAACAAAGCCGTAAAGGCATGGTAGAAAGCAAAGTCAAGTGGGACATGGGTTAAAAGGCTGATCTGACCGACTTTGAAAGGGGCTTCATCGTTGGAACGCGATGGGCAGGAGCATCCGTAACTGACGTGATGAAACTCAGCGGAAAATCATGGGACACAATATCCAAATGTATGAAGAATAGCAACGGTCTAGAGAAACTTCGCCAATAGTGAGAAATATAGGGCGAAAAAAAGGTTCTGACAGGCAGGTACAAGCAAGTTAGGAAAGCTCCGAGAGTTTAACAAACAAGGGAAATATAACTCTATCGTGGATGTCCAGTTTTGATTGATAATTCTCCTTAAATCTCTCAAATACCTCATAAATCTCCGTAAATTCCTCTATAAACTCCATGTAAGCATTCTATATATCCTCCGTATAAAGTCTACATACAGTATATCCGGTTAATCATTTTCAAGGTTCTCTACGGGCCAAATAAATCTTAGGGTACGATATCGTCATCGGCGAGACCACTCATTGTGAAGTGGAAGGGAATCATCTGAAGACCGCAACCGTATTATTTCTCTCCTGGTCACTCTTTGCATGCTTGTGACTGTCCTCTGAACCATGGAGGTAGGAAGATAAGGAGACGCCCTAACGCGCTTTCCCTGTGCAAGGAAAATGATGCTTAGGCAGCAGGGCGGTAGCCATATTGTTGCATTCAAAACAAACCGTCTGCCGCTGCAATCAAGCCTACTTTTCACGTATTTTACTCAGTTTTACTGTGCGTTATATACGGGAAGATTATTTTTTTACGACTAAGAGAAAGCCCATTTAAGCTATTTGGAATTTATACGGTTTTTTTTTCAGTGCAATGAATATTTCCATACAGAATTACTGTATAGCAGAACTATTTATGTATTTCGTTGAATACGACAATAACAAACAATTACCAGATTTTTAAAGTTTATTTATACTGCACTGATAATAGCAGAAAACATTTTATGGATAAAACACTAAACATTATATGCAATAGCAGCATTTAAACTGCAAAAAAATCACATTTGTAAGATTCAGAAAATAGCTGTTTTACGTTAAAAAAATTCTCATTCCACAAAAATAAAAAAAATTTGCTTAACAAAACTAAATAAAGCCAATAGTATAAGAAGTAAAAAAAAAGAACTAAAAAATATATATATTTATACAAAAAAAAAACTCCCCAGATGGTGGCTCGAACCCACCAGCTCTATGTTTGTACCCTCAGCTTCACATCTCTCCCCCATCTCATGCTCATTCTCCTCCCTCAACCAGAGTTAACAATCAATACAAAATACACAATTATTACAATCTCTCAAAAAAAAATTAATAAGGATTGAAATACATCCTTCCTCAGCCACAAATAAAAATTTCAAAATAATATCTGAAAAAACTATATGAAAAAAGAAGCAACTAAAAATTATACTAAGCAAAAATAATAAAAAAATATAAGAAAAAGAAAAAAAATATATCCACAGGGTGACGGGAATATAATATCCATTAAAAAAAAAAGGCAGTGTTCGAGACATAGGCTTGAACCCGACACCTCAGTGCCTGACTCCTCAGTCTCTCATACCTATCTTCATGTACGCCTAACCTACCCCTCAACCAATGTAAAAATAAAATAACTACAAGCAATAAACTCGCTCTATTTGAAATCCATACAGAATTAAATAAATTCAGTATTCACCTTAAAAGGGACAATTAGAACCCTATCAGAAGAATTAAAGAAAAGGAGAAAAGCATTACACTCTTCTCTCCTCTTTTAACTAAAATTATTTAAACAATTTGAAAAATTTTCACCCTAACTAATGATCGCTGTCACTCACCTATGACAATTTACACCAGATACATTAAATTAATCTAAAAAGAAATTCAAAAATATAAGACTCCAATCCAAGAAAAAAATGGGGCATTTAAACAAAACCCTTAAATGCTATACAAATTTTAAAAAAAAAGAAAGATTATATTTCTCACCTTATGAAACTACTTTATTGTAATTTACTTTTCCCTTCTTACGCTGAACTTATTAAATCATGAAGAGAGAGGAATTTAAGCACTGAAACATTTAAACAAAATAATATCTAATACTTCCACCTAAAATAAAATAAAAACAAAAAAGAAACTCCTTAATATTTTAATCACCTCTATTTAAAAGTATGTAAATTCAGCATCCATTAAATAGAATACAAACTAATATTCAATTACAGCCAACAAAATTTTTTAACTGAGAAAGCCTGCAGAAGGAATTCTCAAATAAATGTAACGTAAAATCAATCAATCAATATAAGAAGTACATCTTCACAGTTATCACTGAGTACAATACGAAGAAAATAAAAAAAAAAATCTGGTGAAGAATCGAGGTTTGTAACACGAAATAAAACCGATTTCGTAGCGGCGTAATTTCAACACGAAGTTGCTTGTATCATTATATAATTATTTAAACTTTTATAAAAATGACAAACTTACCGATGAAAGGTAATTCCTGGTATCTTTTTTGAAGGGCGATTCTTGCAGCCGTAAGCTGAACAGGCTGTCATAATACAAATGTCGAAAAAAATTAAATTTTTATAGCGCAACACTTCGTTACTCACCTATAATACTGATCAATGTTTTGAATAGAACAACATGGCTACCGCGCAGTCGCCGAAGCATCATTTTCAAGTGCTTAGGGCTCCTCCTCTTATCTTCCTACCTCCATGTTCTGAACCTACATGGAGAGTTCCTTTTACACCATTTTGACTCGTGCTGCCATCTAGGAAGAGAGCAGGGAACGAACAACTGAATTCTAGTCGTTAATTCTGGATATAGACGACAGAGTGATCTTTCCTTTTTCTGTTGAATAGAGACGTCGAGAGTAATCAACTTTAATCAGGGAGTTTTGTGGGGGGGGGGGGGTTAGGTGGGGGGGGGGGATATTTGAGGAGAGTTTTCCAATTACCAAAATATTCCACCGAGCAGGAAATGCTAAAATTATATTCTATATGGGAATAAGATTTATATAGTTTTTTATATCCATTTTTAGTGTAGGACATAAAATATTAGGACGAAACTAAAATTATTCAAAGACAACTGTTTTTAGTATTTCGAAGCAGTTGGCATATAAACTGACAGGCTCCTGTCAGACCTCTGTGGCAAGCAGCTGCTTGAGGGGGTATTTATTATTTATTTATTTAGGCCGAGTGGTTAGCACGCTTGGCTACTGATCTAAGGGACCTGGGTTCGAGCCCCGGATAAGGCATGGATGTTCGTGTTGTTTTTTCTGCTGAGGTCCTGCCATCCTCTCAGACCTTCTGCTATGGCATATAAACTGACAGGCTCCTGTCAGACCTCTGTGGCAAGCAGCTGCTTGAGGGGGTATATATTATTTATTTATTTGGGCCGAGTGGTTAGCACGCTTGGCTTCTGATCTAAGGGACCTGGGTTCGAGCCCCGGATAAGGAATGGATGTTCGTGTTGTTTTTCTGCTGAGGTCCTGCCATCCCCTCAGACCTTCTACTATGGCATATAAACTGACAGGCTCCTCTCAGACCTCTGTGGCAAGCAGCTGCTTGAGGGGGTATTTATTTATTTTTATTAGACAAGTTTGAGAGTTCGTAAAAGACGAGCGGAATTTTTTGGGGGAGGGCAGGGGGTGGACGAGACCAATGAGAAGAGTCGAGGGACCTACAGCAGCAACATCACACGTAAGGGATGAGGAACTAAACGTCACTTAATCCTTGTGACGTGTTCTGCTGTCACGTGCAAAGTAATCGCGGAAAGCTAACAAAAGAGTTACTAAAGGAAAAAAGAGTTCTCCGAACGACGAAAACGCGGAATTTTACGACGCGAAGCGTAACGTTGTCTTGATTGTTTTAAAACGCAACTTCGGAAATAACGCAAACCGAAACGACGCAAAATCTGGGTGTGTTTCTTTAATTGCTTCAAGATTTTCTAATGATCTGAGGTGAATTTTGACTGAGGCGATTACCGGCGTCTGCGATTACCGGGTTCGAATCACACTTGTGCCAAATTTGTATATCCGCTTACCCACACCCTTACCTTCGGTGAGAAGGGGCGGGGATGGTCAGTCGGTAGCAGGCCAGACTCGTAATTTGCAGTTCCCAGGTTCAAGTCCCTGCTGGGTCAGCGTTGAAATTTATCTCCGCAAAACTCCCCGCCCTACCCACGGTCAATAGGGGATACCGATGGGCTTGGAAAGACCGCCGTCCGTCGGATGGGACGTTAAGCCGTGGCCCCATGTGCGGGAGAGCAGTACCCTGTGTACGTTAAAGAACACGCTGGATGGCCTTGACGGGAGGCTACCAGCTGTCTCCAAACAGCTGTTCCAGTGGGTCCCCTCCCCCAACCTTCTCTGAGCCTTCGGGGTCCTTGTGACCTGGCCATTTAGCCCATGGTATGCAAAAAAGTGCCGCTCAGAGGTAAAACAACCAAACTCGGTTAGAAAAGGCACTCATGACTCTGTTTGCAGGAGACCATACCTTGCAGGGGAGGGTGGTGGTTCAGTCGGTAGTGCGCCCGGCTCGTAATTTGTAGTTCCCAGGTTCGAGTCCTAGCTGGGTCAGCGTTGAGATTTATATCGGCAAAACTCCCTGCCCTGCCCACGGTCAGTAGAGGACACCGATGGGCTTGGAAAGGCCGTCGTCCGTCGGATGGGACGTTAAGCCGTGACCCTGTATATGGGAGAGCATACCCTGTGCACGTTAAAGAACACGCTGGATGGCCTTGACGGGAGGCTACCATCTGTCTCCCAACACCTGTCCCGGTGGACCTCCTCCCCCAACCTTCTCTGAGCCTTCGGGGTCCATGTGACCTGGCCATTTAGCCCATGGTGTGCAAAAAGTTCCGCTCAGAGCTAAAACAACCCAACCCATACCTTGCACACTTTAAAGAACACACTGATGGCCTTACCGAAGGCTGTCCCTGTGAACACGTCCAGTGGGTTCCCTTCCCCAACATTGTCTGAGCCCTTGTAGTCGTTTTAACTCAACATTTAGCCCATTGAATGCAAAAAAAATGATACCGCTGAGAGGTAATACAACCAAACCTGAATGCGTTATGCTCCGCGCAATCATCACATTTGTCAAGTGCAACAGATAATATGTGATTGCCGTGTGAACTATTTTATAGGTTCCAAAATCAGTGTAACTTGCTGATATAGTAAATAAACACATTACTGAGTGTACTTCATATTCATATGATAAGAAATATAATAATTAAGAAAAAGGATATCGTTGCCAATGAACTCACGAAAATATGCTGAAATTTTCAAAAATCCGCCGAAAAATTAAATCGGAGAACTACGTGAGACTTATGTGTTTAGAAAAATCGTCTATATCCAGTTGCACACGGTAAAAAGAAAAGTACAAACTTAAAAGTACAACAGGAGTTGTTTTCTTTTTGTATGACTTTGTTAATTTTTGTGTAATGTGAATGTGTTGCGTTGATAATATGCCTATGAGAGATACCCTATAAGAAAGAAAATATTCGTACTGCAAGACTTTGGATTGGATTGTTTTACCTCTGAGCGGCACTTTTTTTTGCACACCATGGGCTAAATGGCCAGGCCACAAGGACCCCGAAGGCTCAGAGAAGGTTGGGGGAGGGGACCCACTGGAACAGCTTTGGGAGACAGATGGTAGCCTCCCGTCAAGGCCATCCAGCGTGTTCTTTAACGTGCACAGGGTATGGCTCTCCCGCACACGGGGACACGGCTATACTGCAAGACAAGAACTACGATTAAAAACACTGACATTTTTACACACAAAACATTAATACAATTTATATAACAGCCATTTTCAGTTTAAAATCTTTTGAGGTATGTGGAATAATAAACGTTAAATGATGATTAATATCCATTTCGAATTTTTAATCTAGATAACTAAGAACCCAAGATATTTTCAGTTTACTATACTTCATTTATTTATGGATTTCTGATTAAATCCTTTTAAGACTTGTCCGATGATTAAAAAAACTTACTAAGAGAAAAACATAACTCATTTTTGGGTTCGCACTGAAATTCTGAGAGCCACACAGACACACACAAAAAAAAATTGGTGCGCTTCTGAGATATCAAGGCGCTTTGACAAATAATGATCCTTAACACGTCTGATGAAGCAAACATCAAGCCGTGACCCCGTGTGCAAGACAATCATACCCTATGAACATTAAAGAACACGCTGGATATCCTTAACACGATGTCCGGTGGGTTCACTTCCACACCCTTCTCTGAGGGGGCGGGGGTGGCTCATTCGGTAGCGCGCCAGGCTCGTAATCTGTAGTTCCCCGGTTCGAGTCCCAGCTGGGTCAGCGTTGAGATTTATCTCCGCAAAATTCCCCGCCCTGCCCACGGTCAGTAGGGGGCACCGATGGGCTTGGAAAGGCCGCCGTCCGTCGGATGGGACGTTAAGCCGTGGCCCCTTGTGCGGGAGAGCTATACCCTGTGCACGTTAAAGAACACGCTGATGGTCTTGACGGGAGGCTACCATCTGTCTCCCAACAGCTGTTCCAGTGGGTCTCCTCCCACAACCTTCTCTGAGCCTTCGGCCATTTAGCCCATGGTGTGCAAAAAATTTCCGCTCAGAGGTAAAACAACCCAACCGAACCCTTCTCTGAGCCTTTGGGGGTCTTGTGACATTTAACCCATTGTGCGCAAGAAAAGTGTAGCTCAGAGGGAAAACAACGCAACCCTTAGAAAGGCATATAGATTTCACTTGATGGTTTAGGCCTTGATTGGGAGGTTTCTATCTGTCTCCTTTCTTTTATGTCCCCTTCCCCCAACTGTCTCTGTGTCCTCGGAGACTTTACGACCTGGCCATTTAGCACATAGTGTGCAAAATAAGTGTTCCTCAGAGCTAAAACAAGTAACCCTTCCCTTATGAGTCCTTAAGGGTTGGGTTGTTTTACCTCTGAGCGGCACTTTTTTGCACACCATGTGCTAAATGGCCAGGTCACATGGACCCCGAAGGCTCAGAGAAGGTTGGGGGAGGGGACCCACTGGAACAGCTGTTGGGAGACAGATGGTAGCCTCCCGTCAAGGCCATCCAGCGTGTTCTTTAACGTGCACAGGGTATGGCTCTCCCGCACACGGGGCCACGGCTTAACGTCCCATCCGACGGACGGCGGCCTTTCCAAGCCCATCGGTGTCCCCTACTGACCGTGGGCAGGGCGGGGAATTTTGCGGAGATAAATCTCAACGCTGACCCAGCTGGGACTCGAACCTGGGAACTACAGATTACGAGCCTGGCGCACTACCGACTGAGCCACCTCCTCCCCCTATGAGTCCTTAAGATCAAGCCAGTTGTGTGCAAAATAATGCTGCTCAGCAATGATACAACCCAACCTGACTGTAGCGAGTGAGCCATCTCCCTTGGAGACAATTTAAAATTTTGTATGGTCAATCTTTATTACTATGTACAAAATCTTACTATTCCATATTGATTCAAAATAAAACTTGCACAGGATACAAAATTCGACAAGCAATCTCCTGCTTGACAGTTGACGTAAGAATGAGAATATGAAATTCGTCATATTTCGAATTTAGTACCTTCTAAAATTCGAACTTTGTATGATTCGTAAAATGCAAACAACAATACAGTAGAACCTCATCAATCCGGCACTCTCGGTACATAACAGGACCCTGGTTTTCGAAAATTCCATTTTATAAAATTGCCACTTAACTCTTTGTATCTTCTACTCTGTGAGCAAGGTATTGGTCAGCTGATAATTGGATTATGTCTTGATTGGCTAACATCCACATTTGTTCCAGAATTCGCCGAATTTTGATGTCCTTTTGCTTTTCCCTTGAGTAAAGTGGTTAGCGCGCTTGGCTACTGATCTACGGGACCTGGGTAAGGCATGACTATTTGTGTTGTTTTCTGCTGAGGTCCTGCCATCCTCTCAGATCTTATACTATGGCATATAAACTGAAAAGCTCCTGTCAGACCTCTGTGGCAAGCAGCTGCTTGAGGGGGTATTTATTTATTTATTTATATATTTATTTATTTATATAGGTAACAAGCGTTTCAGAAAGTGCAGTGTTCAAAAAGTGTCGATTTATGAGGCTCTACTGTATTGCATTAGAACATATTTAATCCAACCCCCCCCCAAAAAAAAAATTTAATTTTTTTATATTCATATCTGAAACAAAAGAGTTGCATTAATTTAATCCCCCCCAGAAGCAGATTTACAGATAAGCGGACTACAGTGGCCACTTAGGGCCTCGGCTACTGAAGCCCCCCCCCCCCCCCTCAAATGGTTCTATGAATTTATAACTATTCTTTCCATAAAAATTTGTGATTATTAGTAAGTGGTTGTAAATAGGAAATAATAATTTTCAAATAAAAATATATAAGTATCGTATTTTTGATTATAAATTATTATAAAAATAAAACATTCTTTTTTCAATAATAGCATTGGAAAAATACTTTCATAAAGTCAGAATATGCAAATCCTTACACTTCATTACTATATACCAAACCAAAAAGAATTTTTCATTTATCTCTAAAAATATATTTAAAAGAAAGATTATTTACAGACGAATTATAAAGTGCAAACAATATATCGTTTTCAAAAATAACTCGGGGCGGGGGTGGCTCAGTCGGTAGAGCGCCAGGCTCGTAATCTCTAGTTCCCAGGTTCGAGTCCCAGCTGGGACAGCGTTAAAATTTATCTCCGCAAAATTCCCCGCCCTGTCCACGGTCAGTAGGGGACACCGATGGGCTTGGAAAGGCCGCCGACCGTCGGATGGGACGTTAAGCCGTGGCCCCGTGTGCGGGAGAGCTATACCCTGTGCACGTTAAAGAACACGTTGGATGGCCTTGACGGGAGGCTACCATCTGTCTCCCAACAGCTGTTCCAGTGGGTCTCCTCCCCCAACCTTCTCTGAGCCTTCGGGGTCCTTGTGGTCTGGCTATTTAGCCCATGGTGTGCAAAAAATTTTTGCTCAGAGGTAAAACAACCCAACCGAACCCTTCTCTGAGCCTTTGGGGGTCTTGTGACATTTAACCCATTGTGCGCAAGAAAAGTGTAGCTCAGAGGGAAAACAACGCAACCCTTAGAAAGGCATATAGATTTCACTTGATGGTTTAGGCCTTGATTGGGAGGTTTCTATCTGTCTCCTTTCTTTTATGTCCCCTTCCCCCAACTGTCTCTGTGTCCTCGGAGACTTTACGACCTGGCCATTTAGCACATAGTGTGCAAAATAAGTGTTCCTCAGAGCTAAAACAAGTAACCCTTCCCTTATGAGTCCTTAAGGGTTGGGTTGTTTTACCTCTGAGCGGCACTTTTTTGCACACTATGTGCTAAATGGCCAGGTCACATGGACCCCGAAGTCTCAGAGAAGGTAGTGGGAGAGGACCCACTGGAACAGCTGTTGGGAGACAGATGGTAGCCTCCCATCAAGGCCATCCAGCGTGTTCTTTAACGTGCACAGGGTATGGCTCTCCCGCACGGAGCCATGGCTTAACCTCCCATCCGACGGACGGCGGCCTTTCCAAGCCCATTGGTGTCCCCTACTGACCGTGGGCAGGGCGGGGAATTTTGCGGAGATAAATCTCAACGCTGACCGAGCTGGGACTCGAACCTGGGAACTACAGATTACGAGCCTGGCGCACTACCGACTGAGCCACCTCCTCCCCCTATGAGTCCTTAAGATCAAGCCAGTTGTGTGCAAAATAATGCTGCTCAGCAATGATACAACCCAACCTGACTGTAGCGAGTGAGCCATCTCCCTTGGGGACAATTTAAAATTTTGTATGGTCAATCTTTATTACTATGTACAAAATCTTACTATTCCATATTGATTCAAAATAAAACTTGCACAGGATACAAAATTCGACAGGCAATCTCCTGCTTGACAGTTGACGTAAGAATGAGAATATGAAATTCGTCATATTTCGAATTTAGCACCTTCTAAAATTCGAACTTTGCATGATTCGTAAAATGCAAACAACAATACAGTAGAACCTTATCAATCCGGCACTCTCGGTACATAACACGACGCTGGTTTTTGAAAATTCCATTTTATAAAATTGCCACTTAACTCTTTGTATCTTCTACTCTGTGAGCAAGGTATTGGTCAGCTGATAATTGGATTATGTCTTGATTGGCTAACATCCACATTTGTTCCAGAATTCGCCGAATTTTGATGTCCTTTTGCTTTTCCCTTGCGTAAAGTGGTTAGCGCGCTTGGCTACTGATCTACGGGACCTGGGTAAGGCATGACTATTTGTGTTGTTTTCTGCTGAGGTCCTGCCATCCTCTCAGATCTTATACTATGGCATATAAACTGAAAAGCTCCTGTCAGACCTCTGTGGCAAGCAGCTGCTTGAGGGGGTATTTATTTATTTATTTATATATTTATTTATTTATATAGGTAACAAGCGTTTCAGAAAGTGCAGTGTTCAAAAAGTGTCGATTTATGAGGCTCTACTGTATTGCATTAGAACATATTTAATCCAACCCCCCCAAAAAAAAAATTTAATTTTTTTTATATTCATATCTGAAACAAAAGAGTTGCATTAATTTAATCCCCCCCAGAAGCAGATTTACAGATAAGCGGACTACAGTGGCCACTTAGGGCCTCGGCTACTGAAGCCCCCCCCCCCCCCCCCCAAATGGTTCTATGAATTTATAACTATTCTTTCCATAAAAAATTGTGATTATTAGTAAGTGGTTGTAAATAGGAAATAATAATTTGCAAATAAAAATATATAAGTATCGTATTTTTGATTATAAATTATTATAAAAATAAAACATTCTTTTTTCAATAATAGCATTGGAAAAATACTTTCATAAAGTCAGAATATGCAAATCCTTACACTTCATTACTATATATCAAACCAAAAAGAATTTTTCATTTATCTCTAAAAATATATTTAAAAGAAAGATTATTTACAGACGAATGATAAAGTGCAAACAATATATCGTTTTCAAAAATAACTCGGGGCGGGTGTGGCTCAGTCGGTAGCGCGTCAGGCTCGTAATCTCTAGTTCCCAGGTTCGAGTCCCAGCTGGGACAGCGTTAAAATTTATCTCCGCAAAATTCCCCGCCCTGTCCACGGTCAGTAGGGGACACCGATGGGCTTGGAAAGGCCGCCGTCCGTCGGATGGGACGTTAAGCCGTTGCCCCGTATGCGGGAGAGCCATACCCTGTGCACGTTAAAGAACACGCTGGATGACCTTGACGGGAGACTACCATCTGTCTCCCAACAGCTGTTCCAGTGGTCCCCTCCCCCAACCTTCTCTGAGCCCTCGGGGTCCATGTGGCCTGGCCATTTAGCCCATGGTGTGCAAAAAAGTGCCGCTCAGAGGTAAAACAACCCAACCCTGCCCACAGTCAGTAGGGGACACCGATGGGCTTGGAAAGGCCGCCGTCCGTCAGATGGGACGTTAAGCCGTGGCCCCTTGTGCGGGAGATCCATACCCTGTGCACGTTAAAGAACACACTGGATGGCCTTGAAGGGAGGCTACCATCTGTCTCCCAACAGCTGTTCCAGTGGTCCCCTCCCACAACCTTCTGAGCCCTCGGGGTCCATGTGGCCTGGCCATTTAGCCCATGGTGTGCAAAAAAGTGCCGCTCAGAGGTAAAACAACCCAACCCTGCCCACAGTCAGTAGGGGACACCGATGGGCTTGGAAAGGCCGCCGTCCGTCGGATGGGACGTTAAGCCGTGGCCCCCTATGCGGGAGAGCCATACCCTGTGCACGTTAAAGAACACTCTGGATGGCCTTGACGGGAGACTACCATCTGTCTTCCAACAGCTTGTTACAGTGGGTCCCCTCCCCCAACCTTCTCTGAGCCTTCGGGGTCCTTGTGACCTGGCCATTTAGCCCATGGTGTGCAAAAAAGTGCCGCTCAGAGGTAAAACAATCCAAAAATAACTGAAAATTAGGAACAGCTTACCACACGAACCACAACGGTGCAGGAATCACAATGTATATTAACCAAAGAGGCGATTTCAGAAGGCTGTACTTTATCTTCGATAATACATAAATGCAGAATCTCTATCTCATAAATTTGGAGCCTTGCCAAACACGTTCCCACTTCTCTCTTTGCCTTTTATCTGCATAGAGGAATATATCGCGTGGAACGAATGGATTCTTATAAGAGCGCCAGCCGATAGCTTATCAAAAATTACCTCGTGGAAGTCATGTCGTGTTAACTTAAAACCTTTTTGTTTGTGGCGTCATCTTGTGTGACGTGGACAAGGTGTTGCCAGCAGGATTTACAGTGGTGTTGGGTTGTTTTATCTCTGAGCGGCAATTTTTTGCACACCATGGGATAAATGGCCAGGTCACATGGACCCCGAAGGCTCAGAGAAGGTTGGGAGAGGGGACCCACTGGAACAGCTGTTGGGAGACAGATGGTAGCCTCCCGTCAAGTCCATCCAGCGTGTTCTTTAACGTGCACAGGGTATGTCTCTCCCGCACACGGGGCCACGGCTTAACGTCCCATCCGATGGACGGCGGCCTTTCCAAGCCCATCGGTGTCCCCTACTGACCGTGGGCAGGGCAGGGAATTTTGCGGAGATAAATCTCGACGCTGACCCAGCTGGGACTCGAACCTGGGAACTGCAGAATACGAACCTGGCGCATTTACAGTGGTGAAGTGTGACATTTTAATATGGGAAGCATTACCAAAAGCAGTCCTGCAAATAAATCGGAACGTTGTTCAAGCACGTGATGTTTCCGAATCATTGAACCAAAATATTTGTTCGTATTTGTCCCTGTGGCCAAGTGGTTAGTCTTCTTGTCTACTGATTTCAGGAACCTGGGTTCCAGCATCGGAGGGATGGGGGGTGGCTCAGTCGGTAGCGCGTCAGGCTCGTAATCTGTAGTTCCAGGTTCGAGTCCCAGCTGGGGTAGCATTGAGATTTCTCTCCACAAAATTCCCCACCCTGCCCACGGTCAGTAGGGGACACGGTCAGTAGGGGACGGTCAGACGGGCTTGGAAAGGCCGCCGTCCGTCGGATAGGACGTTAAGCCGTGGCTCCGTGTATGTGAGAGCCACACTCTGTGCACGTTCGTGTACGTACACGAAGGTTGCCAGATCACTAATTTCTAAAAATACCGTTGCCAGATATGTTTTCCGAATTCTATAATAAACCATAGCGTTCGGATACTTTTTTGAGCGACTGTACTCTCAGATATATTTTCCACTGGAACAAATTTTCAAAACGTTTTCGTTTTCGGCAATAACAGCTGAAAATTCGACTTAAAAATTGGGTACCTGTGAGCGACATTTTATGGCACACAATGGACAGGTAATATGATTAGTGACAAAACCCAGATGCTCCGCCATTCAGAGACTGCACTACTTCTATGGGGATAATGCCACGTTTTACCACTATCCACCTTATCGGCTGAACAATCCAGCCTTTGACAAGACCTAACTATAATCTTCGTCCTGGGTCGCCACAAACAAGGATATTGAGAATCCAAGTTAACATGGCGCCCGTGACGCACAACTTAATGAACAGGTCACAAGGATCAAGAAGGCTCAGAGGAGGTTGGGGGCAACCACTGACAGCTTGTTGGGAGAAGACGGTAGCCTCCCGTCTTCTCCCAAAGGCCATCCAGCATGCTCTTTAACGTATCCAGCATGCTCTTTAATGTATCCAGCATGCTCTTTAATGTATCCAGCATGCTCTTTAATGTATCCAGCATGCTCTTTAATGTATCCAGCATGCTCTTCAACGTGCAAAGGATATAGTTCTTCCGCACACGGCTTAAAGTCCCATCCGACGAACGGCGGCATTTATAATACTGGTATTCCTTGCTGACCGTGGACAGGGCAATTGTACTATTTGTTGCAGATGTTATGCAACCGCGGCAATCCCCGGTTCCGTTGTTAAGACACTACCAAGTTAATGGAAAGCCGTGACTATCTAGAGTCGGGGTCATGACAAGGATATATAGATCCAAGTTCGCTCGGCTCCCGGGGTGGAGACTCTTAGTAAGGCCCAGACTTTGAAAGGGCTCGTGCGTACTAGGTGGGTTCAAACCGTTCGGCCGAGCCCTGAACAGCTCCCCACAGCTCCTGATAGTGAGGTCTTAGACACCGTCACCGTCCAACCGGCACGTCCAACCGGTCGGCGATGTCCTCGACCTCGGTTGGTCTTTGCTCTGTCCAACCGGTCCAACAACTCCGGTCGGAGGGGCGGGGGTGGCTCAGTCGGTAGCGCGCCAGGCTCGTAATCTGTAGTTCCCAGGTTCGAGTCCCAGCTGGGTCAGCGTTGAGATTTATCTCCGCAAAATTCCCTGCCCTGCCCACGGTCAGTAGGGGACACCGATAGGCTTGGAAAGGCCGCCGTCCGTCGGATGGGACGTTAAGCCGTGGCCCCGTGTGCGGGAGAGCCATACCCTGTGCACGTTAAAGAACACGCTGGATGGCTTGACGAGAGGCTACCATCTGTCTCCCAACAGCTCTTCCAGTGGGTCCCCTCCCCCAACCTTCTCTGAGCCTTCGGGGTCCATGTGACTTGGCCATTTAGCCCATGGTATGCAAAAAAGTGCTGCTCAGAGGAAAAACAACCCAACCCAACCCGTTCGGCAAAGCCCTCGACCGGCTGCTGGGCCGAAGCCCCCTCCCCACGTCAAGGTGGTCCCCAGGGAGTTTTGCAGAGATAAACTTCAACGCAGGCCTAGGCGAATCAGGAAACTGAAAATTACCCGGCAGGCACGCTACCGGCTGCCGCCACCCCCCCTCCCCTGTTCTGAATTACAAGTAATTGGAACTAACTTGAAAATATGATTACGGAAACTTTCTAGGCGTTTCTTTTTCATTATTTTCTTTGGAGGAACTCAAATTGGAGCTATACACAAGATAATGATACAAAATTAAACAGCGATAACTCTTGAAGTAATGAACCTATCTTTTCACTTATTGTTGTTGCAAAGTCACCTAAGATGGGAATTTCTTATCGAAAATGTTTACATGAGCATCATTCGTTGTACTGGCAATCTTCAATCGATAATCAATCTTAATCTGCGTATGATCGTCGAAAAATATCTAGCTTGATGGTTGACATGTTGTTACAAGTCACAAAAGACGAAATTTGTTTCAATGAGATGGGATTGGAGTACCCCCCCCCCGCCCTCCCACATTGGCCTCGCCTTGCGAGTTGGATAGTTTTATCTCTACGCGCACTTTTTTTACAATCTAAATGGCCAGGTTACAAGGACCCCAAGGGCTCAAAGAAGGTTAGAGGAAGAGAATCCACTGGGCGGTTGGAAAGAGACAAATGGTAGCCTCTCGCGAAGTTGTGTTGGGTTGTTTTATCTCTGAGCGGCACTGTTTTTGTACACCATGGGCTAAATGGCCAGGTCACAAAGAACCCGAAGGCTCAGAGATGGTTGGGGGAGGGGACCCACTGGAACAGCTGTTGGGAGACATATGGTTGCCTCCCGTCAAGGCCAACCAGAGTGTTTTTTAATGTACACAAGGTATGGCTTTCCTGCACACGGGGCCACGGCATAACGTCCCATCCGACGGACGGCGACGTTTTCTAGCCTATCGGTGTCCCTTACTGACTGTGGGTAGGGCGGGGAATTTTTCAGATATAAATCTTATCGCTGACCCAGCTGGGACTCGAACCTGGGAACTACAGATTACGAACATGGCGCGCTACCGACTGAGCCCCCCCCCCCCCCGCATTTTTGTCCACTACCTTTTATGCTGGCGGTGTATTATACAGACGGCTTTGTTCCGGCAACATTTTGCCGTGATACCAGTCTGTCATAACCATTTTGCTTCAAAACTACGGTATCCGAACTATGTTCTCAAAAGGATTTTGCTGTAAAACTACGGTATCCGAACTATGTTCTCAAAACGATTTTGCTGTAAAACTACGGTATCCGAACTATGTTCTCAAAACGATTTTGCTGTAAAATTACGGTATCCGAACTATGTTCTCAAAACGATTTTGCTGTAAAACTACGGTATCCGAACTATGTTCTCAAAACGATTTTGCTGTAAAACTACGGTATCCGAACTATGTTCTCAAAACGATTTTGCTGTAAAACTACGATATCCGAACTATGTTCTCAAAACGATTTTGCTGTAAAACTACGCTGCCCGAGCTGGGCTCTCATAAGGATTTTGTTCTGAAACTAAACCATTCGTGCTGAGGACGTACAACGATTTTTTTTTTAAACTAAACTTTCGAGCTGGCTCTCTTAACAATTTCGTTTCATAACTATGCTATCCGAGCTGGGATTTTACAACGATTTTGTTTCAAAACTAAACTATTCGAGCTGGTCTCTCAAAACGATTTTCTTTTAGTGTTACAACAGTAGAGCTGGGTTTCCATAAGGATTTGTTTCAAAACTGCCCTACCCGGGGATGGCTCAGTCGGTAGCGTGCCAGGCTCGTAATCTGTAGTTCCCAGGTTCGAGTCCCAGCTGGGTCAGCGTTGAGATTTATCTCCGCAAAATTCCCCGCCCTGCCCACGGTCAGTTCACTTTTCACCAATGGGCTTGGAAAGGCCGCCGTCCGTCGGATGGGACGTTAAGCTGTGGCTCCGTGTGCGGGAGAGACATACCTTGTGCACGTTAAAGAACACGCTGGATGGCCTTAACGGGGGCTACCATCTGTCTCCCAACAGCTGTTCCAGTGGGTCCCCTCCCCCAACCTTCTCTGAGCCTTCGGGGTCCATGTGACCTGGCCATTGGGTGCAAAAAAGTGTGCAGAAAAGTGCCGCTCAGAGGTAAAACAACCCAAGCCCTACCCGAACTGCCTCTGATAACGTTTTTTTCAGAACTGCATTATCCGAGCAGAGTTCTTATAATCATTTTGTTCTAAACCTACACTACCCAGTTGGTATTCAAAGATTTTGTTTCAAAACTACACTATCCGTCTTCGGTTAACATAACTATTTTGTTTTAAACCCGTTTTAAACCCTTCTCATAACGATTTTGCTTCAAAGCACAGTTGCAGAGCTGGGTTTACATCACGATTTTGCTTTCGAGCTACACCGCCCGAACTGGCTCTCATAACGATTTCTTTTTTTTTTTTCAAACCTATCACTAATTATCTGAGCTTGGCTCTCATAATGAGTTTGTTTTAAAACTACAGTAGTCGAACTTGAAATACACAATGATTTTGTTTCAAAACAAATACCAGAGCTGGACTTCCACGAAGTTTTTTTTTTTTAAACTACGCTGCTCTCAGAAAGATTTTCTTTCAAAAGTACCTATCCGAATCGGGTTCTCATTTTTTTTTAAAAAACTATGCTATCCGATCTGGATTCTCATTACGATTTTGCTTTAAAATTACGCCACCCCCCGACCTGGGTTCTCATAACCATACTATCCGAGCTGGCTTCTCATAACAATTTTATTTTAAAACTACACTGTCCGAGCTGGCTTCTCATAACAATTTTATTTTAAAACTACGCTGTCCGAGCTGGCTTCTCATAACAATTTTATTTTAAAACTACACTGTCCGAGCTGGCTCCTCATAACAATTTTATTTTAAAACTACACTGTCCGAGCTGAGCTCTCATAACAATTTTATTTTAAAACTACGCTGTCCGAGCTGGCTTCTCATAACAATTTTATTTTAAAACTACACTCTCCGAGCTGGCTTCTCATAAAAATTTTATTTTAAAACTACACTGTCCGAGCTGGCTTCTCATAACAATTTTATTTTAAAACTACACTCTCCGAGCTGGATTCTCATATTAATTTTATTTTAAAACTACACTGTCCGAGCTGGCTTCTCATAACAATTTCATTTTAAAACTACGCTGTCCGAGCTGGCTTCTCATAACAATTTTACTTTAAAACTACACTGTCCGAGCTGGCTCCTCATAACAATTTTATTTTAAAACTACACTGTCCGAGCTGGTTTCTCATAACAATTTTATTTTAAAACTACACTCTCCGAGCTGGCTTCTCATAAAAATTTTATTTTAAAACTACACTGTCCGAGCTGGCTTCTCATAACAATTTTATTTTAAAACTACACTCTCCGAGCTGGATTCTCATATTAATTTTATTTTAAAACTACACTGTCCGAGCTGGCTTCTCATAACAATTTCATTTTAAAACTACGCTGTCCGAGCTGGCTTCTCATAACAATTTTACTTTAAAACTACACTGTCCGAGCTGGCTCCTCATAACAATTTTATTTTAAAACTACACTGTCCGAGCTGGCTTCTCATAACAATTTTATTTTAAAACTACACTCTCCGAGCTGGCTTCTCATAAAAATTTTATTTTAAAACTACACTGTCCGAGCTGGCTTCTCATAACAATTTTATTTTAAAACTACACTCTCCGAGCTGGATTCTCATATTAATTTTATTTTAAAACTACACTGTCCGAGCTGGCTTCTCATAACAATTTCATTTTAAAACTACGCTGTCCGAGCTGGCTTCTCATAACAATTTTACTTTAAAACTACACTGTCCGAGCTGGCTCCTCATAACAATTTTATTTTAAAACTACACTGTCCGAGCTGGTTTCTCATAACAATTTTATTTTAAAACTACACTGTCCGAGCTGAGCTCTCATAACAATTTTATTTTAAAGCTACACTGTCCGAGCTGGCTTCTCATAACAATTTTATTTTAAAACTACACTGTCCGAGCTGGTTTCTCATAACAATTTTATTTTAAAACTACACTGTCCGAGCTGAGCTCTCATAACAATTTCATTTTAAAACTACACTGTCCGAGCTGGCTTCTCATAACAATTTTATTTTAAAACTACACTGTCCGAGCTGAGCTCTCATAACAATTTTATTTTTAAACTACACTGTCCGAGCTGGCTTCTCATAACAATTTTATTTTAAAACTACACTGTCCGAGCTGGCTTCTCATAACAATTTTATTTTAAAACTACACTGTCCGAGCTGGCTCCTCATAACAATTTTATTTTAAAACTACACTGTCCGAGCTGAGCTCTCATAACAATTTCATTTTAAAACTACACTGTCCGAGCTGGCTTCTCATAACAATTTTATTTTAAAACTGCACTGTCCGAGCTGGTTTCTCATAACAATTTTATTTTAAAACTACACTGTCCGAGCTGGCTCCTCATAACAATTTTATTTTAAAACTACACTGTCCGAGCTGAGCTCTCATAACAATTTTATTTTAAAACTACACTGTCCGAACTGGCTTCTCATAACAATTTTATTTTAAAACTACATTGTCCGAGCTGGCTCCTCATAACAATTTTATTTTAAAACTACGCTGTCCGAGCTGGCTTCTCATAACAATTTTATTTTAAAACTACACTGTCCGAGCTGGCTCCTCATAACAATTTTATTTTAAAACTACACTGTCCGAGCTGAGCTCTCATAACAATTTTATTTTAAAACTACGCTGTCCGAGCTGGCTTCTCATAACAATTTTATTTTAAAACTACACTCTCCGAGCTGGCTTCTCATAAAAATTTTATTTTAAAACTACACTGTCCGAGCTGGCTTCTCATAACAATTTTATTTTAAAACTACACTCTCCGAGCTGGATTCTCATATTAATTTTATTTTAAAACTACACTGTCCGAGCTGGCTTCTCATAACAATTTCATTTTAAAACTACGCTGTCCGAGCTGGCTTCTCATAACAATTTTACTTTAAAACTACACTGTCCGAGCTGGCTCCTCATAACAATTTTATTTTAAAACTGCACTGTCCGAGCTGGTTTCTCATAACAATTTTATTTTAAAACTACACTGTCCGAGCTGAGCTCTCATAACAATTTCATTTTAAAACTACACTGTCCGAGCTGGCTTCTCATAACAATTTTATTTTAAAACTACACTGTCCGAGCTGAGCTCTCATAACAATTTTATTTTTAAACTACACTGTCCGAGCTGGCTTCTCATAACAATTTTATTTTAAAACTACACTGTCCGAGCTGGCTTCTCATAACAATTTTATTTTAAAACTACACTGTCCGAGCTGGCTCCTCATAACAATTTTATTTTAAAACTACACTGTCCGAGCTGAGCTCTCATAACAATTTCATTTTAAAACTACACTGTCCGAGCTGGCTTCTCATAACAATTTTATTTTAAAACTGCACTGTCCGAGCTGGTTTCTCATAACAATTTTATTTTAAAACTACACTGTCCGAGCTGAGCTCTCATAACAATTTCATTTTAAAACTACACTGTCCGAGCTGGCTTCTCATAACAATTTTATTTTAAAACTACACTGTCCGAGCTGAGCTCTCATAACAATTTTATTTTTAAACTACACTGTCCGAGCTGGCTTCTCATAACAATTTTATTTTAAAACTACACTGTCCGAGCTGGCTTCTCATAACAATTTTATTTTAAAACTACACTGTCCGAGCTGGCTCCTCATAACAATTTTATTTTAAAACTACACTGTCCGAGCTGAGCTCTCATAACAATTTTATTTTAAACCTACACTTTCCGACCTGGCTCCTCATAACAATTTTATTTTAAAACTGCACTGTCCGAGCTGAGCTCTCATAACAATTTTATTTTAAAACTACACTGTCCGAGCTGGCTTCTCATAACAATTTTATTTTAAAACTACACTGTCCGAGCTGGCTTCTCATAACAATTTTACTTTAAAACTACACTGTGCGAGCTGGCTCCTCATAACAATTTTATTTTAAAACTACACTGTCCGAGCTGAGCTCTCATAACAATTTTATTTTAAAGCTACATTGTCCGAGCTGGCTTCTCATAACAATTTTATTTTAAAACTACACTGTCCGAGCTGGCTTCTCATAACAATTTTATTTTAAAACTACACTGCCCGAGCTGGCTTCTCATAACAATTTTATTTTAAAACTACACTGTCCGAGCTGAGCTCTCATAACAATTTTATTTTAAAACTACACTGTCCGAGCTGGCTTCTCATAACAATTTTATTTTAAAACTACACTGTCCGAGCTGGCTTCTCATAACAATTTTATTTTAAAACTACACTGTCCGAGCTGGCTCCTCATAACAATTTTATTTTAAAACTACACTGTCCGAGCTGAGCTCTCATAACAATTTTATTTTAAAACTACACTGTCCGAGCTGGCTTCTCATAACAATTTTATTTTAAAACTACACTGTCCCAGCTGGCTCCTCATAACAATTTTATTTTAAAACTACACTGTGCGAGCTGGCTTCTCATAACAATTTTATTTTAAAACTACATTGTCCGAGCTGGCTCCTCATAACAATTTTATTTTAAAACTACACTGTCCCAGCTGGCTCCTCATAACAATTTTATTTTAAAACTACACTGTCCGAACTGGCTTCTCATAACAATTTTATTTTAAAACTACACTGTGCGAGCTGGCTTTTCATAACAATTTTATTTTAAAATTACACTGTCCTAGCTGGCTCCTCATAACAATTTTATTTTAAAACTACAGTGTCCGAGCTGGCTTCTCATAACAATTTTATTTTAAAACTACACTGTCCGAGCTGAGCTCTCATAACAATTTCATTTTAAAAGTACACTGTCCGAGCTGGCTTCTCATAACAATTTTATTTTAAAACTACACTGTCCGAGCTGAGCTCTCATAACAATTTCATTTTAAAATTACACTGTCCGAGCTGGCTTCTCATAACAATTTTATTTTAAAACTACACTGTCCGAGCTGAGCTCTCATAACAATTTTATTTTTAAACTACACTGTCCGAGCTGGCTTCTCATAACAATTTTATTTTAAAACTGCACTGTCCGAGCTGGTTTCTCATAACAATTTTATTTTAAAACTACACTGTCCCAGCTGGCTCCTCATAACAATTTTATTTTCAAACTACACTGTCCGAACTGGCTTCTCATAACAATTTTATTTTAAAACTACACTGTCCGAGCTGGCTCCTCATAACAATTTTATTTTAAAACTACACTGTCCGAGCTGGCTTCTCATAACAATTTTATTTTAAAACTACACTGTCCGAACTGGCTTCTCATAACAATTTTATTTTAAAACTACACTGTCCGAGCTGAGCTCTCATAACAATCTTATTTTAAAACTACACTGTCCGAACTGGCTTCTCATAACAATTTTATTTTAAAACTACACTGTCCGAGCTGGCTCCTCATAACAATTTTATTTTAAAACTACACTGTCCCAGCTGGCTCCTCATAACAATTTTATTTTAAAACTACACTGTCCGAACTGGCTTCTCATAACAATTTTATTTTAAAACTACACTGTCCGAGCTGAGCTCTCATAACAATCTTATTTTAAAACTACACTGTCCGAACTGGCTTCTCATAACAATTTTATTTTAAAACTACATTGTCCCAGCTGGCTCCTCATAACAATTTTATTTTAAAACTACGCTGTCCGAACTGGCTTCTCATAACAATTTTATTTTAAAACTACACTGTCCGAGCTGGCTCCTCATAACAATTTTATTTTAAAACTACACTGTCCGAGCTGAGCTCTCATAACAATCTTATTTTAAAACTACACTGTCCGAGCTGGCTTCTCATAACAATTTTATTTTAAAACTGCACTGTCCGAGCTGGTTTCTCATAACAATTTTATTTTAAAACTACACTGTCCCAGCTGGCTCCTCATAACAATTTTATTTTAAAACTACACTGTCCGAACTGGCTTCTCATAACAATTTTATTTTAAAACTACACTGTCCGAGCTGGCTCCTCATAACAATTTTATTTTAAAACTACGCTGTCCGAACTGGCTTCTCATAACAATTTTATTTTAAAACTACACTGTCCGAGCTGGCTCCTCATAACAATTTTATTTTAAAACTACACTGTCCGAGCTGAGCTCTCATAACAATCTTATTTTAAAACTACACTGTCCGAGCTGGCTTCTCATAACAATTTTATTTTAAAACTACACTGTCCGAACTGGCTTCTCATAACAATTTTATTTTAAAACTACACTGTCCGAGCTGGCTCCTCATAACAATTTTATTTTAAAACTACACTGTCCGAGCTGAGCTCTCATAACAATCTTATTTTAAAACTACACTGTCCGAGCTGGCTTCTCATAACAATTTTATTTTAAAACTACACTGTCCGAACTGGCTTCTCATAACAATTTTATTTTAAAACTACACTGTCCGAGCTGGCTCCTCATAACAATTTTATTTTAAAACTACACTGTCCGAGCTGAGCTCTCATAACAATCTTATTTTAAAACTACACTGTCCGAGCTGGCTTCTCATAACAATTTTATTTTAAAACTACACTGTCCGAACTGGCTTCTCATAACAATTTTATTTTAAAACTACACTGTCCGAGCTGGCTCCTCATAACAATTTTATTTTAAAACTACACTGTCCGAGCTGAGCTCTCATAACAATCTTATTTTAAAACTACACTGTCCGAGCTGGCTTCTCATAACAATTTTATTTTAAAACTACACTGTCCGAACTGGCTTCTCATAACAATTTTATTTTAAAACTACACTGTCCGAGCTGGCTCCTCATAACAATTTTATTTTAAAACTACACTGTCCGAGCTGAGCTCTCATAACAATCTTATTTTAAAACTACACTGTCCGAGCTGGCTTCTCATAACAATTTTATTTTAAAACTGCACTGTCCGAGCTGGTTTCTCATAACAATTTTATTTTAAAACTACACTGTCCCAGCTGGCTCCTCATAACAATTTTATTTTAAAACTACACTGTCCGAACTGGCTTCTCATAACAATTTTATTTTAAAACTACACTGTCCCAGCTGGCTCCTCATAACAATTTTATTTTAAAACTACGCTGTCCGAACTGGCTTCTCATAACAATTTTATTTTAAAACTACACTGTCCGAGCTGGCTCCTCATAACAATTTTATTTTAAAACTACACTGTCCGAGCTGAGCTCTCATAACAATCTTATTTTAAAACTACACTGTCCGAGCTGGCTTCTCATAACAATTTTATTTTAAAACTACACTGTCCGAACTGGCTTCTCATAACAATTTTATTTTAAAACTACACTGTCCGAGCTGGCTCCTCATAACAATTTTATTTTAAAACTACACTGTCCGAGCTGAGCTCTCATAACAATCTTATTTTAAAACTACACTGTCCGAGCTGGCTTCTCATAACAATTTTATTTTAAAACTACACTGTCCGAACTGGCTTCTCATAACAATTTTATTTTAAAACTACACTGTCCGAGCTGGCTCCTCATAACAATTTTATTTTAAAACTACACTGTCCGAGCTGAGCTCTCATAACAATCTTATTTTAAAACTACACTGTCCGAGCTGGCTTCTCATAACAATTTTATTTTAAAACTACACTGTCCGAACTGGCTTCTCATAACAATTTTATTTTAAAACTACACTGTCCGAGCTGGCTCCTCATAACAATTTTATTTTAAAACTACACTGTCCGAGCTGAGCTCTCATAACAATCTTATTTTAAAACTACACTGTCCGAGCTGGCTTCTCATAACAATTTTATTTTAAAACTACACTGTCCGAGCTGAGCTCTCATAACGAATTTGTTTCGAAACTAAACTTAGCAACCTTCAATTGAACTGAAATTTCTATTTTTTTACCGTTAGAGGGCATTGTTATAACTTTTTGGGATATTCTGAAAGTGCAATCGTAGTATTTCTTAAATACTTATTCAACAAATATAGAATTTTTAATTTATTTCTATAGCTAGGTAGTCACTGGAAGGAGAGCTATGCACCAATCCCCTGTGATGATGCATAGAACCGGCCAGGCCTAGCACCTAATGTCCGACCCCGCCTTCTCGTGGTGCGGACCGTTAGTAACTTTCAAAAGAGAAACTCTCTTGTGGAAGTGAACGGAAGGGGAGGGCTGCCAGATTAGTGTGGCCTACTGATCTGGACAACTATGGCTACTTTTCTTTTTTTCTACCCTGCTGAGGAGTGGTCAACCACACAGGGTCCTGGTGCTGACCATATAAACCTACTGGACTGGAGAGATATATGGCTCTGAGCTTGATTATGGATCCTGATTTTGCTGCACTGGTGGGCTTCTGTGGAGGGAAAATCTTCCGCTGTGTTTTCTGTTTGTTTGTGGGTTGACAGCCCCAAGTGAATAGATTCACAGGATATGTTTATCAGCTGGTGGATAATCCTGAGCAGAGGTCATCGCAGGCACCTGAACTCTTTGCTTCTATTGGCATCGTCAAATTCTACATTCGAGAAAGTCTTCCAGTGTAGATGGCTTCAGCCTTTAGTAGTGGGGGAACGGGTCTTTGCCCCATGTCTGCGATTAGGGGGCTGTTTGATATTGTCGGCATTCCCTCTCTCAATAAACATAGTTTCTTTAAACATCCCACTAACCATTTTCTCTCCATAGGTAGTTGGAATGTGAGGACTCTGCACAGAGCTTTTTCTCTTGATGTCCTAACACAAGAATTCCACCATTATAATTTAGATATTCTTGGCTTGCAAGAGACCAGATGGACAGATAAAGGTCAGATTCTTAAAAATAATCTTAAATTTCTCTTTTCATGGAGGGACGACAATAAACATCACCAAGGCGTGGGTCTACTTCTCAGCAGACACGCTAGCAATGCTGTTCTAGGATATGAGTGCATTAATGAAAGGTTTCTTACAGCAAAATTTCAGACAAGCGTTAAAGACTTGAATGTTATCTGCTGTTATGCCCCCACTGAGGATGCCGATGAGGATGAGAAGGATAGGTTTTATGGACAACTTCAGGATATTTTGAATTCTATCAAGAAAGGAGATATTACCCTTGTTCTTGGTGACTTCAATGCCAAAGTTGGTACTGACTCTGACCTTTGGGGAGGAGTAATAGGCCCTTTTGGTATTGGTAGCTGCAATGGCAATGGGCAACGTCTCCTACAGATAAGTAAACTCAATGGATTCAGAATAACTAACACTTATTACAAACACCGCGACATACATAAGTACACATGGGTTTCACCTGATGGGCTGCATAAGAATATGATTGATTACATATTAATTAACAGCAAATGGGCTAGTTCTGTTAGGAATACCAGGGCATATAGGGGAGCTGAAATTGGATCTGACCATTACCTTGTTAAAAGTGTGTTGCAACTTAAACTTAAAAAGTGTTGTGCTAGGGTTAAAAAATTTATTTTTAATACTGAAGCTCTGAAAGATCCAGTTATAGCCAAAGCGTACCATGATAGGTTACTTAGTCATTATGACAGTCATGGTTTGCTTACTACTGAAGTTGAGGAAGAATGGGATCATTTTAAACAGGCTTTTATGGACACTAACAGTACTCTTTTAGGAAAAAAGGAGCAGAAGAGACAGAATTATCTGAGTGATAAGGCACTTGAGCTTATTTCGGAAAGAAAGAACTGCAGGAATGTCTTTAATCAATACCCTACTAGTCCTAATAGAAAGCATTACAGAGAACTTAATAAACGTGTAAAAGATCAGTTAGCTGCTGATAAGAATCTTTGGCTTGATAGTTTGGCTGACAAAGCCGAGGAAGCAGTTAGACAGCACAACAGCAGAGACTTGTACCAGATAGTTAATGTTTTGTGTGGTAGAAAACGGACTGTCATACAACGATTGAAGGATAAACAAGGTAAGGTTATAGAAGGGGAGGATTCTGTCATGGCTAGGTGGGCTGAGCATTTCAGTGATGTTCTAAACAATATAGTTAGTTCTACTCCCATTGTTTGCAATGATGATAGATGCATTGGTGGCTTTAATGTTGGCCCTCTAACACAATCTGAAGTTATTGTGGCTGTTTCTAAACTTAAACTACATAAATCCCCAGGGGTAGATGAAATTACTACCGAAATGCTTAGAGCTGGGAATGTTTCGGTTACCACTTGGATGACTGAAATTCTGAATATCTTTTATGATAAAGGCATGGTTCCTAAAGATTTTACCAGAGCTATTGTTATCCCTATTTTCAAAAAAGTGATCACAGTTCTTGTGATAACTATAGGGGTATCTGCCTACTCTCTGTTCCAGGTAAAGTTCTTTCCATGATTGTGCTTAATAGAATTAAGAATCTGGTTGACAGTCAATTGCGTGATGAGCAATGTGGATTCAGAAGTGGTAGGGGATGTGTGGATCAGATATTTTCACTTAGGCAGATTCTTGAGAAATGTTTAGAGTTTCAGAAACCTTTGGTTGCTAGCTTTGTTGATTTCAAAAAAGCTTTCGACTCTGTTGATCGTCATAATTTGTGGTTGATTGTGAGATCATATGGTATACCAGACAAGTTAGTTAACATAATGAAAGCTCTCTATAATAACACTGAGTCGTGTGTGAGAGTTGGTAAGGCTTGTAGCAATTGGTTCAACATTACTTCTGGTGTTCGACAAGGGTGCATTTTGTCTCCTTTTCTCTTTAGCTTGGTTATTGATTATGTTATGCGAAATTCACTTCAAGGGAAAGATTTTGGCCTTAAATGGGCTGGAGATACGAAAATTTCTGATTTATTAATTACGAAAATTTCTGATGATTTTGCCCTTTTGGCAAATGATGTTGATGAGATGAACTCTTTCATTCGAGCTGTTGATGAGACTGGTAGTAGAGTAGGTTTGGTTATAAACAGAGAGAAAACTAAAGTAATGAAAATTGGTCAGGCAGGCTGTGATTCAGTTAATCTGAATGGTTGCAGTCTTGAGCAGGTGTCACAGTTTAATTATCTTGGGAGCTATGTAACAGATAATGGTGATGTGCGGAATGAGATTAACAGACGAATAGGGATTGCTGCCGAGACTTTTAAGAATCTATGGAGATTGTGGAGAAATAGGCGTATACACATAAAGACTAAAATTAGGCTGTATAATAGTTTGGTTCTTTCTAGGGTTAGTTATGGTAGTGAAACTTGGACACTTTGTAAACAAGATAACAGGAAACTAGATGCTTTTGATTCCAGATGCTTACGCAGTATCTTGGGCATTAGGTGGTTCAACTTTGTAACTAATGATGAGGTTAGGCAAAGGAGTTTGCAACCTCCTTTAAGCAGCATATTGTGCAGAGAGAGACTCCGTTGGTTTGGCCATGTTGCCCGTATGAATAATTATAGATTGGCGAATAGGGTTATGAACAGTGTGCCTAAAGGCCTCAGAAAGAAGGGGAGACCTAGGATGCGGTGGGCAGACAATGTCAAACAGGACCATGTTAGAATTGGTGTGCAGTGGCCAGATGCAGTAGATGTAGCTCAGGATAGACTTGCTTGGAGAACTAAATTGCACGGTCTGGTTGGACCCCCGTAGCCCATGGCTGCTTGAGGATGATGATGATGATGAAACAAAAAAGTTCGATATCTACAGATGGAGAGACAGAAGACAAAATGAAACTATTATATCGTTTTCCTTGAAAACGAGATAAAAAAAAATATTAAGGCAAGAAAAACTTTTACCACCCCCAACCACAATTTTCACAGTTGCTTGCCTAGCCCACCGAGCTGATCGATTGCCACTCTTTCCTACATATTCATACATTAAAACATGCAATTTTTTGCGCAAAGAAATATGCTAAGGGAATACGAATTTTGAAAACTTGGTGAAATATTCTAGAGCCTGGTTGAGTTGTTTTACTTTTGAGTAGCACTTTTTGCAGACAAGGGGCCAAATGTCCAGACCACAAGAAAACCCCCAAGGGTTCAGAGAAGGGCACTTCACATGCACAGGTTATGGCTCTCCTGCAGACGGATCCGTAGCTTTACCTTCTGCCCGACGGACGGAAACTGATGGTAATCAGTTTCCAAGCACATCGCTGTCTCTTTCTGACAGAGAGCAAAAGTTGAGTTTTAAGGATAACTCCTGTTCCCGGTAGGACTCGAACCCGGGAACTACTGATTACGAGCCTGATTCTTTACCAACTGAGCTAGCCCGTCCACATCAGTTTCTACAACATTGAGATGATTGCACCTGGTGAATCGTTAAGTAGTTTTATCTCTGAGAGGTACTTTTTGCACACAATGGGCTAAATGGCCAGGTCACAAGTACCCGAAGGCTCAGAGAAGGTTCTGGGAGGGGATACACTGGAAGAACTGTTAAGAGACAGATAATAGCCTTCCGTCAAAGCCATCCAGCGTGTTCTTTAACGTACATAGGTCCAGCAAACGGACCACGGCTTAAGGTACCATCCGACGGACGGCGGCTTTTCCGAGCTAATCTTGTCCCCTATTGAGCGTGAGCAAGGCGGAAGTTTTGCGGAGATAAAATCGCAACGCTGACCCAGCTACCCTGGTGAATGGTAAAAAAAAGCTACCACTCAAACTGTTAGAGGCACTCCTTAACTTGTTGGGACACGTGCTCCATCAAGTTATTTCTTTTGTACACTCCTTTGTAGGGATCGTTTGAATTAATCTCATTTGTCAGACTCCCACGGGATTACTTTCCATCCCATAATCTGCATTTGTTTCAAAGAACAGCTTTTGCTCATAGTTCCAGTTGGAAAGTGGGGAGGGGAGGATTACGATTGATTCTGATCCTAGTGGCCAGGCTCCGGAAATAGACATTGTTCAAACCTCCAGGCAAGATTCCAGAAGAGAGAGGCTTTGTTCCCTCCTTTACCAGCTGGTGTTCGTTAAGACCACAAAGTGGTTAAGACAAAGAGTTTGTTCTCCTTGCAGCAGTCGTCTACCTTAGGATACGAGTATTTGTGTAGCTGTTGCCGACACTTTAGTATCGAGTCTGCATTTCTTACATTTCGATTCCATTCAACAGAAGATATTGAAAATCGACCAGTTTCTAATTACTTTTTAATCAAGAATCTCGTCCAACCCTGCTGTTCCCGATTGATATTTTTGGTAAGTCCAATATCTATGTACTATAAATTCTGCTCCGTAGAAAATATATTACTCATTCAAATTAATGGAATCTTTTAAACTTTTCATCGTTGACTTTGTTCAGAATATTATGCTTCTGATCCCATGTGCACGAGAGGTGTATGCAAATTAGAGACCTTCCTTAATCAGCTCTTTCTTAGACGAGTTGGGTTGAGTTGGTTTACCTCTGAGCGGCACTTTTTTGCACACCATGGGCTAAATGGCCAGGTCACATGGACCCCGAAGGCTCAGAGAAAGTTGGGGGAGGGGACCCACTGGAACAGCTGTTGGGAGACAGATGGTAGCCTCCCGTCAAGGCCATCCAGCGTGTTCTTTAACGTGCACACTCCCGCACACGGGGCCACGGCTTAACGTCCCATCCGACGGACGGCGGCCTTTCCAAGCCCATCGGTGTCCCCTACTGACCGTGGGCAGGGCGGGGAATTTTGCGGAGATAAATCTCAACCCTGACCCAGTTGGGACTCGAACCTGGGAACTACAGATTACGAGCCTGACGCGCTACCGACTGAGCCACCCCCGCCCTCTTTCTTAGACGACATTCTGGAATTAATTTAATACTAAGAGTACAACACGATAGAAAAATCTGCACGAATCAGATTTGAAATCATTGCTACTAATCTTCAAAACGTGGTAAAAGTAATGCACGAATTCTTGTTTATACGTGTGTTGCATATACTAATGAATTAAAAACTTGGATCATTAAAACAAAAGGGAACGTTGTTAATTCAAACTTATCTATTAAGGCAGTGCTGTCCAACTTCTGTTAGACCGCCGGCCATTTTCTCTTTTTCGCGGGCCAAAAAAAGTTTCGCGGGCCGTAAAAATTTTTATTTTGAGGGCCAAAAAAAAAAGAATAGGACAAGATATGTAATTGAAAAATCAGTTCATGTCACCTCAAAAAATTATTTTATTTATACGAAAAATAATAAGTAATAATAAACCAATATAAATTTTCTAAACCTTATCAAATATTTAATAAATTTAATGGGAGCATTGTGGTAGTAGTTGTTGGGCAATAAGAATAGAATGAGTAAGTTGAAATAATGCAATAATAATTGCAAATAGAATGAGTAAGTTGAAGATTGCATATCAAGTGAAGTAATATAAGTTGACGAAAAATCATAAGGTGGATTACAGATATTTATTGAAAATTTCAAGTAAAACTTGATTTTGTTCGCGGGCCACAAAAATCCTTGTGCGGGCCGGGCCTGCTAGTTGGATAGCGCTGTATTAAGGCAATGGTTCTCAAATAGGGTTTAGCGAGCAGCAGGGAAGAGAGTCGCAAAGCTATGATAGTCTTATATTTGTTAATATTTTTAGTGAAAATGGTTTTGCAAATATGTAGGTCCTATATTGTAGGGAAAAGGGTTGGATTGTTTTACCTCTGAGCGACACTTTTTTTGCACACCATGGGCTAAATGGCCAGGCAACAAGGACCCCGAAGGCTCAGAGAAGGTTGGGGGAGGGGACCCACTGGAACAGCTGTTGGGAGACAGATGGTAGCCTCCCGTCAAGGCCATCCAGCGTGTTCTTTAACGTGCACAGGGTATGGCTCTCCCGCACACGGCCACGGCTTAACGTCCCATCCGACGAACGGCGGCCTTTCCAAGCCCATCGGTGTCCCCTACTGACCGTGGGCAGGGCGGGGAATATTGCAGGGCGAGATAAATCTCAACGCTGACCCAGCTGGGACTCGAACCTGGGTTGTTGTGTTGTGTTGTTTTACCTCTGAGCGGCACTTTTTTGCACACCATGGGCTAAATGGCCAGGTCACATGGACCCCGAAGGCTCAGAGAAGGTTGGGGGAGGGGACCCACTGGAACAGCTGTTGGGAGACAGATGGTAGCCTCCCGTCAAGGCCATCCAGCGTGTTCTTTAACGTGCACAGGGTATGGCTCTCCCGCACACGGGGCCACGGCTTAACGTCCCATCCGACGGACGGCGGCCTTTCCAAGCCCATCGGTGTCCCCTACTGACCGTGGGCAGGGCGGGGAATTTTGCGGAGATAAATCTCAACGCTGACCCAGCTGGGACTCGAACCTGGGAACTACAGATTACTTGCCTGGCGCGCTACCGACTGAACCACCCCTAGGAGCAACAGGTGAATTTTAAGTAATTTAATTGAAACTTATATGACTCAATTATTCCATTCTTTCTCAACACTTTCACCAGAATTTCTAGAATAAATATATCTTTTGTAATATTATTTCAAGTTTCACATTTTCTACGTTTGCAGCTATTAACGGAAGGTATATTAAGGCCATTTGGTGGATTTGAAAAATACGAATAATCACATTTCGTTAGTACCTATTCAATTGAAAAAGCATTTTTATTAATTTCTCAAAACAAATAGTTGCGTTTTCCCACCCCTCGGGGGGTAAATAGACAAATTGTTGCTTCAAATGTAAACCCTTTGATCATCACACTCCATCACTGAAATATACTTCTAGCCCAAATAGATCGTCTGCAATACTCGTTTAAATTTATAAATTTTCAAAAAAAATTCAAAGTCACGGGACGCTATTAAAGATATTAAAATATTCTAAAAGTGTGAATTTTATAGTTTATCAATACCTATCAAAGGAAACGAAATAATAGTTTCGCTTCGTCGTCTGTCTGTTGACATCGAACTTTTTTGTTTACAGAGATAAATTAAAATTTTTTTTTCTATTGGATAGGTATTGGCGAAATATTACAACATTTACTTTCCGAATCTCCCTAAAGCTATGGGGGCGGGGGTGGCTCAGTCGGTAGAGCGCCAGGATCGTAATCTGTAGTTCCCAGGTTCGAGTCCCAGCTGGGTCAGCGTTGAGATTTATCTCCGCAAAATTCCCCGCCCTGCCCACGGTCAGTAGGGGACATCGATGGGCTTGGAAAGGCCGCCGTCCGTCGGATGGGACGTTAAGCCGTGGCCCCGTGTGCGGGAGAGCCATACCCTGTGCACGTTAAAGAACACGCTGGATGGCCTTGACGGGAGGCTACCATCTGTCTCCCAACAGCTGTTCCAGTGGGTCCCCTCCCCCAACCTTCTCTGAGCCTTCGGGTCCATGTGACCTGGCCATTTAGTCCATGGTGTGCAAAAAAGTGTCGCTCAGAGGTAAAACAACCCAACCCTAAAGCTATAATTACGCCCTCTAGCGGTGGAAAGAGCTGAAAATTCAAAAATTTCAATCGTATTGCCAACGATATATTTATGCTAGAAAGTCGAAATTCTGATGGTGGAATGTGAAGGTCACAAAATTTCCGTTGCCAACATTGTGTTGACCCCTAAATCCAGAAGGATGAGAAAACACAACTTTTCTTTTTCCAGATAATCGTTTGTTTTAGAGATAAATAAAAAAATTCATTTTCGGGTTAGATAGTAATTAATGAAATTTTCATTGCCAATAATGAGTTGGAGCCTTAGACCTGGGGCGAGAGTGGTCAGTCGGTAGCGCGCCAGGCTCGTAATCTGTACTTCCCAGGTTCGAGTCCCAGCTGGGTCAGCGTTGAGATTTATCTCCACAAAATTCCCCGCCCTGCCCACGGTCAGTAGGGGACACCGATGGGCTTGGAAAGGCTGCCGTCCGTCGGATGGGACGTTAAGCCGTGGCCCCGTGTGCGGGAGAGCCATACCCTGTGCACGTTAAAGAACACACTGGATGGCCTTGACGGGAGATTACCATCTGTCTCCCAACAGCTGTTCCAGTGGGTCCCCTCCCCCAACCTTCTCTGAGCCTTCGTTGTCCATGTGACCTGGCCAATTAGCCCATGGTGTGCAAAAAAGTGCCGCTCAGAGGTAAAACAACCCAACCCAAAGCCTTAGACCTAGGAGGCTGGGAAAACTTTTTTGTTTTTGCAGACAATTGTTTGTATTTAGAGATAAAATGAAAAATTCCTTTTTGGTTTAGATAGGATTTGATAAAAATATTATGATTAAAACTTTCGGAATCTTTAACCACTATAATTGCGCCTTCTAACGGTGATTTTTTTTTTATTTCAAACGCATAATACAACGATTTCTTAATGATGGTAGTTTGAAATTTTGGAAGTGGAATGTGAACGTCATGAAGTTTCCATTGGAAACAATGAAAACGATAATTAAGAAAATCTATTTTAGTTGGATTGGTACTATTGAATATAATTCGCATTTTTGAAATACTTATGCAAATTTTTATACATCACTAAACATCTGTAAATGGTAGGGTCTGTAAATGGTAGCTAGGTAGTCACTGGAAGGAGAGCTATGCACCAATCCCCTGTGATGATGCATAGAACCGGCCAGGCCTAGCACCTAATGTCCGACCCCGCCTTCTAGTGGTGCGGACCGTTAGTAACTTTCAAAAGAGATACTCTCTTGTGGAAGTGAACGGAAGGGGAGGGCTGCCAGATTAGTGTGGCCTACTGATCTGGACAACTATGGCTACTTTTCTTTTTTTTTTCTACCCTGCTGAGGAGTGGTCAACCACACAGAGTCCTGGTGCTGACCATATAAACCCACTGGACTGGACAGATATATGGCTCTGAGCTTGATTATGGATCCTGATTTTGCTGCACTGGTGGGCTTCTGTGGAGGGAAAATCTTCCGCTGTGCTTTCTGTTTGTTTGTGGGTTGACAGCCCCAAGTGAATAGATTCACAGGATATGTTTATCAGCTGGTGGATAATCCTGAGCAGAAGTCATCGCAGGCACCTGAACTCTTTGCTTCTAGTGGCATCGTCAAATTCTACGTTGGAGGAAATCTTCCAGTGTAGATGGCTTCAGCCTTTAGTAGTGGGGGAACGGGTCTTTGCCCCATGTCTGCGATTAGGGGGCTGTTTGATATTGTCGGCATTCCCTCTCTCAATAAACATAGTTTCTTTAAACATCCCACTAACCATTTTCTCTCCATAGGTAGTTGGAATGTGAGGACTCTGCACAGAGCTTTTTCTCTTGATGTCCTCACACAAGAATTCCACCATTATAATTTAGATATTCTCGGCTTGCAAGAGACCAGATGGACAGATAAAGGTCAGATTCTTAAAAATAATCTTAAATTTCTCTTTTCAGGGAGGGACGACAATAAGCATCACCAAGGCGTGGGTCTGCTTCTCAGCAGACACGCTAGCGATGCTCTTCTAGGATATGAGTGCATTAATGAAAGGTTTCTTACAGCAAAATTTCAGACAAGCGTTAAAGACTTGAATGTTATCTGCTGTTATGCCCCTACTGAGGATGCCGATGATGATGAGAAGGATAGGTTTTATGAACAACTTCAGGATATTTTGAACTCTGTCAAGAAAGGAGATATTACCCTTGTTCTTGGTGACTTCAATGCCAAAGTTGGTACTGACTCTGACCTCTGGGGAGGAGTAATAGGCCCTTTTGGTATTGGTAGCTGCAATGCCAATGGGCAACGTCTCCTACAGGTAAGTAAACTCAATGGATTCAGAATAACTAACACTTATTACAAACACCGCGACATACATAAGTACACATGGGTTTCACCTGATGGGCTGCATAAGAATATGATTGATTACATATTAATTAACAGCAAATGGGCTAGTTCTGTTAGGAATACCAGGGCATATAGGGAGCTGAAATTGGATCTGACCATTACCTTGTTAAAAGTGTGTTGCAACTTAAACTTAAAGAGTGTTGTGCTAGGGTTAAAAAATTTACTTTTAATACTGAAGCTCTGAAAGATCCAGTTATAGCCAAAGCTTACCATGATAGGTTACTTAGTCATTATGACAGTCATGGTTTGCTTACTACTGAAGTTGAGGAAGAATGGGATCATTTTAAACAGGCTTTTTTGGACACTAACAGTACTCTTTTAGGAAAAAAGGTGCAGAAGAGGCAAAATTATCTGAGTGATAAGGCACTTGAGCTTATTTCGGAAAGAAAGAACTGCAGGAATGTCTTTAATCAATACCCTACTAGTCCTAATAGAAAGCATTACAGAGAACTTAATAAACGTGTAAAAGATCAGTTAGCTGCTGATAAGAATCTTTGACTTGATGGTTTGGCTGACAAAGCCGAGGAAGCAGTTAGACAGCACAACAGCAGAGAGCTGTACCAGATAGTTAATGTTTTATGTGGTAGAAAACGGACAGGCATACAAGGATTGAAGGATAAACAAGGTAAGGTTATAGAAGGGGAGGATTCTGTCATGGCTAGGTGGGCTGAGCATTTCAGCGATGTTCTAAACAATGTAGTTGGTTCTGCTCCCATTGTTTGCAGTGATGATGGATGCATTGGTGGCTTTAATGTTGGCCCTATAACACAATCTGAAGTTCTTTTGGCTGTTTCTAAACTTAAACTACATAAATCCCCCGGGGTAGATGAAATTACTACCGAAATGCTTAGAGCTGGGAATGTTTCGGTTACCACTTGGATGACTGAAATTCTGAATATCTTTTATGATAAAGGCATGGTTCCTAAGGATTTTACCAGAGCTATTGTTATCCCTATTTTCAAAAAAGGTGATCGCAGTTCTTGTGATAACTATAGGGGTATCAGCCTACTCTCTGTTCCAGGTAAAGTTCTTTCCATGATTGTGCTTAATAGAATTAAGAATCTGGTTGACAGTCAATTGCGTGATGAGCAATGTGGATTCAGAAGTGGTAGGGGATGTGTGGATCAGATATTTTCACTTAGGCAGATTCTTGAGAAATGTTTAGAGTTTCAGAAACCTTTGGTTGCTAGCTTTGTTGATTTCAAAAAGGCTTTCGACTCTGTTGATCGTCATAATTTGTGGTTGATTGTGAGATCATATGGTATACCAGACAAGTTAGTTAACATAATGAAAGCTCTCTATAATAACACTGAGTCATGTGTGAGAGTTGGTAAGGCTTGTAGCAATTGGTTTAGCATTACTTCTGGTTTGCGACAAGGGTGCATTTTGTCTCCTTTTCTCTTTAGCTTGGTTATTGATTATGTTATGCGAAATTCACTTCAAGGGAAAGATTTTGGCCTTAAATGGACTGGAGATACGAAAATTTCTGATTTAGATTATGCTGATGATTTAGCCCTTTTGGCAAATGATGTTGATGAGATGAACTCTTTCATTCGAGCCGTTGATGAGACTGGTAGTAGAGTAGGTTTGGTTATAAACAGAGAGAAAACTAAAGTGATGAAAATTGGTCAGGCAGGCTGTGATTCAGTTAATCTGAATGGTTGCAGTCTTGAGCAGGTGTCACAGTTTAATTATCTTGGGAGCTATGTAACAGATAATGGTGATATGCGGCATGAGATTAACAGACGAATAGGGATTGCTGCCGGGACTTTTAAGAATCTATGGAGAGTGTGGAGAAATAGGCGTATACACCTAAAGACTAAAATTAGACTGTATAATAGTTTGGTTATTTCTAGGGTTAGTTATGGTAGTGAAACTTGGACTCTTTGTAAACAAGATAACAGGAAACTAGATGCTTTTGATTCCAGATGCTTACGCAGTATCTTGGGCATTAGGTGGTTCAACTTTGTAACTAATGATGAGGTTAGGCAAAGGAGTTTGCAACCTCCTTTAAGCAGCATATTGTGCAGAGAGAGACTCCGTTGGTTTGGCCATGTTGCCCGCATGAATAATTATAGATTGGCGAATAGGGTTATGAACAGTGTGCCTAAAGGCCTCAGAAAGAAGGGGAGACCTAGGATGCGGTGGGCAGACAATGTCAAACAGGACCTTGTTAGAATTGGTGTGCAGTGGCCAGATGCAGTAGATGTAGCTCAGGATAGACTAGCTTGGAGAACTAAATTGCACGGTCTGGTTGGACCTCCGTAGCCCATGGCTGCTTGAGGATGATGATGATGATGAAACATGTAAAAAGATACAAATAAAAAATATATAAAAGGGAAATTTGAAAAATTAGTGGTAATTTTTAAGAGATATTCCACTGACAGCAATAATCTACTAGTTTTCTCAGAGAGGGTAGGAAAGGCAGCTTTTTAAATTTAAGAATTAAAAGACGAATACTTTCATGTTGTATAATTACTAATAAAATACTTTTACATTTTCCCATCATCCGTAGGGGAGGGGGTGGCTCAGTCGGTAGCGCGCCAGGCTCGTAATCTGCAGTTCCCAGTTTCGAGTCCCAGCTGGGTCAGCTTTGAGATTTATCTCCGTAAAACTCCCCGCCCTGCCCACAGTCAGTAGGGGACAGCGATGGGCTTGGAAAGACCGCCGTCCGTCGGATGGAGCGTTAAGCCGTGGCCCCGGGTGCGGGAGAGCCATACCCTGTGCACGTGTAAAAAACACACTGGATGGCCTTGACGGGAGGCTACCATCTGTCTTCCAACAGCTGTCAAGTGGGTCCACTCCCCCAACCTTCTCTGAGCCTTCGGAGTCCTTGTGACCTGGCCATTTAGTCCATTATGTTCAAAAAAGTGCCGCTCAGAGGTAAAACAATCCAAACCAAATCCCATCATCCGCTAGCTCAAATTAAAATTTTTATGGAGTGAAAGAGTAGGTAAAGGGAAAACTTCTTTCTCATTAAAAACGAGATTCTCATATGCGCCAGAGGTGATATGTGTTCTTCTAGTTGTTTTCTGAAAAGGAACTAAAAATATAAAAAAAAAACTGTATCGCTATAAAAAAAATATGTTTCGCGAGAAATCGCTAGTCGGAAGAAAAAAATGTCGTTAACCACGACTGTCGCGTTCTAACCGAAGTTCACGGCCAAGCTCAGACTTTGAGGCAATGTGTTCTGCCACGTAAGAAACAAGGGGAAGAATTGCTAATAGGGTTGGGTTGTTTTAACTCTGAGCGGCACTTTTTTGCACACCATGGGCTAAATGGCCAGGTCACTTGGACCCCGAAGGCTCAGAGAAGGTTGGGGGAGGGGACCCACTGGAACAGCTGTTAGGAAACAGATGGTAGCCTCCCGTCAAGGCCATCCAGCGTGTTCTTTAACGTGCACAGGCTATGGCTCTCCCGCACACGGGACCACGGCTTAACGTCCCATCCGACGGACGGCGGCCTTTCCAAGCCCATCGGTGTCCCCTGTTGACCGTGGGCAGGGCGGGGAATTTTGCGGAGATAAATCTCAACGCTGACCCAGCTGGGACTCGAACCTGGGAACTACAGATTACGAGCCTGGCGCGCTACCGACTGAGCCATCCCCCTTGCTAATAGGGGGAAAGGAAGCTGATTGATCATGGTCTGTGATTTGCCCAAAGTTAGAAAAAAATTCCCTACTTTTCCTTTAAATTGTTGTGTATTTATTACAAGTTTTACTAGTATCCTTTAGAAGTTTTACCATAAATTTGCATTTTTTACAGAGGCACTGGGGCGGGGGTGGCTCAGTCGGTAGCGCGCCAGGCTCGTAATCTGTAGTTCCCAGGTTCGAGTCCCAGCTGGGTCAGCGTTGAGATTTATCTCCGCAAAATTCCCCGCCCTGCCCACGGTCAGTAGGGGACACCGATGGGCTTGGAAAGGCCGCCGTCCGTCGGAAGTGGACGTTAAGCCGTGGCCCCGTGTGCGGGAGAGACATACCCTGTGCACGTTAAAGAACACTCTGGATGGCCTTGACGGGAGACTACCATCTGTCCCCAACAGCTGTTCCAGTGGGTCCCCTCCCCCAACCTTCTCTGAGCCTTCGGGGTCCATCTGACCTGGCCATTTAGCCCATGGTGTGCAAAAAAGTGCCGCTCAGAGGTAAAACAACCCAAACAACAGAGGCACTGTGGATGGTCCCGCACCGCGGGGATTGCGGGGCCTATCAGTACGCCTCTGCACTTAGGGACAAATAATCCTTGATTGCTTCTCAAGCATGAATAAAAATCGGCACGTCATATATTTTGAAGTGTACTAAATCGAACCTCATGTTATCGGAAATGAAGCATAAATAAAAGAACTGATCATATAACACCTTTCTTTAAGTATATAATATTGTTAAATAAAAAAAAAAATACCCCCTCAAGCAGCTGCTTGCCACAGAGGTCTGACAGGAGTCTGCCAGTTTATATGCCATAGTAGAAGGTCTGTGAGGATGGCAAGACCTCAGCAGAAAAACAACACGTACATCCATGCCTTACCCGGGGCTCGAACCCAGATCCCTCAGATTAGTAGCCAAGCGTGCTAACCACTCGGCCACGGGACGGCAGTATAATATTGTTACCAATTTAAAATTTTAACGAATCTTATTTAAAATAACGTTAGGTATTATAGGTATTAGTAGCAATTTTTAGTTGCCTCCTCTGCCCTCTTTAATCCAGCCCTGGCTCGAGTTTGAAAGTTGGGTTGTTTTACCTCTGAGCGGCACTTTTTTGCACACCATGGGCTAAATGGCCAGGTCACATTGACCCCGAAGGCTCAGAGAAGGTTGGGGGAGGGGATCCGCTGGAACAGCTGTTGGGTAGCTTGGTAGCTGTTGGGAACAGCTTTTTTGGTAATCTATGTAATATATTTCAAAATTAAATCAAAGCTTCAAAGTTCGCCAATTTCGAAGTGAAGTAAGTGAAGTGAAGTTCACTATTTTAAAGCGGAATAGGTTGCAAAAATTTTAAAAGTGCCGGAATTAGAGGTTCCACTGTATATATAGTTGTCATAAAATGTAAACAAGTTTTTGATAAATATCATCAAAGAAAATTGGTGTAAGTCTGCGTCTTTCCCATGGGCATAAATTGCATCAGACTTACTATGATAAGAAGCCAGTTCTACCTCTGTGGGTATGAACAGCAGTCCACCAACCTATCGAATACATGCAAAAAAGTTATTAAAATAGTACTGCACTCAGAATTGTTGTCTGTAGTCTGTGATATCAGGACACTTATACAGAAAAGAGATTATGTAATTTCCACCAAGTATTTACCTCGTTGTAATATCAATGTATACTGCATGGCCATGTATGAAATGAACACCTACCAAATCGTTCATCACAAATCGTGGTACAGGCCAAATTTTCAATTCTCTCCACTTTGTTGTCAATGAAATCAGTTTCGAAGTACTGTAGCATCTCTGTTTTGCCGTACAATTCGTGCCAACAAATGTCTGTCCCGTCTGTGAGTTTGGGCTGGGTATGTTGGTAGCGACCCAATCGGTAGTGGCCCAGGCTCGTAATCTACAGTTCCTGTTAAAGATTTAGTCCCTTGGTTGGAGTTCCAACTGTGCCAGGTTGATATTTGACTCCACAAACCCCCAACCTTGCCCTCAGTCAGTATGGGACACTGATAGGCTTGAAAAGGCCACCGTCTCTGGGATAAGAGACCATACCTGTGTACGTTAAAAGTACACTGGATGGCCTTGATGGAAGGTTTCCATCTGTCTCCTCATAGTTCTCCAATGGGACCCCCTCTCTTCCTTCTCTGAGCATTGGGGATCTTGTGACCAGTGCCGTCTTAACAGTATTGTAGACCCCTGGGCAAATCATGGCACTGGGGCTCCTACCTACCCTAAGTCACCATTACGGGAATAAAAATGTAAACGGTCAATAAAATTAAGCCTATAGATTTACTGATACTTTTAACAAAATCAACATTTAAACATAAAAAAACATGCTGTAAAGCGAGGATTAATCAACGGAAACTTTTGCGAAATTTAGAATCGTGGGGACCCTGGGCAACTGCCCAGTATACCCACGCCTTAAAACGGCCCTGCTTGTGACCTGGCTATATCATGCAAAAAAAGGGCTGCTGAGAGTTAAAACAACTCTGTAAAGCTTCCAGAACTCTAGTTGCCAGATCACTAATTTCTAAAAAAAAAATCATTGCCAGATATTTTTCTGAATTCTGTAATCAACCATAGTGTTCGGATATTTTTTTGAGCGACGGTATCTCGTGCTAGATGGATCCTCTCGGTACCTGTCACCAACCCATCGGCGGACTAGGATCCTGCCATCGGATTCTGCCATCGAATTCGAATGGACAGAAGAGAGATTCATCAGAAAAGACAATGTTGTACCATTCGTCGCTCCACTGCCATCACTCGATGTAGTCTGGCTGTTTTGTGTTGGAGTGTCAGAGGCAGTCTTAGCAATGGCAGCTAAGAATAAAGCAAATCCGAATTTTTACTACTCACATTGTAAGAGATGTTATTGACCTCCACTGTTGGGCCAAGGCCGTAGATCGGTTAGAGCTATCTGTTACACCCTTTCTCCGAAGATGGCGTGGGTTGTCTATGGACGAGCTCCAGAACCTTCCCAATGTGTTCATTGTCCATTTTCGAACCATTCTCTGTCCATTCGATTCACAATAGATTTACAACGTCCTACATGAGCTGCAATTTCTTGATATGAAAGATCCCAATGCCAACAATATACCCCCTGTCGAACTCACTAACCTAGAGATATAGAGCACACACTAGTTGCGTGTCATATCTTAACACCTACACAAAAATTCATAACCTCAACACGGCTATCGCCTTTTAAATACCTGTGGCAATGGGGCGGGGGTGGCTCAGTCGGTAGCGCGCCAGGCTCGTAATCTGTAGTTCCCAGGTTCGAGTCCCAGCTGGGTCAGCGTTGAGATTTATCTCCGCAAAATTCCCCGCCCTGCCCACGGTCAGTAGGGGACACCGATGGGCTTGGAAAGGCCGCCGTCCGTCGGATGGGACGTTAAGCCGTGGCTCCGTGTGCGGGAGAGCCATACCCTGTGCACGTTAAAGAACACGCTGGATGGCCTTGACGGGAGGCTACCATCTGTCTCCCAACAGCTGTTCCAGTGGGTCCCCTCCCCCAACCTTCTCTGAGCCTTCGGGGTCCATGTGACCTGGCCATTTAGCCCATGGTGTGCAAAAAAGTGCAGCTCAGAGGTAAAACAACCCAACCTGTGGGAATGGCCTGATCCATCCCAGAAGGTTCTCAATGGCTTAGAGCCAATACAACCGCACCTATGATGTTAAAATTCTAATCATGTGTATGGGGCATGTTTAGCATACTTCCTTTATTTAAGAGGACAGTCCTTTATTTCACTGCTTTGTCCTTTAGATTTATTTTTTTTATAAAATGGCCATTTTGTCCTTTTTTTGTGAATTAAAATAGTAAACTGAATATTGACGCGCAGTAAATGGGTTGAAAATTTTAAATACTTCACAGATAAACACGTATCCTTTAAAAACATTTTAAAAATCGTTGAAGTCTCCCTGGATCTAATGCCCCCACTGAACGAGTATTTTCATTAGTGAACAAAATGTGTACCAGTGAAAAAACCAAATTAAAAATCGAAACATTGAAAGCATGCATTTATACCAAATGCAACTTTGACATGAATTGTATACAGTTTTATGAATTTTTAAAACACAAACCTGATTTATTAAAAAAAGTTCATTCTTGTGAAAAATATCAAAATTAAAATTTTTAAGTAATAATATAATTGTATAAAATGCTATGTATATGCTTATATTTTATGATAAATGTTATAAAGCTTTTTAGTTTTAGTGAAACAAATAAACGCAACCTGCTTTTTTTTTTATTATGAAACAATTTCTGATTTGTCCTTTATTTTCTCCAAAAAAATACGGTCACCGTACTCATACATGTCAGGGACCTTTATTCATTCTTGACGTTCTGATTTTTGTGAACAGCAGAGTATCTCAAAGCAACTTCAGTAATATTGTAATGAAACATCAAAAATTTTCGCTCCATTCCTAACATCAAGTGCCACGTGGCCTTAACTATCGAGGTAGCCTGGCCAGACATAAAATACTGTTAAAATACTTTTATTTTATTGGGCACATTGTCGTAGTTTTCAGGGTCATCGATTTATTTTCCCATCACTCTTTTCCGTTTTTCTCCGAGACAACAGTCTTTTGGTCCGAATAGAAGCGGTCGTCGTAACCAATCAAGACTGAATTGGCAGGATTACATCTGGAATAGATTTACCATTTTGTTTCACGGGGAATCCTAAGAGTTCGTTTCATGGGTCACGATCATAATAGGCACCTCAAAAATGCTTATCTTAACATGCTGCTCATGGAATCTATGACGCAGAGACTGTATCGCCCACTTCTTACTAATTTTGATTCTGATGAGGATGAATATGAAACATTGCTCTTTTTATTTTTCGAAATATAATTCATGAGTTGGGTTGTTTTGCCTCTGAGCGGCACTTTCTTGCACACCATGTGCTAAATGGCCAGGTCACATGGACCCCGAACGCTCAGAGAAGGTTGGGGGAGGGGACCCACTGGACCAGCTGTTGGGAGACAGATGGTAGCCACCCGTCAAGGCCATCCAGCGTGTTGTTTAACGTGCACAGGGTATGGCTCTCCCACACACGGAGCCACGGTTTAACGTCCCATCCGACGGACGGCGGCCTTTCCAAGCCCATCGGTGTCCCCTATTGACCGTGAGCAGGGCGGGGAATTTTGCGGAGATAAATCTCAACGCTGACCCAGCTGGGACTCGAACCTGGGAAAATGGCCAGGTCACATGGACCCCGAAGGCTCAGAGAAGGTTGGGGAAGGGGACCCACTGGAACAGCTGTTGGGAGACAGATGGTAGCCTCCCGTCAAGGCCATCCAGCGTGTTGTTTAACGTGCACAGGGTATGGCTCTCCCATACACGGAACCACGGTTTAATGTCCCATCCGACGGACGGCGGCCTTTCCAAGCCCATCGGTGTCCCCTACTGACCGTGGGCAGGGCGGGGAATTTTGCGGAGATAAATCTCAAAGCTGACCCAGCAGGGACTCGAACCTGGGAACTACAGATTACGAGCCTGGCGCGATACCGACTGAGCCACCCCCGCCCCTATAATTCATGGACTTTGCTACTGCACAGTTGGGCATGATGAAAAAACAAAAAAATCTGATAGTCGTCCACCAAGCGAACAACATAGACTCGAAAGAACGGACGTTATGTCATTCCTTTAAACACAGTTGCCTCAGCCAACACTTCCTACGACAGAAGGACAATGTACCAATTTTTTGGCATCACTATAATCCTACTCTATAGATAATTCTTATATATTTCGTTATAATATTATTACTGGTGTACTCTTGTGCTAATCTTTATACTAATGTTTATCTATAAATATATTTTATTTAGAAATAAGATTATTCGTTTTTATTATCAAATATAATAATACTAACTAATGCAAATAAATTTTCTCCTAAACAAAGTATATTTATAGATAAACATTAGCACAGAATCCACCAGTAATAATATTAAAATAAAAAAAATATATAGAAAGTGTCTATATGGTAAGATATGGTAGGACTACTTAAGCTGACGTCATAAATTTGGTCACCTGGCTTTCTGTTAGAGGAAGTGTTGGCTCAACTATCCCCGTTTTGACGTCACGGAGGGTTTCTAGTGCCTCTAAGGGGCACTAGAAAGACCTTGGTAAAACAACGTTTTGGTGCCACCCTATATACACTCACCCTGCCTGAACCCCTTAGCCCCTACTCTGCGATGTAATTTAACATTTTGTTAACAGTTTATATAAAAATAAAAAAATAAATAAATACTCCCTCAAGCAGCTGCTTGCCACAGAGGTCTGACAGGAGCCTGTCAGTTTATATGCCACAGTAGAAGGTCTGTGAGGATGGCAGGACCTCAGCAGGAAAACAATACACACAACCATGCCTTACTTGGGGCTCGAACCCAGGTCCCTTAGATCAGTAGCCAAGCGTGCTAACCACTCAGCCATGTGACGGCTGTTTGTATAAAGGTATAATTTTAAGTTTCTACTCAAAAAATGAGGAATAATTTTAAGTTTCTACTCAAAAAAATGAGGAAAAAATTAATTAATAAGAAAATGTGATATTAGAAATGTCAATGAATGCTTCAGCTTAACTGATGTAAAAAAAAATCCTGATTTAATTTTATTAATACTTGAAACGTTCTTAAACTATCATAAGCTTTAACAATATAACAGTTAATAATAGATTAAAAAATTTAAAATATTATCTTAAATAAATTATATATATTCAATTTTGTATATTTATGTGAAGTTTTTGCATTTTATATTTTGTCTTATTTTAAATGTTTTTTAATTAAAAAAACTATTAATTGAGAGAACATGTGTATATTATAAATTTCTCATTCAATTACCTACAGATAAAATACTTAACTTTGTGGGTCTTACGTATTTTGTATTGTATATATGTTCTTATGAATGAATAACAAATGTTTAAAAAAGAGAGTAAAAAAAAATTAATAAATTTGAGACATATAGGAAAATATGTTGTTGTATTTTCAGTTACAACAGCCCATGATGAGTAAAGTGCAACTTGATGAAGAATAAAATCAACAAGAAAACTGGAGAGTTCTTACTAATACTTTCTCACTGATTTCTCTCTTACTAATGCTAAGAGATTGGAAAAAGAAACTCGCTAAAGGTATCACAAGGTAAAAAGATTAAAATTCAAACAGAAAACAAGTCAGCTGAAGAAGATATTCATCAAACCTGAAACTGCGCTTCTTCGCAATACACATATATTGATATTTTTATTGTTTTTGGTTTAAGTCCCTGTTTTCGTAATTTAAATTAAAAATCATGATGACCAGCCCAATTCCTACAACGCCAATTCCGAATATCAACCTAATCAGCGAAGAGGAGATTAGGAAGAATTGGCAGACTTTGTATCCAAATGCCAATTCTCTTTTTCTGCAACTCAAGGAACGCATTGATATATTTTTAGATCCCCGAAACAACTATCATCCGGGATTGGGAGCTGAGAATGAATTACGATGTCTCCTTTTACTTTATGGAGAATGTATTAAAAAGGTGGATGACGGCCAAAACTGTTATAATCCCAAAAACGATGAAGATTACATTGAGATTGACGAAGAAGATGAATTCGACGACGATTCGACTGATGACGACGATGATGCTGATTTGATTGATGACGACGATGATGCTGATTCGACTGATGACGACGATGATATTACGATTGATGACAACAACAGTGATATTGATGAGGACGATTTTGATGAGAACGATAGTGATTACGATGAAGATGATGAGTTAATGGAGGGTTTGATACGTCACATCACTTATCTTTGCTATCTATGGCAGATTGAGGAAAGCGAGCTGGTAGTCCAATGTCTTCACTTCCTTTATAATCGTTTTGAAAATTTTAAATTTATCCACAGACAGAAGTTTAAGTACCACAACATTTGCTTTCCTACGGTCAAATTTTGGCCAGAAGATTTAGTAAAGAAAATAGATCCAGTCAACTACTTTTCTCATCATGCAGACAAGATGAAAGCCTTCTTTGACGAAAAACCCTTTGAAAAAGTTAAGTCATAATGGACCATAATGGAACCAAAAAGCTATATAATAATCAAAACTTAACCATATCTTCTACCATATCTTTACCAAGTCACCAGATCGTCCACAAAAGCACCTCACATCCCTATTCTGATGGATTGCTACAACATCGTGTCCATGCCACACTTCAAAATAATCAGAAAACATTTGTTGCATTGGTTCTATCTGCGAACAAGAGAGTTTTCGTAAAGAAACTATTTGGAAATCGCCATGAAGAGGACGTCAGTAAAGATGACAAAATTGAACTTATTCTTTTACAAATAACTGATAGATAAGCATCTAATATTGCTTCCAAATGTTTTCTTCTCACTGAAATTAAGATCAATAAGGGAAGGAATGACTTGATTAGTTGGAAAATGAAAGTATTTGTGTTTGAATGAGAAGTAGCCTTGCAGAGCCTACTAGTTTAAAACATTTCTGCAGACTTGTGGTGAGGCAAACTATGGAGACACTCTTTGGAGTAGATATTTGCAAGGAAATAAAGATATGGTTGTAACTCAGATTCTGACCAAAGAAGATTTTGTAGATCATTCGCATTTGTAAATAAAATTTATTACCATCGCAACTTGATTTTCAAATTTTGTCATTCTTTTCCGTATAGAAATCCCACTTTTCTCATCATATCTATATTATATCGTTGTTAACATTTAAATTCTTTGTGAAATCAGAGAGAGTTATCCTTTGCCATGGAAGGTTTCATAAAGACCTCAGCTCAGTGTTTCTCAAACTGTGAGTCCCAAGCACTTTAGAGGGGGGGGGGGGGTTACATGAGTTTCCCATCTTTAACAGGAATTCGCGTAATAAATGCGTGACGCGTAATAAATACATGACGAATCTGTGGTTATAATTTTCTAGTCGCTAGTTCTCAGGAGATATTTTCTCATGGCAGATTTACCAGCTGGGAGGAAATCGCTGCAGTTGCATTTAAAACTTGAATGAAATGCTTAGACTTGTAAGATATGCAAAGACTTCTAAGGTTAACTTAGCAACACTTTTTTTTTTGAAAATATAAACGTTTTCATTTTTTGTATTTAGCATATAATTGGTCAATCATCAAATATGCACAGATTGTGTGCGGCCACTGTCTTTATAGGACTTTTAAATAATGAATGCTATATATTTCAAAATGTTCGTTATATGGAGAATCTGTTTGTTAATTATTTAAATTTTTGGTGGCCTTGACTTTTTTTACAGTTATTTATGTTTTAAATATTTCCAGCTGATACATTGAGACCAGCTCTGAAAACTTTCCCTTTTTTTTCATGACATATTTTTTACTAATAAGTCAGTGAACTTAAATGAATTCAATGGATCGTCTCTAGTTTTATTTCCCTTTTCCCAAAACCTTCGTAAACCTAAAAAGACCCCAATGAAATAAAAGGGTATTAATTGTAGATATAAGGTTTATAATAAAGAGATTATAAATTTTATATCCACAATTTTCTCCTAAATCATTACCCTGATTTATTATTATGACTTCATAGCACAACACACTGCTGATTAATAAAATGGCGGATATAGGTCGATGCGGTTGCCTCGAGAGCCCCGCGCAGGTATTTACTATCTCATTTTTTTTTTACGACGAACATTTAATATATTTGAAAGCGACCTGTGTAAAGAAATGGACTTTAATGATATAATTGAAGAATGTGCTTCCAAAAGACCTAGACAGCAATGATAATCTTAAATGCAAATGAAAATTTTTAATTATTAATGCAGAATTTCGTTCAAGAATGAATTATAGTATAATTAAAATAAAAATTATCCAAGTTTCTATCGAACCAGTTCACATTTAACAAGAAAATAGTCTTCAATATGCGCAGTATTTTTCTCTGCCAAAGGGGAGCCCCAGGCAGGAAATTAAATCAGGGGCATATGTGGTACCCACATCTGCTTCTGATTCTAAGCCAATAAATTCTCTTGAGATCAGGATTGGCTCCTAATTTTTACTCCCCAGGTTCTAATCCCAACTGTGCATGGGTTAAGAATTATCTCGGCTAACCCCCTTTTTCCCTCAATGAAAAAAGGGGAAACCGTTGGCCTTGTAAAATGCCAACAGTAATTAAAATTCTTGGCAGTATGGGATTTTTAATAACTTTAATATTTTTGTTAGTGCCATTTGATGAATAATAATCTTTCAAAAATAAATTCCTAACCGAAAAGGGGCGGGGGGTAGCTCAGTCGGTAGTGCGCCAGGTTCGAGACCCAGCTGGGTCAGCGTTGAGATTTATCTCCGCAAAATTCCCCGCCCTGCCCACGGTCAGTAGGGGACACCGATGGGCTTGGAAAGGCCGCCGTCCGTCGGATGGGACGTTAAGCCGTGGCCCCGTATGCGGGAGAGCCATACCCTGTGCACGTTAAAGAACACGCTGGATGGCCTTGACGGGGGGTCACCATCTGTCTCCCAACAGCTGTTCCAGTGGGTCCCCTCCCCAACCTTCTCTGAGCCTTCGGGGTCCATGTGACCTGGCCATTTAGCCCATGGTGTGCAAAAAAGTGCCGCTCAGAGATAAAACAACCCAACCCTAACCCCAAAACACAGATTAACACTTTAATGCCCTTCCTTGCTATGATACTATAAAGAGCCACATCTAAAGTGGTAGATGGAGCCATCTCCACCTACTTTAAAAATGATAGCAACTGGAATGGATATTAAAATCATCACATTATATAATAGACGTAATTCGTCTGACGTCATCGGTAGCAGAAATTGACAGTTTCTCCATGGTTCCGCGGCTATATGAGCGATTGCTGACAAATTGGGTGGGGTGGTCCCATTTTATTCTAACCCTCTTGGGGTAACAGATCGAGTTCCTGGCTGCCGCGAGTCGGCAGAGATACCTCGAAAGGCGTCCGAAATTTCTGGGGGTGCTGCCGTCGCCCAATTTGTGAGTGAAGTTGTGAGTACAGAGAAAAGGTGTGAATGAAGTTATCGATGGGTTGGGTTGTTTTACCTCTGAGCGGCCCTTTTTTGCACACCATGTGCTAAATGGCCAGGTCACATGGATCCCAAAGGCTCAGAGAAGGTTGGGGGAGGGGACCCACTGGAACAGCTGTTAGGAGACAGATGATAGCCTCCCGTCAATGCCATCCAGCGTGTTCTTTAACGTGCACAGGGTATGGCACTCCCATATACAGAGTCACGGCTTAACGTCCCATCCGACGGACGACGGCCTTTCCAAGCCCATCGGTGTCCCCTACTGACCGTGGGCAGGGCAGGGAGTTTTGCCGATATAAATCTCAACGCTGACCCAGCTAGGACTCGAACCTGGGAACTACAGATTACGAGCCGGGCGCACTACCGACTGAGCCACCACCCGCCCCAAAAGTTATCGATGGACATAGGTTTGGCGGATTTAGTTGCGACTGGAATGGTAGGAAGCTTTGAATAAATATCGATGGGAAGTGTTATCAATGCGTTTGGCACCAAATTTGGAACAGCGATCCAGGTACTTGTAGCCCTCCAGTTTATTTTTTACAGCTCGAACCAGTCATTTGTGCAGGCACCGATGAACTTAGAAAGATCGTCGTCCGTCGGATGAGACGTTAAGCCGTATGCCCATGCGCAGTAAAATCATACCCTGTGCACGTTAAGGAAGACACTAGATCACCTGAACGGGAGGCTTCCATCTGTCTCCTAACAGCTGTTCAGTGGATCCCCTTCCCTGAGCCTTTGAGGTCCTTGTGACTGACCATTTAGCCCAGTATGTGAACAAAATTGTCGCTGAGGGGTGAAACAATGCAGGGCAGCATTGAGATTTTCTGGGGGTTTTTTTTACCACTGAGCGATACTTTTATGCACATAAACAGTTCGAAATTCCAGTTCGAAAATTGCCAGTTCGAAAGGATCCTAGCAATTCAGAGTTGGGTGGTTGAAAGGAAGCACTTTTAGTAATGGCTCTCCTGCACAAGGAGTCTCGGCGTAACTACCCATTCTCCCGGGGGGAGTGAGTCCAAATCCACAAAGAGCCACAATTTTTGTGAACACTTCTCGAAATTAACTTCGGTTAAGAACAGTACAGTGTAATTCAAGAATCCGGACAACTGATAAAGCGCATACCATTATTTCTTATTCCATTTATTCATTTCATATTTAGTATATTTGGGTTCATAAACTAAATCGATCACTTTTTATTCTGCATATCAATATCTAATAAATAGAGACGACTGTGGGTTAGTGATTGACTGTCGTCTCTATTATTAGGTGACTGATCAACGCTAACTCTAACTGCGATGCAGAAATGGTAGAGTTCTGAAAATTTCCACCTCGGGGTAATCCGGGTCGTAAAGCTCGAGAAAAATCCGAAACATGACTTTCGACGTGTCCTTCAAGGTCAAACTTTAACCTACAAGTCGTAGAAACATGAATATTGATATCTGGTGATGTTTCGGATTGGAGATCTCGGAAACGTTGCGAAATTTCGATTCCGCCAGGTTTTTCGAGGTCGAGGGTAAAAATTTCGATCTACCGGTGTTAGAAAGCTAAAAATTTTTGTACGAGTTGTGATTTCGGGTCGTAAATCTCAGAAACGTTAGAAATTTGATTAGACTTCGAAGTCAAATTTCGATCTGACAGTACTAGAAACCTCAAAATTGATGTACAGGTTTCGTAGATCTCAGGGGCGGCTCAGTCGGTAGCGCGCCAGGCTCGTAATCTCGTTCCCAGGTTCGAGTCCCAGCTGGGTCAGCGTTGAGATTTATCTCCGCAAAATTCCCCGCCCTGCCCACGGTCAACAGGGGACACCGATGGGCTTGGAAAGGCCGCCGTCCGTCGGATGGGACGTTAAGCCGTGGCCCCGTGTGCGGGAGAGCCATACCCTGTGCACGTTAAAGAACACGCTGGATGGCCTTGACGGGAGGCTACCATCTGTCTCCCAACAGCTGTTCCAGTGGGTCCCCTCCCCCAACCTTCTCTGAGCCTTCGGGGTCCATGTGACCTGGCCATTTAGCCCATGGTGTGCAAAAAAGTGCCGCTCAGAGGTAAAACAACCCACAACCCACGTAGATCTCAGAAGAGTTAAGAAAGTTCAGATGCTTACCATTTTCTTCCAGTTTCATCATGTGTTTAAGATCCGGTCTTTCGTTCAAGACAAATAGAGATCGGAGTCATGGTTGAGAAAGCAAGAGGTGCCCATTGGCCCCCCATTTTCATGCCTTTTAGCTAACTTGTGCCGACTTTTGAATCATACTGCATGTACTAAAATTTCCTTTAATACTAAAAAAGACGCGCGAAGCATTTACTCCTGTTAAAATTTAGTACCTGGCTACTAAAGCATCAAAAGAAGATAAAAATAAGTCAAAGATGTTGGATTTCGTACCTGATTGGTTGGCCCGTTTGGCTGCTGATTGGAGGGACCTGGGTTCGAGTCCCGGGTAAGGCACGGATGTTTGAGGTGGTTTTCTGTTGACGCCATCCTCACAGATCTTTTACCATGGCGTGTAAACTGACAGGCTCCTGTCAGACCTGTGTGGCAAGCAGCTGATTGAGGGAATATTTATGCTTTCGGCGGGTAATAAAAACCTTCAATAGCGCCGCCTGACGGCAGAAGAAGTTAATAAATGCCAAAACTTTAAATGAATAACGAAAACGAATTTTTTACGCTAGATTTTTTTGTATTTAAACGCATCCCTTGGCCGAGTGGTTAGCGCGCTTGGCTACTGATCTAAGGGACCTGGGTTCGAGCCCGGATAAGGCATGGACGTTTGTGTTGTTTTTCTGCTGAAGTCCTCCCATCCTCTCAGATCTTCTGCTATGGCATATAAACTGACAGGCTCCTGCCAGACCTCTGTGGCAAGCAGCTGCTTGAGGGGGTATTTTTTTTTTCTTAAATATTTCAATCGAAACCAAAAACTAACGCTAAATCTAATATATAAAGAAGAAAGTTTGCTTGTGTGCTTTTTCACTTATGCACTCGGCCTCCAGAAGAGTTAGAGACTCCAATCTTTGCATGAACGTTCCAGTTCCCTTCAACCGGCGGAAGAATATAGGCTATTTGCGAACCCGCTGGGGTCAACCAAAATTGGAATTGAAATAAGATTTTTAAATAATCTTTGCTCAGAACAGAACTAAAGGAACAGCTCAAAAATGAGAAAAAATATTTGACGAAGTGCGAGCTAAGAACTAACTATGGTGACGTCATGGTTCGGTCCACTTGTCTTCCGTTATAGGAAGTGATGGCTGACCAATTGGTCTCCTTCCTGAGCCTTCTCTGAGCCCTCGTGGTCCTTATGACCTGCACAATTCAGCCTGTTGTGTGGTAAAAATTTCCGCTCAGAGTTAAAACATCCCATCGAATCAGGGAACTGTATATTACGAGCCTGGATCAATACCGGCTGAGCCACTCCGACCACGAAACTGGAGAATCCCACAATGATATTATGAACAACGAACACAAAAAAACGATTGAGATAGTATCTATAAAACAATGTTCAATATTTATTAAATTAATACAATTAATACAAATATTTTACGCAAATTAATGACATTGACATTATTTACACAAATATTAAAATCCTTAACCAGTATTCCTTCCAGCCTTCTTGCCCTAAATTTCGTACAGAAGCAATCGTCCTTTATATCTGATAAAACTCAAAAGTAAACGTAGTGGCCTTCGAAGTCGTAGTGCTCAGTGCACCGGCACGATAGATCTGCAGATTCTGTCTCGGTGTGTAGAGAGTTGAAGGATTCGTGATGTTCCGTGGATAGATGGGTTTCCAATTCACTAAAGTCCCCTCTCATCTTCTTCAGCTCACCAATTGCGTTCGTGGATGTCTCCACGTGGAACAAAAAGGGTAATTTCGCAGCTTCTACAACTGCAAAAATACATTATAATATCGATAAAAAACTATATCTTAATCGGAAACTGCATTTTGCCCATCACTAGCCTTTCCAGCGTAGAAGCAGATAGGGGTCCCTTCAGGAAATTGACCCTTCCTATGCTGGGGCAGGGGGGGGGGGGGGGGGGCTGTTTTCCGAGCCAACAGAATCCTCGCTTCTGTGACCATATTCAACTTTTAAGGATTGATCAATGATGGGACGTTTTTAATAGAAAACCAAGAAAAATTAATAAAGAAATTAAAAAATTATCAAAGTCGAATTAAAACAGTGGTAGCTCCGAGACTTATTTGTAAGAAAACAACTAGAGAACATATTTCCAGCTCTAAGAGATTAGGAGAATAAATAAATCTAAAGAAAGAAAAAATTATATTTTTATTACAAATCCTACTACCGAGAGCTACTTGTGCTTAACCATAAAAATCACTCGTATTTTGGCTACGCTCAAAGTGATGTGCAAGAGCCCTGTTTTTGTTAATTATTCTATAGCTTTTACTTATTTTCCCCTGGAGTAACTGTTACCGTCTACTAAATTAGCCTTAACTGGAAGAGTAGCTGATAGTCAAATTATTGTTCCAGAGAGCAAACGTTCTGTACTGAGTCAGTTCTGTACCCATATTCTCAGTCGCTTTTGGTAATTTTTACCTCTTTCACTTTTCAGAGGACCGATTTCTGAAGCCCCGTAATCTCGATCCCTTTCTAGCCATTTTTTTCTTTTCTTTTTTTCACTTTATATACATTTTTTTAAAGGACCGATTTCTGGAGCCTCATAATCTCGATCCCCTTGCACGCGATGCTTTGTGTCCATACTTGTTTTGTATACGACAGGTTTCTGGAGTGTGGCCCTACATTCTCAGTTGCTTTTGGTAATTTTTACCTCTTTCACTTTTCAGAAGACCGATTTCTGAAGCCCCGTAATCTCGATCCCTTTCTAGCCATTTTTTTCTTTTCTTTTTTTCACTTTATATACATTTTTTTAAAGGACCGATTTCTGGAGCCTCATAATCTCGATCCCCTTGCACGCGTTGCTTTGTGTCCTTAATTTTTCCTATATGAGGGGTTTCTGGAGTCTGCCCTCCATTCTCAGTCGCTTTTGGTAATTTTTACCACTTTCCCTAAATACCAATAAAGGTGACGAGAACAACTAAGAAAAAAATAACCTCCCAGAGCAATTAGCAATAAAGTCAACAAGAAAAAATTAGGAATAAAGTTGACAGGAACGAATAATTAAAGGGGACAGAAGATCTACTGATAAAGATCACAAGAAAAACTAGCAATAAAGCTGACAAACACAAATAATACGTTTTTCAATTAAAAAAATCCTGCCTTGCTAAGCGTCATGTGCTCTATAGATGTACATATGAGAAATTTTAATTGTCTTTTAAACGCACAACGCTGTTTACGCCAAATTTTCTCAACATTAAAATGACTTCTGATAATACCCAGGAACTACCTTAAAGGCAATAAACATTAAACTCGGCGACGTTAACTTCTATGCTCGTAGTAGTAGTATGTTGCAGTGTTTTCATGATTGCGAGCATCACCTGGAATTCCCTTATCAAATGTGGCGTAACACATTCCCTCACAGCATTCCCCTTTGATAATATTCCGATTTAGAAATACCAGTGGAATGTTAATACTTGCTAAAGAAAAAATTCGCTCTTTTTAAACCCGAAGTGATGAATGTAACTGGTATCATTTTAGTACTATATCTAAATTCAAATTAAAATATTATGAGAAGCTATTGCTATTAAGCAACAATGTGTAGCATGTTTAAATTGATCTTTTCAACATTCTTTAAGCTTACGACTAAATATTGATAAACCATCTTGTTTGACAAATTGAAATAATTAATTGGATTCATTTAAAACATTCTAAAATTTTTACAATTTATTCAAATATTCTAATTACCATTTCAACTGCTTTTAAAAATAGCCTTCACTTCCCAAATAATAATGGCAAAAATAACTAGCAATGGACCATTAATACTAATAATCAGTCAAATCAGCATTATAATTCTAAATTTTTAAAAGTGTTTTTTCATAAATCTATTCGTACCTCTTAATTCCTTGCGGTTCATGCCTTCCTCCAATCATTAAATAAGTTCTATCTGAGGAAACACTCAACATGTCTGCCGTCAGCAATGGCTGGATCAGAACGGAAATGTTTAGGAGAAATGCTGGACAATGTTTCTTTCAATAATAATGGAGATATATAATGATAATATACTGTTGCGTCAAACAAATAGTGTTTGGTATGTTTTCTTCTGGTGTGACGTCACTCTTTGTTCTGCATTCAAAAAATTGCCTTTAAAATTTAACTATTGGTGTCTAAATGACATTTGATACTCAAATCATTCATTAAAATATTTACAAGTAACCAACTTGAAAAAAAATATTTCTTTTCCAATGATAATGAATAAAAGATTAATTGCATTATACCTCTGGTGTATTGAAGGTTGGGTGGGGGAAGAGAGATTCCCCTCTTCACCTGGCTTTGATGTTTCCCATGACCCTTCTTCGTGAAAAGAATAAACCACGTTATCCGAATACTACATAAATATTATTACATATATTAAATATATAGGAATATACGGAATATCGCCACTGCTTCAGGAACAGTTCATTTTTTCGTGGGTGTGTGTTTGTGTAAGCCTGTGATTTACACAATTTCAATTTATTTATAGACTAACAAAGTAAATATATTTTACAATGCAAATTCAACTGTGAAGAAATGTTTTGGGGATTTTTTTCTAATACAATCACCTAAAACCTGTTTATTAAATTATTCTTTTAATCAGTTTCAATTCCGATTTTGAGAACTTAACGGTTTTGGTTGTTTAAGCAGAAAATCCCTGAACAATGGGTGTTGCGTTAAACAAAATTCAAAGAATGTTGGGTACACTAAAATATGTATGCTAATTATACGCTAAAATTGTATGTAAAATTGCTAAAATTGTAACCCTGAGCATAAATTTCTCAGGGTTAAACAAATGAGGAAACTCCAACTGAAAAGTCCATTAAGAATTTTTTTATTAAATTAATATTTCCAAAAGAAGGTAATATTTCTTAAATCAACCGCAACAATTTATTTTTTACTCGTTTTTGAAAAAATACCAATTGTTTTCACCTCGTCATCAATCTCTAGACGTCTCTCAACGTCTCTGTTTATAGCGATAAACGAAAAATCGTTTTTCATTTGGATATGCATTGGGTTGGGTTGTTTTACCTCTGAGCGGCACTTTTTTGCACACCATAGGCTAAATGGCCAGGTCACATGGACCCCGAAGGCTCAGAGAAGGTTGGGGGAGGGGGACCCAGTGTAACAGCTGTTGGGAGACAGATGGTAGCCTCCGGTCAAGGCCATCCAGTGTGTTCTTCAACGTGCACAGGGTTTTCCGAACACGGTGCCACGGCATAACGTCTCATCCGACGGACGGCGGCCTTTACAAGCCCATCGGTGTCCCATACTGACCGTGGGCATGGTGGGGAGTTCTACGGAGATAAATCTCAACGCTGATCCAGCTGGGACTCGAACCTGGGAACTACAGATTATGAGCCTGGCGAACTACCGACTGAGATCCCCCCGCCCCCAGGGATATGAATTAAAGAAATATTAAATTTCGTGCTTCCCTAATTTCTCAGTAATTTTAATGTCATTCTCTAACGGCAGAAATTTTTGAAAAATGACAATATTTAATAGGTATTGGAAACAATTTGTGTACAGTCGCTCAAAAAAGTATCCCAACACCATGGTTGATTACAGAATTCAGAAAAAATATCTGGCAACGATTTTTTTAGGAATTAGTGATCTGGCATCCTTCGTGTCACGTGACACGTGACACGAAGGATGCCAGATTTTTGAGCGACTGTATGCGAGGAATTAAGAATTTGAATCGCGAAATGTGAACATCAAGAACTACGTCTCAACTCCAGGTAGAGGAAATGCAACATTTTTAAGATATGAATCAATTTTTTTCGCATTTTACAGGTGCTGATATAATTGCCATTTGGATCTTCCTAATCATTTCTTAGTTCGAATTCCCATTATTAGAGTGTGAATAATTCAAAAACTATAAATTAAAATCTTTAAAAACTACCTATCTTCCTATAGGGCTCTAAAAAGCAGAAAATAACAATAATAATAATAATATTTATTTAATGCATAATACGCCGTCCCGTGGCCGAGTGATTAGCGCGCTTGGCTACTGATCTACGGGACCTGGGTTCGAGCACCGGGTAAGGCATGGATGTTCGTGTTGTTTTTCTGCTGAGGTCCTGCCATCCTCTCAGACCTTCTACTCTGGCATATAAACTGACAGGCTCCTGTCAGACCTCTGTGGCAAGGAGCTGCTTGAGGGGGGTATTTTTTTTTATTTTTTTTAATACATAATACATCCGATTACATTGGTCCAGCCCAGTGAGCACAAATATTACAATTGAATCTTACAGAAATCCACAAGAGTTAATAACTCGCCTGTAGAATTTTATCATATTTCATATATATAATTTAAAATTTTGGCAACGATAGTAAATAAATGTTTTAAGTAAGTGTTTTATTTATTTTTTTATATACCTAAAGTATGGCAATCTTGTCGACTAGGAAAATCGGCGCCATACTTCCTTCGAAGCGAATACGAACTCAGTGCACCATCGATATTGATCATCGATATACTTTAGGTTTATTTTCTACTTTTTAGGGCCCTCCGTGGCCGGATGGTTAGCGCGCTTCTTTTTCTGATCTAAAGGACCTGGTTTCGAGCCCGGGTAAGGCATGGATGTTTGTGTTGTTTTTCTGCTGAGGTCCTGCCATCCTCTCAGACCTTCTACTACGGCATATAAACTGACAGGCTCTTGTCAGACCTCTGTAGCAAGCAGCTGCTTGAGGGGGATTTTTTTTTCTTAAAGAGTTCAATCGAAACCAAAATCTAACTCTAAACCTAATATATAAAGAAGAAAGTTTGCTTGTGTGTTTTTTCACTTATGCACTCGGCCTCCAGAAGAGCTAGAGACTCCAATCTTTGCATGAACGTTCCCTTCAACCGGCGGAAGAATAGAGGCTATTTGCGAACCCGCTGGGGTCAACCAAAATTAGGGTGGGCGGGTTTGAATATCTCAAAATCCCCTAGACTTAACATCAACGGTTGAAAGTCATTGAAAATAACTGTTGCCACCAATGAATTTGAAAGAAAGAATGCATCAAACCAATTTTTTTCTGATTTAGCGTGATAAACTCGTTGTTCAATTTGTTGGCTCAAGAGCGCTTGTGTCCTTCGATATTGAAGTAGTTCTAATTCAGCACGGGCGGAACACGAGATTCTTTGTTGAATTGGAAGCTTCAAACTCTAATAATTCATATCGGAAATTGAAATCATTAACGTAATATGTAAAATATGTAAAATTGATAAACGTAATATGTTAGTTAATAAAAGTTTTAATATGTTAAGTAATAAATAATGTTTTTTCAACAATAATAACATAATAATTTTTTCGTAGTATCTATACATTTTTTTTTGGGGGGGGGGGGGACTCAGACCATATTTAACTTCATTTCAATTTTATTTTTTCTATAAAGTTATATATTCCTGGCAAACTATATCCAAAGGACTCTGGTGGGTACGAAATGATTTGAAAAGTTCGATTATCTTAACGATACAATTCCGTTTTTCGGTTTAGATATTTCTGACGTAGGATGAATCATACGGAATCTCGAAATATGGGGGCGGGGGTGGCTCAGTCGGTAGCGCGCCAAGCTCGTAATCTGTAGTTCCCAGGTTCGAGTCCCAGCTGGGTCAGCGTTGAGATTTATCTCCGCAAATTTCCCCGCCCTGCCCACGGTCAGTAGGGGACACCGATGGGCTTGGAAAGGCCGCCGTCCGTCGGATGGGACGTTAAGTCATGGCCCCGTGTGAGGGAGAGCCATACCCTGTGCATGTTAAAGAACACGCTGGATGACCTAGACGGGAGGCTACCATCTGTCTCCCAACAGCTGTTCCAGTGGGTCCCCTCCCCCAACCTTCTCTGAGCCTTCGGGGTCCATGTGACCTGGCCATTTAGCCCATGGTGTGCCAAAAAGTGCCGCTCAGAGTTAAAACAACCCAACCAAACAACTCGAAATATGTCCATTTTTTTTCCTTCTTCTTAAAGAGAGGGAGAAATATTAAACCGGAGAGGATTGATAATAATGATTTTTATTCCCAATGAAAGCTTGCGACGTGGGGAGTACCCCCAACTCTCAAGCTAGAGCTTTTATGCGGCACGTGGAAGACCAGCATCATATTAGGCAGATGGTCATAATGTTTTGGCTCTTCGGTGTACAATGAGAAAAATTAACTCTCTGTATGCGACGATTGTCAGCAAATCGAAGACATAGAACATATACTCATCTCTTGCAAAAAATATAACGCTGACAGAAATGAATTCAAAGTATTGGATTTACAGATTTCAGCATCTGCAATGTAATCAATCACTACAAAAAAAGAAAGAAAAAACCTTCATTTGGGATCTACTATTTAAAAATCTCAGAGTAATCCATATGTATAAAATTCTCTAATAGAGTCATTCCAAATTGACAAGAAATCTCCGTCCATGTGAGCAAATGCGTATTATATTCGTTGGGTTGGGTTGTTTTACCTCTGAGCCGCACTTTTTTGCACACCATGGGCTAAATGGCCAGGTCACAAGAACCCCGAAGGCTCAGAGAAGGTTGGGGGAGGGGACCCACTGGAACAGCTGTTGGGAGAGAGATGGTAGCCTCCCGTCAAGGCCATCCAGCGTGTTCTTTAACGTACACAGGGTATGGCTCTCCCGCACACGGGGCCAGGGCTGAACGTCCCATCCGACGGACGGCTGCCTTTCCAAGCCCATCGGTGTCCCCTACTGACCGTGGGCAGGGCGGGGAATTTTGCGGAGAAAAATCTCACGGAAATATTGAGCGTGTGCAGTTACCGTTCACAGCAAACTAGAGCGTGTGCAGTAACTGCACACGCTCCAGTTTGCTGTGAACGGTAACTGGAGCGTGTACAGTTGCTGTACACGCTCCAGATATTTTTCCTGAATTTTGTAATCACGTGACACGAAGGTTGCCAGATCACTAATTTCTAAAAAAAACGTTGCCAAATATTTTTTATGAATTCTGTAATCAACCATAGTGTTCGGATACTTTTTTGAGCGACTGTACCAGCGAGCGTTCCAAAAATAGCGTAGACGTCTGCAACTTTGCACAGATGCTGAAGGGGAGTACTTTGAAAAACTGCAAAAGCTTTGTCGAGGTAATTCCAATGGTTTTTGTTCTGAAGATGAATTAAGAACTTTTCAACTCCCCTGTTATCTAAGATCAGACTTGGAGAAAAGGGCGAAAGCTGCGAAAGTGCGCTCCGGTCGAAATAATAGCTAGATCCGGCCATGGTAACAACTATACGTAAATTAAATGTATTTTTTTTTTCTTTTATTGAACAGAAAAAGCAGGCACGTAGGGGCGGGGGTGGCTCAGTCGGTAGCGCGCCGGCTCGTAATCTGTAGTTCCCAGGTTCGTAATCTGTAGTTCCCTCGAAGTGAATTTCGCATAACATAATCAGTAACCAAACTAAAGAGAAAAGGAGACAAAATGCACCCTTGTCGAACACCAGAAGTAATGCTAAACCAATTGCTACAAGCCATACCAACTCTCACACATGACTCAGTGTTATTATAGAGAGCTTTCATTATATTAACTAACTTGTCTGGTATACCATATGATCTCACAATCAACCACAAATTATGACGATCAACAGAGTCGAAAGCCTTTTTGAAATCAACAAAGCTAGCAACTAAAGGTTTCTGAAACTCTAAACATTTCTCAAGAATCTGCCTAAGTGAAAATATCTGATCCACACATCCCCTACCACTTCTGAATCCACATTGCTCATCACGCAATTGACTGTCAACCAGATTCTTAATTCTATTAAGCACAATCATGGAAAAAACTTTACCTGGAACAGAGAGTAGGCTAATACCCCTATAGTTATCACAAGAACTGCGATCACCTTTTTTGAAAATAGGGATAACAATATCTCTGGTAAAATCCTTAGGAACCATGCCTTTATCATAAAAAATATTCAGAATTTCAGTCAGTCATCCAAGCGGTAACCGAAACATTCCCAGCTCTAAGCATTTCGGTAGTAATTTCATCTACCCTTGGGGATTTATGAAGTTTAAGTTTAGAAACAGCCAAAATAACTTCAGATTGTGTTATAGGGCCAACATTAAAGCCACCAATGCATCTATCATCATTGCAAACAATGGGAATAGAACTAACTGCATTGTTTAGAACATCACTGAAATGCTCAGCCCACCTAGCCATGACAGAATCCTCACCTTCTATAACCTTACCTAGTTTATCCTTCAATCCCTGTATACTTGTCCGTTTTCTACCACACAAAACATTAACTATCTGGTACAGCTCTCTGCTGTTGTGCTGTCTAACTGCTTCCTCGGCTTTGTCAGCCTAACCATTAAGCCAAAAATTCTTATCAGCAGCGAACTGATCTTTTACACGTTTATTAAGTTCTCTCTAATGCTTTCTATTAGGACTAGTAGGGTATTGATTAAGGACATTCCTGCAGTTCTTTCTTTCCGAAATAAGCTCAAGTGCCTTATCACTCAGATAATTCTGTTTCTTCTGCTCCTTTTTTCCTAAAAGAGTACTGTTAGTGTCCAAAAAAGCCTGTTTAAAATGGTCCCATTCTTCCTCAACTTCAGTAGTAAGCATACCATGACTGTCATAATGACTAAGTAACCTATCATGGTAAGCTTTGGCTATAACTGGGTCTTTCAGAGCTTCAGTATTACAAGCAAATTTTTTAACCCTAGGACAACACTTTTTAAGTTTAAGTTTCAAGACACTTTTAACTAGCTAATGGTCAGATCCAATTTCAGCTCCCCTATATGCCCTGGTATTCCTAACAGAACTAGCCCATTTGCTGTTAATTAATATATAATCAATCATATTTCTATGCAGCCCATCAGGTGAAACCCATGTGTACTTATGTATGTCGCGGTGTTTGTAATATGTGTTAGTTATTCTGAAACCATTGAGTTTACTTACCTGTAGGAGACGTTGCCCATTGCCATTGCAGCTACCAATACCAAAAGGGCCAATCACCCCTCCCCAAAGGTCAGAGTCAGTACCAACTTTGGCATTGAAGTCACCAAGAACAAGGGTAATATCTCCTTTCTTGACAGAATTCAAAATATTCTGAAGTTGTTCATAAAACCTATCCTTCTCATCCTCATCGGCATCCTCAGTGGGGGCATAACAGCAGATAACATTCAGGTCTTTAACGCTTGTCTGAAATTTTGCTGTAAGAAATCTTTCATTATTGTACTCATATCCTAGAAGAGCATCACTAGCGTGTCTGCTGAGAAGCAGACCCACGCCTTGGTGATGCTTATTGTCGTCCCTCCCTGAAAAGAGAAATTTAAGATTATTTTTAAGAATCTGACCTTTATCTGTCCATCTGGTCTCTTGCAAGCCGAGAATATCTAAACTATAATGGTGGAATTCTTGGGGAGGACATCAAGAGAAAAAGCTCTGTGCAGAGTCCTCACATTCCAACTACCTATGGAGAGAAAATGGTTAGTGGGATGTTTAAAGAAACTATGTTTATTGAGAGAGGGAATGCCGACAATATCAAACAGCCCCCTAATCGCAGACATGGGGCAAAGACTCGTTCCCCCACCACTAAAGGCTGAAGCCATCTACACTGGAAGACTTCCTCCAATGTAGAATTTGACGATGCCAATAGAAGCAAAGAGTTCAGGTGCCTGCGATGACCTCTGCTCAGGATTATCCACCAGCTGATAAACATATCCTGTGAATCTATTCCCTTGGGGCTGTCAACCCACAAACAAATAGAAAACACAGCGGAAGATTTTCCCTCCACAGAAGCCCACCAGTGCAGCAAAATCAGGATCCATAATCAAGCTCAGAGCCATATATCTGTCCAGTCCAGTGGGTTTATATGGTCAGCACCAGGACCCTGTGTGGTTGACCACTCCTCAGCAGGGTAGAAAAAAAAAGAAAAGTAGCCATAGTTGTCCAGATCAGTAAGCCACACTAATCTGGCAGCCCTCCCCTTCCGTTCACTTCCACAAGAGAGTATCTCTTTTGAAAGGTACTAACGGTCTGCACCACGAGAAGGCGGGGTCGGACATTAGGTGCTAGGCCTGGCCGGTTCTATTCATCATCACAGGGGATTGGTGCATAGCTCTTACTTTAATTAGTGTGCTGGGTTGTTTTACCTCTGAGCGGCAATTTTTTACACATCATGGGCTAAATGGCCAGGTCACATGGACCTCGAAGGCTCAGAGAAAGTTGGGGCAGGGACCCACTAGAACAGCTGTTAGGAGACAGATGGGTAGCCTCCCGTCAAGGCTATTCAACGTGTTTTTAACGTGCACAGGGTATGGCTCTCCCGTATACGGATTCACGGTTTAACGTCCCATCCGACTTACGGCGGCCTTTCCAAGCCCATCCGTGCCCCCTACTGACCGCGGGCAGGGCGGGGAATATTTGCCGAGATAAATCTCAACGCTGACCCACCTGGGAACTTCAGATTACGAGCCTGGCGCACTACCGACTGAGCCACCCCCGCCCCTTTAAGCAATGGGAATTTATACCAAAAGTGACCATTGATCGACCTCTCCCTATCTCCATACTTTTGCATATCTCATTCCTTTTGTGTTTAAAACAATCCGCCAATGAAATGGATTATAAGTGACTAGCCCCTTGGATTCACCTTCCTCTTCATACTTCATGTCAAAGACCAATCTCCCTTTGTCCCTCCCAACTCTAATCCGACTGTCCTAATCGTAACCAGAGAGTTTGCTTTGCATTGAGATCAGTATTCGTTACAACGTGGCAGAGTAAAGGTCGAAAATCTTTTGCAGTTGACCAGAAAAGTTTCGCTCCAATAAATCAAGACGTTTGACGTGCAAGTTCTGTTGTTCCTGTTCGTATTTTGGTAAGTACGATTTCTTTTTCAGTAGAAATCCTATTCTCTATATTAGGGGTTCTCAACGTGGGGTACGCGGTAAAATCTTTTGGGGTAGTCCGTGAGAACTCAAAAGTCGCTAAATATATGTTATATATATGTGTGTTTTATTTTATTCCCATTGTTATACTATAACTGTAGTTTTAACTATCTATACAAGGGGTACGCCAGTTACATACACATTTCCAGGGGGTACGTGAAGCATAAAAAGGTTGAGAACCACTGATATATATGTTTTATTCCCATTGTTATACTATAACTATAGTTTTATCTATCTATACAAGGGGTATGCCAGTTACATACACATTTCCAGGGGATACGTGAAGCATAAAAGGTTGAGAACCACTGATATATATATATATGTTTTATTTTATTCCCATTGTTATACTCTAACTATAGTTTTATCTATCTATACAAGGGGTACGCCAGTTGCATACACATTTCCAGGGTGTACGTGAAACATAAAAGGTTGAGAACCACTGATATATGTTTTATTTTATTCCCATTGTTATACTATAACTATAGTTTTATCTATCTATACAAGGGGTATGCCAGTTACATACACATTTCCAGGGGGTACGTGAAGCATAAAAGGTTGAGAACCACTGATATATATGTTTTATTTTATTCCCATTGTTATACTCTAACTATAGTTTTATCTATCTATACAAGGGGTACGCCAGTTGCATACACATTTCCAGGGTGTACGTGAAGCATAAAAGGTTGAGAACCACTGATATATGTTTTATTTTATTCCCATTTTTATACTATAACTATAGTTTTATCTATCTATACAAGGGGTATGCCAGTTACATACACATTTCCAGGGGGTACGTGAAGCATAAAAGGTTGAGAACCACTGATATATATGTTTTATTTTATTCCCATTGTTATACTCTAACTATAGTTTTATCTATCTATACAAGGGGTACGCCAGTTGCATACACATTTCCAGGGTGTACGTGAAGCATAAAAGGTTGAGAACCACTGATATATGTTTTATTTTATTCCCATTTTTATACTATAACTATAGTTTTATCTATCTATACAAGGGGTATGCCAGTTACATACACATTTCCAGGGGGTACGTGAAGCATAAAAGGTTGAGAACCACTGATATATATGTTTTATTTTATTCCCATTGTTATACTCTAACTATAGTTTTATCTATCTATACAAGGGGTACGCCAGTTGCATACACATTTCCAGGGTGTACGTGAAGCATAAAAGGTTGAGAACCACTGATATATGTTTTATTTTATTCCCATTTTTATACTATAACTATAGTTTTATCTATCTATACAAGGGGTATGCCAGTTACATACACATTTCCAGGGGGTACGTGAAGCATAAAAGGTTGAGAACCACTGATATATATGTTTTATTTTATTCCCATTGTTATACTCTAACTATAGTTTTATCTATCTATACAAGGGGTACGCCAGTTGCATACACATTTCCAGGGTGTACGTGAAGCATAAAAGGTTGAGAACCACTGATATATGTTTTATTTTATTCCCATTTTTATACTATAACTATAGTTTTATCTATCTATACAAGGGGTATGCCAGTTACATACACATTTCCAGGGGGTACGTGAAGCATAAAAGGTTGAGAACCACTGATATATATGTTTTATTTTATTCCCATTGTTATACTCTAACTATAGTTTTATCTATCTATACAAGGGGTACGCCAGTTGCATACACATTTCCAGGGGGTACGTGAAGCATAAAAGGTTGAGAACCACTGCTCTAGATAAATGCATAGTACACCAAAGAAATTGAATTTATTTTTCTTTAGATAGGCATTTTTCACATTTTTCGATATTAATTTCTGTTAAGAACAATGTACTGTGATTCAAAAGTCCTCACAACTGGTAAAAATTCATAGTCATTTTTTCATTTCGCGTATGTAATTAAGATTTTAAATGGATTTGAATTGCTAGGCATCATAAGCAGTGGAGAAAAGTATGAAGGGACGCTAGGTCCTTATGATATTTGAATCACTCTCATTCTCTTCAGAATCATGTCGGTAGGTGGGGCGAGAATGGCTCAGTCGGTAGCGCGTCAGGCTCGTAATCTGCAGTTCCCACGTTCGAGTTCCAACTGGGTCAGCGTTGAGATTTATCTCCGCAAAACTCCCCGCCCTGCCCACGGTCAGTAGGAGACACCGAAAGGCCGCCGTCCGTCGGATTGGGCGTTAAGCCGTGGCCCCGTGTGCGGAGAGCCATACCCTGTGCACGTTAAAGAACACGTTGAATGACCTTGACGGGAGGCTACCATCTGTCTTCCAACAGCTGTTCCAGTGGGTCCCCTCCCCCCACCTTCTCTGAGTATTCGGGGTCCATGTGACCTGGCCATTTAGCCCATGGTGTGCAAAAAAAGTGCCGCTCAGAGGTAAAACAACCTAACTGTGCACGTTAAAGAACGCACTGGATGGCCTTGACGAGAGGTAACCATCTGTCTCCCAACAGCTGTTCCAGTGGGTCTCCTCCCCCCAACCTTCTCTGAACCTTCGGGGTCCTTGTGATGCGCGTTTAGATGTATCAGATACATTTATTATCATCATTTAACCCATGGTGTGCAGAAAAGTGCCGCTCAGAGGTAAAACAACCCTACCCAAGTCGGTAGGTCTGCTGTGTCGGCTACCTGGAGAATAGCTCTATATGACGTTCTTTTAAATGGACAAATCATTTAATTTGAAAGCTTTGTCACTGTACGATATCTTTTTTTGTTGTTGTTGTTTTCCGTTGAAATGTTCTTTTTATGATTATTTCGAAAGACGTATTTAATCGGTAGAAACAACATTGAGTTATTTTTTAGTATTTGAGTTTTGAGAGCAGTCAGTGCACGCAACAATACGAGAAGAAAGATAATGAAAAACTACCAAATTCGTAATGAAGTAGGACTAAACGCGCATTTTTCTGGGTTATGTTTGCATCAGAGATGAGTTCTGCTCTAATAGTCTCGGCCGGACCACAACCATTTCGCTAATTATTAAGCCTGGATATGAAAAAAAATCCTTTTCTGCATGCTGCAAAACATATATACAAAAATGTATACTGATAATGTAAGTAATGATGAGGGTTAGGCAAAGGGATCAGCAACCTCTTTTGAGCAACACATTATGCAGAGAGAGACTATGTTGGTTTGACCATGCTTCCAAACTCTAGGGTTGTGAAGAGTAGGCCTAAAGGCCTCAGAAAAAGGGGGAGTTTGGATTGTTTTACCTCTGAGCGGCACTTTTTTGCACACCATGGGCTAAATGGCCAGACCACAAGGACCCTGAAGGCTCAGAGAAGGTTGGGGGAGGGGACTCACTGGAACAGCTGTTGGGAGACTGATGGTAGCCTCCCGTCAAGGCCATCCAGCGTGTTCTTTAACGTGCACAGGGTATGGCTCTCCCGCACACGGGGCCACGGCTTAACGTCCCATCCAACGGACGGCGGCCTTTTCAAGCCCATCGGTGTCCCCTACTGACCGTGGGCAGGGCGGGTAAATTTTGCGGAGATAAATCTCAACGCTGACCCAGCTGGGACTGGAACCTGAGAACTACAGATTACGAGCCTGGCGAGCTCCGACTGAGCCACCCCGCCCCAAAAAAGGGAGAGACCTAGGATGCAGTGGGTAGACAATGTCAAATAGGATCTGATTAGAATTGTTGTACACTGGCCAGAAGCAATAGCTGTAGCTCAGGACAGATCTGTAAAGAGAATTAAATTGTATCATCTGGTTGGATCTCCCTAGGCGCGGTTGCTTGAAGATTACGTATTTATGTATGAAAGAAAATATTCAACATAGGTGAATATTTTTTTATTATCTACTGGTAAAGTATATAATTACATGTAATCAGGGGTATAGTGAAGGGGCTCTTGTTGGGGAAGAAGGGGGGAAGAATGGAAATTTTTCAACTAGAAAATCTAATTTTGCCAACTGAGAAAATAGGTGCATATTCATTTATCATTTATAATTATATATTATTCATATAATTATATTCATTTATAATTATGTCTATATTACTACATCCTAAAGTATTAAGGTCATTTTATTATCATTAAAAATTCAACTTGATATAAATTATAATATTATTAATTTTTAAAGCTTAATAATAGTTTGATATAAATGTTGAACAGTGCACTATGAAAATTTTTGATTGAGGTAACTGTGAAGAAACTTTACAAGCCCGGATCAAAACTCTGAAGCTTTGCACCCCCCCCCCCCCCCCAAAGTAACTCGGAGTTGGCAAAATTCGAAGCGACTTCGTAAAATCTAAGTGAGTTTTGAAAATTTGTAATTTTTTTTTATATAATATTAAGGGGAGTTAGCAAATTTTTTACAACTTGGCAAAGGTAGTTGTCAAAATCGAGGCAACTTGGCAAATCTAGGGCAGTTGGGAAAATTCGAAGCCACTTAGTAAAATGCAGGTGAGTTGGGGAGTTGACAAAATTCGGAGTTACTTGGCAAAATCTTGGGGAGTTGACAAAATTCGCAGTGACTTGGCAAAATCGTGGGAGTTGGCAAAATTCAGGTGAGATGTAAAAATTCGGATTTTTTTCTGTAAAATTATGATGAATTGGCAAATCTTGGAGAGTCAGCAAAATTCTGAGTGACTTTGCAAAAATCGGGTGAAATGAAAAAATTGGTGTTTTTTTTCTGTAAAATTATGGCAAAATTGAAGAAACTTGGCAAAATCTAGGGGCAGTGGCAAAATTCGGAGTGACTTGGGAAAATCGTGGAGAGTTGGCAAAATTCAAGTGAGATTAAAAATTAGAATCTTTTTTCTGTAAAATTATGGCGTGTTGGCAAAATCGTGGAAACATGGCAAAAATCGAATCCACTTAGTAAAATACAGGTGAGTTGGCAAAATCGGGACAACTTGGCAAATTCTTTGGGAGTTGGCAAAATTCAGGTGAGATGTGAAAATTGCAATCTTTTTTCTGTAAAATTATGGCGTGTTGGCAAAATCGAGGCAACTTTGCAAAATCTAGGAGAGTTGGCAAAATTCAGAGTGGCTTTGCAAAAAATTAGATGTGATGTAAAATTTGGATTTTTTTTCTGTAAAATTGTGGCCAGATGGTAAAATCTAGAGCAGTTGGCAAAATTCGAATCTACTTGATAAAATACGGGCGATTTGTGAAAATTGGGATTGTTTTTGTGAAATTAAGGAGAGTTGACAAAATCGAGAAAACTTGGCAAAATCTAGGGAAGTTGGCAAAACCGGAAACCACTTGGTAAAGAACAGGTGAGTCGTAAAAATTGGGATTGGTTTTGTGAAATTAAGGAGAGTTGGAAAAATCGAGAACTCTTGGCCAAATCTGTGGGAGTTGGCAAAATTCGAAGCCATTTGGTAAAATACTGGGGAGATGTGAAAATTGGGCCTTTCTTGTGCAATTAAGGAGAGTTGATAAAATTCAAATTGTCTTGACAAATTCTGGGAAGATGTAAAAATTGTGATTTTTTCTGTAAAATTACGGTGAGTTGGCAAAATCTAGTGTGGCAAAATTCGAATCCACTTGGTAAGATAAAGGCGAGTTGTGAAAATTGGGATTGGGTTTTATGAAATTAAAGAGAGTTGGCCAAATCAAGGGGAGTTGGGAAAATTCACATTGACCTACTACAACTCAGACGAGATGTAAATATTGGGATTATTTCTTGTGAAATTATGGCTAGTTGGCAAAAGTGGAAGTCAAATGACAAAATGCAAGAGAGTTGTGAAAAATACCTCAACCCCCCCCCCCTCCTCCACGGGGCGGGGGTGGCTCAGTCGGTAGCGCGCCAGGCTCGTAATCTATAGTTCCCAGGTTCGAGTCCCAGCTGGGTCAGCGTTGAGATTTATCTCCGCAAAATTCCCCGCCCTGCCCACGGTCAGTAGGGGACACCGATGGGCTTGGAAAGGCCGTCGCCGGTCGGATGGGACGTTAAGCCGTGGCCCCGTGTGCGGGAGAGCCATACCCTGTGCACGCTAAAGAACACGCTGGGTGGCCTTGACGGGAGGCTACCATCTGTCTCCCAACAGCTCATCCAGCGGGTCCCCTCCCCCAACCTTCTATGAGCCTGCGGGGTCCATGTGACCTGGCCATTTAGCCCATGGTGTGCAAAAAAGTGCGGCTCAGAGGTAAAACAACACAACCCTCCTCCAAGGAGCGAAAAATCAAGGTAAGACCCAGACAGAGACATTATTTTCTCAGTTGGCAAAATTTGGTTTTCGAGTTGGAAATTTTCGATTTCTCCTCCTCCCCCCAACCATAGTCCTTCGCTACACCCCTTGAACGCTTGATTGATTATTTCATAAACACGATATAAAAACTAAAACATATAATTCATGACAGATTACAACGTTAATTCCGTAGAATAATATACTATGCAAAAAAAAAACTGTTTTTTACTGCTCGGCTATAACAGTCGGTGATCTGCCAAACTGGCTTTTAACACTTTTACAATGACACGGCAAAGTTTTCTGCCGACTGAGATCGATTCTGCCAACTCCCATTTCCTTTTCGAAGGAAACATCCCTCCCAAAAAGGGTTACAGTGGCCAGGGTTTGGGGGGGGGGGGTTACTGTAACCCTTCTTCACTCTTTCTATTACCACTACACAGCTGTTTTGGCCGTACTTTTTGCACACAATGGGCTAAATAGCCAGGTCAAAAAATGGCCAAAAGAGCCTTAGAGTTGGGGGAAGGGAACCCACTGAACAGCGGCTAAGAGAGAGATGGTTGTCTCTCGTTAAGGCCATTTTTAACGTGCACAGGGAATAGCTCTCCCGACACACTGTGCCATGGCTTAACGTCCCATATGATGGACGACGGCCTTTCGAAGTCCATCGGTGTCCCCTACTGACCGTGGGCAGAGTGGAGAGTTTTGCGGAGATAAATCTCAACGCAGGCGTAGCTGAGACTCGAACTTAGGAACTGCAGATTATGAGCCTGGCGCACTACCAACTAAGCCACCCCCGCCCACGACAGCTGTTTGGATTATATGAAAATTTGCAAAGTCGCTTTAAAATTTATATAATAAATTATCCTCGAGCACCTGCTTACCACAGAGGTCTTATCAGCTTAATGCGTGACAGAAGATCTGTGACAACGGTAGGGGCGGGGGTGGCTCAGTCGGTAGCACGCCAGGCTCGTAATCTGTAGTTCCCAGGTTCGAGTCCCAGCTGGGTCAGCGTTGAGATTTATCTCCGCAAAATTCCCCGCCCTGCCCACGGTCAGTAGGGGACACCGATGGGCTTGGAAATGCCGCCGTCCGTCGGATGGGACGTTAAGCCGTGGCCCCGTGTGCGGGAGAGCCATACCCTGTGCACGTTAAAGAACACGCTGGATGGCCTTGACGGGAGGCTATCATCTGTCTCCCAACAGCTGTTCCAGCGGGTCCCCTCCCCCAACCTTCTCTGAGCCTTCGGGGTCCACGTGACCTGGCCATTTAGCCCATGGTGTGCAAAAAAGTGCCGCTCAGAGGTAAAACAACCCAACCCAACTCAGCAGAACGACAACACGTGAAAAGAAACGCCCATGCTTCTATGGGGACGAGCCAAAATCCCTTTGCACCTTAGCTCAACACGTTAATCTCATTGAAGAAGAACAACATGAGAAAGGAAACGCCCATGCCTTATCCATGGCTCAAACCCAGGGAACCTTCAGTCATTAGGCAGGGCCACCTACCGCTCGGTCACTGGATGCAGTTTCTAATATTTATAACTGCTTAATTTCTTATACGAAAGGGAAACAAATGGCATGACAGTGAAGAGAGAGTAATAAAAGTTTACAGATGCTCAGTACGAACACCAAAGGTATATTGGCAGACAATCTGGCGAAATTCAATTTTCTCCAACACTATGGAGCGGGGGTGGCTCAGTCGGTAGCGCGCCAGGCTCGTAATCTGTAGTTCCCAGGTTCGAGTCCCAACTGGGTCAGCGTTGAGATTTATCTCCGCAAAATTTCCCCGCCCTGCCCACGGTAAGTAGGGGAGACCGATGGGCTTGGAAAGGCCGCCGTCCGTCGGATTGGACGTTAAGCCGTGGCTCCGTGTGCGGGATAGCCATACCCTGTGCACGTTAAAGAACACGCTGGATGGCCTTGACAGGAGGCTACCATCTGTCTCCCAACAGCTGTTCCAGTGGGTCCCTCCCCCAACCTTCTCTGAGCCTTCGGGGTCCTTGTGGCCTGGCCATTTAGCCCATGGTGTGCAAAAAAGTGCCGCTCAGAGGTAAAACAATCCAATCCAACTCCAACACTATACGTAGAACATAACACCATCACAAGTTGTAATGATATCTTGAACATGGAGAGTAGTATTGTTCATTTTTTTTTTCCGGTAAAAGTAATATTATGTAGAGTTTCTGTTACACTAGATTCTTCTGCTTTCTAACGTTAAACATTGAAAACTAATAGTTTGCTAGTTTATAAGAGAAAAGATTACCCTGTTCCGCTATTGAAAGAATGTACTTGTCAATTGAAGAAATTAATGCTGCTAAGTAAAAATATTCTCAAACTTATATCAGAGACTGGGACACGTGACACGAAGGTTGCCATATCATTAATTTCTAAAAAAATCGTTGCCAGATATTTTTTCTGAATTTTGTAATCAACCGTAGTGTTCTGATACTTTTTTGAGCGACTGTAGATGGTCATATTGATACTAGATTACCATTTTGATACTAGATCGTGTGGACTCACTCACGAAAATATTGAGCGTGTGCAGTTACGGTTCACAGCAAACTGGAGCGTGGGCAGTAACTGCACACGCTCCAGGTAACGGTAACTTTGAACGGTAACTAGAGCGTGTACAGTTGCTGTACACGCTCCAGATATTTTTCCTGAATTCTGTAATCACCTGACACGTAGGTTGCCAGATCACTAATTTCTGAAAAAAACCGCTGCCAGATATTTTTTTGAATTCTGTAATCAACCATAGTGTTCGGATACTTTTTTGTGCGACTGTACATCTCTCTGATGTTTATTGTCTCACACAAGTTTCTAAGTATGAAAGAAAAATCTGAAAGATGTTAAAATACAGAAATTTTGAGAATAACGAAATGATTTCTGAATAACGTTACGAATAATTTTAACGGAATTTAAAAATATTTACAACGATAAAACGGAAAAAAATAATTTCGTTATTCTCACAATTTCTGTATTTTAACATGTTTCAGATTTTTCTTTTATACTTAGAAACTTGTGTGAGAATATAAACATCAGAGAGATGTACAGTCGCACAAAAAAGTATCCGAACACTATGGTTGATTACAGAATTCAGAAAAAATATCTGGCAACGATTTCTTTAGAAATTAGTGATCTGGCAACCTTCGTGTCACGTGATTACAGAATTCAGGAAAAATATCTGGAGCATGTACAGCAACTGTACACGCTCCAGTTACCGTTCAAAGTTACCGTTACCTGGAGCGTGTGCAGTTACTGCACACGCTCAATATTTCCGTGAGTGAGCCCACACGATCTAGTATCAAAATAATGTGACCACCTACACTCGCTCAAAAAAGTATCCGAACACCATGGTTGATTACAGAATTCAAAAAAATATCTGGCAACGATATTTTTTAGAAATTAGTGATCTGGCAACCTTCGTGTCACGTGACCACTCCCCTGGAAATCCTGTCGTCTCATGCAAAATCTTAAACTTGATTTGAAAAAAAAAATAAAGAAAATAAATAATAATTTTTATTCCATATATCATAGAACATCATGTTAACCTTTCCTGTCCGATAGAATATTTTAGTAATTAGTACACCTTACTCAACTCTTATTCTCAGACTCACCCCCCTAATAAACTCCCCCCCCCCCCCGAAACTAAATTCTTGAACCCTCCCCATGCTAAATTCACGGATCCCACTCCCCTCCCCCGAAACCAAATCATGGCACGTGCCTGTCTTCAGTAGCTTCTATTGTATGGCTTACATACATTACTAGAATATATACAGTGACGTCATCCTATTTATTCATAACTGGGTCTCCTAATTGCAACTTTTATTTCGTTATTATTAACCTCATTTTCTAAGAATCAATAGCAGAAAAAAGTAACCGCAACAATTTTATTTACACGTATGTATTTATTTCGTTATTAATAATTTCCCGTGGACGAGTGGTTAACACGCTTGGCTACTGATCTAACGGGACCTGGGTTCGAGTCCCGGTTAAAGCATGGACGTATTTGTCGTTTTTCTGCTGAGGTCCTGCCATCCTCTCAGACCTTCTACTCTGGCATATAAACTGACAGGCTCCCTATCAGAACTCTGTAGCAAGCAGCTGCTTGAGGGGGTATTTATTATTTTTTTTATTAATATTGATAAGTTTTTTCCCCGTTAAACGTAATTAATAATTATACATGATGTATTTGGTTTTTTTTTATTGATGCAATACTGTATTCTATAATCTACTTGTGAAAAAAAAAAACTAAAAAAATTAAGTAATTAAATAAAAATTTATTGATACAATTATTTGTTTCCAAGCTTTGTCCCGCCCTGGAAAATTTTCTGCTGACGCCCATGGCTGTTGGGAGGCAGATAGTAGCCTGCCGTCAAGGCCATCCAGCGTATTCTTGAACGTACACAGGGTATGGCTCTCCCGCACAGAGAGCCACGGCTTAACGTCCCATCCGACGGACGGGGCATTTCCAAACCCATCGGTGTCCCCTACTGACCATGTGAAGGGCGGGGAATTTTGCGGAGGTAGGGCGGGGAATTTTGCGGAGGTAAATCTTAACGCAGCCGTCCCGTGGCCGAGTGGTTAGCGCGCTTGGCTACTGATCTAAGGGATCTGGGTTCGAGCCCCGGGTAAGGCATGGTTGTGTGTGTTGTTTTTCTGCTGAGGTCCTGCCATCCTCACAGACTTTCTACTATGGCATATAAACTGACAGGCTCCTGTCAGACCTCTGTGGCAAGCAGCTGCTTGAGGGGGTATTTATTTATTTTATTTAAATCTCAACGCTGACCCAAGTTGGGACTCGAACCTGGGAACTACAGATTACGAGCCTGGCGCGCTACCGACTGAGCCACCGCCCCCCCCCCCCCCCCCCAACACTCGAGTAATAAACAATTTCGTTTGTAAGGGTTTTTTTTATCGCTTCTTTCACATAATATTTTTTCTTTTGTATTTTGTGACTTTTTTTAATTTTTATTTTATTTTTTAAAGTGAATATCCTCACTGGATTTCCAAATCAGCTTGTTTTCATTATCTAAATTCACTCATGGCAGTCATCAATAATGCAATAATGTTTGCCTATGTTCCTGCAGATTTTATTGGTTATCCGTGTTAACATCAATATTTTTGCCCGTGGTTTAATCCGCTCTACCTGTTTCCGCGGAGGGCATTTAGATGCGGATATCTGTGCAGTGGTTTACCTGTGGTCCTCCGGAAACAAAATTTTCCTCGAACAAATTTAAGGGCAAATGTTTTATATAGTCAAAGTCAAAAATGACCTAAAAATATTAACTTACTGTCAAATAAACGTGCAATCCCTTACTAATATACGGTAGCGCGCCAGGCTCGTAATCTGTAGTTCCCAGGTTCGAGTCCCAGCTAGGTCAGCGTTGAGATTTATCTCCGCAAAAATTCCCCGCCCTGCTCACGGTCAGTAGGGGACACCGATGGGCTTGGAAAGGCCGCCGTCCGTCGGATAGGACGTTAAGCCGTGGCCCCGTGTGTGGGAGAGCCATACCCTGTGCATGTTAAAGAACACGCTGGGTGGCCTTGATGGGAGGCTACCATCTGTCTCCCAACAGCTGTTCCAGTGGGTCCCCTCCCCCAACCTTCTCTGAGCCTTCGGGGTCCATGTGACCTGGCCATTTAGCCCATGGTGTGCAAAAAAGTGCCGCTCAGAGGTAAAACAACCCAACCCTTACTAATATAAAATTTATTTCAAGCTTTGAAGAGAGACCGATTTTAATGTGTAAGAATAAATTAAATTTATATTAAACCATCATCTTCATTAAATACTAATCAATGCCAGTAATGTCACAGAGGCTCTCTGTTCCAAGCTTCAAAAATGCTAGAATACGTTATTTATATTATATGTAAAATATAAAAATCATACATGTATATATATATGTAATTTTCTTATATTTATCGTTTTATTTTCAGTTCTAAAGGCCCTTGATAAAGATCAAGAAAACTAAATTATTCCTAAGAAGTTTTTGACACTGAATGCAAGTCTTTCAAGAAAATACTTCATCAAAGCTAAAACCTGAGTTTCTGTGAAATACATTAAAAATCCAACTGTTCCTTCTTTAAACTTCTGCTCGCACTTTAACTCAATAGCTATGGCTCTCACAACACCACTTTCAAGTACAGTCGATTTAAGTGAAGAGGTGACTAGGAAGTTTTTGGAGATGATACACCCAGGTGTCAACTCTCCTTACGAACAGCTCAAGGAACGGCTCATTATGCTTCTACGTCTACTCGCCAAGCATCTCTCAGAATTGCGATCTGAAAATGAATTGTGTCGGCTCCTTTCGTCTTACTGCGAATGCTTTAAAAGGATAGGTGGTGATGACAACTTCTACAGTGATGTTGGTTACTACAGGAATGATGACGATGAAGGAGATGAGGTTTATCAATGCAATAGGGATGAGGATGACGACGACAACAATGATGAGGTTCATGATGCCTACAGCAATGAGGCTGACGACAACCGCAAGGAATCTAACAATGACTACAGCAGTGAGGATGACGACGACTACAGCAGTGAGGATGATGATGACTACAGCGATAACAGTGATGATGGCTACAGCGATGAAAGTGATGATGGCTACAGCGATGAAAGTGATAACGACTCCAGCGATGAAAGTGATAACGACTCCAGCGATGAAAGTGATAACGACTCCGGCGATGAAAGTGATAACGACTCCGGCGATGAAAGTGACGACTCCGGCGATGAGACTGATGAGGACTACAGCGAAGGGGATTACGAGGAGTACAGCGAGGACAGTGATGAGAATGATGACGATAGTGGTATTGATAACAGCAACCATGATGATGACAATGGCAATAATTATAATGCTGATGATGACATGGCAATAACTATAATGCTGATGATGACAATGGCAATAATGCTGATGATGACAATGGCAATAATTATAATGCTAATGATGACATGGCAATAATTATAATGCATGATGACAATGGCAATAATTATAATGCTGATGATGACAATGGCAATAACCATAATGCTGATGATAACAATGGTAATAATCATAATGCTGATGATGACAATGGCAATAATCATAATGCTGATGATGACAATGGCAATAATTATAATGCTGATGATGCCAATAATCATAATGCTGATGATGACAATGGCAATAATTATAATGCTGATGATGACAATGGCAATAATCATAATGCTGATGATGACAATGGCAACAATTATAATGCTGATGATGACAATGACAATAATCATAATGCTGATGATGACAATGGTAATAATCATAATGCTGATGATGACAATGGCAATAATCATAATGCTGATGATGACAATGGCAATAATTATAATGCTGATGATGACAATGGCAATAATCATAATGCTGATGATGACAATGGCAATAATCATAACGCTGATGATGACAATGGCAATAATCATAATGCTAATGATGAGTAGTATCATCACAACCAGCGGAACCCCCACAGTGCTTTCCCCTATGACGTAATCATTGCGTAACATGCCACGCCCCCTTATTAATATTCATAATTCATAATTAAAAAGCTCCTTTCCCCCGTGGCGCCATCTGGTGGCAATGAAGAGTACTATTTTCCAAAAAAACCCTATTTTAACTCTAATTCCTCGATTTTTGATATCCCCCCTTATTAAAAAGCCCCTGGTGCCTATGAGGAAAACTATTTTCCCAAAAAACCCTATTTTAACTCTAATTTCTTTATTTCCCCTGGCTGACCTATATTTTAAACCCCCTCCTTTTGCAGACCCCCTGGCCCATCTATATTTTAAGCCCTACCTATATTTTAAGCCCTCGATTTTGCAGATCCCCTAGTTGATCTATATTTTAAGCCCCCCCCCCCCCCTCCTTCCCTCGGATCGATTGATGCAAGCCTCAGAATAATTGCATGGGTAGCAATGATCAGTTGTTACAAGGCTCAGAATAATTGCACAGAAAGGGATGATACAAGTCTCAATTGTAAAAACACGTCCTCACATAAAATCAACACCCAAAGTTGCATTCTTATTCATTAAAAACCTCCCTCCCTTTCTATTAAAAAATTTAACCAGTGATGTCCAATGCGCATTTTAGTACATCTCCTGTATTTAAAAACTCCCTCGGTTTCTATCCTTTTACAAGACCACTAAACTCTTTTTGAATGGTGACACTCTGAATGTGTAATACAAGTCTCTAAATAATTGTAAAAGCAACTCCTCACAGAAAATCAACTCCCAAAGCTGTATTTACTCCTTAATAATTAAACACTTATCAAAATTCCCTCACCTTTATCAAAACTTCACCAAGCTCCTTTGGTATTCATTTTGTCAACCCCGTTAATCAATTCCTTAGTAATTAAAACCCTTTCTATTAAAACTCACCACTATTAAAAACCCTTTGCTATTCGTTTTGCCAAGACTGCTGAACGATCCCCTAGTAATTAAAATTCCCTTTTATTAAAACTTACCTCTATTAAACTTCTTTGGGATTTATTTTGTCACCACTCCGTTAATCAATTCCCTAGTAATTAAACACTCATCAAAATTCCCTCACCTTATTAAAAAATCACTCCACGGTCGAAATAAATCAGTTTTCTCTAGATGCGTTTCATCGGGGAAAAAAATCCTTCCCTGATGGCGTGATTTGATCTCGATACCTCTGCGTTCATTTTGCTTAAAAGCCTCATCACTGATGGAATCCAAGGTCCGCGTATTTTGCTAGAAGAAGAAGGAGAACTACTCAAGCAGTAACTGCTCCATAGAAAATTAATAAAATCTGGTTTAAATTATTCATAATAGAGCAGGCATATAAGATCCACCTTATAACAGACGTTCGGGACCTCAGACAACATTTTATTGACGAGTTACTCTCACATCGCCAAATTTTCAAAGTCCGTAATCAGCGTGTTGACATTCCTTCAGATCGCTTATTGAGGGGTAGCAACTACACTTTCGCCACATCACGCAACACATGGTGCAATCCCTTTATCGGCTGGGAGACCAAGAGGGCAAGTGGCCAGCACTTCACTATTTTTGCATTTGGCGCTGATAAGGTTTCAAAATAGTAGCTGTCAACATCCCTTGTTGTGTTCTAGAGTGCGTGAGGTATCACGTGATGGTCACCCCATGCTACTTTGCTTCTGGCGTGAGATGTATCAGATAGTGGACAGGGTATATACACGGAGCTGTCAATGGTTGTCAGTCAGTGCTCTCCGTTCGCTGTCTGTTTGCTACCTGCCAGTTCTGCTTGTCAGTATCGCACCCTGTCAGAAATGGCGAGAACCAGCCAGTCATTTTATGCAACTGTTCGCACTATACTTGCAAGTGTGGCACTCCCTCATATCAGAAGGACATAACATATGAGGAATGCCTACAGACGCTAATGAATGTTTTGACAGACAAAATCCTACAAGAGTTGAGTACTATACGTAGTGATGAGACTATTATCATACAGCCATACGAAGTGGCACATGAATTTTTATGTAGGGTGTGTTTAGCTGAAGAAGCAGCGTTAAAACACATCAAAATGATGGATTACAGAGTGGTGATCGAGGATGCCATGACCTCGATAGAGATCGCAAACATCGTGGAAGTTGTGGCATAACTGAAGAAAAAAAAAGGTTCTTTTCAGAACCACTTCATTTGTGTAGAAAGGATTACCGATCATACAATTTCTGTTCACAACTCTTCTCTATCTACATGTCTATATCTCACGGTTAACAGAGTAAATTTTATAAGGTGTTTAACCTTCAGTAAAATTTTACACAGTATGGTAGGATTAACAACTCTTATAGAGTAGTTATTGTTGGTAGGATCCCTCTCCACTTTTAAAATTTAGATCTTATACCAAAACCCGACAGTCTTTCCATATACGTATTTTTATAACCGTTGTAAAGTCCGTTTTAATCAACACTTATTTCTTTTAACCCCTCAGCTACTACTGTTTGTCGCATTTTTACTAGAAGAAGGACTACCTCACAGTAGCAGCCCCGCAGAAAATAAAAAATGTTATTAGGTAAAAAATTAATAAAACGAAAAATCTGATTTTATTCCTCGTGATGAAAAATACTGAAGGTAAAGGATCGACCTAAAAGACCTGTGTTCGGATCCTCATCCCCGGACCACGTTTTACTGATGGTTGGTTAAGTCCTACGAAATTATTCCAAACTGGGAATCACAAGGGTATTATTGACAGATGAATCTTGGATCTGTGTTGCTTCCACATCAGGCACAATGTCTTACAACATGAAAACCCACTCGCAGCCTTGACCCATGTTTAAGCACATGAAATTTTTACAAGTTCAGAGGCGGTTCTCCACATTCCCAATTTCCTTTAGTAAGTCACTTCAAAAACATCGTGATTGCAAAAGTATGGCTAATAAAACTAACTGTTTTAATTCCTATATATCTGTTGAGCGACATGGTTTAAAAAATACTTATTACCACTGTATCCTCAGTACATGATGCAAACTCTTTCTTAGGAAGTAACGCTACTCGATGCAGCCCCAGTTACATGATTTTACAGGGTAAAGACTGTGTGGCAGAATGCTATGAAAGTAAGAATGTTAAAAGTAGATTTCATACGTTTCCGTAAAAAACTTTAGTTCCAACGCGAGTTAAAGGAGTATGGTTCGACTCACTCTGAGAAGAGCAGTCACTCCATCCAAAAAACCTAATGAGAAAGTTAAATAATTACTGTTTCCTGTCGAATGCTACACTTTATCAGAACACCATGTGGGCTACCTTCGGATCTAAGTTATCGCGTTTTCCAAGCACCTAGCTGATTTTACAAGGTCGACATCACAATTAAAGTATGTAGCAGTTACAGGGAGAATAGGATTTGACCTCGTACATTAGAAAAGGGAACAAATTCATCCCCGGTGTCCTTTGTTAGGTGGCAGTATTAGCGTCCTTATATGCGCTCACTTCAAATTTTCATATGACATTCTGGGGTTAAGTTTCAACTTTTATTTTTTCCAACCGCAGTTTCTGTGGAACACTGGTGACTTCGATGCAAAGGACGATCCGCACTAACGATACGACCATGCACTAAAAAACAAACTTGGAATCCCATAGACAATGAAGAACTAAAAAAGTCATTAAAACCGTGAATGGACTTATGTGAAACGTAATGTACAGAGCTTGGCAACATTAATATAGACAGGGATCCTCACTTACTATACTATCATAACCGTCGAGAAATTATCAAAGATGAATAGAGCTCTGTAAAGTTCTGATCACACAATCTTCTGAGTTCATTCTGCTGTAGATGTTGTCAGGATCACAAGGGATGTTTTACACATTCAAGGACTTTTTCTGACATTCGTTAATCAAACTGTCTATGCATCAGACTTATCATTACACAGATCTACTATATCCATAGGTACTATGGATATAGTAGATCTACTATATCCATAGTACCTATGGATTTAAAATCTGAAAACTCACTGTTTATAGTATTTCCACGTAAAGTCGGGTCCCAGAATGGAGACCTAACTTTGCATTCTCTGACTTCAACCACCGATAAAACGTAAGCTCTCTCTCTCTCTCTTTTCAGAGTTCCCGGGCCCCCTCTGTACGTTTGAATAAGTGCATAAGTGTGGTTAGCGGCGGGCACACGTTTTTCGACAAAGATAGGGTGTTTCACTACAATCTAACACGGAGATGTCTGTTTAGTTATTTTTCCTATTTCTATACAAGTGGTAGGATGTTAGTGTGAAAGTGGTTCGGGCAAGCACACGTTTTTTGATAATGTTATGTATCTTGTTTGGAAATCTGAAAGAACACTGTCTATGGAGCATCACCACAGTAAGCTAGTACTAATTACTTCTCGATTCTGAGGGACGAAGGTTGCAATCGTTGATATTTTTTCAGAATTATGTGATCAGTCATAGTGTTCGGATATTTGATCCATAGTAAGACATGAACGTTGTTTACCTACCAAGATCCGACCACCCTAGTCGTATTTATTTTTAAACCAAAGACACACTAATTTCGCACTTGCTAGCTAGAGAACGATATATTAACTTGCTAAAGTTTGATTTTAACGATCAGATAGTGTATATATATCACACTTTTTTAGTTCATACCAATAACTTCCATCTTTTAAAGGGAATATTGTCTCGTTATAAGCGATTACATACAAAGAGATACACACTCTATACTCCACATTTAAATCTATAGAGATAACGATCACCACCCATGGAACACATCTGTGAAATATTGCCACATTTTTGTTGTTAACGTACGGTTGAATCGTTCTACTATGCTTCCTTCAGTTTCCCATCCCTTTCTTTTACAACCACCCGATATGAAACATTCGACCCAACATAGCTTGCTGGCTGTGCTGGGTCTTGATACAGAGAACATTACAGCAAACTATATTAACACTTTTAAGGCGAACCTTAAAATTCATGTTAAATATACAAAGAAATCACATTGACAAAAATATCTGAGAGACATTCATATTTATTAACATAACAAATTATCACTTGTTTTTATAAAAATAATATTAAGACCACATTAATATTAGTTCGTATATATCAGTTCATCGCGCACCTCTTTTAGTAATGTTGAAAAGTTCAATTCAGACATAAATGTGATATTAGCTGGACGATTTAATTCACTATCTGATTCTTTCACAAAACGTTCGGCAATATCAGTTAAATTAACGTTTCTTACTACTTCTGTGAAATAATCATAAACTGATTCACCGTTTATGGTGAGGCACGAATGACGAAGTTGACTAGGATGATCCACTTCACAACCGTAACTGTTCTTACGTAGCAGCGTAAAAAGTTCTTTTCTGAGAATTGTTTTCAAAGTCTGCTTTAAACAGTCCATAAGCTTCACGGGATCACTGTTGCCTTGTTAAGGGGTCGATCGTTAGATGGGGCTCTTCGAGGAAGATTTGCAGCTAATTCGGCCTTCCGCACTGCATTCGAAAATTTACCATTTTCAAACTTCAGAGCCATCAAACTGTAGGTGATTGGGTCACATAAATCTGCTAACCTCCGCCACTGCTCGACGCTGAGACGAATCGATGAAGAAAATACAAGTCCACCATCACGGGGGATGTTTTTTTTAATGAGCACACCCTGTCTACCTTTGAGCACGACGAAGCAAACCATAGAATCCAGTTCATACTCGCCATATTCGACATCTTCGAATGCTTCGACGATTGTAGACGCATACGAAACCAGTCCATACCACTGTTCTTCAGACAGCATCACACCGTCCTTTGTAGGATACAGTTTTAATGAGTTATCACTAAACCTGGCGAACAGACGTATGTGCACTTTAGGATAGTTCCTGTATTCACAAACATTCACAAACAAATCAGAGCCGAGTTGAAACATATGGTGATCATCATCTCTAACAGCAAGTCGCTTCACAGGAAGACTAGTGTGAGAAGCTCTCACTAGGTGATCGTTGAGGAAGACGTCTACTTGATAGAAGAGGGCGTGGAAGAAACGATTGCAGGGGGCAATCACTTCTAACGGGGCTGTACCATCGGATTTCACAATTTTCAAGATGAGGCGCAGGTGACAGCGCGATAGATCAATGTAATCATCGGTCCCTTCCACAATGAATTCAAGTGGAGCATTACCTTCCAGCGAAGCCACGTAAATAATTGAAATAGCAGCCTCTTTCCAGTTGTGAGACAGTGGGAGGAACCAGAAACAGGTCCAGTTCGGGATTGGCACAATCGCCAGAATCAGCGTGAATTTTCTGAATGCTCATGATGAAAACATATCCTTTACGGTACACAGTCTCTTCACTTTATGAACACTAGGATGACGACGACGGGGTTTTATCCATTTTCCTCCCTGCAGCTTGGAACTGGCACATTGCAATAGGTCTACACCGGCTTCACGCAACCCTGCTTTGGCAGTCGTTTTGAAGTTTTGTCCTCGGGCCACCTCTGAAATGAACCATATAACCCACCCTTATGTAGGGTGGAGTACGAGAGGGCTGATGAAATGTCCAATGGTGGCAAAAATGCTACCGAGCCCTCTCTGATAACGAGTACCCCTTAACACACCCTGCCCCGTTTGGCTCTTGTAGTAGCTCACATAGGTGTCTGCAGAAGGGGGAACGAATTTAACCCTCATGGCAGAAATGTAACTTGACTAAAACTTTACCAAATTTAAAATGCAGAGGTTCTCCTGTATCGGTACGAAGGAAGATTCTCACACTCTCGAAACTGTTTCTTGCCAGAGGGTAGTAATCAGGTTGTTGATACACTGAAACGATGGCTTTGTTATTACTGGTTCTGATGGCAATATTCACAACACGCAACAGTTCACCACGAATATCACCTAACAACTGGGGTGCAATCAGGTCTGAATACAAATAAATACCGTACATTCCTCTGTTCATATCGATGGGGTAGTCACCCATCGCTTTATTCAGTGGAATATTTAATTTAGTAATTCTTATCATGTCTCTTAATCCGGGGTTTGAATGAGGAAATTTAACGAAATGTAACATATCTGTATCCATCAATACGGTGTGATTTTTTTTTTTTTTTTTTTTTTAGAATATAATTTTTATTCATAAGAGTAAAGAATACAAATACATTTACACTTTGACCCGCAAAGCTAAATAACTTATCTGCAGGAAAATGAATAAATTATATTAACATAAGTCATTCAGCCACAAAAATGGTGATAATGATTCAGCAGTTTCGTATCGTCCGTGGGGTACCTTTCGTTCATGGAAACTACCTGGTGGAATCACATAGAAATAACAGTCGTCATCTATCTCGAATGTTGCAGTATTGCAAAGTTTGCTAGTAAATCGTTCGTGGAAGGGTTTGTCAACTTCTCCCTCGCCGACACACAGAAGCCTGCTGAAATTCGTTTTAGGGAACATCAAACCGTATCCCTCACTTGGTTTGAATACCCAGTAACCACAGTTATATGATACCAATATTTCTTTGGGGAGCTGAGTGGAGAGGTGAGACAATAGTTCCATTCGAGTTATTTTGCCTGGTTTAAGCTTGATTTTCCAGTATTCTTCAAAGGGAGCAGGAGCATGATATCGAAACGTGTCATTAGAGCCGTCCACATTTTACCAGCTCACAGGTAAGTGAACTTCTGCTAGTCCCACTTTCCATTTTCCACTTAGTCTTAGGGGTTGTGCTAGACGAACCGTGAAATCACTCTGCGAATTGTTTGGGTAAATATTCTGACTCGCCGTGGAGGGTAGGGTCAGGTAGAAACTATCAATTTTTTAGGAATCCACGAAGGTTTGGAATAACCGTGAAATTTGACCAGTGTCTTTTGATCTTTTCGCAATAGTGTAAAGTTCGGGTTTGGTCAGTTTTTGAAGTTCCGATTTATAGAATGTTCCCTTCAACACTTCTCCCTCGGAATCCTGTATGACGTATACAGGGGCTGACGTTGTAACACCTTGCCGACTATAAAAATTTCCTCAGTCCACAAATGCATACCTGCCTTCTTGAAGGGTACTTTTAGACTGGTTAGTCGAACCATGTCCCCCACTTTAAATGCCGGTTTTTCCTTTACTTTGGTTGGATTGCCGTAGAGTCGAACCCACACAACGTCTTCATTGTGTAAGGTCACATCCTTGGGAGCCATATCGTGTGCACTGCGAACTGTGGCATTGTATCCTCGTACAGCACGTTGCAGCACGTCCAAGTACCGGTATGTGTTATTGCGTGTATAATATCTCCCCAGTCTCTCGCGTAGAGTGCGATTCCATCTCTCCACCAAAGTGGCTTTTTTGTCAGAGTAGGTGACGAAGAACTGAATATCTTTCTTTTTCAGGAATTTCTGGAACACTCTGTTGGTAAATTCAGTACCTTGATCCGTATTTAAATTCATGGGAGATCGCCCCTTGGAAGGGATTTTTTTGAAAGCTGACACCATTTCTTTCCCTGTTTTTGTCTTCATAGGCACCGCCCACCCATACCTTGAGAACACATCGATGACCGTTAATATGTAATGATAACCGTCATTGAAGCGAGTTAGATTTTTCAGAACTACGAGATCGGCTTGCCATTGTTCATCTAAGCCTGTGAAGTAATGTTATGGTGGAACTTTCTGCGAACAGGTTTGGTTTTCTAACCATTCTCGGATGAGTTTCAGTGGCAGCCCTGTATTCTGAGCTAACTTTTTTACACTACCGAATCCTCTTTCAGGGTCGAAATAATGGAATTCCAAAGTTTTGTTTTCTGCTGCACCCAGACGTCGTATCCCACCAGGTTTTCCCATTGGTGTAATGAAAGTGTAACACCTGTAACTGTAGGGATGTCTCCTATAAACTGTCTGATGTCCACTGTTAAGTTACACACTCGAATTTTGTATTCACTGTCTAAGGCTTTTGACTCTCCACACTGAATATTTTTACTAGGGGCCAAAAGTTCTAATACAAGCACCACTATCGTTAACATTGTTATGATTACGCTTCCAACATTAGCTAACACCTTCTTTCTCCTATCCATACCAAGACTAAAATGATATAGGATGAAAAGACAGACACATTATATGGGTTACAATTATTTATTTAACTAATTTATATATTTCATTTTTTGCATCATCCACAATAGTATTATATTTCAGAGTACACACAAATCCAGAATCCACATAATTCAACAGACCTCGTTTCCAGGCTGTATCCACAAGCACTTGTGCCAAGTCACCAGACCACCCTACGATGGTGGGTAGTTTTTCTTTGGGGTGAAATCCATCTAACGGAATCAGACGTGTTAATTCTTGTTCGAAAATGTCCACCAACAGCTGATAAACACAGTTGGGGCATTCGAAAACAGGACCCAGCAGAAAGGGTAGTACTGATTCTGAATGTTCTATAATAGCAGTACGGAGATGGTGATCATTGAGAGTTCCACACACATTATGCACGACATGCATCACTTCATCTACGTGGATAGCCAACATAAACCACTGCGACGCATTCAGAGTTATACTGCGACTCACAACATGGAACTGCAGAGTTCTCATAGCAGCTGATTCTTTGATGAAATCGACACAGCGTTCACCACCTTTGTTGCGATGCATTTAGGCACGTAAACTGGGCATCACTTGCCATGTCTGTTAGATTTTTCTGCTGATCGGGGCCGATTTTCACTTGGTCCTCTATGTGGGGCATTGTGGCACACAAAGCCTCCCATTCAGGTATGGAGAGGTTAACCCCAACAGGTGTAGGGTAGATGAGTTCACCATTTTCATATTTCTTGTAGTGACGTATGTGCACAGAAAATTTATTTTTGAACAGCGAAGGCACGAGTAAACATCTTCACCAAAACACCACGCATCTGGATTGCTAGCCTGCATCGCGGAGAATGACACACTCGATGGTTGCCACCTATTTAACGTGAGAAAGCAGCGCCACCTAGGACAACCAATCAGAATCCGTAGTTTTATCAGGAAACATAAAGGGCCAATAGGAAGTTATGGAGCAATTGGACTTTGTAATTTTTCTGAGGATTGCATCACCCATTCAACGAGGGGTTGCCACCGAAATTTTAGTTTTGTAATTATTTAGAGGATTGCATCAGCCATTCTGATCGTTGCCACCCAAAGTTTAGTTGAACTTGGAAATATTCAGATAAGGATAGAAACCAAGGGACGAGAGTTTGTGATCGGTGAGGGGGAGTTTAATAAAGGGGGCGGAACTTTTGATAAGGGGTTTTTTAATAAAGGTGGCGGATCTTTTGATAAGGGTTTTTTTTAATGAGGTGGATTAAAAAATTGGAAAAATTACGATTAAAATTGAGGGCTTTTCTAAAAATAGTACTCATCATATACACTAGATGGAGCCACGGGTTTTTTTAATAAAGGGAGAAGAATTTTGATAAGGGTATTTTTTTAATGGGGGGGGGGGGAATCAAAAATTGGAAAAATTACGATTAAAATTGAGGGCTTTTCTAATTATAGTACTCATCATATACACTAGATGGCGAAACGGGTTTTTAATAAAGGGGGGCGGAATTTTGATAAGGGTTTTTTTAATGAGGGGGATTAAAAAAATTGAAAATTATGACTAAAATAGAGGGCTTTTCTAAAAATAGTACTCATCATATACATTAGATGGCGCCACGGTTTTTTAATAAAGGGTTTTTTAATAAAAGGGAATTAATTATTTTTTAATTAATTATGAATTATTAATTATGAATATTAATAAGGGTGCATGACCGGAAGTGTGCGTTTTCGGTGACGTCATAGGGGGAAAGCACTAGTGGGGGTACGCTACTCTGTGACTATACTGAGGCTACAGAAAACTCTTTTTTCATGGAGTATTTTTAATACGTCTTTATCTAAAGCATAGATTCCCAACGGGGGCGATACCGCCCCCCAGTGGGCGCTGGAGCCTTCCATGGAGGCGGTAGCGGATCCAGAGGCAAATGGGGGACGTTGAGGCAGGTCAAGAGGGGCGATCAAATAAATAAATAAATTTAATGGAACTTTCTGTGAAAACCTTTTTTTCTCTTCTATTCTGTGGTGCCTTCCTGGTAATTCTGGTCATCCACTACCTCATCCGTCATGTACAGCTTTTCAACTGCAGCTTGGACGATAAGTTCCCTGCTACCGCCTACTAGCGTACTGGTACGTCTGAAGTCGACTGAGATGCTCTCAAAAGTTCTCTTCAAGATCACAGATTGGATATCAGCTTCAATATGTTTTCCCACTCCAAGTCGCTTTGAGTATGCTTTATGGTACGTAGTTACAATACCATCCCACGTCAGAACATAAGGTATAATATTAACATTACACTTGTGAATTAGGCTCAACTCATTAGCCAGCAGATCATACTTCCTCTTCTTTTCAACCTCTACTGTCTGCAGGTTATCCTGAGATGTTATTCCTACTTCAATAATTGTAATTTCATTCAATACCTTAGCATGCACTACTATATCAGGCTTATTATGTTGGACATGTGTGTCCGTCCTGATAGGCAAATCAACCTTAATGCAATAATAATATAATAATAATAAATTTATTATATTTAATATTTTTTTTATAATTATTTTTTAATATAATAAAATACTTTGAAAATACGTTTTCATGAATAAATATTTTATCTAGCTATGTAAATTATCTTATTGTTATCGCGTTAATAAGCATTTTTAAATTAGCATTAGGTATACCAATACCTAATTTGTTTTAGTTTAGAATAGATTGACAGTGACAAGTCTTTGCAAGTTGGTAGGCAAACACGGGGTTCATGCAATTTAACATGTTTCGACAAGAATACGGGAGCTTGAAATGACTTGTTTACGGAGCAAGTGCGCCGGCATCGCAAACATACACGTTGATGCGTGCACAAAATCAAATCTATAAAAGCGATAGCTCTAGGAATGTTTTATTATTTTTATGTGCTTCGCCGTGATAAATATAGTCGTAAGTGATAAGTGTTAGAAGTCATTATAAACATTATTTTTATAACTATCTATAAATCTGTTGAGAAGTTAATTTGTATTTGAAAATGTCTGAATCTACATCTAAAAAGAAATGCCGGCAGTACAGTATTGAGTATTTGAAATATGGATTTACGTACTCTCCTACAAACCAATCATTACCTATGTGTTTAATTTGCCGAAACGTTTTTTCAAATGAAGCTATGAAACCTTCTAGGCTACAAGATCATTTAAATAAAATGTATGCTGATAAGAAGAACAAAGATTTATCCTATTTTCAAGAACTGGAAAAGAAATATTTAAAACAGCCAACTATGTCAAACCTTTTTGCGTCGTCTTCTAAACAAGATGATGATGGACTACGAGCCTCATATAACGTTTCATTGTTAATCGCAAAAGCAGGAAAATCACACATAATTGGCGAGGAATTAATTTTGCCGGCAGTCAAAGAGATATTAAAAACTGTTCTTCATCATAAGACACCGTCAGATATCATCAAAAAAATTCCTCTCAGTAATAATTCAGTGCAAAGAAGAATAGATGAAATGGCAAAATACGTTGAAATATCATTATGTGATTACTTAAAGACTTGCAAATTTTCCATTCAACTCGATGAATCAACTCTACCAAATAACGAAGCTCTACTCTTATCATACGTAAGATTTATAAAAGAAGAAAAAATTCATGAAGAGTTATTATTTGCTAAAAATTTGGAATCTGATACAAAGGGAGAATCTATATTTAATACCATGCAAAAGTTTTTTCAAGAGAAAGAAATTCCTATTTGCAATATTTTGTCTGCTGCTACTGATGGTGCTCCAGCAATGACAGGGCGTCATAAGGGTTTCATAGCGCATTTGAAACAAGCAGTACCAAATGTACTCGCTGTACATTGCATTATTTATCGTCAGCATTTGGTTGCAAAAAATTTGAATGAACGTCTGCACACGTCGCTCCATTACGTTATTAAAGCAATCAATAAGATTAGAAGCAATTCATTGAATGACCGATTATTTGGTAAGCTTTGTAACGAAAATGATGAAGATTACAATCGCTTGCTGCTGCACACAGAAGTACGTTGGCTCTCTAAAGGTGTTTGTCTGAATCGTTTTTTCAATCTGTTTGACTCAGTACTGGACTTTCTTGAAGACAGAGACAAAAAATTGCGCGAAAACCTGATTACGTCAAAAAATGACATCGCTTATTTGACAGACCTGTTTAAAATATTTAATCAAGTTAATTTACAATTGCAAGGTGATGAGTTGAATTTAATTAAAACAAAAAACGTCATAGCTGCTTTTGCGGGAAAACTTCTATTCAAACGAAATCTAGGTAGAGGTGAATATAACCACTTTCCCACAGTCTCTGCAAAACCAGAAGATTTACTTACTTACTGCCAACACTTGGAAGTTCTTCATGTTGATTTTAGGAAGCGTTTCCAAGATATTTTAAACATGAATATACCGAGTTGGGTTTTAGATCCTTTCACAAACACAGATACTGAAGAATCATCAAATTTGGAAGAGGAACTCTTAGAACTCACGACTAACGAAACACTCAAAGTAAAATTCAAACAGATACCAAGAGTTCTGGCTTCAAACATCAATACCAGTTCTCTACTCTGGATTGTGGGCAATAGTACAGAAGTTTTTAATCACATTTCCTTCGTCCTATATGGCTGAGCGTGGATTCAGTGCAGTAGCTAATTTACTGTCAAAGAAGAGGAACAGACTACACATCACTGAACGTGGCGATCTGCGATTGATGTTAACGAAATTGGAACCCGACGTTAACAAATTGTTAACACTCCACCAGCCTCAACCATCTCATTAATTTTTTTATTTATTATTAATTTTGTGTTTATCTCATTATTTTTTATTTCTTATTGATTCTGTGTTTATTTTTAAAATTTTAATGAACAATTTTATTGTACATTTGGTTGTCGTTTTATTAATTTCTGCTTTATGATTTTTAATAGATAAATAAACAGATAAATTAGGTACAGATAATATGCAACAATATTTTAATATTTCATATAAAATTAACTATTATGGACAAGGGGGGCGTTGAAATTTTTGTTCTCTTCTAAAGGGGGCGATGGTCCAGAAAAAGTTGGGAATCACTGATCTAAAGGGACGCACTTAAAATTTCTGTAGAGAAATGTCTTTGCTAAATTCCAGGAAAAGAACTCTTTACATGCTAGCCTCTTTATCAGTCTATCGAGTACAGTCGCTCAAAAGAGTATCCGAACACCATGGTTGATTACAGAATTCAGAAAAAATATCTGGCAACGATTTTTTCAGAAAACTAATTTCTGAAAAAATCGTTGCCAGATATTTTTTCTGAATTCTGTAATCAACCATGGTGTTCGGATACTTTTTTGAGCGACTGTACATGTTTTACCTTTATGCTAAAAAATGAAACTTTTCCTTTCACTCGGAATATTTCAATGTGAATTTTTTTGTGAAGCTTGAAGTGAAACAGTTGCTCTCATATTTATCAAGATTTAAACCTGAAACATTGCCAAAATATCCGACGGTTATCTGAGTAAATATAATGTTAAATCTGGTACTGTACAGTAGCTCAAAAAAAAATATCCGAACACTATGATTGGTTACAGAATTCAGAAAAAATATCTGGCAACGATTGCTTTAGAAATTAGTGATCTGGCAACCTTCGTGTAAACCTATGATTGGTTACAGAATTCAGAAAAAATATCTGGAGCGTGTACAGCAACTGTACAAGCTGTACTGTACACGCAAACGTTCACAGCAAAATGGAGCGTGTGCAGTTACTGCACACGCTCCAGTTTGCTGTGAACGGTAACTGCACACGCTCAATATTTCTATGAGTGGGCCCACACGATCCAGGTTTTTGTGAGCTCACACGATCCAATGTGCTGTGAACATTAACCGCAGTCGCTCCAGTTTGCTGTGAACGGTAACTGCACACGCTCCATATTCATTGCATTATATATTCATACGCATTATATATATTAAAAAGTATCCGAACACTATGGTTGATTACAGAATTGAGAAAAAATATCTGGCAACGTTTTTTTTTAGAAATTAGTGATCTGGCAACCTTCGTGTCACGTGAGCGACTGTACCTGAGTGTTAATAAGAATAAATGTTTCTAGTGTATTTAAATAAATATTTTAAAATAAATTCTAGTGTTTTAATAAAGAATGGTTCCTAGCTCTTAAGTTTATTGGAAAGATGAATAATTTTCTCTTACATCGTTATAAGGCTTCATGAAACATGCTCACATTTCGAAGGATAATGAACAAAAAGGGGGTCATACCACCCCCCACCCCCTTTAAAAAGGCTAAAGAGGGATTGGGTTGGGTTGGGTTGTTTTACCTCTGAGCGGCACTTTTTTGCACACCATGGGCTAAATGGCCAGGTCACATGGACCCCGAAGGCTCAGAGAAGGTTGGGGGAGGGGACCCACTGGAAAAGCTGTTGGGAGACAGATGGTAGCCTCACGTCAAGGCCATCCAGCGTGTTCTTTAACGTGCACAGGGTATGGCTCCCCCACACACGGGGCCACGGCTTAACGTCCCAACCGACGGACGGCGGCCTTTCCAAGCCCATCGGTGTCCCCTACTCTGACCGTGGGCAGGGCGGGGAATTTTGCGGAAATAAATCTCAACGCTGACCCAGCTGGGACTCGAACCTGGGAACTACAGACTACGAGACTGGCGCGCTACTGACTGAGCCACCCCCCGCCCCACTGAAGAGGGAAATGGAGGCAAAAAAAATTATTAACCTTGAGCATATTTAATACATTTTTGAATACTTTTTTACAGACCTTTAAAAGGGAGAGGAAAATGGTATGCTGCAATGGAAATCAATCAAGTCGGGGGGGGGGGGGCACTTATTTTAGTATATATGATTCAAATAGAATTAAATATCGTATGAAAAAGTATGTTGACATGATCGAATAATAGCAAGTGAGAAAATGAAGAAATCGTGCAATTTGCATGAGGACAGCATATGAGAGCAAGCAGTAAACCCTCGTTTTAACGGATTATTAAGGGGAGTGGGTGTCCGTTAAATCCGAGTATTCGATAAATAGTGAGTGGGATTTTATAAAAACAGAATAACTAGTTAATACGTATTTTTTATTGTATTTACTGATATTATACGAAATTGTGACAGCTTCAAAAAGCTATTTGCATAACAACTGAAAGTCATTAAAAATTGGGGCGGGGATGGCTCAGTCGTTAGCGTGCCAGGCTCGTAATCTGTAGTTCTCAAGTTCGAGTCCCAGCTGGGTCAGCGTTGAGATTTATCCCCGTCCTGCCCACGGTCAGTAGGGGACACCGATGGGCTTGGAAAGGCCGCCGTCCGTCGGATGGGACGTTAAGACGTGGCGCCGTGTGCGGGAGAGCCATACCCTGTGCACGTTAAAGAACACGCTGGGTGGCCTTGACGGGAGGCTACCATCTGTCTCCCAACAGCTGTTCCAGTGGGTCCCCTCCCCCAACCTTCTCTGAGCCTTCGGGGTCCATGTGACCTGGCCATTTAGCCCATGGTGTGCAAAAAAAGTGCCGCTCAGAGGTAAAACAACCCAACCCAAATCATTAAAAATTATTACACAAGTGAGTACGGCGGCATATCTACTGTGATCTGGAGTACTCTTCTAACTTCCGTTTTAACTCAAATTTAGTCTTTTTCTTTTGATGCCAACCTCCGATCCATTTCAGCTTTTATGAAATAACACACACACTAAAAATAAATATTCCCTCAAGCAGCTGCTTGCCACAGAGGTCTGACAGGAGCCTCTCAGTTTATGTGCCATAGAAGGTCTGTGAGGATTGGCTGGACCTCAGCAGACAAACAACACGAACATCCATACTTTATCCGGGGCTCGAACCGCAGGTCCCTCAGAGCAGTATTCAAGCCCGCTAACCACTCGACCACGGGACGACTCACAAACACTAACAGTCGTAAAAGTCAAATTATGCGGATGCAAGATGGCGCTTTATACAGAGAGAGAGAGACATTCGTCGGAGTAAAATACCGTGCTTTGGCGTCATTTCTTCGCAGTGAAATTCATTGCAGCATCACCTCATCGCAGCGCAAATCATTGCAGTGTCAATTCATGGCGACCTTGGGGGCGAGGGTGGCTCAGTCGGTAGCGCGCCAGGCTCGTAATCTGCAGTTCCCAGGTTCGACTCCCAGCTGGGTCAGCGTTGAGATTTATTTCCGCAAAATTCCCCGCCCTGCCCACGGTCAGAGTAGGGGACACCGATGGGCTTGGAAAGGCCGCCGTCCGTCGGATGGGACGTTAAGCCGTGGTCCCGTGTGCGGGAGAGCCATACTCTGCGCACATTAAAGAACACTATTGATGGCCTTGACGGGAGGTTACCATCTGTCTCCCAACAGCTGTTCCAGTCTTCTCTCTCCCAACCTTTTCCGAGCCTTCGGGGTCCTTGTGACCTGGCCACTTAGCCCATTGTGTGCAAAAAAGTGCCGCTCAGAGGTAAAACAACCCAACACAACTCTCTGAGCCTTCGGGGTCCTTGTGACCTGACCATTTAGCCCATGGTGTGCTAAAAAGTGCCGTTCAGAGGTAAAACAACAACCCAACTGTAGTTCCCAGGTTCGAGTCCCAGCTGGATCAGCGTTGAGATTTATCTCCGCAAAATTCCCCGCCCTGCCCACGATCAGTAGGGGACACCAATGGGCTTGGAAAGGCCGCCGTCCGTCGGATGGGACGTTAAGCCGTGGCTCCGTGTGCGGGAGAGCCATACCCTGTGCACGTTAAAGAACAGTCTTGATGGCCTTGACGGGAGGCTACCATCTGTCTCCCAACAGCTGTTCCAGTGGGTCCCCTCCCCCAAACTTCTCTGAGCCTTCGGGGTCCATGTGACCTGGCCATTTAGCCCATGGTGTGCAAAAAAGTGCCGCTCAGAGGTAAAACAGCCCAACTCATGGCGACCTCAGTTTACCGCAGCTTCAGTTCATCCAGAGATTGAGATAAGGTTTCATTGAATTCCTCTATCTCTGCTCATATCAACTGTCTAAAAAACAGTTATTTAAGAGTTTATTTTGAGAAAAAGAGTTTATTTTGAGAGGTAAAACATGCGTCATAAGAATTTACCTGAGAAATTAATTAAAGCTTAAATGATAAGCCGTCCCATGGCCGAGTGGTTAGCATGCTTGGCTACTGATCTTAGGGACCCTGGGTTCGAATCCCGGGTAAGGCATGGATGTATGTGTCGTTTTTCTGCAGAGGTCCTGCCATCCTCTCAGACCTTCTACTATGGCATATGAACTGACAGGCTCCTGTCAAACCTCTGTGGCAAGCAGCTGCTTGAGGGGGTATTTATTTATTTATTTTTTTAAATGATAGATAGCCAAGTGGTTAGCGCACGTGGCTACTGATCTAAAGGACCTGGGTTCGAGCCTCGGATAAGGCATGGACGTTGGTTGTTGTTTTTCTGCTGAGGTCCTGCCATCCTCTCAGACCTTCTACTATGGCATATAAACTGACAGGCTCCTGTCAGACCTCTGTGGCAAGCAGCTGCTTGAGGGGGTATTTATTTATTCATTTATTTTTCAAATGACAGATAGCCAAGTGGTTAGCGCACGTGGCTACTGATCTAAGGGACCTGGGTTCGAGCCTCGGATAAGGCATGGACGTTTGTTGTTGTTTTTCTGCTGAGGTCCTGCCTTCCTCTCAGACCTTCTACTACGGCATATAAACTGACAGGCTCTTGTCAGACCTCTGTAGCAAGCAGCTGCTTGAGGGGGTATTTATTTATTATTTTATTTATTTTTCAAACTATTTACTAAAATATGAATTTTAAAAGTTTGCGTCTTGATTATTTCAATATTAGGCACTTGTGAATGATTTTTATGAAAGATAATTTATTGTTAAATATTTCAACTTTCACAACTCTTTAAATACTGGACGATATTGCAGAAAATCGAGATTTAAATTGATTGGATTTTGATCTTTAATTTATCTGCAGTCACGTTTTTCCATTAAATTCATATTTAAAAAGTTATAGAGCCTCGATGTTGGAGTCCATTTCATATAATATGAAAGTTCTCCATTTTGCTAGGTTCCAGGTAAATTGTTCGAAAGTATATTTCCTTAAAAAACAAGAGTTGTTTCCCCCACGTGAAATGGGGGGGGGAATTATTGCTGTCACCGTAAACCCCTTGGCACCTTGAAAATGACACCAACAAAAATTTAAAATTTCTAGAATAAATAAGTCATTTATAGTATTCATTTTAAATTTTCCCCTTTTTTTAATTTTTTGACCGTTGTAGAGAGCAATTTGACGTAGTGGGAAATTTTGAAAATGCGAATGGTAATGTTTTATCAATGTCCTTCGTTTATTATCAATTCCTAAGTTTATTACGATAAATTTCAGCTTCATGAAAACAATACAGTTATGGACTCAGCTTCTGTCAGGGCTTCTATTTCTATTAAAGGGACTAAAAAACTTAAAAATCAAAGTTTCACAATTTTTACAGATTGTAGATCTGCGATAGAAGCCATAAAATATAAACAAACAATCAAAGATTAATCATCAGAGCCAAGAAATAAATAAATCATCATAAAGATTAATCATCAGAGCCAAGAAATAAATAAATCATCAATCACCAGAACAAAATAACCATAGCGTGGGTCGAAAGGAATAAGGAAAAATGAATTAGTTGACAAAAGAGCCAAAGAAGCAGCAAATTATAAGAAAATAACAAAAATATCCACAGGTACCAATATTTAATGACAAAATATTAAAAAAAAAGCCACGACCATTACCAAGAGATAAATTCTAAAGCAGCAAGTGAGATAGGAAATCATAAAATGTCGTCTGAACCCATAGAAGGAAACAAGGAAAATGCAATCAACTACCCACCGAATTCCAAAATACAAAATAAATTAACCAGAATAAGTTCAACAGCAACTATTTAAACGAAACGATGTATAAATTTTAAAAAAAACATACTCCTAACTGTATACAATGTAAAGTACATGTTTCCAATATAATTACAGAATGCCCGAAATTTAATGAAGAATGAAATCAATTTATTTAATAATTTTATTATTAATTCAGCTACACGAATATGGACCGAATTATTAAACATCCTGAGAAGCACATTGTTACTCCAGGGTTGGGTTGGGTTGTTTTACCTCTGAGCGGCACTTTTTTGCACACCATGGGCTAAATGGCCAGGTCACATGGACCCCGAAGGCTCAGAGAAGGTTGGGGGAGGGGACCCACTGGAAAAGCTGTTGGGAGACAGATGGTAGCCTCCCGTCAAGGCCATCCAGCGTGTTCTTTAACGTGCACAGGGTATGGCTCTCTCGCACACGGGACCACGGCTTAACGTCCCATTCGACCAACGGCGGCCTTTCCAAGCCCAGCGATGTCCCCTACTGACCGTGGGCAGGGGGGGGGGGGGTAATTTGCGGAGATAAATCTCAACGCTGACCCAGCTGGGACTCGAACCTGGGAACTACAGATTACGAGCCTGGCGTTACTCCAGGGAATTAAGTTTCTATCTTCATACAAATCAAGAAAAAAAAATGTATTTTTGAACGAGATTTCAGTCACCTCAACTGCTCTTACACCTCCAAAGTCAGCAAGCTTTCTCCTCTACCGAAAACCCTTAGGGTCCAAGCAGTCTCTACGCAAAGAAAACTACACAAAACTATCAGTAACTATTAGAGAAAAACTAAGAGAATAACCATAAAATCCTAACCAATGAAATAAATGGCAAAACCAGAATACAGAGAAAAATTTTGTCTTTAAAATGATACTAGTTTCCGAAAAAACAAGCAGAATTAAAAGAGGGAAATTAATATTTAAACGACTGTTTACTTCTCAACTTGAGAACGCACAGGAGCCACCATTAACCCCTGTCACTGCAGACTGCGCCTGATATTCCTCAAGCTAGTAATCCCAATGATCACGCCTTCCCCCCCCCCCCTACGGAAAAATACTGCAGCTCAAAATAGCTTTCAGCTTTCAAGCAAGCTAGAGCCGAAAAAGAAATGGACTCAAATACATGACTTGCAGGTAAAACAAAATCCTATAAAGAAAACGAAGTTCTTCACCTCACACGAGCAAGAGAAGTAAGAATAAAGAGAAAATATAAATAGGATGCATCACGCATAACGTAACTTTGATATTCTTGTACAATTTTCATTCTGATCGTTCTATTTTTCAAATTCTCTCCTTTCCGAGATAGAAGGCTCTATATCATGCGTGTCCAACCTGCGGCCCCTAGTAATGCGGCCCACAAAGTCGTAAAGTTTACGACATAAGCTTTCAACATGATTATGTGTTTTTCAGCGAGTTTTTGATATCCCTCTAGTTTCATGTTGCCCTTTTTTAATTTTATAATAAAAAACATAAGAAAATAAATGAAGTTTTATTATTCATATACATTAACTATATTATATATTTTATGTGCGGCCCAAAACAATTCATCTTCACTCAGTGTGACCCAGGGAAGTCAAAAGGTTGGACTCGCCTGCTCTATATGCCTAAATTTCGACATTGATTAAAAAATAATAAATTATTGTTAAAGAGTTTAAAATTCGGAAATTGAAAAATCTCATTTTCTCTGAAAACGAGCATCTCATATTCACCAAAGGCGATATGTTATCCTTCCAGCTTACTTTTTCTTTCGTTATCGGGAGTTTTTATTGTTTTGAAAGTATTTTTACGCATATTTTCCTTAAGTTCTCTTTTGCATTTCGTTCTGTTTTCTGGCATCTTAGTTGTAATGTATCAATGTTTTATTATTTGCAACTGCACACATTAATAAACGGCTCGTCGACATAAGATCTTTCTTGAAACATTGATCAAAACTGCCCCCTCCACCCTCCCCGGAACATTTCTACCGGTGCTCAGATTACTAAAGAAGTTTGTTATTCCAATAAATGTAAGAATCATAACACACATTGATAATATTAATAATAATAATTTAATACTTTCAAGGGGGACAGTACAGCCGAAAAATACAGAACATGTTACAGAGCGATTAAGATGTTCTGGCGGTTTGATTACAGCCATCGTTTTCAAAGTGTGGGGCGTTCCCCTCTTTGGAAAGGGGAAATCTACTAATTGGTTAGGTCGAGAAAGAGAAAGGATAACACTTCAAAATATGTTCTTTATATATACACGGACAAAGTTAAGAGGAAGGAGAGATGAATCTTTGCTACACTGATGATTTACGACATATTTACAATATATTATGCAATTATTTATATACAAATAAAATGAGAATAACTTATGTCTTGACTGATTTAATACAATGGACGAAGTATCAATATTATAGAGAAAAACTTACACATTTAGCAGCGTAACTAATAAAATTCTATATAACCAATTGAAAACACTTTGCACAGAAATAACCATTACAGATTTCACACTCCCAAGAACTTTCGCCTGGTCTGCCTGATGGTGTTTTTCTGTTGCATTCCCTGCATTTTTTTCTACCGTTTATTTTCCTTCTCTTATGGACATGTGTTTCAACTTCACTCGTTGATGCAGTTCTCTTTCGGCTCGTAAAATCACTTGCTAACTGTTCTGTTAATTCAAGTTAAATTTTTTATAACGCCTTGGGACGTTTCTGCAGAGGATAGTTGATTAGCATTTGAATGATGAAAGCATTGTAGATTGCAGAATCCAGAATGAACCAAAATAAATAGTGCCACCATTTTACGAATTTTCGGGAGACACTACAGTATTTTCTCCTTTGATCGGCGACATCCACACATCCCATATAGCGATTATAAGTGGCAAATGCCATTGGGTAAGAAACTGTATCAATTTCTGCACCACTTGATCTTCTAACAGACGTGCTCAACATTAGTTGACAAAATTGATATATGTTTTTTGTGAAGCCACGTGGAACAGAGTAAATTCGGTGTCTCATTGCACTGATAAACTGCACTCTCTCCCTTTTTCTTCAATTTCAATGTTTTTAATTCTTTTGGCATATTTTTCCTCTTAGGTATTGCAGTACCACAAGCATAAAATCCTAGCTTTAAAAGATTACAAATCAATTTGGCACCAGTGAAAAATCGATCAAAATATATCTCATGATGTTTTTCTGTTAAAGATATTTTCACTAGGTGCATCACAACATCATACCCTAATCCAATGTTTTTCAACCTTTTTTTATCTCACGGCACACCTTGTCAAATCGCGCCATCTATGGACGTGTCGCGAAACCTCATTTTTCAAGGCTACACCCCACCCACTTTAGAAATAAGCCGGTGTTATGCACATATATTTTTGCTTCAGCATATATATTTTTACTATATTATGTATGCGATTATTATAACAATGATATACTCGTATAATCAATTAAAGAGGTTTTAATTTTGATACGTACAGTCGCTCAAAAAAGTATCCGAACACTACGGTTGATTACAGAATTCAGGAAAACTATCTGGAGCTTGTACAGCAACTGTACACGCTCCAGTTACCGTTCACAGCAAACTGGAGCGTGTGCAGTAACTGCACACGCTCCACTTTGCTGTGAACGGTAACTTTGCTGTGAACACGCTCAATATTTCCGTGAGTGAGCCCACACGATCTAGTATCAAAATAATATGACCACCTACAATCGCTCAAAAAAGTATCCGAACACTATCGTTGATTATGTTGATTATGATTGATCGTTGATTATGATTATTATTAAATGTCTGAAAAAATTCAGAAAAAATTCAGAAAAAAAAAAAGTCTGAATTCAGAAAAAAATATCTGGCAACGATTTTTTTTAGAAATTAGTGATCTGGTAACCTTCGTGTCACGTGACATGTGATCTATATTTTCTTTTTAATACCTGGTTGAAATGATTTTAAAATCGAGCAAATAAGAAATATTTCATTAGAAAAACATAATCCTAACACGAAAGGATATTTTTATTCTTCAAAGTGTTCCATTGAGCACTGAATTACCATTCTCTAGCATTACAACTTGAAAGTAAAATATTCCGAATACATTGAAGCTATGATCGTTTTCTGGTCTTTTTGTGAACTTTCATCTTTCCTACTTCCCTAATTCCATATACACATATTAAAGGTAATAAAGGATTCCTTTACTTTAAAAAATTTAATTTTTTTTCTAACACTTAACTCTTTTATTTTACTTAAAAGTTTAGAGCAATCAAGCACTCTTTTCATCGAAAAAGGTGATTTATACGACCTTTTCTATATATTGCATTTATGTGTAGTATATGAGACATGCAGTATATGCACTTGCAATAATTAAAAAATAGATTATTTAATTTTTCAAAACACTTTCGAAATAGTATTGAAGCGTTGACATAAAACAGATTCAATACAAGTTGAACAAAAATGTTGAACCACAGCGGAGAATATTAACTTTTTCTAAGCCTTTGAAACTACTAATTTCGCGAGAACAACAAATGCGCAAGTGATTCGCAGGGTTGAAGGGCAAGTTGAGTCGCAAATAACAAAGACTTCCTTTGGAATTTAATGGCTGTGGGAAGAGGTGAGCACCTTCTTAAGTCTAATCTATGACGATCTCTAATCCAATCAAATGTTTACTTTGTAGTTTGCAGCATATCACCTTAAGCTTCAATCTGTATTCATTGTTGGATAAAATTATGTTCATTGTATTCATTGTTCAATCTGTATTCACCTTTGAATAATATTCACAACTATTTTCCTATATGAAGGATTATTGCCTTTCCACGTAATCCGCTATCCAGAAAGGAAAAAAATACCCCCTCAAGCAGCTGCTTGCGGCAGAGTTCTGACAAGAGCCTGTCAGTTTATATGCCGTAGTAGAAGGTCTGAGAGGATGGCAGGACCTCAGCAGAAAAACGACACAAACATCCATGCCTTACCCGGGCTCGAAACCAGGTCTTATTAGATCCGAAAAAGAAGCGCGCTAACCACTCGGCCACGGAGGGCCCTAAAAAGTAGAAAATAAACCTAAAATATATCGATGGTGCAATCAGTCACTGAGTTCGTATTCGCTTCGAAGGAAGTATGGCGCCGATTTTCCTAGTCGACAAGATTGCCATACTTTAGGTATATAAAAAAAATAAATAAAATAAATACTTAAATCATTTATTGACTATTGTTGCCAAAATTTAAATTATATATATGAAATATGATAAAATTCCACAGGCGAGTTATTAACTCTTGTGGATTTCTGTAAGATGCAATTGTAATATTTGTGCTCACTGGGCTGGACCAATGTAATCGGATGTATTATGTATTAAATAAATATTATTATTATTTTCTGCTTTTTAGAGCCCTATAGGAAGATAGGTAGTTTTTAAAGATTTTAATTTATAGTTTTTGAATTATTCACACTCTAATAATGGGAATTCGAACTAAGAAATTATTAGGAAGATCCAAATGGCAATTATATCAGCACCTGTAAAATGAGAAAAAAATTGATTCATATCTTAAAAATTTTGCATTTCCTCTACCTGGAGTTGAGACGTAGTTCTTGATGTTCACATTCGCGATCCAAATTCTTAATTCCTCGCATACAGTCGCTCAAAAATCTGGCACCACTCGTGACACGAAGGATGCCAGATCACTATTTCCTAAAAATATCGTTGCCAGATATCTTTTCTGAATTCTGTAATCAACCATGGTGTTCGGATACTTTTTTGAGCGACTGTACACAAATTGTTTCCAATACCTTTTAAAATTTTGTCATTTTTCAAAAATTTCCGCCGTTAGAGAATGACATTAAAATTACTGAGAAATTAGGGAAGCACGAAATTTCATATTTCTTTAATTCATATCCCTGGGGGCGGGGGGAGGGGCTCAGTCGGTAGTGCGCCAGGCTCGTAATCTGTAGTTCCCAGGTTCGAGTCCCAGCTGGGTCAGCGTTGAGATTTATCTCCGTAGAACTCCCCACAGGCTTGTAAAGGCCGCCGTCCGTCGGATGAGACGTTATGCCATGGCACCGTGTTCGGAAAACCCTGTGCACGTTGAAGAACACACTGGATGGCCTTGACCGGAGGCTACCATCTGTCTCCCAACAGCTGTTACACTGGGTCCCCTCCCCCAACCTTCTCTGAGCCTTCGGGGTCCATGTGACCTGGCCATTTAGCCTATGCTGTGCAAAAAAAGTGCCGCTCAGAGGTAAAACAACCCAACTCAATGCATATCCAAATGAAAAACGATTTTTCGTTTATCACTATAAACAGAGACGTCTAGAGATTGATGACGAGATGAAAACAATTGGTATTTTTTCAAAAACGAGTAAAAAATAAATTGTTGCGGTTGATTTAAGAAATATTACCTTCTTTTGGAAATTTTAATTTAATAAAAAAATTCTTAATGGACTTTTCAGTTGGAGTTTCCTCGTTTGTTTAACCCTGAGAAATTTATGCTCAGGGTTACAATTTTAGCAATTTTACATACAATTTTAGCGTATAATTAGCATACATATTTTAGCGTACCCAACATTCTTTGAATTTTGTTTAACGCAACACCCATTGTTCAGGGATTTTCTGCTTAAACAACCAAAACCGTTAAGTTCTCAAAATCGGAATTGAAACTGATTAAAAGAATAATTTAATAAACAGGTTTTAGGTGATTGTATTAGAAAAAAATCCCCAAAACATTTCTTCACAGTTGAATTTGCATTGTAAAATATATTTACTCTGTTAGTCTGTAAATAAATTTAAATTGTGTAAATCACAGGCTTACACAAACACACACCCACGAAAAAAAGAACTCTTCCTAAAGCAGTGGCGATATTCCGTATACTCCTACATATTTAATATATGTAATAATATTTATGTAGTATTCGGATAACGTGGTTTATTCTTTTCACGAAGAAGGGTCATGGGAAACATCAAAGCCAGGTGAAGAGGGGAATCACTCTTCCCCCACCCAACCTTCAATACACCAGAGGTATAATGCAATTAATCTTTTATTCATTATGATTGGAAAAGAAATATTTTTTTCAAGTTGGTTACGTGTAAATATTTTAATGAATGATTTGAGTACCAAATGTCATTTAGACACCAATAGTTAAATTTTAAAGACAATTTTTTGAATGCAGAACAAAGAGTGACGTCACACTAGAAGAAAACATACCAAACACTATTTGTTCGACGCAACAGTATATTAACATTATATATCTCCATTATTATTGAAAGAAACATTGTCCAGCATTTCTCCTAAACATTTCCGTTCCAGCCATTGCTTAGGGCAGACATGTTGAGTGTTTCCTCAGATAGAACTTATTTAATGATTGGAGGACGGCATGAACCGCAAGGAATTAAGAGGTACGAATAGATTTATGAAAAAACACTTTTAAAAATTTAGAATTATAATGCTGATTTGACTGATTATTAGTATTAATGGTCCATTGCTAGTTATTTTTCGCCATTATTATTTGAGAAGTGAAGGCTTTTTTTTTTTGAAGCAGTTGTAATGGTAATTAGAATATTTGAATAAACTGTAAAAATTTTAAAATGTTTTAAATGAATCCAGTTAATTATTTCAATTTGTCAAACAAGATGGTTTATCAATATTTAGTCGTAAGCTTAAAGAATGTTGAAAAGAGTAATTTAAACATGCTACACATTAATTGTTACTTAATAGCAATAGCATCTCATAATATTTTAATTTGTATTTAGATGTAGTACCAAAATGATACCAGTTATATTCATCACTTACTAATTCGGGTTTCACAAGAGCGAATTTTTTCTTTAGCAAGTATTAACATTCCACTGGTATTTGTAAATCGGAATATTATCAAAGGGGAATGGTGTGAGGGAATGTGTTACGCCACATTAGATAAGGGAATTCCAGGTGATGCTCGCAATCATGAAAACACTGCAACATACTACTACTACGAGCATAGAAGTTTACGTCGCCGAGTTTAATGTTTATTGCCTTTAAGGTAGTTCCTGTGTATTATCAGAAGTCATTTTAATGTTGAGAAAAATCAGCGTAAACAGTGTTGTGCTTGGGAAAGACAATTAAAATTTCTCATATGCACATCTATAGAGCACATGACGCTTAGCAAGTCAGGATTGTTTTAATTGAAAAACGTATTATTTGTGTTTGTCAGCTTTATTGCTAGTTTTTCTTGTGATCTTTATTAGTAGATCTTCTTGTCCCCTTTAATTATTCGTTCCTGTCAACTTTATTCCTAACTTTTTTTTCTTGACTTTATTGCTAATTGCTCTGGGAGGTTATTTTTTTCTTAGTTGTTCTCGTCACCTTTATTGGTAGTTAGTGAAAGGGGGTAAAAATTACCAAAAGCGACTGAGATGTGGGGCCACACTCCAGAAACCTGTTAAATAAAAAAAACTATGGACAGAAATCAACGAGTGCAAGGGGATCGAGATTATGAGGCTCCAGAAATCGGTCCTTTAAAAAAATGTATATAAAGGGAAAAAAAGAAAAGAAAAAAATGGCTAGAAAGGGATCGAGATTACGGGGCTTCAGAAATCGGTCCTCTGAAAAGTGAAAGAGGTAAAAATTACCAAAAGCGACTGAGAATGTGGGGCCACACTTCAGAAACCTGTCATATATAAAACAAGTATGGACACAAAGCAACGCGTGCAAGGGGATCGAGATTATGAGGCTCCAGAAATCGGTCCTTTAAAAAAATGTATATATAGTGAAAAAAAGAAAAGAAAAAAAATAGCTAGAAAGGAATCGAGATTACGGGGCTTCAGAAATCGGTCCTCTGAAAAGTGAAAGAGGTAAAAATTACCAAAAGCGACTGAGAATGTGGGGCCACACTCCAGAAACCTGTCGTATATAAAACAAGTATGGACACAAAGCAACGCGTGCAAGGGGATCGAGATTATGAGGCTCCAGAAATCGGTCCTTTAAAAAAATGTATATATAGTGAAAAAAAGAAAAGAAAAAAATGGCTAGAATGGGATCGAGATTACGGGGCTTCAGAAATCGGTCCTCTGAAAAGTGAAAGAGATAAAAATTACCAAAAGCGACTGAGAATGTGGGGCCACACTCCAGAAACCTGTCGTATATAAAACAAGTATGGACACAAAGCAACGCGTGCAAGGGGATCGAGATTATGAGGCTCCAGAAATCGGTCCTTTAAAAAAATGTATATATAGTGAAAAAAAGAAAAGAAAAAAAATGGCTAGAAAGGGATCGAGATTACGGGGCTTCAGAAATCGGTCCTCTGAAAAGTGAAAGAGGTAAAAATTACCAAAAGCGACTGAGAATGTGGGGCTACACTCCAGAAACCTGTCGTATATAAAACAAGTATTCACACAAAGCAACGCGTGCAAGGGGATCGAGATTATGAGGCTCCAGAAATCGGTCCTTTAAAAAAATGTATACATAGGGAAAAAAAGAAAAGAAAAAAAATAGCTACAAAGGGATCGAGATTACGGGGCTTCAGAAATCGGTCCTCTGAAAAGTGAAAGAGGTAAAAATTATCAAAAGCGACTGAGAATGTGGGGCCACACTCCAGAAACCTGTCGTATATAAAACAAGTATGGACACAGAGCAACGCGTGCAAGGGGATCGAGATTATGAGGCTCCAGAAATCGGTCCTTTAAAAAAATGTATATATAGTGAAAAAAAGAAAAGAAAAAATGGCTACAAAGGGATCGAGAATACGGGGCTTCAGAAATCGGTCCTCTGAAAAGTAAAAGAGGTAAAAATTACCGAAAGCGAATGAGAATGTGGGGCCACACTCCAGAAACCTGTCGTATATAAAACAAGTATGGACACAGAGCAACGCGTGCAAGGGGATCGAGATTATGAGGCTCCAGAAATCGGTCCTTTAAAAAAATGTATATATAGTGAAAAAAAGAAAAGAAAAAAATGGCTACAAAGGGATCGAGATTACGGGGCTTCAGAAATCGGTCCTCTGAAAAGTGAAAGAGGTAAAAATTACCAAAAGCGACTGAGAATGTGGGGCCACACTCCAGAAACCTGTCGTATATAAAACAAGTATGGACACAAAGCAACGCGTGCAAGGGGATCGAGATTATGAGGCTCCAGAAATCGGTCCTTTAAAAAAATGTATATATAGTGAAAAAAAGAAAAGAAAAAAATGGCTACAAAGGGATCGAGATTACGGGGCTTCAGAAATCGGTCCTCTGAAAAGTGAAAGAGGTAAAAATTACCGAAAGCGAATGAGAATGTGGGGCCACACTCCAGAAACCTGTCGTATATAAAACAAGTATGGACACAAAGCAACGCGTGCAAGGGGATCGAGATTATGAGGCTCCAGAAATCGGTCCTTTAAAAAAATGTATATATAGTGAAAAAAAGAAAAGAAAAAAATGGCTACAAAGGGATCGAGATTACGGGGCTTCAGAAATCGGTCCTCTGAAAAGTGAAAGAGGTAAAAATTACCGAAAGCGAATGAGAATGTGGGGCCACACTCCAGAAACCTGTCGTATATAAAACAAGTATGGACACAAAGCAACGCGTGCAAGGGGATCGACATTATGAGGCTCCAGAAATCGGTCCTTTACAAAAATGTATACATAGTGAAAAAAAGAAAAGAAAAAAAATGGCTAGAAAGGGATCGAGATTACGGGGCTTCAGAAATCGGTCCTCTGAAAAGTGAAAGAAGTGAAAATTACCAAAAGCGACTGAGATTGTGGGGCCACCTCCAGAAACCTGTCGTATATAAAAAAAGTATGGACACAAAGCAACGCGTGCAAGGGGATCGACATTATGAGGCTCCAGAAATCGGTCCTTTAAAAAAATGTATATATAGTGAAAAAAATGAAAAAAAAAATGACTAGAAAGGAATCGAGATTACGGGGCTTCAGAAATCGGTCCTCTGAAAAGTGAAAGAGGTAAAAATTACCAAAAGCGACTGAGAATGTGGGTACAGAACTGACTCAGTACAGAACGTTTGCTCTCTGGAACAATAATTTGACTACCTTCCAGTTTTACTACTCTTCTACTCTTCCAGTTAATTCCCAGTTAATTTTACTACTCTTCTACTCTTCCAGTTAATTCCCAGTTAATTTTACTACTCTTCCAGTTAAGGCTAGTTTAGCTGACGGTAACAGCTACTCCAGGGGAAAATAAGTAAAAGTTATAGAATAATTAACAAAAACTGGGCTCTTCACATCACTTTGAGCGTAACCAAAATACGAGTGATTTTTATGGTTAAGCACAAGTAGCTCTCGGTAGTAGGATTTGTAATAAAAATATAATTTTTTGTTCATTTTGATTTATTTATACTTTACTCATCTCTTAGAGCTGGCATTCTCTAGTTGTTTTCTTACAAATAAGTCTCGTAGCTACCACTGTTTTAATTCGACTTTGATAATTTTTTAATTTCATTATTAATTTTTCTTGGTTTTCTAATAAAAACGTTACATCATTGATCAATCCTTAAAAGTTGAATATAGTCACAGAAGCGAGGATTCTGTTGGCTCGGAAAACAGCACCCCCCCCCCCCCCAGCATAGGAAGGGTCAATTTCTTGAAGGGACCCTATCTGCTTCTACGCTGGAAAGGCTAGTGGTGGGCAAAATACAGTTTTCGATTAAGATATAGTTTTTTTTATCGATATTATAATGTATTTTTGCAGTTGCAGAAGCTGCGAAATTACCCTTTTTGTTCCACGTGGAGACATCCACGAACGCAATTGGTGAGCTGAAGAAGATGAGAGGGGACTTTTATTCTAGTGAACTGCAAACCCATCTATCCACGGAACATCACGAATCCTTCAAATCTCTACATACCGAGATAGAATCTGCAGATCTATCGTGCCGGTGCATTGCGCACTACGACTTCGAAGGCCACTACGTTTACTTTTGAGTTTTATCAGATATAAAGGACGATTGCTTCTGTAAGAATTTTAGGACAAGAAGGCTGGAAGGAATTCTGGTTAAGGAGTTTAATATTTGTGTAAATAATGTCAATGTCATTAATTTGCGTGAGATATCTGTATTAATAAATATTGAACATTGTTTTATAGATACTATCTCAATCGTTATTTTGTGTTCGTTGTTCATATCATTGTGGGATTCTCCAGTTTCGTGGTCGGAGTGGCTCAGCCGGTATTGATCCAGGCTCGTAATATACAGTTCCCTGATTCGATGGGATGTTTTAACTCTGAGCGGAAATTTTTAACACACAATAGGCTGAATTGTGCCGGTCATAAAGGACCACGAAGGCTCAGAGCAGGTTGGCGAAGGAGACCAATTGGTCAGCCATCACTTCCTATAACGGAAGGCAAGTGGACCGAACCATGACGTCACCATAGTTAGTTCTTAGCTTGCACTTCGTCAAATATTGTTTCCCATTTTTTTCCTTTAGTTCTGTTCACAGCAAAGATTTTTTTAAAAACCTTATTTCAATTTTTCGTATTTTTGAGAACCATTTGCAGTTTTATAATCATATTATGGAAGAATACGATATGAATATTTCTAGCAAGTAACTGAATCTAACTTTTATGGTCACTTTTCTCCTCAAAATTATTAGAAACAGAGATCTTTGAAATTAACTTTTATGGAAAATTAAATGTACCATTTTGTGCAAGAGCTAAACGTGACTACCGCAAAATTTAGTATATCTTTTTATTCTAGGTGAATGTTAAAAATTTTTTTACACTCTTAACCATACTTATATTTTTTAAACAATGTGAAGAAAATTTAAAAACACAAAATACACCGAAGAGCCAAAACATTATGGCACCTGCCTAATATCATATTAGTCCTCCACGTGCAGCCAAAACAGCTCTTACCCGGCGAGCATAGACACTGATGGGATTTTTGGACACTGATGGGATTACTGAAGATTTTTATTTCCTCCCTTTAGCACCCTCTAACAGTGGAAATTCGAACTAATGAATGACTGCAATCACCTTTAAAACACAATAACCAAACACAATAACCTTTCTCATTCATCTCTTGAAACGGAAGGTTCATTTTCTCACCTTCCTTGATGGTTAAAGGTAAATCATAGCTGAAAATGCAAACCTCTTGACATTCTCACTATACTACTAAAATTTCAAATTTCTAGCATTAGGAGGGGCGGGGGTGGCTCAGTCGGTAGAGCGCCAGGCTCGTAATCTGTAGTTCCCAGGTTCGAGTCCCAGCTGGGTCAGCGTTGAAATTTATCTCCGCAAAATTCCCCGCCCTGCCCACGGTCAGTAGGAGACGCTGATGGGTTTGGAAAGGTCACCGTCCGTCGGATGGGACGTTAAGCCGTGGTCCCGTATGCGAGAGAGCGGTATCCTGTGCACGTTAACGAACACGCTGGATGGCCTTGACGGGAGGCTACCATCTGTCTCCCAACAGCTGTTCTAATGGGTCTCCTCCCCCAACCTTATCTGAGCCTTTGGGTTCCATGTGACCTGGCCATTTAGCCCATAGTGTGCAAAAAAGTGCCGCTCAGAGGAAAAACAACCCAATCCAATCTAGCATTAGCTGATCATTTGTAATATTCTTTTAAAATTCTGGAATTTTCCACTTTTTCCAACCGTTCAGGATCTCGTTAAAACTATTGGGAAATTTGAATCGTAAGAGTTTAACAATATCTATCCAACACAAAAACAAAAAATGGAATGTCTACAAACGAACAGACTGATTTTTTTGAAAGCGAACTAAAAAGGAATGTTAAGTATATGTTTTTAGGATTTGGGGAACCAAGCCTACATATATTACGAATCTTCCAATTGCTTTTCGCTTCTCATTTGTCAGTTTGTTTGCTCGTATGAAATGTTTGCTCCATCATGACTCCAACCCATTGAAGGATAGCAACGAGTCACGTGCCAAATGAAAGCTTGTGACGCGGAGTCTCTTGGGCTATAAAAAATTGATCCCCTCGCGCTTTCTTTCCCCCTAAAAAAGAAGATATCTGAATATTGTTGTTGTTTTTCACTAAATGAAGTTAGAAATCGTTGTTCCACTAATCTTTCGAAAGCCCACAGCTACGGGTTTGGTTTGAAATGAGAACTCGTAACGTGACGACTGTCATTAGCACACACCTTACAAAAAAAGGGAGAAATTTAACGAAGGGAGAGGGGTCGATCTTTATGAGTCGTATGTCAAATGTTACTTCAGAGAAGTACACTGTAGAAGAGTAGAAGTCCGAAAATATGTGTCCCAGCTGGGTCAGCGTTGAGATTCTCCGCAAAATTTCCCCGCCCTGCCCACGGTCAGTAGGGGATACCGCTGGGCTTGAAAAGGCCGCCGTCCGTCGGATGGGACGTTAAGCCGTGGCCCCGTGTGCGGGAGCCATACCCTGTGCACGTTAAAGAACACGCTGGATGGCCTTGACGGGAGGCTACCATCTGTCTCCCGACAGCTGTTCCAGTGGGTCTCCTCCCCCAACCTTCTCTGAGCCTTCGGGGTCCATGTGACCTGGCCATTTAGCCCATGGTGTGCAAAAAAGTGCCGCTCAGAGGTAAAACAACCCAACCCGAAAATATGTTTTAGTGAAACGTGATTTTGAGTAGGAGGCATTAGAGATGGGGGGGGGGGGCATTATAGCTCATTTTCTGAATACCCCAGTGTATTGATTAGCAATAGATAAATTTCCCAAAATAGCTTACAATAAAGACTCAAGCTTGTGAATCCCACACACATAAGAGACTCAAACACACCGCTACACTATAATCCTCATTAGGTTGAATTGTTTTAGTCGACTTTGTCCTGAGCTCTTATTACGCACTCTACTATTTTATCCGATGACTCACCTTTTACTTCCACTAAATTTTCAGTGTGCATTTGTTCAAGTTCGCTCTTCGTAATTTTCTCCTCTGCAATCACTAAATGAATTCCGAGAGATCGATTATTCGCTCTTATTGAGAAGGAGAAATTCAATTACGATCAGAAACTTTTCTAATAAACTGGATAAAGAAAAGTCACGTTACTATTCCTCACTGATATTTTGGTAAGTCCTACTTCTACTTACTAGAAATTCAAATCTTTAAGCAAGTTCATGATACATGAAGTAAATTGAATTTAAAATTAAAATTTTTTACCTGACTCAGCCTTTAACCCTTTCAGCTCCCATGTGAAACCAACTGTAACACTACTTTTTATTCATATAAAATTGTTTCACTTATAAGAATATGAGATAAATTTGTAATTAAAATTTTTTGTTTCGATTTTGTATTTTAATATTTCTAATTATTAATTTTTAATTTTCAATATTTTATTTATTTACTTATCAATTTATTTATTTTTCTATAAATATTTACTCGGATTTAAACGACATTGTCCCGTGGCCGAGTGGTTAGCGCGCTTGGCTACTGATCTACGGGACCTGGGTTCGAGCCCCGGGTAAGGCATGGATGTTCGTGTTGTTTTCTGCTCAGGTCCTGCCATCCTCTCAGATCTTCTACTGTGGCATATAAACTGACAGGCTCCTGTCAGACCTCTATGGCAAGCAGCTGCTTGAGGGGGTATTTATTTTTTATTTTTATAATTTTAATGTCTATACTGCTTAACATACCGTATTTCTTCGATTCTAAGACGCACCCCGTTTTTAGAAACGTTTATACGGGGGGAAAAAATGCGTCTTAGAATCGAAGAAATGCGGTACTTTAATACATATATTTAAATGCTTCAAACTCTATTATATTAATCGAGTAACTTCTGATATGCAAGCGTTAAATATTAATATTTAACTAAAACTTTTAATTACTATCGTTAATTAAGTAATTACAGATATAAAATTTGTTATTTAATCAAGGTCAAAGCATTTAATGGAACCTTGAAATTGAGTTTTTTCAAATTATACTTAGTCAACATTTTAAAACTTTTCCCGAAAATGGGAATCATCTCACCGCAAATTTATTTTTTTTAAATGTTAATAATAATCTTCATTTACGTTTCAAACAATAATATAATACATACATAAGATCCTGTGAAGCCGAGAGTGTTTCTTTTGAATTATTTTGCATTTATGGCTAGTATATGGAATGGTTTCATTTTAAACACTGATAAAATTTTAAAAATCATAACTACACTGCCCTATCAAAATATTAAAGATTCATGTTATGTGAATGGGAATCTAACTTCGAAAACTTTAGAACTTATAAAATATGCATTTAATGGAAAAATGTGACTGAAGATAAAGACCATAAATCGATTTAAATATCCATTTTCAACAATCTTAGTTTAGTATTCTCTTTTGGAAGGGAACGGAAGGGGAGGGCTGCCAGTTCAATATGGCCTAGTGATCTGGTCATCTATGGCCACTTTTTTTTTTTTCAAACCTGCTGAGGAGTGGTCAACTTCACAGGGTCCTGGTGCTGACCATTTATACCTACTACACTGGACTTATGGATTTCAGCTTGATTATGGATCCTGGACTTGCTGTACTGGTGGGCTCTGTTGAGGGAGAATCTGCCGCTGTTTTCTGTTTGCTACTGGGTTGCCAGCCCTAACTGAACAGAGGCATGGGACACCTTATATCAGCTGGTGGATAATCCTAGCGGCACTTTTTTGCACACCATGGGCTAAATGGCCAGGTCACATGGACCGCGAAGGCTCAGAGAAGATTGGGGGAGGGGAACCACTGGAATAGCTGTTGGGAGACAGATGGTAGCCTCCCGTCAAGGCCATCCAGCGTGTTCTTTAACCTGCAGGGGTATGGCTCTCCCGCACACGGGGCCACGGCTTAACTTCCCATCCGACGGACGGCGGCCTTTCCAAGCCCATCGGTGTCCCCTACTGACCGTGGGCAGGGCGGGGAATTTTACGGGGATAAATCTCAACGCTGACCCAGCTGGGACTCGAACCTGGGAACTACAGATTACGAGTCTGACGCGCTACCCCCGCCCCCCGTTGCCCATTGAGCTACCAATAACAAAAGGGCCTATCACCCCTCCCCAAAGGTCAGAGTCAGTACCAACTTTGGCATTGAAGTCACCTAGAACAAGGGTAATATCTACTTTCTTCACAGAATTCAAAATATCCTGAAGTTGTCCGTAAAACCTATCCTTCTCATCCTCATCGGCATCCTCAGTGGGGGCATAATAGCAGATAACATTCAAGTCTTTAATGCTTGTCTGAAATTTTGCTTCAAGAAACCTTTCATTAATGCACTCATATCCTAGAAGAGCATCACTAGCATGTCTGCCGAGCAGCAGACCCACGCCTTGGTGATGCTTTCAATCATCATCATTTAATTATATATCGTAGTAGTGTCTTCCTGCGATTCGGCACCAATTCAATCAATCCACTTGCTAAAAAAAAAAATTTAAAAAAAATAAAATTATCAGTAGCGAAATAAATCCATGTATACGTTTCCTGCTACTGATTCTTAAAAACCAATGGTTTAAAAATAATGAAATAAAAATTGTAATTAGGAAACCCAGTTATGAATAAACAGAATGACACCACTGTAAGCATTCTAATAATGTATGTTAGTCATACAATCGAAACTACTGAATCATGGAAGACAGGCACGTACCAAGATTTAGTTTCGGACGGGGGAGGGAGTTCCCAAGATATTAGCATCGGGGAAGATTCGAGAATTTAGCTTCGGGGTGGATTTAGTTTGAGGGTGGGATGAGTCTGAGAATAAGACCTGAGTAGGATTTCCTAACTAGTAAATATTCCACCGGAAAGTTTAAAATTATATTCAATATGGAATAATATTTTATAATTATTTTCTTTATATCTACTTTTAAGTGTCGGACATAAAATATGGGGCTAAAATAAAAATTATGCAAAGACACCTGTTTTGGATTTCAAAGCAGGTACACAAGTTTGAGACTTTGAATAAGACGACTGGATTTTTCGGGGGGGGGGGGGGGGCAACCATCCACAACCCTGGATACGTTCCTGACTGAAGAAATTTACACCAAATTTTGTGAATTGTTCAGAATAAAATGAAGCTTTATTAACAAAATTTTCTGAGCATAAATATAAGATCATAATTCTTGGTATTATAACGATTTTTGTGCACAGATTAATTTTTTTTAACCAAGTTACTAAAATGACTCGAGGGAATTTTTAAAAAAAGTGAAATTTCCTTCAGAAATATTATCATAACGCATATGCGACGAAATTTTTTTTAAAAAATTCAAAAATATTGATATTATAATGCAATCAATGTTATTCTACTATTTTATTCATTATAAGTAAAATGTCTTCTAATAATTTTGATTCTAAATTATTTCTCTTGTTATAGAGAATCCATTTAAGCACAGCAAAAAAAACTCTCTGCAGATACCTGAGTTGCAGGTATTACTAGAACAATACTTAGAAGCCATTACAATGCTTTGTCTTGATTTTTCCAGCAGTGAAAAATATTTTTGTAGAAATTCTCTTTGTTCTCTCAAATTCATTTTATAAAATGGACACAAATATATTGAAAGCATGCAACTGAAGTAATAAAGTTTTATTTTCTAGAATAAACAATAGTAATAACAACAGTATAACAATGGCAAGTTAAGCTTCAGATCTAATTAGGTGGTCGTTTCTCAACCAGTGGGTTACAACCAATTAAAGGACGTCAATAGTTTGCCTGTGATAACAAATGGCCGTTTGAAGTTAATGGCATTTGGCTGCTCTGAAAAATCTGGTTACAAGTGATAAAGCAAATGCGTGATAAAAATTCAGTTGAAAGTGGATACAATGAAACTCAGTGCTCATGAGAAAAAAATCCTAAAACTTTGGTGGCCTAACTTCAATTTGGTATTACAATTTATCGCCTTCAACAGGTTGGAAACCACTTTCTAAGAAATATCTCTAAAATTAGATACAATTTTTACATCTGAATATTTTGTGGCTAAACACAGTTGACACACACTGAATGTGGTAACTACATTGCTTAATGTTCCTGAAATTCATAGTTTAGCGTCATTTATTAATTCAATTTGCACTTAAGTTTAAAAATGACTAAATTTTACGATTACACATTAACACTAAAATAAAAGATTTGTAAAATAATGTTACGTGATTTAAACAATCAAGGACTAGAATCAGATCACGAACAACAAATGCAAAAGGAATTATTCACATATTCGTAATTTTAATGTATTATAAACGGAACATATTTTTATCATCAGGGAAATACATATTATTAAAAAACTAACATGAAAATGCTTTGTGCTGCGTTAGACATTCCTATACTTCACATATTTAGGCTGAATTTTACTAGCATTATTTGCTAAATTGTGCAGTAGTATTCTGCTTTATTACAGTTAACACCAACAGTTCATATTACGTGGAGCAACTGCAGACATTTTGCTGATCACTACAAAGATCTGCAATTGTAATGCAATGTACAGCTTCGAAATCTAGCCTTGAATTAGCAGTCTGCTCTGACGAAGTAGGAAAATGGCTTAAGCAATTTTTAAACCTACAATGAACAAGATGAATTCAAATTTATATCATCATCATCATCCTCAAGTAGCCATGGGCTACGGAGGTCCAACCAGACCGTGCAATTTAGTTCTCCAAGCAAGTCTGTCCTGAGCTACATCTACTGCATCTGACACCAATTCTAATAAGGTCCTGTTTGACATTGTCTGCCCACAGCATCCTAGGTCATTTATAACAGAATATACATAATTACAAAATAGGGAGGAGCATTGTAATACATCCAATCAAGCACTGAGTAATTATTACATATTTCCATTTGTGAAGCTAATATCTGGCCATATACAGACCAACTGGAAACCTATTTAGGAACCTTGACCTAGAACAGGGGTTTCCAAACTGGAGACCACGAAGACATTCCAAGAGGGGCGGATGATGTGAAAGTTTCTCTTTATTTCTAATTATATATATATTAAAGAGAGGTTGGCTGATGATAAAGAGTTCGGGAGGTGTGAGAGTTTCTCAAAAAACAAAAGAGGGACGTGACGCAAAAAGTTTTGGGAACCCATGATCTAGATTAAAGGGATCTTTCCGATTGCTATTCTGAACACAAATTTAGAAAATTTCACTACACTGAAGTTCGTCCGTAGTCTGAAGACACGTGTAACAAGACAGTTATACCTTGCCAATGAAATTTGATTACATTATTATTTTTGCCAAAATTCTAAGTACCATCACTTGTAGTATCGATAATCCGAGTCCTGCTTAATCCAAAGACGTCTGTAGAATTTTCTTCTCCTTCCTCTCGTCTCAATCATCAATGTTCTTCCTTTCCTCGTGGAATGTGGGGAGAGAAATGGCCTTTACACCCCGTGATCACAATAGGGATTAAGTTCACTCTCTGTTCCTAGGTTAAGCCCCTCAGGGTCAGCGAAATGATCATGTCTATCTTGAAACAGCGATGTTTTGGATAACTTTCCCTGATGAGTCAATCTTTGATTGGTGGTCATTCATTCACCAGTTTCCCTCTTAAAGTGGTTCTTTGGCACTGTGAAAACGACGACAGAAATCTCGAAAATGACAGAGAGGAGCTTGAAGCCTAATTATGCAACTACCGGGGTGTGAACGAAAATTATGCAAAAGATTGATTAAATTGGGGCAAAAAGGTGGAAACAACAAAAGATGCAATCATAAGAATGGTGCGATGACATGGATGTAATCTGACTCTCAAGAAAATGACAGTAAACAAAAAATAACCAAGCTGAGGGAGCAATGATTGAGTAGCAATCCAAATCATCACTTGAAAAGCTGGCAAGAGAAAAAAAATTTGTATAGCAAAACAACTCTTGGCGTTTTTTTTCCATCGTTAATATACAGTATGCATGCTTTTCTATTATCATTTTCCAGTGATACTAATTTTGTTTTTGTAATTGTTTTTAATAATAAACATTTTGTAAATATATTTTTCCTTTTCACAGTTTATATTTTATTATTTCATTCAATCAGTTTTCAGTGAACCGAATTGGTTTCAGGTCCTCTGATTCTCTGAACACCTGCTAACCATGAGTCACTGACGCCTTAGCGTGAGTGATTCATTTATAAATTTACATCTTACTCAGTGCAATATTAAAAAGTTGCCTTCCTCATTAGGGAAATGGGTTGGGTTGTTTTACCTCTGAGCGGCACTTTTTTGCACACCATGAGCTAAATGGCCAGGTCCCATGGACCCCGAAGGCTCAGAGAAGATTGGGGGAGGGGACCCACTGGAACAGCTGTTGGGAGACAGATGGTAGCCTCCCGTCAAGGTCATCCAGTGTGTTCTTTAACGTGCACAGGGTATGGCTCTCCGGCACACGGGGCCATGGCTTAACGTCCCATCCGACGGACGGCGGCCTTTCCAAGCCCATCTGTGTCCCCTACTGACCGTGGGCAGGGCGGGGAATTTTGCGGAGATAAATCTCAACGCTGACCCAGCTGGAACTCGAACCTGGGAACTACAGATTACGAGCCTGGCGCGCTACCGACTGAGCCACCCCCCTCATTAGGGAAAAAAAAAGACAGACCCGACATTAGTGGTCTTAAAACATTCTGGCATGAATCTGGAGAAACGTAGGTTCGAATCCTGCATGTCGAAAAAACTAATTTTTCCAAAAAACTATTAAATAGCAGAACACAAATTATGCGTCATAAGCAATAACGCTCGTCTGTCACAGAGCCAACACCACTGAACACTCCAAATGAAAGATGTTTGTTTAACACATTGAGCAATAACTTTTAACAATCTGGTTTAGCTGACATCCAGATTAGTTGTATCGGACTAGCGAGGGTTTACTGTACTCAGAAAATTATGATGAAAACATTTGGTAATAAAACAATTAACTCCAAATGAACAGAAGGATCAAAATACACATAATAACCAAAAGAATAACAGAAAAATGGAAGGAGTGTAAATGAGTCATACCCTTGATGAAAATGTTAATACTGTCTTAATAATTAGTACCAAAGTAGCAATAACATTCAAATGTTGCAATGAAACATTTAGCACTGGAGAAAAACTTTCTAGATTGCAGGAAACGATTACAAAAGTGAACGCTTTGGAGTTGATGATAATGAACTCTGCATCAAAGATATCATTACTTCAAAACATCTTTTTAACTAAAAAATTTACTAAAAATAAAACATAAATTTTCATAGAGTTTGATTTTTTTTCCCTCTCTGCCATTAAAATTCAGAAATGCAGATTACTAGCAAGATCCGAATGTGCAGGATGAAAATCCAGAGTGACAAATGCACTGCTCTTATGGTTAGATCAAACTTTTGACACAATTTCATCTGACTTTTGGATTTCTTGGGAAACTTCCATTTCTGCAACTTATCATGTAGCACCCATAATACTAATATATTATAATATATTCACATGATGTGACTCACCACTTTGCTTTCACTTATAATCATACAGGTCAAATGTAACAATACTGTAGGAGTTACTGTTCCTCAAAAGTATGCATAGATTCATGCCTTACGCAAGATTCAAACATGGACATTAAATAAATATTTTACTATGGATATGTATTTATAACTCAATATTGTAATATTTAAATAATCCAAAACTAATATCTACATCAGTCATGAGCAATATCTGAAATTATTCAGAGAGAGTAAGACACAAAGTTGCTTTAGGTGGATTGGGAGGCTAATAACGTTCTTCCTTGTCCAGGGTCACAACAATAATGAAATAATTGAAATATTCAGTATGCATCCAACTCAGAAAATGGCCTCATAAGACTAAGTTCATGAACCCAAACTACAAATTTGCAATTAATCGAAGATAACTTGCTCTAAGAAAAATTTGCAGTATATTTTGTGCCAATTTATTTATTTTTTAAAATTTTATCGCACATTTAGGAATTCAATACAATATTAACAAATAAATATAAAAATATTACTGAGTCACAAATAATTAAGGATTATTTCTACAATGCTTACAAAAACTTATGTCCCGAAGGCAACTGGATAAAAATAATTTTTTTAGCAGCTTCACAAAATGTTATAGGGGTTTAATACAGGTGATTTGAAACTGCAGTTCCTTTGTCTTAAGCACAAGTTACATTTTGCACAGATTTATCCCTTTTATATTTCTTGATCTTTCAAAATAGGTTAATTCAGTTGTGTTAAAAAGTAATCAAACATTGGTGAAGCAGCATCTTACTTTAGGTTTTTTATCGGTTAACATTATTCCATTCTAGTTTTACAAAAAAGTTCCCAGATTTCACTATTTAATCGATTATATATATATTTTTTAGGAAATAAGAATTTTTAGGAATTACTTCACATTACTACACTGATTGTCTGAAATCACAACAAACCTAAATGTTGCTACTACAGCTGTTCATAACAAAATCAAGTATAATTTCACTTACACAGGGCTAAAATAAATTAACACAAGGTGGCCGAGTGGTTAGCGTGCTTGGCTACTGATCCCTGGGACCTGGGTTCAAGCCCCGGGTAAGGCATGGATGTATGTGTCGTTTTTCTGCTGAGGTCCTGCCATCCTCTCAGACCTTCTACTCTGGCATATAAACTGACAGGCTCCTGTCAGACCTCTGTGGCAAGCAGCTGCTTGAGGAGGTATTTATTTTATTTTTATTTTTATTATAAATACACATAGATATTATCTATTTTAATATTTATGCTTCCATACAGGAACAAACATGGATAGCCAACACATTATTTTGAATGAAACCTTCCAAACCAAAGATGTAGGTGAAACAATAATAAATCTATTCACAATAATTATAACTATTGTAACATTATAGGCATGAAAATACATGAATCTTTTAACTTAACAACAGAAATGATCTCTAACCTACTTTTCTTCATCATAGTGTAATACTTATATATTATATCTATTTTATATTATTAATATCTATATTCACAATATTTCATTCATCAATGATATATTTGTGGGCATTACAACATCAATGCTGACATTAATACAGCTAGGCAAAATAATAGCAGAATCAGTGATTCAGATTAATCTAGTTACTAAAAAAAAATAGTAAAAAAAAGTATAAGCAAGGGTGCTTACAACACTGACTTCAAAAATAAAAATCTGTTTCAAATAAAAAAAATATATAACTGTCTGCATGCTACATCACAAAGTTAGGGGAAAAAATAAAACATCTCATAGCACCAATCCTAATATATAGTTTCAGTCAGTACCTAGAAAATCCCAATAGAGAAAAGTTGATACATGCAGAGAGTAACAAGGTGCCTCTACAGCTGCATTTAATATTGGGACTACTCCAGGCTTCTAGTTGATAAGAGCCACTTGTATTTACTGCTTATATTTACTAATGTATTTAAATTAAAGTTGTTCAAGCCTTCCACTTTTATTATTTGCGCTCCTGATCTCCAAAAACCTAAATCCTTATATTTATCTCAACCTCTTTATTTATTCAAGGTGTAGATTGTTTTCATTATTTTCATACGACATTGAACTTCACTAATTACATGTTTTCAATAATCATAATTTGTGGTCTGCACAACTTAAAGCAATCAGTAATAACAACAATTAATTGCTGTATACAAACTTTTAAAACACTTGTATCACTTTCTTTTATCAGTTCCTATTTAAGTAATTTATCAACCACTTTTTAATTTTACTTGTTTCCAAGAATGTATTCCACAGACCTGTTCAAGGTGTAAGCAACATAGATAAAAAAAAAAATTTACACAGCTATGAGTTAGGACATTACTGTCCATGAAATAAAGTTTTCTCTTGGGAAATACTTTTTAGTATGGGGCAGTCATATCATCATGTTTTGCTTAGATTAAAATAATCCATTAGGCTGATCCTTCTAATTTATAAATTGACACCATCTCAAAGATGAGACACTAGGTTTGAATAAATCAAAATTGTATAAAGTGAACCATATTTAATATGATGCTCTGTTTTCCTATCTTTTAAACTGGCTGCATATTTTATTATCCCATGCACAATCCAGTAATAATATTTCAATCTTCAACAAGCATCTGGAGTCTATAGGATCTGGAACAGCCTGAAAAAGTTGTAAGTCATGCAGATGCCCAGGATGCCAAAATAATGAAAGTGCTATTATATAATAAACTATACATACAATTAAATTTTTAAATATATCCTTTGAAAAGTTTTCATTGAATTTATCTACAAAAAGGGGATACTATGTTATTGTCTATGACACTAAAATACAACAGGCTGGCATTGCATTCTTTACAAAAAATTATCATCAATATCATATATTGCAGCAAATCAGTATATCAAGGTTGGGTTGTTTTACTTCTGAGCGGTACTTTTTTTGCACACCATGGGCTAATTGCCCAGGTTACAAGGATGCCAAAGGCTCAGAGAAGGTTGGGGAAGGGGACCCAATGGAGCAGCTGTTGGGATACAGATGGCTGCCTCCCATCAAGGCCATCCAGCATGCTCTTTAACGTGCACAGGGTATGGCACTCCTGCACATGGGGTCATGGCTTAACATACCATCCAACAGACAGTGGCCTTTCCAAGCCATCAGTGTCCCCTACTGACCATAGTCATGGCGGGGAGTTGTGCAGAGATAAATCTCAATGCTGACCCTACTGGGATCGAATCTGGGAACTGCAGATTACAAGCCTGGTGCACTACCAACTGAGCCACCCCCACTCCCACCCCCAGTATATTAAGAAGTAGAGAACTATAAGACATGGATTAATATAAACTCATTTCATGCAACCATATTGATTGTCTGAAATCAGACAATATGTAAAGAAAGAATACCTTAAACTAAGATTTTATTTGCAAAGTATAAGAAAATACTCAAATTATTGCCTGCACTGTGGTACTATGAACTTCAGTGTGACCATTGAGAGTTAACTCTCTATAGTGATTATACATAAGGGGATAATTCTCTCTCTTTAATAATATATATATTCTAAGGTAGGTCATAATTCAAGCAGTCAAAACCCCACTCCGAGATTAACTCAAACACATCAATTCTAAATCCCCATTAAAACTTTTTGGGGTATTTACAAGCTTATTGCATCTTGCAATATCAAATATATTATTATATCTTTTCAGTCATAATTACATTTTACAGATCCAACAAAAAAAAAGCTTGCCTTGCAAATAATACCACAATAGCATAACATTTCCAAATACATAGAACATGAATGCTTACAGAACGAAATTTTATATTTTATTATATATTTTAACGAAATTTTATAAAACAAGTCAGATGCAAAGTTTTACATTTTTTTTTACCCATGAAAAATTCAAAGTAATAGTTTTAACATTTCAAACCCAGATCAAAGGTTTCCAGTATTCACAAGACTCTTCAGACATTGGTAAATACTGGGAAACCCAAAGGTAGGATATGAATATTGTCAAACTCAATGGTGTTACGAGGGGCATGGGAAAATTATCAAATGCATATGAGGTCACAATCTTAAAAGAGGTTGGAAACCACCAACCTGAAGGATTTTCATTTTAATTATTAGCCAACTATTTTTCGATTTTTAATTATAATTATCTTAAATGCTTCAATTACATATTCTACTTTTCAGTGAATATTTCCAGAGGGGAAATAATGAAAATAAAAAATAAAAAAAATTTCTTCAAAAGCAACGTATTACATTTTATCACACACTTTCCACACAAAATAGGATAGTCAATGAGTCAAACATTAAAACTGTGCTAAACTAGAAAATTCATATTGCAAACACATATATAGGTATTGTACCAGTTACTATACAGGCATAAATAATTTACAGAACAGTCAAAATTACTTTCATATACCAATTAAAACAAATATATATTTTTATATTATTAAATGATTTTATCAGCATTATTAGGCATGAAAATGCATGAACCATTTAAACTGTCATCAGAAATTATCTATAACCTCCTTTTCTTTATCATGGTGTACTATTCCTCACATTATTTAAACTATACACCATAAAAAATATTTGTGCCTACCATAAGCATAACAAATTTATAATGTCTTTCTAAAGACTTTTAAAATACTTTAGACAATAAATAAAAACTAAACATTACCTGCTGCTCCAAGGTATTACTTTGTTATGTGACAATTTTTTGTTTCCAAAAATTACTTTTCAGGTCAACTAAACATATGTCTTAGCAATCAATATGAAAATGATATTCTGAATCCATTGAATTGCTCCAATGGGATTAAACAACAAAACATTAGTTTTGTATAGTCTGCTATAACACATGATTACACAACTGCATATTTTATTAGACTGGAGACAATTCTAAGAATTCAGAACAAAAAGAAAATTGATCTACACAGTTTTCACATTCTTTTGATGGAGCAACTCATATATTTCTGTTAATGTGAAGAGCTACCACTGTATTTAATCTATCAGTAAACATATGCTAAAATAATGTTTACATATATATACGCATCCATGTTTAAGGATAAAATGATTATAATAAAGTATACTATTGTCAGTAAAGCTACTTGGTATAGTGGTTAGTAAACCTGACTAATAATAAAAGGCCAAGTTCTTATTTTTGTGTTGTTATGATGTATGAGAAGTCACTACACTACACCTATCTAGATACAGATAGTGATGAACTGATTAAATAACCAGAAACATGCCCCAATCCCCACAAAGTTTGTGACTAACCTTTTTGCAGCAATATATGTAGATCTCTCTGCAAAATCTTTCCACAATTGTTTAATACTAGACTATAATAAAATAATGGGTAGTGTTGATAAGGCCATTACATTTTATCCCCTGATGTGCAAATAGCAGAAAAGATACTATATTTCAACACCTTTTGAAACAGATACTATGAAATGCAGTGTTTTCTAAAACAATGAGACAAAAATGAACCATGCAGACTTCAGAGAACAACTGAGATTATGGAAAAACATTTTGGTTCTTTGAACACATGAGAACTAGTAGTCCAAGTTCAATATCAAGCACCTTACAGGAAAGCACTTTGTGAAACACATTCCATCAAGAGAAAAAACAAAGGTTCCAACCCATATGTGTATGGTATGTTGTTATAAAACTGATCCCAAAGAAAGTAAAGAATGAAACAATATACTGCTATAAAGAGCATGATGTTGATCTGTGAGTAATCCCACATTTAGAAGGCTTTCACAATAAAAGTGTCAAGATTTAAATTTTTCAATAACATACTTTAAATCATATTAAAAAAGTGTGTGTGTTCATTTTTGATGCTTTGTTACAAAATATTTTGGTTAGCATTATGATGGAAATTGTGGCTTGTGCATTTTGGGCTTCATGTGAAGTTTTTTATGCTGGTTTTTGAGGTTGGGAGCATTTGCAATGGTGGTGAATACATTTTAAATGTAATATGGGTAGATATGGTCGATGTGGTATTTTCATTTGGTGGTTTTTTTATGTGTGTTTTGAGGTTATGTGTGAGAGGTGGATTGTTTAATTTAGGGAGATGTCTCAACATTGATAATTACAGAAACTTTTCAAGTGCAAATGGAGGTGTATTATTTATGGTGTTCAAGTTTTGGGACTAGTTGTCTCTGGATTATTCACTTTCAATGGTTACTTCTAAGTTAAACATAGGAGACAATTACAGTGTTACCTGGGTGACATTTTAACATCAATATATCAATAAATATTTTGTGGAAAAAATTTCGCCAACATATGGGCTTTAACCCGTATCTCTCCAGAAACATGCCAGAGTATTTTTACTGATTGAACTACTCTGGCATGTTTCTGGAGAGATGCAGGTTCAAGTCTCGTATGTCGACGAAATTTTTTCCACAAAATATTTACTTCTAAGTTTCAATCTGCAGTGTATTGTTTGTGATTTGTTATGTCATGCTTACTATTGCTTAGTGATGCTTTTTGGAGTGGAGGATGTGCTTCAGATGGTGTTTGTCATTTTGTGTATTTAATGTGATGGAGATAATTTTGCAAAAAATTTATCACTGAATGAGTGATATCATTCAGTAATAAAGTATTACAGGAAAATATCCTATAGACAAGAAACACTTGAAATGATTAGCTGTAAAAAAATTGGTTTTACCTTGAGTGGGATTTGAACCCAGGTCTCCCACAAAATTATTTCTCAAATTATATGTCAACAAGTAACCTGTGAATTTATTATTGATTATGGTACTTCTCTATACAAACGACATAGATACCCTAGAAGCTATATTAGGTTTGCCCTGGTTTCTCATACAGCATATAAACACATACACAAAGACATGCTATGGTTTTAGTAGTCAGGTATGCTAACTACTAGACCAGACAGGGCTAGAATTATGTAATAGAGTTTTGTATCTGTGGCTATTTAGAGAATAACTTTGCTTTATTCTGATGCATTTTTGTTATTGTTATTTCCTTCCCTCATAGAATTGTACATTTTTGTTTGTGAAAAATAATCTATTTGTAAGTGGCATCAGTAGCAATAGTACTTTGGCTTTGACATTAAGATAAATAGAAACAGACTACTTTCAAAAAAATTCAAAATGGTGGTCATCAATAATGATATGGGACAATTTCTGATATCAATATTTTCAAAGTTTTTACAGAAATTGCCCAAAATGAGGTTTATGCATCAAAGTTTAAAACTGTGTAAAAAGTCAGTCTGATTGACAATTATTTACCTTACCAAACAACAGAATTCAGGAATTTTTAAATAGTCTAGTTACCAATTTTGCTGCATCAATTTTAATTATTGGTCTAAAATAAATTCCTCTTGGAAATGAATTTACAACATTGAAATAGTTAAAAACGGTTTGGCAAAGGAAGAGTTAGTATGTTCAGCTGCAGAGTAAAGGAACTTGCCTATAATCTCAGATAAGGTATGTTTTCTTTGAATTATCTCGACTTTCTGTTGAGAAATTGCTTTTCCTCACAGATCTTTCCTATGGCATATTCTACTGGCAGGCTTCTATTAGATCTCCATTGCAAGTAGGTTACCTGATGAGAAACTCATTTTATCACATTCTGAAATGAATATTTTCTAGGAATTTTAACGTTTCTTTGATATATTGGAAAAAATGGTTGAAAGACTGATAAGCACAAAGAGATTCTATATATTATATATGAAGATTCCCCTTTTTAAAAGTATAATACTTCCAATGAATAAATGTTCTAATGTAAGCTTCTTTTATTTTGAAATACTTCTGATGTTCACAACATTACATAATTTGCTGATGCAGCTTTTATTTTAGGATAATAATTTTTATATAAAAATTAATAAATCCTCTGCCAAACCTTATTGCATACTAGGTATAATGATATGTTTATCTTAATCAAAAACCTGTTTTATACATTATAAATTTTTAATAAAAAATATTAAATTTGCATACCAAAAATACATTACTCCTTGGATCAATTATTTTATGACAGCATAGCAGCTATGTCACCATTTAAAAAATAAAGCATACTACTTAACATCATATGTCACTATACATGATCCCCACCCCCCAACAACAAATGAAGTCAACCTTAAATGTTACAAATGTTGTACATGATTCAGCACAATCAATTGCTATAGTATTAAATGTTACATGCATTAAAAATGTGATATTTTGTGAGAATTTGAGGGAGAACAAAAGGAGATATTTAAGCAGAGGACGAAACTAAGAACAGTAAAGAGAACAAGTATGAAGATTCATGTGATGGTGACCAATGATCTTCAATGGAAATGGAATTCAACATTTCTGAAAACAATACCATGGCTTACAGCAACACTTGTTTAATTTTTCTGGCTATTTTTTACCAGAAAGTGCATTCATAACAACAAAATGCATAAATTATATTTTTTCTGAACAGAAATATCAATAAATATGTTATTTGAAATTCAGGGTTCTCTTCAATTGGTACTTTTCAGATTACTTACTAAAATGTCACATAACTTCTTTGTAAGAAGAAAAATTAGACAAGTTAAATAAAAATTATAATCATTATCAGTATTATCAAAATTCTTAATAAATATTCCTTTTCTACACTACAATATACAGCTTTTCAGAACATATATTTCTAAAGAAACAGTTATAATCAAATATGAAATATTCAAAAACAAATTCTTGCAACAATGAAACTTTAAAAACAAATTTTAAACATTAACAATGAAGAAACAAAATATAAACAAATTATAAAATAAATACATCCAGATCTATTTGTATATTCTACAACATGTAAAGTGCTGTCATGAGGTATAAAGCTGTAAATAACTTCCAACTGACAAAGAAAAAAACTATCACAGTTCAGTCAAGCACTTGATCCTCATGGTCCAAGGATCTTCAGTTAATTCAGATGCATCCAAGATATCAATGCATACTTAAAAATATATTTACAATATTACTAATACTTAATAGATTAAGCTAAATGTTTTGTAGATTATGCAAATTCTTATAAAATATATATTTTAACAATTACTGCACATCAACAAAAATGGTGCTAAATGATTTTTTTCCATTTGCTTAACCATATTTTAATACACTAAGTAGCAAAATCCAAAAACAGTATGGTACTAATTCCTATATAGTAACTGGTAACAATTTTCTTACCAAGAGAAACAGGTATGTAAACTGCCGCTTGTAGCCATGGCACCAGGCACAAAATCCACAGAAGTGCAATACATCTACACTGGTAGCTGGTTATTCTTCACAGTTATTTTCACCTAAGCTTTTATAGCACTGATCTTGAATATCAATAATGTCAATTTTATTATGCATTACAATTAAATACCTTCTATAATGAGCTATAATGTTTCTATCAGATTGGTGTGTAATTTCCACGTGGTTTATGAAATATCTGGCCTTTAAGTATACGACGCATCAACTCCTTTTTTAGTAATCCGCATTCTCTGCCTACCTTCTTCAAAAACCCATGATTTTCAAGAGCTCTTCTTGAAAGATATGGCAGCACTTCTTCTATTGGGCCATAAGGTACATATTTGTATACTGAATAGCCAGCTTGCCCTAAATATAAAGTAATAATAAACATAGTAAATGGATTTAATACTTGCTATCCAAACTTAAAATATTTATATACAGAAATTTAAAATAAAAAAAACACAGATTTGTACAAAACTGAAAGCAGATTAAAAATAGCAATAAATCAAATATTACATTATACTGTTTATAAAGCTGAAATATAATTTATAGAGAAGACATAAAATGCAACATAAAAAAACGCAAAAAAAAAAAATCCAACAAAAATTGTCTACATCTGCATATCTGTACTGTAAATATGCTTATATGAATAGGAGGTATTAAGTTTTGATTGTGCAAATGTGGCAATTATAGAATCATATTACAGGTGCATCTACACTTGTTAATTAATATGTAGCTTCATACAGAAAAGGTACCAAAATTATTAATTTGGAAAGGTTGGTTGTTTTACCTCTGAACAGCATTTTTTTGAACAAAATGGGCTAAATGGCCAGCTGACAAGGACCCCAAGGGCTCAGAGAAAGTTGGAGGGGGAGGGGACCCACTAGACAGCTGTTAGGAGACAAATGGTAGCCTCTCATCAAAGTTATTCAACATGTTCTTTGACATGCACACAGCACTATTTAGAAAGAATTTCTTTATGGAGAAAAAGTATATCATATTTTGCCAGAAATAATTTCTAACCAAAAATACCCTGTGATGACCCCCTCATTCACTTTTACTTTACCTTAACCAGTTTTGCTTAATTTATATTATATTTATCATTTCGGGGATCATTTTCTACACTACAATATACAGCCTTTAAGAACATATATTTCTAAAGAAAAATTCTTGTAACAATGAGGCGTGTCCTTGTACACGCTTGCTAAAGTGCGTGTGTACAAGGACACGCCCCCCCTCTTGTGTCATAGCTTGCACGCTCGTCATTTTATGCAAATGTCTTTGCCGGTACAACAGCCATGTGTTGCCGAGCCTGTACACTTGTTAAAACCGTGACATGTTAGTCACAGAAGTTAGTTGTGAGTTGGAATTGGAGTTTCTTGGTGAGGAGTTGGTTAGTAAGAGTTAGTTGTCAGTAGGAGTTGGTGTTAGTCACAGAGTTGTTAGTAGCAGCGAGATAGTAATGATGTAGACGACGTTTTCATTTACATTGGCGAGTGTTTAAAAATAATTTTTGAAATAAACTTGTTTGTTATAGAAACTTTTTTGAATCTTTGCTATTTTTTCTCTTGAGCAACGTTATTTGATAAGTTAAAATTTTTTTTGAGCCTTAACTGGCATAGTGCTTAGCCAGCTAGCGACTGTTCCAGCAAGGCAAACTTTGTGTGTTGTGTTAGCTCTAACTAAGGCAGTGGTCAGCAGTGACTTCGGTCGTAGTAGGGCATGTCCTTGTATGAGAAGGCCTGTAAAAGCTAGGAGTAGCTTCTAGGATTTCTCTCTGTCCTATATGTCGCAAATATAAAAAAAAAGTTTTGATCATAAATTAATTATATTGACAATCATTTAATTTTTGAATTCTTACTCGCTAAGTAATGCCTGCTGGTATTCGCACCCTAATTGAACTTTATTTGGCAATTTGTTAATTATTGCCTGGCGCCCGATTTAGCTATCTGGAGCTTGAATAAATATTGGATCAGACAAAGGGTCCAAAATTTTAAAAGTATTTAAATCTTTGGAGTGTTACAACCCTTTATACACAGACAGTTACAACATTTCTTACAATTCAGTTTATACACCAAAGAACCAAAGCATTATGATCAAAGCATCTTTATGCAAATCGGCAACTGCAGGTAAATGACAGTGCGTGTGAAGGTCACAAAACAATATAAATAACACCTGATACTGAGCTCTGCTAATCAGTGTTATTTTTGTTCTTCAAATGGGAAAGGCAGCGGACTTAAGTGAGTTTTCAAAGGCCAAATTGTAATGTCCAGAAGACTGGGTCAGAGCATTTTCAAGACGGCAAGGCTTGTGGGGTGATCATGTTCAGCTGTGGTTAGTACCTTCAAAAAGTTATCTGAGGAGGGAAAAACCTCAAACCGCCGGCGGTGTGGGCAACCACTGCTCATCGATGCTAAAGGTAAGCAAAGGTTATCCCGTATGGTATGAGCCAACAGAAGGGATACTGTGCGCAACCCCCCTGTAATTTGAATGCTGGTGATGGGAGTAATGTGTCACAACACACAGCACATCAAACCCTGCTGAAAATGGGGCTGTGTAGACACAGGCTGCTCTGAGTGCCCACACTAATCTCAGCTCACTGTCGAAAGTGCCTACAATGGGCTTGCAAGCATCAAAACTGGACCTTGAATGATTGGAAGATAGTTGTCTGGTCCGATGAATCTCATTTCCTGTTGCACCAACCTGTTGGATGGCAGAGTACGTGTACATCATTTACCTAGGGAAGTGTTGGCACCAGGATGCACCATGTGATGAAAACAAGCCGGTGGAGGAAGTGAATGCTTTGGGCAATGTTCTGCTGGGAAACCCTGGGTCATCATTCATGTGCAGGAAACTATGTGATCTACCACGTACCTAAACATCATTGCAGATCAGGTAAATCCTTTCATGGCAACGGTATTACCCTCTAGTAGTGCCTTCTTTCAGCAGGTTAATGTACTATGCCACACTGCTCAGATTGTTTGAGAATGGTTCGCAGCACATGAGGAAGACTTCCAGGTATTGCCCTGGCCTCTAAATTCCCCAGCCATCAATCCAATCAAGCATCTGTGGTTTGTGTTGGAACAGCATATCCAATCTGTGGTGGCTCAACTGTGTAACTTACAAGTTGGGTTGTTTTACCTCTAAGTGGCACTTTTTTGCACACCATGGGCTAAATGGTCAGATCACATGGACCCTGAAGGCTCAGAGAAGGTTGGGGAAGGGTACCCATTGGAACAGCTGTTGGGAGACAGATGGTAGCCTCCTGTCAAGGTCATCCAGCATGTTCTTTAATGTGCACAGGGTATGGCTCTCCTGCATATGGGAACATGGCTTAACATTCCATCTGATGGACAGCAGCCTTTCTAAGCCCATTGGTGTCTCCTACTGACCGTAAGCAGAGTGGAGAATTTTGTGGAGATAAATCTCAACACTGGCTCAGTTGGACTTGAACCTGGGAACTACAGATTACGAGTCTGACATGCTACCGACTGACCAGCTCTGCCCCTGTGTAACTTACAAGAGTTAAAGGATGTGTTGGTACCAGATACCACAAGACACCTTTAGAAATCTTGTAGCATCTATACCTCAATGGGTAAGACCTGTTTTGGCAGCATGTGAAGGACCAACATCATATTAGGCAGGTGATCATAATGTTTTGGCTCTTTGATGTTATATTTTCAATACTGGAGTGCATGAAATAAAATTTTCTATTTCCAGGGAATTACTGAAGAAGTCAAATCATCAACCCTTTGCACTCACCCTTCATATGCCCTATGCTTTTCAGCCAGCTCCAATTAAAAATTTAGCAAAAGTGTACATTTACAGAACAAGGAAATTCACAGCACATCTTTTAGATTTTGCTAAGTATTTAACCACTATCATGTTGTTTTTAGTATATTTACACAATGTTGAATACACAAAATATAACAAATTAGAAGAATAACATATTGCTTTAGACAAATATGGAATGTTTGTTTGCAAGGAGAACTAAGTTCTTTATTTTCTGTCTGCAGCAACCTCTAACAGTGGAAATTCAAACTGACTGTTGACTCAGAAAATGCAAATAATACTTTATTAACATTAATAAAACAAAAACAAATAAAATTATCTCTTAAAAAAAAAGTATTTTCCCACACACACTATAGGAGTAAAGATGCAAATCATTGCTGCCAAAATTTGAAGTTTCTAACAGATCATATAACTGTGTTCCCCACCACTTGTCTTTAAATATTCAGTTGACAATTATCAGATTATTTGCAACATTCTGTTGACTTGAATTTTGAAGCTTTTTCCATCATTAGATGGTGTTATTGAAGCTATTGGTAGATTTGGAGAAGGTAAATCATAATATTTCATCAATAACTATCCTACCCAAAGAGAACATTTAATTAATCTCTGAAAACAAGGAAGTTGAATGCTTACAGATGAACAAACAAATGACAAAGTAAAAACTTTAGCTTTTTTTTCCCTTGAAAATGAGCTAAAAACTAATACCACTAATTACAAAAGAAAGTCAATTAATGAATATGACTACTTGAACGTTTTCTGGATGTGGAATTTCTTGATGTAGTCCCCAGGATGCAACCTTGATTGCCTCGAACATGTCTCACAAAATCAGAAACCTAGCTATCATCAAAGTCATTTGAAAGCTCACTAATATCTTTCTGTTTGTATTATTTCACTTGAGCACACCATGAACTAAAATATATGGTATCTTCCATTCCAACTGGTCTATCAATATTGCCATTGAATATTGTCGAAATCAGTTACATTAATTACCTTTTTTTATACAGTAAACAATTTTAGCAACTGAGTGAAAAAAAAGAGTTAATTACTGAACACTGCCACAGATAAGACCAAAACTTTAAAAAAATCCATATAATGAAATTTTATAGCTTCTAATTTTAAATTTATAATTCATTTTCTAAATACATGTTATTTAACATCAATCCCATTTGGCTTTGGGATCAGACATTCTGAACTTTAATAATGTTTCTATGAGATAGTGTCCAAATATTTGAAAAAAAAAATACATGAGCAGAATACTGCAATATTTTCCTTTTAACCCATAACTCAAAAAAACAATTATTTTCTAGTAAATTAGTCAAAAACATACCACATTCCTTATATATATAAATAAATGCTTTCTTATAGTTAGGTTATGAGTTTAGACTTTCATACTAGCCTAACAACAAAATCATATAATGATTAAAAATATTTATACCAATTTATTTTCAATAATTCTAATTTAAATTAGCTTATTCATTATGTACTAAAATTAGTTATATAGTTAGTTATTACTAAGTCTTATGCATTACAGTATATAACATTCTCACTGAAATTTAACACTTATACTAATCCAATTATGCAAATTTCTTTATAATGCTTGTATGTAAATAATATATATCATCCAGTAGTAATATCACAGGAGATGTCCTGTGGACATGGGACTCATTAAATAATAAGCTGAAAAAAATTGGTTTTGTAGTAAGTGGAACTGCTGTGTGTTTTTCGTCAGGGGAATGTGTTTGAATCCCACTCACATCAAAACCAATATATATATTATTGGAACATAGACTTCGTGGCATTTTTCATGATGTATAAAGATTGGAAGGAGAGGGAACATGCATTAAAAACAACACATATCTTACTCACCTAATAAGAAGCTTACTTGGTCACACATTCCTAATAGCTGTCCAAAGCACACTACTTTATGCATTGGCTGGATTCCAAGTCTTTCCATTCTTTTCCCAGAAAATAAAAAACAGAGTTTACACTTTAAATAAATTAATCAGAAAAAATAAATTAAAACATTTATTCTATTAAATATAAATTGTTTACTTATGATAATTTTCTTCTAAAAGGACAGCTAAATGAATTTGTATAACTTAATTATGCATCCATTGAAGCAACTTTTAGTTAATTTAAACAGTGTTCAGGAGTTACTAGTTTTTACAGTTTTTACTTTAATTTTTACAATAGGATCTATTTTTAACATCTCTTTTTCTAGTATTTAGTAAACAACATTAAAAATTTTTCGGAGCAAACTCAGAATATTTTCGAGGCAAGGACAGCACTCTGTCTTCAGTGAAGTGACACTATATGGTGAGTTAGGGCTGTTAAGAACTTCTTTCCACATGTCATGAAGGGTGATTCCAATGTCTCAGTTGCAGTGGGGATGGGTGAGATCATTATTTCAATAGCCTCACGGACAATGGTTCCATAGTAAGTGGATGCACATGCTAGCAGTGTGCCATGCTCCCAGTTTACAACAGTTGCATGTTGTATTGCCAACTCAGCAGTGGTAGTAGTTAGCTTGTTCAGCTGACATCTGTCTGATCTCTATGAACATCTCCTGTACAGAACTATGGTTTTTACAATATAGTAAACAATGGAATTATCTGGCAGATGGAGGGGAAATCTGAATACCCCTGATTTTTGAAGGAGCTGGGCTGAAAACAATCTTGATTTTTTGGGGGGCTCCAAGTAATTTGTGGACTGATTCGCACAAGTCAGGAACTTAGTATATAAATCTGGCAAAGGTTGCTCACTCAGAGTTGGTGATTGGGAGGAGAGTTGAATCTTTTCTGTTATCGTTTCTATACTAATGATTAACTTTTCTATTGTTTTTGGATGGAAGCCATGTGATGCAACAATGGATTGAATGTTTTTAATTTCTTTTTTAAGCAAATGCTCGTTTGATAAGGTGAAGATGATGAGAACAGAAGACTTCAATTTTGTAAGTCCATGGGGTGCATGAGTCTGTGCATATGATGGAGGGTACCTAGGTAAGCTTTTGGTATATTGACATCATCAAGGCTCCAATGTCATCTCTTTGGATAAATACATCTAAATAGGGGATGGCACTGCTGTTTCACTCCTTCTCCATGAAACATATTGTAAGATAGATACTGTTGGCTCTATCAATGAGGCAGTTTAATTGCTCACTGTTGCCACTCTAAATTAAAAATATATTGTCAACATACTGGCACCAGAAGATAGATAAAATTTCTGCTGAGTTGAATAATCTTGTTTTGAGATCTTGACGGGCAATCTCGGACAGGATGCCATAAATGGGTGAGCCCATGGGGCACTGAATCCTGCCTGTCGATTTTGTTGTCAAACTGAAAATAATTATGTTTGGTGATTAGTTTTAGTGTTTCATGAATGACATTGATTTTAAGAAGGGAAATTTTTTGCACTTCAATGATTGTAATCTGGAATAATATAATGACATTAAAAACTGGAGTGGATGGAACAAGGAAACTACATCAAGTGTGACTAATTTGCTGTTGGGAGGAATGAACAGAGCTTTTAATTTAGTAAATAACATAAAATTGAAAAAGTAGTGAAGGTTAATTGTCAAGGCTTTTCTGCACCAGTTCACTATCTTCTATGGAGAATACTACAACAAATATGGAGAAACTCCAACAAGTAAACTTCATTTGTTGGAGTTTGTGAAACCACATCAGAAGAATTGAGATTGTGCTTTGAATTCTCTTGAATGATTTCAAAATGAGCAATCACACTTTAAATATCAGTTATAATCGGTCAGTGTCCTTTAAATGGTTTGTAAAATGAGTCGCCATCAATAAAATGTTTGGAACCTTGACCAAAGCTTCAATTGTATTATCTATATCACTTTTATTTGTGCAGTCAAGTGCCTAGTATTGTGTTTTAGTAACTTTGGACTTCTCCTCAATTACTAGATGCAACACAATACTAATATTATTTAATAAATAAACTAGTTCGTTTCTAAATTTCTGAATTTAATCAGAGAATAAAAACTAAAGCTAATCAGTTCTGCTGTTAAATTTGATGAAAGAAAGAATTATAAAAGGTTAATTAAAAACCTAAAATGATTCAAAATACATTCTTAATGCTGTTTCGAGAATGGCTACATTTCATTTCCTTAACATAACATGCATTTGTTGCACTTAATAATAATATCTGTCGCATCACACTTATATTATTTATATTACCATCCATCCAAAAACCTCATGCAGCCATGGGCTATGGAGTTCCAACCAGTCTGTCTAATTTTCCTATCCAGACATATCTCTTCTGAGCTACAGCTGCTGCATTTGGCCACTCTGGGCCAATTTCTACCAAGGTCCTGTTTGACATTATCTGCCCATCACATCCTAGGTCTGCCCCTTTTTCTGAAACCCTTAGGTACACTGCCAATCTGCAGCTATGCATAGAGCAACATGGCCAAACCAATGCAGTCTCTCTCTGCACAATATGTTGCTCAAAGGAGGTTGATGACTCCTTCTCCTAACCTCATCATTACTTACAAAGTCAAACCACCTAAAGCCCAAGATACTGCATAAGCATCTAGAATCAAAGGCATCGAGTTTCTAGTTATCCTGCTTACAAAGGGTCCATGTTTCACTACCATAACTAACCTTAGAAAGGACCAAACTATTATACAGCCTAATTTTAGTCTTTAGGTGTATACACCTATTTTTCCACACCCTCCATAGATTTTTAAAAGTCTATTTTTAAAGTTCTATTTATCTTATGCCACACATCGCCAGTATCTGTTACATAGCTCCCAAGATAATTAAACTGACACTTGCTCAAGAATACAGCCATTTAAAGCAACTGAGGCATCATCTGCCTGACCAATTTTCATCACTTTAGTTTTTTCTCTGTTTATCACCAAACCTACTCTATTACAGTCTCACCAACAGCCCTAATGAACGAATTCATCTCATCAGCATCATTAGCCAACAGGGCCAAATCATCTGCATAATCTAAATTAGAAATTTTGAAATCTCTAGACCATTTAAGGCCAAAATTTTTCCCTTGCAAAGAATTTCACATAACATAATCAAAACCAAACAGAAAAGGAGACAAGATGCACCCTTGTCTAACTCCACTAGCAATACTAAACCAATCACTGAAAGACATACCAACTCTCACACACGACTCAGTGTTATTATAGAGAGCTTTCATTACACTAACCTATCAGGTATTCCATATGATCTAACAATCAAACACAAATTATGTCGATCAACAGAATCAAAAGCCATTTTGAATTCTATAAAGCTAGCAACCACAGGTTTCTGAAACTATAAACATTTCTCAAGAATCTGCCTAAGTGAAAATATTTGATCAATACATCCCTTACCACTTCTGAATCCACACTGTTCATCACGCAGTTGTTCATCAACCAAATTCTTAATTCTATTAAATATAATTATGCAAAGAACTTTACCTGGAACAGAGAGCAAACTAATTCCCCTATAATTATCACAAGGAATGCAATCACCATTTTTAAAAAATTGGAACAATGATAGCTGTAGTAAAAATCCTTAGGAACAATATCTTTATCATAAAAAATATTCAAAATTTCAGTCAGCCATGTGACACACAAATTTTCCCAGCTCTAAGCATTTCAGTGGTGATTTCGTCCACCCCTGGGGATTTATGCAGTTTTAATTTAGAGATAGCCAACATGACTTCGGAATATGATATAGGGCCATCATTAAAGCCAGTAATGCATCTATCCTCATTACAAACAATGGGAGTAGAAATAATCACATTTAGAACATCTCTAAAATGCTCAACCCACCTAGCCATCACAGAATCCTCACCTTCAACCACCTTGCCATGTTTATCCCTCAATCCCTGTGTATTTGTCTGTTTTTCCCCATATAAAACATTAACAATCTGGTACGACCCCCTGCTGTTGTGCTGTCTAACTGCTTCCTCTGCTTTGTCAGCTAAGCTATCACACCAAAGATTCTTATCAGCTGTTAACTGATCTTTGCCTCGTTTATTAAGCTCGTCGTAATGCCTTCTGTTATGACTAGTAGGGTGTTGTATCACATTAATCCTGCACTTCCTTCTTTCAGAAATAAGTTCCGTAGCCTTATCACTCAAATAATTTTTTTCTCTGTTCTCTTTTTCCCAAAAGAGTACTGTTGGTTTCAAGAAAAGCCTGTTTAAACTAATCCCATTCATTCTCAACTTCAGCAGTAAGCAAATCATGATTGTCATAATGACTAAGTAGCTATCATGGTATACTTTGGCTATATCTGGATCTTTCAGACCTTCAGTGTTGAAAGTAATTTTCTTAACATTAGCACAACATTTCTTAAGCTTCAGCTGCAAGACACTTTTGACCAGGTAATGGTCAGACCCAATTTCAGCTTCCTTGTATGATCTGGTATTCCTAACTGAACTGACCCATTTGCTGTTAATTAAAATTAATCTATCATATTCCTGTGTAATCCCATCAGGTGAAACCCATGTATATTTATAAATGTCCCAGTGTTTGAAGTATGTGTTAGTTATTCATAAACCATTAAGTTTACTTACCTGTAGGAGACCTTCCCCATTGCCATTGGAACTACCAATGCCAAAGGGACTTAAAACTGCTACCCAAAGGCAGAGTCAGTACCAACTTTAGCACTGAAGTCACCTAGCACAAGAGAAAGATAAGACCTGATAAGAGTCCAGGCCATGACAAGTTGCTACTGTTGTGGGCAAAAGGGGGACTCACACATTAGATGGGTGTGTATAATAAATTTGCCTTTTCAGTGTAATGCAAATTGTAATATAAAGCATTGGTAATTGATATTAAATATCAGATGTAATATACTTTAGAGAGTTTCAGACTGAGCAAGATCTGTAAATCTGCTAATAGTAATAAAATTAGGATGCTGATATCTGCTTTTATTTATGACTGTGCAGCTGATATGAATTGTTGCATGATTAATGAAGTTAAAGACTGTTTACTAAATTTGGTGTTCCTAGCTCTTAACATTTTAGTTGTTCTTGATGGACTTTTCATTCTCATAAAAAAGCTTATGCCTTGTTTGTTCTCTCTAAATTACTTAATAGGTTTACTCACCCATTTCCCAATTTCAAAAAAATTAAACAATGGACTTGTCACATGGAAGTAGAAAGAATTTAATTGAACTCTTTCTTGTTTCAAATTTACTGAAGACAACAATTATTCTCAACAATTGCTAATGTAAATATATGAGATACATTGTGTTTAATTACCAATGTTAAGTCTTTGGGTAATTCAATCTGGTCCACAGCAGTTTTGGTTATTCCCAGTGGGTTTGCACATAGCCTATAATCTTGCTCTGGCAAAGAAGTTAATGCAAAATTTGGTGCCTCTAATTCTTTAAGGGCTGAATGTATTAGATGATGGACAGACAAACAGAAAAATGCTCTTCTTCATGTATAAGATATAATATTACAGCTGCCAATCTTACAAGATGAAAATTACATGTTGGAAAATTAAAAATTTGTAGCAATTACAAGCTTGGTGCAATTTATATATCAATAATTAATCAAGGCAAAATGAACACATATTGATTACTAATTATTAATGATTAATTAAGAGAATAATGAATGACTTGCAAATAATACAACCCATATAATGACAGGCATGCATGAGATCCATTCCCATTGCAATGCTAAGCAAAACCAACAGATTAGAGAAATTCTCTAAGGTGAATCTCCACTCATCCTTGAAGCTTCAATGTTAGGGGTTCTAAGTAATCTGATTTGCAATTAGTTGTCCAGAGCAAGGAGAATGGAGGATAAATTCAAATTATATAACCAATTTAGATATAGTCAGAACTTTCAACTCCATAAAAGAATCTGGCGTGACTTTTACATAGTGTTCTGTCTGATATGTGTAACAAAATTTCTCTACAATGGAAATTCACATGACCAGAGTAAATCTTATCAGCTGAAATCTTATCTGACCTTCAAGGCATTGTGTAGGCAAGTCCACAGTCAATCACAGATTAAGAAGCAGGGATAGAGCACCTTTAGTGCAGTAAAAGCCCTTTTACTGCACTAAAAAACTGTAAAAAGGAACACACTGTAAAAAGGAAAATAATTCATCCTTTTATTATCATGAAAAATAAAAATATTGTAAAAGTTGAAAACAGATTTTCTTCAAAAAGGGAAATTGAAATAACACAAAATTCGAATTTTCAATGACCACTTTGAATTTTAAATCAAAATTCAGATAATATCCAAAAAAATCAGAGTGGTTGGAATTCTATAACACTTGTATTGTATTTTCTTAATAACATGGAAAATTGTTTTACTCAAATCAATCCAATTTGTAAAATACCAATTTAAGTTATTACAGTTGATAAGCTGTTATTAATGGAAAACTATACTCACTCTTTTACTGTAAATCTAACAGTATCTTCATTATGTGATGCTACCATAACACCAACTTTTCGTTCTCTTTCTTCCTTGATATCTTCAACTATTTGGCGAAGAATTTCTGATAAAGTTTTATGGTACATTTCAGTAGTAGCTTCAAAGGATGGATTAATAGGGTCTTCATAGCCAACTTCTAAAGCTCTTATCCTTTCCTAAGAATAAAAAAAAAGTTTGAATAACATTAACTTCACAGTGCTATTTAAAATTTTAAAGTACATGTAAAATGTAACAAAATTTCTCTACAATGGAAATCCACATGGCCAGAGAAAAGTTTATTCTGGGCCTACTTATTTTTTGAAACATTAGTAGGTTTATTTTGGCCATTTGGTCATCACTGATTGAAAATTCTTTAAAGTTTCTAGCACACTCATTTTTAAAACTTTTTACATGCTTCATAATTCTATACTTTCTTTCTTGAAAGATTACAGAAATATAATATTACATGCTTCAAGTTTTAAAAATCCCACTAACCATTTTCTTTCCAGAAGTATATTAATGAATAATGCAGACACTGCATAGAGATTATTCTCTTTATTTCCACACAATGCATTATTATCTAGATATTCTAGACTTGCAAAGACCAGATGGTTAGGTAAAGGTCAGATACTTAAAAATATTCCTGAATTTCTCTTCTCAGGGAGGAAGGACACAGAAGGCATCTTCAAGGTGTAGGTTTGCTTTTCAGCAGACATGCCAGTGGTGCCCTTCTAGGATATGACTGCATTAATGAAATATTTTACACTAAATTTGAAACTAGGATTGAATAAGTGAATGTTATCTGTTGTTATGTCCCTACCAAGGACAATGATGAGAATGAGAAAGTAGGTTTCATGGGCAACTTCAAAATATTTTGAATTCTGTCAAGAAAGGCAATATTACTCTTGTGCTAGGTGACTTCAATGCCAAAGTTGAAACTGACTCTAAAACTTTGGATAGGAATGATAGGTCCTTTTGGCATTGGTAGTTGTCGTTGGCAATGGGGAAACATCTCCTACAGTATATAAACTTAATGGTTGGAGAATAACTAACACTTAGTACAAACACAGGGACATTTATAACTATACGTGGGTTTTACCTGTTTCATGGAAATATGATTGATTATATATTAATTAACAGCAAATGGACAAGTTCTCTTAGGAATACCAGATTATTGAGAAAAGCCAAAATTGTGTCTGACCATTACTTTGCTAAAAGCATTTTGCAACTGAAGCTTAAGAAATGTGCAAAGGTTAAAATAATTAACTTTAACACTGAAGCTCTCAAAGACCAAGACATAGTTAAAGCTTACCATGATAGATTATGTAGTCACTATGCTAACCATGGTTTGCTTACTTACTGAAGTTGAGGAATTCTAAATAGGTTTTTCTTGAAACTAACTACTCTTTGGAAAAAAGGGAACAGAATAGTCATTTGAGTGATAAGCCTATAGAGCTTATTTCTGAAAGAAATAATTGCAGGTATAATCTGAATCAACACCATGCTATAATCCTAACAGAAAGCATTATGAAGAGCTTAATAAACATATAAAACATCAGTTGAATGTGGATAGGAATTGTTGATAACTTGGATGTTAAAGCAGAGGTAGTAGCTAGACAGCCCAACAGTGGAGAGATGTACAAGATAGTTAATATTTTATGTGGTAATACACAGATCAGCACACAGGGATTGAGGGATAAATATGGTGATTACAGTGACGACTCTGTGATGATTAGGTAGCTGAGAATTTCAGAAATACTCTAAACAATGTGGTTAGTTCTAATCCCATTGTTCGTAATGAGGAAAGCCGCATTACTGGTTTTAATGTTGGCCCTATATCGCAATCTGAAATTATTATGGCTATCTCTAAATTAAAACATAATAAATCTCCAGGGGTAGATTTACCAAAAAATATTGAAGAGTGCTTAATGTTTATATTCAAGAGAAATGTAATATCTTATTATGGAAGACAAATGTAATATCTTATTATGGAAAACTAGACTTTAGTATTTTCTGATTAAAAATTGATATTTCTATACATATTCTCACCTGTTCCATATAGGCACCACGAACAAGCTTAGCTCCAAAGAAAAAACCCTGTCTTCTTGCTAGTTCTAGATCAAGAACAACATTGTCATAAGCCTCCTGCAAAAGAAAAATAAATTTTTATTCTTCAGCAATAAATATGAGATATCTAGGAATAACACAAATGCTATTCTGTGCATGCATATATAAATATGGATACAGATATTTGAAATGCTAGTTTTAATGCCCTTTACCTTTAGATAACATTGATAAGTATTGAAAATAATGGCTTTCTTCTTATTGTATTTTCTCATCATTTCCATGGTAATACGATTAATAGCTGGTTGGAAATATGACTGTTCAGCATCAATCATAACTCTAACATCTTTCTCCCGTGCTATCTGAAAGAAATGGAGAAAGAAAGAATAAAGCAACAGAAAACCCAAAAAGCATCCAAATGAATTTTAATATTGTTTTTTATAAGATGTAAAATTAGGTGCTGGAATATCAATACACAATACAGTATACAGCAATTTAAATATTGCTTTGCTAAATATAGAAAATGTAAAGAGCCTACTATTAGAGTATATAAAATCTCAGAGCTAAATTTTTTAGTATATATATATATAATTCTATTTTTCATAAATATTTCATGATGTTTGGAGAATATTTTTTGTATATTTCCTGCAAAATATCAGTTTTTAGCAAATTTTTACAAATAAGAAATAATTTCTTATGTAACAACATTGATGTTTAAAAAAAATGAAAAAGTTTTAATATTAATCAAAAACTAAACTCTTTACTTTGTCATGACATAAGATATAGAATTTAAAGAAATATTATTCAAATTAAACTTTTATCCACATTTTGAGGCAAAATTTTAATAAAATGAGTGCATTGGTGTTCATTTAAATAATTCATGATATTTGGTTTGTTGCTCTGAGCTTCAAATACATTAAATTTTTTTTAATACAAAATTATCTTCTTTTAAGCTCTGAAAATGCTGAAGAAATGGCCATTTTTGAGCCCTCCGGCTATTACAAATGACTGGGTTGTACTTGTCAAAATTGCAGAAAGAGGCTTTATAACTTTAATAAATTTACCAGAATCTTTAAAAGCCAAAGGACAAATTCTCTACATCAAATTCTTAGTTTAACTATTACATTTTGTTTTGATGAGAAAAAGTTATGGCAATTATCATACCTAGAATAGAGGAAGTAGATATTTGATCAAAAACACCTTTTTCTTTTTACTTCTCTGCCCTATATGGAATTTTAATGTTTTGAACAATTCAAACTAAAATTTGAATTTAAATCATGAGTTTATCAAATGGCCCATAAACGTAAATTTTGCAGAAACAATTGTAGCCTTTTTTTTGCTCAAAACTTTCACACAAATTTTTAATGGCTTCACTATTGTTCAAAATTCAAATATCATTCTTGTTTCTTAAATACCAATAAACATTAAAAATAGTTTCAACTGAACTCTAGTGAATTTTGCATTTGAAAAAGGACCTCTACTTTTTCATTTCTTGAGCTTTAATCCTTAAATTGCCAGATTAATTATTATTTCTGTTCAATATGAAATTGATCTGTGCAATTTATACTGAAGTAACTGAGAGACACACTGACTGTCACATTATCATACATAATGTAATTTGATAATTTTCATGTTTATTTTTTTTAAAAGAGCCTTTAAAAAGGATTTTTCTTTCAGTATAAATATAAAAACTTTAAAATTCTTTGGGACTTAAGGGTTAATGTAATTTTGAAAAATTTCTCATGACTTCCAAAAATATTTAACGATTTTTTTTTAGCTCTGTTATGAATCTTTTGAAATATTGAGTTTTAATTCAGGTTGATTTTCTTTTTTCTCGCTGAAAAACAACAATGGTGTTACTTGGCCTTCCAGTTGAAAATTTTTTAAAAATACTTTCCAAAAATGGAAAAAGTGATTCTGATCACTTCCATCATCAGAATCACTTTTTCCATTATATTCATTGTCTACAGATAATGGAAAGATGCTTCTTGTTTAAAATATCTATGACTGCAAAGCCACATGACTTTAAAAGAGCCAACCTTTAGCATGCAAGATCACAAGGTGCATAATTTATAGCAACTGACTTTCAACAAGAATTACTTTTTTAAATTTCAACATAACATGGTTCCATCACTTGTTGCTCCCACCATATTCACATCAAAACTAGACCAAATTCTATCAATTGGTATTGCAGAATTTCTATCATCATCAGACAAACTGATATAAGGATCTCCCAATTTACAAATGGGATGCACTCCTTAAAAATGTTTCATCAAACAATTCTCCTATGCAAGAATCTTTGTCAATAGAACGTAAAAAAAACACAAATTAAAAAAAAAATCTTAAATAAAGTACTGCTGACCACAATGGCATATAGATAATATATCATATATAAGGTAAATTTCCAAACATGGTGGCTTTTTACAAATATAAAATGCAAAATCAAGCCACCTAATACTCTACAACACTTCATCCAAAGAAAACACAAGTGATTTTACCAAAGCAAGTGTGGGCATGACAATAATTCTAGCATTGAAAGTAGTAGAGAAAATTTGGAACATATGGCAGTACCTCAGTGAAAATAAACTGCATTTGTAGCAGTCAGCAGCCATGGAATGTGGATGTCAGAATAAGTGCCTAAATGGGTACTTATTTTCCATCACATGACAAAACTTGGTGGACTGTGATGACTTTTTGGACAGAAAACTTTATCCTTAAATTGCAATTTGAGAGGATCTCTACTTCAGAAACAATGTGGAGGCTCTTATTTGCAGATCACACCTCATGAAGAATTCATAGTTTTGTAGAGCAATACAGTGATAGCTGCCCCACTAATCACAATAACTTTAAGAAACAGCTCTAAGTGTTTAGAGCAGGGGTCTCAAATATGCAGCCCTCAAAGTCAATTTGTGTAGCCCACAAACAATATATATTATCATAATCATGGTAGAAAACTTGTGGATTACTAGCTTGGCTGGACTGTGATGATCTCATGGGAGTACAGAGAAATATGGTTACATTCAACTGAAGATAAAGCCACTACAAATGAAATTTAGATTTAATATTTGGTATTAAGAGTAGGTAACATTTATAAGTAATAAAACAATATAAGCAATAATGTTTTGCATATTATTGCTTAGACTAAAATGTGCTTTCCATATACTGATAAATAATTGATTTGGCTCTAAATGGTTTCAGTTTGAGACCCCTGGTATAGAGCATGCAGTTTCCACTGGCAAGTTGCAAGATCTCAGGCTCTAGATGTATTTCAGTGAACTTAGAAGACTTTCCAAACTTTTAATGATCAAAAATAGGGAATTAGACTTCCTTGGAATGAATGACCATGAATTGTAGAACTGAAGAAACAGACAAGGTAAAAGATGAGGATGAAGATACAGTAAAAACTGAACCATTGGAATGTTGGAGGCTGGTCAATCATGGAGCTGGCCATATTTTTTGGTGTCAATTGTTCTATTATCTCAATGCTATGGCAGCGATTTCAAACAACCCAAACAGTTATCAGAAGACCTTTCAAGCATATTCTAGGGTCAGTAGCATATTTAAGGAGAGGGTTCAAGATTCCTCCACTAAAAAATGTATACATTTTTGAAGAGCCTTTAACATATCACATTTCAAAAAGCTACCGTCCCAACAGAACAAGAGAACAACAGCATCAACTCTGTATTCCAATACAATTGCAGCCACAGGAAGGCAAGCATTTGTCTCAACTGTGACCAGACAGCTTCACAAGATTAGACTCTATGCTTATCAACCCACTGCATAAGCCCTTTTAACCACTAGAAACAGATAGACCCATTTGAAATGATGTCATGATTGTGTAACCTGGACTGGAGATCAATAGAGTCACATCCTGTTAATGGATGAGTTTAGATTTATTTACCATCAGATAGCAGATGTGCACTGATCCCAGCCTCATATCATGAGGAAAAGTGTATTTAACAGTCTAACTGTTGGGTTAGGTTTTCACCGAATGGCTGCACCAACTTTTATGTATTTGATGGAGATTCTCTTAGATACTGGGATGAGATCTTTCATCCATATGTCAAGCCTTATGCTGGTACAGCAGGCAATGATTTCCCCTAATGGATGGTAATACCCATCCAATAGAGTAACCTGCATTCTCTCTGGATCTCAATGCAATAAAATATCTATGGGATGCCCTGGAAAGACAGTCACCTTACAACTCCAAACTCTCCAAGGCCTCAATCTGCTTTACTGCCCTCCCATTCCATAGATTATTGAGAGCATGAACTGACATTGTAAGGTCTGCATTAGTGCTAAAAGGGGCCAATAACCTATTAGCTATACATTTTGTATTCAACCTCACCCCCCCCCCCCCTATTGCACTTCCCATTATATATTTTTTAGCTTACATGTAAATAATTTTGTCCCAAATTTTCATGGCTTATCACATTATCTTTGTATCTTCCAGTGAAAGTTGATCAAAAATATTCAAACATCACAAATTAAAAACAATATAATTAGAAAGTTAACCACTATCTGAACTATTTAGTAACATTTAGTGATTCAAAATAAGTCTGAACAGTGAGTACAAAGATGGTAATTGCCATAAAAATTATGTTTGCTGTCAGCAAGTTCTGTAGTATTACACAGATAGATCACTGACAACTGTAACTGGGATGTTGTTCTCATCTTCATGTAATGTAGAAGGTGAAGTCTTTTCTTCTTACATGGATCAAACATTTATATCAGAAACCATCATCACTCAACATGTTTTGACTTGTAAAGTCTTAATCAGAAGTTGTGGAAATGGTTCTGCTTTGGAGATTGTATCCATGTACATTGTTTTGCAGCTGCTCCATATGATTTAGTACAGATCACACTATTCCAGTATCTTGGTCAAGTTCATGTGTCTCAGGTATGAGTGTGGATGCTTTCACAGAATTCTGCTGATCAAGGAGTAGTTTGCATGGGTGGGTGGTAAATTTCTTTATTGCAGCACACTTGCTTGTGTTGGTAGTTCATCAATTGTTCAGCAATGTCCAGTTGCAACTTTGTTGGGAGTGCACAAATAATTTTGGTGTGTTAAAATTGTGGAGTCATTCCTGTACTAGAAACTTCTAGTACAAGAATGACCCCACATCTCTAGCTGATGAAGTAGTTTGTTCCTTTAATTATATATCCTTTTCATATTCTTTTATATGAGTTGAGTTAGACAGGGTCTTTTAATTTTTCCAAAATACAGTTTCCTTGCTATTGGGAGTGCTTAATATAATGGGAGTTAAATGGTCTGGAGATCTGAAAATTTCTGATTTAGATTATGCTGATGATTTGACCTTGTTGGCTAATGATGATGAGATGAATTCTTTCATTAGGGCTGTTGATGAGACTGGTAATAGAGTTAGTTTGGTGATAAACGGGGATAAAATTAAAGTGATGAAAATTGGGGAGGCAGATGGTGCTTCAGTTGCATTGAATGGCTGCACTCTTGAGCAAGTATCTCAGTTTAATTATCTTGGGAGTTATGTAATCGATACCTGTGATGTATGGCATGAGATTAACAGATAAATAGGGACTGCTGCCGGACTTTTAAAATCTGTGGAGAGTGTGGAGAAATAGGCATATACATCTAAAGACTAAAATTTGCCTGTATAATAGTTTGGTTCTTTCTAGGATAAGTTATGGTAGTGAAACTTGGACACTTTGTAAACAAGATAACAGGAAACTTGATGCTTTTGATTATAGATGCTTACACAGTATCTTGGGTAGGTAGTTCAACTTTGTAAGTAATGAAGAGGTTAGGCAAAGGAGTCGACAACCTCCTCTGAGCAGTATATTGTGCAGAGAGACTGTTTGTTTGGCCATGTTGCCCATATGGATAATTATAGATTAGCAAATAGGGTTATGAACAGTATGCCTAAAGGCCTCAGAAACAGGGGGAGACTTAGGATACAGTGGGCAATGTCCAACAGGACCTTGTTAGAATTGGTGTGCAGTGGTCAGATGCAGCAGATGTAGCTCAGGACAGATATGCTTGGAGAACTAAATTGCACCATCTGGTTGGACCTCCATAGTCCATGGCTGCTTAATGATATATCCCTGCTGTTTTTCCATTTTTGTGTTAATTGCTTTTAATTATATTCAGAATAGTATTACTAGTTCTAATAAGTACTATGTAGTTGCATGGTTACATTGAATTTTTCAACAAATTAGCCAGCTATGGGATGTTTAGAATGGCTGTGGTGAATTTTTCTTCGATTGCTGTCAATTGTAATGCTTTTTTACCAAATATGTCATGTGTTTTTAGCTTTTTTTAATATTCTTAGCAAGGAAACTGCATTTGAGCATCAGAATAATTTTTTCTTTCTTTTTCACAGACTTGTGGTGTACAATCGTATTTCACATTTTTCATGAAAGCTGTTTTTAGTGCACTGGTTTCGTGTGCCAGTTGCTGTGGGAGCCACATAGAATGTTCATGGCTGGAACTGTAGGCTTATCAGACTTCAAATTTCAGTTTTTGTTCCTGTCAATGTAACAGCATATGGAAAAATGGTAATTGGTTATCTTTTTCCTTTTTCAACAGTTAAAATTGCACTCATTAAAAAGTGGCACATTTCAACAGCAATCTGCCATTTACTAGGTGCTATAATCATCCTTGCACCACTCTACCTTTATATCTCTCTTGCGATTGTGATCAGTTGATAAGTTGTGAATTAATTATTAGAACAGATTACTTGTAATCAATTGAGATTGATTTGACTTGCTTCACTTCCTTAGTGAAGCAATATGCAGTGGGTGTGAGGTTGTTCTGTCACTTGTTTCAATTATTTTTATTTCTATCACTTATTTTTCTTTTGTCAAGTTCTTATGTTGCTTTGATTAATCCTCTCCATGGAAAATGTTATTATTGTACTCTCTCTTCATTGACACAATTGTTATGAAATTTATAAATCACAAGTTGCATGGTATGCATAATTAATAATCATTTGGGTGCTACTACTATTTCAAATTTATCAAATATTTCAAATATTGGTGTAACTTTTCTGGTATACAATAGGATATAGTACTTGTCTATTTCTGTATGATACCTCTTTGATGTTCCTATATTTGAATTCCTCTTGTTCACCTGTTTTTCCTATATAGAGGCATTCTATTTTGTCATGCAATTTAATAGTGGGAAGCTTACACTCCTCCAATATTTTGATGTTTATCTCAATCCCTTTTAAATCTTTTGATGACTATTTTTGGTCTAGGTTTGGGCACTGCACTCCACATGATTGCATTGCTTTCTTATTATGCCTCTGCTATCCAAGATATCTTTGGGACTGCTACAGTATAGTGCAGAACCTGGGATGTTGGTTGAGTTGGCACTGGCTGCAAATCCCAATCTACAGAGGCAGAAGCTCCTTTTTCAAACTGCCTTAGCAGTTTCTTAGGGTAACCTCCTACTGTTACCTGCTTATAAATATCGGCTTTCTCTGTACTGTCTCTCATAGCTTGATGCATGCTGCAAATTTCAGAGGAAGGTCATTCTGATGGCTAATTTTTTGGGCTGTACAGTATGCCTAGAAGAAAACAAAATGGTGCAAATGTCAGAAAATAGTGGTACATGGGAGCCACTGTTTTCTGATATACTTCCATTTGTTTAGTTGAATATTTACCATTTTCATACTTAATAGGAATATCTAGAAATGGTAATTGTCCTCGATCTTTCAATTGCATATCCTATTGTTGTGAAAAAAATTCTACATTTGATCCTTTAGTATTTCGATATTAAATTATTGAGCATCATATCTACAAAGTGCCTAAAATGGATTACTTTATTAGCTTCTGGTTTAAACTGTCATCTTGATATATTGCAGTAAAATATCATTTACTGGTCTTGATAAGAGAGATTCATCAGGAAAATGATGCTTGTTCTTATATTTTACTATTTATTTTAAAAATTTTGTTTTCCACAAACAATTGAAGCTTTTAATACACTTTCATAGTAGACTGCATCGTGCTCTATATATGATGAAACTCATTCTTTAATATTTCAAGTACCTTATTGAGAATTATGACATAATGAAATTTAACTCTGATCTAAGTCTTTTTTTCTTTCAGATATCTAAAGATTCATTGCACAATCTGACAGTGACACTGTTAAAATGCAAATACTTCAAATATACATTTTTTTTAGTTACAGGAGCCACATACCATCAACATTTGGCAGTAGAATGTAAAAATATACTATAGTTCAAGGAATAATGCAGTTATAGCATGAGGAGACCACCAGCAATGATCCAGTGCAGAAACCATTAATACAGTGAAAGAATGAATAAAATGGATGATATCATTCACAAAGACAGCAGCAAATCAAGTAGATAAAGTCAGAGATGAAGTTAAAGGCAAAATAGGAACTGTTAAGGTGAATGTGTAATATAACTGAACTTGAAGACCCAAATCCAATAGCATATGATGAACTATCATTTCTGACAAATACTACATGAAAAATTAGGTATAAAACCACTAGTCTAAATGCAACTCAGAATTCCTAAAGTTTAAAAATATTTAAAAGCTTGCAATGCATTTCCATATAATGACGGTATTGCCAAAAGTGAGGTAAGAAAGAGACCCACTGAGGGGTTATGATTTATGCAAATGCTGTTCATAATCTTAAAATAGTAGGCCTTAAAGCAGCGGGCAAAGCAATTACTTTCGCATTACAAAGTATATTTTCAAATTTACTCTACTTAATTAAGTTGATTTTGTCTGAGAGTGCTAATAAAATTATAGATGATTCAAATTATGTGTCAAGAGCATTGTTAACAGTAGTTTGAATTAGAGCTGTATGCTGCTGTCCCTTTTGATGATCTATTTTATATTCAAGCAAGTGCAGAAAAAAGTTTCAATATATATACAACCTAGGTTACTCTTGGGATATAAAGATGGTCATAATCTTTTATATTATGATTATATACCACCAGTAGTGGGTAGATAATCTTGATTATTAAGAATTAATCTTCTAATACATTATTGCTATAGACAATTGCAGCCTAAACTCCAATATCATTAATATAATAAATAAATACATTGGTAAAGAGAAAAGAAATAGCATATTGAGAGTTAGTCACTCACAATTAAACAGGAGATATCATGAATTATTTGAATACTATATGTACACTCACAGTTCATTGAATTATGTCCACTTCCCTCCATGTTATGTCAGTGGAAGCTAACTTTGAAGCTCTATAACTTCTAAACTAAGCATTTTTGTAACAGAATAGAAAAATGAAGATAAATTAAAGATCACAATCAAATCTATCTAAATCTAGATTTTCAACAATATTTCCTTAGTATTTAAAGAGTTATGAAAGTTTGAATATTTAACAACAGAAATGCCTAATGTTAGAATTTAACTCAGAAGTTAATTATAATTTGAATAAGAAGTATTATTTCACATCATTAAATACAACAGATGTATATTTGAAAAGTTAATGCAGATAATTTTTAGATATTTTTCAATTTTCCTAAGATTTGCTTTGTTGCTGTTAAATATTTAAAGTCCATAACTCTTTACGTACACAGCAAACATTATTAAAAACCAAGATTTAAATATATTTGATTGAGATCTTTAATTCATCTTCACATTTTCTCATAAAACACTTAGTTTAGAAGTTATAGAGCTTCAAAGTTAGCTTCCACTGACATAACATGGATGGAGGTGTTCATAATTCAGTGAACACCAAGTATATATCTCCCATCAAAGGTTTGGCACGAAACATCTGTTCACTGACAACTTTTCCCATTCTCCATCAATAACATACTATTCCATTCATAACTTGAAAGGTAGTCTAGGTGACACTAGCACCCTCAGGGATTTAGGACACTCACAGCAGGTTTAATCCCAACCCACAGCAGCTAGGAATCCAATCTCTTAACACAAGGGGGAACCAGCATGTCAAATTTGGGACCAATCAGTCAAGTATCTGTGGAATGACAAACAAGCAAAAACTACTGCCTTTCAATGTCACCACAGATATATAAAAAACACACACATCCCTGCACCCATGTGTGTGCTTGCCCATCTGCTCATTCAGAATATTCCAATTATACAATATGATTTATATTGCACTCTTTTTGACTGGCAGGATATCATAACCTGAGTCTTTACCTCTGTTAAAGATAAATTTCATTTTTACCAAGAAAGAGTTTAAATTTTATATAAATTTGGGGATAATTATGCATTAGCAGTTATTATTTGATTATTACTATTAATCCTTCCAGGATCACAGACATCTATAGACATTTTTTGTACATCACATAAAACTTCGATTTTTTTTTTAATTTGTCGTTTGAAAATTATCTTACATCTTTTAAAAATACATAATTCAAACTTGAAAAATAATATTTCATTTTTTCAATTGACGCATATTTTATTAAACTACAATATAAATAATTTAATAAAGCCATCTGATTGCCATATTTTAGAAGCACTATACAGTATTACCAATTTGTTTGTTAATGTCACTCTGTATTGAAGCAATCACCTGATTTAAGCTCACAAGTTTAGTTTGAACTATTATCAACATATTTTTCCTTAAAGTTTCCAAAATCTGATAATTAACAAAAAAAACTGCTATTTTTAAAAATGGAAAACTCTGGAAGTAATTATAAAACATCTACCTTTTTTGGTGTACCAGCCGTCCCGTGACCGAATGGTTAGCGCGCTTGGCTACTGATCTAAGGGACCTGGGTTCGAGCCCCGGGTAAGGCATGGCTGTTTGTGTCATTTTTCTGCTGAGGGCCTGCCATCCTCTCAGACATTCTACTACTATGGCATATAAACTGACAGACCTCTGTGGCAAGCAGCTGCTTGAGGGAGTATTTATTTTTATTTATTTACTGTAAAAAAGTGTTATTAAAATGTTACTACAATGTTCATACTTTTTACTTCAATAAAATTCAGAATTAAATTCTCTTTAATTTTTTATATAACATGACCTATTTCTGTTGATTAGTTATTTATTAAAAGTACTAAAGTTGACTTGTTTATTGGACTCTGCAACAAGCCTGGACTTTTCTCAAAGTATGGTAATGAGAAAAAAATGACAAATTGGAAAAAATGTTTACTTTAAGCAAGAATTTTTTTTGTTATTCAAAAATAAATAGCCTTTCTATTCATGTGCATTATAATTATTTCTGTCTATTAGTGTGTTTTAAATAATTTTTTATTTGTGTTGCCATGCATTTTTATATGACTAAAAAAGTCCCATTAAAATAAAACTTGTCTTTTTTCGTTAAATATTTTATTTTCAGAAAATCCAGAATTAAATGCTAATTAATTTGGTACATAACATGCCATAATTCCTTTCATTAGTTATTTGGCAAAAGAGTTGTAAAGTTAATATTTTTTTTGCCTGATCAGAGAGAAAAAATAGCTGGACCTGGGAAGGGTTTAAACCTTTTTATGCATCTTTCTATTGCTTTTCACTTGTCTTTGTCAGTTTGTCAGATTGTGGATTTGTCAAACAGTTGTTCTACCACATCTTTTGAATACAATGAACAAACTTAATGATTTATGTGTCAAATGAAAGCTTGTGAAGTGAGGAGTGGCATAGGCTAAAACATATTTACCCCAATGCTTTCTTCCTCCCCTAAAAAAGAGGAAATATGAAAGTCATTATTTAACTAAATCTTCTAAATGCAAGGGCCAATAGTTTCAAGTTAAATGTCAAATGAAAACTCATAAGGACTGTCATGGATTACTTCAAATTATGCCCCCCCCCCCCACCACTACCACCACCATTCTCCCCTCCTTCCAAAAGGGGATGGAAATTTCCCAGGGGTTGACCCTAATGAATTATATCTCAAATTAAATCTCGTGAGGTCTCCTATGTCATGGGCTATTTAAACATCATTCCATAAAAAGGGAGAAGAAAAATGTCATTGCTGTTTATGATTGATATCAAATAAAAATTTCTTAGTGACAAAGAAAAAAAGTAAATAAATTTAAAAATTTTAATAGTAAATAATTCTCTTCACAGCTAAAAAACCATAAATTTAATTACACAATAAAGCTGTATTGATAATAGTATGTTAGCATGCACTATCAAGGTAGCTATAGGAAGCAAGAAAAAAGGCCACTCAGCCACAATTTAACCCTATTGACAAATATATGACATAGATTCCTCTTATAAATGAACATGTACCAAAATAACTCAAATTATAACACCTTTGACAGTATTCAAAGGAAATAGAGTTAATTAAAGATATTTACCATATGAGCTTTTGCTAGTACAATGGCTCTAGGGGTATGCTACATGTTGTTAAAGTCCATATTACATTATGGTTGTAGTAAATTTCTTACGCATTACCAGTCCTGCCAATAATGGCAAATCTTTTGATGTTATCTTTATGACAAAACTGGAATGTTCATCAATGTTAAATGAAAAAATAGCACTGTTGTTACGCTATCTTCAGATGAAACTATTGATTAAAAATTTTAAAAATACTTATCTTCCTATATAGGCTCTAAAATGAAAAATAAATAGAAAAAAATGTAAATAAATTTAAAAATACTTATATTCCTACATGGGGCTCTAAAAAATAGAAAATAAACCTAAGGCTAAATGGTGCAATCAGTCACTGAATTAGCATCACTTCAAAGGAAGATAGAGTGCAGATTGCCCTACTCAACAAGACTGCCAGCACTTTTTTGAAATTAATACGAATTCAGTCACTGATTGCACCATCAATACGCTTTAGGTTTATTTTCTACTTTTTAGAGTGCATATAGGACGATAGGTATTTTAAAAAAAATTTAAATTTATTCCTTCATTATGTTGAGTAGTATCCAAATTTTTATGTGTTTGGTAAATCAGATCCACATTACATAATTGATTTTTACTTTAGATTAAGTTCATATATTCAGTTGTGATATTGTTTAATATATTACAAAGAATTTTTTCAACACTTGTTAAATATATACAGGATCAATCAAATAAAACATAAACACCCCAATAATTCTTAAAATATCTACCCTTGCAATGTTATGCATTCTTCTCATCATATTCTGAAACATTTCTTCCTCCTCAGGTGTTAAAGCTGCGATGATTCGCTCCATCCGCCCAGTCTAAACCAAGGTACAAAATCAATTAAAACAATATATATAGGTGCAATTTATATTGTAGCTTGTAACTAAACACTCTAGTACCAACATTCAATGTCCAATTTAGTGTATCATTAAACTCCAAACAATCAAACTTATTTAAAAACAAAAGAATAAAGTTTTATAAATATTATAACAAAACACTAGAAAATAGCAGTTAACCTGCATGTCGATTTAACTGTTTCAGTTATTGTGCTTAAACCTGGATTTTGTGTTAAAGCAAATTAACCACATGCATTGCATTAAAGTGAGAATGCTTATAACTGCATATGTTTTATAAATTGATATTGAAAATAAGCTGAAAATTAATCATGTGGAAATTAATATGGAAAGCTTGAACAAATGTAATATGCTTAGGACCCAAAATAAAAAAAGGGAGTATACAGTTAGAGTTATCAGGAGAGTGACTTGATGGGGCAATGGCAGAATCTAGATGCTCAAAACAATGTTCAGCATATAATTCATACTATAAAATATCTGGCCATCTTTCCTAATAAAACACTAGAAGAATGCATATCACCTCTGGTACATATGGTAATCTTGTTTTCAAAGAGAATGAAGCTTTTCATTTACCTACTTTTTCACTCTTTAAAATTTTAATTTGAACTAATGGATGATTGGGGAAATGCAAAGAGTAGTACTTATACAAAAAAGCATTTGTCTTTTATTCTCAATTTTTATTCTTCAATGATTCAACATTGGCACTTATACATTGGCTTTAACACTGGCCCTATACCCCAATCTGAAATTACTTTGTCTACCTAAAAACCAAGATTTCACAAATATCCAAGGGTAGATGAAACTACTACTAAAATCTTGGAGCTGAGACTGTTTCTGTTATCACATGGCTGACTGAAATCTAATTTTTTTTTATGATAAAGGTGTTGTTTCTAAGGATTTTATTACAGTTATTATTATCCCTATTTTCAAAAAAGTTATCACATTTTTTACAAAAATTCACAGGCATCAGTCTTCTTTCTGATCCAAGAAAAGTTCTTTCCATTGCTGTGTTATTAAACAAGTTGAAGTTGTCTTCAAGTTTGTCAAGTTCAAGTTGAAGTTGTCCATTAACCACATTCTTAATTCTATTAAGAATGTGGTTAATGGACAACTTCAAAATGAACAGTACAAGTTTAGAAGTAGTAGGACATGAATAAAAAATATTTTCACTTGGATAGATTCTTGAGAAATGTTTCAGAGTTTGAAAAACATGTGATTACTAGATTTATATTTTTTCAAAAAAGTTTTTGACTCTATGATCATCATAATTTGTGGTTAATTACGAGAGACATTTGTCACACCTGAGAAGTTTGTTAATGTAATGGCTCTATAAAAACACTGAGTTTATGTGTGAGAGTTGTTGAAACTTGCAGTTACTGGTTTAACATTGCTATTAGAGTTTGCAAAGGCTGTATTTTCTCTCTTTTTCTCTTTAGTTTAATTATCGATTTTGTTATGCAAAATTTGCTGCAAGGGGAGATTGAGATCTTAGATGGTACAGAGATTTGAATATTTCTTATTTAGATTGTGCTGATGATTTGGCCTTTTGGCAAATGATGAGGAAATAAACTTTTCATTTGAGCTGTTGATGAGATTGGTAATGAAGTAGTTTTAATAATAAACAGAGAGAAAACTAAAGTGATGAAAATTGGTCAGGCAGAATGTGCTTCAGCTGTTTTGAACGGTTGCACACTCGAGCAAGTGTCTCAGTTTAATTATCTTGAGAGCAGTGTAACAGATACTGGTGATGTGTGACTTGAGATAAACAGAAAAATGGGCATTGGTGCTGGGATTTTTAAGAATCTGTGGAGATGTTGGGTTGTTGTACCTCTGAGAGCTTGTTCTCCCCACAAATTGGGCTAAATGTCCATATTACAAGGACCCCCAAAGGCTTGGAGAAGGTTGGGGAAAGAGATCCACTGTACAACTGTTAGGAGACAGATGAAAGACTCCCATCAAGGCCATCCAGCATATTCTTTAATGTGCACAGAGTATGGCTCTCCTGTACACTGAGAAATAATTTTACATCCCATTCAATGGATGGTGGCCTTTCCAAGCCCATCACTGTCCCATTTCTGACAAAGAGCACAGGGTGGAGGCATAGCTGAGATAAATTTCAACACTGGCAGAGATAAGACCTGAACATGGGAGCTGCAGATTATGAGCCTAGCACACCAACGACTGAGCCAACTCTTGCCCCATCTGTGAAGTAATAAATAAATCTAATTCATATTAATTAATCAATAAATGGTAAATCCACAGTTACCTGTTGACTTTGAAGTCCCTAAATTAATAAATAGTTTTGTAGAAAAACTTAGTTTTGCCGACATGCAGGATTCGAACCCAGGTCTCTCCAGATTCACACTAGTGTGTTCTAATACCACTAAACTAATGCCAGCTCTGTCTTTTTTCCACTAATGTGACCTATCAGTCTCTTGTCATTGTTGCTTCTGGTACCATCTATGATCGGCGAAAACAACTTTACTTTTTAATGTTGCACTGAATAAGATGTAAATAAATAAGTCAGTCACTCATGCTAATTAATTTCTTCAAAGTGTTCACTATCATTGAAATAGTTAAGCAAATATTGAATATGCAGCAAAGCTTCTGCTCCATCTACTCAAACATCAAACTTTAGCAGACTAATATACCTGAAATAGCTTTGTCACACTTTTTCATTCAGTGTTAAAGACTTTGAATTTACCTCAACAAAATAAGCATCTACTTTTGGACAGATGCATAAACAATTCATAGTTTACTGATAAGAATTAAGCTAAAAAGATTGTAACTGTTTAGAATACAGCATTAATAATACTTTATAGCTGTAATATGTGCATAACTGCAACTTATTATTTCATTTAGTTTTTAGATTCTCCTCACATTTGTGTTTTAAATGACTTATTCTACAAAGTATTACTGTTAAATTTTGTATATATTGAATTTATAAGATTGTAGAAAAAATAAGCATATAAAGATGTCTTTAACCCATTTCTTCCCAGTGTTGCGTATACACAATACGAAGTGTTGCGTATACGCAACACTTGGGAAGAAATGGGTTAAAGACAGGTAAGGTGGTTGGTCAGTGAGTAGGTATGTATGTATGTACGCATGTATCAGCATAGCAACCTACAATAATATAATCATTAGTATACTACAAGGTTCACAAATTGTATGTTGTTGCAACTTACAAATCTTGAATTGCCCCCACATTTAAAAGTCAAATGAAAATACTAGATAAGAATTCATAATACAAAATATATTTCATTTCTATCATTTTACATAGCACAAAAACCTTATTATACTGAAATTAATCTCTATTGTTGTCATTGAAAATGAGGTACATGCACTCAAGATGTGTAGGAGGAATGAATGATTTTTTTTTTTTTTTCAATATATCTGTTTGTGGGAAATTCTTTAAAAACCCTTCATCTCTTCCATACTTTTATAGTTAATTAGTTATATGAAGGACAACAGTGATTGGTTATTGAGGCATGCATATTTAACACAACATAAAAATTTATAGAGGAAAACATGTTATAAAAATCTGCACAAATTAATAATAGTTTATACATATATAAACATACAAACCTGTAAATTGGGAACCTTGAAGAGATCAGACATCACATAATTCATGTCTACTAGTCCACACCATGAAAACATATTCATTAACCTAACAAATAATGCATGACTATGATCAACAAGTTATATAAAAAAGACAAAAACTTGCAATTATGCTTCATATCATCTCAGTATCTATTATGAAGTTTAAAACATTCAGCCTGCTTTGCTTATTTTTCATCTCTCTTTTGGCTAAAATATTTATTCTTTAAGATTTACTGACATGAAAGTATTATTTTAGAATAACAGTTCAAAACATAGCTGTCATCATTAAATAGGACTCTGAAATACAGAGCAGTACTAATGGAAAGTAATAGATCAAAATAATCAGCAAACAAAAAATACTCATATTGAACTTTTACTCCTAAACTAATATGTTGATATTATCATCAACCCTTAGCATGCTGCAGCCAAGTATACCGTTTTTGCTTTTCCGATTCTTGAGGTGCAGAATCAGTCTAACATTCTGTAATGCAAGATCATTAATTTTATTTTTTTCGAACAGAAATTGGCATTTTTTTTAACTGTTTCTAATCAAATCTTGAAAATAACATTTCAATCTATGATATATATATATATTATTTTCCTGTTGATTCTGCTTGAAAAAATCATGAAAAAATTAAAAATATAAACTTATTTGAGTGTGTAGTGATTGCATGCACATGTTGAATCACCATAAAGAGCATAAATAGTGATGATTTAGTTCATGCCTTTATTCTACCTTACCATAGTAGATTATCAATTGGTTTTTGATTTCGGGTATGTTGATCTACTTACAGCTGTAGCAGAGTTTTAATGCTTTCTAAACTTATAACAGCCATCCAATGGCAGAGTGGTTAACATGCTTGGCTACTGATCTAAGGGACCTGGGTTCGAGCCCAGGGTAAGGCATGAATGTTTGTGGTGTTTTTCTGCTGAGGTCCAGCCATCCTCACAGACCTTCTACTACAGCATATAAACTGACAGGTTCCTCTCAGACCTCTGTGGCAAGCAGCTGCTTGAGGAGGGTATTTATTTATTTATTTTTTATTAAACTTATAATGAAGTTACTGATTTTATTACTACCAGAAGTTGCATCATTCCGTAACTTTGTCGAATGATTTTGGTCAATATTTTAGCAGACTTTCAATTTCAAAACTTTTTTTTTTACTCTGGTGCTTCTGGGAATTATTTTTCACTGCTTTTAAAATGTATACTGTGATTATAAAGAATAAGCCTAGTCATGCCATCATACATCAAATGGTCTTTGCACAAACCTTTGTAGCTGCCTTATCATTGAATGCTGATGCTATCTGCACTGTGGCCCTCAGTTCTCACATTATGATACGGGAGAGGCTGCACTCACCTCGAACATCAAAGGCCACATTTTTGGTTAGTTACCTGCAGCTGCAGGTTTTGTTGTATCTTGATACACTATGCGACGGTTGCAAATGGAAATTCCAAACATTCTGCAGTTACATTTATGGAACACCCCATCTTCCTTGCACCAATTATCTGCCTACGATCAAACTCATTATTGGTAAACAAGGCAGCCCAAACAACAGTTGCAGGTACATTACACAACAGATAGGTATCTGACTTATTTCTAGCTTGCAAGAGGTTTTGGCTGGCTGCATTATTGTGGCAGAGTAGGACTGGTTTGTGGATGGGTGTGGTGTGTAAAATAAATTGTGCTTTCAGTGTATAATCTATCATATTCCTTTGTAAACTATCAAGTGAAACCATGTATATTTATAAATATCTCAGTGCTTGTAGTTGGTTATTCTTAAACTGCTAAGTTACTTATGACATCAAAATTAATATTTAAGCAGGAAAAATCACAATAAAAATGCAGAAATGTTTGTAGTAATAAAATAGAACACAATATTCATAACAATGATGCAAATTAATTCATAACAATGAAGCAAATAGCACACTATATAATCTGAAATTGATTTATGAACACAGTATACAAATACTTAGCCTATTACATGAGCTGTTAAATTAAGAAATTGTTACAAACTGAGATTGGCAAACAGTAGTCTTGCACATCAGCAAAAAATGCCAGACATAATTTTTTTGATTAAAGCCTTTACGAGTTTTAAGATTTTACCTTTACTTTAATTCAGCTTGGTCAGAAGTGCACAATAAACATTAATGACGAGGTAGAGTTGATTTAATTTCACAAGAAGACTTGCAATTAAAATTACGATACACTTTGTAATAGTCCACAGGACCAAAGCTAGGCCTAAAAAAAAAGGCAGGTTAAGAAATAATGTAGCCAAGCATTATTATATACCAAGCTATGGAATCTTAAGTTTTTAAATTCACATAACTGGACAATTCATACTTCATTTTAAAATTTATATAAACAGTTTTGCCTCATATTTATAATTTATAACAAAACTTACCTTTTATTACTTCTTGTAATATCATTGGATCCCAAGTTCCTACTAATAACCTAATGGAAGCACTAAAATTAGTGAAAATAGCTATGTGTGCATTTTAAGTCATTGATTGGCTAAGGGCTGCTTCAGATTTGGTGAAAACCATGCTGTAATTTGCAAGCTGTTTCAAATAGTGAGACAAATAATTCACATTACCTTCTTCAGCATGGTGAATGATATAGAATTTTGAGCGCATTCACAGTTGGCTTGTTAAGATTCCTGAAGGTGAAACACAGCAGTTTTTGAATGTAATGTTTCACTGAATACACAAGCAAGTGAAATAAAAAAAGTAGGGCAAATTCCTTTAGAAAACAAAAAAAAAATGTTTTCTGAAGCATTTTTGCCTTTTTTTTTGACTTCATTTATATTATGATTTTTCATATTCATTTCGTTAAGGTTTAAATATTTTAGTGTACATTACAGACATGTTAGAAGGTCTGGCCCCTAATCACAAGACACCTGATTTCATTCCTAACATTTTTATTGCATAATGGAATAAATAGCCAAGTAACAAAACCCATGACTCAAGACAGTATAAGTGAGATACATAGCACATTAAATTAATTCTGCAACCGAATTATGAATACTGCCAATCAAAGAACAATTTAGAAATACAACTAATATCTTTTGACATATCTTTATCAATGTGATGCTGACTAAAAGTGCAATTCTTTTACTTTTCATACTACACAAAGGTATATCTTAAAGAAATGAAACTTTTGTTTAAAATGTTTATAACACTGTAAATATTTAAGCGACACATAAAATTACTGACCCTTTCCGATCATAATCCATATTTTCAAGCCATTGTTTAACCTCTTCACTGTCAGTTTTGATGTTGTGATATTCCAGTTTATGAACAATAGTAGTAGGTGAAACAGCTTCAACTATCATGTATTGACTAGTACCAGTGACTTCTTTGAAATACTTCCTAGTTCTTGCAATTACTTCTGAAAGTTGCATCTACAAAATATTAAGATTTATTTTATTGGAAGACAAAAAATTCAAAATACAAAATGATTTCATATATCAGAAATAAAACAAATAATGCAGCAAGTTTTATGTTCCTGTCTCTAGTCAGATTTTAAAAAATCCTCAAAAATAATTAAAACAATTTACATTTCAGGAGTGAGAAAGAAATGATATGAGGAATAGAAGCAAATAAAATACACTACAGGAAAAAAATTGCAACACCTGGAAGGATTAATGCCATTTTATTGAAACACAGGCAGTTGTTAGCATACATTGAGTTGTGTGATTGATTACATTATCAAAAAAATATGGAAAATTATACCACTTTACCTAACCAGTAAAGTGGTTAAATTAGTATGATGTTGAACCGCTCCGTGTAGCAATGCATTCATTAACACAGTGTGGAAGGCTATTGTACAGCTCTATAATGTCCTCCTGAGGGACAGAATACCAAATAGTGAGAAGTCACTGTTCCATTTCAGCGACAGTGGTTGGCGCACCTCTTAGGTGTTGTTGGAGCTGTCAGTCCATCATGTCCCAGACATGCTCAATAAGTGAGAGGTCTGATGAACGTGCTGGCCATGGTAGTACCTGAATATTTTGCTCATGTAGATCTGCAGACTAATGCAGGCTGTGTGGGGACAGGTGTTATCTTTCTGGTAAATGGTTCCGTGCTACTGAACGAATAGGACAGCTACTGACTACAAAATGTTGGTAACATATCATTGGGCAGTTACAGATCCCTTTATGATAACCAGTTCTGATCGAGATGCCTGACTAATAGCACCCCACACCAAGACACAAGTTCTGGAGCTATGTGTCGATGTTGCACACATTGGGTGGCATTCCTTTCCTCTAGATGAAGGTGAACACATTGTCTACTGTTATGCTGACCAAGACAAACAAAAAATTCATCACATATCACGGTACTCTGCTCTTGTTCTGTCTGAGTTGACACCACTGAAGACATGCTTGTATGTGTGCAGGTGTGAAGGGCAAATGCAGTGCTGGACAATAGGCTCACAATGAAAACTGTAAAAGCCTGTTGTTGACTGTCTGCCTGGTAGGTATTCGATGTGTTACCTGTCACCAGTCCCTTTGCAGTTGTGCTGTAGTTGCGAATCTATCATGCAGCGTCATACATCACAAATGGCTGTCCTGTCATTCCATGGTCATATGTCTTCTTCCTAATCCTTGTCAGTATGTGCTGGATCATTCTTGAACCCACTGGCGCCATATGTGTACGATGGTGCTGGGAATGCGGCCAACAAGGTTGGCGATATCTCTGTATGACAAACCAACTACTCTAAGGCTGATGATTCTTCCACCCTCAAAGTCTGTTAACTGTTGGAATGGCTGTCGCCATCTGCATTAGGGCATGTTTAGCAGTTTAGAACAATTCCCACAGCGTTTTGTTAACAAGGGAGCTTTGGTTGCCTTTATCTGTGTTTGACTGCTCTACACCTGTGACATCAGCTCGTGCCTGTCCAATCGTTTCAATCGTCCTGCAAACCTAATCATTTCCATGCATTTCCATATACTACTGCCCCCCTAAATTTTGTCACATTTGCATAACTTCTTGCAAGTATTGCATTTAGTTTCTGTAGTGTATAATATGTAAAATTAATTGACAAATTAATGGAAACACTTTTTCAAGAAGCAACACATGCACTGCATATGGCTTTGCAGCATTCAAAGATTGCCCATACCAGAAAAAAGAAAAAAAGTTAGTACAGACATAGGTAAGGGGAACCTTTGACTGGTTGGCCAGACATTCCCTTTTTCCAAGAATTTTCACCAGTTATTTGCCAAAAAAGTTCTAAATGTTTTTTTTTTTCGTTTTTTCTTTTTTGTGCAAAAAAAAAAAGCCTGACCACCAGGTCTGGCACTGCAAGGGTTATGAATTAGAAAACGATGGGGAAGTTAAGCATCAGTTTTTAAATGAATGCACAACCAAGGTTACAAATAATCAAAAATATAATTTCAAGGAAGATTCCACATTTCCTTTTATGAAATTTTTGTTGAAACTACTAAAATCAGTCTCAAAATAAAAGGAAAAATAAAACAGATCATATAACTGAAATTTGGCTGAATTTATAAGATATATCAAAAGATTATTAAATGAATCAAAATAAATAGTATTTTAGGATAAAACAAAGCTTTAAATATTTAATATATAACGTTACAAAGTAAAGTGATTTCTTAATCATGAAAAAAAAAAAAGATCACAACATACAAACATACAAGTAGCTGTGGTCGACCCAGAGCAGTCATTTTTATGGCAGCAAATCCAGTAGATTTGGTGGTTCCTAAAATGCATGAAATATTAAAATTTTCAAATCAACATATTTAAGTAATTGTTTTCAAATACCACTAAAATTCATTATTATATAAGTTTCCTTTTTATTAAGACTCCTAAGATTACATAATCTTTACCAAAACAGGCAATTTTAAAACACTACATTTATAGCACATTACACACACATTACCTCTAATACAGAGGCATTAAAAACGTTTTTGACTTGTCTCTAGATTTGTACTCATTCCTCCAAAGTTAACATGTTATGGCTTGTTTGAAAGCTTGTCTAAACTTGTATTTACATGTTAAAAACAAAGGCCATCATCATTTCTCTCTTTGCTGGGAGTGCGTAGTTTGTTTTGCAAAATCTGTGCATTGTTGCTACGGAGCCACTAAAAATGAGATACCATTTTAAGTATTCACAAGAATGCAGCTTGGGGACTTTGCAAAAAATTTCATGCCAATTTATCACAAATATATGGGAATCATGCCTGTTCATATGACACTATTAGGGGATAGATGTGCAAAATCAGAAAAGGATGGCAGAGTTTTGAAGGCCTCCCTCATGCAGCAAGACCAAAGGAGGCTGTGAACAACAGAAACATTTCTGATTACAAAGCCTGCAGATTACAAGCCTAGCACTACTGACAGAGCCAACCACTGCCCTATGAAGCAGTGTGTTCAAGATGAAACATGTTGTGATATGGTCATAAGTAACAGAGAACAGTATGCAGTCAATATGTCATTTTCTCACTTTAGAAAGGACTTTGTGGAGTTTTTGCAGGCTATGGCTCATCTGGAATTTGAGTAGCAGCATGTGATATGTTACTGAGTTCAACAAGGTTTAGATAGAGCAAAGATCATTGCAGAAATAACTAAAGTATATGAAGAATAGTGATTGAAATGAATGAAAAAATTACATAGACTGATTGTGTACTGTTCTGCTTTATCTTGCGATCATATCACGTGTTTCAACTTGCACCCACTGCTCCATGCTTTTGAAGAGTCACTGTGTTGCCACATATCATGTATTAATTCATACAAAAAGTTGCTAATTGTTGCCAACAGCAGTCCATGAATTAAATGATCTACCAACATACTATGTAGACTTTTTCTTCTTGATAAAATTGTTCTTTGACATATCTTTTAATTTAACCCAAAAAGTTACCAAATCATATTTCAAAACGAGTTTTGTGTGTCCATGCCTCACCAGGTACAAGTAGAAAAAAAAATTACATACCGACTAATTTAGCTATTTAGTTCCATGATATATATTAAATAATACTACAATGAAGATGGCACTACCATTTCCATAAGCTTGCAATACTGAGTGTTTTCTATGTAATACAAATGGTTCAGAATAAAATCTTCAGTTGGACATGAATTCTGAAGTGTAATTTGTTTTCCACAATATTAGCAATTTTTTAATTAATCAATAAGAAAAAAAGTATCATTATTAAAGAAAATGCAAATATTCAACAAATAAGTACTTTGGTTTTGCCTTTACATTCTATTTGGTTTAAACTTTTTTTTTCTATTCTGTATTTTTATTCACTATATATGTATTGCTAACTCACAAAATGATATTCTTTTAAATCCCAATTGTCACAAAACTGAAACTAAAACAATTAAACATGATTTGGCTCTGGGAACCTATCTTTAATGGAGTGGCATAATACATCACCTGGGCTTTATTAAAGACACGTGACAGTGCCACGGTTCTTCAGATGACCCAAAAGAGTCAGTGGGCTTAAATCAGGTAAAATGGGGTATATTCAACACATTCTCTTTCACTATCCAATGATTTGAAAATTTAGTATCAAATAAACCCTGGTTGCTATTACAGCATTATTATACACTTCAAACTATCTCAATCAGGTTGTAAGCCTATGTTTCATTATCTGAGATGTAAACCACATGCATAGGTTTCCTTTATTGACATATACGGAAGAGCCAAAATATTACGACTAAAAAAAATAAATAAATAAATACCCCCTCAAACAGCTGCTTGCAACAGGGGTCTGACAGGAGCCTGTCAGTTTATATGCCAACCTGCCTATTATGATGTTAGTCCCCCACGTGCTGCCAAAATAGCTCGTACCTGGTGAGGCATGGACACTACAAGATTTCTAAAGGTGTCTTGTGGTATCTGGTACCAACATGTTACCAGCAGATCCTTTAACTCTTTTAAGTTACTTGGTTGAGATGCCACAGATCGAATATGCTGTTCCAACACAAACCACAGATGCTCAGGATTGATGTCTGGTGAATTTAGAGGCTGGGGCAATACCTGGAAGTCTTAAAAATCAATCCAAAGTGAATGCACAGTATTCCATTAACATCTGAATAATCAATAGCAATGACTGAAAAAGTTGCATCTCCTTGAGTATAGATGGCGCTGTCTCAACCACGTCTCAGTGAAGAACAGTGACGCATCTCAGTGATGAGTGGTACAATGGTAGCGCACTCTGGCATGAATCTGGAGAGATGCAGGTTCAATTCCCGCCATGTCAGCGATGAATTTTTTTCAGAATCTATTATTAACCTTCCTCATGTTCTGCAAACCATTCTCAAACAATCCAGGAAGTGTGGCATGGCACATTATCTTGCTGAAAGAAGGAACTACTAGAGGGATACACCATTACCATGAAAGGATGTACCTGGTCTGCAATGATGTTTAGGGAGTGGTAGATGTCATAGTTTCCTGCACATAAATGATTGGACCCAGGGTTTCCTAGCAGAATATTGCCCAACAATGAACAAAGCATTACACTTCCTCCAACTGGCTTTATTCACCCCATGGTACATCCTGGTGCCAACACTTCCCAAAGTAAATGGCACACACATACCCAGCCATCCACATGGTGCAATAGGAAATGAGATTCATCAGACCAGACAGCCTTCTTCCAATCATTCCAGGTATAGTTTCGATGTTTGCGTGCCCATTGTAGACCCTTTCAGCAGTGAACCAAGGTCAGCATTGGCACTCGGAGTGGCCTGAGGCTATGAAGCCCCATTTTCAGCAGGGTTCAATGTACTGTGTGTTATGACACATTACCCCATCACCAGCATTCAAATTATGGGTGAGTTGCACCACAGTATCTCTTCTGTTGGCTCATACCATATCGAATAGCCTTCGCTGACCTCTAGCATCAATGAGCCAAGGTTGGCCCACACCTTGCTGGCAGTTCATGGTTTTTCCCTCCTCAGACCACTTTTTGAAGGTACTAAACAATGGCCGACTGTGAGCACCCCACAAGCCTTGCCATCTCAGACATGCTCTGACCCAGTTATCTGGCCATTACAATTTGGCCTTTGTCAAACTCACTTAAGTCTGCTGCCTTTCCCATCTGAAGAACAAGAATAACACTGATTAACAGAGCTCAGTATCAGGTGTTATTTATACCATTTCATGACCTTCACACACACACACACCATTGTTTATCTGCAGTTGTTTCGATTTGCATAAAGATCAGCTGGTCATAATGTTTTGGCTCTTCAGTGTATATTCTTTGTGAAATGCATATAAATTTTTCAGACACCCTGTATAATTCTCAAAAATATATTTACAATTTAAATTTCTTCTGAAATGTTTTTTACTCTTTTTGCACCTTTCTGATTCAACAGATCTTATTTCTTTCTCCATTGGCATTGCAAAATTCCTATTTAGACAAAAAAATATAACAAGTATAGCACTAAAGAGAAGAAATGTGTGTTATAACTCTTCCTATTCAGTGGTGTCTTTATCAAAATTCTTTGAGAAACGATTGATCGTGGTTTCACTATATGTGTCAATTTATACATTACACACAATGACACTTTATTATACACACCCACCCACCAAATAATATATGGGGCCATCTTTTGCCCTCACAACAGCAGCAACTCTTTGCTGCTGTTGTGGCATGGACTCTATCATGAGTCACGGATTTTGTGGCACGGACTCTACCAGGTGTTGGAAATATCGGGTAGTATTGCAGCCTATAATTCCAGGACAGCCATCAGTAAAGGACCAAGAGTTGCCAGTGGTGGGTTTCAGGCTCAAATGCATTGCTCCACTTCATCCCACATATGCTAAATAGGGTTCAAATCCGGAGAGTGAGAGGGCCATTTGAGAGTTGTGAACTCACTGGAATGCTCCTCCAACAATTCCTTTGCCAATGAGAGTGATAAGATTGGGCATTGTCTTGTTGAAAGAAGGCATCCTGCTGTAGGAAATGGATAGTCATGAGTGGGTGTAGGTGGTTGGCAAGTATGCTAGCAAAGCCTTGTGCAGTAATGTTGGTCTCATTAGGTAAATTTGTGGGCTCCAAGATGACCTACATAACACACCCCAGAACATTATACTGCCCTCACCGGCCGATAACACACTGACTTGACAGCTGGGGTCCATGGTTGTGTGATCTATGCCATACAGGCAACCTCCTGTTGATATGTAACTGCAACCTCAATTCATTGGACCAAGAAACTCGTTTACATTCTTCCATGGTCCACTGGCAAAGTTCCTTTGCCCACTGCAGCCTCATAGTCTGGTGATATGCTGTTAACAAAAGTACTCAATGTTGGCTGCCATAGTCCAGTCATGCCATCATACATCGAATGGTCTTTGAACAAACCTTCATAGCTGCCCTGTCATTTAATGCCAATGTTATCATCTGCACTGTGGCCCTCTGTTCTGATGTTCGATACAGCAGAGGTGGCATTCACCTTGAACATCAATGCCCACATTTTCCCAGCAGCTACAGGTTTTAATGTAGTTCTGGTACACACATGCAATGGTTGCAAGTGGAAATCCCAGGTGTTCTGCAGTCACATATATGGAGCACCCCAACTCACACCATCTGCTCTTGATTGAACTCATTCAGGTCATCATGCTTACCCATTATAACAGTCACATGTATGCTACACAGCAGATAGGTATCTGATCAATTTATAGCTCATAAGGGGTTTCAGCTGGCTTCATTATTATGGCAGAGTAGGGCAGATTTGTGTATGAGTGTGGTGTGTATAACACAACACAGCATAGTTTCAACATTAACCTAACATGGCAGAAACATATATATATAAACAATATAATCTGTGTCCTTTATTGTTATTGAAAATGCAATATTTTTTAGAGAATCAAACTATTTTTGATACCTGCAACAGCATCTATGCATTTAAGAAATGTTTCCATATTTCTTTCACACTGAGCTTCACTTAAGTAGAAGTATGTCCTAGCTTTAACATAATGCTTCCTTCTATCAGCAAATTCCTTATATGGCTTATATTTTTTCAATTCACCTATAAAGAAAAACAATCCTCAAAAAAATACACAATGGTAATAGGTAAAAATATAAATAAAACATCTCGCAATCTATAACGTTATGAGCCAATGAATTAATGCTGATATTTAACATAGCAAGCTCAAAGACATTTATGAATTACTTTTATTTAAATTTGCTTACCACCTTTTGGGTCAGCCTGATAGGATGATGAAGATGATGAAATACTTGCTCTACAAAACACAAAGATTATATTTTACATAATATATAGATAAAAACAGGATAATACATATATTATATATATATATACCATCTTTTTACTGCTTTGAATAACGTATTTCACTCTAGCTGGACAAATGCTCATAAAATAGCATACTTTTTATAGTCTTTAAACAGAAGTCATTTTACCAATTCTAATTAATAATTATCACTATCATTAGACACACTAATTTACTGTAGGTTTTACAAGGTACTATTAGATGTAACAAGACCTGTTTAATTAAACTTAATCCTAAGTAAATAAAAACTGCCTATCATTAACCTTTATTAGAGGAACTTACAGGATTTAATAGTGACCGGTAGCATGGAAATAAAATTTGCCTTATGAAATTAAGACAAACTGTAAATTCAATGTTAAGAATAACAAATTTAGCCTTAACTATTCAATTGTTTAAAAGACTATACTTTAAGCTTTTGTTTTACTGGGTGGGAGGGGGAAGAAAAACATGGATGACTATTAATATTTAATCCTCCTGCTCTGTATTTATTTTAACCATGATTGGTATCTTTTATACCTTACGTTGTTCCTTCTCTAAAATAATTAAGAGTCCAGTATCATAATGGGGAACAGAGGTATCCTCCCACTCCAAATAGGAGTAACCAAAAGCAGGTAATGGTTTTTCCAACAAATACAAAAACATTCATTTACAATGCTATTACCATTTCACATTACATGCTTATAGCAACTTACATATTGTTGTAAGAAATGTCGAGTCGCTGTGCTGATTACATTAATACTCTGACTCTCACTTTTCAGGCTACTAACGAAAAAAAGTGCTAACCTCGCTGACCAAGACTTCTCTCTCCAAAGTATATGACTGAAATCGACTGCCATGTGTTGAGTGTCCAAGTTGAGAGGGGTCCTTTGCTCTCTCAAGCACACAAAGGACTGCTATATCAAGAGCGTTTTGATTGATCCCTGCAATTCACTCTGCTAGGGGGGGGGGGGGTAAGGGAAGAAAAATAAAGAGTTCTTGATGTGATGTTTCTGTCCCTCCATGGGAACCATTGAGCAGTGGTTCAGGGGAAGTCCTCCCAGGCATCCGGTGTCATAGGGCTGAGAGTCTCAGACATGGTGCCAGACACCACTTTGACAGAGTTTGGGTTGGGTTGTTTTACCTCTGAGCGGCACTTTTTTGCACACCATGGGCTAAATGGCCAGGTCACATGGACCCTGAAGGCTCAGAGAAGGTTGGGGGAGGGGACCCACTGGAACAGCTGTTGGGAGACAGATGGTAGCCTCCCGTCAAGGCCATCCAGCGTGTTCTTTAACGTGCACGGGGTATGGCTCTCCCGCACACAGGGCCACGGCTTAACGTCCCATCCAACGGACGGCGGCCTTTCCAAGCCCATTGGTGTCCCCTACTGACCATGGGCAGGGCGGGGAATTTTGCAGAGATAAATCTCAACGCTGACCCAGCTGGGACTCGAACCTGGGAACTACAGATTACGAGCCTGGCGTGCTACCGACTGAGCTACCCCTGCCCCACCACTTTGACAGAGGTTTTCACGGACAAGAGAGCACCTCCCTTTGTATGCACTGCTCGGATTATAGTTGGCAGGTAAATGGCTTCACCCTGCTATGAGGTGCCTCAAATGGAATTGTCTGCCAAGATAATCCTCCTCATGACACCAGAATGTCAGAAAGGAAGCTGAAAGCAGTAACTCGAAACAGTTCTTAGTGAATTATGAAAATTCACACAGAACATTTTTAAACTTATACTTTAAGACAACACCTATATTTGTTGCCTGCACTAGTCTCGGGAGTTTGTAATAGATATATGACACAAAAGATACCACTGGAAAAATATGTTACATATGAGGAAAGATAATTTAATTCATGTATTGCCATCATCAACAACAAACAGCTTTTCATACCAGATAATGTGTCTTTCTGCACACAGTAGGTTCCCTTTCCACAACCTTCTCTGAGTCTTTGAGTCCTTGTACCTTGGCCATTTAGCCCACTGTGTGCAAAAAAAGTGCAGCTCAGAGGTAAAATAACCTCTGGAAATATTTTACTGTTTAATTTTTCCTACCTTTGAAAGTAACAGGCCATGCTAGAAAACTCCCTTGAATTGGCAAGTGGATTTCCCTAGCTCTGTACTACAAGCTTAATCCACTGTGCAGAAGAAAAAGTTGCTCAAAGCTAAAACAAATCAAGTTAATAAGCCACATAAGAATTATTAATGCAAGTATATTAAAATGTCATTTAAATTTCTGCTACAAGCATATTTGTGTCTAATTTCCAAATTGTTGGCTTAATTAAATCATCTACAAACAGTAAAACTCAATATGTATTTATTTTACAGAAAATTGTTTAAACGTCTTCTGTCACAAAAAAATTGCAACTTTGTTCATTGGCAAAAAAAGGGTTGAGTGCAACTTCTTTTTGTATAAAAATGATAAATTCTCATATTTTAGAGTTAAGAATAATAAAAATTAAGATTTTAATGAGGAAAGTTTAATGACAAAAATTTTTAATTTAGTAGATATTTGATAACACAGCAACTCTTCAAGCGCAGTGAGTAGCATGTGGAAGTTGAAACATTTTACAATACAGCTGCAAGTAACAGCAGAACAGTACACAGTCAGTTTGTGTCATTTTCTTACTTTGGAAAAGTATTTGCTTTTGAGTGTGATTTTTTTACAGGCTATGGCTAATCTGGAAACTGAGCAATGGTATGTGATATATTACTGTGTTCAATTAGGATTAAGTGGTGTACAGACAACCATGGAAATGGTTAGTGTATTAGGAACAGTGCTTGAAAGAAACAAAGCATGATTTTCAAGTAATGAAAATGCTTCAGAGATGGGTGCAATTCAATAGAGGATGACACAAGATTTTGGCAACTAAACACTGCTCTCCATACCTTTGAGTTCATTTTTGTGACTGTCTGTGTACAATTTAAGTCTCCCTGAACGAAGTACTGTATAATATATAACTGCTGTTTCCAGATCAGCCACCATAGCCTGCAAAAAATATCACACAAACAAATAACATTCCAAAAAACAAAAATGACAGAGACTGACTGCAAACTGTTGTATTGTCACCATATTGTAACATGTTTCAACTTGCACACACTGCTCCATGCCCTGGAAGAGTTGCTATCCTGCCACATATCATGCATTAATATATATGAAAAGCTGCTAACTGTTAGTGACAGCAGTCCATGAATTAAATGATTTGCCTACAGGTAACACTAGTAACTACAGGTGATGGATAGAAAAATGCAAACACTGAGGGTGCAGAAAGACTTCGGTTTATGTTAAACAGTGGTGTCTTTGTGCCACTGAGAAGGCATTAAACATGCAAATGGTTCAAAAATGTTCAGATACATTATGCACTGAAGAATGTAGTGAAATACTTTAATAACATTAGTTTACAAGGTTTTTATAACATTAACAATTGTAGCTGCCTTTTTCAGGGCTGATTTCAGATCTGTTCTTAAAAAATGGCTAGCACATCACGTTTTTATGTTATTGGCCATTTTGACTCCTATTAAGATCTTCCTATACCAACACCTCCAGGCAACTGGGAGGATACAAGATATTTTACTTTTTGTTGCTGGAAACATTGATTGCCAAGTGGGAGAAAACACATAACAGCAAGCTAACCTCAGACCACCATTCTTGCTGTTTTCATTGTAGGAGGAACACATGTTGTACATTGAAGAGTGAATTTTGGCATTTAAATAGCACAAAAGCAGTGTCGCAGATGTGTTAATGTGCCAGATAAGTTTTGCTATGTGTGTGGAAATTATAATTTAAATTCCCAGGGTTGTTCTTTGACAAAGATTGTGAAGGAAGCCTATAGCTTGTATTTTGGATGCCATGTTGGAGATCAGGACAAAACATGTGCTCTACATGTGTGCTGCATTTTGTGCTTTGTTGGTCTGAGTGAATGGTTGAAAGGTAAGATCCATGTCCTTTGCAGTTCCAATGGTTTGGCATGAGCCAACTAGTCATTTGCATGATTGCCATTTTTGTTTAACTAAAGTATCAGGCTTTTCAAAAAAGAACAAAAGCAAAATACAATATCCAAATGTGCCTTCAGCCATAACGCTAGTTCCTCATGGAAATTTTTCTATACCAACACCTCTAACCAACTGGGAGGAGATGGATTCACATTCATCAGAGAAAGACTTCAGGGCACATACAGATCCTGATCCTACATACACCCCTAAAAAGTTAGATGAGCCTCACCTGATTCAGCAAAGTGAAGCAAATGATCTTGTTCGAGACCTAGGACTTCCCAAACAACAAGCTGAGGTTTTGGGTTCAAGACTTCAAGAATCTTCTGGTGAAGGGTACCCGAGTTTCTCTGTTCAGAAAGAGAAATTTGGCTTTATCTGCTTATTATGAGATGCAAAATGGTTTGCTTCTGCATAGATATTTCAGGACTGATGGAAGAATTTGAAACAACTCATGACCCTAAGGAATGGCATCTGTTTATAGATTCATCAAAATTCAGCTTAAAAGCTGTCCTTTTGCATAAAGGAAACCAAAAACCTTCCATTCCAGTGGCACACACTGTGGAAATGAAAGAAACTTATGAAAACATGGAAAAAATACTCACTGTTATAAAATATGATCAGTTTAAGTGGACAATATGTGGTGACCTAAAAGTCATATCTCTCTTGCTTGGGCTTCAAGGAGTCATCACAAAATTTTGCTGTTTTCTGTGATTGTGGGACAGTAGGGCCAGAAGGAACACTACAAAACAAAAGACTGGCCTAAAAGAGATATTTCTTTCCTGGATAGAGTAATGTGAGGTATAAGCCTCTTGTTGACCCCTCTGATGTTCTGCTCCCACCACTACACATCAAACTGGGGCTTATAAAAAACTTTGTAAAGGCTATGGACAAAACTGGTAAATGGTTTTTGCACTTGAAGGAAAAAATTCCAAAACTAAATGATGCCAAACTCAGAGAAGGGATCTTTGTTGGTCCTCAGATTAAGAAGTAACTGAATGATACTGTCTTTGAAGAAAAACTGAATATGAAGGAGTGCACTGATGGAAATCCTTCCCATCTATGGTCCAGGATTTTCTGGAGAATCACAAAGAGGAAAACCACCATCAACGCATTCAAGCTCTTCTGAAAAACTTGGCTGCCGAATGTCTCTGAAGATCCATTTCTTGCACTTGTATCTTGACTTCTCTCCCAAGAACTTAGGAGCTGTCAGTGATGAGCAAGGGGAAAGATTTCACCAGGATATCTGAACCATGGAGGAGAGATACCAAGGCAGGTGGGACCCAGCAATGATGGGTGACTACTGCTGGTTCTTGCAGAAGGAAGATACTTCAGCTCATAAAAGACAAAAATTAACTTCTTGTAAGTATAAAAGATCCTTACCCATGTTTTCTTATTTTGCATTCCAATATTATTTCATTTGTTAGTTTATATTCAGTGGTCTATAACTATGATGTTTCTAACTTTTTTCATTGTAAACATGTAATTAATTAATGAGTTTTAAGTTGCAATTTAATAAAATAGTCACATTTATTTTCATTTCCCCACATATGCATATTCATTGAAATTTGAAATATATCAGTCCATAATTTAAAAAAAAAAACTGTACATACTGCAGATTTTTCACATTCATATTTGAATTCAGCATCCCAAAATTAGTCAAAAACATCCTATTTGACAAATGTTATAAAAGTTTTAATTTGTTGTCCAGTATAATCAACTGTCAGCTCATTGATGGGACCCAGTACCCAATAAAGAGCCTGTACTACAAAGCACACCTTCAACCATTCAAGATGTGATAGACAATAAAAAAACAGAACATCTCTGCGGAAACTGGAAGAAATTACAAGCCTGAAAGCTTTTTACCACGCTCTTGCACACCAGATGCTGTAATTACAATTCCTTCATGTTTGAAATATTAACTCTGAATCAAACACTCAACAAGACCCTGACCTATTAATTAATAAATCGGCACTCCTGTGGAGTTTGAGTCGAAAGCAATTTTCGTGCTGCTGGAGTTGGTAAATTTTTATGACTCTGACTCTGACCTCAATATAAATTTTAATAAAATATGCTTTTGCGTGTGGCATCAATAGTAGCTATGGTGGTTAAACCACTTACATAATAAACACAATGTTTTCCATTTCAGACTGATGCCATTAATTCATTTTTTCCTTTTCAGGAAATAATTCTGATTTTTAATGTACATTTAATTTCGAGTTTTCTAAATTTCATAAGTTTTAAATTTTCAAGTCTAAAACCCCTTTTACAATGGCAAAGAGAGTCCCAATGAAGTCTGCAGTTTTTGAATATTTTACAATAACCACAGATGGGAAACATTTTGTGCATCAGTGTATGATAAAAGATGATGGTGAAAAATTATGTCAAACACAAATCAGTGGTTTTAGTGGATCTGGTAAAAATGCATCAACCAGAGCATCAAATTAAAAAAAGAGGAGTCGGAGTTTTTGTGTGCTGACTTCACACCTTCCTGTGAACTAAGTGTACTCAAATACTTTAGAAAGCAGAATTGGCTTTACAAAAAAAAATCCTTGCTGAAATTGTGGAACATTTAAATTGTAGATATTAAATTAATTTTAATAATTATTTTAAGCTGCTCTTAGCCATTTCAAAAATAATCAATCTATGCAGCATGACTTGCAAACTAGACAATTTCCATTAAAACTTAATATTTTTAAAACTCTTTAAATTTCATTTTTCCTGACCTTATATTATAAATTCACTAAAAATTATTGGAATATAAAATTACAATCCAATAATTGTAAGCTAACTCACTTTAACATGGCTTCTTTTGCTTGCTCTTCACTGATGTCTTCCTCAGCACTGTAATCAAGAATACTCTTTACTCCAAAGGAATGTAATCGTTCCAGTTTTGGCTTTATACTATCAGGATCTTCACCAGCAACAAAATGTCCATAAAATGTATGGCGCATAATGAATTTGAAAAGCCTTGGTCCAAGAATTTTTCTGCTGCGTTTCATCAGCTGAAAAAGAAATTTTATTTGCATTTCTTATCTACAGGATTCTACAGATTTAAGAAATTTACATAAAAAATGAACTGTTAAATCACATGCAAAAAACCTATAATGTATATCTGGATGCAAGAGACAAACATTATCAGAGATCAAAAATGATCTCTGAGAGGCAAAAATATAAATTTGAGCTTCAGAAGACAGTTTTTTATTTAATTTGTCAGGACAAAACTGAAAGTTCACAACGTTTATGATTTATGTATTTTCTTTTACAAAATCTACAGTCTAATGTTATCAGTGAACATAGAATGAAAAAAATCAAAGGTTTTTATGACATTTCTGCAAGTCTCCATGGTTAATAAAATGCCAGAAGCTTTTCAAGTCATAATTGCACTACAATCAGTGGTAATCATAAGGAAGGGGTCATGAACACCTACAAAGACTTGCAAGTTCGTTTTTTGCCATTCCAATAGCCAGCCATTTTTGCATTCCTGTAGGGACTAGGTAGTCACTGTAAGGAAAGCATGCACCAATCTCCTGTGATGGTGCATAACACCAGCCAGGCCTAGCACCTAATGTCCGACCCCGCCTTCTCGGGGTGCAGACCGTTAGTACCTTTCAAAAGAGATACTCTCTTGTGGAAGTGAACAGAAGGGGAGGGCTGCCAGATTAGTGTTGCCTACTGATCTGGACAACTATGGCTACCTTTCTTTTTCTTTTTTTCTACTCTGCTGAGGAGTGGTCAACCACACAGGGTCCTGGTGCTGACCATATAAACCCACTGGAATGGACTGATATATGGCTCTGAGCTTGATTATGGATCCTGATTTTGCTGCACTGGTGGGCTTCTGTGGAGATAAAATCTTCCATTGTGTTTTCTGTTTGTTTGTGGGTTGAGAGCCCCAAGTGAACAGATTCACAGGATATGTTTATCAGCTGGTGGATAATCCTGAGCAGAGGTCATCGCAGGCACCTGAACTCTTTGTTTCTACTGGCATCGCCAAATTCTACATTGGAGGAAGTCTTCCAGTGTAGATGGCTTCAGCCTTTGGTGGTGGGGGAACGGGTCTTTGCCCCATGTCTGCAATTAGGGGGCTGTTTAATATTGTCGGCATTCCCTCTCTCAATAAACATAGTTTCTTTAAACATCCCACTAACCATTTTCTCTCCGTAGGTAGTTGGAATGTGAGGACTCTACACAGAGCTTTTTCTCTTGATGTCCTCACACAAGAATTCCACCATTATAGTTTAGATATTCTCAGCTTGCAAGAGACCAGATGGATAGATAAAGGTCAGATTCTTAAAAATAATCTTAAATTTCTCTTTTCAGAGAGGGACGACAATAAGCATCACCAAGGCGTGGGTCTGCTTCTCAGCAGACACGCTAGTGATGCTCTTCTAGGATATGAGTGCATTAATGAAAGGTTACTTACAGCAAAATTTCAGACAAGCGTTAAAGACTTGAATGTTATCTGCTGTTATGCTCCCACTGAGGATGCCGATGAGGATGAGAAGGATAAATTTTATCAACAACTTCAGGATATTTTGAATTCTTTCAAGAAAGGAGATATTACCCTTGTTCTAGGTGACTTCAGTGCCAAAGCTGGTACTGACTCTGACCTTTGGGGAGGGATGATAGGTCCTTTTGGTATTGGTAGCTGCAATGGCAATGGGCAACATCTCATATTGGTAAGTAAACTCAATGGTTTCAGAATAACTAACGCTTATTACAAACACCACGACATACATAAGCACACATGGGTTTCACCCGATGGGCTGCATAAGAATATGATTGATTATATATTAATTAACAGCAAATGGGCTAGTTCTGTTAGAAATACCAGGGCATATAGGGGAGCTGAAATTGGATCTGACCATTACCTTGTTAAAAGTATCTTGCAACTTAAACTTAAAAAGTGTTGTGCTAGGGTTAAAAAATTTGCTTTTAATACTGAAGCTCTGAAAGACCCAGTTATAGCCAAAGCTTACAATGATAGGATACTTAGTCATTATGACTGTCATGGTTTGCTTAATACTGAAGTTGAGGAAGAATGGGATCATTTTAAACAGGCTTTTTGGACACTAACAGTACTCTTTTAGGAAAAAAGGAGCAGAAGAGACAGAATTATCTGAGTGATAAGGCACTTGAGCTTATTTTGGAAAGAAAGAACTGCAGGAATGTCCTTAATCAATACCCTACTAGTCCTAATAGAAAGCATTACAGAGAACTTAATAAATGTGTAAAAGATCAGTTAGCTGCTGATAAGAATCTTTGGCTTGATGGCTTGGCTGACAAAGCCAAGGAAGCAGTTAGACAGCACAACAACAGAGAGCTGTACCAGATAGTTAATGTTTTGTGTGGTGGAAAACGGATAGGTATACAGGGATTGAAGGATAAACATGGTAAGGTTATTGAAGGTGAGGATTCTGTTATGGCTAGGTGGGCTGAGCATTTCAGTGATATTCTAAACAATGCGGTTAGTTCTATTCCCATTGTTTTCAATGATGATAGATGCATTGGTGGCTTTAATGTTGGCCCTATAACACAATCTGATGTTATTTTGGATATTTATAAACTTAAACTTCATAAATCCCCAGGGGTAGATGAAATTACTACAGAAATGCTTAGAGCTGGAAATGTTTCGGTTACCACTTGGATGACTGAAATTCTGAATATCTTTTATGATAAAGGCATGGTTCCTAAGGATTTTACCAGAGCTATTATTATCCCTATTTTCAAAAAAGGTGATTGCAGGTCTTGTGATAACTATAGGGGCATCAGCCTACTCTCTGTTCCAGGTAAAGTTCTTTCCATGATTGTGCTTAATAGAATTAAGAATCTGGTTGACAGTCAATTGCGTGATGAGCAATGTGGATTCAGAAGTGGTAGGGGATGTGTGGATCAGATATTTTCACTTAGGCAGATTCTTGAAAAATGTTTAGAGTTTCAGAAACCTTTGGTTGATAGCTTTGTTGATTTCAAAAAGGCTTTCGACTCTGTTGATCGTCATAATTTGTGGTTGATTATGAAATCATATGGTATACCTGACAAGTTAGTTAACATAATGAAAGCTCTCTATAATAACACTGAGTCATGCGTGAGAGTTGGTAAGGCTTGTAGCAATCGGTTTAGCATTACTTCTGGTGTTCGACAAGGGTGCATTTTGTCTCCTTTTCTCTTTAGTTTGGTTATTAACTATATTATGTGAAATTCACTTCAAGGGAAAGATTTTGGCCTTAAATGGACTGGAGATACGAAAATTTCTGATTTAGATTATGCTGATGATTTAGCCCTTTTGGCTAATGATGTTGATGAGATGAACTCTTTCATTCGAGCTGTTGATGAGATGAACTCTTTCATTCGAGCTGTTGATGAGACTGGTAGTAGAGTAGGTTTGGTTATCAACAGAGAGAAAATTAAAGTGAAGAAAATTGGTCGGCAGGCTGTGATTCAATTAATCTGAATGGTTGCAGTCTTGAGCAGGTGTCACAGTTTAATTACCTTGGAAGCTATGTAACTGATACTGGTGGTGTGCGGCATGAGATTAACAGACGAATAGGGATTGCTTCCGGGACTTTTAAGAATCTATGGAGAGTGTGGAGAAATAGGCATATACACCTAAAGACTAAAATTAGACTGTATAATAGTTTGGTTCTTTCTAGGGTTAGTTATGGTAGTGAAACTTGGACACTTTGTAAACAAGATAACAGGAAACTAGATGCTTTCGATTCCAGATGCTTACGCAGTATCTTGGGCATTAGGTGGTTCAACTTTGTAACTAATGATGAGGTTAGGCAAAGGAGTTTGCAACCTCCTTTAAGAAGCATATTGTGCAGAGAGAGACTCCGTTGGTTTGGCCATGTTGCCCGTATGAATAATTTTAGATTAGCGAATAGGCTTATGAACAGTGTGCCTAAAGGCCTCAGAAAGAGGGGGAGACCTAGGATGCGGTGGGCAGACAATGTCAAACAGGACCATGTTAGAATTGGTGTGCAGTGGCCAGATGCAGTAGATGTAGCTCAGGATAGACTTGCTTGGAGAACTAAATTGCACGATCTGGTTGGACCTCCATAGCCCATGGCTGCTTGAGGATGATGATGATGGTACACATTTTCTTTTCCAGGAAGGAAAACCCCCAACATCATTAGTACCCCAGAGATCAAATCAAAAGCTTTTAAAAGGGATCTTGATTACTAAATAATTCATAGTAAAGAGGTGATTTCTCAACTACAAAACCCTTCATGGCTGCTACAGATTAGAGACTTATGACAGCCCCTGATTCTAATCAATTTTTCTCTTGAGTGGTGCCATATTCTCATTTGATAATAACTCTTTTTAAACAGATTCTTGATTATGAGATTGCATTTTTTTCTTTTCTCGTTTCATATTTAAAAAATCGTTTATTTATGCTCTGAATTACTTTTACTTTTTCATTAACACAAAAATTTGTGTTTTAGTGGTATTTTTATTACCCTATTATTTTTGATTTGTTAATAATGCTTAAAACAGCCTTGTAAGAAAACTAAAAGTTAACTTAATTAAAATTTTTTTGAATATTTTCTTTCTTAGATCTAGAAAATTTCTTGACATTAAAAACTTTAATTGCTTCACTTTTTAGTAATATTTTTCCAAAATAGACTTTTGATTTGCATATGAACTATAGAGTGTTACTACGGTATGTAAAAAAAAAGTGCAAAAATAAGTAAGTTTAAATTCCCATTTTTTTTTTTTCGTTTCATTTCATAAAACAACTTTTTTTATGACAGTGAACATTTAAAAAAAAGCTTAAAGGACAAATGAGTGTGCATACCTCTATGCAACATTCAATGTGATGCCTTTCGTGTATTTGGGGGCAGTGCTTTCCTAAACCCCACCATTATTTGTCAGACACCCAGTATTTCAAATTAATTAGCAATAAAAAAAATCTCAATATTATAAATCCATTTTTTATTTTGAAACAATTTAAATATAATATTGATAATTAAAACCGTTCTAAAACAAAAGCATAAATTCAGCTGTGAAAACTCATGATGGGATATAGTTTTGTGCAGTATGGTGAGCAACATATGTTACCATTTATATTACGGAATAGGACATGACATGCTAAAAGGTTAATCACCACTTTAGCATATATTGCATTTTCTAGTACAAATATCATAGTCCACATGTGAACAAAGTGCTCTTAAATGTAATGAGAAAAAGATTCTAAAAGAAAAGTAAATGTTCAGAACAAGAATTTATTATGAAAATCATTCAAAGTAGTCATCGTGGACTCTATATTACTTGTTATACCTCTATTTTAATCATTGAAAGCAGTCTCGAAAATTCCTCCCAAGTTATTTCCTTTCATCTTGATTTTTAACTTCAGAAAGAAAAAGTCAGTTGGAGAAAAATCTGGCAAATGGCAATGGAAATCTCGGTAACCTGTTTCCTGTTAAAGAATTCTTCAAACATTTAATGCATTCAAAAGAATGTTACTGACCATCTCTAGGAAATAACTTTGGAGGAATTTCAAGAATGCTTTTAACTATTAAAAGAGAGGTATAACAAGTACATTAATAGAGTCCCATAAGATTATTTTGAATGATTTCCACAATAAATTCTTTTTCTGAACATTTGGCTTTTGTTTCAGAGTCTTTTTCTCATTACTTTTCAGATGCACTGTGTCTATCTCACAAAGATAGCTTTCGTAACCACGAAACAATTTTTATATTTGGTGTAAAATGTTTCACCATCAGAACAGTAAAATTTAAGTAGTAAACAGATTTAACCTTTCCAGTGTCCAGTACATCTGTATACGTTCGCAGAATTCAAAATGAGATGCCACGGACCTATATATCCATTTTTAGTACAACATAGAAATTGATTTTTAAAAAAATAAAAATTACTATTTTTAAATATTTTACACATATCTTAAAAAATATACACTGAAGAGCCAAAACATTATGACCAGTGCATCTTTTATGCAAATCAAAGCAACTGCAGGTAAATGACAGTGCATGTGAAGATCATGAAACAGTATAAATAACATCCGATACTAAGCTCTGTTAATCAGTATTTTTCTTAAGATGGGTAAGGCAGCAGACTTAAATGAGTTTGACAAAAGTCAAATTGTAATGGCCAGATGGCTGGGTTAGAGCATTTCCGAGACGGCAAGGCTTGTGGGGGGTGCTCACCATGGTACCTTCAAAAAGTGGTCCAAAGAGGGAAAAACCACGAACCACAGGCATGGTGTGGGCCGACCATGGATCATGATGCTAGAGGTGAGCAAAGGCTAATCCCATGTGGTAGGTACAAGCCAATAGAAAGGATACTGTGGTGCAACTTGCCCATAATTTGAATGCTGGTGATGGTAGTAATGTGTCACATAGTATATCAAACCCTGCTGAAAAGGGGCTGCATAGCTGCAGGTTGCTCCGAGTGCCCATGCTAACCTTGGTTCACTGTCAAAAGCACCTACAATAGGCACATGAGTATTAAAACTGGACCTTGAATGATTGGAAGGTCATCTGGTCTGATGAATCTCTTTCCTGTTGCACCATGTGGATGGCTGGGTACGTGTATGTTGCTTACCTGGGGAAGTGTTGGCACCAGGATGTACTGTGGGATTAAAACAAGCTGGTGGAAGAAGTGTAATGCTTTGGGCAATATTCTGCTAGGAACCCTGGGTCTAATTCATGTGCAGGAAATCATGAAGTCTACCACCTACCTAAACATTATTGCAGATTAGGTTCATCCATTCAAGACAATGGTATATATCCCTCTAGTAGTGCCTTCTTTCAGCAGGATAATATGCATGCCACACTGCACAGATTGTTCGAGAATGGTTCACAGAACACAAGGAAGACTTTCAGGTATTGCCCTGGTCTCCAAATTCCCCAGACATCAATTCAATCAAGCATCTGTGGTATGTGTTGGAACAGCATATTTGATCTGCAGTGGCTCAACCACATAACTTATAAGAGTTAAAGGATCTGCTGTTATCCGTCGGTACCAGATACCACAAGACACCTTTAAAAATCTTGTAGCTTCCATGCCTCACTGGGTAAGAGCAGTTTTGGCAGCACATGAAGGACCAACATCATATTAGACAGGTGGTCGTAATGTTTTGGCTCTTCGGTGTGTAATTCAGGCTTGATAAATAACATTTTCTTTTTTTCATTTGATGCATATTTTATTAAACTACATCATAAATAACTTGTTAAAGCCATCTGAATGCCATATTTTAGAAGTGATATAAGGTATTGCCAATTTGTTTGTTAACAATGCTCTATGCAGAAGCAATCCTCTAATTTAAGCTAATCTCTTTCTACAATGTTCAAATTTTTTAATAAAAATAAAAATATTTTACCTTAATAAAATTCAGAATTAAATTCTCTTTAATTTGGTATATAACATGACCTATTTCTGTTGATTAGTTATTTATTAAAAGTACTAAAGTTGACTTGTTTATTGGACTCTGCAACAAATCTGAACTTTTCTCAAAGTATGGTATGGAGAAAAAAATTATAAAAGAAGAGAAATAATATTTACTTGAAACCAAAAAAATAAATTTTTCCATTATTCAAAAATAAATAGTCTTTCTATTCATGTGCATTATAATCATTTCTGTCTATTAATTTTTTTTAAATAAATTTTTATTTGTGTTGCCAGATGCATTTTTTTACTACATGACTCTAAAAAAGTCCTATTAAAATAAAATTTGTCATCTTTTTCATTAAATATTTTATTTTTAGAAAAATCAAGAATTAAATGCTGATTAATTTGGCATATAACATGCCATAATTCCTTTCATTAGTTATTTGGCAAAAAGTTCTAATTGAAATTTGTTTTTGGCTGAGCATAGGGAGAAAATAGCTTGGACTCTGGATGGAAACCAGTTTTTCAGGCTGGACACTGGAAGGGTTAAGGAGTTTAACATGAAAAGAGCATAGTTAACTTGAAATTTCAAGTAATGAGAAAAACATAAATTAACCCAATACAGTCAGAGTTTTTCTCATGCCTTGTACAAAGAGACAGATTATAAAGGCCTCATATAATTAATTCTTTAGTGTCAGAAACTGATTAATGAATTTTCAGAAGATGAATGAGTTTTCAGAAGTCACTACAAATGAACTTGCAACATTTTTTATGCTTACCTACCATTTTTTCCTTTTAATTTTTAAACTTTTTGTTTAGAATTAAATACTTTCTTTTATTATTTAAACTATTTCCTTCATTAGTTGTTCTGTTCATAAATTGAGTTGCATATTTAGAGAAAAATATGTTATAAGGGTTAGATGGCAAGCAGCAGCTTGAGAGGGTATTTATTATTTTTATAAGGGTTAATCATTATTGTTAAATAAAACTAATGGCATTGGTTTCAATCTTTGATCAATTTTTAAAAATAGAAAAAATATAAAGAATTAAATTGAGACATTTAATTGTGATTGAATGAGTCAGTCTGGCACAAGTTAATTGTTGTGATAATCTTGGCATGATACATTTCCTCAGAATGTTTTTAGAAATATTTCTTACACTTTTCACACTGAAAGTGTATTTCACATTTCTATCTATTGCTTCACTCACACAATAATGTTATCTCTTTCATTACAATGAATTGATGGACTCCTCATACAACATTTTGGCCAGGATCTAATTTTCTGCCCAAAATTTGTCCCCATTGCAAGTACCTCTGGTTTTGTCCAGTAAGTTCTTTTGCTGTCTTTAAATTGAAGTCTTACCAGTTACATCCCCAGATTATGTGAAGAATGTTTTATGATGCTCAGTTTTGTTTTATTCTACTCAGAACCATTGTGTTTGAAGACTGCAAGAATTTATTCAACATCTATCAGGCTGTAGAACAAGTACAATGGCCATTTCTAGCACCTCTTTTACAGATGCACATTCTCACCATTTTGGTCAACGTTGTCCAACCTTTTGGTTCGCATTGTAATATGTATTTATAACAGGTTTTTTTTTCATTGTTCCTTACCATCATTATGAGCTTACCATCACTGATGGTCTGTCAAACACATAAATTCCATTTGGTTTCTCCTTTGTTATATAACACAAAATTGTTACCAGAGGTTTCTGACTGCTAGATTGGTAAAAGAACATTCAGAAGAATATAAGGCTCTTCCAGTTGTATCTTTCATCTTCTCAAGTATATATTTCCTGTTAGATTGCAGTAAGGCTGGATCTAGTGAGAAGCCCCCTTGAGAATATTAGTCAGGTTAATGGAGGCAAAAAATGCATATTTCATGAATTTTCCAAGAATATTTTTAAAGACCTCTTTAATGGAGGGCAATATGTTATACTGCAATAAACTCTAGTCTCTTGCCCCCCACACCTTACCCTTTTGTAGCTCATTTATTTCAGATCTGGGAATGAATTGTAATATACCTATAAGAGTCACTTTACATTCAATATATAGATTTAGCTTCTGCTAGATTCACTGAAGATCTACTGTACTGACCTACGTGATCAATAGATCTTCAATCAGTCATGATATTCTAACCTGTATTTTTATTGGTGTCGTGAATGTTTCAATTAACACCAAAGGACTTTTCTCTGATCTTTCTATCTTTTCCATCATACGCTTCCATCTCCTGATGCAGTAAACATTGGTGATTGACAACATTCTTATCAACATTCATACTTACAAGAATTGCTTAAATACTTTGAATAGGAATCTGCCTCTAAATAATGAAAGCACTTCATTTAGTTTTATGAGGACCTAGTTGACATATATGCCATAGTCATGTGTATGAAGAGTTTGGTTTTTAAAATAATTCTTGTTTTGATGCTAACCAGTAATTTCACAGTGCTCATTTTTGTACATCTACATATCATCAGATCAAATTACAGACAGTAGTAATTAGTTTATGGAACCCATCATATACCTTTATAAATAGCTCTGCTAAGTATACTAGACCAGAGATCTTGTATTGAAATGGTAGTATTATAGTATATATCCATAAAAATAAACAAACCAAGAAATGCATCTCATTTTCTAATGAAAATATTTTAAAAATACCTATCTTTCTATTGCACCCTAGAAAGAGAAAATAAAACATGTTGATGGTGCAATCAGTCCCTGAATTCATATTCATTCCAAAGAAAGATAGGGCACTGGCAATTTTGTAAAGTAGGTAAATCAGTGTCTATCTTCCTTTGAAGTGAATACGAATTCAGTGATTGATTGCACCATCAATATGTTTTAGGTTTATTTTCTACATTTTAGGATGAATATTATTTTTTTTTTTATTTTTGAATTTATTTATATATATTGTTTTGCCACTAAAAACACCTACCTTCAGAAACTTTCATTTGATATATGGCTCGTAAACATTCCCCACATTTTTCCTCTTCCTTTTTTGGAGTCGTGTTTGAGATAGTCCATGACAATGAAGATGTCACAAGCTTCAATTCAAGATATAACTCATTAAAGTCAACCCCCCTAAATTTCCATCCCATTTTTGGGTAAGGGAGAACGGTGGGGGGCATAATTCGAAGTAGCCTACAATGGTCCTCAAATAAACTTTCATTTCACTCATAACTCAAGGCTCTCACATTCAGAAGATATAGCAGAAAGACTTTCACATTTTCCTTACCTTATGGTGGGGAAAGAAATCATGGATGTACATTTTTATTGTTTACATTTATTATTATTATTGTATTGTGCACAATTTTCCCTAGATCACAAGCATTCATATGACATATAACTTGCTACATTTGGCCCTTGCATTCTGAAGATATATCTCTAGAAAGAAGATGTAATGTAAAAATCATTTTTAAATTTCCCCTTTTTTTTTGGGGGGGGGGGGGGTAAGAAAGAAGAGGAAGAATTTTTATAACCTGTCACACTCCCCAAGTCACAAGATCTCATTTGATGAATAGCCTGTTACTTTTGGCCCTTACACTCCAAAGATATAATGAAGCAATCATTTTCATATTTTCCCTTTTTTGGGGGGAGAGAGCAAGGGGGGTCAATTTTTTTATATCCTATGACATTCCCCATGTCATAAGCTTTCATTTGATGCACAGCTTTTTACCAATATAGCAGAACAATAATTTTCTTATCTCTCTGTAGGGGGGGGGGGGGTATTTTTTTTATAGCCTATGACACTCTCCACATCATGAAGTTTATCCATTGCATTTAAAAGATATAGCGGAACAACTATTTTGATAAAATCCATAAACAAACAAACTGACAAAGGATGAGCAATAAGTAATAGGAGATAGGTAAAAATAAAAAATATCAATTTAATTTGTTGAACCTACATTAGTATGGATGATAATAATTACTGAAGTAAGACACTTTTAAAGGCATCATAGACATTGTCAGAAGTCCTTCATTAGTTAGACTTGTCAACTGGCAACAACTGTTTGCAAAACTTTACAAGTCTGTCTAGGCAGACTACTTACATACTCTCTGCCAGATCTTGAACCCTTACAGGATCAAGTTTGTTTTTCTCTAAATAAGCAATTTCTGAGCCTTATTATGAAACAACTAATGAATGAAATAGTTTACATTACGTACAAAAAAGAGCATTAATTTCTGAACAAAATATATATATATAAAAATTAAAAGGAAAAAAATGGTAGTATGCATAAAAAATATGTTGAAGGTTCATTTGTAGTGATTTTTGGAAACTAATTATTCAGCTTCTGACACTAAGGATTAAACTAATTTATTCCAGTTGGCTTCCTTATTTACTGAAGCATTATCAGCACTATTAGTGATCACTAGGATATTCACAGCTCTAAACATATTCTCCCTTTCTCGATTAGAGTTTTATCACTTTCAAACACTTCCGCATGATCATTATTACTTATTTCATTTTCAAATGAAAATGAGATCCAATAACTAGTTGATGCCACTACACCAATGGTTCTCAAAGGGTGTGCTGCAAAATTTCAGTTGATATTGCGGATAAAAGGAAATTTATAAACCATTTTGTTGCTACTTTCTGCCATTGATTCCTTATTTAATTTTTTCCATTTAATCAAATACTTATCCATATTAAATCTTCATGTTAAAGCCAAAATTAACACAAAAGCATATAATAGGTATGGAATATGCAGTAACCTCAATACACATCAGAATTTAAACAGAATAGGTCTGCATTTACACACTCCACAGAAATTGCTATTATTGAAGGCAAGCTGCAGTTTATTGTTTACTTCCTATTACACTGTTAATGTTTTACTTCAGTATACACATGCGTGAGTCTCCATAGTGTTGACAACATAAATATTTAGTGTGCCAGGAGTATTCATGCCAAAAAATAGTGTGTCATGAATGAAAAAATTTGAAAATCACTGCACTTACACAGTGATTTGATAACATTTCAAATGCAAAAACAAAATATGCAAATCTGCAACTGACAGATTAGTGTTGCAATATGAGAAAAAGTTAATTTCCCAGTAAATTCAAGATGTTTCCACACTTTTTTTCCTACTGTTCAAAAAACATATTAAATAATACCAAACATAAAAATATTAATATTCAAAATTTAATTTAAAATGCATCTTTTACGAAGTCTTTTAAAATGCATCTCACCTCAAAATTTTGCTAATATCTGTGAAATAACGAAATGGATATAAATATCGATTTATTATACAATTAAATGAAACATCCTTATAAACTAGTAATTTTTCATTAAAAACTGGTGTATACACCTCACATCTACCTGTTTGGATTGTGAGGGTAAGAGCAAAATATTTCATTAGCTTATACTTCAGTATTTACAAAAATCTTGTTTATACGCATGAAAAATTTAATGTATTTTCTGTTTATTTTGTCCTTAAAACAACAACAAAAATCACGTAATCGCGAGATAACGCTATTGCCCTGACACCGAGGCAGCATACTATATGACTTCATCAGTATCACGATACAACTATGACAACAAATGCACGTGCGGGAGAAATGCGTATACCGACAACGGCGTCGTCACAACAATCGATGGTAGAGAATGGCGAAAACAGACGCCAGACTTCTGGCATGCTGCCAAAACCACTAAACATAGTTATGACGAAATTGTATTGACTGCTGAAATGCTAACTGGGTGACGCCTTTATTCTTGTTCTACTTCTACTATCCTAAATGTATTTATTGAGCATATTGACGCATTCCGCCGCATAAATATGAAACATTATTCACGAATTTAATATATTCTTAAGAAAACTGTTTGAAATATCACCCAACAAACTGCTACATGAATGTTTTTTTGGACAAGCGCTTTGATATATCTCTAACTAGTTAATTTTAAGCTATATTAATAACGTAAATAGGGCGTATTCAAGAGAAAATTACTCGGCGTAACCTGCCCCCCAAACACCAGCTGCCATAGAAATGAAGTATGGCGCCGACTGCAATACCGAAATACACCACATTTGAAGAATATAACAGTAGTTACTAAAGAAAAACATCTAGATTCCCTATGTTAAGAACTTGTCTTCCTATCGCTTTCGCGAGGCATTTGATACTTTGTTGGTCTGCCGATTTTATCAATAGCTGTTCCATATATTCCCACCCAACCCGGTGGCCGATCACAACGCCTATTACCAAATAAAACTTATAACGAAGGGAATCTCACAGGCTATTAAAAAACTATCCTCCATCTTCTCTGTAAAAGAGGCGAAATATGCAAAAGATTGTTCCCTACATCTTCTGAATACGAGGGTCGAGCATAACAAGTTATACGTCAAATGAAAGCCTGTGCTCTCACGTTGTCTCGTTCTTCCCCTCCCATTCCACACCCCCTCCCCCACCTCCACAAGAGGCAAAGAAATTTATGAGAAATCCACTTTAACAAAATATATTACAAATGAAAGCCTGTGACTAAGAGAATGCCATTCGCTACCTCATATTACGACGGCCTTTTACAGCCCTAAAAGGTGAGGGAAAATTAACTGGAGCCATTCGTAACGAGTTAGTTGCCAAATGAAAGCTTATCATGCATAACAGGGGGTTACACTTTTTAGCATCGGGCCGAATAGAAAAATATTGTTTGCTGTGGGTCAACAGTTGGGAAGAAGATGCAATAAAAAGAACAAAAAAGTTTAACTTTGTTTATTATAATTTACTTGTCATATGTATAGATGCAAAATAAAAAGAAATATTTGAACGCCAAAATTGAAGTTAGTTTGTCGAAGATGGGATGGGACTGGATCCCAGAAATGAGCTGATAAACAATTGACTTCGACGACAATATAGCCCAGCGCTGTCCAACTAGCGGCCCCAAGTTGGACAGCGCTGGGCTTTTACTTTGAACGCAACTTTTACTCACGCGCAAGTTTTTACTTTGAAATTTTAAATAAATATCTGTAATCCACCTTATAATTTTTTGTCATATTGATTGCATATCAAGTTACTCATTCTATTTGCAATTATTATTGCATTATTTCAACTTACTCATTCTGTTCTTATTGCCCAACAAATACGACCACAATGCTCCCAATAAATTTATTAAATATTTGATAAGGTTTAGAAAATTTATATTGGTTTATTATTACTTATTATTTTTCGTATAAATAAAATAATTTTTTGAGGTGACATGAACTGACTTTTCAATTACCTATCCTGTCCTATTCTTTTTTTTTTGGCCCGCGAAATATTGGCGAAAGAAAAAATGGCCCGCGGTCTTAGAGAAGTTGGACAGCACTGAAGCCGATTTTGTCAAGAGCTGTTCCATATATTCCAACCCAACCCAGTGGCCGATCACAACGTCTATTACCATAATTAATAAATAAATAAATACCCCCTCAAGTAGCTGCTTGCCACAGAGGTCTGACAGGAGCCTGTCAGTTTATATGCCATAGTAGGAGATCTGAGAGGATGGCAGGACCTCAGCAGAAAAACGACACACACATCCATGCCTAAATCCGTATATTATTTATATTATTAAAACATTACATATATATTATTAAAACATTACATATATATTATTAAAACATTACATATATATTATTGTATATTATTAAAACATTATATATATATATCATTGTATATTATTAAAACATTATATATATTATATTAAAACATCGCATATTTTTTGTATATTATTAAAACATTATATATATATTATTAAAACATTATATATACATTAATTTTATATATTATTAAAACACCATTCACTTTAACAGAGCGAAATAAAAAAAAATTATTTTACATTAGCCTTCCCGTGGCCGAGTGGTTAGCACGCTTGGCTACTGATCTAAGGGACCTGGGTTCGAGCCCCGGAATTAGGCATGGATGTGTGTGTCGTTTTTCTGCTGAGGTCCTGCCATCCTCTCAGATCTCCTACTGTGGCATATAAACTGACAGGCTCCTATCAGACCTCTGTGGCAAGCAGCTGCTTGAGGGGGTATTTATTTTTTATATTTTTATCCAATTTTTTCACGGGCCGGATAAAATTCTTAAATGGGTGTCGGAGTTTGTGCACTCCTGACGTAGAATAACAACTGAAGAAAACAATTTTCCTCTCCAAAGCAGACTTTTTAACTTAAAACATCTTCCTACATGTGTACGGTGATCATTCGTCCTACATTTTATTCGACAGCCCTATATTTTACGGAGTTCTCCTATATATTTATTAAAAATTCAGAAACATGTTTTATAACTTTTTTTCTGTTGTCTTTTAAAAGTCCTATATTTTTTTATGCCAAATGGAAAACGATCTGTTTTGCCACTAATTTTGATCGATTTTTCTTATTATTGTTCATGTGATTGAAAATTAATAACACATAACTATAACAGTTTTAATTCTGAATTAATTATACTAAACTGTTAAACAATTCTTGTAACTGTGTGAACCGTTGACAAAATAAAAGCTATTTCATTGATACTTTTTTTTTATGTTTTTGAATTTTTTTTTGCTTTTTAAATAAAATTAATGTAGGCATATCATTTTTTTTATTTTTGAGCTTTATTGAATATTTACCATTTTTCGAGGAATTTGAAATTGATGAACAAGTAGTATTAATGATAAAAATTTCCAAAAAATATATTTTTCAACAAATGTCTTACATTTTCCTCGACAAAAAATGGTCATCGTAAATAGGTGCCCTAAAAACGGGTTGGGGAACGACCCTAGGGGGGAGGATAGAAAAAAATTGTTGTATTCCAATAAAAGATAAGTGTATATTTATCTATATATTGTACTCTAATCAATTTATTAACACAAACTATATTATCTGTACGTTATACAATAGATATTATAAGAGTTGGGCAGTGATATACCGGACAGCTTTTAGCACACGGAGCCATGGCTTTACGTCCCATCCGACAAAAGGCGGCCTTAATCTGAAAGCTGGCACAGTAGGAACTCGAACTTGGGTTGTTTTACCTCTGAGTGGCACTTTTTTCTAAATACAATAGGCTAATGGCAGGTCCAACGGTAGCCTCCCGTCAAGGTCATCCAGCGTGTTCTTTAACGTGCACAGGGTATGGCTCTCCCGCACACGGGGCCAGGGCTAAACGTCCCATCCGACGGAATGCGGCCTTTCCAAGCACATCGGTGTCCCCTACTGACCATGGGCAGGGCGAGGAGTTTTGCGGAGAAATTCCGCTGACCCAGCTGGAACTCGAACCTGGGAACTGCAGATTACGAGCCTGGTGACCATTGGTTTATCGGATGGGGGAGGGGAGACTGAGCCTCCCCTTCCCCATCCGATAAACGGCAACCTTTGCAAGCCCAATATCTCCTTTCTCACAGAGGGCAGAGAGGGTTAGCGGAGGAAATTCTCAACACATGTCAGTTGGGACTCAAACCTGGGAACTTAGATTACAAGTTTGGAGAGCTGCCAATTGAGCTAACCCCCCCCCCCCCCCGAAAAAAATAATTGTAAAGTAAAAATTAAACATGTCACTGATAAAAATCACTTATTCAATTCATATTAACTTTAAAAAATAGGGAACTAGATTTTTTTTTTCTCAATTAGCAAGAGAAACCAGTTTGGAAGTGCTATCGACCTTTGAAATTACTCAGAACAGAGTAAATTATTTCATCATTAGCATGTTTTACTTTTTGACACACATAGGACGATGGATATTTTTCTATTAGTTTTAGGGGGCCGCGTGTCAACGGCTTTTCGGTTTTATACGATTTAGATATCCTTGAACTCGAAAAAATATGGTCTTCATAATGCCATTTGTCAGTCCATGTAGCGCCTGAATGGTTCACGCTGCTGAACTGAAGTTTGATACTGGAACATAATTTTTTCCATGTTATGCGAATGTGAATCTGGTGACATAATGATAAAAGTAACTGTAATAGAACAATTTTACAAAATAGCAATTTTCGTATAAATAGTTCCGATTTTCATCAAATTTGTTTATTCAATCACGATTAATGCATTGTCTGATGGTCCAAAGGCAACTAGTTATTAGTAATATACATTCAGCGGCAACTTTATTAGGTATAGTTCCAAATCAATAATACAGAACTCAGTAACTTCTTAAACTTATTTTGTTTTTAAAAAAAACGGCCTAAAACAACTTAAAGATATCAATAAAATCTATTTAAACTTCGATTTAACAATATTTGTTTGGTTTTGAAATATTTAATAGCAACAATAGTCAGTTTAAATAATTGTTCCGAAAAGTTATAAAAACAAGTTAAAACGAAAGAAATAACAGTTATATTTTTAGCAGTTCGCGTAATAATTATGTCAACTTTTGCCATTTTGAATAATTTTTGAATAACTTGCTGAATATTTGATTGAAATTTTTAAATTGTCTTCAGTCACATTTTTTCATAAAAATCTTATTAAAGAAGTTACTGTTGATATAACATTGGAACTGTAGGTTCTTTACATAAGATAGCTCGTTACGTTCAGTCATCATAACAATGGCTCTCAACCAGAGGTTCTGGCCACCCGCCTATCCAACCATAACTAAATGTATTATCGCATAGGAACTACTTATTATGAAGCAATCACTGCTTCCACCATTCACATATTATTTTCTTAATTTCAACTTACGCCAAGTAGCTATCCTAAGAATTGTGCGTATTTAACAAACCTTTTAGAGTAGCAGTCTCCAAACTTTTTGATCACGCACCCCTAACATCAGCAAAAAAAAAATAGCATGCATCTCCAATAGGTATGAAGATATATTTATAAGTATGCAACGGGAAGAAGATGAAAATAAAAATATAATTAATGAGATTTAATGGGAATATTAAATTATAATTTTTAAGAGAGATGTGGCAGAATATGTTTCATAATTCTGAAAATCTTGGTTTGACACTTTGTAATACAACGATTAGGCGTCCTGTTCTAAGTTCGATATCGATACTTGGTTTTAATGCCTATCATAGAATAATAGGGTTACACCGTGGCAACAGTGCTCTCTCTCTCTCTGCGCTCCTCTACATGTGCCCAGACATTTTTATGAAACTAAACAGTCTCGCGAATGTAAAATGACCCGAAATTTAAATATATTAGCAAATATATATATATATTTTATTTTCCCTTGTATTTTTTCTGGATATTTAAAACCTTTCAAAAAACAAATGATAAAGTAGAATCATTAAATTTTGTTTCGCACGCCCATGGATCGTCATGTGACCCCTAGGGTCGGGCAACCCACTATGGAGACATTGTTTTAGAGGAATAATTCATGCACATGTCAAAAGAGGTTATGTATTCAAAGTTATAGCATTCAGCTTTTCCTGAAAACAAATGACTGATACCGGTCTGAAATGAACACTGGTTAGCATACAGTACAAAAGTAGTCATGAAAATCGGTCAGTTGACAATACAGTACTTTCTCGATTATCTGAGTAGTTTCTACCAAAAATATCAATTTTTTTTTATGAAAATTTACTCTGTGACATCATAATTAAATTTCTTTTAACTCAGATAGTTAACATTTTGTTTCAGGGCCGAACTTTGCTGTTCTGAGGCCCTAAACTATGGCAAGTTTAAGAAGCTCAAAAAATCTGAAACCTATACATATTTACCATTCTAACTGAAAAAATACCCCCTCAAGCAGCTGCTTGCCACAGAGGTCTGACAGGAGCCTGTCAGTTTATATGCCATAGTAGAAGGTCTGAGAGGATGGCAGGACCTCAGCAGAAAAACGACACATACATCCATGCCTTACCCGGGGCTCGAACCCAGGTCCCTTAGATCAGTAGCCAAGCGGGCTAACCACTCGGCCATGGGACGGAAAGATTAAAAAACAAACATGAAAATGGCGGGGTAAAAACATTATACAAATATATCTACAGCTAAGATGAACATGGTTTGTACAATACATTAATTTAAATATTCAAATGCTTTTTACATGACACAGTAAAACTTGAAATTCATTTTTTGAGGCTCCCTCATATCGTGAGGCCATAAGCTGTAGCTTAGCTTCTGCGTAAGTACGTCCCTGTTTTGTTTGTAACTTTGTAACTCTTATGAGTTGCATCCTTGATAAGGTTTATACTATGTAATAATAATAATAATAAAATAAATACCCCCTCAAGCAGCTGCTTGCCACAGAGGTCTGACAGGAGCCTGTCAGTTTATATGCCATAGTAGAAGGTCTGAGAGGATGGCAGGACCTCAGCAGAAAAACAACACACACAACCATGCCTTACCCGGGGACTGACTTTAAAAATTAAACTTAAATAACTTGTAGATTGGCCACACCTCCTTTATTACCGCATGTAATCAACGCCAAACAGTCTACAAACTGTTCCAATGGGTGAGTGGTAGCGCACTTGGCTACAGATCAACGGAATCTGGGTTTGATCCTTGAAAAAGGGATGGATGTTTTCTTTCTCACGTTGTCTTTCACCTTATTTATGAATCTTCTCTATGGCATAAAGCCCACTATATACACAAACTTTTTCCTTTCATGACAAGCTAATGCCACTCACCACCTTAATTGCTGCTGTGGCATGTGAACACTAATTGATTTGCCTCCACACTGGACATTTCTGCTTTCATTCAAAATGCGCACAATTTCCTCATTGTAGATGCGCTTATCAACCAGAGACACCATGTGTTTCTACTTCAACCCTCAAGGCTATGGAAGGGAAGGGCTGAGAGGGTGAAGGTGGTTAGAATTCCAACACGGAACTCCAAATTTCCCTCGAAATTTCCCGCTGTTTGCAGTGGGAAGCCTGGCTAAGCTCATTTTGGGGGCAGAGGGGATTTGGAAGGGTTGGTCTGAACTACTTATGGAATGGTGTGTAAGGAAAAAGTGTGTGTGTGTGGAGAGCCTCTTAATATACTTAATATCTGTGGCAAAAAATATTGATGAGTTTTAATCAGTTACAAACTCTTGTCAAGTTGATGGCAAGCAAGCTGCTTCAGGAGTAATTTTTTTTTCATTAAACTTCCCCATTACTTTTAATTATAATTTACAGCAACTTTGTAAATAAATTTTCCTTCCGTAGCTTCTTGCCACAGAGGTTACAGGAGCCTATCGGTATAAATATACCACAGACAAGGTCTGTGAGGTAGGCGAAACCTGAGCTAAAAGCCAACACAAACATCCATGCCTTACCAAGAGCTTGAATTCAGGTGTCTTTGATCTGTAGCGAAGCATGCTAAACCTCGGCCAATGAGACAGCTTTATGGCACACAGATATTATAAACTTATATAATACTATACACAAAAAAAATACCATTTATATTTAACTAAGTGATGAAATGTTATTATGATAAAGCCCTGCACAGATGCTACATTCGCATTTAAAAGCTCTCAGCAAATAAAAGATTAAGAAGATAAAAATTAATGCAGATAGCAGATAAAAGAGCAGATAAAAAAATTGATGTTAATGCAAATAGTGGATAAAATCTCAGATTTGATAAGTTATGCAGAAACATGAGCAATCATTACTGCATGACTGACATAGTGAAAATACCACTTCAGTTAATGGAAAAATAAATCTGATTTGAAAATTCAATGATTGTATTCATTTTAAAAGAAAATGCATTAGGATAAAGACACAAATTAAAAGAAAATTATTCTATGTGGCAGAAGTGACCTTTTTGCTGACAGAGCAGAATAAATTTAAAACATTACTACAATGTAAGTAAAAAACTGGTATTAAATGTGAAATTTCAGTAGTAATAAAAAATAAATAAATACCCCCTCAAGCAGCTGCTTGCCACAGAGGTCTGACAGAAGCCTGTCAGTTTATAGGCCACAATAGGAGATCTGAGAGGATGGCAGGACCTCAGCAGAAAAACGACACACATCCATGCCTAATCCGGGGCTCGAACCCAGGTCCCATAGATCAGTTCAGTAGTAGAGATCACTAATTTACATAACGATGTGTAGAGGGGAGTTATTGGATGACAAAAAGTCTCTTCCCATAATTCCCAATAACTGCATTTGAAAAAGCAAAATTAACTAAAAAAATTTGTGAAATTAGATTAATAAATTTGTCTAATATTTAAGAGGGTATATTTTTCCAAAATACAGACTTCTTTATCAGCATATTTTTTTCAAATAGTTATTAGTCATTAATAAACCATTACACTGATTTCTTTTACTTGCTAACATACATCAGACCTCAAGCATTTGTAGAACCTCAACAGTTATTAAGTTGCCAACATATAGGAATGCTGATAAAGTTTTGCTGATGTAGATAGAAGTTTTGCTATTCGCACAGGGTTTTAATGATAATTACACCTTTGGCTAGAAACAGTATTTAGGATCAGGCTCCCATACATCAATATTTCAACCCAAATAACACTGTGTTTACTTATCTTCTTATCTTCCTAAGCAAAGTTTTATGACTTACAAGATTTTTACTAGTCACTTGTCTCTCAAAAGAATTATTCTACGATGTTTTCCCAACCCAGTGATGGATCATAATGAGTTATTACCAAATGGAAGTTTATGACATGGGGAGTGTCAGAAGTTATAATAACTTTACCCCTTCCCCATTACTTTTTACTCTACCCCTAATAAAATGGGGAAAATACATAAATAATTGTTCCACAAACAGGTATGCCACCTCGGTGGCGTAATGGTATTGCATTGGTTCAGGGTGACACTGAAACTGCTGGGGTCCAGGTTCAATTCCTGGTGATGGATGGCATGGTCTCCGTCATAGCCTGCAGATAACCTAGTAGCTTTGAAAGTCTGATCACAAAATTTAAAAAAAAACACATCTTTCCAAAGCAATGGCCAAGTGTAACGATTTATGTATGAAACTGAAATTGTGATGTAGGGGAGTGCTAAGGCTGTAAAACATTATCACCCATATTTCTTTCCCTCAAAATAAAAGAGGATAGGCACAGATCATTGTTCCACTATATCTTCTGAAGACAGGGATTATTTATAATGAGTTTTGTGTCAAATGACAACTTTTGACTTGGGAAGTGTCACAAATACATCAACATATGCCCCACCCTTTTTTTTCATCAAAAACAAGGGAAATTTCACAGTGATCAATCACAATGATATTCTTATCTTGCTATTGCATTTTACTTGTCACTTTCCAAACTAGATGACTAATCCTAATGAGTTATGAACCAAATGAAAACTTTCAACATGGGGAAGTATCACGAGCTGTAAAACATTTACCCTCCCCACCTAATAAATGAAATGTGTAAACAACTGTTCCACTATATCTTTCAAATGTTAATTATATCAAATGAAAGCTGCTGAAATGGAGAGTGCTATAAGCTATATAAAATTTACTCCCAGGCTTTCTTTTCTCCACCCTAATCCCCAAAAAAGGAGGAATATGAACAATTGTTCAACTATATCTTCTGAGCATGTAAATAAAACAAAATTAAAAATTACTTTAAAAGCTGAAAAATTTGAATGTTACCTCAAGTGGGTTATGAAATCCATACTTCCTAACAATGTACCAGGTGCTCTGATTGTGAGTTCATACTCTACTAAAGGCAGGGGAAGAGCAACTGGTGAAACTGCACCAGGCAGCAGTTTTTTTGGGGTGGGAAATTTGCAAGTTAATGACCATAGCTGCAATAAGGCTGAATGGAGTAACTAAGACATATTCTTCAACAGATAAGTTTCAATTACTTTTCAAAATTGCGTTAAATTTCGAAAAATTGATCATTAATACCTAAGATGAACTTGAAGAAAGTAAAGTTCAATTGTTTCAGCTATTTTTCACACGTTTATGTTTACAGGAAAAAAAGTAGGTGCTATTTTTTTTTTAATTAAAAAAAATTATTTTCTATATGTACCTTAAATAAAAAAAATACTTATTTCCTATATGCACCTTAAATAATAAAAAAAAGTAAAACATGCAATGATGAAATCACTTACTGAATGTCAAAACTGGTTTCTCTTACCAATTCAACAAAAATGCCAGAACTCTACATATTTCTTTATGTTAATGCAAATTCAGTAAGTTTCCATCATTTATCATGTTTTACTGTTTTTACTTTTCAGGACACAAATAGAAAAATATGGTTTTTTTCAAATATGTCTTTCTTTGTGACATTTCAAAGTGATGCCCTGGTTATCCTTTCCGAATTCAAAATTGATACATTTTAGAATACAGAATAATGGCAGTTTACATTAACTTAAAAATAGCTATTTCCTTCAGTTTTGGTGATTACTAAAGAAAGCGCATATCTGAAAATTTCTGTACTTCAACTAATAATTTCCTGCAACAAAAAATTGATCTGTTATTTGCCTAAAAGTAGGCATCCTTTTTTTTGCCTTGTTAGTAGGAAAGTTGTCTTTTAGTCATTTATAACTGAAACCTAACACTTAAAAACATTTTGCTCAAAATTATCATTATTTTAAAATTTTCTTTCAATTTTTACAATTCTATAAATTATTTTTTCCAAAGAATACAGAAATAGAATATTATATGCTTAGTATTTTTGACAATAGTATTTAAAAAAACACAAAATGAACTACACAATTAAAAAGACCTTGCTCAGAAAATAATTAAAATAATTTAAATTCTCTGTTGTTGAGCAATAAAATTATTAAGTTTACTCTTCAAACTATTTGAATTTAAAAGTTTTTAGGAGCAAATTCAGAACTTTTAAGAGCAAGGACAGCACTCCCCATCTTTAGTAAAGTGACAAAGAATGCCTTGCCTCACTGAAAACGGAGCACTGTCCTTGCTCAGAAAAGCTTCTGAGTTTGTTCCTAAAAATTTTTAATATGCAAATATGTAGTTTGAAGGATAAACTTAATAACTTTATTGCTTAATGACAGAGAACTTTCAATTATTTTAAAAAAATGAACTATACTTTTAAGCATTTTTAAATATATTTTACATGCATTTACAATACTTAATAAAAATCTGCAATACAGTTTTAGAACCAATTATTTATCAAAAAAATTATTTAAAATATATCAGGATGCAAAAAAGTAAACCATACTACAATGAAAAATGACTGTCAGCAGTGTGGTTCTTTGGCCTCCAAGGTTACAGCAAAATGCATAGTTCAAATGGCAAGATTTTTTTATATCTAGTAGTAGAATATTTAAAGCCAGCTTGATGAGAAGAATACTTGCAGAAGAATTAATTTGTGACAACCCAAAAATATACAAATCAAGAAATTTAAAAAATACTACTATTCTTCTACAAATCCTAAATGGTCAAAAAAAGAAAAGCATACCAATGATTTAAAATCACTTAATGAAAATCCTATTAACTTAAAAGGATGGCAGGAGGCTAGTAATTTTTGTTTATTTAGTAAATCAATTTTGGTGCCCTATCTTCCTTTAAATGCTGTCCTGTGGCCAAGTGGTTAGCATGCTTGGATGCTGATCAAAGGGACCTGGGTTCAAGCTGTGGGCAAGTCATGGTTGTTTGTGTAGTTTTTCTGCTGAGGTCCCACCATCCTCACAGACTATCTACTATGGTGTATAAACTGACAGGCTCCTGTCAGACCTATGTGACAAGCAGCTACTTGATGGGATATTTATCTTCGTTTGAAATTAATAAGAATTCAGCATATAATTTTATCATTGGAATGCTTTACTTTTTAAAATGTAAAGAGAATATTTTTTTAGATATTTTAATTTAATTTTGCATGGAAGATTGTCAATAAAAACATATCCTTGCTTCAGAGGAACTAATTATTGAATTTCCTATGATATTCTCATGGGAGTCAGTAGAGATTTTTTTTTGGAGGAAGTGAATATTTTAGGGGATGGGGTGAGAGCAACAACCACAATGTTTCAAAACCTAAATATTTAGGCCAAACCATTTATTAATGAATGTAGTTGTGAGTACTGCCAGAAAACAAAAAAAAATGTATATATTTATTAGATTTTTCAGTTTATATCTTCCTAATGTGCCCTAAAAAGTAAGGAATGAAACTAAAGCCATAGTTAGGAGCGGCATTTTGTAAGTGGCAGCAAATTTTCCAATAAACTAATGACCATAGCTGCAGTAAGGTTGACCAGGATAAACATGACATATTTTTCAACAGATGATCTTCAACTACTTTTAAAAATGACATTTTAGCTAAATTAAAAATTAATATATAAGATCAGACTCAAAGAAAAGAGTCAAAGTTTGCTCTAGGCACTAGACATCCAAATTCACTCTGGGCAGCAAAATAGTTATGCCAGCCTTCCCCATGGTGTAATCATCTACTGAATTTGTATTTATTTCAAAGGAAGGTGCAATGCGAGCAATTCTTATTGAGTATATAAATCAGCACTCTATCTTCCTTTAAAGTGAATACGAATTCAATAACTGATTGCACCATCAATATGCTTTAGTTTCATTTTTGCTTTTTAGAGCACACATAGAGAGATGCATATTTTTAAAATTTTTAATTTATATTTTTACTTTGTCATTAAAAATACCTTTCAAAAACTTTCATTTGACATATAACTCATATATATTTATTCCCTCCTTTTTTAAGTAGCCCCATGATGTTGCAAAAATCTCAAGATTTAAGATATAATTCACTGGGTCACTCCGTGAAATTTCTATCCCCTTTTGGAAATGAAGGGGCAAAATCTGAAGCAACCTACAACAGTCCTCATCAAAGAAGCTTTCATTTGAAACCTAACTCATAACCAGAAGCAGCAGCACTACACATACAACTGAACTGGGCACCATTTTTTAAATAAAAATACCCCCTCAAGCAGCTGCTTGCCACAGAGGTAGCCTGTCAGTTTATATGCCAAAGTAGAAGATCTGAGAGGATGGCAGGACCTCAGCAGAAAAACGACACGAACATCCATGCCTTACCCGGGACTCGAACCCAGGTCCCTTAGATCAGTAGCCAAGCATGCTAACCACTCGGCCATGGGACAGCACTTACAATTTTTTAGGGGCAGCAAATTTTCAAACAAACTGAGGACCATAGCTGCAGTAAGTAAAGCCTATTTTTCAGCAGATGATTTTAAATTGCTTTTAAAAATAATTTAGCTGAATTAATCATTAATATCTACGATCAGATTCAAAGAAGGGTGAGGCACAGTCCACGTTCACTTAAAGTGGCTGATAACAGAGTTTGCTTTGGGTAGCAAAATAGTTAATGCCAGCCCCACTCATAACTGTGGGATCATATTTCCCCTTTTGTAGAGGGGCAGAAAGCATGAAGAGGCATATTTATAGCTATAGCACTCCTCATGTCACAAGCTTTCATTTGATACACAACTTGTTATGTTCAGAAGGCAAAACAATTCTTCACACATTTGCCACTTTTTTTCTGGGAGAGTAAATCGTTATAACAAGTGGCATTCCTCATGTCAAAAAAAGCTTTAGATGTATAGATTTCTACTTTCAGCTCTCATGGGTTGTTTTACTTCTGAGCTGCACTTCACCCACAATGGGACAAATGACCAGATCCCAGTGTTCAGAGAAAGTTGGGGAACAGGGACCCAGACATTTTTAGGAGACAAATGGAAGCCTCCTGTCAAGGCCATTCAGTGTGCTCTTTAATGTGCACAGAACATGGCTCTCCCACACACAGGGTCCCCTACTGACTGAGGGTAAGGTGGGAGGTTTTTAGGGAGATAAATTTTAATGTTGACCCAGGTAGGATTCGAACCTGGAAACTGCAGATTACAAAACTGATGCACTATCAACTGAGTCACCCTTGCCCCTCACATTCTAAAGATATAGTGAAACCACTGTGTTTACATTTCCTCTTTTCTAGGGGGGAAGGAAGAATGGAGTATTAAATTTTTACAGCCTCTTGCACTCCCCACAACACAAGCTTTCATTTGACACAACACATTAAGTTCAGACATTGCATTAAAAAAAGTAAAAATAATTAAAAAATAAAACTAAATACTGATTGTGCAATCAGTCTCTGATGTGTCAAGATAGTTGTTGCACCACACATTTTGGCTCAACAAGTGCCCTGACAAACCAATGAATGACAAGCAGAAAATATAGGAAAGTATGTAAAAATGGGAAATTATTATTGAAAACAGACATAAAAAAACAAGATTACATTTTGCATTGGGCAGCAAAATAGCTAGTGCTAACACCACTTGTAACTGTGGAATAACAGAAGGATGATTTTTCATATTTCCCCTTTCGTAAGGCAGAAGAAAGCATAGAGAAGGCCATATTCCAATACTTATTCTTTTGATAGGTTGTACATGAAACCTAATTTCTGTAAAATTAATTAATATTTGACACACCTGTTCAGGGGCAGATTGGCACTTTTTTTTTTCAGGGAAGCAGCTGTAACAACCCCCCTCCCCCCTCTCTGCAATAGAAAATGTGATTTACTTTTCCATATTTCAATATTTATTCTTTTGAGAGGTTCATATATGCTTAAAATAGGTTTTCCCCAATTCTGTGTAATTTATGCAAAATAATAATAATAATTATTATTAAAAAATCCTGCCTTTATAAGGTCCAAAGGGCCTGTGACACTAAGGACCCAAGACACTACAGCACCCCTTACCAGTCTGCATCTGCATCTGATATAAAATATTTTTTGCAGAATTTTTCAAAGAGGGATAACTGCATTAACCATCAGTGTGCTACAGTTTTATCTTTTAGTTTTTATGGTATGAAAGAGTAGGTATTTTTCAAATATTTTAATTTACATTTCATATTTTGTCACTAAAAATATCAATCTTCAGAATTATTACCACTTATTTTCGACTTATAAATCTGACCCCATGGGATACATCAGAGTATGATTTAGGACAGCCCACAAGACTGTTAACATCATGAGTTTTGAGATATAACTCATTAACTCCTGTGAAGTTTTCACTTCTTTTTATGGTGGAAAGTTTGGGGGATGGGGGTGAAATTGGCACCTATCAAAAAACTTTCAGCCCTCACATTAGGAGATATAATGGAAGAATGCTTTAACATTCCTTTTTAAGGGTGGAAGTATGCACAAGAATAAATTTATATATATATATAACCTATGGCATTCCACACATAACAAGCTTTCGTTTGACACATAACTCATCAAGATTGGTCAATGGGTTGGGAGGATATGGTGAAACAACCTTTCAACAAACACAAACTGACAAGTCGAGAGCAATCACAAATAGGTAATAAAAATGCATGTGTAATCTAGAAAAAAAATTAGGACCATAAATCTGAATAATCAGAAGTTTGTATCTTCCCAGTAATACTATCATGTAGCATTTACAGATAGTAAAGGCATGTTGAGTACATTTGGTTACAAGTTCTTTCAAGTTTCTTGATCACACAAAATTATGCATTGTTTTTAAAACATTAAGTTATATGTTACTTCTTTTTAAGCTCTACTTAAACAACAAATATACAGAAAATTCTTAAATTCGTGATCTCAATTCTCCTTTAAATTAGATGGGATATTTTCATTATTACGACAGAATGATAGCAGAATGGAGAATCCAGCCAATTTTTTAGGTAGAAGAGATAAACTGGGCGATTGATAACACATTTTTGGTAAATACCCCTCTCCCCCAACATGATGCCACAACGTTAAGGAATGATATCTGTCACTGGCATTAGAGCTACAACTTAATAAATTTAATACAGCTTGTTTCTGAGTGAAAAAGAGAAAAATATTAACACAGAAATTATTCAAAAGGTATTCTTACTTCCTGATGATTTTCTACCAAGTAATCATACGTGCTCAATTTCAGGACGGCATAAGCACGAATAATTTCCCACGTGGTTTTGCTCTTGAATGCATCTTTGGTATTTTCAAAAGTAAGGTCAAGAGGATCGCGTAAAGGAGGTTCTTGGTTTTTATCCTGAGGAGTCGCATTTATTGATGGGTCTTGAGAAATTACACCGGCAGAAGATGATTTCCATCGCAAACGAAATTGAGAATTGCTTATTTGAGCTTTTGAAAATTTCAGAGAATTATATTTTATATTAATTTTGCTAGCATAGAACAGTTGACTTAACAGAGATACCGCAGCCATAGCCCATACTTCGTTTTCTTCGTAGGTGTGTTCCCTTAACAACGATGATTGGTTGGCTTGGCTGCTACACTTTGCTATACCGTTATTTTAGACATTCCATTTTACGGTTAAGGTATTTGAAGAACCATATGGACCAGAAAAAAAAGCCTAAATATGGCCTAATGGTTAAGGACTGATATTCTGAAGCAAAGATCTGATAGCAATTAATTTAGAATTCAGTAAAATCGTTTTTGAATATAATCTCAAAGTAAGAGGAAAAATGGGTAGGATGGTGGGGGGGGGGGGGATGATGATGCTTTCAGGAGGTCATAGATACTAGCCCATGACTTCCTCATAGCATGACAAGTTATAATAAGGTGTTATGATTATGAATTAAGTTAAATTTCGATAATATTCAAAATTACGCGAGCAGGAGTCCACAACTTTACATCCAATCCAACGGATAATGGCCTTTCCAAGTCATTAGTGTATATCGGATAATAACGGACATAATTCTGAACACTGGCACAGTTGGGACTCGAACCCGGGGGACTGTAGATCCCGTCCTTTTACATGGTGAGAGTAGCTACTGCTGCAATAAAGTTCGGGTCCTCACACCAAAGAATATGTAAGGAGAAGAATGAAAGCATCCGTTCTTCTCCTTACATATTCCTTGGGTACACTTTTGACTGCAGCGACACAAGGCTCCAGATACACGTGCTCTGCTGCAGGGAAGCTGTTCGTGATCTCAGAGGCTAAGATACTTGCATATTTGCTTCCGTGAGAACTTTTTGGTTCGGCGGCTGTTGTTAATGTCGTAACGTTTATAAGCTGTTTTTTTACATATATTATAAGCATTTGGGTATGTTTTTGCATCCATGAAATATCTGTTTCTTTTTCTTCTTCAGAATTCTATGCATGTTCCAGAAATATTAGCAAAATCTTGATTATTACAATTTTAATAATATAGCTAGTTTCCAAATGCGCTGCATTTCTTACTAACCCCTCCAGCTCCCTCATTCCACTTTTGTTTTCTATTATATTCAACAAATTTATCTGATAAAAGTTTTTTGAGATGATTGTTATTTAATTTTTTTTTGTATCATACAATCTCTTCATTCCATATAACAAGCTGAACACTGTAAAATGTCTAAGTAAATCATTCTCCTTTTTAGAATTTTAACATCACCAACTTTTTATAAATTGTTTGCATATGCAACGATTGTAATTAAAATAACAAAGAAACACAGAAATTTTAAGAAGTCAGCTAAGAGAATTCATTTATTATCATATATTTTCAACTGAGGTCACAGCATGAGAAGTTGGCTACAACAGATTATGACAATGGGTATAAATTTAATTTGCAATGTTTGCAAAATATCAAACCTCTCTTTCAAATTTTGTAATTATAAAGAAATGATAAAATAGTAAAATCATGCACTTTTCATGCGAATTGTAAATATGCAAAAAATATATCCCATATTCCTTGCTGCTTTGCGATTGGAGTGAGGAAGATTCCTTGGAGTCACAGAATGTCGGCGTATATGCCCTACAAAGGTAGAGGTTGGCCATCTCAAAATTGGACGCCATGTTTTGTCGTTTGTTTGGAGTGCAAAGATGAATGGTTTTGCACGAATACTTGTGAATTCCCGAAAAGAGTAGGGTAATATTTCATACAGATTTTAGTGCTCATGATTGGAAGCATTTTAGAAAACTTCTAAAAAGGAAAAGTAAATTTTAGGGCTTTTTTTTTAAGTAGATATATTTATTTTTTATACAGATTACGATTTGCACTTATCGAATCTCCTAAAAGGTAAAACTACGCCCTCTAACGATGGAAAATTTTTAAAATTCAAAAATTTTAAACGAATATTTCAAACGATGCATTTATGTTAGAAATTTGAAATTTTGATGTTGGAATGTGAAGGTCACGAAGTATCATAGGCAATAATGGGTTGATCCTTTTGATCGGGAGGGGGGATGCAACTTTTTCGATTTAAGAGAAAATTCAATGTCTTTAGAGATAAATTAAAAATTATTTTTGGGTTGGGCAGGTATTAATGAAATACTACAATTTGCATTTCTGAATCTCGAAAATGGCAACTTGAGTTTCAATCGGCGATCGTCTGTGCTGAGATAGAAGCGAGACTCCTTGTTGAATAAACAAGGTCCCATTCGTCCCACCACATGCTATGACACCACTGCAACCTCGCGATGATGTGCTCATCACAATGGCTGGTGAGATCGCAAACCTGTCTTAGCCAATCTGCGATTCACAATCCGTATCACATGGAGATGTCCATAGCTGCTTGTACACCATGTTGAATGTCGTCTGCTGTGGATTGTGAAGCTTGCATCGAATGCAGCGATCGAAGAGTTCGCATGCCCAACTACATGCATCAGTCCCACTACGGCAATGAATGTTACCTTCCTCCCACCATTGTTGCAAAATTCGACCGTCAGTTGTTGCATCCCAATGCAGTGCAGGGACTAACCAGCCATACATAGCTCTATGATGAAGCCTCTGATAAAAGTGTCTGTGTACTGGTAAGATTCCTAATGACGTCTCCCAGCATTCTCACTCATTACATGTCTTTTGCCACCGAGAACATTCCGATGCAGTGGTCCACACATCTAGGTGAGGACAATCAAACTTATCTATGCCAAGAAGTTTTGTCCTGTAAATCTCTCTCACCTATTACATGAGTGATTCTCAACTGCACTCATTTTCATAATCTGAGTGTCGATACTTATCCACCTATTTCCATAGCGCTCTGACAAATAGTTGATGGTGTTGAATTTTCTATGTCGAGCAGTGTATTTTAGGAGCATGCAAACTTTTCCACTTACTCATAAGTTCCCCAGTGGCGCACCCAGAAGGGGAGCCAAGGGGCCCTGGCACCCCCAAAGAAAAAAGAAAAACACTAGAAAATTTTCCAAAAATCTTTTTCTAATTAAAATTCATTTTTTATGTTTATGTTGTGTCATGTCGTCTATGAACTTGAAAAACATCTATTCTACTTATGAATTAGCGGTCACATAAGGTGGGAATACCCTATAGCTCTCGGGAATCACAGCCGCTGTGAACACAAGGCGAACGAATCGGGCGGACCGAACGCTACTTCGTTTGCCCTAGCCGGATCAGCGGGCCCCTCGTTCCCCCCCCCCCCCCCCCCCCCCCCAGATTAAATCCTGAGTGCGCCACTGACTTTCTCTACCACTTATGCATTTAATCCATCTTCATCTCTTTAATATTTATAAATATTACGAATAGGTACTTTTGGCAAATGCCATCATTCAAAGTATAAATAAAAAACGATGGAAAATTTCATAAAAATTAGAAAGGAAAACATACCTTTAGTTCGATTATTATCTAAATTTTTCCGCCATGAGAAAATGGCATTCATTTTAATGACTGTTCGGTAATATTGGAACTAGTTCAATATACAGTATATGAATTACTTGCAAAAAATTTTATCTGCAACCAAAATGACAGTCGCTAACAAGGTAAGCTGGGAGTCGGTTTTGTCGGCAATGCACTATTTAGTTTCCCTTTACTATTATATATATTTAGTTTTCCTTTAAATATATATATAAATACCCCCTCAAGCAGCTGCTTGCCACAGAGGTCTGACAGGAGCCTGTCAGTTTATATGCCATAGTAGAAGGTCTGAGAGGATGGCAGGACCTCAGCAGAAAAACGACACATACATCCATGCCTTACCCGGGGCTCGAACCCAGGTCCCGTAGATCAGTAGCCAAGCGTGCTAACCACTCAACCACGGGGCGGCATGGTTTTCCTTTACTATTATATATATATATTATTTATATAATTTCGCATAGCATGATCAATAACCAAACTAAAGAAGAAAGGAGACACAATGCACCCTTGTCAAATACACAGCAATGCTAAATTAATTGCTAACAGCTATACCAACTCTCACACATGACTCGGTGTTATTATAGAGAGCTTTCCTTATGTTAACTAACTTGTCAGGAGGAATGGAATGGGAGGATTGTGTGGCCTATTAATCTGGATTACTATGGCTATTTTTCTTTCTACCCTACTGAAGTACTACCGTACGTGGGGTTCAAGAGGATGGGGTCAGTCAGTAGCGTTTAGATTTATCTTCGCAAAATCTCCGCCCTACCCATGGTCAGTAAGGGTCACCAACTGACTTGGGAAGACTGCCGTCCTATGGATCGGACGTTAGAAGTGTGGGGACAGCCATAACCTGTGTACATTAAAGAGTAAGTTTAGTAGCCTTGATGGGAGTCTGCTGTCTGTTTCCTAACAGCTGTCCAGAGGAAACCCTTTGCCAACTATCTTTTAGCCCTTGGGTTCATTGTAGCCTGATTATTTAGTCCATTATATGGATGGGGAAGATCAATAACCCTTTGGAGGAATATTTCACAAAGAAGTAAACAGCTAAGTTTACTTGAATCGTGAGGTAAAGTCCATTAAGTGCCAAACTTGGGAGATTTAGAGACCAACGAAATGGAGTTTTTCCCCCATTTCGCTACGACTGTCCATTTTTATGCAATTGACGCTCGAGTTACGTTTCGTAGTTCAAGTCTTCGTTAACTTTTTTTTCTCTTCAATTTTATAATAATAAATACCACCGCAAACAGCTGCTTGCCAGAGAGATGTGATAGGAGCCTGTCTGTTGAATTCACCATAGTAGGTCTGTGAGGATGGCGAGACTTCAGCAGAAAGATAAAAATCAATGCATTACCTGGAGCTTGAACCCAGATCTCTTTTTGAGTAGTCGCCAAGCGGGCTAACCTCTCGCCCACAGGACGACACTTCAGTTTAGTTGAAATGAAATTTCCTTTTCAGTTTCGAGAGGATTGTTTTTTCCCACAGTCTAAACTGAAATTTCTCCCCTTTGTGGGGGCGGGGGTAGCTCAGTCGGTAGCGTGCCAAGCTCGTAATCTGTAGTTCCCAGGTTCGAGTACCAGCTGGGTTAGCGTTGAGATTTATCTCCGCAAAATTTCTCGCCCTGTTCACGGTCAGTAGGGGACACCGATGGGATTGGAAAGGCCGCCGTCCGTCGGATGGGACGTAAAGCCATGGCCCCGTGTACGGGAGAGCCATATCTTGTGCACGTTAAAGAACACTCTGGATGGCCTAGATGGGAGGCTACCATCTGTCTCCCAACAGTTGTTCCAGTGGGTCCCCTCCCCCAACCTTCTCTGAGCCTTCGGGGTCCATGTGACCTGGCCATTTAACCCATGGTGTGCAAAAAAGTGCCACTCAGAGTTAAAACAATCCAAAGATAAAGAACACACTGGATGGCCTTGACGGGAGGCTACCATCTGTCTCCCAACAGCTGTTCCAGTGGGTCCCCTCCTCCAACCTTCTCTGAGCCTTCGGGGTCCATGTGACCTAGCCATTTAACCCATGGTGTGCAAAAAAGTGTCGCTCAGAGGTAAAGTAACCCAACTCAACTCCCCTTTGTGGATCTTCATTGTCCAAGGGCAATTACTCCGTCCTCTAAGATTCTAAAATTTAAATATAAAGAAGTGAAACTTAAAGGTCGAATACTATCTTCTTCAGAATTAACTGTGGTAAAATTATAAAAATAAATACCCACTCAATCAGCTGCTTGCCCTAGAGGTCTGATAATCCAAAGATAAGAACACGCTGGATGGCCTTGACGGGAGGCTACCATCTGTCTCCCAACAGCTGTTCCAATGGGTCCCCTCCTCAAACCTTCTCTGAGCCTTCGGGGTCCATGTGACCTGGCCATTTAACCCATGGTGTGCAAAAAAGTGCCGCTCAGAGGAAAAGTAACCCAACTCAACTCCCCTTTGTTGACCAGTTTAATTCGCCATTTTAAGTCTGAGGATGGCAGCACCTCAGCAGATAGATAAACGCAAACATCCATGCCTTACCCAGGGCTCGAACACAGGTTCCTTTTTAGTAGTCCCGGGACTCGAACCTAGGTTCCTTTTTAGTAGTCCCGGGGCTCGAACCTAGGTCCCTTTTTTAGCAGTAGCCAAGCACGCTAACCACTCTACCACCGGGACGGCAAGTGATAAAAGTACCGATTTGTTTGTTATATTTTATAATTGGCATTTTCAACGAGAATTCCGTTAGGTAGCTCCTTTACAGTGCGAGAAATGCCTGGCAGTATTTCCTAATTTCTAGTGGTACAATTTCTCGGTGAGAAACTTCATTTATCGATCTCAATATCATTTAAAAAAAATTGCAAATTTGTTTTTTGATCAGGAAATACTTGAAGATTATTTCAAACCAAAGAAGTCTAACTGAATCTTTATAAACAATTAATTGTCATTAGCGTTAAAGATTAATCCTCAATTAGCAAATGTTGACATTCTTCACCTCGGTGTGAAAGTTTTCGCAATATGTCTCCGAAATTAAATCTCGAAATTCTTTGCTAAGGTTCCATTTTTTTTTTCAAAGTTTTTAAATTAATCTGCTTAAACTGTGAAACATTAGGGTAGCAGCGCCCGGACTCCATCAGGATCTCCTGGTTAAAAGTAGCGTTTATAAACATTCTCGGGTTGAAAAAAATCGCATGGAGGGGGAGGATGCTAATTATCGGGAATCTTTCTTTTCAAATTCAGGTTACAATAATCCAAATTGTTATAGCGAGAACCCCAAACGAAATGCAATCGATCGGAAAAAATGTAAAGGGGTAAGGCAATACTGTATTTGCAATGTAGAATGACATCCCCATCATTTTACAGATCTTTAAAAATTTAAGTTAAATACTCTGTAAACTGGAGTAATCCTCCCTAAATCCTGCCCTCCATCAAAGAATTTCTAAATACCAGACAAGACTCGGCTATGCATCTGAAGTCCTGTTTCAAACCCCAAAAGTTTTTATTTGGCCTCCACACAAAACGGGAACTTTCTTCATTAGTGATATTTTTAGCTCACACTGCTGTCGATACTTCTTCCTTTGCCACTTTTTCCTTTACACCATCTCTTACATATGTAAATACCTGAGCAGTGACCCTAGCTACAACTAAATCACACCTTTCCTCATCGCTCCTTTCATCGCCATCATCCTCTGCGATGGTTAGCCTTCGCACCTCGGTAGTAATTTCTTCTTAGGTGGACATTCGGGAGCAAAACGATTATATTCCCCACAGTTAAATCATTCTTTCCTTTTTCGAAGGGATTCCCGTTCTTTGGGACTCATTTTCTCTGTAATTAGTGGTACTGCCATTCCCACTGTATCTTTTCATTGGGGGAATATATCTCCTCTCATTCACCTTCGGTTCATGGTTTGTCATTTCTTGTGCTCTGCCTCCCCACCTGGTTCCACCAACTCCTGCCTCCCGACGGCTATCTAAATGTAGCTCCACTACATCTGCCAATTCTGGAGGCTTCATCCTTCCATCAGCTTCTCTCTGCAATACAAATTGTCTCGTAGCTGCTGGTAGTTCCCGTTTAATCTTATCAGACAGCAAGAGATTCTTACACTCCACCAGATCTTTAATTTTGCTACTGTCCAAGTAATGAGAAAGCACAGCAGAAATTCTAGCCGAAAATTCCGTCCAGCTTTCGCTATCCACCTTTTTTGCTTCTTCGAAACGCCGGTGATACTCTGTGGCTGTCAATCGACACTGACGTAAAATTCTCTTTTTCAGCTGCTCATAATCTCCTGCCTCTGCTGGCGGTAGCTAAGCGATAACCGGCCGCAATTTCTCGCCTAATAGTGGTGCTAACAGTTCTCCTCTTATGGAGGCAGGGAAATAATGAGTCTCATAAACTGTCTCCACTTGCTGGAAAAACAAAGGCATCTCGCCAACCTCTTGTGGAGCGTTGCCCAATGTATGCTTTAGTAGCTGGGAATACCTACGCAGCCTATCCAATTCCCGATTTTTGGGGTCGGCTCCTTCCATAGCCAAGGCTGTCATATCGTCGCCCGAGGCTGAGCTGTCTCTCCTGAGCCTCAATTTAGCTAGCTCCAATTCATGAGCTCGGTCTAATTCTTTCCTAATCTTCCCTTTCTTGCTCCCTTATTCTATTTTTTCTCTCTTCCCTCCTAAGTTGCATCTCCATCTGCTTCATATGATACGCATTCGTCTCCCCAGACGTACTCACTCTCACACACTCCGCTCTCGATGCAGCTAGTCAGGTCGTAAAGGTCGTATCATCCCCGTCTTCACTCCAAGGGCAATCTTCCTCCCCTCCATTAGCATTCACTTCCCCCCCCTGTTTGTGTCAGGTAATGGAGTCGAGTGTTGTGTGTCCTTTTCCGAGTTTGCATCGTCGCTGGTCTGATCCAGCGTTTTCGTTGCCCTCCTCGTATAATACATAATACACAATAGCACTGAGAGAAAATCAAAACAGGCAATAAAACTAAGCTTAACTAGTCTCGCCCAAATTTTCGACCGAGGTGATGCTCTGCAACGGCTGCCGCTGATCGCTGTCGTCTATTCAACTTGTCTTCTGGTCCAAGGCGAGGTCATGATTCTTTCGGAATGAACTGTTCAATTTGGCGAAGCCTCTTAGTTCCGGTCCCTTTTTTTTCTCCCATACTATAATTTAGTGAAGAATTGCCGGTTGGTGTCTCCATTCGACTATATGCTCACTCATAGTAAAATTTTTAATGATTACAACTCTCACTGTAACAGTTATCTGCCGGATGGTTTAGTGAAAAGCTCTGACGCCACGTCAAGGCACCATCCATGTCAGAGTGTTTTGCTCTAACCCAGGAGAAAACCCCTCCACATATAGGCAGTTAGTGTGGAAGGAAAAAGAGGGATCTGGCACCATCCATGTCAGAGTGTTTTGCTCTAACCCAGGAGAAAATCCCTTCACACATAGGCAGTTAGTGTGGAATGAAAAAGAGGGATCTGGCACCATCCATGTCAGAGTGTTTTGCTCTAACCCAGGAGAAAACCCCTCCACACATAGGCAGTTAGTGTGGAAGGAAAAAGAGGGATCTGGCACCATCCATGTCAGAGTGTTTTGCTCTAACCCAGGAGAAAACCCCTCCACACATAGGCAGTTAGTGTGGAAGGAAAAAGAGGGATCTGGCTCCATTAGATGTCATTATTGATTGATGACACTAAGCCGACAGCGAAACAAGAAAGGCAAGTGAATCTGCTCCTTCATAGAGAGGAATGCCTCGGTGACTCGGGACACCTGTAGAAAAAAAAGAGATTATTTCCATGCAGTATAACATTTCCGCCTACATTTTAGAGCTCTTTAAAAACAATTTGCAAAATGCTTGAAATATATGTAAAGAGATGTAACAATTTTTTCCTCTATTACCATTCTACAAGGGAGGGATGTTCTTCTTACCCCCCCCCCACCCGCCCACTTGATCCGGCCCTGAGTGAGTATAATTATTTTTATTTAACGTTGCAATTTTTTTAATCGTTATGGTATGCCAATCGTCAAATTAAAAGTCTGAATTTAGTGAATGTACAAAAGAGATTGCAAATTCGTATTGAGAAAAGTGTTGAACAATAAATAAATTATCTCTGAATCAGCTGCTTGCCACAAAGATCTACAAAAGGTTAGCAGATTAATAACCATAGAGAAGACTTATGAACTGAAGGACAACACAAGAAAGAAAAGATCCATTCCTTATATGGGGCTTGAAAAGAGGTTCCTTTTTATTAGTAGACGAGCACACTATGTAGTTGACCACCAGGACAGTTACAGTTGAAAATACTGCTAATACCTTTTTACCTTTGTCTTTCATTAATTAACTGATATTGGTGATCGTTTTACTTAACTGTACTATTTGAAATACTGCATTTAAATCCAACATTAATTCTCCTTAATACAAAATATTTGTGAATGTTCTGTGGCATTTCAACAGACACACAAGAGTTTATTAATGGACACCATGCTCTTGGTCTTTGTGAAATGAGCACTACACAGCTTATTGAAGCTAGAGGGCTCCCAGTTCTCTCATTGGTCGCATGAATCAAACTTGGAAAAACTGGATATTTTAATGAAAGCATATAAAAATGAAAGTGAATGAGATTCCTGTTATTTACGCCGAAGAGTGAAAACATTATGAACACCTGCCAAATATGATGTTGGTCCTCCACGGCCTCAAAAACAGCTCTTACCCGGCGAGGCATGGACGCTACAAGATTTCTAAAGGTGTCTTGTGGTATCTGATACCAACACATTACCAGCAAATCCTTTAACTCTTGTAAGTTACGTGGTGAGCCGCCGCAGATCGGATGAGCTGTTCCAACACAAACCACAGATGCTCGATTGGATTGGTGTCTGGGGAATTTGGAGGTCAGGGCAATACCTGGAAGTCTTCCTCTTGTTCCGCGAACCATTTTCAAACAATCCGGACAGTGTGGCATGGCGCATTATCTGTTGAAAGAAGGCACTACTAATGGGGTATACTGTTGCTATGATAGGATGTACCTGGGCTGCAATGTCATTTAGGTAGGTGGCAGATATCATAGTTTCCTGCACATGAATGACTGGACCTAGGGTTTCCCAGCAGAACATTGCCCAAAGCATTACACTTCCTCCACCGGCTTGTTTTCGTCCCACGGTGCGCTTCCCCGGGTAAACGATGCACACGTACAGTCGCTCAAAAAAATATTCAAACACTATGATTACAAAATTCAGAAAAAATATCTGGCAACGATTTTTTTAGAAGTAAGTGATCTGGCAACCTTCGTGTACAGTACACGAAGGTTGCCAGATCACTAATTTCCAAAAAAAATCGTTGGCAGCTATTTTTTCTGAATTCTGTAATCAACCATTATTTTTTGAGCGACTGTACCAGCCGTCCATATGGTGCAACAGAAAACGAAATTCATTGAACGTACGACCTTCCAATCATTCAAAGTCGAGTTTTGATGATCGCGTGCCCATTGAACCCTTGCTTCTATGGGCATCACCACACCTATATTAAGGGAAGTCTTCCTGTGTAAATGGCTTTAGCCTTTAGTAGCAACGGAACAGATCTTTGCCCCATTCCTGCGATTAGGGGGCTGTTTGATATTGTAGACATTTTCTCTCTCAATAGACATAATTTCTTTAAACATACCACCAACCATTTTCTCTCCGTAGGTAGTTGGAATGTGCACAGAGATTAATCTCTTGATGTCCTCACACAAGAAGATCAGATTCTGAAACGTCACCGTATCAAATGAAGATGCTGCCAAAGGAGGATAGTCGATATTTCATGTATGTATAGCTTTATGTATAAACTGATTCCTATTTGTTTAACTTATTGTATGGTCAACCTTATTAGCGTTTTCACGTTGTATAAATGAAAAATAAAATTTGCGTTTTTCTTTTTAATCTTTTATGGCATGTTTATCGTTGTTCCCCTAACTCTTCATGGTTTTCTATTTCACCTTAGTGTTGCCAAATGCGATACTTTCAGGAACGTAACCTCCACAGTTGGCGAGGGATTACTGTAGCATGCCGCTTTCTTAACTCGCATCAAATGTTATTTCGAATAAAGTATCCTATCCTTATATGTATGTATCCATTACGTTTCACTTTCATATACCCTTTCCTATATTCTATAATGCTGCATCAGGCCTTCAAACATTTTGGGAGGAGAGCAGCGAGGTGTGCAAAGACGGACTCGGCGAGCATCAATAATTCCCAAAGACCAGCTCATCGAAATAAAATTTTTGCATTTGAACAGTTTATATCAATGGCTTTCAACTATGGGATATCGCAATATTTCAACTGAAGAAAATTCTTCTAGGTAGGTGCTTTTAAACCTCTCATTATTAAAAAGGCGAAATGTAAACTTCCTTGTTTCAGCAAATATAAAAAATATCGATTGTTTTTGTATTGGTTTTAAGAAATACTTCACTGTGTGTAAAGCCAAATATAGCGCTATGAAAATAAGGATTTCACTTTGACTACGAAAAAGGAAATCCCGATTTCTCGTGTATGGGAATGAACCACGATAACATAAATACAGTTCATTAAATTCTACCCATTACATTACAAGGGAAAAAAATCGTATACAATTTAAAAATACAATGTAAAACACCTGTGTAAAATCTAATTGCTATGCGATAAATATGCAATTTCAGTTACTTCTCTTTAAAAGATTAAATCACTATTTAGGAAAATAACGATTTTGACTACAAAACAAATACTGTTAAAAATACCTTTTGTAGTGGTTATCCCCGCCTGCAGTGGCTATCCTCTGCCATTCTCATTGGCAGAGGCAGCAGAGGCTGCAGAATGTGTGTTCTATCCAATTGGCCAAACGGCTTTTCAAGCTTTTCTTTGGTTTCCAGCTACGCCGTTTGACCCCTTGCCTTTTGTCGGGCTCTTCCCTCATAATCATATCTGAAAAACAGAAGAAAATGCAACTTTACGATGTTTATTGGTTGCGAAATATGAATAAGAAATATCTATATTTGAAATTTAGGAATTCAGTAAGAACGGGACGATCTGTTAAGTGTTCTACGGCGAAACTCAATTGCTCTCTTACAATTTTCGTCTGAAACAGCTCATTCTGCATAAAAGTCATATGAAAAATTGCAGATGACATGGGTCAACGAGCAAGAGGACGATTGTCAACTGATTCTTCATCGTAGGTTAACTGCCTAAACTTTTTTTTCTTTCCTTCTAAAAAGTAAGTCCACATACAGTTTTCTCTTACAGTAACTAAGAACAACGTAAATGTTTAGAAATTCCTCCTAAACGACCACCAAATTCTGTATCTACACTGGCGGAAATTGAAAAAAGAACACCAGAAGGTATTCCTTTAGGAACGTCCTAATATAATATGTAGTTAAGGGCAGCAGAAACAGTGAGTCAGGATTGAAAGTCATTGAATGAAGTAATGACGTCACTGAGGACGACAACATGCAAATATACGCAACTCGTATTTAAGGACTAGGTTGTGAAGAAAGAAGTTATTCGTCTTGTGTCATGTTGTTCTGCTCTTTGAAGAAGTTACCATGCCTGGACGACGCAGACGCGCAATGTTTGTCCAGTTAGCGGAGTTTGAGCGAGGTCATATAGTGGGTTTTAGGGAAGCTGGTTGGTCTTTTCGTGAAATTTCACACCGCGTTGGACGAGGGGTATCAGAAGTGGTATGATGGTGGCATCGATGGTCAGACAAGCATTCGCACCCTCGCAGATGTGGGTCTGGGCAACGCAGAGTTATGGACGCACAAGAGGATCGGTGTATCAGGAGGGAGGCTGTGGCAGAGCGGACGGCTACGGCATCACAAATTCGATCCTCTGTCCTACCAAGAGTGTCTACAAGAATGATACGCAATCGTCTTTTGGAAGCAGGACTACGGGTACGCGTGCCGCTGGCATGGTTACCACTGTCACTTCGTCACTGTCGAGCACGTTTGCAGTGGTGTCAAGAACGAGGTCCTTCGAGGGAAGAATGGCAGTCTGTGGTCTTCAGTGATGAATTTATTTATTATTTATTTTATACCAGGAAAATAACTTATTAAGAAACGGGAAAAGCTTAAACTATTACAGAGCCTAATGCTAAATGAAAGTTTCTGAAGTACGGAATCATGGGATTTTTCAAATTACGTTCCCTCCTTTCCGTTCTCTTCCACTATAAGAGAAGTTCCACGAGAGTTGATCCTAATGATTTAAATCCCAAATGCATTGTAACTTTGTAAGTGTCATTTATTATATACATATTTTAGGAAACTGAAGTACTCGAGAAACCAGAACAAATTGGTTAATAAATATATAAAAATCACATTTCTTTAACCCATTAAGTATCTAAAGCTAGTTAAACATTTTTTTTTCTTAAACATTAGGCCTAACTTGGTTTAAGTTGTATTTTAATATTCATTGCCATTCAAAATAAAATTCCCTTTCATTTAGTACATAACATGGCTGAATATCTAGAGAAAGTTTTTTAAAGTTCATTATTTTTTTCTGCTGCAAGAAAGATAAAAATTTTCTGGTTACAATTTCGTGTTTTTTAATAGACCTGACATCTCAGAGGATTAGTTCTTTAATAAATATTTTTTGCTACGGCTGACCAGTGTTTAAGGAAACTATGATGATAATTTTGCTCTCTCTAATAACTTTAACGTCTGTATTAGAGATAAGTTAGGGTTCAAGTTTTGGATATCGATCTCGGTTAAAAGAGAAATTATGACGTCGCAAGATTTATATATGCAAAAATGTATCCAGCTATAACTTTTTCTTTTAAATTCTTTAGAATATACGCCATTGAAATTTTAACACTTAAATTTGTTTGAAGACAAATTCAAATCTCAATGTTGTTTGAAACAAAATAAGTATGATGAGCAGAAACATAATCTTGAGTGTCATGATGGCAACCACGGTGGCCAACCATTTTCTGCAACATGCCACGTTTGTTTAGAAATTTGTACCGAGCACACAGGGGCAGATCCAGAAGCCATCAAAGGCAAAGCTACAGGGGAAGGGGGTCGTGCCCTCTCCCCCGTAGATCCGGATCTGTTTTCTTCTAATAATATGTTAAAAGATATGTGAATTTTAAGTTCTATAATATGTGGTAGAGCCAAGATCTCAACGCACAAATACTTAAGCAAAGCAAAAGAGATTAATCGACCGAACATCACATAAATATCTGTTTCATCCATAAACATAGCCCTAAGTGCAGAAAAAGACATTTATTCACTATTGCACAAAATTCCTACCCCATATTTTGTGTATACGACATTGGGATTCATATTAATGACTATATATTTACATTTAGAAGCCACTGTTATTCTAGGGAGCAGGGATGGCTCAGTCGGTAGCGCTCCAGGCTCGTAATGTGCAGTTCGCAGGGTCGAGTCCCGTCTAAGCCAGCTTTGAGATTTATCTCTGCAAAACTCCTCACCCTACCCTCGGTCAGGGAGGGTCATCATATATATCGATGGGCTTGTAAAGGCATCGTTTGTCCGTCGTTAGCTGGCCCCGTGTGCGGGAGAGCCAGACCCTACGAACGTTAAAAACCCGCTGGATGGCCCTGACTGGAGGCTACCATCTGACTCCCCACAGCTGCCCAATGTGTCTCTTTCCTCCAATTTACTCCGAGCCCTCGGGTCTTTGTGGCCTGGTCATTTAGCCCATTGTGGGCCGCTCAGAGATAAAACAATCCAACCGTTTGTTATTATACAACAATCATTATTAGAAGTTATAAAAGATATTTAAAAGAAAGCAAAGGAAATTTAAAATACGGAAGAATAATCAACTGAGTCAAGTTGGTGGGGAAAATGTATGATTAAAACAGGAACGACGTTGACAAAAATAACAATCACAAACATCAGAAACAGCGACAACGACGAAACGATATCACAACGAAAGCAATATAAATGGGTACTCACTATATTCGAGGAAAGAGGACTTCTTTGGAGCCGCCCATACGTCCTATAAATCGAACATAGTTGTAAGTGATTGCAGTGATTATTCTAATCACATCAAGTAAAACTATTGCATTTACCTTTAGACATTAAAATTATATTAATAACAATATTATATTTTTAAAAGTTCAATTCTTAGAAAAATATTTTTCGTTATCATTGGCTGACAGATCTTTGTTCCTATAATATTATTAAGATGCCAATATCAGGAGTTCACAAACTTTTACTTTGAAAAAAATGAGTGAATAAAATGCAGACTCTCAACATTAATAGCTAATATTTTGTGGATAACACATAAAATTTCTATTAATATTAAAGTAAGAAAATTTAATAGAAATGAAATTGGGTTACCGCATGCAACAATTTGTGAATACTTGATTTACTGTTCTAAAGATCCCTACTGTTCTAAAAGTCTCTACTCTAGTAATCTTATATTAAAGATCTTCAGAATTTTAGCAACACTATCATTTTTCAAAGTATTTTAGAATAATCATCGAAAGAAACTTACATAACAATGGACTTCAGTCATTCCGGTAAAAGCCACTTTCTTCTGAAAAGTCAAGAAGCATTTGATTAGAAAACATTGCAAACTTTATAGGTATATACAGGGTGAATCTGAAAAAGTGGGCAAAACTTTACGGGGTGGTAGAACGCAGCTATACGAGCAATATTCGTCATAGAAAATATGGGCGAAACGCAAACGGCGAGCCGCTAAGTGGCGTTGGAAATGATATAAAAGGGTCGGTCCTCGCACCCAACGGCATTTCTACCGTGGATTGCCGAGAGGATGGCTGGTATACTAACCACGAAATGGCGGATATGCACTTTGTGTACGGTGCAGCGGACTATTAATAAAATGTTTTCTGAAGTATCTCCTCTCTTTCTTGTGTCCCCCCTGATAGGGGACCATCTTGTCGTGGTGGGGGGGCCTAGGGCCCAGCAACCCAGCTGCAGGCTGTGCCGACCGGATTGGTGCCCCGGTTGGACATGGCTAAGGCCAACCGAGGTCGAAGATGCTGCTGGCCGGCTTGATTGCTGGTCGGATGGTGACGGTGTCGGAAACCTCACCTATCAGGAGCTCTGGGGAGCTGTTCGAGGGCTCTGCTGAAAGGTCTTGCCCCGCCTTGTAGGCACGAGCCCTCAAAAAAGTCTGGGTCTTACTAAGAGTCTCCACCCCGGGTGCCGATCGAACTTGGATCTATATATCCTTGTACATTTGCAAACCGGGGAATAGATTAAAGTAAGGTTTCTTCCGGTGGTCAGCTTTCCTTCTATAGGACTGCTGCCATGTGAGGCTGGGCTTGAGGTGCGCCTATAGGGCGTATTCCTTGCCCCCGGCTCTAGATAAGCACGGCTTTTCATAACCAGGTAGTGCTGTACAAGCGGAACCGGGAATTGCCGTGGTTGCATAAGATCGCAACAAAAGAGATTCTCCTTCTTGTGTTCATTCTTTAAATGTGACAGTGGAAAACTACCTTTTAACTTCTCACCGCTTGCGTTCCGACCATACATTCTATGACGAATATTGCTCGTATAGCTGCGTTCTACCACCCCGTAAAGTTTTGCCCACTTTTTCAGATTCACCCTGTATATATACACAACTTGTTAAAGAATAAATTGATATATACTGCCGTAATACAAAAAACTGAGATTTAGACTTATATTCTTTTCGCTATACCTCTTTTGTAATGAGGTGAGGGGGTGGCTCAGTCGGTGGCGCGCCAGGCTCGTAATCTGTAGTTCCCAGGTTCGAGTCCCAGCTGTGTCAACGTTGAGATTTATCTCCGCAAAATTCCCCGCCCTGCCCACGGTCAGTAGGGGACACCGATGGGCTTGGAAATGCCGTCGTCCGTCGGATGGGACGTTAAACCTTGGCCCCGTGTGCGGGAGAGCCATATACTGTGCACGTTATAGAACACACTGGATAGTCCTTGACGGGAGGCTACCATCTGTTTCTCAACAGCTGTTCCAGTGGGTCCCTTCCCCCAACCTTCTCTGAGCCTTCGGGGTCCATGTGACTTGGCCATTTAGCCCATGGTGTGCAAAAAAATGCCGCTCAGCAGTAAAACAACCCAAAAGCTTTTGTAATGATACTCTTGCCTATCCAAATTATTGTGAACTGTACATCCTGCTCCGAAGTACATGAAACATGCCATTTTATGGAAATTTCTTACTTCTACGTCACTACGGAGTCATTAAAAGTCGTAAAAGCATGGTGAAAAGCAATGCCATTTTATGGAAATTTCTTACTTCTACGTCACTACGGAGTCATTAAAAGTCGTAAAAGCATGGTGAAAAGCAAAGTCAAATGCGACGTGGATAAAAAGTCTGGTCGATTGACTTCGAAAAGAATCTTTGGAGACTGATGATCCGTGACAGAGTTGATGAAGCTCAACTGAAAATCACTGGCACAATATCCCTAGAGAATGGCAACGATCTCAAGAAACGTCTGCCAATCGTGATAAAATGCGGGAATAAAAAAAGGCCTGATTGACAGGGACAGGCTATTGTTGGATATGTTATTACAGATGCTACAGTTTATCAGGACGAGAGAGATGACCGCTAGTAGTACTTAAAATCCGATTTCAACAAGAAATATGCACAGAGAATTAAAAAATTTCAGTTTCAGGGACTGTAGCTTGATACATACGACGAAATAGTGGGCCATAAAAGTTTGACCAGGCAATGTGTGTAACACTCTACATTGGAATCATCAGCATAAACTTTCTTAATCGTTTTGTTGCAGTCTTGTCGTTAAGAGTCAAAATATTTCCTTAAAGGAAGCATTTGTGTAGGACAGTCGAAGTTAAAGTGCAATGGAACTAACTGAAACCATGATCCGATAAATACGTTTAATTACTTTTTTCCTGTTTAAATTTTAATGAAACCGACATACTTATGTGAGATGTGAAATCCTGTGTAAAAAAAATGTAATAAGCAGTCAGCATTGTGAAATTTGTTCTAAATCCCTCGTCAAAGTGGAATTTTTTTCTTGCACCATTAGTTTATACAGTTGTTTCATCAACTGTATGTTTGTGTTGTTTAACCAATCATCAGTGTTTCTTTTTGTTATAGCCAGTCACAATCACTCCAAAGCTGAAATGAGGCTTTTGAGAATGCGATCCATTTTGAAGCTTCGAACAGACAGACAAAGCTATTGAGAAATGCATTGCTAAGCATTATCTGATGATATCGAGGGGGCGCTGCTCTCAGAGTCATGTTCGCTTAGCATCCCTAGACAACTTCCAGGAAATGAGCATTTCGATACTTGGAACAGTCATTCCCGTCGAATGGAACATTTTAGTTATGTCAGCAATGACTTTTCATTGGAAAATAAGTGCAAATGAACATTAAGTATTTTAAGTATTGTAATAGACACGTACCCAGAATTTAGTTCAGAGGAGGGTGGGGGAGGTCCGAGAATTTAGTTTAAGGGATGGTTCGAGAATTTAACCTCGCTAGGGGTGTTCTGAGAACAAAACACGAGTAGTTTTCCAGTTACTAATATATTCCACCAGACAGGAAAGATTAAAATGATATTCTACATTTCTATATGGAATAAAATTTCGATGCAGCTTTTGCCAAAAGACTGAGAGATATTTTGTTTGGTTAGAATAATAGAAAAAAAGATCTATTGCCGCATTACTTTTTGCCTCTTGAGTTGGCATCACCTATTCTATGTTTCGCACACAATTTGCATTTTGAGTCAAAACATATCTGGCACACCGCTCACCATCTTCCATGTTTCGAACAAATACATGGTATTGTTATTTTTGCTCATGGGTCATGCTACAAAAGGGAATGTTCGTAAGGCCAATGAAACCTACGATACTCTCTCGTTGACGGAGGACCAGGGACTGATTGATTAAACCTTAAAGATTAAATGTGTAAAATTCTGGTGCAGTACTAACAGAACGCTTTCATCAGTTACATAAAATTCGGAAGGCAATTATGTCTACTTTCGCATTCACGGTGGATCAGGGACAAACTAATGTAACATTAAGCTTGGTACGGTTGTGACTGGAATCTGTGAAACTCAGGCGTGAGAATCTGGCGCAGTACTAATATAACGCTTTCACCATTTTATCGAAAGAACAGTTCACTCAAATACGTCATCATTAGTTGAGAGTGGTCAGCGTTCTCTCATCTGTAGGCTGTATCATAATCTTCGTATCTGCTTTGCAATCAGCATAATCTACCCACTATCAATTAAAACTCGTCAATTCAGTTGTTGTTCGTAGCTTAATCAGTCACTCACTGGATTGTCTTCGATGTCTATGATCTTGATTGAATATTAAATATTTCAGGTTTTGTCACTTTTTAAATATTAAACGAGAATTACGAAAAATCGAGCTGTGTAATGACTTCACTAAGGAATTCAATTTGTCCGAAATAAAGTTGTTTCGAAATATCCCGTCACAGAGCTCAGTTGCTAACAAATAGCATCTTAAAGGAAAACGTCGAGTTGTTTTGGGTTAGAACGTTTTATCACCGAGTGGCCAGGTCACAATGATCCCTAAAGAGTTCGCAAAGGAAATAGAATCATTGGATATCTGTTAGGAGATAGGTGGAAGCATCCTCTCAGAGCCATTCTGCGTGTTCTTCAACGTGCACAGGGTTGGCTCTCTTGCACACGTGGCCACGGCTTAACATCCCATCCGACCGAAGGCATCCTTTTCAAGCAAATCTGTTTCCCTTTCTCTAGAGCGGCAGAGAAAGTGGAGAAAATATCTACGCATGCGCATACGATGGTGACTACAATTTGGGAACAATATGCTGTTTAAGACAAGCCACGACCTTCAAATAAACGCATATCGCGTGAAGGTTGGGGGTTCATAAAGTATAGAAAGCAAACACATTAGAAAACCGGAAATTGAATGTTTCTCATCCGGTGAAAATATTTTTAGTATTTTCTTCTGAATCGGTAATGTTTAGTGTAATAATATTATAAATTTTGTACGTAACATAATAGTATGATTTACTATACTGTAGGGCGGGCGTGGCTCAGTCGGTAGCGCACCAGGCTCGTAATCTGTAGTTCCCAGGTTCGAGTCCCAGCTGGGTCAGCCTCGAGATTCATGTCCACAAAACTGTCCGCCCTGCCATGGTCAGTAGGGGATATCGATGGCTTGGAAAAGTCGCCGACCGTCGCATGGGGCCTTAAGCCGTGGTCCCGTGTACGGGAGAGAGCCATCTTGCATACGTTAAAGAACTCGCTGGATGGCCTTGACGGGAGGCTACCATCTGTCTCCTAACAGCTATTCCAGTGTGTCCCCTCCCCCAATCTTCTCTGAGACTTTGGGGTCATTGTGACCTGGCCATTTAGTCCACTGTGTACAAAATAAGCGCCGCTCAGAGGTAAAACAACCCAACAATACTATACTGTATAACAAAAGTTTATAGTGTCTTAACTCTAGTGTACTGAAACAACCTTTGTTCCAACCTTTTGTCTTAACCTTTGTTCCTGAAAACCAGCTCTCAGAGCATGTTATGATGTTTATCTCTGTGCATGTGAATGTAAATAAACACTTAATGAATTCAGTAATGATGATATATAATTATGAGGATGAAGGAAATTAAATTATTATAAACAGCGGTAGAAATGTGCCGGAACATGTTCGGGTGCCATTCGTGACAAATATTTAGTACAGTTTCGTTTTAACATTAACCATTTCATTCGTTAATATCACTTTAGGCAAATCAAAATCAACATCTTGGTATTAAATTTTAAATGGAAAATATAACTCCTAAAGTACACTGATGAAAGATAAAATTATCCAACCCAGCAGGTACGGTCGACTTTACACGTAAATCAACATGTAACAGTAGAGATTACTATGCAAATGATCTGTTGTAAAAATTTTATGTAAATGATTACGTTAGCCATCAGTTACAAAAACAGATCACTTCTAAGAGGCAATACGAATTTCTGGTTGATATGTCGATGCCTACGGCCAGTCGTCGTATTAATTCAAGCGATTATCTCTAATGACATCTGCCAGCATGATAACACAACTCCTGTCCAGGATGTTATCTACAAGACAATTCCAGACTATTCCGTGGCCAATCATTTCCCCCTCCCATCGAAAGTGTTTGGGACATGATCGGACTTTCTCTGCAAGCTCACTCTCAACTGGCCCATACCACATGCACGTGGTTGGGGAGATATTCCTCAGGACAACATCAGAAATCTTTACACATCAATGCAGCAATGTGCTGCTGAATGTATCGCAAATAAAATGATTTCAGTACATATTAAATTAGGTACATTTTACTTTAATCCTTTCGTTCAGTTCATTGCATTCAGATGTAAATAAGATCATGTGATACAAATCTCATCAACTTTGTCAAGAGTTTCGCAAATTTCCGGCCATTCCTTCTGGTGAGAGCAATTTCACTAACGAGCAATGTGTTTAATAACGAAGAAAAATTACAAATTGAAGTTTGGAACGTAATCACATAAATATTTTAACAACTATCTCTGCATTCATTCCATAATAAATAAATTCGAGAAGTCTCAAACTCTATTACCACACAGAGTTCAGAATTGCATCCTGTAACCATTCTTTTATCAAATATAGAAAAATCATATGCAAAGGAACTCTCGCTCAGTTAACACAAAACGTAATCCTAAAGAAATGATGAAGAGAGATAAAGAAACGTGTTTTGTTTCTCTTGAGGCACTGAATTTTATATTCAGAGGAGAAAAAAATATCTGCCACAGAAAGGCGGGATCCAGGGGGGATGGCAATGAGCTATGGCTCTCCCCCTTTCCAAATACCAGTAAAGGGAAAAAAATTATTAAACTTTTGCTCTTTTACGAGTTTTTTCAAGAAATGATTTAAAGTACTATAAAACGGTGGATAATATGCTATATTGCAATGGAATTCCAAATCCCCTTTATTTTGTTTTTCTGACTCGATTGCGTCACTTGCCCCCCCCCCCCCCCTCTATTTTTTTTTCTAGATTCGCGCCTGACACTAATTTTACATAAACTCATTTCTGCAGCTGAGATATTAGTAATGGCGATCTTAAAATAGCTGGTTTTCCTTAAAATATATTGTAACTTTCAATGACTTTAAGCAAATTATGAGAGACCAATTCATTCTTTTAACAATTCTAAAACTGATAGAAAAGACAGATAAAATAAGGGTATCCAAATCAAACTTCCTCACTGCCGTTTTTGCGTAAAGAATTAAAACATCTAATAATATCGAGATGATTAGGTATCTCTTTAAAAACTTCATAAATGGGATGGGATATTTTACAAATAATTTAATACCAAGATAGGCCTAAGAAGAAAGAAAAGCAGAAATCGATGCGTTATCCATTAGTAAAAAAAATCTCTTCTGCTTTATTTACCTTTGATGTTAATATAGATTAATTATTAAGCATTGTCAATATTCTTAATATTGCGTCAATCACCCATAAAAATATACTATAGAAACTATATTTGTCTTCCTTACTTTGGCCCTATTCCAGTCCTTTACTTTCTTTCCATCTGGGCTATTCAAATCCTCTTCACTCACTGAAGTGTCCTCTATAATCCATTGCATCCACGAATAATCGTCTGCACTTTCTACACATACTCGTGCAGTTTGCTGAAAATGCAAATGAAAACGCTTTGTAATGATCACGAAAGAAGGCTAATCATACTATTGTAACAAATAATAAATGTAATTATTCTATATCCTGCAGATAAGCTTTAAGCTTTGCGGGTCACCTGTAATGATAAAATTTACTTGTACTATGATCAAAGAATAATAACGTAAATTTATCTTTTTTTAAATTTGTTTATCACTATTGCTTCGGTGTGAATGATTTATTGAAATAGTTTACGCATGTTGTAAATTGAGTCATTTCACCTTTGAGCGGGATTTTTGAACGTAATATCATAATGGTTTCCACTTCAATAGTTAGGAGACAGATGGAAGCTCTCGTCAGGGTCATTCAGCGAACTCTTTAACATGAGAAGATTATGGCTTCCTGCACACGGGATCACAGCTTAATGTCGCATTGACCGACGACATCTTTTACAAAGCCATCGCTGTTCTTTTACTCACTGAAGGCACAGGGGGCTTTGCGAAGAAAATCTTAATTCAAGCACAGTGGGGACTCAAACCTGGGATCATCAAGTTATGATTCAAACACGCTGACGACTGAGTTAATTCCTGCCCCTTGTCCCCCCCCCCCGATAGGAGACCACCTTGACGTGGTGGGGGGCCTACGGTGCCTTTGTGAAGTAGGGTTCTGGCTCGTTGGAGAGCTTGTAGCCTCTGATGGAGGGGCCTGTTGAGGGGCCTGCTGACTGGAAGGGAGTCGCTAGTCAAGCGGGCTCATCGGCTTGTCCCCCGAGAAGTTCCGGGTTGCAGCCCCAATGGAGGGGCTGTGACTGAGGGTTCTGTTGCCTGGGCTTGGGGAACCTGGTCAAGCGGGCTCATCGGTGCAGCCTCGGTGAAGTTTCGGGTCGGCAGACTGCTGCTGGGGGCCGCGGGTTCGTGGCTCTGATGGAGAGGACGAAGGTGAGGGCTTGCGACTGGGAGTGGGATCCCCGGTTGACGGGCTTATCGATGGAAAAGCCAAACTAAGAGTCTCCACCCCAGGAGCCGAGTCAACTTAGATCTATATATCTTTGTTTGTGGCTAACCGGGGAACAGATTAAATTTAGGTTTTGACCGATGGATGAACTTTCCTTCTATAGGACTGTTCGCCATAGGTAGTCGTGGGGCGAGCTGCATCTGTATGGTGTTGTCTTGCCCTCGACGTAGGTAGTGGAGATTATGGCATTATCCCGATAGATGTAGTGCTATGATCATTTAGCGGAGCAACTGGGTTTTGTCTTCATTAATTTCCTGCCCCTTGTTTTGTGTAGTATCGTAACAAGAAAAATGTTTTCATCCGATAAAATCAGAAAAAGTGTTCGCTGCCTAGTCAAAGATCAGATTCCCCCACAAAATAAAGTGTAAAGAACTATTTTGCTACTTCAGATTTCTCTTTATCCATTGCAGTTGTTTCCCCCTTCAAATATTTATTAAAAAAATGTTTCCTATATACTCACTTGAGTGCTAAAATATATCTCCACCAAGCTACTTCCAATTCAAAGGAATTAATAACCATGTATTCGCTTTTAATTCTTTGATAGAATGTTTTTGAAAGAGAGTGAGGCCTTAAAATAGAAATTTGGTATAATAAAATTTAATTGAATTTCAAAAAAATTAACTTGAAATAAAATTGTTAAAATTAGTTTTGGGTACTGTTTTGAATATAGCACTCACCTCAATCATTATTTCATCCATTGCCTCTGTAATTGCTTTATCAGCCATCTGCTCAAATTAGGAATTGTTTCTTCTACAATTTTCTTCATCTCCTCTTCTTTAACTTTCTACGACTAGAAATAAAAATGCTTCTGTCATTTAAGAGATCTTTTTGAAAGTAAATGGATTCAATCAGTTGTATAAAACTCGCAATGAACAACCTCATATGCACAAGAAATAAACAAGATATTAATGTATGACTTTTATTTAATAATATTGGGAGAGTGAAATTAAGAGCAATATTTTGTAAGCCCAACTTTAAAGAATTAGAATCAAAATTATCTTGTTTCGATTTTAGTTATTTCGAAAACGAAACCACGTGTCTATAATTACGAGTTACAAATCATTGGGAACTAGTGATGACTTAACCTTTACAAAGTCAATTTATTTCTTATCTAATAACAGTAATATAATAATTATATCGCTGCCTTTTAAAATATTATTTTTTAATAAAACTTTAAATCAACTAATGTTCTATTTATGAAATATCTTTCTACGTAATAAGAACTGTATGAATTCTGAAATTGTACACCGTAGGAGACTAAGTGAATGCAATATTAGCTCTACCAAAACTAAATAGGAAAGTGAATGCGAGTCCCAAATAAACATTATGCAACTGAAGCAAATTTTGTGTTTTGGAGACAAAAATATTGGGATTTGTTTTAAAGTTATGTGAGATATAAAATGTTTACATACCGATAAAACTGCTACTCTAATCCAAAATCCTCAATCAACTGCATAACTAATCGTTTCAACTTATTATATTCTTTAGCTACAGATTCCTTTTTCTGCGCCTCATAAAAACATTTACAAAATGTTAACTTTCCCGCGTCATCAGGGGAGTTCTAAACAGATTCCTTCTGTTATGCAACAGAACCCTCGACCGGAACTTCTTAAAATCTCTGTTGTTCGAACGAGTGCGTCACAATTAATCATCTCATTCTACAGATTATCTATCTATTCCTATTTCCAGTGGTATGTAATGCATTAATTAAATAAGAAAAAAAATAAAATATCTATTCCACATGGCTGAGTGGTTAGTGCGCTTGGCTACTGATCTACGGGACCTGGATTCGAGCCCCGGGTCCCGTAGATCGTGTCCCCCCCATTCGTGTTTTCTGCTGAGGTCCTGCCATCCTCACAGACCTTCTACTGTGGCATATAAACTGACAAGCTCCTGTCAGACCTCTGTGGCAAGCAGCTGCTTGAGGGGGTATTTTTTTTATTTTATAGTGTTCATATTTCTCATAATAGAAGTAACGCTGCGATATTAGTGACGTTTTCTCTTTTAAGGTTCTCAATCAGAACTAACTCACGACTTGGAAATATATTTTTTCTACTGTACAGGCAAACAAACTTGCGTTGAAACCTCTGTTTGGTCCACTAGTTCAAGTTTTTAGTTTAAGTTCCTAGTTTGTTTAAGATTCCTAGTTTATCTAATTCCTTAGTCTTAGCTGCGTTTCCAGTCGCTACTGGTAGACTAGCTTTTCACTATTTACCGTTCGTTCCTTACTAAATTTATAGTTGTACATTTTTAATTTGGTATTTCTATACTTAGTTTGAAAAATTAAAAATTTTGATTGTTTTTGGATGGATTTCTGGTATTTTACGGAAATCCGTCCTTTTCAAATTCCGGTTTGTACCGGTTTCTTACTCTTGTAACTGTGAGTTTTTGCATTCGAAATATTTGAATATTTTACAATATTTCGAATGCAAAAACTCACAGTTACAAGAGTAAGAAACCGGTACAAACCGGAATTTGAAAAGGACAATTTACATAAATATATGACAAATTTACATAAATATATGTAAATTTGTTCTATTTCTTTAAACTGACTTCTATTTTAGTCTTATTTTATACTTATTTCACTTTTGTTAACTACTTTTTATTTGAAAATTTCAAAGCTTTCAAAATGTAAAATTTTGAAGTTACTGATTTTTCCAGCGCGGCCCACACAGAGAGCTGCTCTGGATTTGACGTCACTGCGAATCACACAGAGACCTCTGGAGCTGAAATCTCTATGGATAGCTCTCAACTGAGTTATAACTCGCAAATCTGCATGTTTTTCTCGGAGAAAAATAAACCTTTGTATGAATTAAACTCCACATTAGTGAATTTACCTTCCATGAAGGATGTGAGTAGTATTATCACATTATACGGATCCCCCCTTTGCACAGCGCTTTCCCCCTAGACATCACCAGCCACGTCCCCACTCGGTCTCGTGATATGACGTCACTGACCACGACCCCTTATTAATATTCATAGTTAATAAAGACCCCCTGGTTGGCCTGTATTTTTTATCCCCCTCATTAAAACCTACCTTATCAAAAGTTTCGCACCTTTATTAAAAACCCATGGCGCCATCTAGTGTATATCACGAGTACTATACTTTAGAAAAGCCCTCTATTTTAGCCGTAATTTTTCCAATTTTTGAACCCCCTCATTAAGAAAACTCCCTTATCAAAAGTTCCACCCCCATTATTAAAATCCCTATCAAAACTGCCCCATGGTTGACCCATCTGTATTTTTAAGCCCCCCCTCTTTAAAGATCCCCTGGTTGACCCATCTGTATTTTTTAAGCCCCCCTGAAATGTCACCTGAAAAAAGTCTTCGATTTTTGGTGGCGCCATCTAGTGTATACTTTAGCAAGATTTTAACTGCAAGTCCCAATTTTTTTGACTACCCCTTATCAAAAGTTCCGCCCCCCTTTATTAAAAATCCTTGGAGCCATCTAGTGTATATCATTAGTAGTATACTCTAGAAAGCCCTCTATTTTAACCGAAAATTTACCAATTTTTGACTTCCCCCCTCATTAAAAAAACCCTTATCACAATTTCCTCCCCCCTCTATTAAACTCACCCTCACCGATCACAAACTCCCGAATAAGTTCTTTGGTTTCTACTCTCATCTGAAATTTACCAAGTCTAACTGAACTTTTGGTGGCAACTTTCAGGTCATCCCGTCTCAGAATGGTTGGTGCAATCCTCAAAAATAATTGCAAAGACCAAGTAAACTTTCGGTGGCATCCTCTTTCAGATTGGCTGATGCAATCCTCAAAAATAATTACAAAGTCCAATATTTTGTGACATTGACCTTCATATAATTCTAAGTCCGGCGACGCGCATTTCGCAACAAGCGTTCGGTACCTCACCCGTACCTGGGACCACGATTTGTGGAAAACCAACTCACACTCTTGATCGTAGTTTTTGGTCACATCTCGAAATTTTTCTAAGTCCAGAGATGTCACTCATTGACAGCCCTTCTGACTAAACAGCATTGAACCAATAAAACAAACTTTTTTAATTCTATATCTGTTACATCATGAAACGAATAATTATTTCACTTTGTCATTAGAGTTGAAAAGATCCTTGAGGAAGATAAAACTCACGGAGTGGGCAGTTCTTCCCATAAGTAAAGGATTTAGATAAACAGTAGCATATCTGTTTTCACATTGACGGGGTGTTCCATAGGTCAGTGCATAAGTGCCCCATGACCTTTGAGTTATCACCAGTTGGGCTGCCTGTTTGTGCTGGGCGTCTCTGACCCATTTCTTCGAATTAAGCGACAAGGTCGTGTTAAATTTTAAGAAGTGGGAGAGTATATGGCGGGAATTTTCCTATTTTTTAAGAAGGGTGTTTCTGGACTTGGGATGTTTCACACAGAGTGACTCTTAGTTTGTAAAGACATTATTTTTTTCTGTCACTTATATCCAATATACGCTCTAGGTGAGAACATCGCCTTTTGTGACATAAGTGCAGAATTCTTAAGACATTATTGGGGTGACAATGAAAAATAAGTGCACAATTCACCGGTCTGTGTCGTGGTTGGGTCTGCAGGAAAAAATTCATCAGTCCGTGATCGTTAACCAAGTACATGTCTTTTACATGAAAGGTATATCAGTGTTGCTTTTCTTCATAAGGGAAAATTTCGCTTTCACCGGTGTCACTGAACAGTAGTAAATATCCAAAACTTATTGCTGAGATTTGTACTTTTAAATTATTCCTGAAAATTTTTAGTTAGGCAGATTTTTATGTTACCGAATCGAAGAAGCTTTCTCATGTAGCTTGTTCCATAGATATACTGATATAATCGCTGAAGTATTTGCTAATTTTTGACTATCAGTCCAGCTGCAAATAAAATTTCGGTGGATTAGCTCAGGTAAGTTGAGAGTTGTTATCAGTATATCGATCGAGTGAGACTTATTAAGTGTATTATTTTTATAGTAGCCTAGTGAATGAGTGTATTTTATAGTGTTTGTTAAAACCAATATCCCCTACACCATTAACATACATTCATGTTGGACTTGGATATACTTGACTTGGATTGCCCCTCCCTAGATCTTGTCCTTGGACTCTAGTATGTAACCCTCCACCCATGACTTTTTTAGGCACATTACTGATGATCTGAAATGTAAAATAGAACAGACTACTTTTGATTTAATCATTTGCTGAATTGAATCACTTACTCAATTACTTAACAATGTGTAATCTGTAGTTCCCAGGTTCGAGTCCCAGCTGGGTCAGCGTTGAGATTTATCTCCGCAAAATTTCCCCACCCTGCCCACGGTCAGTAGGGGTCACCGATGGGCTTGGAAAGGCCGCCGTCCGTCGGATGGGACGTTAAGCTGTGGCCCCATGTGCGGGAGAACCATACCCTGTGCACGTTAAAGAACACGCTGGATGGCCTTGACGGGAGGCTACCATCTGTCTCCCAACAGCTGTTCCACTGGGTCCCCTCCCCCAACCTTCTCTGAGCCTTCGGGGTCCTTGTGGCCTGGCCATTTAGCCCATGGTGTGCAAAAAAGTGCCGCTCAGAGGTAAAACAATCCAATCCAAAACTTAACAATGTATTCTATAAAATTTATAATGATACAAAATTTTATTCTTTTCACCCTCCCAAGTTTAAGTTGTGTGGTCCCAGTCAGCTCTCTCTATCCACTTATTTTTATCTTTGCAATCTTGCTCTTGAAGTCCTCTTTTCGGCATTCTTTTTTTCATACCATTTTTCCATCTCTTTCATCGTCTTCTTCCAGCGGGTTCTAATTTCCATATTATATTTAGCCCTCTTCCTTTATCCATCACATTCATAAGTCTTTCTCATTTTGAAAATGTTTTTTACACCTCCAATATTTTTATGTAATCTCTGATTGCTTTAGTTTCTGTATTTCTCATTTTATCTAGCCTTTGCTTCCTCGGATATCTTTTGCAATATCCACTTTGATTACTTTTATCTCAGCTGCAAACCTTTCTCACGAAATGATTTTTGATTCTTATGTTAGAGTACTCTCTACAATTGTATTAAAATCTATTCTTTAAAAAACAATTCAGCACTCTTACTGCTTTCTATTTTGGTCCTCTATTTTAATAATCTTTCTTATAATTTTTTCCATCATACATTCGACTATTAATAACATTAGGTGTTAGAAAACTGACATCAGAATCCAAAAAATGGAAACATTGGAAACTTTTTTCTTTGAAAATTTCTAATTATGACATCTATTTTATGTAAAAAGATGTAATCCAAATAATTACAATCTTATGCCAGTTTTTAAGTAGAAAAACAAATTTAAATAGTTTTTTTTTTTAATAATAATAATAATCTTTATTCATATTCATGTTAGTTATACAAAAGTTTAAACAAATGACCCGCAAAGCATCTGCTTATCTGCAGGAGAGAAGAATAATAACGTTACATGAAAATACATAAGATATAGTTTAAAACAATGTCATCGAATTATGTGAATTTCAGTAGAAGCTCCATTGTGATGGTTCAAATTTTTATTTAAAATTTAGTGCCTAGAAGAAAATTTTTTGTCTTATTTTTGATTTCTTTAAAATTGTTTAATAAAATAATTTCCCTTGGCAGTTGATTGAACATGCAAGGCATTGTATATGCCCTTGTACATTTCCCATAATTGTTTAATATTTTTGGAAGTTGGAAATAATTTTTGGATTGTAACCTTGTGTTTTTCCCATGAGAGATTTTAGATTTAAATTGATTATCAAAAAAATATTTTAAAGTGATGCTGTATTTATAAAGGTTGTGAAAAGAGAGTACGCCTACATAATTTAGTCTTTCTTCGCTATGATAAAATGAATTTCTTAAGTTGTATGGGATTATATTTTTAGCAATGGATGATTGAATAGTTTCTATTTTCTTTATATTTGTGAGGTTAGTTCAGCCGTATATTGTCAAACCATAGATCAATATAGATTCACAGATAGCTTTGTAAACCAAAATACATGTATGTGTGCTTGCAACAAATTGTAGTTTATAAAGTTTAGATGCACATAGACGCAATTTCCCTGCTAACTTTTGAATATGTGTATTCCATCGAAAGGTTGTGCCCATGTAGAGTCCAAGATATTTATGGCTCTCAACACGCTCAATAACATCACAGTCGCAGCAGTCAGGGTCATGATTTATCATGATGTGAGGACACAAGGGTTCGTGGTTTTTAATTGCATAAGATGAGAGATCATAGTATCCTGGTGAATGAAAGCTCATCCATTTGGTTTTTTCTGAATTTATGCAAATACGATTAATGTTAGACCAGTAAATAATTTTGTTAAACTCATCCTGTGTATCTCGGACTGCGTCTCCTATATTGTGATTCACGTTAACCAAGGCGGTGTCATCAGCATATATATAAAGAGAGCCCTTCAGTTTAAGGTTAGCTAGATCATTAATATAAATAATGAATAAAAGCGGACCTAAAATTGAACCTTGTGGAACACCAGTGTACACTGTTCTCTTCTCACTAAAAACGCCATTAATTTTGGTAACATGCACTCTATTTTTTAAATAATTTTCAAACCATTTAAGGGTAATACCTCGGACACCATAAATATACAATTTTTGAAGCAAAATATCGTGATCCAACGTATCAAATGCCTTACGAAAGTCCAGAAAGATAGCTGCTGCTTTTTTTCCGTTGTTTAAAGTTCCATTAATGACGTCATAAAACTCCGTTAAAAGTGTAATTGTATTTTTACCTTTTTGGAAACCATATTGCTTTTCACTAATAATGTTATGTTTTTTCAAGAAATTGGCTAGAACGTTAGCTACATATCTTTCAAGTATTTTGTGAAGGACGGGTAAGATGGCAATGGGCCTATAGTTAGTGCAATCGGATTTAGTTCCACTTTTGTAAATTGGTCTTAGAATAGCAATTTTGAGTTTATTAGGGATGTTTCCTGTAGATATGCTTTCATTGATAAAGTTTGTCACGAGATCAGCTAAGGAGGTTTTGCATGCTTTAATGTGCTTTATGTGTACCTGATCGTGTCCACATGATTTTCTTTCATTTAAGTCACTTAGAATTTTGAAAGTTTCTTGTTTTGAGATGGGAGGAATAAAAATTGAGGGGACAGAGGGTTGGATATGTTTAGGAACTGTAGAGAGATTCTGTATACGGTTATCGTCTATGAGATTGACAATAATGTCTGCAAAGGTGTTGTTAAATTTCTCTGCTGCTTGAGTTTCAGACATACCTTGTGGCATATTCTTCATGATAAAATCGTCAATGGCAGTTTTAGGTTTATTGTTGATAATTTGGTTGATGAGTTCCCAATTTTGCTTTGGTTTATTTTTACATGACTCAAATTGTTTGAAGTAATATTTTTTCTTTTCCTGCCTAATAACGGACGTGACTGTGTTTCTTAAGTTTGTGTATAGTAATTTAAAATTTCTGTTAAAAGTTATTATTAAAAAATAATAATGAAAACACTTTTCAAAAATCGACAAACAAGCATGCGTTTTAAAAACTGTTTTGGGAAAGGAGTTAAGAGCGAAAGTCACAGGAGTCTGATATCTCGTGTTCAATGGGTGTATGTAGCTCATGACAATATGGGTTTAGAGGTGAAGGGATGCTCAGCTTAATGAGAGGCAATTTACGGAGTGGAGGGGAGCACTGCCTGGCTCGGCTGCGGTTAACTCCATTCTCCCTTCGGGTGAAGGAAGGGGGGACGACAAACTAGGAAGAGTCCATTTCAAAACTCGGCCGGTCTGGTATTCTGAGATACTTCGTTTTCCAAGGCCTGTGGTAGTTAAAGGGTTAAGCGCAGTAGCCTAGGTCTCTTTTTTTTTTTCAATTCCTTTAAGAGTACCCAGCTGTAAAATGGTCAGAGCTTTCCAATGTACAGCTTGAGGATGTCCGTATAGTCTATTGTAGCATTAAATGCTAAATAGTTTTATAATACGGACATCCTGAAGAATCGAATGAAGTTGGGAATATCTTACCTTAGAATCATTTTGGTTACTCCCATTCCTATATGAATAGATTTGAACTACTCGTTTGGAAACTAGTCTTAGATACTTTTAACTTTCCCAAATTGACGGAGAATTCTTTCCACTTCTGAACTGTCTAGAGATGAATACCGTTTTGAGGGGATGTCCCACTAGCTGAATTTCGATTTTTTTTTCTTTGTGTCCATTCTTCTTTTTTCTGTAGAAGTAGGTTCGTAGCATGGTTCCCAGCAAACACAGTTTGGTTGCTTTACCTCTGAGCAACTTTTTTTTCACACAATGGACTAAATAGCCAGGTCACAAGGACCCTGAGGGATCAGAGAAGGTTGGGGGAAGAGACCCACTGGACAGCTGTTGGGAGACAGATGGTAGCCTTCCATCAAGGCTATCCGTGCACAGGAAATAACTCTCCCGTACATATTATTAAAGGGGTTGGTTGGTTGGGCGATAGTTCCATGCTGCATACTTTTATCCGATCTCCCAACGCCTCCAAATAATCCAATTCCTTACGAATTATGCAGAAACAGTGCTTCAATTTATTCCCCAATTGTGACAGTCCAAAGGACGTTTTTCGAGTCAATCACGGGGCGGGGGTGGCTCAGTCGGTAGCACGCCAGGCTCGTAATTTGTAGTTCCCAGGTTCGAGTCCCATCTGGGTCAGCGTTGAGATTTATCTCCGCAAAATTCCCCGCCCTGCCCACGGTCAGTAGGGGACACCGATGGGCTTGGAAAGACCGCCGTCCGTAGGATGGGACGTTAAGCCGTGGCCCCGTGTGCGGGAGAGCCATACCCTGTGCACGTTAAAGAACACACTGGATGGCCTTGACGGGAGGCTACCATCTATCTCCCAACAGCTGTTCCAGTGGGTCCCCTCCCCCTACCTTCTCTGAGCCTTCGGGGTCCATGTGACCTGGCCATTTAGCCCATGGTGTGCAAAAAAGTGCCGCTCAGAGGTAAAACAACCCAACCCAACAATCAGCATAACTTACAAAAGGGTTGATTACCCATTCGTCTTGTTTCACATTCAGAGACGGGAAATATTTAGAAAATGACGAAAGCAGATTTTCGAAAGTGATTTGAATTTCGCGTGATATTTTCTGTTTGATGGTTGATGAGTTGACCCCTGGTAAAAAGTCAAATTTCAAACTTTTCGATTTTTGTATCCAAAGCTGTAGTTTTCCTTCAAATGCCTTGAGTTATGATGTGATGGTTATGACGTTTTCCTTCGCTCCTTGGAGGCTCATATTCAAAATATTTAACTTAGTGAAAAGGTCATTTAGAAACGAAACTTCAAGCCACCAAACATCGTTTTGTAGAAAGTTAAATTCATCTGTATCTTCTGTGTCGAAAAATGAAATGATTTCAACTCGCAAAAATATAACTCTTTCGAGAACTTTTCCTTTCGAGAGCCATCTAACTTCTGTATGATACAACAAGCCTTTGTACTCGGAATCCATAGCCTCACATAAAAAAAAAAATAAATACCCCCTCAAGCAGCTGCTTGCCACAGAGGTCTGACAGGAGCCTGTCAGTTTATATGCCACAGTAGGAGATCTGAGAGGATGGCAGGACCTCAGCAGAAAAACGACACACACAGCCATGCCTAATGCCGGGGCTCGAACCCAGGTCCCTTAGATCAGTAGCCAAGCGTGCTAACCACTCGGCCAACGAAGCGAAAATTCTTGTTCATAGTGAGTTTGACTTGATATAGTTGACGATCTTAATCACTTCGTTCAGTGTTTGACTAAGTTTTTCCGGAAGCGCTTTTGTCACCAAAACCTCTCAATGAATCATGCAATGCACAATATTTTTTACTTTCGGATTGATTTTCAACACATGAGCGACAAATCTTTTTTTACGTCCTTGCATTGGAGCATCATCGGTACAGACATTGATACAATTTTCCCATTTGATTCCTCTTGATTCAATATTTTGATTCACCAGCTCGAAAACATCCTGACCAGTAGTAGTTTCCTTCAGCTCTGAACAGAAAAAGAACTGATTCGAAATCGATCCATTTCTACCGATACGAAGATATGCTAAAAGTTGAGCCTTATTGCTAATGTCAGTAGATTCGTCGACTTGAAGAGCCCAGTTGTTTGGGTTGTTTTACCTCTGAGCGGCACTTTTTTGCACACAATGGGCTAAATGGCCAGGTCACATGGACCCCGAAGGCTCAGAGAAGGTTGGGGGAGGGGACCCATTGGAACAGCTGTTGGGAGACAGATGGTAGCCTCCCGTCAAGGCCATCCAGCGTGTTCTTTAACGTGCACAGGGTATGGCTCTCCCGCATATGGGGCCACGGCTTAACGTCCCATCCGACGAACGGCGGCCTTTCCAAGCCCATCGGTGTCCCCTACTGACCGTGGGCAGGGCGAGGAATTTTGCGGATAAATCTCAACGCTAACCCAGCTGGGACTCGAACCTGGGAACTACAGTTACGAGCCTGACGCGCTACCGACTGAACCACCACCGCCCCTGAAGAGCCCAGAGTTTCGAGATTTGTTCTTTAGGATCCGCAAAATGTTCTTTGAGTTGTTAATCAATATCATCCGACATATCTTGAATTCTACGAGCAATTGTATCAGCTGATAATGGGATTAATTTCACACGTTCAACGGCTTGAGTATTAACCATGGCCTCAAGAGCAATTTCCAAAGAAGGTAAAATGATATTTTCAGCATCAGCATGCGGTTTTTTCTTTCTCGCTAAAAGTTGAGCAATCTGGTAACTTGCGATCTGAGCCTTTTCTGGTACCATGCAAAAATTCTTCAGTCGTTTTGGCTTGATTTTGTAATTTTGAGCGAAGACCCTCAAAATACGATTTCTGCTTGTTCAAGTATTTGGGATGATTTTTTTCTAAATGGCGTTTCAGCTTACTCGGAACCATCGCTTCATTCGACAGAGGTGCAGAACATAACATGCAAACTCGCAGAGAAATGTCATTTTCAGATGGCATAAAAGCAAACTATATAATCATCATTATATTTGCGCTTTGTTGGTCATCAGCCTGGTTTTACTTGAAGATTTGCTCTCGTTCTTTAATTCATAACTCGGTGTTTGTTTTAAATATTTGTCCATTCTATGGCTTGAAATAATCAAAAATTAATACCAAAATTTGGAAAAAGCTTGATAAATACTTACAAGATCCCAGTTGATAAAATCTGAATCAATGGAACTTAAACCTTATTTATATGCGTAACAGTTCGTTATTCTGTTAATTTTTGAATGTTTTTTGCAGAACATCTTGCTAAATGTTTCAGCTTCCATAATTCTTTACATACTGAGTGCATATTGTTAGATCTTTAAATTGCCTTTTTTTTTTTTCATAAAAATCTTAAGATACCGAATTCTGCATCTGAATTACTATTGACCAGTGGAGACTCGTGAGTTTCTAATTGGGTTGTTTTACCTCTGAGCGGCACTTTTTTGCACACCATGGGCTAAATGGCCAGATCACATGGACCCCCGAAGGCTCAGAGAAGGTTGGGGGGAGGGGACCCGCTGGAACAGCTGTTGGGAGACAGATGGTAGCCTCCCGTCAAGGCCATCCAGCGTGCACAGGGTATGGCTCTCCCGCACACGGGGCCACGGCTTAACGTCCCATCCGACGGACGGCCGACTTTCCAAGCCCATCGGTGTCCCCTACTGACCGTGGGAGGACGGGGAATTTTGCGGAGATAAATATCAATGCTGACCCAGCTGGGACTCGAACCTGGGAACTACAGATTACGAGTTGGGTTGTTTTACCTCTGAGCGGCACTTTTTTGCACACCATGGGCTAAATGGCCAGGTCACATGGACACCGAAGGCTCAGAGAAGGTTGGGGGAGGGGGCCCACTGGAACAGCTGTTGGGAGACAGATGGTAGCCTCCCGTCAAGGCCATCCAGCGTGTTCTTTAAGGTGCACAGGGTATGGCTCTCCCGCACACGGGGCCACGGCTTAACGTCCCATCCGACGGACGGCGGCCTTTCCAAGCCCATCGGTGTCCCCTACTGACCGTGGGCAGGGCGGGGAATTTTGCGGAGATAAATCTCAACGCTGACCCAGCTGGGACTCGAACCTGGGAACTACAGATTACGAGCCTGGCGCGCTACCGACTGAGTCACTCCCGCCCCGTGAGTTTCTAAATAGAGCGGGCAGCATAATACCGTATATAGAGAAACCAACTAGGCAGGGAAGGCAAGAGCTCAGATCGTAGTCCGTAACGTCAGCTATTTCCTTCGATAACCCCATTTCTGTCCTCGGTGAAAAAAAGGAACATATTGGATTGTAAAAGAACGTACATATGAACGTGTAATAAAATTTCCATATGTATTGCGGCTTATGTCAGGTAGGTACAGCAGGATTTAAGGGTGACGGTTCGAGAATTTAGCCTCTGGAGTGGGGCTTAAGCTTTCTCGTAATATTTCGCGCTGATAATTAAGGCGCGCAAGACAGTTTCGAGTGTATTACTTCACTAAATGCTTATTGAAATGAAATAAAAAGGGCAAGATATTTTAGATAGCAAATATCCACGTAAAACATTTTTAATGTCTGTTCCAATTCAGAGTTTAATGTTTTAGTATATATATTACAGAAAGGTTGGTGAGGCCAGCCTTGACATAGTAGGCAGATACATTTACCTAATAAATAATTAAATATACATTCAGCGGTCACTTTAATACAATTATGAAAACTTTTGCTAAATTTTGGGTTATACCATTATAGTGGCGTAGCGGAAAACCTCGACCCCTCCACGCAAGAAATATCTGGGGGGAGGGAGCTTGCTTCATTTAATATGCACATTAATTTTAATTTTTTTAAAATGTACATAATAATGCCCGGATCTAGAAAAAAATCGATCGGAGGAGCAAAGAAACGCAATCTAGCCCGAAAAAGGTAGGGGGGGGGGGGGGGCAAGAGACGATTTCCAATGCATTATAACATTTCTCCCTCCGTTTTACAGGAATTAAAAAAATTGCTGAAAAATGCACAAAATGTAATTTTCTAGCTCCGTTATCCTTAATATATATCCATATAATCGGCCCTTTTCCCTCTGACATATTTCAGTTTTCGAATGAGGGAAGGGTTATCAGAAGGGAGTGTACAACCCCTTTACCGCCCCACCTCCATCTCCTCTGACATATATTCCGGTTTTCGTAATATATATAATTCGACAATTTTGGAATGAATTACTTTTTTAACTTTCTTCACAAATTATTGTCTGTTATTTTTAGATGGGCATCTCGTGGCCGAGTGGTTAGCACGCTTGGCTACTGATCTTAAGGGACCCTGTTTTTCTGCCGAGGTCCTGCCATTTTCATAGACCTTGTACTATGGCGTATAAACCGACAGGCTCCTGTAAGACCTCTGTGGCAGCAGCTGCTTGAGGGGGTTGGGTTGTTTTACCTCTGAACGGCACTTTTCTGCACACAATGGGCTAAATGGCCAGGTCACATGGACACCGAAGGCTCAGAGAAGGTTGGGGGAGGGGGCCCACTGGAACAGCTGTTGGGAGACAGATGGTAGCCTCCCGTCAAGGCCATCCAGCGTGTTCTTTAACGTGCACAGGGTATGGCTCTCCCGCACACGGCTTAACGTCCCATCCGACGGACGGCGGCCTTTCCAAGCCCATCGGTGTCCCCTACTGACCGTGCGCAGGGCGGGGAATTTTGCGGAGATAAATCTCAACGCTGACCCAGCTGGGACTCGAACCTGGGAACTACAGATTACGAGCCTGGCACTTGAGGAGGTATAAACAGAATTTACATTAAAAAGTTAACATAGTTTCAACTAAATTATTTTGAGTGTACGATTCATTTCCCATCTATTGCAAAAAATGATACGAGTAGCAAAGGAAGAGATAAAAAAATAGTGATAATATTGTAAACATTTCTAGTTTTAAGAGTTAGCAGGTTGGACAAAGTTTGGCACACGAGAAGGAGAGGAATTTCTAGTGGGAAGATGGGTACAACGAAGTTGATTTTTCATAGTCCTTTATTATTCGTTCAAAGACATAGGAAAAAAAATCAGGACTGTTCTTTTAAATAGTTGTATATCAAGTTTTCCAATATGTGTTGTATTTTTTTTTTTGGTAGAGGCTACCTTAACCATGAGATGGTCTTTATTAAAATGCATTTTCCCGACAATTGTGTAAATAAAAAATACAATAAAACAAGTTTGAAAATTAAATAAAATATTTATTACCAAGTCCAATAGGTATAAACAAAGCCAACAAAAACAGAACTGACAAAATCGTCAACCATTATAAATATCCATCTACAGTGGTACCTCAGATATGTTGACTAGAAAAGTTGACCACTGGCATTCTTTGTGGTTCATGGTCCGTTAGGTCAGTTTGCATACATTACTGACACATAGTTAAATCTTCGGTAATTAAAGTGTATTGAATGACTTCATATGTACCATATATTGGAAATTAATACCTTACGAATCACACCCGTATGTAATGTTACAGATACAATAAAGAGTAATCATTATAAAAGATGAGCATTTTTTTTTTCATTTCTCTATACTGTATAAGCTTTGCGAATCTAACCATTATATTCAGAGTTAGACTCATTCCAAACAGTGGCAAAACGTCCATGGAAACAATCAGAAGCATAAGGAAATCAATGCTTCCCTTATAATTCCGATAATTAAACAAATATATTAAATTTACCGTAATGATGAAAAATATACACTTACTGACATAAAAGTTAGGGATATTTTCGTAAACCAACAGGTATCGGAACGGCGTTCCGGTTCACTAAGTCTCGCTACGCCATTAATTCTTCACATCAGTCCGAATTAATTTTTGTTTAAACAGTTAGGTTCCGTGTTTCTAATGAGGAAATATCTTCACACACTTAGGAAATGAAACAAACATTGTATATGGAAGAGAGTATTAACAGAAAACTATCCTACACCTAAAATACAAAGTTACTAATATCTTAAATATAAAATACGAGTATATCTCCAAAAAAATTAACATTAAAATAAGTCAGATTTGTTATTTCAATAACCTTGCAATTGCTAAACTACCTATATTACACAGTCTTCTAAAAATCTCGTTTGTACTTATTAAATAATTTTTACTTCTGGAACTGTATTATTGCTTATACATCGAACATTTTCTTTATTATTAGTGCAAAAGGAGCATACAGAAATAAAATAATTATTTTTTGCAATATACTTGTTGGGCATTTATTTACTTAGGGTGTTATGATGTATTTCATACATAGATCACTCTTAGTAATACACAATTGATAATCAAATAGCTGACAGTTACTATTTTAGAATTCGTCTGGCTAGTATTGGTTTTGATGGCAATCAATTCAAGTGGAATTGAATTATATGGCTCTGATGGCAATCAATTCAAGGGGAATTGAATTATATGGTTCTGATGGCAATCAATTCAAGGGGAATTGAATTATATGGTTCTGATGGCTAATTTCATCATGATCAAATATTAACTTGAACTTGATGATTAAAAAAAAATCAGCAATACTTAGTACTTTTTATTATGCCAATTTATTTTTTTAATAACTACTCTTTGATATCTGAATTAAAAATATTATATATACTTTCATCACTGTTGACCAATTCATTATACAGGCGATTACAAATGAATAAAACAATTTTAAATATTCGTTGCACAAAAACTATATATGCAACATCAGCAAATCCTACATACTTTGCGAGATCACTTAAGAAAAATTTTTGCATACCAGGAAAAGATTACAAATATTCATTACTCCTTACATATATCAATCCTGTATTCCAGTTCATCCCATAATTTCCTTAATATGGCTAGGTCAACAAATGCAATCATTCGACACGTATTCCCTCAGCATTCATTTCTTTCATCTACAAAATTTACTAATCAGATGTAAAATTCTGTTAATCTTTTAAAACATGCTTTTTATAACAAATTTTTAAAATCGCTATATCCACTTGTAATCACTTTGCATATTTAAAAGGCTCCTTATCACCAATATTTTCTCAGTTTAAATTGTTCATTGTTGCTTCATTAGGGGCTAATTCCTGGTAGAATAGTTAATATTTGGGCCCTCTTTATTTGCGGCACTTTATTAAGAAACAGAAAAACAAACAACAGCCACGCTACAAAGAATCACAAAACAACATCCTTTTTGTCAGAAAAAAATATTGGCAAAGAAAATAGCACTATGTTCGTATGGTGTAGGAGCTCTTCGTGCATTGATTGGCCAGTGACAAATAATAGCAAACCAGACCTGTTATTACGTCACAGCTATCTATATATACATTTCCCAAAAGTGTTCAAACATTTCCAGTTATATGAAAGCCATATTCAAAGCTCCCTAACTTTAAAAATAAGCTTTTAAGGAAAAACAAATGTCACAGGAAATAAATTGAAAACTTCACTGAGATCTCTATGAATCTCGAGTTTCAACTATATTCAAAGCAGTGATTTCCAAGCTGAGATTTACGAGTTTAATGCCAACATTCATTCACACATGAATTTGCACATCTAGCAATGAATGCAAGAAAATAAATCATTTTTTCACTACTACCTATTATATTCATATACTTTGTTTGAAAATGCCTTTTAACAAAAAAAAATGCTTTATTTACCTAGTACCAGTACAAAAAATATAACTATATATTTGGTAGTGAATAAACCAAAGTTTGGGAACTGCCGATTTAAAGGATTACTGAAGTTGGAAACTAACAGTACAAGTTGCTATTATATCTGTCCTAAACACCTTTCTTCAAAATTAACGAAAACTAAAGAATCATTATACCAAAATCTAAAAATTAATTTTAATAAGCAATTTGATAAAACAATTATTGTTTAACTTTTTGGTATAAATTGTTAAAATCAGTGACACTGGTGTTAAATTCTTTAACTTCCAAAAGTATTAAATGTTAAACGAATAGTGTAATTGTATTGTTGAAAAATCATGATTTAGAGAGATTTGAGAGAGATCTTAACTTTATCTCCAGTGATATTTTTCCATAAAAAGTTAATTTGCAAAGCTAGGGAGCTTTAAATGCAGTTTTCCAATCAATAAGTATTCACACTAATAAACATACTGTTCTTCTTTTGTTATAAAATCGTGTTCCAGTGATTTTAAAACTTTATTTTGATAACATTAAAGATTAAAGTTTTTTTTTATAAAAAATCCATATAAGCCTATATCCCTTTTCTACACAATATAACAATCACACAAAAGTTGATAAATATATAAATTTTTTAAATATTTTTGTGGAAAAACGTTTTGCCGACATGTGGGATTCGAACCCACATCTCTCCAGAAAAAACATGCCAGAGTATTCTAAGACCACTGAACTAATGCTGGCTCTGTCTTTTCACCACTAATATGTTGTAATTAAAGCAAATTCTTAAAAATAAGTATAATAAATAACATTTCCACTTGTTTCTAAACTAATTTAAAGTATAGCTTTGTATAAATAATCCCTTACATCACAGATAAGAACTAGAAAGTGATTTTCAAAATCTTTTCATGACATTTACAGTATAGATTAATGTGGACTCAAATTTTTGAGCCTAAACTATTTTGATGCTTACTAAACTTAAGCTTGTTTAGAGAAAAAAGCTAACACAATGGTAAGACACACACACATATATATATACAGAAAGACATGCTGCTACATTTTTTTAAAACTCCCACACTATATGCTATTACAAACTTTAATTATAAGACCAAAGACCAAGTAAATCTCAATGTTATTTGGGACTAAAATCACTGGAAATAATTTATAGAAATAAGAAATCTTCAGTAAAATCATTATTAACTCACTTAAGGATAATTCATTAATAATCAAAACAATTTTTAATTTAAAAGTGCTTATTAATTTTAAATTTTAATTACTAAAAGAAAATTCAAATTTAAAATCAAAAAAGATTTTTTTAAACTTTTTTCACATTTACGCAGAAGTGGAAATTTAAATTATGAACCTGCCTGAGTCAAACTCATCTCCACTTTTATAGTGTAAGATTTTTCTTATATTAATCATTATTTATATTATTATGGGGTAATTTTAAACTACTTTTGAATGCATGAGCAACCTTACATATAAATGGTTTATAATAAAAAGTGGTATTTAAATGAATTTTCTAAAACATAACAATTAGTATAAGGTATCATCATGTGCTTAAAGACAAAACAAACATCTAAACTAATTGTTCTGCTTATTTTACCCTATAATTAACAGAATTGCATTTCAAAAAATTAAAATAATTGGTAATACATGCATAATAATACCATCATAAGATTGAAAATTGAATACATATGATGGAATGATGTCCAAAGTTTTTGGACATTTTCTGTGAAGTACTTACCCAAATAACTTCCAAAATTGAATGTTTGTTATTTACCAAATAAAACAGTAATATTACATTATTGTAACAATAATTAAAAATCTTATTCAATTTAGCACTGTAACATTGATAATTAAAAAACTTGCCAGTTTCTTAAAATCTGGCACACGTTTTCACATTTTTAAGTTATTCTTTTATTTTGTGTTGTGGATGATTAAAAATGGCACTGAGGATTATCAGTTGTCAGAGCGTGGATGGTTGGCATTGCTGATTACAGAATGCAATATGCATTGGGAGACTAATACTGTGAAGGAAAAAGAAACCGAGAAAACAATGAATCCTTCTAACTCCTACCATTTGTTTCTAAAAATTCTTTTGCATCTACAACAGCATCTAGTAGCAGTGAGGTGGCAGACAGAAAACCTGTATTCTTCCTATAACAACTGGTATCACAAATGCAGATATCTGTGTAGGTTGGAAAATCTTAGAGTCTAAGAGCACAAGAAACATCAGTTCTGTAAGTGGGGAGAGTAGTCTACTGCTGCCCCTGAGTAAAATATTCAAGTTGTTAAGATGTTTCATTGCTAGACATAGTATTTGGCTCACTTAATAGCCAGAATTATTATACTAAAGTAGATGGTTCTAATACTGTTGTGGATAGAAAAAACTTCAAAGTTTTCCTTTTGATGGTGGCCATCTGTTGACAGTGAGATGAGCAATGAGAATATTCAGTGGGTTGTCCCTATATTATTAAATTGTTGCCATGAATATTATTATATCATGCTTTAATGCTTGTGTGCACCACTAAATAGGTATATCAACAATGATATCTGAAGTTTAACAGAATTCTATTACTCTTTCTACAGGAGAACCCTTTAACATCAAAATATCATTCTGTAAAATATATATCAACTTCATTCAATATGCAGCATCACCATAATGAAAAGTACTCAAAATGGGAATTTATCAGCAGAGCCCTGCATGGATAGCATTCACATACGTATATTGGTTACTTAATAACCATTGACATTTTGCAAATGCTTGAAGTGTGATGTTCGTTTGTGAGTAAAAGAAATCAGTCTAATGATTTATTAGTGACTATTAATTAACTGTAGAAATATATTATGATAAAAAAAACTTGTATTTGAGAAAACTATGCCTTACTAAATATTAGACAAAAATTTTCCAGAATGTAATTTTGCAAATTCTTTAGAGTAAATTTTACTTCTTTAAATACAGTTATTCACAATTATGAGAAGATACCCCTTTTCACCCCCTCTACATTTCGCTCTGTAAACTTCATTGATTTCCACGATTGAAATTTCAACATATTTAATTTCTATGCAACGCTTGAGTATTGTTTGAACTTATATTCTGCCTGGCCAGCGAAAGCATCACTTCGCATAAAATAATTTTATCCGATTTGTGGTTTTATCCCATGGAATTTTTCCTTTTTAAAGTGAATATCATCATCGAATATTCATATCAGTTTCTTTTCATTACCTAAAGCAGTTTTTTCACTCATGTCAGTCATTAATAATGCAGTAAATTTTGGATACTGTTGTTCACATATACTATGATAAATTTATCTCCATTAACATGTATTTTTTTTATCCACTATCTGCATCAACGTTAATTCTTTACCAGAGGAGAGCTTTTAAATGTGAATACATGCATCCATGCAGGGTTCTATTTATCATTGACAATAACTAGTGAGGCATGTCTGGCTCCTGCTTATTTTCATATACCTTAACAACTACCACCAAATTTACAATTATTTCATAAATCAAACGAATATTTTTACATCACTTGTAATTATTTGGTAGCACTTGCTCAACTATATGAAAATTTTTAAACAATATACACTTTATTTAGAAACACAAATGCTGCACATATATAGCTATGAAAAGAATGCATTTAATAGGGAAATACATAATTTTGGATTAGAAAATTGCAAATTGGCCATGAAAAGGAACTAAAATCGATTCTATTTACATTAAATAATGCCAGTCCACTTAATTGGTATTTATTGACCCTTTTTACACTAAATTAAAGTAGTAAGACTAATGTGCTTCCATATAGATTATACAGAATTTGTTGCAGAACACTACTGGCCAATTTTAAGTTGGATGATATTTTTGGAAACTGTAAAACAATGGAAACTAAAATTAGTATGGACAATCATAGTTCTACTGTAATGATATTAAAAACAATTTCGTTTTGGGTGTTTTGCACATAGGTTAAATGGCCAGGTCACAAGGGCTCAAATTTGGGTATGGAACACGGATCCAATGGATGACTGTTAAGAAACAGATGAACATCTCCAATCAGGTCATCCAGTGTATTCTTTAATATAAATAGAGTAGGCTTTCTTGCAAACAGGGTCATGGCATAATGTCCCATCAGATAAAAGGGTAGCCCTTCCAAGCCCATTAACATTTCCTTTCTCACCAAGGGTAGAGGTTAGAGGAGAAAATTTTAATGCAGGCACAGAGGGGACACAAACCTGGGAACATCAAACTGCTCCCTGCCAAATGAACTAAATCCACCCCCAAGAACTAAAACACTACAAAGGTTTAAATTTATTTAAAGCCACTATTTTGGCTATTGTATTCTGCTAATACTACATAAGGGGGGAAAACTGTCTCATGCCAGGTAATAAGGTAAATACCTCTGAAGACTTTATTTGAAATCATAACATTTACATGAGATTAGGGTATGACTTAACAACAGGGGAAATTTTGATCAGTGACCAGTAGCTCAGTGGTCAGAGCACCTGTCATATTATGAGGAAGTCGTCGGTTCAGAGTCAACCCAGCACGAGACAATTTTTTCCCTATACCCAGTATTAGCAGCATACAACAGTAAAGGCAGTGGTTTCAAATAAAACTAATGATCGCTGTGAATGCAAAAGATGATAAAGGTTTAAATTTTTATAAATGGCTAATCTTAAATGAAGAGCAAAAAAATTGTATTGACCCAGATAGGATACAAATCTAGTCTCCTGATAGCATAAATGGAGGCTGTGGCCTCATATCACACCCAATTCAAGATATTCTTTATACTTAAGATTGTTCTATATCTTACAGATAATTTTGCCTGCTTGTGATTTACCCCTGACATCTTTTAAAAGATCATTTTTGTAACATTGTAACTGGCAGCATTTCAAATGTAGGTAACACACAGAGTAAGAAGAATACAGATGGTCCATTCACACATGATTCTAACAATATAGTGCCATGAAATTCAAGCTACAGAACTATTTTTACTCATTGCATGCCTATGAACAGTAATGACCTGTATAGTTAAAATAAAAGTATGAAGTAAAATAATTTATATTAAAATATTATTGAATAATTTAAAATTAATTACCAGCTTTTAAAAAATAAAACTATATTCTGTTTCATATAAAGAAGTATACTTTAGTTATACTGCATATCTTTTTTAAGTTGAGACCTAACATAAACTGTATGACACAAGCAAGTCTATCCTAGTATCACTGTGCAGAGAACTGGTTACATTTTGAGACCTATTTTTAAGACCCTCAAATATGTGGATAAAAAAACACAGTATTAGAGACATTTTTTATTTGTAGATAATAATCAATGTACAGTATCAGTGTCACTTTTTCCACCCCCTCAGAGGCAGGTATTGCAGCCCCGAAAGTGATGAGCTTGATCTATAGTGCTAATATATTTCACTGTTCAATTATACATTTATGAAAAATATGAATACAAGGAATATCAATAAAAAATCTGAATGAATATAACTTTAAAATGAAATAGCTATTTCAGTCTATGAGTGGCTGGAAATCACTATCCTCTAAAACCTTGCCCATGGTATTGTCACTAGTTGTTTTGCAAGTATATTTTCAACAACTTGTTCACTTATTACAATGACTACTACATTTTAGAAACTATGTGGTCCAAATTTACTCAAGTCTCATCTTAGTAGTAAATTTTCTTCTTTTGCTTTCATGATACTTTAATTTGCCATAAATAATTTATCCTCAATATTATTCTATCATCTTGTTCAGTTAAAGAAACTTCACATTTATGAGTGAAAAATCTAGAACCAATATCTTTTAGCAGTATGTATGATATTGTTCAATCAAAACTAGTTAAATCAAGATCTAAGTTTATCAATATTAATACCATTTTTAAATTTGGCAGTTCATTTCTGAAGAATTCATAAATCTTTTCCATGATAACTGCCAAAGTAAATTGATTACATTTTTGAAACAGTTTAATAACTTGCTGTTGCTTATCTGTTGCCGCACTTGTAAATGGATTCTCTGAACATAAAATTCTTGCTCTTGAATTCCATCTTGGCCTTTTGAGAGTTGGTTGTTTCAGTTTTGTGTTTTCTGTTCAAATTCATAAATCTTCTGATTATGATTAGTATTAAGTGCTAATAAAGTTGGAGTACATCATCTAGCAACCAAATAAAGTATATTATATTCATTTTCCCTGACCTCTGGCTTTGCTGAAACCAACATATTAATATTTGATGTGAGCAATCTTCATTTAATCTTCACCAGTGATAAGAACCAAGAGTTCACAGTTGTATGCTTGTTGCTATGGGAATGCTCAATTGTTATTTCATTAGTCCACCTCTTGAATCTGTCATATGTTGTGATTAGCAATCTAAGGAGTGGACTCTCTGTATTCTTCCTACTCTGTGGAGTAACAATTGTTATTGCAGATTTGGCAACAAGTGGCCTTACTTTGTCTATCTGGAAAATTAAATTCCTGAAGCAATGGAAAAGAAGGCTCCCCTTCCAATGACAACCTTTCTGTTAACATTTTTAGTTCTATGTTTGTCTAAATTACTTCTTAGCAGGCTTTTCAATAATACTTATTTACCATAATCAATAAAACATTCACACTTTTGATGAGGTGAAAAAGACTGACACATAATCTACAATAATACATTATGCCAACATATTTATTGCTTTATTTGCAACATGTCCATTTGTTAATACCTTTTGCTGTTATGGATTAAGCAAAATACATATATATTTCTCTTCTTCAAGAGCATCAACATTTCACTAATGATCTGATATTATTGAACAATCTATAAAGACAATAACTTGACAAGGGTTATACTCCTTAACCAATATTAAAAAGGTTAATAATACTATGTGCATTATAAGCCATGGGGGTATAAATGAAAAGTAATAAAATGTAGAAATGAAAATAATGATTCTAAACCAACAGTATAATAATTTTATTTAATAAACTAAAACGAAATAACTTGAAGTCCATGCCACCTTTAACTTAGTTAATCATACAAATTACTGCGTTTCAAAGCACATATTTTGCTTTCCTGTGTGAAAATTCCCTATAGGCATCTCAGCAATATTAGCTTTGCAATTATTGGAAAGAAAATGCTGTCTATGAGTGTCCATTGGCTTTAGGGCCCAAACAAAGGGCATGATCACTTGCAAGATTTGTACTTTTCCTATTCTAAATTGTACTAATTATGTCAGTAATTGACAAAGTTGATTTTGCTAAGTATTCAATTATTTAACAAGAGTAAAAACAATGGGTCTATCCAGATTTAAGACTGGATTTCTTGCTTAACCAATTTCGGTGATGCCAAGTATCAATGACTCATTCATTTGTAGTACAGTACAATTAGAATTTTATAGCAATTCATAACAGATTGTCCAACATTTGTAAATATTAATTTCAACCTTTCCAGCTCTTTTGTAATGCTGAAAATTAATTCTAACATAGGTAATATTTCTAACTATGTAATCAATTCTTAATTTCAAATATTCTGCTGCTTTAGTTATCTTGCAATATCAACTTTTTACACCTACTAATTATTTGGATATCACTGTTATTACTATGATGGAAAATATTCAATGAATAATTAAAAAACTACCATGTACAATATTATATTCATATTATTTATAGTACTTTTCTTCTTGGGAAATCAAATATAAGAATGAAATATAACATACTACAGTAGGCCCCCAAATAATGAATTTAATTCATTCCATGAAAACTTTTATGTGAAAATTTGTTACATGAATTTGGGAAATACACGTTAAAAGCCAAGGTCATTCCAAAACCATCGTAAGTTAACCTTTTTGAACTTAAAAACATAGTTTATAAAATTTAAACACTAATTTTTGACAAATAAGCATTATAAGAATATGGAAAAAGATTATTTTATTTTGTTTCTGTTAAACTTAATCAATAAATAAAACATAAAATTATTACAGTACAAAAATTCTTACCTTAGGCTAAAAAAGATGAAGTTCAGGAGGGGGGCAATGGAGAAGTTAGGGTAGGAGAAAACTCATTTTTGGAAGGAGACTCTCCTTCCATTACAACCTTTCGGGGATCAGACCTGGTGCACGAAGAGTGATTTTCAGATTTGCTGGATGATAGCTCCAATTGAGCTCTTTTCATAATCAAAACACAGAAAACAATGTAAACAAAGGCAGTTGAGCTCCAAATGTTCATAAAGTGAGCATCGCTGATTAAGGCCTGCTGCCTTGGCTCCACTTAACAGCACAGTGATTGGTCGAAATTTGTTACCATAAGTCTTTGTACACAATTCATTATGTGATAAAAATTCAATGTATGATTAAATGGGTGGGTCTATTGGGAGGCAATTCATCATGTGAAAAATCGTTATGCAATGACTTTATTATGCAAGTACTGTATATATAAATTATTAAAATCAACAGAGTCAACTATGTCTAGTATGAAAATATACCACAATATTATCCTGCTTAAATACTGATAACATCTGTTTGTTTAGAGCTTTTCAGTACTTCAATAAATATTTAGTGGAGGGGTCGGCGAAAATTTTTTCCACTAAATATTTATTGATTTATCAATGCCAAAAGAGCATCAGGTCATGCTGTGATTATCATCTATGTTTTTCGGTACTTTTTCGATACACGAAGATTTTAAGTAGGAAATCCCATAATTACAATATAGTCAAAAAATGCCACCATATTGCAAGCTAACATGAATTATATTAATTAAAAATGATTCATAAGTTTATTAAAAAATTATAACTACAGAGTGCACAATTTACAATTTCTATCTCAGTACTGATGGGATATATTCCCTAAGTGGGGGAAATAAAAAGTAATAGGTGTTACTCACAAAAAGTTACAACACTCACATCACTATAGTCTGAGTGACAGACCATCAATTCAAACATAAACAACTGTCTAAAACGTCCTTCATCAAGACAGTATTAAGCACGTGGCCACAATTTCTGCAAAATCAAATTATATCAGCCCCAATTACACAATATATTATCGAATTTCTATTAAATACATAATACACTTGTTGAGCTATGTCAAATTTAAATTGGGCATAACCGAAACAATGCAATACATTAACTGAAGTCATTCTTTTAATGAAGAAATGTAAGAGTATCTATGAAATGTATGAAAAATGTATCTGCAATTTTACTTACAGATTACAAACCTTATACCTAAGTGAAAAAAAAACCCACCTCTAACCTAGCCTCTCAAAGTCAATGACTGCATACATTCTTCTGTCAAAGCATAATTGAAGGCCTCATATATCACAAACTCAGTTACCTGATAAAACCACCATAGTGATATCCACCAAAACATATGCTACAGTTAAGTATTTGCCATCTCATTGACAAGAATCATTTGTGTAGTATATCAACAAGCTATTTTATCAAATACAAAGTTCTTGAACCTCTCTTAATAAAGAAAAAATCAAGTTATAACAATTATTGCCATGAAATACTGTGGAACTCTGAAGAAATATAATTTGTTTTTAATTTGTGATTTGCATTCTATTAGTACAAAGAAGGTTCTAGACCTATTCCTAGTTTTTAGAAGCCTTCTCATAAAAGAATTTTACACTAAGGCTGAAGTTACTACTGACCAATGCCTCAGTTAGAGATAACAACATATAAACAACACACATCTTATATATTATAATTAGGGTTGCCAGAAGTTAAAAAATACAAAAAGAGAACTTTTCCCAAAAATTTCTTTAAAGGACAAAAAGAAGACAGACATAAAATGTAAAAACAATCGTTGATAGGTGTATAAAAATATGATTTTTTACATTTTATAAAATCAGCATAGGATCACTGAAAGATATGCAGAGAAAGTGAATACAAAAAAAGGCATTATAACAACATTATAATAACATTAGTATATTACTAGAGCATCCCACGCAGATTATCTGCTTGCGCTAATCGTTGTTGCAAATTTTAATGCCTTCTCCCGGGAACCAAGGTCTGGAAGGAAAGAAAGCTGCATCCAGGTGACCTTGAACGTTACAGAAGTAAAGGAGGCTTTGTTTCATATCAATTATAATTCATATTTTAATAACAACAGATATGATTTTCTTAGTTGGAAGGGTCGAAATAAATAACATAAATTATACACCGTTAAATATTTGATCTGTTATATTTGATCTGTTGTTGTGAAGTTACGTGTGAAGTCAGGCTGTCTCTTGTCCTGTGGTGATCATTCCTCTATATTGTTGCTGGGTTTGCCAGCATGTCAATTGAGTCACCACACATCATATTTCATAAATATTTTTGGTAGAAAAAAGAGAACAAAAGAGGTCATTTTAATACAAAAAAAAAATAGGAAAAAAAAGATCTGAATGAAAAGAGATGCTCTTTCAACCATAATTATAATTGAATATCTATAAATGAATAGGCTATGAATAACTGAGTGCATAGTATAATGTAATGACAAACATATCAATAGCAAATTGCACTCACAAAAATTATTCAGCGATATGACAATGATAAACAAATGTCCGAACTATGGTATAATGTTAACTATTTGCTCTACCTGCCAAAAAAAAAAATCTGCATAAAAGTTGGGTAATTTTTGAATTATTTATGGTGTATATATATATAGTGGACTCTGTTGATTTAATCAAGCATAATACGAAATAATGAAATTTTAGGAATGGCTGGTTTCCAATAGTTTAGTCTGATCATTTACATATACAATGATAGTGGATTATAAGTGATCTGATATTCTGGAGTTGCCTGTAGTTATATATAAAATGGTTAACACATTAATCAGTGTCCAGAAATTCATTTCTCAGGTATTGACTCTACAGAGTACTTATTAAATAATAAATTAATTTTACTACTACATAAGAAGTAGAGTTACTTTTCCCTTCTTGTGTACCACCTGTGGTCTAAATATTTGCATCCTTCAAAAAAAATATATATAGTGTGTTCAATGGTACTTTTAGCCGTCCCGTGGTTGAGTGGTTAGCATGCCTTGGCTACTGATCTAAGGGACCTGGGTTCGAGCCCCGGATTTAGGCATGGATGTGTGTGTCGTTTTTCTGCTGAGGTCCTGCCATCCTCTCAGATCTCCTACTTTGGCATATAAACTGACAGGCTCCTGTCAGACCTCTGTGGCAAGCAGCTGCTTGAGGGGGTATTTATTTTTTATTATTAATGGTACTTTACTCTTATTTTATTTTCCAACAAATTTTAGTAACAAATATATCTTCATAGCACAATAAAAAAATTTTGAAAGAAAAATAATAAACCAATCATTAGTTTATAGTCACAATTAGCTGAAAAATGAGAGCTGCAATAGCTCAGCAGTCAGTACACCTAGAATGTTATCAGGAGGCTGTGAAGTTCATATTCCATTCATGACAAACTCAAATTTTTTAAGTAACTATTCATGAAAACCAATAATATTTTGCTTCGTGGGCTTATTTTTATGTGGTTCATTCATTCTCCTGCTTACAAGTTAAGAAATGTTCAGAAATAAACTTTAAAACTTTAATTATTACATGCTAGTTAAGATGCTAATAGATAAAAAAAAGTTGGAAATTTTAAGAAGTTTTGAACTATTATACAATAGCACAAAACTGAGCCAATAATATGCATCTTGTTACATTAATATTTTGTTTTAGTGCATTTTAATGGTTCATACTGTCACTTATTTACCAAATTAGTTTTATGTTTTCTAGTTCATACTTAAAATTATAATATATTCTGAGGTAGTTTTTTTATGTTTCCCCTATTGATAATAAAAATGTTAAAAAGCCTTAAATCCACTATTTCAAATAATTCTTAAACTGTAGTACTATACCACTGGTGATACATAGACAGTTTCTTACTGATATGTGAGATGGTGAAAAAACTGAACTTGAGAAAGCTTTTCTCAAGAAAAAATTTTATCAATTCCTAAATTAACTAATGCATTTGTGAAACATTTATATTACAATGAAACTTTTACCTTCTTCACTGTATTAAGTATAATTCAAGATTGTTGTTGATATTGTAATCAACCAAATAAAATAACATGCATTATAAGATATATGGTTCCAGCATAAATCAGTTCACAAAACTGTACAAGATTAAACAATTTTTGAACCACTGTTATATATATAGCTTGTTTCAATAAGGAATCATTTTTATTATCTCACATTCCACTCTTATTGACAAAAGGAATTCAGCACACCAGACCTACCTGATGTATAACATGCAATTTTTTTTATACAATAGATGTATAAATGTAACTAAAATGCTACCATATTAATCTAATAGCATTTGTAAACAAGACAAGTAAAAGAATATTTTGAATCTTATTCCAATGGATATTAGATTTGAATGAATTTCTCATAAATTCATTGAAATCTGAATGAATGCATTACAGTGAATCCTATCTATATTTTATAATAAAATATATGTTACACTCAACATATGCTATGCTATAATATAAAACGAAGATCGAAAATGACACTGCATTCACAACACTGGTCTACAGTACTAAAAAAATTCAATGCATATATATATTAAATATTATCAGAAATAAAGTATTTTCTATTCTTAGCTTTACCAAGAACTTTCAGTTACAAATTTAGTGTTAATTTAAACAATAATACTTAAATATTCAACACCCTCAGCACGTTAACAGTTAAAAGTCTACTTTTATTTCTACATTCTAAATGAAGCAAAGTAATCAAAATACAAGTATGAGTAAGAGTAATGAAGAAAAACATACACCACAACACACACATTAACATCCATATTAAGAAACATGATTAAAGCTCACCCATTAAAGGATTGATTAATTTACCAAATTTTATGTTTATAACTTTTAGATTTATAAGTAATGTGATAATCACAGAGGATTCTGGATTAGACTATATAAAAAGTCACTGCTCATAAAGAATGGAGTAACAAACTTGCAGTGTAACTGCTGTTAACGAAACTTAAAAACTAAATGACTGTCAAGCCAATAACTAATAGTTAAAACTTTCACAACATATTGGGAAATTTATGTTTCAGAATGAAACCAAAGTAAAAGTCAGTGACTCTTTAGTGATTATTTTGATGTTAACAAATGTTTAAATTATCATGATGAAGAAAAAAATAATGGCTTTTCAACTCTTAATGGGTTTTTAAATTGTTAACTAATTACCTTAAATTTTATTCTGTGGTTTTAGATTTCTTCTTGTATATTATTTATTGTGCACTACTGATCAAATAAATTTTAGACTATATTCACTTCAAATTGATAATCCTAAGATCAAGCTAGTCCTGCCTTAGCAGAATTGTTCCTTTTAACAATGAAACTAAAGCAATGCAGAATAATCTACTGCAAAACCTAGAGTACAGAAAAATATTTTAAAAATTGCATAACTACACTTGATTTATTAAAATAATATTTCTGAGAACAACACTTATGTACATTTTGCTAATATTTAACTTCCATTTATAAAATTTTGCAACTTAGAATTAGAAAATCAATTTTCAGAATTAGAAAATAAATGTACCTAATAAAAGACTCCTAACATTCATGTACAATTATAACATAGTCAGAAATTACCAATACATTCAAATTAAAAAATATGCATTCACATATTTTTGTGCTTACAAAATAAATGCATATCAAGCTGTGTAAATCTGATTCTTTCATTCTGACTTAAAACTGCCAATCTGAAGCTGTGATAAAGAAATATTTCATGTTAGTTCTCATAATATGGCTTTCAAACTCAATTTAAGATTTCTTATCTTGACCACTGTCTAGAGAAATACTGTAGATGTGGATGCTGCTGCAAATTCTCACTCTTCTTCACACTAATTGGAAACCACACCAGAGCAAAATAATGACTATAACATATGAAAATATTATCTCGCAATTGCTATAGTAATAAGCTCAATTATGAAAGAATCAGTAAAATATTCAAAATTAGTTTATATTGCTGAAGAGCTATTTTAAATACAAAATATATTTCTTTGTCAACTGAAACCGTTGTGTTCTTTATGAATAGCCAAATATAGCAGATACCCACTTGAAATTTTTCAGTAAAGCACATATACCAAAAAAAAAAAGGAAAAAACCCTGTGAATGTAAAATGTTTATAAATTTTGCTGCAAAGTGAATAGTAATAAATATGCATGAACATTACAAAAAGCACTGCTACAGAGGCATGAGAACCTCACATTCTCTACAGAAATATGATAATGAAACGTTAGAGCACAGGATGGTGAAATATTTGTATTCTGTACACTGTACATCTGATAAAACTTGGCATTGTCATCATAGTCAATAGTAATAATTCATAGAAAATACATTTTTTTACTAATGAAAATGTTAGTAACAGAACATAGGATATTTACATGGAATGTATAGCAAATGTGCCAATAAATTTATATACTCATGCATTTAGCTTTGAATACTTGTGAAGAAAAATTTGGTACATATTGATTTTGGACTCATATGATTTTAGTAAATATAGTATAACAGCTTTCATAAGTTTTTGAAACATTATTCTTACAATATTTCAATGCAATTTACTAAATTAAACAGAGACATAGTAGACTGCTACCCAAATCTTGGAAGGTGATTGCACATAGGTTTGAAATTCCATATTCATATTTTGGAAGATAACTTACAAAAATGAACAAATTGTAATATTATCAAAGCATTCATTATAAGTAGCTAGAAGAATGCATATCGACTATGATGTACATGGGAATCTTATTTTCAAAAAGAATGAAGTTTTTCATTTACCTACATTTTCATCCATTAAAAGTTTTCATTTGCATTAATGAATGATGGGGAGGGAGGGGAAATGCAAATAGTAATATTTTATTAGCAATTATACAACATAAGAAGTATTTCTCTTTAATTCAGTAAATTTAAAAAGTTTGTTTTTCTCACACCCCTCTGAGAAAAGTGGAAATTTCATATTTTTGCCATAAATAGATCACTTACAACTTTTGTTAAAAGTTTTGCAATTTCCATATTTAGTGATCTCTAATGATGAAAATTAAAACTACCTAAATATTTGAGAAAAATGTGAATTACAACATTTCATTAGTATACCAATCCACTAAAAAAATTTGTCTTCCAATCATCTTTTAAAACAAAATAATTGCATTTCCCACCCACCCTGAGGATGAGGGTGCTCACAACTCATCGCTGCCAATGAAAACTTCATAACCTTCAAATTCCACCACCAAAATTTCAAATTTCTGGAATAATACATCATTTTCAATATCCTTAAAATTTTTAGGAATTTTTGATTTTTTCCAATGTTAGAGACCCCAGTTATAGCTTTTGGGATATTCAGAAAGTGGAAATCGTAATAGTTCATCAATACCTATTCAACTCAAAAGGAATTTTTATCTCTAAAAACAAACAATTCTCTCTTAAAACACAAAAATTGCATTTTCCCACCCCCTTTTCCCTATTTGGGGAAAGGGGGTGGAAATGAATTGCTGTCAATGAAAATTTAATGGCATTCATATTGCACCATAAAAATTTAAAACTTCTTGCATAAATGTATCATTTATAATATTCATTTTTTAAATTTTGGAATTTTCAACTTTTCCACTATTAGAGGGTGCATTTATAGCTTTCAGAAGATTTGGAAACTTCAAACTGTAATATTGCATCAATACATATCCAACCTAAAAATAAATTTTAATTTATCCCTTAAAATAAAAGAGTTGCCTCCCCCCCCCCCCTCGTGGGTCTAAGGGGTCAGCTCATTGTTGATAAAGAAACTTCCTGACCTTCACATTACACCATAATTACATTGCTTGGAATATTTCATTTGAACATTTTGGAATTTTCAACTTTTCCACCATTGGAGGGTGCAAATTATAGCTTTGGGGATTTGGAAAATGCAAATTGTAATATTGCATCAATTTCTATCCAACTCAAAAAGAATTTTTAATTTATTTCTTAAAAAAAAACAATTACCTCATAAAACAAAATAGTTGCATTTTCCTACCCATCCTGGGTCTAAGAGGTCAACTCATTGTTGACAACGGAAATTTCATGCCATCTAATTCCACCACCAAAATTTTAAACTTCTAAGCATAACTACATAGTTTGCAATGTTTGTTAGAAATTTTGGAATTTGCAAATTTTTACACCATTAAAGGATGCAATTATAGCTTTTCAGAGAATTGGAAAGTGCAGATCATAACAATTCATCAATACCTATCCAACACAAAAAGAATTTTTAATTTATCTCTATAAACAAAAAAGTTCTATGTCTACAGTCAGACAGACAGATGACAAAGTAAAACCATCATCTGTTTTTTTTTTTTGGAAATTAGATAAAAACAATATGAAACAGAAGTATTTTTGAAACAGAGAAAACAACCTCATTTTTTAAACTGAGGATCATCACTTGATGATGTATAGAGTTTGAGCACAACACAAGTAGTTATTTTAACTTGAGCAATGTAAAGTAATTACACTTTGAGAATCAGAAATATGCACACAAGTCCAGTTAAATCACACAAAAGTTGAAAAGGCACTGTTATGAAAGAGTATGATTTATGTCTTAACCCTATAACTTATACAATATTTATATTCATCCTTGTGGAACAGTGCAACTATGAAATTCTACTCATATTTTAAATTGCTTCTTCTTTAAAAAGCCTATTAGGAGGTATAAATTATATGAAATCCTAAAAGTCTTAAGTACCAATATCAATAATTAGCATATTTAAGTAGGTGTTGCCATCTCCATTCATACAATGATTGCCTATATGTATTGCCTATATGTATATAATTGAGAATGCATGACTTCCTTCTACAGAATGCTGATATTAGCACTCTTTTGCAGCAAGTGTACTCATTGTTGGCAATAGATTAATCTCTATGCAAACTGTTTGAAGAGTTTTATCTCTGTTTCAACAGACTATAACCCTCTGGGTTGCCCAGATACTTGATTAACCAGTGCCATGTTTTCCAAAGAGGTTTTTTTCTGTGCTACCCCATTAAAAGTTGTTACAATATTTTTTTATACCCCATTAAAGTTGTTAGAAAATTATAGGTAAGGACTACATTAAACGTTCAAGTCCTTACCTATAATATGTTGTTTCAAACCCTGAATGATTTTGTGGGTTTGGGTTGTTTTACATCTGAGTGGCACTTTTTTTTGCACACAATGGGCTAAATGGCCAAGTCCCAAGGGTTCAGAGAAGGTTGGGGGGAAGGGGACCCACTGGATAACTGTTAGGAGACAGATGATAGCCTCCTGTCAAGGCCATCCAGCATGTCCTTTAACATTCACAGGATATGGATTAGCATTCCATCCAACAGATGGTGGCCTTTCTAAGCCCATTGGTGTCTCCTACTGATTGAGGGCAGAGCAGGGAGATTCGCAGAGATATATCTAGAGTGGGACTCTAGGAGATCTGGCATCAGTGGAGAACTTTGCAGCAGCTTGCAAGAATAAGGGTTTCTGAGTTTTCCTGTGTGTTAAAAATAATTTCATTTCTGTCATGAGATCATTTCAAGTTTTGTAAATGGAGAAACCTGCAAGGGTGACATAAGTATATACTACAAACTTTTTTTTTGAAGGGTTTTAGTTAGAAAAACTTATCTTTCTTCATATTGTGTTGAGAATGCATACCTATGTAAAACTGGAAATAAATTACGTTAGCAAAGGTTGCAATAATGACTTAGATATAAATTAATTTATGAGATTCACAAGTAACATAGTATAAGTGGACTTTAAGTAGCATTCAGACTGTTATCAATCACACTGAGAGAATTCCATCATAGGTTGGGAATCCTGTTACTGCCATTGGTGATCTAGAGAATACCTCACAAAAATTGAAAAGTGGTGTTCAAAAAAGGAAATTGCTAATGATTGTGCTTTATTGCAGGAATTTTAATAGGGAACAATGAACTTTGAGACAAAGTAGATGATAAGGATTCTGGATCTTGAAATATGTTAAATCATTCAGGTTATAAACACTTTATATATGCATATCCAATAAATGGTTTTGTGGAAAAAAAAAGTTTCACTAACATGTGGGATTTGAACCCACATTTCTCTAGAAATATGCCAGAGTTTTTTTTTTTTTGTTTCTTTTTCTGGTGTAAAAAATTCATATCCAAAAATTCATGATAATCTATATAAAAAAAATTATATTACACCTTTTACTCATCATTTGCATATATCTCCCAAAATATGTACAATTTCATACCTCTAAGCCAATTCCTTCTGTGAGTGTCAATTTCTAAAACACTTTTCAAAGTAATAATGCAAGCAGATTAGTAAATAAACCACATTTCATATTTCAGATAGTAATTAACTTTTCTATTCTAGCAGTGATTTATAATTTATACTTAGAATAAATAATATGCAAAATTCTCAAGTAATTAAATATTGATGGTCCAACCAGATAACATGATAGGGATAATGAAAACAATGACTTATAAGTATAGTAAAAAGAATTTACCAAATACAATTATTTTAAACAGATATCTTTGTTATAACTGAAATTTCATGTTGAAAATATAAACCAATTTTACAAGAATTAAAGTATTATATTCATTTAAAACAAAATATAGCTCAATGGCTGTCTATGTATGACATGGGTCATAAATTCTGAAAGCTATAAGGTATGACATTGTTATTTGTATTACTTTTCTTTATCAACAACATATATTTCAATCTGGAAGATCACAATAAAATTAAAAGTTTGTGTTACAGAGTAAATGAAACATTATTTAAGAGATAGGTAAATGGTTAGCTATCAGCACAGTTCAATGCTAAAACATTTTCTTACACATGAAAATGTACTATGGAAAAACTAAGTTTTCCATCTTCAGCATATATAATTGCTTAAGAGTAAGAAGTACACTGTATATTAGTATAGCAGAAATCAAAACAAAATTACTATTGCATCATGATGGTATATAGTATCTGTTTCGAAGAATTTTGGATCCCCTGGAAGCTCAAAATTAATAAATTCACATAAGAAATAAAATACGAATATAGCATTGTATTTGGCATTCCATAACACAAATATAATATTTATTAATTCTTAAAAACAAAGCTTTTCCTTAGTACATATAAAAAACCCAATATATTTCAAGGATAAAAACAAGCATTAAATATTAATCAGAAATGTGAAATCAGTTTATCATTTGTAATATTATCATTTAAAATACACCACACACAAAATTAGTAGAGTGTATAAAACAAGTGGTAAAATATAAAACAATTTTAGATATAACAATATATATAATTCTTAAATGAAAAAAAATTAAATAAGCATTTTTAAAGCTCAGTGATCAGTCTTAAAAACATCAAATATAAAAATAATACAGATCACATGAAAAACATAAATTTAACAAAAAAATATGAGAAATATAATACATACCCCCCACTCCCTTTTGGGTTTTATGGTAAATGCTATTTAATAAATCAGCTAGTACAAATAAATAAATGTATGACTTATAAAGTACATGGATAACACTAAAACATAATGCATACAATACAATCTAAAACTGAAATAGATTTCCTTTTTTTATTATGATAATTAATTAATATAAAGCTATCCAATCCAGCTATGAATTGATAATTAACCTTATTTTTATCCAATTTTAATTAAAGGAATTTCCTCCTAACCCTAGAAAATAACACTGAAATTATAAAATCAATTTTGAACAATCTGGATTATTGAGGGAAATTTGAGACATAATTACAATAACACACATTAAATTGAAAATGATGAACATGACATTGTTATGAATGACAAGAAAACCAACATATCTGTACATTATGGATGGTTCTGAAAGGCTTCACACTTTTTCAGTCTTCCCAATGTCAGGAAAAAGGGAAGAGCTTATACTTTTTTGTATCCCAGCTACCTTATAATTTCCAACCTTATAAACATATCTACCTTGGCTGATTGGAAGGCAGCTTGTGTATATCGATGTGTAGCATGAGCTTTCACTTTTCTCAGAAACACTGGATCTGTTTGACAACCAATCAGACATTGGTATTGCCTAAAATAGAATACACAACTCAATTAAAACTGAATTATATGATTAAAACCCTAAAAATGATTGTTCAACAATTCAAATACATTCATAAATAATATTAAGAATGCTCATACATTAATATAAAATACATATTATTAAAGTATTCAAGCAAATTAATTCAGGAGTCAGACTATGATTTTGCACTCAAATGTATAAAGTAGCAACTCTCACACACTAAATGACTTACTGCCATCCTCTACTACTAACTGGCATTGGTACAAATTTTAAATTCGTCTGCACTTTGGTAGGTAGATATATAGTAGTTAAAAATTAACAGGACAATTAAAATTCTGCAAATGACTTTTGGAATTAACCCTTCCAGTGTCCAGTCTGAAAAACTGGTTTACATCCAGAGGCCAAGCTATTTTCTTCCTATGCTCAGCCAAAAAAAAATTAACTTAGAACTTTTTTACCGAATAACTAATGAAAAGAATTATGGCATGTTATATACCAAATTAATCAGCACTTAATTCTGAAAATATAATATCTGACAAAAAAGACAAGTTTTATTTTAATAGGACGCTTTTAAAGTCATGTAGTAAAAAATGCATCTGGCAACACAAAAAATTTTATTCAAAACAATAATACACAGAAATGATTATAATATATATGAATAGAAAAGCTATTTATTTCTGAATAATAATAATAAAAAAAATTTTGTTTCAAGTAAATATTTCTTTTGTTTTGTAATTTTTTTCTTGGTACCATACTTTGAGAAAAGTCCAGGCTTTTAGCCAATTGTGCTGAGTACGATAAACAAGTTAACTTTAGAATTTAAAAAAAAAACAGTCAATCAACAGAAATAGGTCATGTTATATATATATCGAATTAAACAGAATTTAACTCCAAATCTTATGGAAATAAAAACATTTAAGAAATTTACAAGAATATTAATAAGCCCTTTTCAATATGATATGGTGAGAAAATAGATTAGATTATACAATTAAGGCTTAATTTAGGAAAACCTGATGAATAAAAATAGCTAAATTATATATTAATTGGAAGGAAATTTACTCTCGAATAATATAATATTTAACCTGAAACATGATTTTTATTTCCTTTAATGATTCTTTTCAGTATTGTATATTTTAAACACAGCCAGTGTTATGCAAAGTGACTTGGACTTCTCTGATTCACAGGATTTTCTGAACTGGTTATGAAATGGAAAAAAAAATCTTGGCTGCTTTTTTATTAAATATTATGAATTTTTCTTCAGAATAACTAACACATATTACAAACACCGAGACATACATAAATACACATGGGTTTCACCTGATGGGCTGCATAGGAATATGATTGATTATATATTAATTAACAGCAAATGGGCTAGTTCTGTTAGAAATACCAGGGCATATAGGGGAGCTGAAATTGGATCTGACCATTACCTTGTTAAAAGTGTCTTGCAACTTAAACTTAAAAAGTGTTGTGCTAGAGTTAAAAAATTTACCTTTAATACTGAAGCTCTGTATGACCCAGTTATAGCTAAAGCTTACCATGATAGGTTACTTAGTCATTATGACGGTCATGGTTTGCTTAATACTGATGTTGAGGAAGAATGGGGCCATTTTAAACAGGCTTTTTTGGAAACTAACAGTACTCTTTTAGGAAAAAAGGAGCAGAGGAGGCAGAATTATTTAAGTGACAAGGCAATTGAGCTTATTTCAGAAAGAAGGAATTGCAGGAATGTCCTTAATCAGTACCCTACTAGTCCTAATAGAAAAGATTACAGAGAGCTTAATAAACGTGTAAAGGATCAGTTAGCTACTGATAAAAATCTTTGGCTTGATAGCTTGGCTGACAAAGCTGACGAAGCGGTTAGGCAGCACAACAGCAGAGAGCTGTACCAGACAGTTAATGTTTTGTGTGGTAGAAAACGGACAGGCATACAGGGATTGAAGGATAAACAAGGTAAGGTTATAGAAGGTGAGGATTCTCTCATGGCTAGGTGGGCTGAGCATTTCAGTGATGTTCTAAACAATGTGGTTAGTTCTACTCCCATTGTTTGTAATGATGATAGATGCATTGGCAGCTTTAATGTTGGCCCTATAACACAATCTGAAGTTAGTTTGGCTATCTCTAAACTGAAACTTCATAAATCCCCAGGGGTAGATGAAATTACTACTGAAATGCTCAGAGCTGGGAATGTTTTGGTTATCACTTGGATGACTGAAATTTTGAATAACTTTTATGATAAAGGCATGGTTCCTAAAGATTTTACCAGAGCTATTATTATCCATATTTTCAAAAAAGGTGATCGCAGTTCTTGTGATAACTATAGGGGTATCAGCCTACTCTCTGTTCCAGGTAAAGTTCTTTCCATGATTGTGCTTAATAGAATTAAGAATCTGGTTGACAGGCAATTGCGTGATGAGCAATGTGGATTCAGAAGTGGTAGGGGATGTGTAGATCAGATATTTTCACTTAGGCAGATTCTTGAGAAATGTTTAGAGTTTCAGAAACCTTTGGTTGCTAGCTTTGTTGATTTCAAAAAGGCTTTCGACTCTGTTGATCGTCATAATTTGTGGTTGATTGTGAGATCATATGGTATACCAGACAAGTTAGTTAACATAATGAAAGCTCTCTATAATAACACTGAGTCATGTGTGAGAGTTGGTAAGTCTTGTAGCAATTGGTTTAGCATTACTTCTGGTGTTCGACAAGGGTGCATTTTGTCTCCTTTTCTCTTTAGTTTGGTTGTTGATTATGTTATGCGAAATTCACTTCAAGGGAAAGCTTTTGGCCTTAAATGGGCTGGAGATACGAAAATTTCTGATTTAGATTATGCTGATGATTTAGCCCTTTTGGCAAATGATGTTGATGAGATGAACTCTTTCATTCGAACTGTTGATGAGACTGGGAGTACAGTAGGTTTGGTTATAAACAGAGAGAAAACTAAAGTGATGAAAATTGGTCAGGCAGGTTGTGATTCAGTTAATCTGAATGGTTGCAGTCTTGAGCAGGTGTCACAGTTTAATTATCTTGGGAGCTATGTAACTGATACTGGTGATGTGCGGCATGAGATTAACAGACGAATAGGTATTGCTGCTGGGACTTTTAAGAATCTATGGAGATTGTGGAGAAATAGGCGTATACACCTAAAGACTAAAATTAGCCTGTATAATAGTTTGGTTCTTTCTAGGGTTAGTTATGGTAGTGAAACTTGGACGCTGTGTAAACAAGATAACAGGAAACTAGATGCTTTTAATTCTAAATGCTTATGCAGTATCTTGGGTATTAGGTGGTTTAACTTTGTAACTAATGATGAGGTTAGGCAAAGGAGTCTGCAACCTCCTTTAAGCAGCATATTGTGCAGAGAGAGACTCCGCTGGTTTGGCCATGTTGCCCGTATGGATAATTATAGATTGGCGAATAGGGTTATGAACAGTGTGCCTAGAGGCTTCAGAAGGAGGGGGAGACCTAGGATGCGGTGGGCAGACAATGTCAAACAGGACCTTGTTAGAATTGGTGTGCAGTGGCCGGATGCAGCAGATGTAGCTCAGGACAGATATGCTTGGAGAAGTAAACTGCGTGGTCTGGTTGGACCTCCGTAGTCCATGGCTGCTTGAGGATGATGATGATGATGATGTTTAAGTTTGGCAATCTTGCAGAAAGGTTTGTGCACCAAAGCAAAAAAAAATTGTTAAATTGCCTGAGTGGCACACCCAAGATATTGGAGGGGGGGGGATGCTGCTTCCAAAATTATTCAACATAAACCTAATAACTCTAAACTTTTTTTTTAAATACAATTTTTCTGGATGGGGGGGGGGGGGGACTTTCAGTAAGGTAGCAGGGGAGGGGTAAAAACCCTTCCCAAAAATGCCCTCCCACACGAGGACTGATTTCCATGCCAAGGAAGTTCATTGGGTTGTTTTACCTCTGAGCGGCACTTTTTTGTACACCATGGGCTAAATGGGCAGGTCACATGGACCCCGAAGGCTCAGAGAAGGTTGGGGGAGGGGACCCACTGGAACAGCTGTTGGGAGACAAATAGTAGTCTCCTGTCAAGGCCATCCAGCGTGTTCTTTAACGTGCACAGGGTATGGCTCTCCCGCACACTGGGCCATGGCTTAACGTCCCATCCGACGGACGGCGGCCTTTCCAAGCCCATCGGTGTCCCCTACTGACTGTGGGCAGGACGGGGATAAATCTCAATGCTGACGCAGCTGGAACTCGAACTTGAGAACTACAGATTACGAGCCTGGCGCGCTACCGACTGAGCCACCCCTGCCCCTACCAAGCAAGTTCACTTTGCTTCTGTATCCAAGACCTCATTCATTTTGAGAAAATGGTACAAGTTGAGTTATTTTACTAAAAAAGAACAAAGAAGTTACTTACCAAGAAATAATGAAACTAAAATTAGATATAACCTAATGGGATGTTAAATATAATATCCATAACCCTTTTTAAGCTGGCCATCCAAGGTAGCATAACTCAAAAAGATCGATAAATCAGTTCTTTTTTTATTCTACCCTGCTGAGAAGTGATCAACTACACAAGGTCCTGGTGCTGACCATATAAACCTACTGAACTGGACTAAATTAAGGCTCTGAGCTTGATTATGAATCCTGAATTTTCTGCATTGGTGGGCTTCTGTGGAGGGAGAATCTTCCAATGTGTTTTCTCTTTGTTTGTGGGTTGACAGCCCCAAGTGAATAGATTCACAGGATATGTTTATCAGCTGATGGATAATCCTGAGCAGAGGTCATTGCAAGCACCTGAACTCTTTGCTTCTACTGGCATCGTCAAATTCTACACTGGAGGAAGTCTTACAGTGTAGACGGCTTCAGCCTGTAGTGGTGGGGGAACGGGTCTTTGCCCTATGCCTGCGATTAGGGGGCTGTTTGATATTGTCGGCATTCCCTCTCTCAATAAACATAGTTTCTTTAAACATCCCACTAACGATTTTCTCTCCATAGCTAGTTGAAATGTGAGGACTCTGCACAGAGCTTTTTCTCTTGATGTCCTCACACAAGAATTCCACCATTATAGTTTAGATATTCGCAGCTTGCAAGAGACCAGATGGATAGATAAAGGTCAGATTCTTAAAAATAATCTTAAATTTCTCTTTTCAGAGAGGGACGACAATAAGCATCACCAAGGCGTGGGTCTGCTTCTCAGCAGACACGCTACTGATGCTCTTCTAGGATATGAGTGCATTAATGAAAGGTTTCTTACAGCAAAATATCAGACAAGAATTAAAGACTTGAATGTTATCTGCTGTTATGCTCCCACTGAGGATGAGAAGGATAAGTTTTATCGACAACTTCAGGATATTTTGAATTCTTTCAAGAAAGGAGATATTACCCTTGTTCTAGGTGACTTCAGTGCCAAAGCTGGTACTGACTCTGACCTTTGGGGAGGGATGATAGGTCCTTTTGGTATTGGTAGCTGCAATGGCAATGGGCAACATCTCATATCGGTAAGTAAACTCAATGGTTTCAGAATAACTAACACTTATTACAAACACCACGACATACATAAGTACACATGGGTTTCACCCGATGGGCTGCATAAGAATATGATTATATATTAATTAACAGCAAATGGACTAGTTCTGTTAGGAATATCAGGTCATATAGAGGAGCTGAAATTGGATTTGATCATTACCTTGTTAAAAGTGTCTTGCAACTTAACTTAAGAAGTGTTAAGGTTAAAAATTTTAGTTTTAATTCTGAAGATCTGAAAGACCCAGTTTTAGCTAAAAAAGCTTACCATGATAGATTACTTAATCATTACGACAGTCATGGTTTGCTTACTACTGAAGTGGAGGAAGAATGGGACCATTTTAAACAGGCTTTTTCAGAAACTAACAGTATTATTCTTTTAGGAAAAAAGGAGCAGAGGAAGCAGGATTATTTGAGTGATAAAGCACTTGAGCTTATTTCAGAAAGAAAGAACTGCAGGAATGTCCTTAATCAATACCCTTCAAGTCCTAATAGAAAGCATTACAGAGAGCTTAATAAACGTGTAAAGGATCAGTTAGCTGCTGATAAGAATCTTTGGCTTGATGGCTTGGCTGACAAAGCTGAGGAAGCAGTTAGGCAGCAGAGAGCTATACCAGATAGTTAATGTTTTGTGTGGTAGAAGACGGACAGGTATACAGGGATTGAAGGATAAGCAAGGTAAGGTTATAGAAGGTGAGGATTCTGTCATGGCTAGGTGGGCTGAGCATTTCAGTGATGTTCTAAACAATGTGGTTAGTTCTACTCCCATTGTTTGTAATGATGGTTGATGCATTGGTGGCTTTAACTTTGGCCCTACAACACAATCTGAATTTATTTAGGCTATTTCTAAACTTAAACTTCATAAATCCTCAGGGGTAGATGAAATTACTATGGAAATGCTTACAGCTGGGAATGTTTCGGTTACCACGTGGATGACTCAACTTTTGAATATCTTTTATGATAAAGGCAAGGTTCCTAAGAATTTTACCAGAGCTATTATTATCATTATTTTGAAAAAAAGGTGTTTGCAGTTCTTTTGATAACTATAGGGGTATCAGCCTACTCTCTGTTCCAGGAAAAGTTCTTTGCATGATTGTGCTTAATAGAATTAAGAATCTGTTTGACAGGCAATTGCATGATGAGCAATGTGGATTCAGAAGTGGTAGGGGATGTGTGGATCAGATATTTTCACTTGGGCAGATTCTTGAGAAGTGTTTAGAGTTTCAGAAACCTTTGGTTGCTAGCTTTGTTGATTTCAAAAAGGCTTTCGACTCTCTTGATCATCATAATTTGTGGTTGATTGTGAAATCATATGGTATACCTGACAAGTTAGTTAACATAATGAAAGCTCTCTATAATAACAGTGAGTCGTGTGTGAGAGTTGATAAGGCTTGTAGCATTTGGTTTAGCATTACTTCTGGTGTTCGACATGGGTGCATTTTGTCTCCTTTTCTCTTTAGCATGGTTATTGATTATGTTATGCGAAATTCACTCCAAGGGAAAGATTTTGGCCTTAAATGGACTGGAGATACAAAAATTCCTGATTTAGATTATGCTGATGATTTAGCCCTTTTGGCAAATGATGTTGATGAGATGAACTCTTTCATTCGAGCTGTTGATGAGACTGGTAGTAGAGTAGGTTTGGTTATAAACAGAGAGAAAACTAAAGTGATGAAAATTGGTCAGGTAGGCTGTGGTTCAGTTAATCTGAATGGTTGCAGTCTTGAGCAGGTGTCACAGTTTAATTACCTTGGGAGCTATGTAACAGATACTGGTGATGTGCGGCATGAGATTAACGGACGAGTAGGGATTGCTTCCAGGACTTTTAAGAATCTATGGGGAGTGTGGAGAAATAGGCGTATACACCTAAAGACTAAAATTAGACTGTGTAATAGTTTGGTTCTTTCTAGGGTTAGTTATGGTAGTGAAACTTGGACACTTTGTAAACAAGATAACCGGAAACTAGATGCTTTTTGATTCCAGATGCTTACGCAATATCTTGGGCATTAGGTGGTTCAACTTTATAACTAATGATGAGGTTAGGCAAAGGAGTTTGCAACCTCCTTTAAGCAGCATATTGTGCAGAGAGAAACTCTGTTGGTTTGGCCATGTTGCCCGTATGAATAATTATACATTGGTGAATAGGGTTATGAACAGTGTGCCTGAAGGCCTCAGAAAGAGGGGGAGACCTAGGATGTGGTGGGCAGACAATGTCAAACAGGACCTTATTAGAATTGGTGTGAAGTGGCCAGATGCAACAGATGTAGCCCAGAACAGATCTGCTTGGAGAACTAAATTGCACAGTCTGGTTGGACTTCTGTAGTCCATGGCTGCTTGAGGATGATGATGATGAATAAATAAATAAAGAAAAATTAACATATAACCTAAAGGATGTTAAATAAAATATCCACAACAAGTTGTAAGCCAGCCATTAAATGTAGATAAATATAAAAAAATCAATAATTATCAATCGGCCAAATGATCAACAATTTATGGAAATAAATCTCCTGAAGTGAAAACTAAGGTTTAAATATAGAAAAGTAAATATACTAACTTTACAAAAGGTATCCAACATAACTGTAAACAATGTATTACGGAGCTACTTATAGCACATGGAATGGAGATAGCATGTGTGTGAGCCATCTGCCTCCTTGAGAAGTGAGCCATAACAATGCAAAATTTATTCTTGGCAAAAAACTTTTACTATATAAAATATGACTGTGTTTTGCTTTAATGAAAGCACTTACCTTCAACAACAAGCATTAACCACAAAGGAAGAGCAAGCTTTTGTAGCTATCTCAGTGTTTTGCAAATATTGATCTGCATGTAAAAACAAAAAAAAAGTATTAATGTGAGGTACAATTCAAAAATCAAAAATTCAAATTCCAAATTCAAAAGGAATCAAAGTGCAGTGATTTTGAAACAACATAGTTTGGTCATTATTATTTATCATCTCACAGTATAGTATAAAACATATTTTGTTGTAGTAAAGTTGTTTAACTGAAAATTATATAAAGTAAAAACATTTACATTTTTAAGAGAACAAAGAGTATGTAATGTGAACAATCAAACAAAATTGTAGAAGGCTAATAACTAGTTAATAGCATTACATCAAAACTAATTTAAATTAAATTAATATCTTTAATTCTCTATGACACTGTTAGATGTTTTAAAGTATTTCAGCAAAAATTCTATGCTACCTAGTATCAAGAGTAATCAATGAGATCTTACATACCGTAGAGGTGAGGAGTGAGAGGAACTTCATAGATGAAAGTTGATAGCAAGTGATAAGTTCATTTTATAGAGTCCTTGCTGGCAAGTAGTGAGTCACAGAAAGCTCGAAGTGGGGAAGGTGATGCAGTATGCTGATAAGCTGATTGATTAGAGTGAAATTTTCTTCCTCTAGTTTCATGATTGCAACAGGGTCAATAATAACTAATGCTACTTATGGTAGCATAGAATGCTTATAAATGTTAAAATCCATGATGTGTTTACAGCTTTACTGCGGGCACATTGTTAGGTGGCAAGGGAGCAGCTTAAGGCATTGCGCTAGGAGCAGTTGTTTGTTGAGCGCAGGGTAAGGATGGGGTGCAATAAATTGCAATGTTGGTGATCCTGTTCTAAGGTTCAGAGTGTCCGTAATGTGATCTGCATTGTGAAGGAGATGACTAAGAGGGTGTGCAGTTCTGGTAACTCTCTGAGATTTGAGAATTTTGAAGAAGGCTTCACTTTGGGAATAAACTAAAATTTTTGCATTATTGTTAACTAATTGGGATTATAATGAGTGTGATAATTCTACTAACTTCATAAGCCTCGTAAACTTTTGTATGGAATTTATAATGCGTTAATGAAGACATTAATATTGGTTATCTTATTGATAGGGGTATGGGGTTGTATTAGTGAGTTATTAGTGATTAGAGGACAGCATTAGTATATATTAGTTGTATTAGTGATTAGATGATAATGGAAGAGGATCATTATCCTCTAATTGCTGATTCCTAGTACGAATTTCTGATAGTTTAAGTTTCCAAAGATTTGGTTGGTTGGTTGTTTGGGGTTTAATGGTGCATTGGCAGCTAAGGCAACAAGACGAATAAAAGGGTAAAAGAAGCAGAAACCCACAACCAAAGTTAAAACTCAATAGATTAAAAGGTAAAAGACAAAACCAACAGATATAAACAATACAAAAACAAGAAAGACGTGTAAAGCAATAAATATAAAGATATAAAAGGAAAACCAACCCAGGGGTAAAAGACCATGATTAAACAGTGTATAAACGATAAAGCCATAAAATTACAATCTAGTAAAATAACCGGTAAAATGTAAAAAGGCAAAGACAGGAGGTGAAAAGGATTCATCAGATAAAAGGTGTCCGAGTGTAAGGGGCTCGGACGTAAAATTATGAAAGTTAAAATATAACCGGCGTTCAAGGTTAAAAGCCATGCAATAAATTAAAATATGTTTTACCATTAAAATGGCGCCACAAAACTCACACTTAGGTTCATTGTCCACCTGAAGAAGAAATGAGTGAGTGATAAATGAATGACCTAAGTGGAGCCGAGCAAGTACAACTTCCTCCTAATGGTTCCTATGAAAACAAGACTGCCATGGTTTGACAATGGGCTTGATCTCGAAAAGTTTGTAACCAACCTGTTCAGAGCAAGATCTCTACCACTGTGCCTGGCTCAGTCGGTAGCATGCCAGGCTTGTAATCTGTAGTTCCCAGGTTCGAGTCCCAGCTGGGTTAGCATTTAGATTTATCTCCACAAAATTCCCCACCCTGCCCAAGGTCAGTAGGGGACACCGATGGGCTTGGAAAGGCAGATGTCTGTCGGATGGGATGTTAAGCTGTGGCCCCGTGTGCGGGAGAGCCATACCCTGTGCACGTTAAAGAACATGCTGGATGGCCTTCACGGGAGGCTAGCATCTGTCTCCCAACAGCTGTTCAAGTGGGTCCCCTCCCCCAACCTTCTCTGAGCCTTCGGGGTCCATGTGACCTGGCCATTTAGCTCATGGTGTGCAAAAAAGTGCAACTCAGAGGTAAAACAACCCAAAACAACCCAACCACTGTGTCTGGAGCTCGATGGAAAAATGCTGCTAGAAGTCCAAGTATGGAACTGGCAGCGGAGAGTCGGATAGGTGTGTGGCTGACCTGGCAGCAGCATCTGCCAAGTCATTACCCCCTGATCCCAACATGACTGAACACCCAACAGAAGAAAACAGTGGTAGTGGCTGCCAGACAATAGAACTGCTGGCAGATCTTGGAGAGAATAGGGTGAGGCCAATGCCTCACTGAGATCAAAACCTGTAGTGAGCTAAGTGAGTTGATGTAGAGGACACACCGACAATGACACTTAGTTGCTATGTGGTCTAAGGCAAGGCTGATGCATGCAACTCTGCAGTGAAGATGGAACACTGTTGTGGATCTGGTCTGCAATGATTACATCACAGCAGACCATGGCCGATTGCACAGATGTACCGGACTTCGAGTCATCTGTGAAGACAGTCAAGAAGTCCGGGTGCTCAGCATGATGGCTGGCAAAGAATTCCTGATAGACACAGTCGGGTGTAAAGTCCTTCCCTGTCCTGCAAAGAGAGAAATTACAGGAAGTGGAAAGAGCAAGTCACAGTGGAAGTTGGTAGTTATTAGTTATCGCAGGTAACCTTGGACACACAAACCGAAAGGACAAATGGCAGTTGGCCGATTCTGGTATAACATTTTCCACTGGGGACTGAAAATGGAGTCCCAAGAGGGATGGCCTGGCAGGGATCACAATTTTGCTGCATACTGCAGGGATAACTGCTGACGGCAAATAGATAAAGATGGTTCGTTGGTCTCAACATAGAGACTCTGGATGTTTTCAGAGGGAATTTGGGAATATGTACATGATTGAAGGTGGAAACAGTGATCAGAGGTAAGTATGGATATGTTTAGGGGAGCACTGTATCTCATATACTGATTCAGTTAATCTGAATGGTTGCAGTCTTGAGCAGGTGTCACAGTTTAATTATCTTGGGAGCTATGTAACTGATAATGGTGATGTGTGGCATAAGATTAACAGACGAATAGGGATTGCTGCCGGGACTTTTAAGAATCTAAGGAGAGTGTGGAGAAACAGGCGTATACACCTAAAGACTAAAATTAGGCTGTATAATAGTTTGGTTCTTTCTAGGGTTAGTTATGGTAGTGAAACTTGGATACTTTGTAAACAAGATAACAGGAAACTAGATGCTTTTGATTCCAGATGCTTATGCAGTATCTTGGGCATTAGGTGGTTCAACTTTGTAACTAATGATGAGGTTAGGCAAAGGAGTTTGCAACCTCCTTTAAGCAGCATATTGTGCAGAGAGAGACTCCGTTGGTTTGGCCATGTTGCCCGTATGAATAATTATAGACTGGCGAATAGGGTTATGAACAGTTTTCCTAAAGGCCTCAGAAAGAGGGGGAGACCTAGGATGCGGTGGGCAGACAATGTCAAACAGGACCTCGTTAGAATTGGTGTGCAGTGGCCAGATGCAGTAGATGTAGCTCAGGGCAGACTTGCTTGGAGAACTAAATTGCACGGTCTGGTTGGACCTCCGTAGCCCATGGCTGCTTGAGGATGATGATGATGATGTATCTCAAAGGGGTAGCTGATATCCCCTCCTAAGGATAAAATGCTAAGCAGAGGGAAGTGGGATGATGTTTGTTTGCAGAGTTCAGTTAATTTTATGTTAATAAGGATGTTTTTGGTGACAGCGAGTTGGGATTTGGTAGACAGGGATATTATGATTTTTGCCAAATGAATATCAGTAGGTAGATTGTATTTTCGAACAATAATACAAAATATTTAGTTTATTCACAAAATGAAGCTTTCCTTGAATTCTTGAATCTTGGAGAGTTCCACATCCTCTTATTCACCTCTTTCACATGCCGAATGCATTATGGCCACCCGTACATCTGCTGGCCACTCCGAACCTCAGTGCCGAGCTACCAACATTACAATTTAATGACTCCCCCCACTCAACAAACAACAGCTTCTAGCACAATGCCTTAAGTTGTTCACTTGCCACTTGACAATGCACCCACAGTAAGGTTGCAAAATGCATGTCATGGATTTTACCATTTATAAGTACTCTATGGGATTTACATATACTACCATAAGTATTACTAATTATTATTGACACTACTATAGTCATGAAACTTTGGAAGAAATTTTCAGTGTAGGCAACTTCAGTGTAAGCAACCAACTCATCAGCATATCACATCACCTTCTCCACTTTGAACCTCTGTGACTCATTACTTGCTAGCAAGGGCTCTATGAAATGAACTTATCATGCACCATCAACTTTCATCTATGAAGTTCTTCTCACTTCTCACCTCAATGGTATGAAAAATCTCATTCATTACTTTTGATACTAGGTAGTATAGAATTTTTGTTGAAGTGCTTTAAAACATTTAACAGTGTCATGGAGTATTAAATATATTAATTTAATTTTAATTACTGCACTGTGAAACTCTATTGTAATTTTAACTAATTTAAATGGTACAAAATTCAAACTTTTTATTCTACTTGTTCAAAATAAATTGCAAAGTAGCTAAATTATCAATATTAAAATACAATAAATGTGTATTTATTTTGAAATAATAACTATCACCATTTCTCCACCAATGTAATGATCTCTCATTATTTTAATTAAACTGTTTAACCTCTGAAGTCTTTTTTTTTTATACTACAAGAGATAAATGACCAGGACTAAAGGGGTTCCAAGATTAATAATCTTGGAACCCCTTTAGGTAAAGGTTGATTGCTTGGTAAAGTTTTGTTGTAAGCTTGATAAGTATTGGGCATCTATTAAGTGTTTATGAGAGTTACCCATAAGAACATTCAGTAGTTATTTAATACATATAACTGTAGTTTTCCCAGCATGCAAAATTACAGCTTAATATCCCATATGATGGGGTAAGAGTGTCCCAAACCAAGGACAGAAAGCAGACAAGAAATGCATTTTTAATGTTATTGAAGTTCAAACTGATAAACATCAAATTAAACCTTGGAACACTACCAACAGAGCCATTTGCATAATTTTTTATTTAAAATGCATTCTTTTATATGTGTTAATTTTCATAAAAATCCATTGATTCTTTCGTTCTATTAAAGATAACTTCTTTACAGCCATTTAACTCAACTATAATGTTAGTCAGGAGTTTCCACATACTGTTTACTTAGAAATATATTCAACTGAAGTTCAAAGTTTAAATTATTAATTCTGAAAGCAATGCTTTCATATATACATTTGCACTCTTTTTATAGTTGATTGATTGAATTTCAGATAGGCTTAAGATCATTTTTGCTTCAGTTCAGTACTTAGTCTCAGTATTAATAGTTTGGGTATAATAATTCACCTTTCTATATGACGTTACTTAGTGATTCAAAAATGTAAAATAACAAGAGAAAAATTATTTCCATACTTTATTCTTTTTGCAACTTGTTTCCAGGAACGACCATTGGCTTGTGCAGTAGCACCATTGGCAAGAGTTGTGGTTTCAATGCTGCTGGGTCCCCCTGTCTGTGATGAAGTAGTAGGAGATGTACCTGGGCTTGGTGTTCTTTGCTGAAAATGAACACAATGAATTTATTTTCAAACATTATCACAACTATGCTCATTTTGATTCAAAAGCATTTTGTGTGGAATTATATTATATTTATATGCTCTAGGTTACTGTTCTTAAAATTATCTGTAAGGATGTAGTCTAAGATTAAAGCTAAAAACTGCTGTCATCAAAATTTTATTTTAAGAAGTACAAAAATATTAGTATAAAATTTGCTTTTAATAAATATAACTCAAATCTGTTAATATATTTCAGTTAACAAGTTTAACAATTTATATTTAATATGTTAAGTGTAATAAATAATTTTTCAGAATTTGAATATGCTGATGGATAGGACATAGGGAAAATAAAAATTGGTATGTTATTTGCTACATTAATTAGGCATTTAGATTATTCCCATATCAATCTCAACTTTTCAGACAATCTGAATAAGAAAAGGTTTAAGGTCTAAGCTCCTTGAAAAGCACACATTTTATTTTTAAATGATTGTGACAGTTAACAGACAATAATTACTTCTCTCACTGGTTTACAATTTTACTAAATTAATTGGAATTTCTATATTTTATGCTGGTATATTCTAATTTTTAGCTTTGATATTTAGTAAGTTGTTTTCTTAAACCTTTGGAGACTAAAAATGAATCAAGATTGTGACACAAGTGCGATTATGTTGAAACAGTTCTACAACTAATTGCATGTTTCAAGCTCATCCTACCTCAGCAGTTTTGAGTAACACCAAGCACAAACCATCATCCAATAAATTATCAAGTATATTGAGTTTAAGTAACTTTTTTCTTTGATTTTACAATCCTAGGACTACCTACAACTAGGGATAGCACCTTTAAGCTTTGAGAGGTTAATGCCATTGTGGGAAGCAATTACTCATTTCCATTCATATAAGCAAATGCCCATGAGATCTAACTATCTATGATTTCTAAAAGCTACTGTAAAAGGAAAATAGAAACTGATTTATTATGTACTCATTGTACTGTGAGTGGCTTACGTGAATCACTTTCCAAACTGTGCTGGTTAAAATTGTAGGGTTTCAGAAACTGAACTCAATCTGGTGTCTAAACTAATTTTGAAATGTTTTCAGTAAACAAACCAAATAGCTTTAGAACTTTAGCCTGAAGTAAGAATAATAGTCATGTTATATATCAAAAGAAAGTGAATTTTTGATATTTTGTTGCTGATTGCAAAGAAATTTTTTTAGGTTTTACTTAAATAAATGCAGAAGTTTATGATTTTTTTAAATTTTAGCTTTAATAAAAAATTTAATTAATTTTTGCCATTTTTTAAAATTATTTTATTACTTTAATATAATTATTTAACAATTAATACTTAAATATTTAATTGATAGATTTTTCTCAATTTCTTCATCATATATGCAAATAAGTCATAATATAAAAGTTTAGATTTTAAAGCATAGCTGGAAGCAGTGGCTCCTGCAGTCCAGCTAATTGGAGGATGGAAGTGGTGGACAATTTAAGGTTGTACTGTATTAATGGCACATGATGAAAAAATATTTGCAATAAGGTGGTTGTGTGAATAACAGTTCATGTGAAATAACTGGTTTCTTGTTATCTGCAGCTAGTTGATTCTTGCTGCTTCATCACCTGTTCAGGACACTGAATATGATTACCACAGAACCTTTAAATATATTTCTCGGTGAAGAGTTTAGTCTTAATTAGTGGAAAAAAGGCAGAGCTGGCATTAGTTCAATGGTAGAATACTCTGGCATGTTTCTGGAGAGAGCGGGTTCAAGTCCCATATGTCAGCGAAATTTTTTCCACAAAACATTCATTGATATACACTGAAATGCCAGTTTATTATGTATACCACCTCTTATTCAAGTAAATGGTTCATTCTAACACATATGTCATGTGATTGTGGTGTACAGTATAAATCAGGCAGACCAGCTCTTTGAGCATCAGTTAAGGTTGGATTGAACATCAGAATGGGCAAAATGAGCAACCTCAGCGACTTTGAACTTGGCACGATAGTTGGTGCTAGACATGCCAGTTCTAGCATCTCCCAAATGGCTGTCCTTCTGGGCTTTCCATGCACAACAGTTTCAAGGATTTACTGAGAATGGTGTGAAAAGCAAAAAACTATCAGTGATCGGTGATCCTGTGGATGGAAACAGCCGGATCAGAGGGGTCAAAGGAACCTGGTGAGAATCATACAAGAGAACAGACAGGCCACAACCAGGCATATCACAGCAGAATTAAACATTGGTGTGCAGAAGACCATCTCTGAATGCACCCCATATCGATCCTTGTAGAAAATGTGCTACACAAGCCACTGACCATATCGAGTGCCAATGTTGTCAGTGAAGAACACAAAAGCATGTCTCCAGTGGGTGCAGGAACATAACTATGTATCTGTCATGTTGGTCAGTGATTGAGTGTATACGTATACAAGTCTAGGGATTGTCCCTTGGACTTGCATATACACCCAATTGTACACAATATATACCCAAGGTTTTTCTCTATTGAAAAAAATTCTATGGGCTCAATGGAAAAATATTTATAAAATGAAATTTCAATTATTCCATAAAATTTTTTCTAATTTTATAAAAAAATTATTACAAAATAATTTTCAATATTTATAAAATAACTGAAAATATCCAAACTTATATCTAGTTGTAACACAAAATTTTGACCTATTAATATGTCTCTTATTTAATAAGGTGCTAACATATTAAAATTGTATAAGAAGTGCAAAAGAATGATATAAATAATACTGAAAACTGTATCTCTACTAATAAAATATTCAATTAAGGATTAAGAACTAAACTAATTTTATAATGATTCTCATATGCCATTCAGTCAATTATCATAAGTATTTTTTTTTCTCTAATTGGTGAATATTGTTCATCTTTGAATTAGGGACATAATTTTACCATTTCCACATGTAAAATTTAAGTACCAAAAATTAAATTGATTGGCATAACCATTCATATTACAGTAAAACAAAAAAAAAAAACCACACAAATGAATGAAATATTTGAAAGTTCAAACAGAATTAGAAAACTCATAAATTACCACTTTGAAGTCGATTTAAATTTTAGAGGAAAAATTGTCTTGAGCCGGGTGAGATACGAACCCACAACCTCCTGATAACATGTCAGGTGCTCTGGACCACTGAGCAACCAGCTGCCGATCAAGATCTCCTCTAATTGATGATATGAACCTTTTCAACCTACATTACATCACATGTAGGGAGTGTTCTGGCAATTTTTGCCACAAGTGGCAGACACGTCATACAGAGGAAGTATTTTCTTACAAGTAATACAGTTGATAAGTAATAAATAAACTCGACATATTTGGTATTAACCTATAAATTACCACTATAAAGTAAAAATAAATAAAAATAAATCGACTTCAAAGTGGTAATTTATAGGTTAATACCAAATATGTCGAGTTTATTTATTATTTATCAACTGTATTACTTGTAAGGAAATACTTCCATCTATATGGCATGTGTCTGTCACTTGTGGTGAAAATTGCCGGAACACTCCCTACATATGATGTAATGTAAGTTGAAAAGGTTCATATCATCAATTAGAGGAGATCTCGATCAGTGGCCGGTAGCTCAGTGGTTCAGAGCACCTGACATGTTATCAGGAGGTCATGGGTTCATATCCCACCCGGCTCAAAACAATTTTTCCTCTAAAATTTAAATCAATTTCAAAGTGGTAATTTACAGGTTAGTACCATATATGTCAAGTTTATTTATTACTTATCAGAATTAGAAACCTACATTTAGTTCAATAAATCATTTACTAAGCTTACCACAGCTGTTGTTGCATAAGACTGTATTCCATATTTGGCTAGAAGTTCTTGCCTTCTTTTTTCTCTTCGTTCTGCTATGCTCTCTGCTGTGCGAGGTGGTCTTTCCACAGGCTTGTTCGCTTGTGCATTGCCTACTCAAAATACAAAATCAATCTAAACATTTTGGATGTCATTATGAAACATGCCATTAATGCAATTTCTCTGATTATAATTATCAACACTGATTTTATTGAAAACTGTGACAAATCAGTTATTATAGACTAGTTGAAACCTGATAAAATCCACTGTTGCCTGTGATTACAGAGTTTTTAAAAATATATAGAGACTGCTCAAGCAGTGCTTGATACAAAGGCCTGATAGAGACTATTACTATAATATGCCACACAGAGATAAGCAGGGAAGGTTAGAACTCAGAAGACAGACAACACCAGAAAAGAAACATTTATAATTCCATCTTACAGTTAAATGCAATAAATCACCATTGAACAATCTGAGCTATCATAATTAATGCATGACATTTCTCAACTACAAATGTAAATATATTTATGTTTCACATTGTACAATATACATTTATGTAAAGCAGGTCTCATTCTCCATTCCAGTGGTTGTGGTAAGTTCCAGATGAGCACACATATACAGTTTAAACTGAATCGGTTAATCTATGAAGATCACATTTGTCATCAATATGAATTCCAAAGATTGTTTCCATACATTAAACAACCTCTTTTGTTAAAGGGAGTGAGAGGGCACACAAACCAGTGGTCTTGCACATACAGACTGTATTGATAAAGCATTTTGTACACAGTACATATTGAAACTGTCATCCTTGCAGCTGCTGAAAGTTCATGAGACAGTTGCCTAGCTATCGTTTCCTTATATTGTCTTGCTGTTAAAGACAGACAGCAGTCACCATAAGCAGTTGTGGCCCTAAGACAATCTAGTCGTGGTCTACAACTAATTTTTCCCATTTCTTAAAATTGACTCTTGAGAAAAGTTTAGAATTAGCCAACTAACTTCAGACTGTGTTATAAGGCCAACATTAAAGCCAGTAATGCATCTATCATCATTACAAACAATGGGAGCAGAACTTACTACATTGTTTAGAACATCACTGAAATGCACAGCCCACCTAGCCATGACAGAATCCTCACCTTCTATAACTTTACCTTGTTTATCCTTCAATCCCTGTATACCTGTCCATTTTCTACCACACAAAACATGAACTATCTGGTACACCTCTCTGTGTTGTGCTGTCTAACTGCTTCCTCAGCTTTGTCAGCCAAGCCAAAGATTCTTATCAGCAGCTAACTGATCCTAACAAGATCTCCTCTAATTGACGATATGAACCTTTTCAACCTACATCATATGTAGGGAGAGTTCTGGCAATTTTCACAAGCAGCAGACACGTCATATATCCTTTATGCATTTATTAAGCTCTCTGTAATGCTTTCTATTAGGACTAGAAGGGTATTGATTAAGGACATTCCTGCAGTTCTTTCTTTCTGAAATAAGCTCAAGTGCTTTATCACTCAAATAATTCTGCTTCCTCTGCTCCTTTTTTCCTAAAAGAATAATACTGTTAGTTTCTGAAAAAGCCTGTTTAAAATGGTCCCATTCTTCCTCCACTTCAGTAGTAAGCAAACCATGACTGTCGTAATGATTAAGTAACCTATCATGGTAAGCTTTTTTAGCTAAAACTGGGTCTTTCGGATCTTTGGAATTAAAACTAAAATTTTTAACCTTAACACTTCTTAAGTTTAAGTTGCAAGACACTTTTAACAAGGTAATGGTCAGATCCAATTTCAGCTCCTCTATATGACCTGATATTCCTAACAGAACTAGTCCATTTGCTGTTAATTAATATATAATCATATTCTTATGCAGCCCATCGGGTGAAACCCATGTGTACTTATGTATGTCATGGTGTTTGTAATAAGTGTTAGTTATCCTGAAACCATTGAGTTTACTTACCGATATGAGATATTGCCATTGCAGCGACCAATACCAAAAGGACCTATCATCCCTCCCCAAAGGTCAGAGTCAGTACCAGCTTTGGCACTGAAGTCACCTAGAACAAGGGTAATATCTCCTTTCTTGAAAGAATTCAAAATATCCTGAAGTTGTCGATAAAACTTATCCTTCTCATCCTCATCGGCATCCTCAGTGGGGGCATAACAGCAGATAATATTCAAGTCTTTAATTCTTGTCTGAAATTTTGCTGTAAGAAACCTTTCATTAATGCACCCATATCCTAGAAGAGCATCACTAGCGTGTCTGCTGAGAAGCAGACAAGCTAGTGATGCTTATTGTCGCCTTGGTGATGCTTATTGCCTTGGTGACCTTATTGTCTTGGTGACCTTACACGCCTTGGTGATGCTTATTGTCGTCCCTCCCTGAAAAGAGAAATTTAAGATTATTTTTAAGAATCTGACCTTTATCTATTCATCTGGTCTCTTGCAAGCTGAGAATATCTAAACTATAATGGTGGAATTCTTGTGTGAGGACATCAAGAGAAAAAGCTCCGTGCAGAGTTCTCACATTCCAACTACCTACGGAGAGAAAATGGTTAGTGGGATGTTTAAAGAAACTATGTTTATTGAGAGAGGGAATGCCGACAATATCAAACAGCCCCCTAATCGCAGACATGGGGCAAAGACCTGTTCCCCCACCACTAAAGGCTGAAGCCATCTACACTGGAAGACTTCCTCCAATGTAGAATTTGACAATGCCAGCAGAAGCAAAGAGTTCAGGTGCTTGCAATGACCTCTGCTCAGGATTATCCACCAGCTGATAAACATATCCTGTGAATCTATTCACTTGGGGCTGTCAACCCACAAACAGAAAACATATTGGAAGATTCTCCCTCCACAGAAGCCCACCAATGCAGCAAATTCAGGATTCATAATCAAGCTCAGAGCCTTAATTTAGTCCAGTTCAGTAGGTTTATATGGTCAGCACCAGGACCCTGTGTGGTTGATCACTTTTCAGCAGGGTAGAAAAAAAAGTAGCCATAGTTGTCCAGATTAGTAGGCCACACTGATCTAGCAGCACTCCCCTTCCATTCTCTTTCACAAGAAAGTCTCTCTTTTAAAAGGTACTAATGGCCTGCACCATGAGAAGGCAGGGGCGGGCATTAGGTGCTAGGCCTGGCCTGTTCTATGCATCATCACAGGAGATTGATGCATAGCTCTCCTTCCAGTGACTACCTAGCTACCATTTACAGACCACATATAATGAATACATATTGATTATTAGTTACTAACTGTTGGCAATTAAGTTAAACTCCAATAATAACAAAAAGTACACAAGATGCAGATTTTGGACTTGGCTCTGGTGCCACACACTGAGTAGCAATTGTGGTAGAGCACTTTGCCAAAAAAAACCTGGGTTGTTGGGTTGTTTTACCTCTGAGCGGCACTTTTTTGCACACCATGGGCTAAATGGCCAGGTCACATGGACCCCGAAGGCTCAGAGAAGGTTGGGGGAGGGGACCCACTGGAACAGCTGTTGGCAGACAGATGGTAGCCTCCCGTCAAGGCCATCCAGCGTGTTCTTTAACGTGCACAGGGTATGGCTCTCCCGCACACGGGGCCACGGCTTAACGTCCCATCCGACGGACGGCGGCCTTTCCAAGCCCATCGGTGTCCCTTACTGACCGTGGGCAGGGCGGGGAATTTTGCGGAGATAAATCTCAACGCTGACCCAGCTGGGACTCGAACCTGGGAACTACAGATTACGAGCCTGGCGCGCTACCGACTGAGCTACCCCCGCCCAAAAAAAAAAAAAAAAAAAAAAAAAACCTGGTGATAAGTATTTCTTGCCATTCCTTCTGTAACATAGTTATAATTATGCATTACTTAGGGGTTAACAGAGTGGTTAGCGTACTTGGCTATTGATTCAAGGGACCTGGGTTCGAGCCCCGGGTAAGACATGGACATTTATGTTGTTTTTCTGCTGTCTCGCCATCCTCTCAGACCTTCTACTGTGGCATATAAACTGACAAGTTCCTGTTAGATCTCTGTGGCAAGCAGCTGCTTGAGGGGATATTTATTTTTATTATTATTAATTGATTGTGTGTCAGGGTCTGATTAATCATTTTTCAAATTGAAATTAATCAATTTCAAACCTGAAAATAATACATCATTTCCATAGTACATAGTTTTTTTTAAAGTGGAAATTGATAATTTTTCATACAATCCATATTAACTCAAACAATGCAGAGAGAAATCAGAATTTGGCAATTCAGCACATAGTAGCCTATTCAGAAATCTTTAGTATCTCTAAAAAAATGGAAAGTGAGGCTTTAGTGGTGTTGGAAGATGTGTGAGTAAACTATAAAGTACTGGAAAAGGTTATGTGGTCAGATGAATCATGATTTATCTGAATAGAGGGGCACAAACCATACGAGACAAAGGACCTTTCAATGTCATATCCCTGTACAAGCTGCTAGAGGAGGATAATGGTGTAGGGCATTTTCACACTGCATGGAATGTGTCCACTAATGTCTCAAGGGTTGACACAATGCTGCAACATATTTAAAAGACATATCCAATCATGTAATCTGCTATCCTTCATTCCTTTTCTGATGGAGACAGTTTTGGAATGATAAAGGAAGAGTCCATCATGTGAAATATGCCTGTGAACAGTTTGAGGAACATGATGGAGAATTTGGTCATCTTCCTTGTCTACCTTATTTATTAGAATCTCCACTAAAATATATTGGATATAGTGGAATATACCATTACCCTTGGTCCTGAAGTAACTAAATGATGCACTGTAACAGGAATGGCTTTATAATCACACTAGACACCTTCAAAAAACACTAAATTAATGCATGAAGCTGTTCTGAAGGTACACAGGGTTCCTACAAGATAATGAGGTATTTCTAATTTTTTGGCCATATAGTGCATTAAATGAACCTTACATTTTTCAACAAAAGCTATTACTCAAAATGCAGTTTTCTAAATTTGTTACTTACCAAATTTTGTATAATTTTCAGGTACATCAAAACATGTGGTGTCTATTTCACAAGCTAAGCAGCCATCTATTTTGTATGGTGACACACCTACCACAGGTGAATCAAGAGCAAAAATATTTCCGAAGGTAACCCTAGCTTGTAACACTCTGAAGAGAGGAATTTCTAAAAACAGATTACAAAAAAGAAAACAAAGACATGAAAAAAAATTGTGAGAAAATATTAACACATTTATTATTAATTTAATTTTTTATTTTAGAATCAAAGTAGGAATTTAACAAAACACAAATTTCTCACTATATTGACATACAAAAGTTAGTAATAGTTACAGAAAAAACTTTCTTTCTTATGGTAGTTATAAATTTAGAGCCATCAGATCATCAATTATTATAAATATCTCTTATACTGCTTATATCTATGGAACCTACTAGCCAGAGAAGTCTGGCAGGTTCCTGTGAAATAAATTGGCAACCTAGGATAATAACCCAAGTTCTTTTGGCTAGAGGGAAAGGGAATAAATACCCATTTAAAGAACTCATATGAAGCTTGGGGCAAGGCGGGGGGGGGGGGGGGGGGGGGTAGCGCGCCAGGCTCGTAATCTGTAGTTCCCAGGTTCGAGTCCCAGCTGGGTTAGCGTTGAGATTTATCTCCGCAAAACTCCCCGCCCTGCCACGGTCAGTAGGGGACACCGATGGGCTTGGAAAGGCCGCCGTCCGCCGGATGGGACGTTAAGCCGTGGCCCCATGTGCAGGAGAACCATATCCTGTGCACGTTAAAGAACACGCTGGATGGCCTTGACGGGAGGCTACCATCTGTCTCCCAACAGCTGTTCCAGTGGGTCCCCTCCCCCAACCTTCTCTGAGCCTTCGGGGTCCATGTGACCTGGCCATTTAGCCCATGGTGTGCAAAAAAGTGCTGCTCAGAGGTAAAACAACCCAACCCATATGAAGCTTAGTTTTCACTACCGTAATGTATAACAGAATTATATGAAAAGTGATAGTAATTAATACTTATTGTAATTCTGAACTGTAAATTCTGAAGTTCAAATTTATTCTGGGTTATTTTGCAGCTATGCAGCATCTCTATATTTATTCTGCATAATGATCCAAATGACTAATGGAAGATTTCAAAATGGATAACTACCTGCAGCAGAGCTATCAGTTGCTTTTATTTATTAATGTACACAGGTTATAGCTATTCTGCCAACATAACCATGGAATAAAATATGAAATAACAGATAATACAGTGTAAGTAATGTAACAATTCCCTACGCGAGATATCTCAAATTGTTTAATGATACCTTCATCTAACCTTATTATTCTTCACAAAAACTATCTAATATCTAAAACATTATAAAGAACTGGAGTCAAATGCATAAATGAAGCAAAGGCTTTTTTTTTTAAAGATTGAAATTTACTGCTATAGCTAACTTTATACAAGACAAAAACTGTTAAAAATCTCAAGTTTAATCTTTCAATTTATTGACATTTTTCCATGGATTCTTAAATCTTCCAAAAGCAATCAAATTTTCATATTTACCTCATATCAATCATTCTTAGCATATGTCACTAACATCTAGTGGCATATTCTCCAAGAATGAAAGAAATGCAAAGCATGCTTAATGCAATTCACTGAAACGTTCTTTGATTTATTAATCACATTAAATTGCTTATAAAAAGTAGTGAAAAAAATTCACTAACTATCTAGTTATTTACTTATTCCTCAGTTCCCATTAATAAAGCTTTTACTGAATGAAATTTGCCTCTTTCAACACACAGTATCTTTCTTTATTGCTCTATTACACTCAATGATAAAAACCTGACCATTAAATTTACAATTTTTTTCCTGTAAGCAAACTATAGAGGGTGTTATTTCTTACAACATTTGAATTAGAATATGAGAAATGACATAGCAAACAAATATACATATACTTTTGACATGCATGCCATGAAATGAAAATTTTATATAATTCTGACTTTTATCAGCACTAAAATCAATAGAATACTCTATATCACTATAATGTCTAAAAAAAGATGAGATCTTTAGTTGGATTCATGTGTGTATGGTGGAATGAGTAGAAGGGAGATGCCTAATTTAGTATAAAGTTTGGGAAATTGTTGAGGAGTATTTCCATATGCTGGGAGTGGTGGGTTATGTCATTATTGCAGATTTTGTTTCTATTTACATATATTAAGAGATTTTCAGTAAATTTTAATTAGAATTTCATGGGGGGGGGGAATAATATTTTTGCATCATTAAATTTTTGGGTCAGGGTGTAGACAATGGCAGGTAGAGTTAGGATTGTTTTTTGAGTAGCCTTTTCATAATCCTCTTGTTCTGCCTGTTGGGTTGTGAACTGTCTGAAAATTTTGCTACATATTCATTTTTCTGACACAATTCCTCATTTGGGTCATTAAAAAAATGTAGCCATTTTTTTTAATGACATCTGATGTAGCATAAATTTTCTACTCACTCCCCACCACTACACCTATGTTTTCTACTAGTGCACTTGAACCCTCCCCACCACCCTCACACATATCATATACTTATTAATAAAAACCCACCAATATAACTCTAAGATTCTACTTCCACAACCCCTCAATAGACTGTACAACAAATACTACCACCCCACTTCTACACCCACTGTGCTTTGAGTTTAACTGACCATGGCAGCTAACATCTGTGCCTACCACACACCGTGTTTCACAGGATGATGCACTGAAGCAATAATGCAAAATATGTAGCACATGTGTACTAATATATAGTATTAATTTTTTCTTTAACCCTTTCAGTGTCCAGCCTGAAAAACACGATTTGCATTCAAAGGTCCAGCTATTTTTTCCACTATGATCAGCCAAATAAAAAATTACTTTAGAATTTTTTTTTTTGCCAAATAACTAATGAAAGGAATTATGATGCATGTTATATGCTAAATTAATCAGCATTTAATTCTGGATTTTCTGAAAATATAATATTTAACAAAAAAGATGACTAGTTTTATTTAATATGACTTTTATAGAGGCATGTAGCAAAAATGAATCTGGCAATGCAAATAAATATTTATTAAAAAAAAAACAGACAGAAATGATTATAATGCACATGAACGAAAAGGCTATTTATTTCTGAATAGCAAAAACATTAATATTTATTTGAAGCAAGAAAATTACTCCTGTTTTGTAATTTGTTTCTTGGTAGAATGAAACATTCACCTCCTGAATTCAGGAGGTGAATGTTTCATTCTCCTCATTGGAAAGACCAAATTATCTGCATAATTTAAAGATGATTTTAGATCACTAGACCATATAAGGCAGTGGCTCAAACTCAAATCCTATAGGGGATAATTCAGTTACTTCTCAATATATGGTGAGCCACATTTCATTATAAGAAATAATAAGCAAAACATAACCATACTTTCATTTGTAGTGGCTTTATCTTTTGCTGAATGTGAACCTGTTTTCTATATTAGTGTGAGAGAATCTCAGTTGAGCCAAGTTGGTAATCCACTGTTTGCTAACAGATTATGATAGAATGTATTGCTTATGGGTTACACAAAATGATTTCATGAGCTGCATGCAGGCCACATGTGTGAGACCACTGTTCTAAGTCTTCAGTCTCTCCTTTCCAAAAAAAAAAAAAGGCAGTTTTTTTTAACCTTTTAAGCTTAAAAGAATTTATGAAATTTGCAAAATTACTTTTTTTCTCATTCAAGAAAAAACTGGGATTTCTATCCTGTGTTTTATTATATAGGTTGGGTTGTTTTACCTCTGAGCAACACTTTTTTGCACACCATGGGCTAAATGGCCAGGTCACATGGACCCCGAAGGCTCAGAGAAGGTTAGGGGAGGGGACCCACTGGAACAGTTGTTGGGAGACAGATGGTAACCTCCCATCAAGGCCATCCAGCGTGTTCTTTAACGTGCACAGGGTATGGCTCTCCCGCACGTGGGGCCACGGTTTAATGTCCCATCCGACGGATGGCGGCCTTTCCAAGCCCATTGGTGTCCCCTACTGACCATGGGCAGGGCGGGGAATTTTGCGGAGATAAATCTCAACGCTGACCCAGCTAGGACTCGAACCTGGGAACTACAGATTACGAGCCTGGCGCGCTACTGACTGAGCCACCCCCGCCCCTATTATATAGGGCTTAAGTGATGAAATGTAAAGTAGCATGGAAACTAATGGTAGACTGGTATGTATGCAATGAGAATGCCTGCTGATTTCCACGATTCTCTGTGTTAGCAAGTGCACACATGAGGGCAGCATCATTCTGTGGTAAGCTAACCTAAGCTAATGGTAAGTATACAGAGATCTGGTTGAAGTCATATGGTAAAGAATCAGACAGATGGCTAATCAAGTACAATAAACTAAAATCTTTCTCAGAGATACAAACAGGAATAATGAATCCTTAAATACTAGACGAATGCTGTTGAAAATCGAGATTTAAATAGATAAAATTTTAATCTTGAATTTATAGTAAGATTCCCATTCACATAACACAGAAATTCTCTAATATTTTGTTAGGGCAGTGTAACTCAGTTCCATATATTGTAAAGGTTTCTGCAATTCCAAAATATTATTTATTAAAAAGTGATCTCAGAATTTTTTTCCAATTACTCATGTCATCATTACATTGCCGACATATTGATGCAAACACGTGTCTTGCAGATCCAGTTTGGAATAGATTCGATAGAAACTGAGTTTCGCTTCTACAAAACATCACACAATACTGCATCATTGTTCAGACTTCTACTTAAAAACAGCAGAAAGTAGACAGAATAGTAAATAATTACTTACGAACAAATCTGTATCAGAATCAAATTTTGAAGCAAGCAGTAAACAGCGTAATAACCTATACTGCTACAAGCAAAACAGTGGATCGTCAGCGCCAAATAGTACAGTCAAGTGGACAAAAATTTAACTAGCCCTGCCGCTGCTTCATGTCTTGAAATCGGCAGGCATTCCCATTACGTAGGCACCAGGTAGACATACAGCGTTAGTTTCTGTCACTGGTTTGCCACTGCTAAAATTTTGTGATCCTTCACAATATATACTGGCTTTGCACAGGAATTATTTTAGCCAATGATGTATATGAAAACTTAAATTTTAGCCTTAACTAATATTTAATAAAGTTTATATTTTAGCTTTTAATTTACACAAAAGGAAATAGGAATAAACAAGTAATTTAGATATGAAGAAAATAGTACAGTTTATACCTCACCCATTTTTATAGGAAAACCTGCTGGCAACTGGTGCATGATAAAATCCCTTAACTTTGCAAAATGCCTATTACTTATGGCCATAAGATCAATAATTGGAATCAGCTGAAATAAACAAATATATAAATATTATACACAATGAAAATACAAGAAATTTAAGAGCAATAAAAACCCTAACACAATTTAGCTTTAAATTAAAAGAAAATGTGATTATTACCTGTTCTTGTAGTGAAAGTGGATAGTTTTCACTAAGCCAAAGAGTGCCTTTAAATTTTTGTATCTTTGTAGTGACTTCTCGAGGTCGACCAATATCCCTGCCTCTTAAATCAATGCTGGAGTCAAAATACTCTTCTGGAGTAATCTGACAGGGATTTTGTGCACTTGTTTCCTAATAAAAATAATTAATTTATTACCATTAAAACATGCAATTTAATGTCTTGTAATCTTGCAATATCTTTACACAGCATGCTTATATCAGACTAAATGGGAAAACTTCATTTTCTTACAAAATTTCAAACCTAATTTAGTACTACCATTTGATTCTTGTAGATATTGGTGAAATTAAATGTGTGGTATTAAATTTAAATAAGTAATACATTTCAGCATTTATAAAGTAGAAGAATATATTTTTTATTATTTTCAATATGTTTGGCAGCAAGCTAACAAATATAAAAATAGCATTTTAGAATTTGTGTTAAAAAAACTGTACAATTCAAAAGATTTAAAATGACCTTATTATACACTATAAGAAAATAATAATGAATCATTAGCAAAGTACATTGCCTAAAATGATTACTCCTCCACATTATTTTAATTAACTAAATATTATTTAATAACATATCACACAATTATATCTATTGAATATAATGGCATTTATTCATTAACTCTAGAAGTAGCAGTAGAAATACTTTAAAATGGCAGACATCCAGCAGAAAAATAAAAAAACTTTTGATTCACATATTAGATTTACTTAAAACTACCATAGATGAATATTTGGACTTCTAATGAGATGCCAGCAAGAACATCAAAAAATATACTTGTCACTCGATAGCATTCTGGGAAATCCTCTCACTACCTATCCTCTACGGTACGGTACGTAAAATCTCCTTAATAACTTTTGATACTTGATAGCGTAGAACATTTGTTGAAGTGCTTAAAAACATTTAACAGTATCATAGATATTTCTAGATTTTAATTTAATTTTATTCTTCTTGTTCAGTCCATGATTTGAATTGTGCAATTACAATGAGAGTTTTCCTTTTATTCCTTATCAATAATCTGTGAATAACATCCAGACTGTCTTCACTAAGGTTTTTTATTTTAAGGGCGTGGGCAATTTTTATCATTGATTATTTCATGATATGTTCATCTTCTTTGTTTTGCACTGGTAAGCCATGTAATTTGAGGTTTTTATTCTTCCCATACTGATCTGGGTCATTAATGTGCATTTTATTCTGTTCAATTTCATTTGTCAATTCTATTTGTGAGTTCTGTGCTAGAGTAAGTTTGTTACTCAGATCTGTGTGCTGTTTATCAGAATTTTCGATTTTAGACAGAAGAGCATCATAGTGTTCTGAGAACTCTACTGTTTTTTTCCCAACTTTTTTACTTCTGCTTTCAGATCTCTAATTTCAGTTAATAGTGCCTGTAAATCACGATTTTAATTGTCGGTAAACACTAAGTCTTGCTCAACTGCACATTTCGGAGGGGTGGAGATCTCATCTCCATTAGTTTTATTTTTTTGAGCGATTCATGTTTGTGCTAAGTGCAGATTTGGCTATCCTTGAGTTTACATTTTTTTTCTTTTCAGTCTCATATGAGGAGAGATACATACATTGAGAAGAATTGTTTATGATTGCTTAGCACAAGCACCACCAAAATGGATTCAAAGTACAGGGAGAGAGGACATCTAATTAAAAGTAATAAAGTTCAGTCTCTTTCAGTTTGAAAGTTCATAGATGTGATGGGAGGAACACAAACAGTGGGCTTGGCAAATATCAATATAATTTTATTGCACTTACTGGTTTGAAGAGCACCTAAAGTCAGCCAGCTGCTGAAACTGTTCAGAAACACAACTGTTAGCTCCAAGTGGCAAGAGAGAGAGAGGAACACACGTCCATCTTCAACAAAGACTAAACAACTATTGAATCAGCAGAAATCTAGATTAAAGTAGTTGATGAATTATGGACTTGTTCTGTCTGCCTACTGATTTCTGCACATGTACTTAACTTAAAATAGTTTTGCAGATGCAAGTCTATTAGCATGGACACTTGAGTTAGTTTGCTGTGGAAAAGATGCAATGTCCTGTGATGTTTATTTGTGACTGTTCCTTCTGTATTTGTCCTCTGTACGTCTTATCCTGCTTGATATCACTTCTGCTTTCACCTCGTTCTCACTGTGCACAGTAGCCAAGGAGTAATGGAGTGAGTCAGCATGTTCAGATTAGCATGGGTTCAGAATTGTCAAGGTTGCACTGTATGTATGCTACCATGAAGGTACTCAGATAATCAGCATAAATTTGATATAAGCAACAGTTTGAATTACATTCACTTCTTTAATGGTTAAGAAAATCATTCTTAAAATATGGAAAATTAGACCTACTACCTACATCTTTGCAGCACTGCTGCAATGATAGTAAGCTGAAGAAAATGGCTGTTGATATATTAATTTGTTCATATGTTATTAAAAAGCAAGGCAACAAAAACTTCTAATTGCACACTGACAAGTTATATGCAGGAAAATAAGCAGTAGTTACTTAAAAGTTGAACAAGATGCCATACATTACACTGAAAGGACAATTCATTATACACACCCATCAAATAACATGTGGGGTCCACCTTTCACCCTCACAACAGCAGCAACACATCATGGCCTGGATTCTACCATGTTGGAAACATTTGGGTGATATTGCAGCTCATGATTCCAGAACAGCTGTCCGTAAGGACCAAGAGTTGTTGATGGTGGGTTCTGGGCATGAATGCATTGCTCAACTTCATCCAGTGGCTCCATTTTATTCCACAAATAGGGTTCAAATCCATAGTGAGAGAATCATTCGAGAGCTGTGAACATAATATCACTAGAATGCTCCTCCAACCAGTCCTTTGCCAAATGGAAGAAATGAGGCATTGTCTTGCTAAAAGAAGCTATCCTGCTGTGGGAAATGGATAGTTATGAATGGGTGTATGTGGTTGGCAAGTATATCAGCCTTGTGTGGAGATGGTGGTTTCATTAGGTACATGGAGTCCCAAGGAGGCCCACATAAACCTGCCCCAGAACATTACACCGCCTCCACTAACCTGTAACACCTGAACTTGACAGTTGGGATCCATGATCTCATGTGGTCTATGCCATATAAGCAACCTCCATCAGACCAAGCTACCCATTTTCAGTCTTCCACATTCCATTGATGATGTTCCTTCACCCACTGCATCATCAAAGCCAGGTGATATGCTGTTAGCAAGGGCACTTGATATGGGCATCAGCTGCAATAGCACAGTCGTGCCACAGTACACCAAATGGTCTATGCACAAACCTTTGTTGAATGCTGATGTTATCATCTGCATTGTGGCCCTCCATTCTAACATGGGATAGGCAGCACTCACCTTGAATATCAATGGCCCAGTTATGACCACATTTTTTCCAACAGCTGCTGCTTTTGGTAGTTTTGATGTAGTCCTGGTGCACACATGATAATTGCACATGGAAGTCCCAGATATTCTGTACCCCTGGACATGGAACACCTCATCTTCCTCACACCGACTATGTGTCCATAATCAAACTCGTTCAGGTCACAGTGTTTATCCATCATAACAGTTGCAGGTACACTATACAGAAGGTAGGTATTTGGCCTACAAGTAATGGAGAGAAAAATGGAAACATTCCTATGTTAAGCGGATGGAGGGTCAAATTAAAAAATCCGTATTTTTCTAATAAGCATCTTAGAGGAAAACAGGAGTAGAGAAATTAAACAATGTTCATTGGGTATTTAAAGAGCTATGGAAGCTTGAATATTTAACAGCAAAGTCAATCCTAAAAAACTTAACATAATTAACAATTATTGAAAGATTTATTTGCAGAAAATTCTAAAACATATACTTATGTTATTAAATAGTTTGAAATAATATATTTTTTTTAAGTTTCCATTAATTTCTGAGATAAATTCTTATGACTGACATTGCTGTTGTTTAATTTCAAACTTCTATAATTCTTAAGTACTGAACAGATATTATTCAAAATCAAGGTTTAAAGAGATTTGAATGAGATTTTAATTTATCTAGTCCTATTTTCCTGTAAAATGCTTATTGTAGAAATTATAGATCTCCGAATTTGACTCTCCATTGACTTAAGAGGGGAATGTTTCACTTTTTTTTGTCCATTACCTGTATTTTGAGACTGCAAGGGGTTTCAACTGATCACATTATTGGGTGGAATAGGGCAGGTTTGTGGATGGGTGCACCATGTAAAATAAATTGTGCTTTTAGTTTATATATAAGATGACAAGTTTCAATTATCATTTAAGATATAGTTAAACCTTTTCAAACAAGCAATGCTGCTTGCATCACTGCATGTGGTTGCAGGTTGACTTCGATATTAACCCTTCCAATGTCCACATTGTTTGTTCGCAGAATGTTCGCAGAATCGAAATGAGGGGCCAAGGACATGCGTATACTTTTTAGCATAACACAAAAAAAAAAATCGATTTTTTAAAAATAAAAATTGGTGTTGTAATTTTATATATATATTTTATAAAAATATATAATTCAGGCTTGAAAAATAACATTTTGTTTTTTAATTTGATGCATATTTTATTAAACTACAATATAAATAATTTTATAAAGTCATCTGATTGCCATTACTTAGAAGCACTAAACAGTATTGCCAATTTGCTTATTAACGTTCCTATTTGCTGAAGCAACCTTCTGATTTAAGCTCACAAGTTTGATTTGAACTATTATCAGCAAATTTTTCCTTAAATTTTCGAAAATACCCTAAAAATTAACCAAAAAAACTGCTATTTTTGAAAACAATAAAATTTGGAAGAAATTACAAATTACGTACTGCCATTATTTTACTTGCCATTTTTCATCCATTTTTATGGTAGAAGAGAGTGTTTCACACTCTTTTCTACCATAAACCTATTTGAGTATTCCCAAAATTATTTTTATCATTTTTCCCCAGCATTCTATGCATCTTTCCCACCCTTAAAATCGAAACTGGAAGAAAACACATCCTTCTTGGAAATTCTAGATGCAGCTGTATTTAATTACGTATGGCTCACTGGCAAACAAGATGCAGATGGCTGATACATGCTATCTCCATTCCGTGTGCTACAAGTTTTTTTTTTACAGTTTTGGTCCAGCTTATTGGATACCCTTTGTAAAGTTAGTATTTACCTTTTTTATATTTAAACCTTAGTTTTCATTTCTGCAATTTATTTTCATAAATTAGTGAAAAAAAAAAACCCTAACAACTAAAAAACACCAAGGCCAATTGATAAGCATTGATTTTACATAGTCATGCTACATTGGACGGCTGGGCCTACAACTTGTTACTGTGGATATTTTAACATTGCATTAGGCTATATGTTAATTTTATTATTTATTATTTTTCCAGTAAAACTTTGATCTGGTATCATTTTCAGAAAATAAATGAGGTCTTGGATATGGAAGCAAATTCATTTCTGTAGATTTATTTAAAAAAGTTAGTGATCTTTTGGTCAGCTGATTTATCGGTCTTTCTAAGTTATTTTACATCGGAGGACACCTTAAAGTTGTTGCGGATATTTTACTTAACATCCCATTAGGTAATATGCATTTTTCTTTTATCATCTCTTATTTTTTTAGTAAAAAAAATTGAGCTGTCATATGGGAAGTCAATTTTGGGAAGACTTTCCCTCCGCTAAACACACTGTGAATGTTTCCCCCCAGTACCTTTGGCTGTGCCACACAGACGATATAACACTGTTTTTTTTTTGCATTGGTGCACAAACCTGGCAAAGTCCCGGCAGCAATTAAGAATCTATGGAGAGTGTGGAAAAATAGGCGTATACACCTAAAGACTAAAATTAGACTGTATAATAGTTTGGTTCTTTCTAGGGTTAGTTATGGTAGTGAAACTTGGATACTTTGCAAACAAGATAACAGGAAACTAGATGCTTTTGATTCCAGATGCTTATGCAGTATCTTGGGCATTAGGTGGTTCAACTTTGTAACTAATGATGAGGTTAGGCAAAGGAGTTTGCAACCTCCTTTAAGCAGCATATTGTGCAGAGAGAGACTCCATTGGTTTGGCCATTTGCCCGTATGAATAATTATAGATTGGTGAATAGAGTTATGAACAGTGTGCCTAAAGGCCTCAGAAAGAAGGAGAGACCTAGGATGCGGTGGACAGACAATGTCAAACAGGACCTTGTTAGAATTGGTGTGCAGTGGTCAGATGCAGTAGATGTAGCTCAGGATAGACTTTCTTGGAGAACTAAATTGCACGGTCTGGTTGGCCCTCCATAGCCCATAGCTGCTTGAAGATGATGATGATGATGCACAAACCTTTCTGCATTTAACCAAGATCACCAAACTTTAACACCCGAAGAAAAAAGATTCATAATATTTAATAAAAATAGCAGCCAAGAAAGTTTTTTTTTTTCTATTTCATAACCAGTTCAGAAAATCTCGTGAATGAGAGAAGTCCAAGTCACTTTTCATAACACTGGCTGTGTTCAAAATATACGATACTAAAAAGAATCATTAAAAGGAATAAAAATCATATTTCAGGTCGAATATTATATTATTTGAGAGGAAATTTTCCTTTCAATTAATATATAATTTAACTTTTTATTCATCAGGTTTTCCAAAATGAAGTCTTAATTGTATACTGCGATCTTTTTTTCATATCACACTGCAAAAGGCTTATTAATAATATAAACAAAATTACAAGCATAATGATTTTTTTTATAAAATTTGCAATTAAATTCTGTTTAATTTGGTATATAACATGACCTATTTCCATTGATTGGTTATTTAAAAAAAAATTCTAAAGTTACCTTGTTCATTTGACTCAATACAATTGGCTAAAAAGCCTGGAATTTTTTTAAGTATGGATACTGAAAACAAAATTATAAAAGAAGAGAAATATTTACTTGAAACCAAAAAAATAAATTTTTTCATTATTCAGAAATAAATAATCTTTCTATTCATGTGCATTATAATCATTTCTGTCTATTACTTTTTTTGAAATAAATTTTTATTTGTGTTGCCAGATGCAATTTTTTACTACATGACTTTAAAAAAAGTCTTATTAAAATAAAACTAGTTTGTCAATTTTGTTAAATATTTTATTTTCAGAAAATCCAGAATTAAATGCTGATTAATTTGGCATACAACATGCCATAATTCCTTACATTAGTTATTTGGCAAAAAAAGTTTTAAAGTTATTTTTTTTTTGGCTGAACATAGGGAGAAAATAGTTTGGCCTCTGAAAGGAAACCAGTTTTTCAGGCTGGACACTGGAAGGGTTAATAGATAACAACAGATTATCCCACAATCTCTGGATCTTGACAAGTGCTTACACTTGTCAAGATCAAGAGGTACCTTGTTTTACAGCCATTGTTAAAGCAATTTTTGATTGCCAGTAGCTCAGTGGTCTCAGAGAACTACACATGTTTTCAAAACGTCATGAAATGACACTTTATCTACAAGAAAACAATTAATTGAAATTAAGAAAATTGCAAGTTTCAATTAATTTCTAAATCTTAATTAACAGTTTGGCATATAGAGAAAGCTGGCAGAATGTACAACAGAAAATTTAATAACAAGATGATTGTTTTGTGTGAATGTGTATGTGGGGAGGAAGAAACAGATTTGTGTACAGTGTCTGAAAGAAAAAGATGGCACAATAATCCAAAATAAAAATTTTATTATTGCAATATTTGGTCGAGTATTTTTAGAATGATGTCAACAACTTTAATAATGGTGCAGCTTCCATTTAGTGACCTTGAAAATCTCCAAATTAAGTTACATGTAACCAAGAATAGATGATATCACTGTTGAAGTACTAAGAACAATTCAGTTGCTAAATGATTGGGCAAAATGTTGGGAATATTTTCTTTAACCCTTTGGCTTACAGATATTTTTATATCAAACATGCCCTGAATTACCAATTTATGAAATGAAATTTCTTCTAATATGCATATATAATAAGCAATTTACCTTATTTGTATATTTTGCAGTTTTATCTCATTTTTATATCTAATTTCACTCAATCAGAACTAAACTGTTGAATAAAAAAAAATCATAAAAACATCTATGAATTTTTGCTTGCAATATGTTGAAACGATGAAAGATTTCTTGTGGTATTTAAAAGTTTTTTGGTTTCAACAGTTTTCTTTTTGGTTCAGTTCAAACACATCTTGCAGGGAAAGTTTAGGCTTGTTGAGCCTACCACAGTCAAATGAAGATATCAGCTTAATAAAAAGATCTTCAACTACTGGTTGCTTTAGTTGAATCAGCTTATCAAGTATCACAAGCCACTACAAAATAATGACCTGGCTCCTGAAGTTCAGCACTATTGCATTTCAGTGCATGCATATTTGTGTCATTACTATAATAAATAATGCTAAGATTCTGGACAGTGGTCATAATGTTAACATTTATATTGACAATATGAAAGCAGCTGACATAGCCCCAATTTGCAAATTAAATGCTATGATTGTCGATGTAATATGACAAATAATGATTATAAAATGAATATAAAAATTATATGTTGATTTAGGTATGACAAATAATGAATACTAAATTTGGAATTCGTTTATTATTTTTGTTATTGTTTATGGTGGGGCAGTGCTCCAGGTGGCATAATGGATGAGCTGCCACAAGTGATTTGTTTACTACTGAGGTTAAAGATGAATGGGATCATTTAACAGACTGTCTCTTGAAACCATACTGCTTTTGATAAAATGGAATGCAGAGCCAAGTTGACTTAACACACTACTGATTTCAACAGATAGCATTACAGTAAATCTGTAAAGGATTAGCTGAAAGCTGATAAGAACATTTGCTTTGATAACTTTGATGACAAAACAGAGGAAGGAGATGGATTGTACAACTACAGGAAGTTGTACAAAACAGGAAAAGTTTTGGTAGAAAAAAAAACAAATAATGACATAAAGGGATTGAGGGATAAACATGGTAAAGTCATTGAAAGTGAGGATTTTGCTATTGCAAGGTAGGTGGCAATATTCTAAAAATGTGGTTAACTCTATTCCCATTGCTTGCAATGAGCACCATAATGAGTAATATTACTGGCGTCAATATTTGTCCTATTTCATGATCTGAAATTACTTTGGCTATCTTTTAATTAAAACTACACAAATCACCAGGATAGATGAAATTGTTGCTGAAATGTTTAAAGCTGGGAGTCTGTTGTAGGTTAGCTGACTGTAGTGCTGAATATCTTTTACAATAGTTTGTCCTTAAGGATTTTACTAGAGGTAATATTCCTATTTTCAAAAAAGATTGCCACAATTCTTGTGATAATTATTATTAAACTTTACCTGGAATAGAGTTTTCTAACTCTATTCCATGTGAAGTTTTGTTCATTATTGTGCTCAACAGAATTTAACATTTGGTTGAAGGATAACTTCAAATTGAACAGTGTGGGTTCAGAAGCAGCAGAGGCTGCATATGTTTAAATCATTAATAATGCTAAATAGCGTGATGAGACTATTATTTATTTCCATCTCACTTTGTGCAATATAAAGGTAATAGTTGCCACCCGAGACCACAGATGGCGCCAATGGTTGGCCCACATTTCTCGGTGATAGAGTATGTCTTAAAATAAGCGGAAAAAAGATGAGCTGACATTAGTTCAATTGGTAAGAATACTCTGGCATGTTTCTGGAGAGATGCGGGTTCGTTTCCGTATGTCGCCGAAAATTTTTTCCACTAAATATTTATTGATTTATCATGCCAAAAGAGCATCAGGTCATGCTGCGATTATCACCTATGGTTACAGTTTGCAGATTTCAAAAAGGCTTTTGATTGTGTTAATTGGCATAATTTGTGGTTGATTGTGAAATCATATGGCATTCCTGTAAGTTATCTAACATAATGATGTATCTCTATAATAATACTGAGTCATGTGTGAGAGTTGGTAAAGTTTGCAGCTATTGATTTAGAATTACTATGGGAGTTTGACAGTGTTACATTTTGTTACCTTTTCTTTTCAATTTAGTTATTGAATGTAAAAAAAAATACCCCCTCAAGCAGCTGCTTGCCACAGAGGTCTGACAGGAGCCTGTCAGTTTATATGCCAAAGTAGGAGGTCTGAGAGGATGGCAGGACCTCAGCAGAAAAACGACACAAACAGCCATGCCTTACCCGGGACTCGAACCCAGGTCCCTTAGATCAGTAGTCAAGCGTGCTAACCATTCGGCCAATTACACATAATTCACTAAAAGGGATGGACTGCAGCTTTCAATGGATAGAGTAGGATTGGATTGGATTGTTTTACCTCTGAGCGGCACTTTTTTGCACACCATGGGCTAAATGGCCAGGCCACAAGGACCCCGAAGGCTCAGAGAAGGTTGGGGGAGGGGACCCACTGGAACAGCTGTTGGGAGACAGATGGTAGCCTCCCGTCAAGGCCATCCAGCGTGTTCTTTAACGTGCACAGGTATGGCTCTCCCGCACACGGGGCCACGGCTTAACGTCCCATCCGACGGACGGCGGCCTTTTCAAGCCCATCGGTGTCCCCTACTGACCGTGGGCAAGGCGGGGAAATTTTGCGGAGATAAATCTCAACGCTGACCCAGCTGGGACTCGAACCTGGGAACTACAGATTACGAGCCTGGCGCGCTACCGACTGAGCCACCCCCGCCCCAAGGATAGAGTAGGGGTTCTCAACATGGGGTATGTGGTAAAAGTTTTTGGGGTATGCCGTGAGAGCTCAAAAGTCGCTAGATCTAGTAACAAAGTCGCTAAGTTGGCATTATTATACTATAACTATAGTTTTATATATCTATATAAGGGGTATGCCAGTTGCATACACATTTCCAGGGGGTACGTCAAGCATAAAAGGTTGAGAACCACTGATATATATGTTTTATTTTATTCCCATTGTTATACTATAACTATAGTTTTATCTATCTATACAAGGGGTACGCCAGTTACATTCACATTTCCACGGGGTATGTGAAGCACAAAAGGTTGAGAACCACTAATATATATGTTTTATTTTATTCCCATTGTTACACTATAACTATAGTTTTATCTATCTATACAAGGGGTATGCCAGTTACATATACATTACCAGGGGGTACATGAAGCATAAAAGGTTGCGAACCACTGATATATATGTTTTATTTTATTCCCATTGTTATACTATAACTATAGTTTTATCTATCTATACAAGGGGTACGCCAGTTACATACACATTTCCAGGGGGTACGTGAAGCATAAAAGGTTGAAAACCACTGATATATATGTTTTATTTTATTCCCATTGTTATACTATAACTATAGTTTTATCTATCTATACAAGGGGTACGGCAGTTACATACACATTTCCAGGGGGTATGTGAAGCATAAAAGGTTGAGAACCACTGGTCTAGAGCATGATAATATCTGACTTAAATTATGTTGATGATTTTTTCCTTTTGACAAATGTTGTTGACAAGATGAACTCCTTCTCTAAAGCTGTTGATGAGACTGGTATCAGCATAGTTTTGGTAATAAATAGACAAAAAACTAAAGCGATAAAAATTGGTCAAGAGGATGGTGCTAGTTTTCTTTTTCTTTTTTGAATGGCGTACTCTTGAGCAGGTTTCTCAGTTAAATTATCTTGGAAGTTGTAAGACTTCTCTTCTTCTTATTCTTGGAAGTTGTAATGTATTGGCAATGAGCAACACAAAATAAACAGAAGAATAGGCATTAAATAATATGTTAAGAATGTGGGAAAAATGGGTGTATACATCTGGAGACTAAAATTAGGCTGCAAATAGTTTAGACCTTTTTAAAGTTTGCTATGATAGCAAAACATTAAAAGCAAGATCATTTAATTATAAAGGTAGGGCCCTTTATAATCAATAGAAAACTTGACACCTTTGATTCTAGATGCTTACACAGTATCTTGGGCAATAGGTGGTTTGACATGGCAAGTAATGATGTGGTTAGATGAAAGAATCATTATACACAATTGAGTAGCATTTGCATAGGAAGAGACTGCAATGCTTTAGTCATGTTGCACACAATAAGTAGCACTATAGATTAACAAACAGAATTAGAACAATTTACCTAAGGGCCTCAGAAAAGGTGGGAGACCTAGAATGTGATGGACAGACATGTCAAACACAACCTTTTAAAATTGGCATGCAGTAGCCAAGTACAACAGCAGCTGGGTTGCTTTGACTTTGGGCAACACTTTTGTGGAAAATGTGGGCTAAATGGGCAGATCACAAGTACCCCACAAACTGAGAGATGGTTAGGGGACCCAGTGGATAGCTATTAGGAGACAGGAAGTCTTCCATCAAGGCTATCAAGTGTGTTTTTTAGCATGCTCAGGGTATGGCTCTCCTGCACATGGGACCATGGATTAATGTTCCATCCAATGGATGGTGACCTTTCTAAGTCCATTGATGTCCCCTTTCTCAATGAGGGAAGAGTTGGAGTTAACAGAGCTTGGCTTGTTACTGACTGAGCAAACCACCACTCTTGCAATAGCAGTAGCTCAGGATGACCATGCATGAACTAAATTGTGCCATCTGGTTGGACCTCCATAAAACATGGCTACTTGAGGAGGGAAGAAGGAAGGGAATGTATATATGTATAAACTTTCATTCTGAAGAAAGGTGACTGTAGTTCTTATGACAATTATAAAGGAATTATTTTGCTTTCTATTCCTGTAAAACATTTGGCATAATTGTGCCAAATAGAATTAAGCATTTAGTTGATAGACAGTTTCAAAATGCTTTATCTGTAAGGGTTGCACATAATATATATATTTTTTTCACTAAAGCGATTTCTGAGAAGTTTTCAGTTTTAGCATTTGAAACATATAGTTACTAACTTCATATGGTTTTCAGGAATGCTCCTGACTCTATTGACTAACATAATTTTTGGTCATGAAGTTTTAAGGAATATGAAAAAATTCTAATAGAAAATCTCTACAATAACTAGGGTTGCACTGACAGTCAAAACTGTCAAATACCAAATATCATAACATTCAATCAAATAGTTTTATATATGCCCAAATACTCTATCAACACTTAAAAATTATCCATTAATCCTTTGCACTCATATTAAAAAAAACTGTTCTTCCCAGTCAGCTCAGATTAACATTAAGTGAAAATTTAATTTTAAACCATATCTGTAAAAACATTATTATAATTTGAAAAAGAAAACTATATGTGCAAATATTGTCTCTTGCACCTATTAGAAATTGTGTCTGAACAAACAACCTGAAATAATTCAAAGGCATTGTAAAATTGTTCCCAACAACTGTACTTGCCCTACTTGTACCATCACCATTCTCACCATTACCTCTGCTAGAAGTTTTCCCCATCATCCATTTGATTATTAATATCATTGCCAGTATTATATTTTCCAGTTTAGAACCCTCTAATACTGAAAACTGGTACTATTGGGTATTCAGAAAATGCTAACCCTAATATTTCATTAGTACTTATCCAACTCAAAAAGAATTTCTTATTTATCTCTAAAAACTAAAAAAAAAAGTTGTACTTCTATAAACAACAAAGTGAAAAATAATCTTGTTTTATGAAAATGAACAAACAATAATTTGTTTCGGATAGGGAAATTTAAATTCAATATAATGAAAATGTTACTAATATTAAAACCTACATATACACATAAAAAAACTTCATTATATCTCACCCCTAGAACTGTAAATGTATGAGTCTTCTCATCTACTTCCATAATGCCTAGAAATGACTGAAGTGGAGACCGAGAAGCTTTGTACTTCTTTTTGTCAATATCAGATAAATGCTCAGTTCTTGTCTTGGTCACCAGTTCTACATTACTAGCACCATACACCTGCAAAAAAAAAAAAAAAAAAAAAAAAATCAAAGCAGTTTTAACATGCATTAAAATTAAAATTCTTTTATTGGCAAAATATTATTTTGACACATCAATTATGAAAAAAAAATAGTAAAATTTAAAAATCTGTGATATTAGAGACATCAGAAAGTTTAACTTTGCAATATAATAATTTGTAACTATATTACTATTATTCTTAATAGCATGATATACTCACATAATGATCAGTAACATCCATCTGATTGATAGCACTAAAAGCTCAGTGTGTTAATCAAATGATAAATATTGATAAATAAACTCTTGAACTGAATTTACAAATCAGTTTAAAATAAAACATTATTCATATGTTTCATTAACATCAAAATTTCATGCAGAGAAATGAAATATAATGCATACCCTGCATTCATATCCATTGACAACAACATGTTTGCTATTTTTTCTGCTAAATATACCTGATTTCAGTCTGTAAGAAAAAAATTCAATCAAAAATAATTTTTGGGAAAATATTTAATACAAACCAAAGCATACCATTAAATTAATGAAAGACAACTATCTAGATCAGTGTTTTTCAACCATTCTTCAGTGATAAAACACAATTCCTAAAAAAAAAATGGTTTAACACTGAAGACCCCTAGACACATTTTTATGTTTCTAGCACTTGTAGATGAAGGTTTGACTATGTGATCTCTATTTGATCTTGAAGAACATGTCAGAGGCCAAATTTCAGATTTTTCCTTAAGATCTACAACCCAGATTACCCCTATGTGCAAATTTTCAGAGTTATACCATTTCTACATCTTAGAATTAGCATGATCCCCTGTCACGCAGTGGTCACTCCATCAATCAATCACAATTGTCTATATATATATTAGATAAATATTCATGAAATTTAAAGTATTTCGTGTGACAAAAATAGAATATTGAATAAAACACATCTAAAAAACAATGATTTATATCTTGCAAGATCTTAAGAGTCTAGTGCATAGATTTTTGAGAGCAGCTAGATGATGTGATCTAGAGTAATTTACATAATCCCCAAGTGTACTATATGAGCAAGGATCAAATGAATGAGTTCTTACATCAGCCAATGGTTATGTCAAATGTAACTGGCTAGGCCAGAAGTTATGTGAGAAAAGCATGAAAAGAAACTCAATGAAATGAACAAAAATAAAGAAATAATTGGTTAGTTAAAAGAAAATAATTAACTGATTCTCACAAGCTTATTTCTGAAAAAAAAAAAAAAGGAGCAAAAGTCTAAGTTAAATCAATACTTACTTTAATATATAGCATTACTGACAGATTAATTATGTGTTAATGATCTGTTGAATGCTGATAAGAAGCTGTAGCTTTTTAACATTGCTGACAAAGCAGAGAAAGCTGATAAAGAACATGTCAGAGAATTGTACCACATGGTGAATATTTTGTGTAGAAAAAGAAAACAGAATGGCATACAGAAATTGAAGAATGAGGAAATTGAGGTTTCTGCCATGGGTAGATGGGTTGAATATCTCAGAGATATTCCAAAAATGTAGTTAATTCTACTCCCATCCATATAATCAAGATAAATGTATCACTGGTTTAATGTTTGCTTATTTCACAATTTGAAATTACTTTGGCTATCTGTAAATTAAAAGCACACATGTGACAATTGATAGATGAAATTACTGCTGAAATCCTTAGAACTGGGAATGATTCTATTTTTACTTTGCTGATTGTAATGTTAAATATTTTCTATAATTAAAAGATTGTTTCTAGGAAAATAATGATAAAGTAAAATCCTTCTACTCCCTATTTAAAGTTTTGTGCATTTTTATTTATAAAAGAATTAAATATTTGGTTGATGAACAGTGTGGATTCAGAGGTGGTATGGGCTGCATGGGTCAAATATTTCCACTGAGACAGATTCTTCAGAAAAATTTAGAGTTTTCAAAACCTATGGTACTTGCTATGTAGATTTTAAGAAAAGCTTTTGACTGTGTTGACACCAATGTGGTTGACTGAGAGATTTTGTGACATACTGAAAAAGTTAGTTAATATAACGAAGACTTTCTACAAAAATATTTAGTCATGTGTGAGAATTGGTAAAGCTCATAGTAACTGGTTTAGCATTATTACTGGAATTGGAGAAAGCTATATTTTCTCACCTTTTTTTTACCTAGTTTGGTTATCAATTATGTTATGTGGAATTCAATGCAAGATAAAGATTGGAACCTTAGATGGTGTAGAGACATGAAAATATCTTGCTTAGATTATGCTGACGAATTGGTCCTTTTGGCAAATGCTGTTGACAAGACGAACTCTTTCATTAATGCTATTGATGAGACTGACAATAGAATAATAGGTTATGTGTTAAATAAAGAGAAAACTAAAGTAATGAAAAATTGGTAAAATGGTGCTCCATTTTTTCAATAGGCTATGCTCTTGCACAAGTTTCTTAATTTAATTATCTGCTGTATGCATAATAGATACTAGCAATATGCAAAAATGACATAAAAAGGAGAATAAGAATTGCTGCTGGAACTATAAGAATCTGTAGAGATTATTGAAAATTAAAATTGCTAGGTACAAAAACTTAAGAGTTTTAATAATCATGATAACTGGAAATATGATGCTATTGCTTACACAGTATTTTGGGTATTAGGCAGTTTGACCATGTCAGTAACGATGAAGTTAGATATAGGAGTCACAACCACCTTTGAGCAACATCTTGTGTAGGGAGAGACTGTATTGGCTCAGCCATATTGTTGCATGTGTGGCTGAGCCCAAACATTAAACTAAATTAGACACCCCCTCCCAGTACCTATTTTTTCTATACAGACCCTTGGATAAATTCACATATAATATTCCACATTTTTGTATAAATAAAACCCTCACCAATATAACTTTAAATATTTCACAAACCCCTCAATAGAAACACCACAAGTACTACCACCCACCCCTCCATCCAATGAGCTCTGAGCCTAACTTAAACAAACACTGATTGCAACACACTAAAATCTGTGCCTGCCACAAAACAACTATTTCACCTGATGATGCATTAGAGCAACAATGTGAAATGTGTAGCATAAGTAAAAAGATACATTATTCACTCTTCTGGAAAAGTTGTGACATACATTGGAAACCTACAAATACTTTGGTTAGCGTGCACAGCAAATCATAGATTGCAACATCATATTTCATATTTCTGTGGTACTCTCAAACTGATGTCAACCTTGCAACAGAATCCAAACCAAGAATAATGGCAAAATCAAGAATGTAGTGAACTCAAAATAATGATTGTACTAACCACAACAGGACAACAGACTCACCTATTTATTGGATATCAATCTAAGGAAAAACCAATATAATTTTGTAGATAAAAATGATTCCAACTAATTGTCTCAGGTTTTTTAGTCATTACAGTGATATAAAGTAATTCTATTAAATTTAACGATTTCTTAGAATTGCCAAAAACTTAAATAACCATCAAACAGCTGCTCAAAATATGCATATAAATTTAAAAAAATTAATATAATGTTTATTGGTGTTTTAACTTACTTTAATTAATTGTCGAGATCAATTAGTTTAATTGCAATTTCTGCTATTAAATAGTAGTTTCCATAATGCTTTAAGTACTGAATGAACATTGTTGAAAAATCAATAGATAGATTTAAATAAGATCAATAATTCATCTTCAATTACATTTCTAATAAAAAAGTTTACTCAAAAAATTAAAATGATTTGAATTGGCTCTCCAATGACATGATATGGGTAAGCTACTAATAAAATGGTAATCAAGTGTATATAGTGTTACTATAGCAAGTTGGGGAGTGATAGAATCAGATGAGCTAGGAATGAGCTTCCTGTTTGAACTCTTGATCTTAATTTTGAGGCTATTTCAATAGAAAAATTAAAGCTTCAAAACATAGTATAAAAATAAAAGTATTAAAAAATTACATTCAATTAACATAGATTATTAATTCCCAAATAAAAATATATTATTAAACCTACATAAAAATAATAAATTTGATCAGTGGAACAGTTCTTAATATTATTAGTTATCCAATAAGAAAATGTTTCTAAAAACACTTCTAATTAGAATTCAAAACATCAATATTAGAATACTATTTAATAGTAATCCAATAATAGGATGGCATTTAATATATGGCTACCATCCTTCTTGCATTTCCTGGAAATTCTGCATTTAGAATGCTTTGTCATTGTCTGCATTGCTTCTGTCCAATAAACAAAATTTTCCCTGTATTTTTGGATAACAATTATGCATCAACACAATGTTCTTACTTACAATGACAGTTGATTGTTCAGTTGTGTTTCTTAATCTGCTTACCACAATATATAGCAATCTTAAATACAGTAATGGAACCACCAATCAAGGAAGACAGAATTTTTTTAAAACTGTGTACTTGAAAAATAAATTTAATGCCCAATAACACTGCTCAACATTGAAAGTGCCCCACCCAAAAGGACGTCGTATAAACATGCAAATAGAAAGGTGGGTGTGCGCAGTTGAGATATGCAAATGATGATAATCCGGAGACAGTGACATGTGTGGCTCAAGAGATAAAAGGTGCAAGAAGGAACAGGGATGGTATTGTGTTTATACAAGTGAAAGTCGTGCAAACAATTGAGATTAGGTGGTCCCACTTGGAAATTGTTCAGGGAAGGCTGAAAATGCCTGGTACAAGCAGTTGGCAGGTTTATCGCCATTTGGATGCTTTGAGAGAGGAATAATTATAAGCCTATGTGAAGTGGATGAACTACATGTCGTGTCGCTGCCCATGTTCCTCGGGATGCATGAACTGTTGGATGCTGTTGGCAACAGTAGTGAAATGAAGGTTCTAGCATGTGTCCCAGAGGGAGTGGTGCCATCTGCCAGACATCAGCATGGCTTGATAGGTGCATTGTTTGACATGCTTGTTCGTCATCACAGAGCACTGCAGGCAATGTTCGACAGCTGTGTCAGCAGCCATGGACGTCCCCATAATGACCCAAATGGTAAACCGAAGGTTACATGAGGTACACCTGTGCCCTAGACAACCGTTACATCAACTGCCATTGACTGCAAACCATCGCAGTGCTTGTCTGGCTTGGTGCCGAAGTTGTGCAAACTGGGGTCATGAATGGAACACTTGTGTTTAGTGATGAGTCCCATTTCTGTCTGGGTGCTGATGATTGACAGGTCAGTGTATGGCGACAACCTGGCGAGAGGACGGATCCAGCTTTTGTTCATGACTGGCACACTGCCTGTCAGCCAGGCATAATGGTATGCAGTGTTATTGGATATGACAGCAGGTCACCTCTTGTCTGCATCATGGGAACACTGACAGCTGCATGATATGTTAGCACGGTTCTGCAGCCTGTTTTGTTACCATTCCTGGGAGGCATGCAGCAGCCCATTTTCCAGCACAACAATGCCTGTGTACACACAGCTAGGGTCTCCAGACTATATTTGCAACATGTTCAAATATTGCCATGGCCATCATTATCTCAAGATTTATCTCCAATAGAAAATCTGTGGGACCGCATTGGACAACGTGTGCAATCCTCTCACCGGCCGGCGCGGAATATAGATGAATTATGGGAGCAAGTTAATGCTGCTTGATGTGCAATTACTCAGAACCATATCTGTCAACTGTATGACTCCATACCACACTGTATTGCTACCTGTATTGCCATTCACGGCAGTGCAACCACCTACTGAGGCAGTCACATTGTGCTGCATTATCTCATTTCTAACCACTGTAAGTGGCTGCAAATTAAATCATGGTATGCCAATATGTATTGCTATGTATGTGCTACATTTCACCTCTATCCCCTCACTCCTTCTGGGTGGGGCAATTTCAATGTCGTGCAGTGTATTTTAAATGCAATGTTTATCAGTTATAATAAGTAATGACCTAGCTTCAGAAAAAACTGTTGGATGCTACTGGATGAACTGTTGGATACTGTTGGCAACAGTGGTGAAATGAAGGTTCTAGTGTGTGTCCTAGAGGGAGTGGTGCCATCTGACAGACATCAGTATGGCGTGATAGGTGCATTGTTTGACATGATTGTTTGTCATCACAGTGTAAAAATCATATTACACTAGTAAACAATATAAATTTTTTGCATTTTATTGTTTATATTACATGTAATGTTCTTTTTATGCATAAAAACCTGAATCCAGAAAGTCTGCAAACCCAGGAAGCCTTGGGTCCCAATCTTTCTGGATTTTGAGTCCCTTACTGTTACGTACAAAATGGTAAATTTGATTACAAAACAAATAAAACAAAATATTCTTGTCTATAAAGCAGGTAACTGTTACATTTGACACTAATACAAGTAGAAAATTAAAAAATAAAATAAAATAAACAAACATATGTTGATTAAAATGTCAAGCAACATTTACTTTAAAACTTGCATCATTACAAAATTAACTGAGGGAAAACATTATTCTAAACATGTGTGGATATACTGAGAACTTCATTTGGACATACACTCCTTAGAAATAATGTATGATTTGAGTTAGTTTATATCTAAATGGCAATTTATAACTATAATCTAAGAAATGTAATATATTAATTTTTTGTTAAGGAATGATCACCTCAGAATATCATAGTTATAAACTTACAAATGAAATATATTTTCATAGTTAATATTCGGCAGTAGTTTGTAATAGTGCTTGCAAAGCTTTCTATTAAAAACATTTTTGGATACACAAAAATTTTAAGAAATTTACTTTTCATTACACTGTCATACTTTGGAATTCTACTGAAAAAACCCATGTTATATATATGTCTATATCATATGTCTGTAAAGGGGGAAAGAATTTTCACACAAGAGCAGATATGTTTATATTATTTTACTTATTATATATTGTTATTTTATGCCATTCATAATAAATTATTGCATTTTAGCTTTGAAAAATTATCTATCTATAAATGTTTTTGATAGAAAGCTTTGCAAGCCTTATTGCAAACTACTGCTGAATACTAACTGAAAACATATTGCATTTATAAGCTCATAACTATCATAATTGTGAGGTGGCTATTCCATAACAAAAAAAAAACACATATCACATTTCTTAGAGTGTTGGTTCAGTCAAGTAAACACACCAGACTTGTAATCTGTTATTCCCAGGTTCAAATCCCAACTGCATATGCATCAAGTTTTATCTCTGCTAACTCCCAATATGCACAGGGTGAGAGTGGCTCAGTTGGTAGGGTGCCAGGCTCATATCTTCAGTTCCCAGGTTCAAATATCACCTCAACCAGCATTGAGATTTATCTCTGCAAAACTCTTCACCCTGCCCTCGGTCAGTAGGGGACACCACTGGGCTTGGAAAGGCAAATGTCCAACATATGGGGCATAAGGACATGGCCTTGTGTTCAGGAGAGCCATACTTGGTGCTCATTAAAGAATATGCTGGATAGCCTTGAAGGGAGGCTATCATCCATCTTCTGTGCAGTGGAGTCCTCTCCTCTAACCTTCTCTGAGCCCTCAGGATCCTTGTGGACTGGCCATTTAGCCCATTGTGTGTGAAACATTGCCACTCAGAGACAAAACAATAACCCAATCTACACTGAGTGAGAAAGAGAACACAGGTGGGCTTGAAAAGGCTGAAATCAGTCAAATAGGCTGTATCAGTCGTAAGGACTGTCTTCAGTTGAATGTTAGCTATGGCCAAACATACAGGAGAGTCATACTTTGTGCACATTAAAAAACGTACTGGATGGCTTTGATGGGAGGCTACTATCTGTTTCCTAACAACAAGTCAGTGGATCCCTTTCCATCATTCTTTGAACCTTGGGACCCTGGTGACCTGTCCATTTAGGTCCATTGTGTGCAAGAAATGTGCTGCTCAAAGATAAAACAACTCATTTCTTAGAATACATACCCAATTTCATTGATGTCAATCCAATAGTGTTAAATACCATAATATGTCAATAAGAATGAAAAATAATTTGCCACTAGATTTACAATTAATCTCTTGTTTACAGCCTAATTGCACTTGTAATAGTTAGAAATGAGATTTACTTGGCTACATAACTTCAAAGCTATAATTAAGTTATAAAATACTGTTTTATGTTTTTTCATCAGTGAATGAAACACATTTTAAACCCTGTTAAAGCACACTTGCAGCATTCAAGTATCATATTCTAAATGATTAATAATAATTAATAATCACTTCTAAATGATCTATAATAGATTCTAAATCAGGGAAAAAATCTGAAATATTTATAACATGATTTTTCTTCATCATTTAGTATTATTGTTAGTATAGACAAAATAATATCTCTCATTAATACACTTATAATATTCGGTTAATTAAAAAGCATAATTTCACCATGGAGATCTGACAGGAGTCTGTCCATATAAAATACCATAAAGATCTGCAAGGAAGGCAAGATCTCAATAGAAAAATATATACATAAAAAATACCAATATCAAGGACTAGAACCCAGGCTTTCACTTTACAATCAAGTATATTAACAAACTCAACTGTAACAAGTAAAGAATGTTTAACCAATAAGTTGTTAAATGCTAAAATTACTGTTTGCATATCAATTTAAAAATTCAAAACAATGCAGTGAATCTTATAAATAAAACTATCCATCTATGTTATAAGCATATCTGCAACTCTTGAAATTCCAAAAACAGAGGTTTTTTTTGCAATTTTTACAGTAGGAAGAACTTCAACAAATATTTTCCAATCCTTAAACACACAGAATATCAAGGACATGTAAACATAAAATTAAAAAATACCTACGTTTTTACATGAATCCAAAAAAGTAGAAAATAAAACTAAAGCACATAAATGTTATCCTATATACATGTATCCATCAATCACCGAATTTGCATTCATTTCAAGGGTAGATAGGGTGCTGGCAATGCTGATGAGTATGTAATCAGCACCCTATCTTCCTTTGAAGTGAATATAAATTCATTCATTTATTGTACCATCGATATGCCTCAGTTATTCCTACTTTATGGAGTGCATATAAATAGTATTTTTAGTGACAAAAAATATAGATTAAAATTTTTTTAAAATACCTATCTTCAGAATATTTCATTTTATATATGACTCATAAACATCAACCACATTTCTCCTACCCTTTTTTGGGGGAATAGGGGTCACATTTGAGGTAGTTCATGACATTGGAGATGTCACAAGTTTAATTTGAGATATAATCCATTAAGGTTTTGACCTTAATGACTTAAATTTAGGTCCCCCTAATTTTAGGGGGGGGAATAGTGGGGGCATAATTCAGAGTTCTATGATGGTCCTCATATGAACTTTCATTTCATTGCATTCAGAAGATATAGTGAAACAATTGTTTGCATATTTCCTTTTCTTAGGGAGAAGAAAGTGGGGGGGGGGGGTCAATTGTTTATAGCCTATGACATTAACCATATCACAGCTGATGCATAAATCATTGTTTGTCTGTGGCATTCAAAAAATACAGTAGAATAACTGTTTGCCAAACGCAAACTGACAAACAATAAACAAAAAGCAGTAGGAAGATAGGTAAACAATAAATAACTTACAGGACAATGCGTATATTCTATATCTGTTTTGCTTCAATGCATTTTATAAAAGCAATTGTTTTAAGGAAGGTACAGATGCAGTTTTTGCTTTTTTTTAAAAAATGAGTCAAATACCTGTTTAAAACAAAGCCTGCACTTTGCTGTCAGGAGTTTCATCATTGTGTTGCTGAAAAATTTGCTTGAAACTGTGTTCTGATTTTCTTTTATCCTCCTCCACCATCTCAAGCTGCCATGGGCTATGGATGTCCAACCAGATTGTGCAATTCAGTTCTCCAAACATATTTATCCTGAGCTACATCTGCTGCATCTAGCCACTGGCCACCAATTCTAACAAGGTCTTGTTTGGCATTGTCTGCCCACTGCATCCTATATCTCCCTTTCTTTCTGAGGTCTTTAGACACACTGTTCATAACCCTATTAGCTAATCTATAATTCTGTATACAGGCAACATGGCCAAATCAAGGGAGTCTCTATCTGCACAATTTGCTGCTCAAAGGAGGTTGCTGACTCCTTTGCCTAACCTCATTATTATTTACAAAGTTGAACCACCTAATGCCCAATATACACAGTCATATCAAAATAATATGACTACCTACCTAATAATGGAAATAATTACCCTTGGCCCAGATGACAGTGGTGAGACGGTATGGCATGGACGCAATGAGGCTATGGAAGGTTGCCAGAGGCACACGTGCCCATTTGGACTCAAGCAGAGCACAGAGGTTCCGAAGATGACGTGGTTGTGGGTCTATATGCTGAACCTGTCAATCCAAATGGTCCCACAAGTGCTCTATGGGATTGAGGTCGGGCAATTTTGCCAGCCAAGGGAGAACGGAGACATCACTGTCGTGTTCCTGGAACCAGTCAGGCACCACTTTAGCAACATGGCAGGGTGCATTGTCCTGTTAGTAGACACCATCACCACCAAGGTAAATGTCCAACATGAAGTGATGCATGTGGTCAGTGAGGATGGACAGGTAGTCATTGGCATTCAGTGCCCCATCCAGTGGTACCAGCGGTCCCAGGTCATACCAGGAAAACATCCCCCAGACATGAACACTGCCACCGATGGCCTATACTTGACCGACAAATGTATCTGGGTGTTGATTCTCATGTGTCTGATGCTGTATCCACCACTGCCCATCACTTCTGTGAAGTAGAAACCTCAATTCGTAGGAAAATGCAACCTTTTTCCACTCTTCCACTGTCCAATGACAGTAGTCCCATGCGAACTGCAGTTGTTGTTGCCAATGGACCATGGTTAACATGGGCACCTTTACACAGCATCGACTCTGGAGACCCATGAGTAACAAGGTTCACTCTACTGTTATCGGGAACATGTACCTGAATGCCCCAGCATTCATTTGAGTGGTCAATTGTTGCAGGTTGCACATTGATTGCCCTTTACCAGTCAACAGAGGCAACTTTCTCCTCTGGGGTCAATGGCCTTTGGGGCTCCACAGTTATGACATCTGGAGGTACTCGGTGTGCCAGCGGTCCATTCTTGGTACACCCTTACTACAGCACCTCATGAACATCCCACAAAGTCTGCTGTTTCCAAGATGCTTCCACCCTTGGCTCGGTAGTCAATGATCATTCCTTTTTGAACATCCATCAAATAAATACCTTTGCCCATTGTGCTCACATTACACACTATGGCTCATCTGTCCTGGCTGGCCACTTATATATCTCTGTGTGGTCGACCTTGTCATGTGTACTCTGTGATGAGCCTGGGTGGGTACACCGCGATTCCGTGGGTGGTCATATTATTCTGAGATGACTGTGTACTGTGAAGGCATCTAGACTCAAAAGCAGCAAGTTTCCTGTTATCTTGTTTACAAAGACTTAAAGCACCCAAATTTCACTACCATAACTAACCCTAGATAGAACCAAACTATTTTACAGTCTAATTTTAGTTTTTAGGTGTATATGCATATTTCACCACACTCTCCACAGATCTTAAAAGTCTGGCAGCAATCCCTATTTATCTGTTAATCTCATGCCATACATCACAGGTATCAGTTACATAGCTCCCAAGATAATTAAACTGAGATACTTGTCAAGAGTGCAGCCATTCAAAGCAACTGGAGCACCATCTGCCTCCCCAATTTTCATCACTTTAGTTTTATCCCTGTTTATCACTAAACTTATTCTACTACCAGTCTCATCAACAGCTCTAATGAAAGAGTGCATCTCATCATTTGCCAAAAGGGCAAAATCATCAGCATAATCTAAATCAGAAATTTTCAGATCTCTAGAGCATTTAAGACCAAAATCTTTAACTTGCAGTGAATTTTGTATAACATAATCAATAACCAAACTAAAGAGGAAAGGGTACAATATACACCCTTGTCGAACACCAGAAACAATGCTAAATCAATTGCTATGAGCCTTACCAACTCTCACATATGACTCATTGTTATTAGAGGAGCTCTCATTATGTTAACTAACTTGTCTGGTATGCCATACAATCTCATGATCAACCACAAATTATGCCCATTAACAGAGTCAAAAGCATTTCTGTAATCAACAAAGCTAGCAACCAAAGGTTTCTGAAACTGTAAACATTTCTCAAGAATCTGCCTAAGTGAAAAATTCTGATCTACCCATCCCCTGCCACTTCTGAATCCACACTGTCCAACCAATCAGATTCTTAATTCTATTAAGCACAATCACGCAAAGAACTTTACCTGGAAACCTGATGGAAAATCCCCACACAATCAACATTATTAACCAAAATGATTAGAATCCCAAGCATTACTCTTGCCAATCTGTTATATTTCTATAAATAATTTTAATTTTCCTCCACTAGAGCTCATTGTACATTAGTTCTTCCTTCTTTAATACTAGCCAGAAGGTCATCAAGCTGAAGTGCACAGAACTGGGACTGCAGAATATATAACACATCATCCACTGTTTACTTTTTCTTCTACGTGCAAAACCACTGGGAATTTGTTGACGAAAAATTTAGCACTTGATAATGATGCATTTTGCATTGTTGTTATCTGTGCAACCTCAGCATTAGATTATAATTTTTGAATTGTGGAAAGGGGGTATTTACCCATATACATAAAATTAAAAAACAATTAATCATAACATTTACTGTAATGCCACTATCAGCAGGAAGATGCTTCAAATCTTTCTACTCCTAAGTAGTACAGCATAATTATGAATTTATTCATGTTTGCTTATTTATTTTAAAAAGGGAAAATTATTGGATTTGATACAACCTTGTTTTAATGGCTCTTACTGTACATAATGTTCATTTTTCCCATAGTGTTAATATTAATAACATGAAAATTAGATAAATATAGAGGAAAAATTGCCATTAGCCAGGTGGGATCTGAACCCATGATCTCCTGATAACAGTCAGGTGCTCTGGCTACTGAGCTACCGGCCACCGAACAATCATTCTCTATTAGTGGCTTTAAGCATTATACCATAGAACAGTCATTGGAAATGTAGTTGACTGTAATTGAAGACTCTGGTCCAGATGGCACCTTCCAGTTTAGTGCACATGGCCAGCCCACATCAAGCTTCAAATGTCATGGTATTTTTATTTTTTAAGCCGACATACTGAGAATCAAGCATATGCATTGCTGTTGAAATAATAGAATTTCTCAGATACACCTGGTAGTGGTTTTTTAAATAAATATAGAGGGAAAAATTCAGATCCCACCCAGCTAATGACAATTTTTCCTCTATATTTTACCTAACAAATCACTAGCAGGTGTATCTGAGAAATTCTATTATTTTATCAAAATTAGCATTTCACTTCCTGAAAAAATGACAAAGAGAGTCAGTACTAACTTGAAAACCAGGGAAAAAATAGTACTAACCAGAAATCAGGTATTTTGCAAGTAATGTCAAAAGAAATTAAAGATGTTTAGTACCATTAAATTTAAGTGAGATTAAATATTGTTTTGATTATAACAATTGTCAATAATTTTTAGGTTCATAAATTGTGCACTCAAATCAATAAACAAAAAGAAATAAATTTACCCAGGGGACTTGATTTAACAACAGTAATGTAAAAAACAATTTATTATGCTTGTTAATTAATTGAATATTCATTTTCTACCTAGAAATGGCTAATCCTTGAGGTTAATATATAGTTTATAAGCAAAAGTACATTGCATTAAAATTAATTTATGAAGTGAAATGATGCAGTTAAAAGCTAAAAAAAAATCAATAAAAATGTTGACCTTTCAAATTTAATCTTTTCTGTATCCACATAAGTTGTAACAATAGGAGCTGCAAAACGAGCTGCAACAGCTTCAGGGGACGGAGAAAGGGCCACCATAACATCCATCATGTGTGCTGGTAGTACCTTCATTTGTTCTATATACACTTTTTTTGAATCATGATTAACCTCCATTATTATAGCCCCATCATCTACAATAATAAGAGAATATATTTTATTATTTTGAAAAGAATAAGACTTTTATATAAAAAAAAGTAAAAGGAGAAAGTTTTGAAGAATAATTACATTTAAAAGATTAAAACTTTCACACAATCTAGAATGCTGTCTTTACTGTCAATATCTGGTGGTATGACTATTAAGTTAATAACACCAAATAATATTAAAATAGTGAGCTTCTAATAAATGTGTTATCCAGCAATGACAAATGAAGGTATTCTGAAAATGTCTGCAGTGTAACAAGATTACAGCAAAAAATATGTAAAAAAATTAACTGTTATGAAAATAGTCATGATTAGAGCATATTTTCATTACTGGCAAGATTTAAGATAATTTTAATATATAGCATACTTGAGAACTTCATCATGTAATTGTCTTAGTATTTCTGAAGCACTGATATTTCTTGCAAACTAGCCAATTAATGTCTAAAAAACATTTTTTTTTTGTCTCTCATCAGCAAAAATCAAGTATATTTACCCATTTAATATTCAAAATAATTATCATTTGTCATATATTACAATTGGCTGTTGGAATGTTGAACTATTAATAGCTTAACTAGTTTTACTATATATGTTAATTTTGCATTTTGCTACAAGCACTATTTCAGTTTTGAAGTTGATTACAAAATCTTCCCAAGAATCCTTTATAAGGATATAACAAAAAATTACATTAAAAATTTTAGTGTATTTAGAATTATATTTATTTATACACAAAGAATAATTTATTATACCAGTGCACCCATTCACAAACCTACCTACACTGCCACAATAATGTGGCCAGCCGAAACCCCCTGTGGGCTATATAGTGTACCTGCAACTGTTATGATGGGTAAGCACAGCGATCTGAGTGAGTTTAATCATGGGCAGATAGTCAGTGTGAGTAAGATGGAGTGCTTCACTTCTGCAATGAAGGGTCACAGTGCAGATGATAATGTTGCCATTCAATGACGGCACAGCTACAAAGGTTTGTGCAAAGACCATTCACAATACAATGGCACAGCTAGAAAGGTTTGTGCAAAGACCATTCAACATACAAAGGCACAACTGGGCTATGGCAGTTGGTACTCACATTATGTACCCTTGTTAACAAAATGTCACTGGGCTATGAGGCTGCAGTTGGTGAAGGAACATCACCAGTGGACTGTGGAAGTCTAGAAATGGTTGGTCTGATGAATTGAGGCTCCAACCCCAACATGCTGATCAGAAGTTGCATGTGGCGTAGACCATACGAGGCCATGGATTCCAACTGTCAAGTCAGGGCATTACAGGCCTGGGGGAGGCAGCACATTGTCTGGGGTTGTGTTTATGGTGGCCACCTTAGGGCCCCTAGTATTTATTGAAACCACCATTACTGTCAATATCTGGTGGTAACAGTCTGTCATATTTCTATCAACAATTTAAAATTTCCTCATGCCAATATCTGGTGGAGACAGCATATTGTTCTGGGGCATGTTTCCATGGGCCACCTTAGGGGCCCTTGTATCTAATGAGACTACCATCACTGCACAAGGCTATGTTGATATTTGTGCTGACCACCTATACCCATTCATGTCTATCCATTTCTCACAACAGGATGCCTTCTTTCAATGAGATAATGCCCTGTCTCATTGCTTCCAATTGGTGGACTGGTTGGAGAAGTGTTCCAGTGAGTTCCCAACACTCGAACAGCCTTCTCACTCTCCAGATCTGAACTCTATTGAGCATCTGTGGGACAAAGTGGAATGATGCATTCAAGCCTGAAACCCACCACTGGCAACTCTGCACCTGTCTGCAATACACCTAAATATTTGCAACACCTGGCCATTATCATTTGTATGAGCTACAAAGTAACCACCAATAGGTGATAGTGATTTTCCAGAGAAAAAGACTGGTATATGGTATATTGAACAGCAACCTCCCCCAATGGAGTAGACTGGCACATTAGAACAGCAGCCGAGGATTAAGTGAACTGTTGAGCCAGCCTTATCAGAAACTATGGGAAATATGCAACCTTTTCTTTCAACAACTATGTTCAACATCCTTAAGTACTTAACTTTTTTGCAGTGTAAAAGTTCTCTTTAAGTTTGTAAATAGCTGAATAACTAGTTGTAAGCATTGCAGGATATGCAATGACCATCTATCGGCATAATAGTCTTAAAGTAACTGCGAGGAGGGCCTAGCACTTCTACCTTGAATATAACATAAATTGTGAAAAAAATTTTTTAATAAAAATTGCTGTAGTTGTATGTAATTATTTAGTTTTATTTAAATAGGGCTTTTCTACAATCATGTAGTGAAAAATACATCTGGCAATAAAAGTCAGATTCTTTTTAAACAATAGAGAAAACTAACCATACTGGATATGAAAGAAAATGTAATTATCTGAACAACATAAAATAAATTTTTTACTTCAGGTAAGAAATTTAGTCTGTTCTGTAATTTTTTTCTCAGTGGTATACTTGGAGAAATGTTAAGATTTTTGTCAACTCTGAGCCAAATAAAAGAGTGAACTTTGGATTTTTTTTTTGCCAAATAACCAATCAACAGAAACAGGCCATATTACATACCAAAAGAGTGTTTAATTGTAGTTAAGAAAATGAAAGCCGTCCCATGGTCGAGTGGTTAGCACGCTTGGCTACTGATCTAAGGGACCTGGGTTCGAGCCCCGGATAAGGCATGGATGTTTGTGTTGTTTTTCTGCTGAGGTCCTGACATCCTCTCAGATCTTCTATTGTGGCATATAAACTGACAGGCTCCTGTCAGACCTCTGTGGCATATAAACTGACAGGCTCCTGTCAGACCTCTGTGGCAAGCAGCTGCTTGAGGGGGTATTTATTTATTTTTATTTAAGAAAATGAAGAAAAGTAAAAAAAAATATGTACAGGTAAATAAAGCTTTATAGGCTTTTTTAAATTACAAATTTTACTGTATTTCTTTCCATTTAGTGCAAAAACTTTTTAATTAATTTTGCCATATTTCCTGAAGTATTTCATTAATTTAATATAATTAATTCATAAAAGATAGTGATTTAAGTCGTAGTGCTGATTTAAAATTATTAAAATTTTCTCTATATCACTGCAATTGTAGGAAAAGCTGAGATAATTAGATGGATACTACCTAGGGATTTACCTTGGTATTTTTTCTTGCGGTGATATCCAATGTGTAGATGAGTTTATTGTCCTGTTGTGGGTAGTTCAGTGCAATTATAAGTTCACATTTTTTTTGTTGTTGCTGTTCCTTGTGGGAATGCTGGTGGTAAGTTTGACCTCGATTTGGTGAACATGTTAATTAATGTATTTTCAGATTTCCATTTTACGTCCATATCAAAATTAATTAGAAATTACATGACCAACAATGCCTTCAGGTGCATTTATGTCATCCATATTGAGAACCCACATGCAGAACTCCAGCAAAAAAATATGTAGGAAAAACCTTCAGACAATTCTCAACCCAACTAGCAGAACAGCAAGAAGATTACGAAAAAGCCAACCAAAATACAGCCCTAACCCAAGATGCCATCACATACAACTTGAAACCAAAATTCAGTGATGCAAGAATACTATTCCCCCCCCTCCACGAAATTTCAACTAAATTTTAATGAAAACCTTATAATATACTTAAATAGAAACAAAATAAGCAGTAATGACATAACCCCACCACCATCAGCATGGAAAATACTCTTCAATAAATACCCAAACATTAAACTAAATTAAGCAACTCCTCTCCTTTATGCATACATGAACATAACAGCACCACACAAAATTTCCCACAAATAAATATAAATAAAGCCCCCAACAATAAAACTAAACTTTAAAATCCTATATCCACAACCTTAAAATTCTACCTTTCCCAACCACTTAATAGAAGGCACCACATGTACTACCACCCACCCCTCCACACAACATGCTCCAAGCCTAATGTAAACAAACACCGACTGCAGCATGCCAACATCAGTGCCTGCAGCAAACCAACTATTTCGCCTGACAATGCATTGGAGCAACAATGAAAATGTGTAGCGATTATGAATTGAAATATAGTATTCACACTTCCGGAAAAGTTAGGACATAAACTGGAAATCTAAAAATACATTAATTAATGTGTGCACCGAATCAAGGTCAAATCAAAATCAAGAATATGTGTGAACACATATCTGGACCATTGGATATCACTGAAAAAAAAAAGGTAAATCCTTAGATAGTATTTCACCTAATTGTCTCAGGTTTTCCAACAATTACAGCGATATAGAGAAAAAATTTAATTAATAATAATTAATTCATAATATTTCTATAATTACTTAAATTTTTGATTTATTTAAATTTTTTGAAAATGTTTGGTCGTTTATGCAAAGAATGTTTAATGCCAACAGGCAAACTCTAAGATTAACACATATCAATTTAATATACACGATCTTTAGCATTTAAAGTGAATACATTAAGTGACTGTGTCAGTCTCAACTTAACATGAAAAGCACAATTATATCATCAGTGTAATGCATCTTCTTCTGTTGATAACTAAGCCAAAACATTACCAATTGACAATGGAATAGACTTGATCTGGTATGGAATGTTATATTGGCAAGAACATCATCTGGAAGAATTGGAACATCATGGGCCTGCCCAATTGGATGAACTGGTAATATTTCTAATATCCTTTACATTGTGTCAATTTTCTGTAATTAAAAGTTGATGTCAAGCTTAATTGTGGCTTAAAGAGATATCTTATGTATTGCACATGTGGCAATATCGTTGGATAAGATGCTATGATAACCTCTATGTAATCATATTGGGAGAATAGGATTGATTTTAAATACTATACAACTAAAGATTGTGTGTATTAAATTGATATAGAGTAGCTGTGATTGTAATCTTTTAAAATATATTTAAAGTGTTACATAAATTTATTTTGCTTCAAAAACAGATAATGTAAATAAAACCTGGAAAATATATAACTAAAAAAAAGATTAAGAGCTGTGAAAAATTAAATAAAAATATTTCAAAGAAAATAAAGTTTATTTTAACCACTAAAATTGAGATTGAACCATTCCAGATCAATCTGCATTGCTCTCTGTGCTCAAGTGGTTATCAACCTAAATAAGTGGGAGAGTATGGTAAAAAAAAAAAAATCACTGTCAGTGGTAAAGCCATAGTCTGAACTTTGCTAACACAGATTGAAGAAAAGCAAAGTTCTTTGTTGTTTTTTGCATCAATTTTTTTTTACTGAATACAGTTTAGCATTCATGGCCAAAATTGCAAGCTTAATGAACAGCATTTCTGTAGTTGTGGCACCATTAGGTTTAAAGGAATTAGATAAAGATAACACTCTTGCACTTCTATCCTTTTGTTTTACCTCATTAAGAAGTACTCTAATAATCTAGTACTTGTTATTGATAGTAATGTAAAAAAAATAGCATTACTTCATTTATTGCATAACAAAAAGGTCATAACAAAAGTAAGATGCTTTTATGCTACTACAAACCAAAAAGTAAATCAAGCAAGTATGGTATATATATATTATGTACAGAAAGGAATAATTTATAATTATCCAAAAGTGAACTGAAGGATTAATCCTTGAAATATTCTATGCAGCCCTTTATATATTTTGACTGAATCCTAGAACAGAGCATAGGTTTCAATAATTAATATTATTAAAATAATTGTCCCAGTAGCCAAGTGGTTAGTGCACTTGGTTCCTGATCAAAGGGACCTGGGTTTGACCCCAGGTGAGGCATGGATATTTATGTTATCTTTCTGCTGAGGTCTTGACTTCTTCACAGACCTTCTCTGTGGATACTATACTGACAGACTCACATCAGACTTCTGTGGCAAGCAGCTGCTTGAGGGGTAATTTATTTTAAAATAGAACAAACTGATCATATTACTTACCATGTCCTTTAAATATATAGCTTCTATTTCCTCTTTGCCATTTAGATTGATAGAAACCTAATAAGGTGGTATCTATTCTTACACTTGATCCTATAACATAAAGATCAGATGTTTAGACCATACAAATATTCTATACAGGCAGAAATAATTGTGCATGGCTTTAAAATACAATGAGTGGCTCAATTTTTTTACAATTAAGACAATGTTTCACTTTGTTGTCTGTCAATCTGTCTATCAGTGGTGTAATGTCATTAGGGGTTACTGGGGCTAAGCAAAGATTAAAACTATGCCAGCAAATCTAAAAAAAATATTAGAGGGATTTTTTTATAAATTTAAATATATTATTATTTCAGGTTGCTTTAGGATATATCTAATAAATAACTGAAACAATAATAAATAGCAATATTTAAAGTAATAATAATTAAATATCTATCTATCTTAAGAGTTACACTATTTTTAATTTTGTGCTATTGCTGTAAAAACAGATTTAACATTACATTCATTTGTTAGGTATATCCTAAAGCAACCTGCAATGATATTATATTACATTTTACATAAAAATTTCCTTCTGTTCATACTGTTATTAAAATTGCTGTCATGTCTTTAGCCCCGGTAGTCCCTAATGATATGATGCCACCGCTATCGGGGCGGGGGTGGCTCAGTCGGTAGCGCGCCAGGCTCGTAATCTGTAGTTCCCAGGTTCGAGTCCCAGCTGGGTCAGCATTGAGATTTATCTCCACAAAATTCCCCGCCCTGCCCACGGTCAGTAGGGGACACTGATGGGCTTGGAAAGGCCGCCATCCGTCGGATGGGACGTTAAGCCGTGGCCCCGTGTGCGGGAGAGACATACCCTGTGCACGTTAAAGAACACGCTGGATGGCCTTGACGGGGGGGCTACCATCTGTCTCCCAACAGCTGTTCCAGTGGGTCCCCTCCCCCAACCTTCTCTGAGCCTTCGGGGTCCATGTGACCTGGCCATTTAGCCCATGGTGTGCAAAAAAGTGCCGCTCAGAGGTAAAACAACCCAACCCACAAAGCCACCGCTATCTATCTATCTATTTGCCTGTAGATATTCGACCTTTTTTGTTTTAGAGACAAATTATTGATTCTTTTGGGTTGGATAGGTATTGATGAAATATATATCACATTTTCAGAAAATTCCAATAGCTATAACAATACCCACTAATGATGTGGCTTCAAAAACCACTCAGCTAATGACAATTTTTCCTCTATACATAACTAATATTTGTCTTTTCCCCCATCATCCACTAGTTTGAATTTACACTATTAGATGGTACTAACGGCAGAAAATAAATTTCATTCTCTTTGAAAATGAGCATGCTATATTCACCAAATTTATGAAGTTTGTGGGTTGACAGCCCCAAGTGAATAGATTCACAGGATACGTTTATCAGCTGGTGGATAATCCTGAGCAGAGGTCATCGCAGGCACCTGAACTCTTTGCTTCTATTAGCATCGTCAAATATTACATTGGAGGAAGTCTTCCAGTGTAGATGGCTTCAGCCTTTAGTGGTGGGGGAACGGGTCTTTGCCCCATGTCTGTGATTAGGGGGCTGTTTGATATTGTTGGCATTCCCTCTCTCAATAAACATAGTTTCTTTAAACATCCCACTAACCATTTTCTCTCCATAGGTAGTTGGAATGTGAGGACTCTGCACAGAGCTTTTTCTCTTGATGTCCTCACACAAGAATTCCACCATTATAGTTTAGATATTCTCGGCTTGCAAGAGACAAGATGGACAGATAAAGGTCAGATTCTTAAAAATAATCTTAAATTTCTCTTTTCAGGGAGGGAAGATAATAAACATTACCAAGGCATAGATCTGCTTCACAGCAGACACTCTAGTGATGCTCCTCTAGGATATAAGTGCATTAATTAAAGGTTTCTTACAGCAAAATTTCAGACAAGCATTAAAGACTTGAATGTTATCTGCTGTTATGCCCCCACTGAGGATGCCGTTGAGGATGAGAAGGATAGGTTTTATGGACAACTTCAGGATATTTTGAATTCTGTCAAGAAAGGAGATATTACCCTTGTTCTAGGTGACTTCAATGCTAAAGTTGGTACTGACTCTGACCTTTGGGGAGGAGTAATAGGCCCTTTTGGTATTGGTAGCTGCTATGGCCAATGTCTCCTACAGGTAAGCAAATTCAATGGATTCAGAATAACTGACACTTATTACAAACACCGCGACATACATAAGTACACATGGGTTTCACCTGATGGGGTGCATAAGAATATGATTGATTATATATTAATTAACAGCAAATGGGCTAGTTCTGTTAGGAATACCAGGTCATATAGGGGAGCTGAAATTTGATCTGACCATTACCTTGTTAAAAGTGTCTTGCAACTTAAACTTAAAAAGTGTTTTGCTAGGGTTAAAAATTTTACTTTTAATACTGAAGCTATGAAAGACCCAGTTATAGCCATAGCTTACCATGATAGGTTACATAGTCATTATGACAGTCATGGTATGCTTACTACTGAAGTTGAGGAAGAATGGGATCATTTTAAACAGGCTTTTTTGGACACTAACAGGCTTTTTTCGACTCTGTTGATCATCATAATTTGTGGTTGATTGTGAGATCATATGGTATACCTGACAAGTTAGTTAACATAATGAAAGCTCTCTATAATAACACGGAGTCGTGTGTGAGAGTTGGTAAGGCTTGTAGCAATTGGTTTAGGATTACTTCTGGTGTTCGACAAGGGTGCATTTTGTCTCCTTTTCTCTTTAGCTTGGTTATTGATTATGTTATGTGAAATTCACTTCAACGGAAAGTTTTTGGCCTTAAATGGTCTGGAGATACTAAAATTTTTGATTTAGATTATGCTGATGATTTAGCCCTTTTGGCAAATGATGTCGATGAGATGAACTCTTTCATTCGAGCTGTTGATGAGACTGGTAGTAGAGTAGGTTTGTATATAAACAGAGAGAAAATTTAAGTGATGAAAATTGGTCAGGCAGGCTGTGATTCAGTTAATCTGAATGGTTGCAGTCTTGAGCAGGTATCACAGTTTAATCACCTTGGGAACTATGTAACAGATAATGGTAATGTGCGGCATGAGATTAACGCACAAATAGGAATTGCTTCCGGGACTTTTAAGAATCTATGGAGAGTGTGGAAAAATAGGCGTATACACCTAAAGACTAAAATTAGACTGTATAATAGTTTGGTTCTTTCTAGGGTTAGTTATGGTAGTGAAACTTGGACACTTTGCAAACAAGATAACAGGAAACTAGATGCTTTTTGATTCCAGATGCTTATGCAGTATCTTGGGCATTAGGTGGTTCAACTTTGTAACTAATGATGAGGTTAGGCAAAGGAGTTTGCAACCTCCTTTAAACAGCATATTGTGCAGAGAGAGACTCTGTTGGTTTGGACATGCTGTCCGTATGAATAATTATTGATTGGTGAATAGGGTTATGAACAGTGTGCCTAAAGGCCTCAGAAAGAGGGGGAGACCTAGAATGCGGTGGACAGACAATGTCAAACAGGACCTTGTTAGAATTGGTGTGCAGTGGCCAGATGCAGTAGATGTAGCTCAGGATAGACTTGCTTGGAGAACTAAATTGCACAGTCTGGTTGGACCTCCATAGCCCACGGCTGCTTGAGGATGATGATGATGCTTATATCTATTGGATTATTTCTGCATCATTCACTCCATAATAATTGCCTCAAAGAAGTTTCTAATGAATGGCATGCTCTTAGCAAAAAGGTCTGTCATACTATGTGTATTCCATTGAGGGCACTTCACTTAGTGTACATTTACAGAATCATGCTGTAAAAAAAGATATAAATAATCTGTAAATAATTTTGTCAAAAAAAGTTTTGCCAACATGCAGGATTTGAACCCATGTCTCTCTAGATTCATGCCAGAGTGTAGCACTAAGTGGTCTTAGAACACTCTGACATGAATCTGGAGAGATGCAAGTTTGAACTCTGCACATGGGTAAATTTCATTTTTTTTTCACAAAGCATTTATGAACTGTTAAGTCAACAGATATATTAATCTGTGAATTCACTATTTATAGATAAATCTGTTTTGCTACCATTTTACTGTTTATGTGCACCATTTTAATTTGCTTGAAAAAAAAAATTATATTTTTCTCAGCTGAATGATTCCCCCCCCCCCCCCTGAAAAGCTTGGTTGGTTTGTTTTACCTCTGAGAAGCATTTTTTTTGCAAAACTGGCTAAATGGCTAAATCACAAGAACCTCAAGAGCTCAGAAAGGGTTGGGGCAGGAGGACCTACTGAACAGCTGTTAGGAGACAGATGGTAGCCTCCCATCAAGGCCATCAGCATGTTCTTTAATGTGCACGGGGTATGGCTCTTCTGTACCTAGAAGCCACATCTTAACATTCCATCTTATGGACAGCAGCCTTTCCAAGCCCTTTGTTCTCCCCTACTGACCAAGGGTAGGGAGGTTTATGAAGTTAAATCTCAATGCTGGCCCAGCTGGAACTTGAACCTGGGAACTGCAGATTATGAACCTGGTGCACTACCAATTGAGGACCCCTGCTCCATTCTTGGAAGCACTTTTGAATGTCACAACAGTAACACTATAAAGAATGTAATTACTAATAGCATGACTGTTATACAGGGCTAGTTCTAGGGGTGAAAATCACACTGTCTCTAACAGTCAAAAACTCTTTTTGAAAAAAAAAATGAAAAAATTATCTCGTGCCAATAGTGGCAGCACTTTTGCTAGCCCTCTCTTTACACAGCCCAAACCATGGCTGGCAAACTGTGCATCATATGAAGCAAAGTCAGTAACACAAATCGAAGCAGTCAGTGAATCCCAGCAGAATGAATGCAGCTGCATGCACCAATGAACCTATATGGTGGCCTATTGTACTAAAATACATTTCAAAATATCACTCTTATGTACTATCTAAAACATAATAATGTTAGGCTGATGGAAAATAAAATTGCTTTACATTGTTACTTAAAAATATATTCATTATCAATATTTTTGGCAGCACAATTTTATGTTATAAAGTCCAAATGACGTGCAGACCACTTGAAAAGGCTATGCAGGCCAAAAAAAGTTTTGCATCATTGCAAAACATTTTAAGTAATTATGATTTTACATTACCGGTTAAAACAACAACAATTAAAAATTTAGTAATTAATGACAGAGATAGGAAATTTCCTATGGGGGGGATATATCAAGTTAACATCCCGGACCCAGAGGGAAAATTAAAAGGAAAAAATAAGTATATAGGGAAGACATACAGACAATATGAAGTAAGAATGAATGAACATAAAACAGATATTCAAAAAGAACAACATAATACAGCTCTGGCACAGATGATAATAGAAAATAACATTAAAATGGGAAAAATTAACTACAAAGCATTAGCTGCCCCACAAAATAAGTTTCAATTAGCATACACAGAAAAATTATACATTCATAGTTATAGTAATACAATCTGTAATAATGACATCACCCCGATACCATCTGCATGGAGCCTTCTGTTACAGCAGAAGTGCAGAAATGCTTACGCATAGGACGTAAATGATGACGCAACGGAAGACATGCATATAAGGTAACATACCACAGTAAGTGATCAGAGCCTGAGGAAGCCACCACACGGGAGGCGTGCGAAACGCGTCACTCTGTATGAGAAGGGGGAGTGTGAGAATAACTCCTAGTTGTAGAGTTGAAGTAGGCCAAATATGTTAGTTTTGTAATTGTTTTTAAAGTTTTAATGGCCGTTGTAGGAAGTTGTAAGTCTGCTTATGATAGTGCCACGGTGATCAGTGCAGGGCAGTGAGTACGGAAAACAGAGAAAAATGTGATACCAGCATGTACAGCAGTTTAAATGTTAATTCACTACAAAGGGAGCAGATAATAGCAAAATGATTGTATCATTATGGCGATGGACATTAACAACTTACGTCCGATCAATCCCATGTTAAGAGATAGTGGAAACCTGCTATACGAATATTTATCGTCACCGTTGTTGAAAGTACAGGACTGATAATAAAAATTAAGATCTACAGTGGAAATCTGATGTACGTTTATCCATCATTGCTAATATCTCCAATGAAAACAGGACTGGTAGCACGTGTTAGAAACCACGCCAACGTTGTCGAGACTAACAGATTAACATCAAATGATGCAGTTGTTCCAGCCTTTTTCCAAGTGTGAGGTAATATTACCTTTTGTATTTGCTAACTAGTACTATTTAAGATAGGTTAAAGAAGGTATTTAGTTGGTAATACTAAGGTTATGGTATTGTATAAAGAAAGTATATCGATATCTGAGATTTATGATAGCATATTAAATATCTGCACCCTAAATTGGGCGAGTGACATGGAATTGTCATGGTCAGATTAAGGTATACAACAAATGTAATACTCAATGCGGTGTACTGGTAAATAGTGGCAGAATTAGACACTGAGACTTATTGTACAGTATTTATTCGTGTTTTATTAAAAGAGATACTTATTGTATACATAATTGCATTAATAAATTCCAAATTATAACAAAAAATTAATACAAATTTAAAATTATGTGTAAATATAAAACAGACAAGATTGTATAATAAATTCCCACAATAAAATGCTTTAAAATTCAAAGATACTCACCACATTTATACACCTTATAAATGTCACTTGGGCACATCCTTGAAACCAATGGCACTAAAAGTAATACATAATTTTGTAAACATTATAAAACTAAATTCTTCGAACAAAAGAAAACTATCCATATTATCAATAAAGGAATAAATAAACTGCTTCGTTAACACATTTCTTAATATGCATATTTTTACTATTGTTTCCACAAAAAAAATAACATTACACTCATTACTTTGATATAAAAACCTCACTGATTGTGGAAACATCACTAACTCTAAAGTAATGCCTTCCTCAAAAAGCCCAATTGTGATTGCCTTTGCACTGATACACTGAAACAAATTACATCTGCAATTCTTGCTGAACAAATAAATTAAAAATAAGTCATTTTGAACAGACTCTTCAATGCACTTGTGCTTATTAGTATTTGGTACATTTTTTAATATGAATGTATATTTGTTACTATTTTTATGTAGCTTATCATTAAAAGCTGAATCTTGAGCTATCCTTGAAACTCATTCTATGGTTATCATTCTATGGTTAATTACATCCCTGGTAGTACTACCACTGTCAGATTAAAAAAAATTTCCCCATTTAATGTATTTGTACTATGTATAGGTATAGTGTAACTGTACCTATAAATAGTACAAGTACATTAAATCTTACACATTTGATTAAATTAACTGCATTAATGAGTGTTTTCTTAAAATTTGATTTTGAATTTGAAAAAAAAACAGTATTATATCTAATTTAAGCATAAACTATTAGAGAAATGATAAATCATTTGTATTTTGTTTTTTTTTTCAGTGGGTTTTCAATACCAAGAAAAGTTCATAAAAAATAAACAAATGATTTTTGGAAAACAACAAATCAATGATTTTTGGAATACAGCAAACTCTTGATTACCATGCTAATAAGGATGAGTACAGACAACCAAAAATATACAAATAACATAATTTTATGGAACATATTTATGTGGTTTATTAAAAACATAGGAAAACAACAAATTATGAACTGTGAATTACCAAAAGAATAATATATTTTTTTTGTCTGTTCCCCCTCCCCACAAACACACTGAACTTTTAATATTGCTTTTGTAAGCCTAAATATTTGGGAAGTTAAAATCCATGTCATTTTGTTTCATATATCAAATCAGGTATGCATACACTGAGTAGAGTAGAAAGTTTCAGAGAAATCTCAAATTCAAAATTTGTATCATTATCACTGTTAAGCTCATTTTAGAACTGTTACTACAGACAGAATGAGGCACCAAGGTTAGAGTTAGTTATCTGATTTAAAATCTTAAAATTAGTTAATAAAAGTGACTTATGAGAGCAAAAATACATAACATGCATGTATTGTTATGTAAGTAAAACCATATATATTTGTTCAAAATATACATAATAAATTTTTCACATCTCTCAAACTTTCGAGTTCTGTTTAGGCTCCCAGAGTATGGATAATAAGGAATTAGCTGTAAACAGATAAGCTGATTGCTGGGTTAGTATATGAAATATGAGACATTTATCTGAATAAAAAAAATAGCATATAGAACTAATGTATGGTCAATGTCAACTCAACATGGTTCATAACCCAGCTCCTTCAGATAAAAAAAAAATGCTTAGCTTGTTTACCTCACAGAAGAAAGCATTCACATGCACAATATGTCTTTACTTAGAGTTTGTTATTAATTTTTGAGAAGTGGTGATTCAAAATTTAAAACAAAATGGTATTTATGTGGCATGAAATGCTGTTTTGAAATCGCCATAATTCCTTAATTAAGATATGGAACTCTAGCTGTTAAAAAGTTAATAAAATGTCATGAATTTCACTTAAATTCTCGACTCTTAAAATTCTGAGATCACAATCTAACCTTTGAACTTGAATTTTTCAAAATGTTGCCTTGACATTATTTGAATTGTACTTAACTTTTGTGTAGACACAGAGTAAATACTGACTGTAAATATTGAGATACTAAACTCACAAAACTTTCAAAAGAAAATAGTAGTGAAATTCTGTAAGAGAAGATGATCAATAAACTAAATCACAAATCATATTAGACAGGATGCAAGAACATTTGGCAGATGATAGCATCAGAACTGTAGTCAGAACCATCCTTTGAGACTGGAGTGAAAAGATAGACAATACAGTAGACCAATCAATACATCTGGCAATTAGCATTAGGGAACTTTTCTATCACTTTCAGTCAAATCAGAGGCCTGAATTTGGTTGGGATGTCTTACCTCTGAGTGACACTTTTTTTTACACACAATGGGTTAAATGGCCAAATCACAAGGGCTAAAAAGCGATTGGGGAAAGAGGATCTACTTGACAGCTGTTAAGAAATAGATGGAAGCCTTGTTTCAAGGCCATCCAGCATGCTATTTAAGGTACATGGGGGGGATGGCTCTCCTGCACACGGGAACACAGCTCAACATCTTTCTCAGTTTGCTCAGTGCCTTTGCAAGCCTACAGTGTTTCCCCTTTCTCACCAAGGGCAGAATGGAGGATTAGCAGAGATAAATATTAATGTTGGCATAATAAGGACTCAAACCTGGAACTGCAGATTACGAGCCTAGCACACTACCAATAGCTAACTCCTACCTCTTCAGAGGTATGATGATTCAAACCTAGCATAGGAAATACTAACTAAAAATATTAATCAGAAATTGAAGGAATCTGGATTTCATTCTAGACATCCATTGTATGACTTGCCACTTAAATCAGTTCTCCATCAATAGTGTTTACTGTGGTGCCAAGAGAGTTCAGTGGTATGGGAAATGACATCATGTGGAATTTAGTAATGAATCCTGCTCTTGCTTAGGATTCAACAATAGACACATGTATTACAGCAGGATAGAGAAAGAGCTCATCCCATTTGCATTCAAAACATGACATATTGCATAAACATCTGGTGTTGTGGTATGAATGCCATCAGCTACAATAGCTGTACACTTAGAGTTCACTGAAGGCAATCTGAATGCCGATATTTTATGGACTGTTCCAATTGTTAGAAACGGATGAGGGAAATGATGGATTTCAGCCTCCACCTTGCACACTATCACTTATTCTTGACAACCCTTTCCTCATACCATCTGCAGAATTAGGGTTTTACTGTATTAAGGTTGATCCCATTTGCTCTATAAATATAATTTATTCAGGTCTGGAATTTTTCCATTTACTCCTTTTACTTTTTCTACTGATGTGGCCATGATGCTACAGTGTGGCCATGATGCATACACTTTGTGTAGGTGAGACAATTTCCATGTCAAGCAGTATAGTACCCTTTTTTCCCAAATGCAGTATTTACATAAGATAATGAAATGTCTTTTCTTGAGAAAACACAAAAAGTGAAGACATTTGATAACTATTATTAATGATTAAAAGATACCAGGTATGCACATGCAGAACAGTCTATGTTAAAATACATAACCTGTCATTCTAACATAAAAATATTTTTTGTAACTAAAAAAATTAATTTAAACTTACCCCAGCTAGTAAACTCCCATCTGATCTCTACGTAAAAGTCAGGTGTCTGAAAGAGTCATAAAGGCAAAACTGTAGCATATACAGTTATTCTTTTTTAAACAGCTTTCCATTGAAAAGAAAACAAAATATTGTACATGAAGTGTTCGACCAATAAAATAGTCAATTAGAAATTATGAAATATATTATAACTGAATAATCATACTGATATATAAATTTTCCTTAGACATTGTCAACAAACACTGCTACTGTAATGCTACCTCAATGAAATTACAATTTAAGACACACTTTGATTGTTCTTACATTTTGTAGATTATTTTACACCTATGGCATACAGTGATATCTCATTGCAATAGAAGATACAGATTAATATGTACCAATTGAGGTTAATACATCTTAATGTATGTCAATGTTCTTTCAGAGATCTTAATCTTAATGTTACAAATAGAAATTAAAATAAAACATTAATTTTTTAATGAAAGAAAATATTCTTAAAATTAGATAGCTGTAAAAAATTTGGTAGTTCTGGAATTTTTCATTAAAAACCTTACTTTCTATTACAACCCACTATAGTACAAAGCTGTTTTTCATATTATTTTTTATTTTCTTCTCACTGCTTTTCTTCTCTGCTACTTTATGTCATCCATTATTTATAATATGGATATTACAAGGCATAAAAAAGAAATCATAGAAAACTACTATAAAAGAAATCAACAAAATATAATACAGTTTTATGCACATATTTGAATTTACTTCAGAAGAATTATATCCACACACACTGTATAACTGTTTACGTTGCTTTAAATACCTAACTCACTTTAATTTTGGAGGGAATTTTAAATCTGTTTCTGGTATGACAAAGTCAGCATTTCTGCAATGCAATTAGCATGCAATGCATTTCTCCAATACATTAGAAAATAATTGGTCACACTTCATCATACTGAAAATAATCTGAGCTATAATTAGTTCTTCCTTATATGTTGGATTCAAGTTTGAAAGATTATTCTTTGATGGTCCTATATAGCAAATACCCAAATGTGATGGCAGGACTATCTTAAATGTAAAATTCTATATGTGAAGCCTCTATCATCAATGTGGGTGTTACTGCCCCCTAGATGGTGATTTAGAAATTTGTGAGGGTGGTTTCTTGAGTTTTTCTGTGGAAATATATATCATCATATCAGATACTTCTTCAACTAACATAGCCTTCCATGAAGGACATATTAATTTAAGACTGCAGTTAGAAAAATACTTGATAAAAGAGGGCATTCTCAAAAAGGCTGGGAACTACTGATATAAACAAATACAGATATGTTGTATAAGACACAGATTGTATGAGAAATCAAAACAAGCTTGATGCCACTACTAGGTTCATCATCCATTAAAAACTGTTCATAAGAGTTGTTATGACCTAGCTTCATAACTGCAACTAACATAGTTTGGGCATTCCTCTCCTGCAGTCACATTAGGATGAGATCATTATCCTATATATATATTTCAAGCTTCAGATAGGAAGATAACTGCTCCCCACCCCTCACAAGAGCTTCTAAATTTCAAAAGCAGAACTTGGTCAGGCATTTCAAAAAAAAAAAAAAAAACGATTCTGTCCAAAAAATTAAAACAAATCAATTTTGTGGAATGTTATTGGTTTGCAATATTACAAGAAACATTTATACGATTGAATTTGAAGAAATGCAATTTGTTTATAAACAGTTTTAATTGCTACAAAATACAAGATAGCTAAACAATGCAAAGATTAAATTTGATAATAATATAATTAAGATTACTCCTTACATATTATATTTTAAGATTACACTTATGAAAATATAGATTATAAGCATAAATAGGTCAAAATCATAGCAATATAACTGATTTTGTTTTAAAAAAAACGAGTGTACGATATAACAGAACATGAATCTCTTTAAATAGAAAATAGATCCAAGTGATTATCAGTAATTTTCATTAGTGGTAGGTAATAAATTATAAGCAAAATATTCATTTGAATACCTGTGTATGATAAACAAAATATCCATGTGAATAATGCAGGTTTAAAATTTGAATATGCTTTCCTCAAAAAAATCAACAAAATGTTACTATTATACCATTAGGGTTTTATGCTCATTTAAATTTTGATTTAATTTAATAACATCATAAATGTCACCACAAAAAAAATGCAACAAAATATTTTACTAACATCTTGAATTTTTGAAAGAAGATCAGGAATTCCAATTGCTCGAGTGCTGTATCGCTGAAAATCCCTTTTTTCTAAAACTTCCTGCAGCAGCTGAGCATTCTCTGTACTTACTGCTTCATGAACCACTAAATAATGGAGAGAAAAAGAGATCAATACATTAGGTAAGCAGTAATAATATGTAAAGTTTTCATGATAATAATTTCTGTCAGTATTTCTCAACCAACTTATTTTTATCATTTTAAATACTTAATATCATACCTGGGTTTTTCATTCGTGAAACATTTTGTTGACTTCAAATTCTAATATCATCTGATATGCTGTCCTTTCTTCATGTATGCTGTTCTCAGCATACCAAATTAATCCTGAATTTGAAGCCAAGAATGGCTTCATAAACAAAAAAATTCAAGATCTGGCACTATTATTTTTAAACGTTTTAAATAACTGTCAATATAATGGCCAACACAGAATTACAGAGAGTCACATTTTTACATTCTTGGTGTACTAGTTTTATATGTCAGCAGCCTTTTGCAGCTGTAAGAAGTGTGAATGTAGTTAAGACACACCTGGTTCAAAAATAAATCCTTACTATTTAATTATCAATATTTAGTTTGCCACTAGTAATGTTGGTGAAACATTACTGGTGATATAAACATAAATTTTGATTTATTTTATGATGCAGAATTTTTTAATGTAGAATTATTGAAGTCTACTTCTATATTAAATAAAAAAAAATAAATACCCCCTCAAGCAGCTGCTTGCCACAGAGGTCTGATAGGAGCCTGTCAGTTTATATGCCACAGTAGAAGATCTGAGAGGATGGCAGGACCTCAGCAGAAAAACAATACGAACATCCATGCCTTAACCCAGGGCTCGAACCCGGGTCCTGTAGATCAGTAGCCAAGCGCGCTAACCCACTCGGCCACAGGAACATCTATTTAAATAGCTATGGATGTACTCTCTTTAATGTGGTCAATAATATATGCCTGTTAGTATCATCTGTTGACAAAAAACTGAACTACACCAAGTTTGGATTAAAAATTATTTTTAAATTAATGAATTGGGCAAGTCCTTAGTTCAAATACTAGAGCATCTGGATTGTAACTAGTGGATATAAAGTTTAAGTCATATGTGGATCAAAAATAAAAAATTTATTGCTTATTTATCATAATTGAAATTGTTGCATTCGACTACAGAGACGGAATATGACATCCACAAAAACGAAAAACAAAATGTTATTCATTAAAAATAAACGAACATTTAATATGATAAATAAAAAAGCTCAAAAAGCAGTTGCTAGTGATTCACTGTAAATTTAAAAGTTAAAGTATATCGACAAATATAAAAACTTTGGAATATAATACATCATTCAAAAGTTCTTCACATTAAAATTATATGAAAACTTTACCTTAACTGTGATAATTATGTAACAGTAAAAAAAAAAATGAAATAAAAATTAGAACAGAGATAGTGTCTTAACTCTTAAAGTGTCAGGTTTCTCAAAATGCAAGCAATTGCAGCCAAGATAAATTTTTAGTTTTTCAGCAGAAAAACAACTGAACTTTAGAAATTTATCTTTCAGTGACTAACGTATATATATATAGGTCATATTACATACAAAATGAAAAAGCATTTCATTTTAAATAATAAAACAACATAAATTTAAATTGAAATAAAGGCTACTTAAGCTTAATCATAATAAATGCTCAGATTACCTGTAGAAACAGACTTCAATAATCTTATTGAAGTCTATTTCTACGGTAATCTGTGTATTTATTATGGGCAGATTTTTAATAATAAATGCTTAAGCATGAGTGACCTCCTCATTAACATCTAAATCATTAGCAACAATTGGAAAAGTTACATCTCCTGAAGTATAGATGGTGCAAGGTCTACCACATCTCAATGAAAGATTTATAGATCTTGTTTTGAAAGATTTTAGTGTCTGCTCATGGTTTAATGGTAGAGCACTCTGGCATGTATCTAGAGAGTTGTGGATTCAATTCCTGCTGTGGCAGCGATATTTTTTTTCAGGTGTTTGTAATAATTATTGAAGTCTATTTCTACAGGTAATCTGTATTTATTATGGATGGATTTTTAATAATAAACACTTAAGCATCATGCTTAAGTGTTTATTATTAAAAATCCATCCATTTACCTCCTCATTAACATCTAACCTCCTCATTAACATCTAACCTTCATCTAACATCATTACCTCCTCATTAACATCTAAATCATTAGCAACAATTGGAAAAGTTGCCTCTCCTGAAGTATAGATGGCACAAGACCTACCACATCTCAATGAAAGATTTATAGGTCTTGTTCTGAAAGATTTTAGCATCTGCCTCATGGTTTAACGGTAGAGCACTTTCGCATGTATATAGAGAGTTATGGGTTCAATTCCCGATGTGGCAGCGATATTTTTTTCCAGATGTTTGTAATACCTAAGCCTAATTTAAAAAAAAAAAAGTAAACCTCTACTTGAACACTTTAAGGGTTAACAATAAGAACAGATAATTAATTAAACAGCAGGCAACCTCAGTGGCAAGCAGCTGCGTGAGGGCTAATTCTTTTAATTTAAGTCAATATTAGGCATGCACTCTAATTTTCATGCATTTTAGAAACTTGTCCCAATTATAAAATAATACTCTAAAGTTCTACAGTAACTATGTACTGAATTAAAGGCAACAAAAACCTCTAATTTATAGTGTGCATACCTTCCTTAAACTTCAATGGCTTATTGCAATATGGTTATTTGCTGTTGTGTGTAAAAAAAGTACTGATCAGAGGTAAAATAATCCAACTGTGATTTAACTAAAAAACTTTATCCTTCACTAGGGAAAAAAGTAGTAAGTGCTTAAAATGCACAACTTTCACAAGTATAATAAAAATTAATTTAAAAATAATGAAAATGAATTTAATGGATTGTTTATATGAGTGATTTAACATAAAAGGATAGCCTAGTGTTAAGAGCACCTGTCACTTAATAAAAATGCAGTAGGAAACACCCTCAAAATCAGTTTTATTTTCAATTCTTTATTTGTCCTAAAAATTCAGAAAGCTACTATTATATATTATACTTGTGAGTGTTTTAAGAGGTAAACAAATAATTCTTTTTTGGGTTAGACAGATGCCATGAAACACTACCAAATGTTTTTGTAAATCATCCATTAGAGGTTGCTAAGGTTGAAAAATTATGAATGATATTTTCTTTGAAAATTAGCATTTGATAATTGCCAGGGGCAATATGTTGTATTTTGAGTTACTAATAAAAAAGCAAAATATAAATACATTTCATGTAACATTTTATCCTCTCTTTGAATTTTTACACAAAACAATGTACCAACATCACAGTGTACATAGTGTAAATTTAATAAAACTCTTTATCACTGTATATAATAAATAAAGCATAGCAGAAGTACAGCAGCATAATCTAACAGTAATGATAACAATGGCATATCAGGTAACAAGAATTTACTAGATGAATGCTAATATGACATATAAGACTTATTTGTCTATATTTCAGGTATGAGGTATCTTGATAGACCACATCTATGGTAGGTGAAGATGTGGTCAAACTAATAGACCATGAAACACATCAGGATCAGAGCACAGCATCTAGGTAGCAAACTGGTAATGCATAAAACTTTTTTCAGCAAGAATATATTAAATTATGACAATAAGAATTAATTACAGTAAAATTAAATACAAAAAATTAAAATATCTTAATACATTACCTACTGTCTGCATAAGCTCCAATGACTAGTCACTAGTCTAGTCTCATAAAATTGATAGTGCAATTCAGGAAATGGGTAATTTTTGGTAAGGTAAGATAATTTGGCCAGGTAACATAGACCAACCTAGAACAATTCAGTGCACTCAGACTTCAAAGCATCTAAGATACTAACCTTTTTCAGTTAGTGCTGCCTGTCACTTGAAATTATTCACTGGCCTGTAAAAACATCAAAAGTACCAATTTGCCTTGCATAGCATCTGCCTTGACCTACAAATCGCAAATTTCGATAACATCTCCCTTACAGAATTTCATTCTATGAGATAGAGAAATTGTCATTCTATATCAAAGGGATACCTTTGTACCTGAAATATAGACAAATAAGTCTTATATGCCATATTGGCATCCATCTTGTAAAATCTTATTACCATACATATTGATATGCCATTGTTACCATTATTTTTAGAATATGCTGCTGTACTTTGGTTATATTTTATTTACATAATACAGTTTTACAGAGTTTCATTAAATTTATTTTTACATAAACAAGTTTTAATAAAAAAAACTTCAGCTTTAATAATACAAATAGTTATTGAACTTTTCAAGCTAACAAATAAATTGAATTAATTTAAAGTTCAATATTTTTAATCAGCTAAAAATTTTAATAAATATTTGACTGACATAAATACACACTATATTACAAAAAGCAGTGGAGGTCAGTGAGCTCGGGAGCTAGGCAAGTAGCTTTGAAAAATGGAGATTGGGGGTGAAAAGGTTCTTGGCTTAAAATTTTTATTTTTTGTCATTAAATTCATGGTTCCAATACTTTTGAATTATTGTGTAAAATGTATATTATCATTGTAGTAACAATGGTCAAGAACAATTAGTTGAACTCTCTCCATTCTATTCTCTCATTGGCTGAAATATTAGGCAGCAGCCATAAGTAGTTCAAATTTTGCTTATTTTACTGACATTGGTTGCATATATACCATCCCCTCTTTTCTCTTCTTTACCCTACTGTCTCACCTTCAGCCATATAAGCACTTTAGAAGCAATTTTGAGTTTGCTTCTGGGCTCTCACTGAGGAATGTAGCACATGAATAATATGCAATTGAGGCAGCGGAAATGTATTCAAATGGTGAAAATGAAATATATTAATAACATTTTTAATTTTTATATTGGTTTACATTTTTCAAATACTCTTAAGAGTTCAAAAAAGTATTGTTTTGCTGTGGATAGGCAAGCAGTGCTTTCAATGCTTCTACGAACTGACCACCACTAACAAAAAGTAATTGGCCATTCCATATTATGCAAATGGAAAGCCACATTTATAGTTCCCTAACTTTGAAGATAAATTTTTTATGAAAACAATGTTTCTGGAAATCGCTCAAATCTCTCTCAATATTTATTTACAATTCTAATTCTCTCATATATTCTAATATATACAGTGTGTTTCAAAACTCTCTGTACAAATTTCTATGGGAGATAGGGAACACCAAGACAAACCTTTTTCATCTATGAATGGTTTATGTCAGCGGACATACCTAAGGGTATGTCCGCTGACATAACCCTTAGGTGATAGAGGGTGTTGACAGAAATATTGGTGTAACTGGTACACAAATGAATGGAAACAAGTGTGAATATGTTTAAATAAGGTGCTTAAAGTTACAACCAGCAACAGAAATGCATGAATGACAGCGTCAAAGCATTGATTACCATACACGTTGAAAGACTCCCGGAATTTCACGAACAGTTGCAGCGGCGACAGCAATTCTTACAACGAGGTCTTCATCTGAGTCAATGGGAGTCTCATATACAAGGTTCTTCATGTGTCTTCAGAAGAAGAAATTGATACATATTAAATCAGGCAATCTTGATGGCCAGGCGACGGGTCCACTACGGCCTATCCATTGGCCCCCAAAAGTGGCGTTCAGATAATCCTGCACATCATTGCTGAAGTGTGCTGGCACCCTGTCATGCTGAAACCACATTCATCTGCGAATAGACACGGGAACATCCTCCATCAGTACCAGCAATGTTTCTTCAACAAATACCCAATAAATCTGCCCATTGAGTCTGGGAGGCAGCAGGCATGGCCCAATCAAAATGTTATGGATGAAACCCACCCAAACATTGATAGCGAACTGTTGTTAATGGCCATGCGCCATTGTGGCATATGAATTTTTGTGTACTCAAATGTGAGAATTGTGCACATTAAACACACCCTCATGTGTGAAAGAGGCCTCATCTGAGAAGAGCACATAAGCCAGAAAATCAGGCTGCACCACGGTCTGCTGCAGAAACCAGTGCACAAATTCCACATGAAGAGGGTAATCCAGAGGTTGCAATGTCCAGACTCTGACAATGAAACGGATGTAACTGCTGCTCGTGCAACACTCTCCACACGAGGGCTTGGTACACACCGAGGTTATGTGCAACAGCTTGCATGCTTGTTCTTGGATTGTCCTCAATCCGCTGTAGGATCTCTTCTTCCATGTCAGGAGTGTGCATGGTTCTTTCCCGACCAGTGTCATGCATGTTTGCATGGAATGTTCCAGTTTCTCGCAGTTGCCAGTGCAAATGCGCAAATATTTGGTGGTTTGGCACACGTCTGTTTGGGAAGTGCTGTTGGTAAACCTCACAGCAGCTCTTCTGTTTCCATTGGCAGCCTCATACGCCAGATGCATATCAGCCACCTCAGCAGTCATGAAACACTCCATGTTACACGTAATGTGTCTGATTTATGAATGCCGATGGCAAACACAAGTCTGTTCTCTGCTCTAACTTCACCCCTCTAGCGAATCGCAGTGCCACCAAACAGCCCCCTCTAGCACCGAAGGGTTATGTCAGACGACATACATTCATAGATGAAAAAAGTTTGTCTTGGAGTTCTCAATCTCCCATTGAAACTTGTACAGAGTTTTGAAACACACTGTATATTTCATAATTCTCTCATATCATTCATTTAATCTTTAAACAATTATGGAAGCTGAAACACTTAACTGTAATTTTTGATACTCATGAAATTTTACTTCAAAAGATAAAACACAACTGTTTTAACAAATCATTCACTAACATAAATGTAATATTTGAAGTTTGTGTAATGGGTTTTTTTCTAGTTTTTATCAATTTGAGGGGAAAATGCTTAGGAAGAGTGTGACAGCAGCATCTGCTGTTAAATGTTCCAGTTTCAATAACTCTTTAAATATTAAGTGAATATTACTGAAAATTTCTGATTTAGAGAGATTTGAGTGTGATGTTCAAATTTATCTATAGTGAAATCTCCATAAAAAGTTCATTTTCAAAGTTAGGGAGCACTGAATGTGGCTTTCCAGTCACATACACCAGAGTGTCTGGTTACTTTTTGTAATGTAGTATATACATACATAAATTCAAACTGAATATGTTAAACTCTAAGTTAAAACTTAAGACTTCCTCCACTGGCTTTTTTTCATCCGATGGTGCATCCTGGTGCCAACACTTACCGAGGTAAACTACACACATGTATTCAGCTGTCCACATGGTGCAACAGGAAACAAGATTTAATGGACCAGACAACCTTCTTCCAATCATGCAATGTCCAGTTTTGATGCTTGCATGCCCATTGTAGGAACTATCGACAGTGAATCGAAGTTAGCATGGGCCCTCGGAGTGGCCTTGCGGCTACGCAGCCCCATTTTCAGCAAGGTTCGATGTACTGTGTGTTGTGACATATTACTCCCATCACCAGCATTCAAATTACAGGCAAGTTGCACCACAGTATCCCTTCTGTTGGCTCATACCATACGGATGTTTTTCATTTATTAAAGGAACTAGTCACCAATATAGAAAATTTTGATAACATGTCAGATGGTCTGGATCGCTGAGCTACCGGTCACTGATCAAGATATCCTCTAATTGATGATACAAACATTTCTACCTACAGTACACATTTCACTATGTCACATTTAGGCCCTGTTCCAGCAATAAAGTCTCAAGCAGCAGACAAGAATGCCACGAAGATGGAAAGTACATTCATGAGTATACAATTGATTAAATTTGAATAATCTCGATTTATCTGGTTCAAAGATTAGGGAATTACCACTCTTATGTCAATTCAATTTTTTTTAGAAGAAAAATTGTCTTGAGCTGGATGGGATACAAACCCATAACCTCCTGACAACATGTCAGGTGCTCTGGACCACTGAGCTACCAGCCACCAATCAAGATCTGCTCTAATTGATGATATGAACATTTCTACCAACAGTATGCATTCCACTATGCCAGATGTATACACTGTTCTGGCAAATCAAGCCTCAAGTGGCAGACAAGAATGCCACAAAGATGGAAAGTACACTAGAGTCAAATAGTGCGTCTTTATGCAAATCGAAGCAACTGCAGGTAAACAACAGCACATGTGAAGGTCATGAAACAGTATAAATAACACTTGATACTGAGCTCTGTTAATCAGTGTTATTCTTGTTCTTCAGATGGGAAAGGCAGAAAACCTAAGTGAGTTTCACAAAGACCAAATTGTAATGGCCAGATGAGTGGGTCAGAGCATTTCCGAGATGGCAAAGCTTATGGGGTGCTCACGGTCAGCCATAGTACCTTCAAAACGTGGTCTGAGGAGGGAAAAACCACGAACTGAAGGCAAGGTGTGGACTGACCACAGCTCATTGATGCTAGAGGTGAGAAAACCCCATCCCGTATGGTACGAGCCAACTGAAGGGATACTGTGGTGCAACTTGCCTGTAATTTGAATGCTGGTGATGGGAGTAATATGTCACAACACACAGTACATCGAACCTTGCTGAAAATGGGGCTGCGTAGCTGCAAGGCCACTGCGAGTGCCCATGCTAACTTCGATTCACTGTCGATAGTGCCTACAATGGGCATGCAAGCATCAAAACTGGATGTTGCATGATTAGAAGAAGGTCGTCTGGTCCATTGAATCTTGTTTCCTGTTGCACCATGTGGTCAGCTGAGTACATGTGCGTAGTTTACCTGGGTAAGTGTTGGCACCAGGATGCACCATCGGATGAAAAAAAAGCCAGTGGAGGAAGTCTAATGCTTTGGGCAATGTTCTGCTGGGAAACCCTGGATCCAGTCGTTCATGTGCAGGAAACTATAACATCTACCACCTACCTAAACATCACTGCAGACCAGGAACATGCTTTCATGGCAACAATATTCCCCTCTAGTAGTGCCTTCTTTCAGCCGGAAATGCGCCATGCCACACTGCCTGGATTATTTGAGAATGGTTTACAAAACATAAGAAAGACTTCCAGGTATTGATCTGGCCTCCAAATTCTCCAGACATCAATCCAATCAAGCATCTGTGGTTTGTATTGGAATAGCACGTCCGATCTGTAGCAGCTCAATCACGTAACTTATAAGAGTTAAAGGATCTGCTGGTAATGTATTGGTACCAGATATCACAAGATATCTTTAGAAATCTTGTAGCAGCCATGAGTCACTGGGTAAAAGCTGTTTTAGCGGCATGTGGAGGACCAATATCATATTAGGTAGGTGGTCATAATGTTTTGGCTCTTTGGTGTATATTCACGCTTAGCAGAATAGTAGCTCAGTGGTCCAGAGCACCTGACATATTATCAGGAGGTTATGGGTTTGTATCCCACCCAGCTCAAGACAATTTCTCTTCTAAAAAAATTGGATCGATGTAAGAGTGATAATTCCCTAATCTGTGAACCAGAGTCGAGATTATTCAAATTTAATCAATTGTATACTAGTGAATATACTTTCCATCTTCATGACATTCTTGTCTGCCGCTTGAGGCTTGATTAATGGAACAGGGCTTACATGTGACATAGTGGAATGTGTACTGTAGGTAGAAATGTTCATATCATCAATTAGAGCAGATCTTGATTGGCGGCCAGTAGCTCAGCGGTCTAGAGCACCTGATATTATCACGAGCTCATGGGTTTGTATCCCTGACTCAAGATAATTTTTCCTCTAAAAAAATTTGGATCAACTTAAGAGTGGTAATTCCCTAATTTGTGAACCAGTGTCGAGATTATTCAAATTTAATAGATATTAAAGTACTACTTAACAAAGCGATGGATAAGTTAATTTATTAATTTATCCATATTAATTATTAATTTATTAATATATATTATACATATATTAATTTATTAATACACCATTTACATATTACACTTTCAAAAATAATTTTACCTGTGTAGCCTTCTTTATTTTCAACAATAACATCTGCACCATGCCTCAAAAGAATGCGAGTTGATTCCAGATAATTCAGAGTCACAGCTAACATTAAAGGAGTCCTGCCTCGAGGATCTCTTCTTTCAATGTCATGCTTGATAAGAGAATTATTCAATGCTTAAAAATGATTATGCATTTTTATTACTTTTATAAATATTGTAATATATATATATAGCAATAAATAAAAACTAAGATATGTATACAAAAAATTTAAAAAAATACCTATCTTCCTATATGCAGCCTAAATAAGCAGAAAATAAACCTTAAAAAAAAATCGATGGTGAAATCAGTCACTGAATTTGTATTCATTTCAATGGAAAATAGGGCACCGACAATCTTGCTGATTAGGTAAATTGGCACCCTATCTTCCTTTGAAGTGAAAACAAATTCAATGACTGATTGGATCATCGATATGATTTTTTTTTTACTTTTTAAATTTATATTTGTTTTGTTTTTTTTCACTAAAAACATCGACCTTCAAAAACTTTCATTTGATATATGACTCATAAATGTCAACCACATTTTTTCTGTTCCTGTTTTTGGAGTCATGTTTAATGTAGCCCATGACTATCCAAGACCCATTATTTTTGAGAACACTTTGAACAGCTGCTATAAATTTCATTTGAACACTTAGGACAGAGAACAATCCTAGAAGCTACTCCTAGATTTTACAGGCATTCTCTGCAAGGACATCCTATATTAACACTACACTGCTTCAGTTACAGCTAACATAACACACAAAGTATGGCTTCTGGAACAGTAGCTATCTCCCTATCATTTGTCAGCTAAGGCTGTAACAATAAATGTAAAAAACTTAAAATCATTGTAAACAAACTGAAATTTTGTTTTAAGTGTCTTTTTTTTTTCAAATTTTCATGGAAAATTATTTTTTGGTGCGAGTTTACCTGTTGCACTTTCTTAGCCAATGCATATTCATCAGTCACATGTTTATAAATCAATAAATATTTTGTGGAAAAAATTTTGCCGACATATGGGATTTGAACCTGGATCTGTCCAGAAACATGCCAGAGTATTCTACCATTGAATTAATGCCAGCTCTGTCTTTTTCGCTATGTATGACTTTAAATTCTTCCTGAGATTTTTGGTGGATTAATTCAATGGTAGAATATTCTGGCATGTTTCTGGAGAGATGTGGATTCAATTCCCATATGTTGGCAAAATTTTTCGCACAAAACATTTATTGATTTATAGACGTTAAAAAGTCAACAGGTAACACTGTGATTGTATTTATGTTTAAGTCATATGTTTGTGGGTAAGTGCTCTCTTATAGAAACTATGCCAAGTAGGGAAAAAGTTCCCAGACTTTTACTTGGTTTTGATGTGAAAAGTCACCCGTGAAATTTGTTGGCAGAATTTTAAAACATTCTGTAAAAATTTAAACATAAAATATTATACTAACTCTAGTAAAAATACGCTCTGTAACAATGAAATTGCAACACCCAGAAGCAGTGGGAAAATTAAACTGATTTCACATATGGAAAGGTGTGGGAGATAAGGAAGACATGATTAACCTTTCCAGTGTCCAATTTGAAAAACTGGTTTACATCCAGAGCCCAAGTAATTTCTCTCTATGCTCAGCCAAAAAAAAGAGCTCAATTTTAAAACTTTTTTTTTTTTGCCAAACATGCTTTTATGGCATGTTACATGCCATATCAATCAGCATTTAACTCTGGATTTTCCAAAAATAAAATATTTAACAAAAAAAGATGACTATTTTAATTTTAATAGGTTTTTTATATAGCCATGAAGTAAAATATGCATCTGGCAATGCAAATAAAAATTTATTAAAAAAACACTAAGAAATAATTGGAATGCATAAAAAAATGCTATTTATTTCTTACTAACAAAAAAATTACTTGAAACAAAAAAAAATTACTCTTTTCTTGCAATTTTTCTGTGGTAATCGAATGGCTTTTACAAATTATTTATATCCTGTCTTAATAAAATATGCATAAAATGAAAATATTCCTCAAGCTTGAGTTGCGTATTTTTATAAGATATATGCAAAAAAAATTTAAATGCCAATTTCTACTTTAAAAAAATTGCTAACTGATGTTTTTATGTGTTGTACAAAAAGCAGACATAGACATCCTCAGCCTCATTTTGGATTCCATCAACATTTATAATTGACTGAGAAACTGGAAAGGTTAATTGATCTTTGCTATTTCTTTTTCACAGCACAAATGTAAAATGATTACTTTCTGTTTGTGAATGTTTTCCCCTGCTCTGAAAATTGTAAGTAATTGTTAGTAAAAGAATATTTGCTACCAGTGCTTGTAAATTAAAAAAAAAAACATATTTTTTGGGCCCTGGTGCAATGGCACCACCTGTGCCACTGGATGAGAGGCCACTGCCTGACACTTTCAGTAATTAAAAATCCATATTAAACTTCTCAATTACTGGTAGTAATAATCAAGAAAATACAAACCAAATATTCATTCCTAAGTAAAAATATTAATATTCATAAATTAAAAATTTTAAAAAGCATATCTTCCACTATGTGTCCTAAAAAGTAGAAAATACACCTAAACCATATCGATGGTGCAATCAGTCACTGAAATCATATTCATTTCAAAGGAAGATAGGGCACTGGAAATCTTGTTGAGTATGTAAATTGGCAACCTATCTTCCTTTGTAGTGAATGCAAATTTTATTATTAAATTTACTCTATATCACTGTAATTAGTGTAGAAGTTGAGACAATTAGATAGAGTTATTATCTAGATATTTACCTTGGTTGTTTTCTTTGTGATGATGTCCAATGAATAAATGAGTCTATTGTCCTGTGGTGGGTAATATAGTCCAGATATGCATTCACTTATGTTCTTTATTTTTCTGTTCTCTGAGGGAATGCTGGTGCCAGGTTGGCATCAATTTGGTGCACACGTCAACCAATTTATTTTTAAATTCACAGTTTGTGTCTCAACTTTTCTGGGAGTGTGAATATTATATTCTAATGCATACTTGCTATGCATTTTGCATCATTGCTCCAATGCATCAACATGCAAAATAGTTAATTTGTGGCAGGTACACATAATAGTGTGCTGTGGTTGGTACTTTTTTTTTAATTTCAAAAAATTTTTATCACTAAAAATACCTACATTCAGAAACTTAAACTTGATATATGACTGATAAACACTGACCACAAATTTCCTTCCCCTTTGGAGTTGTGCCTGAGTTAACCCATAACACTGGAGACCTCACAAAGCTTTATTTTGTAACAAAACTCATTAAGGTCAGTCCCCAAGAAATTTCCATCCTCCTTTGAAGGGAGGGGAGAATGGTCAGAGGGCATAATTTCATTTGACACCTAACTTGTGACTTATGGCCTTCGCATTCAGAAGACAGAGAAAAATAACTTTCACATTTTCCCTTTTTTAGGGAGATAAAATCAAGGGATCGGGGGGAGGAAATTGTGATATCCCATAATACTGCCCATGTCACAAGCTTTCATTTGATATACAGTGTGTTACATTCAGCCCTTTGCATTTGAAGGTTACAGTAAAACAATCCTTCACCAATTTCCACTTCTTTTTTTTTTTGGGGGGGGGGGTCATGTCATTAACCCCATGTCACATGCTTTCAGTTGACACATAGTCAATTACTTTTGGCTCTTTCATTGCAAAGAAATAGTAGAACAATCATTTTCATATTTTCTTTTTTCAGCAGGGAAGAAAGCCATCATCCTCAAGCAGCCATGGGCTATGGAGGTCCAACCAGACTGTGCAATTTAGTTCTCCAAGCAAGTCTGTCCTGAGCTACATCTACTGCATCTGACCACTGCACACCAATTCTAACAAGGTCCTGTTTGACATTGTCTGCCCACCACATCCTAGGTCTCCCCCTCTTTCTGAGGCCTTTAGGCACACTGTTCATAACCCTATTCGCCAATCTATAATTATTCATACGGGCAGCATGGCCAAACCAACAGAGTCTCTCTCTGCACAATATGCTGCTTAAAGGAGGTTGCAAACTCCTTTGCCTAACCTCATCATTAGTTACAAAGTTTAACCACCTAATGCCCAAGATACTGCGTAAGCATCTGGAATCAAAAAGCATCTAGTTTCCTGTTATCTTGTTTACAAAGTGTCCAAGTTTCACTACCATAACTAACCCTAGAAAGAACCAAACTATTATACAGTCTAATTTTAGTCTTTAGTGTATATGCCTATTTCTCCACACTCTCCATAGATTCTTAAAAGTCCCGGAAGCAATCCCTATTTGTCCGTTAATCTCATGCCACACATCACCAGTATCTGTTACATAGCTCCCAAGATAATTAAATTATGACACCTGCTCAAGACTGCAACCATTCAGATTAACTGAACCACAGCCTACCTGACCAATTTTCATCACTTTAGTTTTCTCTCTGTTTATAACCAAACCTACTCTACTACCAGTCTCATCAACAGCTCGAATGAAAGAGTTCATCTCATCAACATCATTTGCCAAAAGGGCTAAATCATCAGCATAATCTAAATCAGAAATTTTTGTATCTCCAGACCATTTAAGGTCAAAATCTTTCCTTTGCAGTGAATTTCACATAACATAATCAATAACCAAACTAAAGAGAAACGGAGACAAAATGCACCCTTGTCGAACACCAGAAGTAATGCTAAACCAATTGCTACAAGCCTTATCAACTCTCACACACGACTCAGTGTTATTATAGAGAGCTTTCATTATGTTAACTAACTTGTCTGGTATACCATATGATCTCACAATCAACCACAAATTATGATGATCAACAGAGTCGAAAGCCTTTTTGAAATCAACAAAGCTAGCAACCAAAGGTTTCTGAAACTCTAAACATTTCTCAAGAATCTGCCTAAGTGAAAATAACTCATCCACACATCCCCTACCACTTCTGAATCCACATTGCTCATCACACAATTGACTATCAACCAGATTCTTAATTCTATTAAGCACAATCATGGAAAGAACTTTACCTGGAACAGAGAGTAGGCTGATACCCCTACAGTTATCACAAGAACTGTGATCACCTTTTTTGAAAATAGGGATAACAATAGCTCTGGTAAAATCCTTAGGAACCATGTCTTTATCATAAAAGATATTCAGAATTTCAGTCATCCAAGTGGTAACTGAAACATTCCCAGCACTAAGCATTTCCGTAGTAATTTCATCTACCTCTGGGGATTTATGAAGTTTAAGTTTAGAAACAGCCAAAATAACTTCAGAATGTGTTATAGGGCCAATATTAAGGCCACCAATGGATCTATCATCATTGCAAACAATGGGAATAGAACTAACCACATTGTTTAGAATATCACTGAAATGCTCAGCCCACCTAGCCATGACAGAATCCTCCCCTTCTATAGCCTTACCTTGTTTATCCTTCAATCCCTGTATACTTGTCCGTTTTCTACCACACAAAACATTAACTATCTGGTACAGCTCTCTGCTGTTGTGCTGTCTAACTGCTTCCTCGGCTTTGTCAGCCAAACCATCAAGCCAAAGATTCTTATCAGCAGATAACTGATCTTTCACACGTTTATCAAGTTCTCTGTAATGCTTTCTATTAGGACTAGTAGGGTATTGATTAAGGACATTCCTGCAGTTCTCCTTTCCGAAATAAGCTCAAGTGCCTTATCACTCAGATAATTCTGCCTCTTCTGCTCCTTTTTTCCTAAAAGAGTACTGTTAGTGTCCAAAAAATCCTGTTTAAAATGATTCCATTCTTCCTCAACTTCAGTAGTAAGCATACCATGACTGACATAATGACTAAGTAACCTATCATGGTAAGCTTTGGCTATAACTGGGTCTTTCAGAGCTTCAGTATTAAAAGTAAATTTTTTAACCCTAGCACAACACTTTTTAAGTTTAAGTTGCAAGACACTTTTAACAAGGTAATGGTCAGATCCAATTTCAGCTCCCCTATATGACCTGGTATTTCTAACAGAACTAGCCCATTTGCTGTTAATTAATATACAATCAATCATATTCCTATGCAGCATCATCAGGTGAAACCCATGTGTACTTATGTATGTCGCCGTGTTTGTAATATGTGTTAGTTATTCTGAAACCATTGAGTTTACTTACCTGTAGGAGACGTTGCCCATTGCCATTGCAGCTACCAATAGGGCCTATTACTCCTCCCCAAAGGTCAGAGTCAGTACCAACTTTGGCATTGAAGTCACCAAGAATAAGGGTAATATCTCCTTTCTTGACAGAATTCAAAATATCCTATAGTTGTTCATAAAACCTATCCTTCTCATCCTCATCGGCATCCTCAGTGTGGGCATAACAGCAGATAGCATTCAAGTCTTTAATGCTTGTCTGAAATTTTGCTGTAAGAAACCTTTCATTAATGCACTCATATCCTAGAAGAGCATCACTAGCGTGTCTGCTGAGAAGCAGACCCACGCCTTGGTGATGCTTATTGTCGTCCCTCCCTGAAAAGAGAAATTTAAGATTATTTTTAAGAATCTGACCTTTATCTGTCCATCTGGTCTCTTGCAAGCCGAGAATATCTAAATTATAATGGTGGAATTCTTGTGTGAGGACATCAAGAGAAAAAGCTCTGTGCAGAGTCCTCACATTCCAACTACCTATGGAGAGAAAATGGTTAGTGGGACGTTTAAAGAAACTATGTTTATTGAGAGAGGGAATGCCAACAATATCAAACAGCCCCCTAATCGCAGACATGGGGAAAAGACCCGTTCCCCCACCACTAAAGGCTGAAGCCATCTACACTGGAAGACTTCCTCCAATGTAGAATTTGACGATGCCAATAGAAGCAAAGAGTTCAGGTGCCTGCGATGACCTCTGCTCAGGATTATCCACCAGCTGATAAACATATCCTGTGAATCTATTCACTTGGGGTTGTCAACCCACAAACAAACAGAAAACACAGCGGAAGATTTTCCCTCCACAGAAGCCCACCAGTGCAGCAAAATCAGGATGCATAATCAAGCTCAGAGCCATATATATGTCCAGTCCAATGGGTTTATATGGTCAGCACTAGGACCCTGTGTGGTTGACCACTCCTCAGCAGGGTAGAAAAAAAAAAGAAAAGTAGCCATAGTTGTCCAGATCAGTAGGCCACACTAATCTGGCAGCCCTCCCCTTCCGCTCACTTCCACAAGAGAGTATCTCTTTCAAAAGGTACTAACGGTCTGCACCACGAGAAGGTGGGGTTGGACATTAGGTGCTAGGCCTGGCCGGTTCTATGCATCATCACAGAGGAATGGTGCATAGCTCTCTTTCCAGTGACTACCTAGCTACCATTTACAGACTGGGAAGAAAGTATGGGCAGTAAATTTTTTTATAGGCTATGACACTCCCTGCATCACATGTTTTCATATGATACACAAATCATTAAATTTGTCCATTAAATTTTAAAAATATATGGTGGAACAATTGTTTTGACAAATCCAGAAACCAACAAATGACAAACAAAAAGCAATAGAGAAATAAATAATAGCCACAAATATTAATAGAAACACAAAAGTACATTGAAATAAGATGTCTAAAACACTACAGACTGCTATCCATCCATTAAAAAATATTTCATATTTGTCACAAAAAACAAAACAAAAAAAAAAACCTCCCCTGAATCTCTTTAATCTTCTTGCCTCCATTGCAAACTGCCATTTTTCCACATTGAAAATACAAAATTAAACTACAAAACACAAAATTTCCATATAAAAAGTAGCCAAACACTTAAAAAAAAATCCCAATAAAATTAATAACATTAAAGAAGCAATCAATATCTAAAACAATTAATAATGTATCCCTGTAATACACTACAAATTTTACATGACAAATATTTTTCATCATCTCAAACTACTAAACAAGATACACATGCTTGTTACAACCACCATGTCCACTCTCAAAGGGAGAAACTTCAAGCATTCTTTTCCCACACATATACCCCTGCTACATTAAACCACTAAATATCCACTGTACACATTTTCTCAAAAACTATTTCCCTAACCCCCCAATAAGGAACTTTCAAATTTTTATCCCTTCATTATTTCCCCACATTCAAATCTTTTGAAATTTTCTTACCATACTTTAAATAAAATTTATATTTTTATTGCATTTTTGTGTTTAATAGGATGTAATATGTGTTTTGGTGTAAGTACAGAATAAAATGACAAAAGTTTAGAATATGGGGAAATGAAGTGGTAAAAAGTAGAGTTTGTTATGGGGTTTAGGGTTTTTAGAACACTTTTTGAGCAAACGTATACAGTGGGTTTTTCAGAGAATTCTAATGTAATAGGGTGGGGATGGAATATGTTTGGTGGAAGAATGTTTGAAGTTTTGTGTGCTGGCATGAACATGACGGTTGTAACAAGCACATGTATCTTGTTATAGTAGTATGAGATGAATTGAGTGATTATTAGTAATTATGTATAGTATAATTATTATTAGTGTATTATAGTGATATATTAATTTTGTTAGATATTTATTACATTTTTAATGTTATTAATATGATTTATTGGAAATATTTGGAAAAGTTGAGACTTTTTCTACATAGAAATTTTGGATGTAGAATTATTGGTGTGGAAAAATCGATGGAGGCAGGAAGATTAATGAGAAAATTAGGGGAGGGATTTTTATTTTAAGCAATGTTAAATGTTTTTTAATGGATGGATGGTGTGGTCTGTATTTTTGATACCCTAACTGATTGTGCTTATGTACATTAATATTGATAGTTATTAATGTATTTATTTATGGAATTGAATATTTTTTTTAATTTTTTTGTTTATTAGTATTTGTGGTTTAGAAGTTTAATACAGATATTAAATTGCTGAAAATGATGGGGAAAATTTTTAATGGGTGTAGAAATGTAATTAGTGTTGTGGATATTGCAAGTTAGAATGATTTTGGGTATATGGTTTTTTGCAGTTTTTGATGAAATTACTGTTTTGGGAACTTTTTACAATTCAGTTCAGTAGCACATTGTTTCTGATTTTGTTTTTTGATGTGTATTGTCTCTGATTAAATTATTTAGTTGCAGACATTTTTTTATAATTCGGATCAGTGGTGCCTCATTTCTAATTTACTTGCTTTTTGACATGTGTTGTCTCCGATGAGATAATTTACTTTCGAGGGCCTTTTTATAATTCAGATCGGTGGTGCAATGTTAACAGCTTTCTTGCTTTTAAGATTTGTCTTTGATTACATTAATTTTGGTGATTTATTTAGGTTACGTTTTGCATGTGTGACTTGTTTCAGGAATTTAGTCATTGGAAATGTATTTATGGAGTGTTTTAAATATTGTGAAAAGAAGAAAAATTGGGAAATATTGGATTGGGGCAATTTGTAATATGTGGAAAGGCAATTGTTGTGTTTCTTATCATGGTTTGTCTGTTCATGATTTTTTTTTTATAATTTTTTTTTTTGGTCAGTTTATTGTTCATGGTTCTCAGCCAACAGATGACACTGCTCAAGAATCATATGATGTCAAGGTGTAAAGTATGATGTAGAAACATAACCATTGGTTGGTGGCCTATGGTTCTTTGATTTGTTTCTTTGGGTGGGTAACATGAAGTCATGTGTCGTGTATGATTTGATGGGAATGTGAAATTATGTTTGATTTTTTACCATGGTAATGGTACTTTGCGTTTGACATAAACTTGAGTTATCATTACCATGGTAACGAAAAAAAAAAACCTTTTTCTAGAAACCCCTGTTTGGGTTAGGGTCTGGGGGATTGTGGAAATTAACAAAAAGGGCATTTTATATTGCATCAAAAAAAAATGGTGGCCGAGGACTGTGATATGTACTATTGCCTTTTTTTTAAGTAATTCGTGGTTGTGAGGGATTTTTTTTTATGTGGGAAATTTTTAGATTTCTTTGTTGCATTGCGTTTGACGTAAACTCAAGTTATTGTTACCATGGCAATAGATAAAACAATCATTTTTAGAGAAACAGCTATTTGGATTGAAGTCTGGTGGGTTGTGGGAATCATCAAAAAGGATTATTTTATTATCATACATAAAAAAAAATGCTACCCAAAGACTGTAAAGTGCACTGCCTTAATTTTATTATGTTACTAACAGCAGAGTTTATTGTTCATAACCATATATGCAAGCTTTGTGAACCATATTTTCACAGTCTAGTAGTGTTAGATTAAAAAGCAAAGTAAGGATTTGGGAAGTGGGATGCCCAGAGAATTTCATTACTTTTGTAAAACCAAACATAAAAAGAGACAGAATCACCAAATCTAGTACAGTATTCACATTTGACAAAAATTGAATGAATGTTGGATTTGAATATTAATGATTATAAATTTCAACATTTATAAAAATAAAATGAACCTGCTAAATTGCATTTTTAGCATCCTCAAGAAATTTTACAGCAACAGAGAAAAAAAAAAAGTAGAGTAGTGCTCTGTTTCAGTTAAAATCAGTGCTTAATATTTGGAAACTGGAAATAAACTTACTGAACCATAAATTTATAAGTTTGTAGAGATGAAGGAAAAAAACACCTTATGGAATTCTGGGTAAATCTCCCAGCATCAATGTAGAGTTTATCTAGGAGATCAATGTTAAGTCGTTTTTATATAAAAATTATACTTTTTTAATTCTTAATTTGTCATCTGGAGGAGTATACTTTTTTTTGGCAGTTAAAACTTTTTAACAAATATTTCAAAACTTATTAATGATAAATTTATTACTCAATGTCTCCAAAAATGGGTTGTTTTAACTCTAACAGTGTTTTTAGCACACAATGGGCTAAATAGCCATGTCAAAAGGACCCCAAGGGCTCAGAGAAGGTTGGGGGGGGGGGACCAACTGGATAAACAGCTGTCAAGAGATAGATGGTAGCCTCCCGTTGATGCCATCCAGTGTGTTCTTTAACATGCACATAGTATGGCTCTAACATACATGGGATCTCAATTGACAAATGGCCATCAGTGTCTCCTACTGGCCAAGGGCAGGATGGTGGTGGTGCGGGGTGTTGTGGAGATAAATCTCAATGCTGGCTCAGCTGGGAACTACATATTATGAGTCTGGTGTACTACTGATTGAGCTATACCCACCCCCTTCAAAAATGGCTTTTCTATTTAAAAAATATATCTGGTTTACAAGCATTGTTTACAAAACCCAGGTACTTTTACATGTGTTTATTCAATGAAATGCAAAACTGACTATATTGGTATCATATGACAGCTTGATGTCTGAAAGGTACTGAGCATATCAGCACAGTAGTAAACTTCATTTAAAAAAAGTCTCCAAATGTTTCCATTCCCTATGTGCTGTGAAAATCTCCTTTACACATTTGAAGTTTAATAGTAAAACATAAAATCTATGTATCAATTGTTAAAAAGGGCATGGGCTATAAAGCACTGCAGAGGGCAGAAAGTGTATTATTTTTTCTACAAGCACCATCTATACCAATTAAAAAAATAAACCAATCATTAAGTCCATGACTTTACACATCATCAATAAAGCGCAACTCTGTTCAATGGTCTATCCAGCATTTACTCTACAAGAATGTGAATCATGTTTCATTAGCACTCATAAGTGGACACAATCACATTCATCTATACGACATTCAAGGTTGAAATTATTGGTTCTAACTATATATTATAGCCCATAACATATATGCTGTTTAAACTATTTGAAAATGTTACTGATGACATGAAAAGTAAAAACATATGCTTCATTCTCAAACTTATTTATAGGTATTATATAACTATATTACTTTTTAAATTAATTGCTATGGAAATTAGAAATGTGTTTCTGGAATGAGCAGTAGTAATATATTACAGAAATTTTTAACTAACACTAGCTATTATTTAGTACCACTATTTATACCTACTTCAGAGCCCTGCAGACACCTATCAAGTTCTTTGAAATCATTAAACCAAACTAAAGTGTGCAATGGATATTCTCTTCTGATGGCTCTAAACGACATACTTATTTAGAAGTGACAGTGAGCTTCGCTGACAAAAAACATATAAAAAAAAACCTTAATTGAATTGCAAAATAAAGTTCATCGATTTCTCTTTAGTTGAAAACTCCTATGTTTTGCCATTGCGGAACACCTGTCAACATTTACAACTCTAGCGGCCTCTATCGGCCTTTCAAATTTACTGTAAAAATAATAGTATTTATTGCATAAAAAAAATCCCTCCTCAATTGATGTCTAGAATGCATAAATTTTCAGACAAACGCTTCAACTTGTTCATATTTAAAAATACAGGAGTATAGCATGACTCGTTGTTCAGAGCCCAGGAAACAAATTTCGAAACAATATCAAACGTTTGAAATCCACTGGCGTAGTGTATAAAGAACGCCAGTGGGTTTCAAACGTTTTCGTTTCATAGCTCCCTTAGTGTATAAGGATTTTTTCACTGCGCCCTGAAAAAAATTACCAATTAGTGGGATGGGTGTGTCACCACACTGTTTCTCAAATCTTGAAATCAAACTAGACACAGCTACCCTCATTTCTCGCTCCACGTTGAGTTTTGTGAGATAATTGGAGTCTGCGATAAGGGAAAAGTAGTATGCTGCGTTGAAATTTTGTTATCTCCTGAAACAAACAGCCACCAAAGCATACGAATCTATCATTGTGACCGTGCATCAGCGCATTGAATTAAGATTGCCTTAAATTATTAAAATTTTCCAATATCCTTCGTTGCCCCAGGGCGCCGAGGCGCACACTTTGAAAATCTCTTCATTTTGCTTCTGTAACTACTGCAACCCAACTGTAACCTGAGCTAATCGTCATCCTTTGGAAGACACAAATTAATTTAAAACTACGCACAATTGAAGAATAAAACTTTTAATATAAACAAAAAGTTTCGAAAATATAATACTTTCTAAATGAGGAACACTAATATTTCATTCAGGGACGGCCAGAAATATTTTAGTCAGGAGTGGCCAAGACATTTGACGAAACAGCCTAACTCCCTGGACCCAACCAAACTTGCTTTTTTTAGCGCCTCAATGGAAAATAATTTTTTTTCCACTCTAAACAAGTTAGTCTCTTCAGCTCCAAACAATTTAATTTTTCCCCCATCCCTGAAAAAAATATATTCGTCACCTGAAGTGAATGATTTTATTTTTTGCCATCTCAAATGATTTTTACCATTTTTGTGGCTCTGAGTGTTTTTTTTCCTTCTCCTTTTTTGCTTATTCATCTGAAATCAAATATCACGTAACATATTAGTATTAGTGTTTCAAAATTAGTATTGTCTCCAGGGCCGTAAATAGGGGGCATGAGAGCCACCTTTGCGACAAAGAACATGTAAGGAGAAGAATGAAAGATTCCACAGGTGAAATGCAAGACACTTTTGACTACAGTACCACAAGAATGCAGATACACGTTCTGTGCTACAGGAAAGCTCCTATTCGTGATCTCAGATGCTAAGGCACTTGCATATTTTTTCCGTTAGAATTTTAGATTCAGCGGCTGTTGCTATTAGTGTCGCAATGTATTTAATGTTTTTTTAACATGTATTATAAACATTTGAGAATGTTTCGCATCGCATGAATTACCTTTTTTTTCCTTTCGCTTTTTCTTTTATCTTTTCGCCTTTTTTTCTCTTTCTACACTTTTACTTATGGGTTGTTCCTGAAAGGAAATATTAGTAAAGTCTTGATTGATGCAATTTTTAATAATATATATAGTTTTAAAATGCACTGCATTCCCAATTAATCTCTCTAGCTCTCTCTCTCCATTTTTTTTGCTGTGTTCAACAAATTTATTTGAAAAATATTTTCTTTTGACATGATGATTGCTTGATTTTTTGTTGTCTCAGACAAGGCTTCCCAAATTTATTTTATATTTATTTAGTAAATCTTTATTCCATAAAACAAGCTGAACACTCTAAAATACATACGTAAATCTTTCTCCTTTTTAGAATTTTAACATTATCGAGTTTTCATAAATTGTTTACATATGCAATGAATATGACTAAAATGAATGAATATGATTAAAATGAATATGCAATGAATATGATTAAAATAAAAAAGCACCGAAAATTTAAGAAGGGAGCAAAGAAAATTTATTTAATATCATGTACTCATTTCAACTGAGGTCACATCATGAGAAGTTGGCTACAACAGATTATGCCAATGGGCATAAATTTTATTTGCAACGTTTGCAAACTGTCAAACCTCTCTCTCAAATTTTGCAATTATAAAGAAATGATAAGATAGTAAAATCATGCACGTTTCATGTGAATTGCAAATACGCTTAAAATATAATCCACAATTCCTTGATGTTTGTTTGTTTAACGTTACGTGTCAATGAAAGTTCCTCCTTCCGGCTTTCTCAATAAAAAATTTCGGTTACTAGAATGAAATTATGAAGTTTTTTTTGTATATATCCATCTCTTTTCTTCTTTTCTTTTTTTTTTTGGTGTGTTTTTATTTTTTTAATTAAATTGCTAGGTTAAAAAATGCCCTTTTTTGTTCTGAGAAAAGGTTATTAATGTTAAATTGTTATTTCTATGTAAAGATATGAAAGAGTTGTTTTTATTTTATCTTTTCATGGCTGTGGTGCATTGAATGAAGATTTTCAAGTAGGAAAAAGATAATATAAATAAAAAAATTAAAACCTCAATTATCAATGAATTTAATTTTTTTAATATTTTAACATTTTGTTTAAAATAAAAAACTTTTTTTGTAATTTATTGAAAATTCTTTTATACATTTTTTAAATTTTTTTATTTAAAGGAATTAAGAATTAAGTGAAGATTGTTATTGATGGGAGGAAGTAGTTGTTTGTATTTTTAGGTTACAGAATGCGAATGTGATACTGTAAGTATGGATGTGGGTTCAAATATACAGTGGGGTTGAGAGCTTTTCGTTTATTTTTAATTTTTGTTTTACGTGATGTCTAATAATGCATCATGATTTAAACCCCCTTTTTTAAATTTATTATGCATAATTTTTTGAAAATTCTTTTTTAATATAATATGACTTTTGGGGATGAATTAATTTTGAATATGAATTAAGGGAATGAGTGTGAATGTAATATATGGACTATGAGATAGTGGTTCAAGTAACTGTGTGAGAAACGTTTTTTTTTTGTATAATTTTTTTTAATATTTATGTGATTCACCGTATATGTGGATGTAGAATGTGATGGGTCCCCACCTTTTTTGTACAAATGTGTAATTAAAGGTAGTTCCCCTTTATAATTGAGGGGTTTATGAGTTGTGTGGTGAAGTGGCGTTTAAGGGTAATGATTCGAAAGATATGATAATGAAAGATGATGATATATGATATCGAAAGTTTACTTAATCGCTAATTATGCAAAACTGAAAATCAATCTCTAAGCATCAGTTACTTATTAATGCTAGATATACTTCTGGAATTAAACCTACAGTTACAGAGAGAATAGCAACAAGTACTGCTTGACACGTTAAAAGTCATTGCCAGCTGTAATTGCTAACATGGCGGCAAGACTTAAGGTAAACCAAGTGCATCTGGTAAGGAAGATTGCATTCGGGAAAACTACATCTATATTGTTACAAATCAAGCTTTAATTAACATTTTTTTCTTGGAGTGGCAAATATATCAAATAAAAGTGCTGAAGGAGGAAAATATGCACTCAGCATACTTGATATTCGAGATTTTCATCTGCTGTTGTTCCGAAGCAACGTGCTGAAAAGCTAGAGTTTGTGCCTGCAAAGAGAAAATTCAGTCCTAGACTAAGAACAACCTGTTTGATGCATTGCCTCTGTAAGCACATTTCACAGCAGAGCGTGTATCTGGAGCTCAGTGGCGGTAATAGCGACTCAGCTCCGGATATAAGAAGCCTTTCATTCTTTTCCTTATGTATTATTTGCTTTGCGAAGAGTTGTAAGTGTAATGGACGTCAAAAATGATTGAACTACTAAACTTCTGCCAATTTTATTCTTTTTGCACGAAAATTTTTAGAAACTTCTAAAACGAAGGTGGAAATGTTACACTTCAATGAAATCCAACCTTTGCCCTTCCCACATTATTTTTCTGACTCGATTGTGCAAAGTTATGAAAAGACCTTAACATTTTATATTCATGGCATATTTATTTTGTGTTGAAATTACCCATCCGATTATAGAGGGCGTTCAAAACGTTCTTGCCACGTGACTGTAGATTTGCTGTAGGACTCTTTAAACCGAATTTAATGAGGTACGACTTGTTTCAAAGCTTGTCTAAACTTGTCATTACGTGTTAAAAGCAAAGATCATTTCACCATTTCTCTCTTCGCTTGAAGGGCGTAAAGTTCGGTCTGTGAAATATGTATGTTGTTGCTATGGAGTCTGCTAAACACGGGGGAAAGGTTTCACATTTCCACAAGTATGTAGCGGTTACGGGATGGTTGCGCAAATTCAGAAAAAGATGGCAGAGCTTTGAAGACCTCCCTCGTGCAGGAAGACTGAAGGCGTCCGTGAACGAGAGAACCATCATTACTGTTCATGAACTCGTTAAGGAAAACCCACATATCACCGTTCAGGTATTAAACTTTATATATTTGTGTATATATTGGCAGTGTGAAAACAATTATCATCAACATTTAAAGTTCTGAAAGATCTCTGCTAACAGAAAAAAAGACTGAACAGTAAAAAAGGTCTAGAGTTGTGAAAGTAGATGCTGACAATATTTCAGCCTAGTGACCTTAAACGATTAACAGATATTGTCACATGATGAGATGTAGTTTTATTAGTATATAACTCCAGAAAGATAAACAAATAAGTTTGGGTTGCGGAAAATAAACTGGAAGATGTAGCTGTGGCCACCTATTTGAAAAAAATGACTATAAATGGCCAATACTACACCAACATTGTTTTGCTCAAAATGGTTATGGAGATGAAAGTGCAGCGTCCAACAAAAAGCACATCAAGGGTGAACCCGACAAATTATGGCTTGTCTGGAACGGAAAAAAAAATTAAACAGCTACCCCATCCTCCATGTTTCCCCCGATCTTGCACCATACGATTTTGGTTGTTTCCAAAAATTGAAAAGGGACTTGCTAGGAAACCCTTTTCAAGGGTGCAAGACCTTGTTAAAATGAGTTACTTCACAGTACCACAAAGTGTTCCAGAATTGGCATAGATATCTACAACTTTGCATAGATGCTGGAAGGTAATACCTTGAAAGACAAAAGTTTTGTTGAGGTAAGTGCAATGGTTTTTGTTCTGCAAGTGCATGTCAAGAACTTTTTGAATGTCCCTCATATTAACATCTTACACTAAAGACCAATTTACACCAGCATGGATTACTTGTATTGGTTCAAATGGTCAGAGCCGCGCCAACCCGAGGGTTCAAAGGTGCACTGCCCCCAGGTGGCAATATTGATAGGGCAGCAAGAAACAAATATAAAATATTTATTTTATTTAGTGTTCTGTGTGAATTTGCCTAGATCACACAGAACAGTTTCCAAGTCCAAACTTTGGCTTCCTTGCTGTCGAGTGGCGCCACGCAGGAGGGATTACCAAAGTGGATAAGCCGCTCAGTGCTCATCTGCTGCGGAGCATTCCTTTGATGCACATCCCAACAGAGCCGAACCACTTATCTTTCGACAGGCCAGCTTAATCTGGACTGGCGTTACAAAGGGAGTGCCTCATATCAATGATAAGGCCTGTGTTGAGAGAGAGGAGTCTGGCGCCAAGACTGCAATTTTTGATGGACAACTCAGATGCCTGGAAGAACTTTTACTGGCTCGCGGCACAACAGTCCCGTGAAGGACAGTCACATGGTTGTGGGACAAGGACGAAACGACGAGAATTTTCAATTTTTCGTCCGGCACCCTACCCCCCTAGCGGAGAGTTGAGAGAGCCAATCACGGACTCGGGATAACTTTGGATTATTTTTGTGTGTCTGAGAGAGACCCTTCCTGCTTTTTATTCAGTAGACACTTTGACTTCGGAGTTAGTGACTATGAGACAGGGTCACTTGGCTTCAGAGACTCGTAGGAGCAAGTCACATTTCCTTCTACGCTTAACTCTCTATATGAGCACCTACTTTGTTAGTAGAAATAGTTAGTTGCAATGACCTCAGCTCAGCGATTGAATGTCTTCAGAGAAATTGTAAGTTGTTGAAATCGAAGAATGGGGCGGGGTGGCTCAGTCGGTAGTGCGCCAGGCTCGTAATCTGTAGTTCCCAGGTTCGAGTCCCAGCTGGGTCCGCGTTGAGATTTAGCTCCGCAAAATTTCCCACCCTGCTCACTGTCAGTAGGGGACACCGATGGGCTTGAAAAGGCCACTGTCAGTCGGATGGGACGTTAAGCCGTGCCCCCGTGTGTGGGAGAGCCATACCCTGTGCACGTTAAAGAACACGCTGGATGGCCTTGACGGGAGGCTACCATCTGTCTCCCAACAGCTGTTCCAGTGGGTCCCCTCCCCCAACCTTCTCTGAGCCTTCGGGGTCCTTGTGGCCTGGCCATTTAGCCCATGGTGTGCAAAAAGTGCCGCTCAGAGGTAAAACAATCCAATCCAAGAAATCGAAGAATGTGTTCTCATTTAAATGTAATTGTGTTAATTAGCCCTGTAAATAAATGTGTTTTAGTAAGTGTTAGAAAGCCATACTTGCTTCAGTTGCTCCCTTTGTGTGGGAGGATGGCTCGATTTCCCAGTAGGGTGCTGGGCCACTGATTGCTTTAATCTGAAAATAATTTGAACGGAGAAATTTTGTCTTTCTGAAAACAGCAACTGGATACAAAAATAGATATGAAACTTCCTGTAACAAATTCCATTTAGCTCCTGGATTAAATCCTGTCGTAGAATATTATTTATATATTATTAGAAGATGATTCTCCATTCAGGGGGAAAAATCTTTTCTTTTTTATCGTATTCCGGTTGAAATGCATTAAAAAAAATTCAACACTCTTTTAAAAATTTAGGTAAAATGGAGTGAAAAAATAGTGCTCCATCATTGTTTTAAAAATTTGAGTCAATATTAAAAATATCCGAATATTTAGATATTAGGTGATTTTATTACGGAAATAAAATAAAAATCAATGAAGAATCAGCAGTATATTCATTGCCATTGATTCATCAACGAGATTACTTCTGCCCGGCAAATATCATTTCATAAAAGATCGCTCTACATTACATCTGTTACACATTAATTAAATAGTACTTCATTAGTTTTAATTTCTACCATTAGAGGGTGGTAAAATTGATAAAAAGCAAGCTTCATTTTCTTTGAAAAGGAGCTTTCGATATTCGTCAGAGAGGTTTTGTTGTCTTCTAGTTAGTATTTCAATACTTAGGTTTGTGAACCGGTTTCTTTGAATTTGGGTTGGGTTGCTTTACCTCTGAGCGGCACTTTTTTGCACACCATGGGCTAAATGGACAGGTCAAAAAGACCCCGAAGGCTCAGAGGAGGTTGGGGGAAGGGACTTACTAGAAAAGCTGTTGGAAGACAGATGGTAGCCTCCCGTCAAGGCCATCTAATGTGTTCTTTAACGTGCACAGGGCATGGCTGTCCCGCACACGGGGCAACGGCTTTACGTCCCATCCGACGGACGGCACCTAAGCCCATCGGTGTCCCCTACTAACCGTGGAGCTGCCGTCTGAGCCACCCCCGCACTGAAGTTTGTTTGAAATTCATCTACTAGTTTCAGAATCAGGTGGTGAAATGGAAGAATATAGACAGTGCTATGAGATCAAGAAGTGAGATGTATAATATTTTCCAGTATACTGCAAACATAAAATAAAAATTTATATTTACAGAAGAGTTAAATTTCAAAGAATGAATTTAAAGAAAAAAACCGTAGTGAATGGTAGAAATTATGTATTAGATCAAATACTTTTTTTATATTTCTACAAAGCATGTAATTGTATCTTTTAGAATAGTAAAGAGGTAATAAAATAAGTAACACAGCTACAAAGCCCAGACGCTTCTGGAGGAAAAAGAATATTTTTTTGTCCGCCAGAATTCTCTGACCTGGCAAATTTAACCTAATGAAAGGCTAGATTGTTTTGTCTCTGAGCGGAACTTTGTGCACAGAATGGACTAAATGGTCACGTCATATATATATACCAAGGGAGAAGCTTGGAAAAGGAATCTAACAGACAGCTGTAAAGAGGCAAATGGAAACCTCCCGTCTAGGTCATTCAGGGTATTACTTATTTATGTACACAGGGGACCACGACTTCATGTTTCATCTGATGGACGGCCGTATCTCCAACCTAACCCCGTGTTCCTGTTCTCATTTATTTAATAAGTAGTTATCCAACAAAAATTTTACGAAATTGCCTCTTAAACAATTTGTATTTTCAAATGAAGACATGAGAGAGTGAAAGCAACAGATTTTGTTTTGAAAAATCAACACGAACTAAAAAATTTTTCGAAGGACTCTGATCCACTCAGAAAACTCCTGGTTAAATGCCTAGTGTATGGTGTTTTTAAAAGTGCATTCGAGATAATAATCTTTTTCTTGTTTTTCATATTTTTTTCATTTGTTCTGGAAGAATTATAACTCGAAAATGCAAGATACAGTTCATCGAGAGTCATACTCTGATATAACTTCACTGAGCTCAGGATTAGCGAGATAAATTTCAATGTTGGCACAATTCGATTATTGCGAGATCGAATGATATATATGCATTAGTTTTTTTCCTCAGGAAATGAAACTTTTTACAATTTGTTCACGCTGAGCCCTAAACATGCTGCAATTATTTTAATATTTAACACCACATTCGACCTTTTTTCAAAACATAAAAGAAGACAAAACTTAAATTTGAGGAGTTATGTAATAATAACTGTAATAATATGTTTCACAAGTCTTCTCAACCCAAATGTTTTGAAGCAGGTAAAAGAGTTGGAAACCATTTGCTGAAAAGAAAAATGCTTCTAACACAGAGTTAGTATTTTTTTTTCAGAAATAAAATTCATTCAGAAACAATAAATCTGAGTTTTGTTTCAGAAAAAAAAAACTGTTCTTTTCCTTTATTATTATTTTTTTTGCAAGAATTAAAATTATCTTATATAGCATTTTTTCCAGAAATGTGCCCTCTTGAAAACGCAGGAGTTCAACTTTCCCCTACCAAAAAAAAAGAGCAGGAGTTCAACTTTCCCCTACCCCAAAAAAAGAGCAGGAGTTCAACTTTCCCCTACCAAAATCAACTGATCTTGAAGGATCATATCATTATTGTCATGTCCTAAGGCATTAGTTGTGGTCTTTAGAGAAACAGCAGTCATGCTGCTTCTCTGGCTACAAGGAGAAAACGACAACTAATGCCTTAGAACATGACAAGAGCAGATAGGGATTTCGTTTGGAAGAGTCCATTTCGAAATTCGGCGGTTCTGGAATCTCAGAGGTACAAGTTTTACAGAGACGCTGGGCGTTAAAGGGTTAAGCTGGATCACGAGATATATGGTTAAATTAACGATCACAGCCAAACCAAATAGGGGCGGGAAAATAATTAATATTAAGAAGTGAAATACATGATTAATCACGGTTTAAAAGACGGAAACCCCCCTATAACAGTAGCTAATATCTAATTTAGATTATACAATGCAGTATAATCATTAATAGTAATAATATTCATTTCTTGGTATATCCTACATCGTAAAATTTAACTAATATAAAATTAATAACCCTTACTTTTAGATGTCAGATGAAAGAAAAAGATTTTCTGGAGCAGAATATAGAAAACGAAGAGCACAGAAAGAAGAAAATGTAAAAAAAATTACGATTCCTATTTCCAATTATTTTGCATCTACATCTTCATGTACAGACAAATCTTCAGTCGCTCGAGAAAATTTTGAAGATTCTTCTTCTTCTGCCATACATTTAACTGAAGATTCTATAGCTGCTGAAAAACGATGCCTAGAAAATTCATCTTTCACTTCTGAAATTCTCAACAGCTCACTCGGTTCACCGGAAGAAACAGGTGACAAAAGCGTGTGCAATACAAGTATAACAAAAGCGTGTGCAATACAAGTATAACAACTGAAAACTCTCTTATGAATTCTATCCTTGAGCATGATTTTGAAGATCCAGGAAAGTAGCCTTTAAAAATTACAGATAATCTCAAAATGATTCTACAGTACTGTGCAAATTAGTTGGAACAATAGGAAAATGCAGTAACAAAGACACAACTAAAATATTTATTTGTTTAATAGTGTAGTTAATAATGAATGTGACCCCCCCTTAGCTTTAATTACTTCTTCCACCCTCTCAACCATTGATGCCATTAGCTTTCCACACATCTCCTTCACTTCAGGGTCGTGGTACCACACTTTCACGACACTTTCTATCATTTTGGTTTTCGTCGTGCAATCCATCTTAGTAGATATGCACGCTTTAATAATGGCCCACAGATTTTCAATGGGGTTTAGATCGGGTGAATTTCCTGGCCTCTCCAATACCTTCAAATGTTGCTGGGTAAAGAAGCTCTTAGCAAGCTTAGAATTGTGGCATGGAGCCAGATCCTGTTGAAATACCCCATTGCCGTTAGGAAACAGCTTCTGCAGTGTTGGGATCATTTTCGCCTCCAGAACGCCTATGTACTTTTTGCTGTCGATCATTCCTTCAATGGGGTGTGGGCGCTAGGCAGCTTTTTTTGTAGGGGCGAGGGTGGTGGTGATGACTTATTTACGGAACTGTTAGGCGACAGATGGTAGCCTCCCTTCAAGGCCATCCAGAGTATTCATTAACGTGCACAGGGTATGGCTCTCACGCACACGGGACCACTCACTGCTCAACATCCCATTCCCCAGACGGCACCCTTTCCAAGCCCATCGGTGTCCCCTTTCTCACCTAGGGCAGGGAGTTTTGCGTAATCTCAACGCTGGCTCAGGTTGGACTCGAACCTAGGAACGGCAGATTACTGTCGTGTTACCAACTGAGCCCCCGACTGCATTTCAAAAAAGTTATAATTTTATAACTTTATTTAATATAGTAGATAGAAATTTAGTTCAAAAGTTATCATTTTAAGTTTGCTGAAATAAAAATATAAGTTTTGTATTTAAATTTTAAAGAATTAAAATTACTCAAGATATATATTTAGATAACCAAGTGAACTTTCGAGTTGTTTATATGTTTATTAGAGTTATTGTAGAATTTCTGATGAGTTTAAATTTTTGCAAATATTCGAAATCCTATCCTTACTAAAATAATAGAAAAAATTTCCTAAATTTAATTTTCCAAAATTCTTCAGAATTAATTTTGCCTTTTTAAATGCAGTTACCGGCGATTATAAAAAGACGCTCCTTTTCATTAACCAACCCCTCCTTACCACATTTCACTATATAAATTTTATGATTTCCACGACAGAAATTCAGTTCTGATTTCGTCTTTTACGCTACACACGAATTTTTTTTTACTGAAGCTTTGACTGCGAAATGATCACCTCCTTCACACGAAATGTCTTTTTTTTCCCTTGAATATCATCATTCAGTTTTCAAATATTATTTTTTCGTTATTTCCATTAGTGTTTTTTGTTCCTCACCGATGTCAGCTATCAATAATTTAGAAATGTTTGTCTATGTTTTTAAGTAAATAAATTTAAAAATAAATCTGCATAAAACAGATAAGTTTCTATTGCAGAACTTATATCCAGGTTAACATCAATATTTTTAGCCGCGATTTTTCTTGTTAATATAAATCTTTTCGAGCCCTTTCATATGGGATTATCCGTAATAACAGACACCGATGGGCTTGGAAAGGCCACCGTCCGTCGGATGGGACGTTAAGCCGTGGTCCCGTGTGTGGGAGAGCCATACCCTGTGCACGTTAAAGAACACGCTGGATGGCCTTGACGGGAGGCTACCATCTGTCTCCCAACAGCTGTCCCAGTGGGTCCCCTCCCCCAACCTTCTCTGAGCCTTCGGGGTCCATGTGACCTGGCCATTTAGCCCATGGTGTGCAAAAAAGTGCCACTCAGAGGTAAAACAACCCAACCCAACCCGTAATAACAGCAATTTGCAAACTAGTTTATTAATAAGCTTAGGGTGAGAAAATGTTTTTTTTTTTTCATTTTTAAGAGATAAAATGAGGAATTCTTGCGTTATATAGGTCTAATCACATATTACTATTTACATTTCCTCAGTCATCCGTTAGTAAGAATTGTAACTATTAAAACATAATATTTCGAACAGGAACATCCTATATTCGCCAGTCAGTCAGTTCAGAGTCAATATATTATTCTTCTTCATCTACATTTATAAATCGCGGTAATATGTGAAGGTGTCATTTGGCGCCTAACTCCCACGGCTCGTACGGCCGAGACCATGTTGGCCGTAGCCTAGATACGGCGCTGCGTTTTAAAACTCCTTTCCAAAAGTTATTCTAGTTTAGTGCAGTCATGGCAAAACTACCGCCGGCCAGAGGTTTTCATTCAGGTTGAACACGCTGAATCTTCAGCGTGTTCAACCTGAATTTGAAGCTGAATTTGACCTGAATTTGATTTAACACGGCCTGAATGAAGAGGTTTTCATTCGGGCCGTGTTACTTTAGATTTTTGACCTTGTCTAAATTAATCCTTAATGTATAAGATCGGACTTGGAGAAATGTGGCAGAGTGTCATCTTCAGAAGCAAACTGGAAATCATTTGTTGAAAAATAGATCATACTCGCGTCAATTTTACTGCAGGTTTTGTACTTTGCAAATTTGCATCCCCAAAAATAATGCCTCGCGGTGCGGTCCCACTGGTTGCACTTGCGCAGCCCCCGAGATTATCATTATATGCAAGCCATTATTATGCAGCCCCTGAAAGGGGTTATATGCAGCCATTTCCCAAAGACAAAAAACACACTTTACGAGTGTTACCAGTCGTTTTTCGCACTTCGAAAATAAGTCAAATCAGCGAAATTTTAAACACTCAAAACTTTCATTAAGCAGAGGCAATACAAAATTAGGAAGGGAAGCCCGGAACCAAATACTGCCCTTTAAAAAAAGACAAAAAGAGTAAGAACTACACTCCCGATTCGAATTAAAAAAACACTAGCTTGTCCAGAAGACGTATCCGTTATACAGTAGAATTTTCTGAACTGACAGATCACTCAAAACATAGCAGAGGCCAGTCGTCGATTAGAGAAAAAGAGGTCAGTAGGAGATACTGATGGCCTTGGTACAAGGCGGGGGTGGCTCAGTAGGCGAGCGCGCCAGGCTCGTAATCTGCAGTTCCCAGGTTCGAGTCCCAGCTGGGTCGGCGTTGAGATTTATCTCCGCAAAAAAACTCCCCGCTAAAACTCCCCGCTCTTCCCACGGTCAGTAGGAGATACTGATGGCCTTGGTACAAGGCGGGGGTGGCTCAGTAGGTAGCGCGCCAGGCTCGTATTCTGCAGTTCCCAGGTTCGAGTCCCAGCTGGGTCGGCGTTGAGATTTATCTCCGCATTTAGCCCATTGTGTGCAAAAAAGTGCCGCTCAGAGGTAAACCAACCAACCCTTTCACTGGTCTTATGAAGTTTAATAATCTTTCAAGAATTTTTTAAATTTCATACAGTTTTTACTTCCTTCACCATTATTAGCATTCAGAAAGATTGGGCAATGGACCCCTAGATCCGGCCATGGCATACACCGTATAATCCCACGAGACAGAGCTCCAATACATAACAAAAACTTTATCACAAAAGAGTCGTCAGACAAATTCAATTTTTATAAGTTAAGGTACCCCCCAAAACCGCCATCGGAACATTTGTTATCTCCTCCACGGAAACAAACGGCGACCATTTATATCACCACCATCACATAACACAGGTGGCTGTCCTGTAACACAAAACTCCGTACATACAAAAATGTTCAAATAACAGTCCGGAAATATTACGAGACAGTTTGAAGCTAGTTGGTTTACCTCTGAGAGGCATTTTTTTCTTTTGCACACAATGGGCTAAACGGCCAGGTCATGAAGACCCCGAGGGATCACAGATTGGGGGAGGGGACCCACTGGACACCTCTTTGGAGACAGATGGTAGCCTCCCTTGGCCGTCTCGCACACGGGGACACAGTTTTAATTCCCATCCGATGGACGGCGGCCTTTCCAAGCCCATCAGTGTCCCCTACTGAGAGAGGGACGAGCGAGGAGTTTTTCGAAAAAATATCTCATTGTCGGCCCAGCTGGGACTCCATAATATGAGACTGTGGTCATAGTCGGTAGCCTGGCGTGCAACCGACTATGACCAACCCCTACAGTTTGAAGTACCACATGGCTACTTTATTGCAAGCTAACGGCAAACAAAAATAAAGATTCAATACATCAGGGGTACAGATTTTTTGTAGGACGTAACCTGTCAGTAATCATTATTTGTCACGAATTCTAATGAAATTAATCTACTATGGCGTAGAAACTAACATGCCTTTGTTAGACCTCTGTGGTAAGCAATTGCTTGAAGGGTAATTTTTTGTATATAACAAATATTAATGAAAGGAAGGCAAATCAGAAAAAATGTTTATAATACGGCAAACCGATAACAGTCTAACGATAAATTACTTTGGCAAGATGGCTTTGAATCTGTTAAAAAAATTATTTTTATAATGGGCGAGGGTTATTTGGATATGTTTAATCATATATAGAGCTTTTATTAACGGTATTTGTTTAAAAATGTTTAAATATATTTATAGTAATAGCAAAAAGGCAATTTCTTTTAAGTGAGGGGATGTATGTCGTCATGGGCGTCCGCAGAAAATTTTCCAGGGGGGGGGGGCAAAGCTTGGAGACAAATAATTATATCAATAAATTTTTATTTAATTACTTAATTTTTTAATTTTTTTTTCACAAGTAGATTATAGAATACAGTATTACATCAATAAAAAACACACAATGTAAATAAATTAATTACATTTAAATTGTTACGATTATAATTTGTGGATTTTTTTACTCCATCTCGTTTTCCCCCCTTCTGCGAACGCCCCTGTATGTCGCGCTTCCCCATGAGGAATCCTTCCCGGTTCCGTCAAATTTATTAGCCTGACGAACGTGGTTAGTTTGAGTTTGCCGAGACATGGCTTTGCACTTGCACTGTGTCACGGAAAAAAACTTTACCCCACCATGTCTTAAGTGTATATATTTGTACTGATGACTAAAATATAGTAACATTATTCATTCTTATTTAATTAATCAATAGTTCAAACTTACAGCAAATTTTAAAAGCAGCAGATAAGTTGAAAAGTTGTGTAATGCTCAACTAAAACTACAAACAAAAACTTGATAAAATAACAAACTTATCTGGCAACTTTCGTGTCACGTGACACGAAGGTTGCCAGATCACTAATTTCTAAACAAATCGTTGCCAGATATTTTTTCGGAATTCTGTAATCAACCATAGTGTTCGAATATTTTTTGCGCATATTTTTTTGCCTCTTTATTACACCAAATACAACAGATGCAGAGCCATCTGTTGGAAACCAAGGTAACTATCACTCGGACTCCTTCTTGCACCAATTAAAAGGCGTGAAATTAATCTACTACAGTGACTAACAATTGGAGCAGCCTCCTTTTTACTGCAAGCCCCTCAATTATAGCTCCAATATTTATTGCAGCAGTTAACTACATCATATCACAACGTCGCTATGGTTTTCTTTCTTGATTGGCTGCGAGGAAACAGAATTACCTTTTCGTTACACCATCAAATAAGCAAACTGAGAAGCGAACAGGACACTCGGTATACCGAAGGGATAGCAATACAGGGACTTTGCAAAGTGTATCCCTGCCTGTACCTTGCAGAATACTAGAGTATCCTAAGGAGTACTTTTTCTTTTGGAATACTATTTTGCACACCATGGGCTAAATGGGCAGGTCACATGGACCCCGAAAGCTCGGAGAAAGTTGGAGGAGCGGACCCACTGGAACAGCTGTTGGGAGACAGATGGTAGCCTCCCGTCAAGGCCATCCAGCGTGTTCTTTAATGTGCACAGGGTATGGCTCTCCCACACACGGGGCCACGGCTTTACGTACCATCCGACGGACGACGGCCTTTCCAAGCCCATCGGTGTCCCCTACTGACCGTGGGTAGGGAGTTTTGCGGAGATAAATCTCAACGCTGACGCAGCTGGACTCGAACCTGGGAACAACAGATTACGAGCCTGGCGCGCTACCGACTGAGCCACCCCCGCCCCGTTTGGAATACTGACAATGGAAACTTCCGTGTCTTATTACCAAGGTATGGAATGCAAAATTTAAATTTACATAGGAATAGAATTGTCAAATGTTGTGTTTTCCCCGGAAATTGAAAAAATGGTGAATTCGAATTTTAAACAAAGGTGATCAGATATTTTAACGGCGAATGTTTCACCTTTTTTTGTAGATAAATGCGGAGAAAAAAATTAAATGAACTGACAGCACTTCATGTGACCAGTATTAGCATTGGAACGAACAGCTATTGGCCGTGGGTGTCAGAGGGGTGGCGAAATTAATCGAAAAATTAATTTATGTTGAATTAAAATAAGGGAAAAATTTAAAAAAATACCTATCTTCCCATATGCGTTTTAAAAAGTACAAAATAAAACTAGAGCATAATAATCGTCGGATGGGACGTTAAGCCGTGGCCCTGTGTGTGGGAGAGCTATATCCTGTGCACTTTAAATAATGCAGGAGGAGAGGTGAGACCCTTGAGGGGGGGTTTTGACATCTGTCTAGTGGGTCTCCTCCCCCAGCTTTCTCTGAGAATTCGGGGTAATTGTGACCTGGCCATTTAGCTAATTTTGTGCAAAAAGAAGTCACTCGGAGGTAAAATAACCCAATCTAACTCCCGTGACCCAGACTTTGCTATCCACCTTGACTTTACTGCTTTTGTAGGACTTTGTACCTACGTAGAATACGTACGTCAGTATGAAGTAACATATATATTGGGGGGCGGGGGTGGCTCAGTCGGTAGCGCGCCAGGCTCGTAATCTGTAGTTCCCAGGTTCGAGTCCCAGCTGGGTCAGCGTTGAGATTTATCTCCGCAAAATTCCCCGCCCTTCCCACGGTCAGTGGGGACACCGATGGGCTTGGAAAGGCCGCCGTCCGTCGGATGGGACGTTAAGCCGTGGTCCTGTATGCGGGAGAGCCATACCCTGTGCACGTTAAAGAACACACTGGATGGCCTTGACGGGAGGCTACCATCTGTCTCCCAACAGCTGTTCCAGTGGGTCCCCTCCCCCAACCTTCTCTGAGCCTTCGGGGTCCATGTGACCTGGCTATTTAGCCCATGGTGTGCAAAAAAGTGCCGCTAGAGGTAAAACAACCCAACCCAAATTCATATATATTGGCATTTTTTGTGGTTCTTCGTGCCAGATGCACTGTTCATAATAATTTGGCAACGCAGTGTATATATATTTAAATTTTTTTCGCATCTGTCTTCTTAAAGAGAGGACAGAGTCTCCTCCCACTTAGATCAGGGCTTGTTGATATTGCTCTCTGATGTTAACAAAGATTACAATTATTTTTATTATGACAGAGAATTAATGATAAATACATTACTCAGAGCATTATCATCCAAAAGACAAACTTGTACTTTCCTGTTTATCACATATAGATTTAAAAAAATAATAATCGTTTTAAAACTTCGAAAGAATGTTCGAAGCCTAACCAAACTGTTGAATCTGTTACGTCATTCATTAATCGAAACAGATAGAACGAAAAGTCCGCAGACAATTAGATAAACATAAAAACTAATGCGATCTAGAAGCATAATAGGATTCATCCACTCATTTTTTTCCGTAAGATCTTCATTGCGATCCAAAGCTTCCGTTGCTATAGCAACCGAAGAATCTCCAACTGGGTCAGTGGGAGAGTAGCTCTGCTCTTGAGAAGTGACATTGTCGGCTAGTTCAGAGAAGAGGAACGCTTGATCCATCGAAACTTGAGGAGCAGATGATGGGACGACTGCGAGTAGAAAATGGATCCAACGAGGAAATTTCTTCATGATGGAACTGTACGAGAGAGGAAAAGGTCTCTCAAGACGAACAGCGACTGAGACGATCACTGCGTGCAGGGAACAGAGCATCGTGATGATCAGAGCTGTGGCCGAGTATTCGACTGAAAAGAAAGAAATATCGAATAAGGAACGTATATTGCACATTTTAGGAAGTTTGTCTCTCTGTCTATTTGTTCAAGAACTCCTTAAACGGCGAGAACTATAACCGTCGTATACACTCGTAAACTATACAAACAATTACACAAGTAATACAACATATAAACAGCTAAGTACAGTCGCTCAAAAAAGTATCCGAACATTATGGTTCATTACAGAATTCAGAAAAAATATCTGGCAACGATTGTTTTTAGGAATTAGTGATCTGGCAACCTTCGTGTCACGTGATTACAGAATTCAGGAAAAATATCTGGAGCGTGTACAGCAACTGTACACGCTCCAGTTACCGTTCACAGCAAACTGGAGCGTATACAGTTACTGCACACGCTCCAGTTTGCTGTGAACGGTAACTGCACACACTCAATATTTCCGTGACTGAGCCCACACGATCTAGTATCAAAATAATATGACCACCTACATCATCATCATCATCCTCAAGCAGCCATGGGCTACGGAGGTCCAACCAGACCGTGCAATTTAGTTCTCCAAGCAAGTCTATCCTGAGCTACATCTACTGCATCTGGCCACTGCACACCAATTCTAACAAGGTCCTGTTTAACATTGTCTGCCCACCGCATCCTAGGTCTCCCCTTCTTTCTGAGGCCTTTAGGCACACTGTTCATAACCCTATTCGCCAATCTATAATTATTCATACGGGCAACATGGCCAAACCAACGGAGTCTCTCTCTGCACAATATGCTGCTTAAAGGAGGTTGCAAACTCCTTTGCCTAACCTCATCATTAGTTACAAAGTTGAACCACCTAATGCCCAAGATACTGTGTAAGCATCTGGAATCAAAAGCATCTAGTTTCCTGTTATCTTGTTTACAAAGTGTCCAAGTTTCACTACCATAACTAACCCTAGAAAGAACCAAACTATTATACAGTCTAATTTTAGTCTTTAGGTGTATACGCCTATTTCTCCACACTCTCCATAGATTCTTATAGAGAAATAGGGATAACAATAGCTCTGGTAAAATCCTTAGGAACCATGCCTTTATCATAAAAGATATTCAGAATTTCAGTCATCCAAGTGGTAACCGAAACATTCCCAGCTCTAAGCATTTCTGTAGTAATTTCATCTACCCCTGGGGATTTATGTAGTTTAAGTTTAGAAACAGCCAAAATAACTTCAGATTGTGTTATAGGGCCAACATTAAAGCCACCAATGCATCTATCATCATTGCAAACAATGGGAGTAGAACTAACTACGTTGTTTAGAACATCACTGAAATGCTCAGCCCACCTAGCCATGACAGAATCCTCCCCTTCTATAACCTTACCTTGTTTATCCTTCAATCCTTGTGTGCCTGTCCGTTTTCTACCACACAAAACATTAACTATCTGGTACAGCTCTCTGCTGTTGTGCTGTCTAACTGCTTTCTCGGCTTTATCAGCCAAACCATCAAGCCAAAGATTCTTATCAGCAGCTAACTGATCTTTTACACGTTTATTAAGTTCTCTGTAATGCTTTCTATTAGGACTAGTAGGGTATTGATTAAGGACAATACTGCAGTTCTTTCTTTCCGAAATAAGCTCAAGTGCCTTATCACTCAGATAATTCTGCCTCTTCTGCTCCTTTTTTCCTAAAAGAGTACAGTTAGCGTCCAAAAAAGCCTGTTTAAAATGATCCCATTCTTTCTCAACTTCAGTAGTAAGCAAACCATGACTGTCATAATGACTAAGTAACCTATCATTGTAAGCTTTGGCTATAACTGGATCTTTCAGAGCTTCAGTATTAAAAGTAAATTTTTTAACCCTAGCACAACACTTTTTAAGTTTAAGTTGCAACACACTTTTAACAAGGTAATGGTCAGATCCAATTTCAGCTCCCCGATATGCCCTGGTATTCCTAACAGAACTAGCCCATTTGCTGTTAATTAATATGTAATCAATCATATTCTTGTGCAGCCCATCAGGTGAAACCCATGTGTACTTATGTATGTCGCGGTGTTTGTAATAAGTGTTAGTTATTCTGAATCCATTGAGTTTACTTACCTGTAGGAGACGTTGCCCATTGCCATTGCAGCTACCAATACCAAAAGGGCCTATTACTCCTCCCCAAAGGTCAGAGTCAGTACCAACTTTGGCATTGAAGTCACCAAGAACAAGGGTAATATCTCCTTTCTTGACAGAATTCAAAATATCCTGAAGTTGTTCATAAAACCTATCCTTCTCATCCTCATCGGCATCCTCAGTGGGGGCATAACAGCAGATAACATTCAGGTCTTTAACGCTTGTCTGAAATTTTGCTGTAAGAAACCTTTCATTAATGCACTCATATCCTAGAAGAGCATCACTAGCGTGTCTGCTGAGAAACAGACCCACGCCTTGGTGATGCTTATTGTCGTCCCTCCCTGAAAAGAGAAATTTAAGATTATTTTTAAGAATCTGACCTTTATCTGTCTATCTGGTCTCTTGCAAGCAGAGAATATCTAAATTATAATGGTGGAATTCTTGTGTGAGGACATCAAGAGAAAAAGCTCTGTGCAGAGTCCTCACATTCCAACTACCTATGGAGAGAAAATGGTTAGTGGGACGTTTAAAGAAACTATGTTTATTGAGAGAGGGAATTCCGATAATATCAAACATCCCCCTAATCGCAGACATGGGGCAAAGACCCGTTCCCCCACCACTAAAGGCTGAAGCCATCTACACTGGAAGACTTCCTCCAATGCAGAATTTGACGATGCCAATAGAAGCAAAGAGTTCAGGTGCCTGCGATGACTTCTGCTCAGGATTATCCACCAGCTGATAAACATATCCTGTGAATCTATTCACTTGGGGCTGTCAACCCACAAACAAACAGAAAACACAGCGAAAGATTTTCCCTCCACAGAAGCCCACCAGTGCAGCAAAATCAGGATCCATAATCAAGCTCAGAGCCATATATCTGTCCAGTCCAGTAGGTTTATATGGTCAGCACCAGGACCCTGTGTGGTTGACCAC